>OY728147.1:1536079244-1538579244 GCA_963277665.1 Viscum album | reverse complement strand
CCCACGATGGTTTGCTGGGAGGCCCAGATGGTGAACGGCTACATGAGGATCTAGTCCTGGCTTCTGGTTGTAACTCTGGGAAAACACCTCACGGTGTTGTTTTAGGAAGTCAATGTACTTCTGCCGCTCCTCAGGGGACATGGCTGCACTGATCAATGTGGGTTTCAGATCTGCCTCACTACCGAGGTTCACCTGCTCCAGTTCATCAATTGTGGTAGAGACGCCTTCCTCAATGGTGGGGGGAGAATCCTCCAGGTCTTCCCTTCCACCCGTGGGGGGATTTTCCGCGACGGGAGATACATCTGGGCTATCAATGCTTGAGGGGCAGCTGGTGCCGGCTTGGGCAGCAGTGGTCATCATATCAGGAGACTCACTCCCCATTGAGACCATAGCAATGAAGGCATTCGACCCTATCCCATCTGGCCTTCGGCCTAAGGGGCCACTTTTAATAATATCAAATAAGTGGTGACGTGTCGGCCTGAGTCGGTTTATTCCAGCCCGGCGGAAGAGACACGTATGGCGTACCTCCATTGTCATAATCTTGAAATTCCAGTACCGTACAGGGGTAGGAGGTTCCAGGATCACCTGATCCTGGTTGATGTAGGAGTACGAGGTGATTTTCCGCCGTCGCATGGACATGAGAACATGCCTTCCTTGTGTACCCTAAACAACAAAACATTGCCCCATGTCGGGGGTCGTGGCCTCCAATCGGTGGATCGGGAGGATGTAGGCACCATCCATGCTTGCCTAGGGATCACTTGGGACTGGAGCAGGTTCATCCTCACATACTAGGATTTTCTTATCCTTACTATTGTAGTAATCAGCATCCAGATAGCGGGCCTCAGAAGAGGCGAAAGGAGACACATCTCCTTAGAGCACGTCTACTCGACTGTTGAGTGAGTATTTGAGGCACTGGTGATATGACGAAGGGACGGCTGCATGCAGATGGATACATGGCCTACCCATCAACGCGTTATAGGTGGTGTCCTGAGAGATGGCCATGAACTCGGTGCTGGAAATTAAGCAACCGAACTGAGTCTTCAGGAGGATCTTGCCGACTAGGGTTTGATCGGTCCTGTCATACCCCTGGATTCTGAGGTCAGAAGGAGTTAAATCCCCTTCAGACAGACCGAGCTTTCGCAATGTTTGAGTTAGAATTAGGTTGATTCCGGAACCCATGTCAACGAAGCAGCGGCGGAATTCCACACCATTTGAAGTGGCCAGTGATGTATAGCGGGTGAATATGACCCAATATAGGAGGGTCCTCATCTTCACCGGAGAACGAGATAACCGCCTGACATTCGGTGGTCTCAATTATCTCGGCATGGAAGGCTTCTGCAGCTGCTACATTCATCTCAAATTGGAGGGGGCTCCTTAGGGCAGCGGCAAGTGCCTCGCGCATTTCAGACGAGAGGCGAAGGGCCTCAAGGATAGAAATCTTTGCCAGAATTCCGGCCAGGTGCTTCAGGACATCATACTTTCGTGCCAAACACGAACCTCTACCTACAAGAGGTTATTCGGCATTTGGAGGCATAGTAGGTCCTGCCAGTTGAACCGGCGGTCGGCTAGTACTGGGTATATCCTTCTGCCTACTAGTTGAAGCCTGGAGAGTATTCGCCAGACTAGGATCAGATTGCGGAGACTGGCCTATAGCCAGGCAAGAATGACTATGATACGAATGAGGCAGCTCTCCCTGATCTAGTAGCACAAACGGCGGTGGAGTTAGGGCCGAGGGCGTTAGATGGGGTTGCGCGTGTTGAGCTCTGCGTTGAGCCTGATGTCTGGTCTCAGTAGCGTGTACAGCTTGGCTGAAAGTGCCCACTGACATACCTTGAAGACCGGCGTGGTTGTGGTTATGCTGACTTTGACGTTGGCTGGAAACGTTGGGGAGGTTCGCCCGGCGTACCCCCTTGTCAGGAGTCATATAGGGCTTTACCAACCCCACGGTGTTAACTGAACCGCACCCCTGGCTATCGCTCGATAAGTCATCCACCACCAGGAGGATTCTAGGAGGAATACCCATTTGAGGGGGCATAAAGTTTCCGAGAGTGCAGGATGATGACGGCACCGGCGGAGCGTGTTGCTTCTTCTTGCGTCATCGCTGCTTTCCCTTTTGGGAAGAGTTCAGCTGTGAAGACAATGCAGAGGTACCAGCTACTTCTTCTGAAGGTTCCGGCTGCTTCAGGCGCACCTGGATGATACATGGACACAGATGGTGGTTTTTCGAGCCATCCATTCGTCGTATTTCCGGGATCCGCGGCTAGGAACCTGCTGCCACTCGCCTTCGCTGTCGCTACCGATCTCTGACCCTACAAAGACACCTGCCACTTGTGTTGGTGTCGGGCCCAACCTGACTATGTTGTTGTTGAACTGGTCTTGAATCCAGTCTTTAAACACATAGCACTGCTTGAGGGTGTTCCCCATAATCCAATGATAAGGAAAGTAGTTGGGGTGATCAGTGTGATTCGCCTCTGCCGGCCTTCTTCACTCGGGTAGGTGCACAATCCCTTGCTCTAGAGCACTTCAGAAGTAGCCAGGGACCTGATTTTCATTGAACGAATAATTATGGTGCCTTCTTTCCAGATAGGGGGCCCTGGAGGCCTGGCCCTGACGAGGGTCCGAGGGGGCCTACCGAGGAGGCGGCGCCTGATTGTCTCTCCTAGGTGGAGGTGGCGCATTGCATGGGGGAACCTGTCGATTCTGAGGCAGTTACTGCTGGGCAGGAGACTATGCTTGAGGTGGAGGACCTCTGTGGGGTGGTGGGGATGGTGCTGCTGGCAGAAATTTCACCTGCCTAGGGGCTTCTATTTGGGAAACCACAGCAGGTTTGAGTCTGGCGGTCCTCCTGGCTGGGATCATAGGCGGAAATGAACATGCCTGACTAGCCTGTTGCAGAGCCTCCTCATGGCGCTGATCCTTACCTGAGAAATCTGTGAACCCTCTAGGGTAGTTCTGGGTAATTAGGGAGGGTACCAAATCCTTTTTGACATTCCCCACACACATCGTCAGTAATTTCTCCTGAGTGAGTTGCATATCGAGGGAATACGTAAGTCCCTTCCACCGGGCGATGAAATCTGCGACTCGCTCATCAGGCCGTTGCTTGCACTTGAATAGGTCTGCAATGCTGGTCTTCCGCGTGGTGGAGCTGAACTGGTATAGGAAATGCTGGCGGAGATCCTTCCAACCGGTCACATATCCGATAGGGAGCTGGTTGTACTAGACGAATGTGGGACCTTCCAATGTATGTACGAAACATCAGAGCTTGGCGGCTTCTTGCTGGGCCGAGGTCCCCAGCATGGGGCCAAACCTGGAAGAAAAATGAGCCAAGTGCTGCGGTGGGTCCCCTGTCCCGTTGAAGGGCGAGAATGTGGATTTCCCAAAACCCAGGGGTGCGGGCATATCATCCACCCACGCGGGATACAGCTTGCCATCTGGTGGGACTCCCACCTGCCACGTTCCCAACGCTTCGAGGAGGGCTGTGAGTGTCGCTATAAGATCATCCGGGTGGGGGTCCCTATCTTGATGGGGATCCCTAATCACAAGTGCATTGCCAGATTCTTCAAAACGGTAGATGGCTTCGGAAGCTCGTGGATCGACTGGCGGAACGACCGGTGGGGCGACTGGGGGAACCTGGACTGGATTCTTCAGGTTGCCCCATCGTTCGGGGAGGGGGGGGGGGGGGGGGGGGGGTTGGTGAGACATATCGCGCCCTCTTGCCGTAAGTTCCGGCTTCTGCCCTGTCTGTGGAAGTATCATGATCAGTGTTTCCCGGAGGCATCTCACCGGGGGGGAATTCTTCCTGCCCCTGCTTCCCCAGCTTGGGATTACCAAAGTCGGGTCGCCGCTCTACAGCGCGCTCAGGCCAAGAGTTCGTCAACCAGCCTCTTCTGCTCAGCAAGCTGCTGGCGTAATGTGGCCTTCTCGGGATCTTCGTCTATTCTCTGCACAGAGGAAGATGGGTCGGAGTTCTTGACATTTCTGACGTGCTCCTTACCCTTTCCGGTATTTTGACCGAGTACCAGCAACTCGGTTGGTACAGGGAGGCCTAGCAGGTTCCTCTACTGATGTGTAACCCTCCCTGATGGGTCCAGTGCGTAACGATGGAAGCTAGATCTCAATGGGTAGTATGGCCTCAGCTCCATACACCAGGGAATATGGGGTCACCTGGGTATAGTTGCGAGTCGTCGTTCGATAAGCCCAGAGGGCGTTGTGGTTCTTGTCCGACCAACTTTTCTTGTTCTGACCCACCGTCTTCTGCAAAATGTTAGAGAGGGTTTTGTTGAACACCTCGATCTATCCGTTCTCCTGCACGTGGTAGCGGGAGGTATGGTTCGAACGGATGCCGTACTTGGCGTACAATTTCTTCAGTTTAGCCAATCGGAAGTTGGTGCTGTTATCGGTGAGGATGGCGTGAGGGACCCCAAAATGGTGGATAATATTCGAGCTCACAAAGTCGACGATGGAACGGGCCTTGACCTCTTTGAGTGGAGCTGCCTTTGCCCACTTGGAGAAGAAATATGTAGCAGTCAGGATGAACCTACACTGGTGGGCTGTTGCCGGTGGATGTGGTCCCACTACATACAGTCCCCATACTGCAAATGGCCAAGAGTACATGGTGGGGTGGCTGGGCTCTGGCGGCCGATGCAGGAAGTTTGCGTGAACGTGGCACGCGTGGCATCTCTTGGCATACCCAATACAATCGTGGATCATAGAGGTCCAGAAGTACCCCAACCTCCGGATTTGATGGGACAGCTTCGGCCCAGCTTGATGGGTGCCAAAAGAACCGGCGTGAACCTCCTGCATAACTTGAGGAATCTCTACTCCTTGAATTCAACGGATGAGGATGCCATCTAAGCTCCACTTATAAAGGACCTGTTCATGACTGGGGCCGCTCTGGATGGTAAATTGCAGCACACGGCGTCGGATTCTCTCGCACTCAGCCCGGTTGTCCGGGAGGCGACCATTTTGGAGATACTCGAGAAAAGGTGCCCTCCAGTCGTGAGTTGCATCAACCATTGTGTCTGAAAAATCCGGGACCCTTGTCGTAGAGGGTCCGGTGGTGAGATGACTTACCCGCAGGCCTTCATTGTTCTCTTGGGTGACGAGGGAAATGACTCTCCGGTGTTCCACATGTATGATCAAATCATCTTTCATGGGTTCTACGAGCGACACGGCTAATCCAGCTAAGGCGTCTGCTTGACCGTTCTGTGACCGTGGGACATGGTTAATCTCTGGTCGAGAAGAGAACTGGGCCATTAGGCAGAGGGTGTACTCTAGCAACAGTACAAGCTCCGGCTTCCGGACGACATAGTCACCATTAACCTTTTTGATTACCAGTTCAGAATCTCCTTTCCCATGTAGATGGGGCACATTGATCTCAAGGGCCAACTCGGGGGCCATGATGAGAGCCTGGTACTCTTCCTCGTTGTTCATAAAGTCTTCTGACAATAGGAACGATTATGGCGGGATGGCTTGCACCGAGGTAATGATGAAAATACCCAGTCCGACTCTGTTGAACTTAGGATCGTTGAGCCTCCTACCGGTGGGGCTCTGGGAGGCACCGTCGAAATGCATTTTCCAACACAGGACGACATGATCGACTGAGAGGATCATCTCATCAGAAAAATCCAGGTCCATGGATTGATCCGTGGAGGTGGGATGGGAAGCTAAAAATTCTGCCAACACATGTCCTTTAATGGCCTTCTGAGGTACAAACGTGATATCAAACTGCTAGAGATTCACCGCCCACCGTGCTAGACGACCAGTCAGCATGGTGCGGTTCAGGATGTACTTCAGTGGGTCTACTCGGGAGATCAATTGTACCTCATGGTGATGCAAGTAATGCTGCAACTTCTGTACGGCAAAGATGAGTGCAAGGAAACTTTTTTCGATAGGGGAGTATCTGACCTCCGTATCGAGAAGCTTGAAGCTGAGATAGTAGATGCTATTCTCAGTACCCTCGTTATTCTTCTGGGTGAGCAGTGCACCGAGGGATCGTTCCAGGGCAGTCACGTAAAGGACCAGCGGCTTTTCGGAGATGGGTGGCATCAAAACCAGTGGTTGGAGAAGATATTAATTGATTTCCTCGAAGTCGGTCTGACACTTCTCATCCCATTTGTAGGTGGTGCCCTTCTTTTTGAGCCGGGAAAAGGGATTACAATTTCCGGCCAGATTCGTGATGAATCTGTGTATATAGGCTAAGTAGCCTTTGAGGCCTCGATGTTCCTAAATGTTGCTCAGGGGAGGCATTTGGCTGATGGCCTTGATCTTCTCTAGGTCGATCTCAATGCCTCGGTATATAACAACAAATCCAATAAACATCACAGAGGTGACCCTGAAGGCACACTTCAACAGGTTCATCTTCAGGTGACGGGAACGATGGAAACCGAACAACTTCTCAAGGTCTTTGAGATGGTCCTGGCGCTGACATGATTTGAACACTAGGTCATCCACCTAAAATTACACCAGCGTCCCGAGAATCGGCTTGACTATGCGTTGCATGGCCCTCTGATAAGTGGCACCTGCATTTTTCAAGCCGAATGGCATAAACTGGTAGCAAAAGGTACCTTTTGGATCCCTGAAGGTGGTGGACTCCTCGTCCTCGAGGGCCATCCGGATCTTGTTGTACACGGAATACCCATCTATGAAAGAGAGAGATTGGAACCCGGTCATGGCATCAATCAATAACTCCGTCACCGGGAGTGGGAAGTCATACTTTGGGCAGTGGCGATTAAGGTCACGGAAGTCAATGCAGACTCTGATATGCCCATTCTTCATCCATACTGGCACAATGTTGGCATGCCACTTAGGGTACTGGATTTCCCTAACAAAGTTGGTTTTGATAATCTTTTCAACTTCGACCTCAACCATAGCACCATGAGAAGGGTGAATCTTCCTGGGAGGCTGCTTAAAACCACGATGGTTTGCCGGGAGGCCCAGATGGTGAACGGCTACCTGAGGATATAGTCCTGGCTTCTGGTTGTAACTCTGGGCAAACACATCACGGTGTTGTTTTAGGAAGACAATGTACTTCTGCCGCTCCTCGGGGGACATGGATTCACTGATCAATGTGGGTTTCAGATCTGCCTCACTACCAAGGTTCACATGCTCCAGTTCATCATTTGTGGAAGAGACGCCTTCCTCAATTGTGGGGGGAGAATCCTACAGGTCTTCCTCTCCACCCGTGGGGGGATTTCCCGCAACGGGAGATACATCTAGGCTATCAATGCTTGAGGGGCAGCTGGTGCCGGCTTGGGCAGCAGTGGTCATCATATCAGGAGACTCACTCCCCATTGAGACCATAGCAATGAAGGCATTCGACCCTATCCCATCTGGCCTTCGGCCTAAGGGGCCACTTTTAATAATATCAAATAAGTGGTTACGTGTCGGCCTCAGTCGGTTGATTCCAGCCTGGCGGAAGAGACACGTATGGCGTACCTCCATTGTCATAATCTTGAAATTCCAGTACCGTACAGGGGTAGGAGGTTCCGGGATCACCTAAGCCTGGTTGATGTAGGAGTATGAGGTGATTTTCCGCCGTCGCATGGACACGAGAACATGCCTTCCTTGTGTACCCTAAACAACAAAACATTGCCCCATGTCGGGGGTCGTGGCCTCCAATCGGTGGATCGGGAGGATGTAGGCACCATCCATGCTTGCCTAGGGATCACTTGTGACCGGAGCAGGTTCATCCTCACTTACTAGGATTTTCTTATCCTTACTATTGTAGTAATCAACATCCAGATAGCGGGCCTTAGAAGAGGCGAAAGGAGACACATCTCCTTAGAGAACGTCTACTCGACTGTTGAGTGAGTATTTGAGGCACTGGTGATATGACGAAGGGACGGATGCATGCAAATGGATACATGGCCTACCCATCAACGCGTTATGGGTGGTGTCCTGAGAGACGACCATGAACTCGGTGCTGGAAATTAAGCAACCGAACTGAGTCTTCAGGAGGATCTTGCCAACTAGGGTTTGATCGGTCCTGTCATACCCCTGGATTCTGATGTCAGAAGGAGTTAAATCCCCTTCAGACAGACCGATCTTTCGCAATATTTGAGTTAGAATTAGGTTGATTCCAGAACCCATGTCAACGAAGCAACGACGGACTTCCACACCATTTGAAGTGGCCAGTGATGTATAGCGGGTGAATATGACCCTATATAGGAGGGTCCTCATCTTCACCGGAGAACGAGATAACCGCCTGACATTCGGTGGTCTCAATTATCTCGGTAAGGAAGGCTTCTACAGCTGCTACATTCGTCTCAAATTGGAGGGGGCTCCTTAGGGCAGCGGCAAGTGCCTCGCGCATTTCAGACGAGAGGCGAAGGGCCTCAAGGATAGAAATCTTTGCCAGAATCCCGACCAGGTGCTTCAGGACATCATACTATCGTGCCAAACACGAACCTCTGCCTACAAGAGGTCATTCGGCATTTGGAGGCATAGTAGGTCCTGCCAGTTGAACCGGCGGTCGGCTAGTACTGGGTATATCCTTCTGCCTACTAGTTGATGCCTGGAGAGTATTCTCCAGACTAGGATCAGATAGCAGAGACTGGCCTATAGCCAGGAAAGAATGACTGTGATACGAATGAGGCAGCTCTCCCTGATCTAGTAGCACAAACGGCGGTGGAGTTAGAGCCGAGGGCGTTAGATGGGGTTGCGCGTGTTGAGCTCTGCGCTGAGGCTGATGTCTGGTCTCAGTAGCGTGTACAGCTTGGCTGAAAGTGCCCACTAACATACCTTGAAGACCGGCGTGGTTGTGGTTATGCTGACATTGACGTTGGCTGGAAACGTTGGGGAGGTTCGCCCGGCGTACCCCCTCGTCGGGAGTCATATAGGGCTTTACCAACTCCACGGTGTTAACTGAACCGCACCCCTGGCTATCGCTCGACAAGTCATCCACCTCCGGGAGGATTCTAGGAGGAATCCCCATTTTAGGGGGCATAAAGTCGCCGAGAGTGCAGGATGATGACGGCACCGGCAGAGCGTGTTGCTTCTTCTTGCGTCGTCGTTGCTTTCCCTTTTGGGAAGAGTTCAGCTGTGAAGACGATGCAGACGTACCGGCTACTTCTTCTGAAGGTTCCGGCTGCTTCAGGCGCACCTGGATGATACCATGGTCACAGACGGTGGTTTTTCGAGCCATCCAGTCGTCGTATTTCTGGGATCCGCGGCTAGGCACCTGCTGCCACTCGCCTTCGCTGTCGCTACCGATCTCTGACCCTACAAAGACACCCGACACTTGTGTTGGTGTTGGGCCCAACCTGACTATGTTGTTGTTGACCTGGTCTTGAATCCAGTCTTTAAACACATAGCATTGCTTGAGGGTGTGCCCCAGAATCCAATGATAAGGACAGTAGTTGGGGTGATCAGTGAGATTCGCCTCTGCCGGCCTTCTTCACTCGGGTAGGTGCAAAATCCCTTGCTCTAGAGCACTTCAGAAGTAGCCAGGGACCTGATTTTCATTGAACGAATAATTATGGTGCCTTCTTTCCAGATAGGGGGCCCTGGGGGCCTGGCCCTGACGAGGGTCTGAGGGGGCCTACCGAGGAGGCGGCACCTAATTGTCTCACCTAGGTGGAGGTGGCGCATTGCATGGGGGAACCAGTCGATTCTGAGGCAGTTGCTGCTGGGCAGGAGCGTATGCCTGAGGTGGAGGACCTCTGTGGGGTGGTGGGGATGGTGTCGCTGGCAGTAATTTCAGCTGCCTAAGGGCTTCTATTTGGGCAACCACAGCAGGTTCGACTCTGGCGGTCCTCCTGGCTGGGATCATAGGCGGAAACGAACATGCCTGACTAGCCTGTTGCAGAGCCTCCTCAAGGCGTTGATCCTTACCTGAGAAATCTGTGAACCCTCTAGGGTAGTTCTGGGTAATTAGGGAGGGTACCAAATCCTTTTTGACATTCCCCACACACATCGTCAGTAATTTCTCCTGAGTCAGTTGCATATCGAGGGAATACGTAAGTCCCTTCCACCGGGCGATGAAATCTGCGACTCGCTCATCAGGCCTTTGCTTGCACTTGAATAGGTCTGCAATGCTGGTCTTCCGCGTGGTGGAGATGAACTGGTATAGGAACTGCTGGCGGAGATCCTTCCAACCGGTCACAGATCCGATAGGGAGCTGGTTGTACTAGACGAATGTGGGACCTTCCAATGTATGTACGAAACATTAGAGCTTGGAGGCTTCTTGCTGGGCCGAGGTCCCCAGCATGGGGCCACACCTAGAAGAAAAATGATCCAAGTGCTGTGGTGGGTCCCCTGTCCCGTTGAAGGGCGAGAATGTGGATTTCCCAAAACCCGGGGGTGCGGGCATATCATCCACCCACGCGGGATACGGCTTGCCATCCGGTTGGACTCCCACCTGCCACGTTCCCAACGCTTCAAGGAGGGCTGTGAGTGTCTCTATAAGATCATCCGGGTGGGGGTCCCTATCTTGATGGGGATCCCTAATCACAAGTTCATTTCCAGATTCTACAAAACGGTATATGGCTTCGGAAGCTCGTGGATGGACTGGCGGAACGACCGGTGGGGCGACTGGGGGAACCGGGACTGGATTCTTCAGGTTTCCCCATCGTTCGGGGAGGGGGGGGGGGGGGTTGGCGAGACATATCGCGCCCTCTTGCCATAAGTTCCGTCATCTGCCCTGTCTGTTGAAGTATCATGATCAGTGTTGCCCGGAGGCATCTCAACGGGGGGAAATTCTTCCTGCCCCTGCTGCCCCTGCCTGGGATTACCAAAGTCGGGTCGCCGCTCTACAGCGCGCTCAGGCCAAGAATTCGTCAACCAGCCTCTTCTGCTCAGCAAGCTGCTGGCGTAACGTGGCCTTCTCGGGATCTTCGTCTATTCTCTGCACAGAGGAAGACGGGTCGGAGTTCTTGACATTTCCGACGTGCTCCTTACCCTTTCCGGTATTTCGACCGAGTACCAGCAACTCGGTTGGTACAGGGAGGCCTAGAAGTTTCCTCTGCTGATGGGTAACCCTCCCTGATGGGTCCAGTAGTGGCGGTACGCCCTTGGGGTGTAAGTCTCCATCATGAAATTCATTCTCGACTTCCATGTCCACTACGTCAGCCATGTGGACCGCGACCTCTCTCAAGGGCATGTCCTCAATGTCATATAACGAATCGGGATGCCTTCGGATAGGGTCGAAGAGGAGAGTGGCATAGTGTCCCCAACCATGGACTTGCACATGGGGGGTAGCTTCCCTGATGACTCTGCGGAGTACTTTGAAACTCTAAACACATTTCCATTGAAGGGCGCTCTGACAGCCTGGCGACTCAGGGTGCTGGGCCCCAAGGAGTGCGGCCAAATCGATCAGGTGACATTGCTCACCGATTTCTTCAAAGTGCTCTCGACTTCTGGGGTACACCAACTGCTCGTAACGAAGGCAGAAGGGTGTCGCCCATAGGGTTTGACAAAAGCACCCCACTTCTTCAGGGCTAAGGGACTCTGGTGCGCGAATGTTCAGCGCCGCCGTCGGCCAGAACTTCTATGGGAAGTAATCTGCTGCGAGAATGCTCCAGAAGCTCCTGGGTTCGGACTCGGGGTCTGGCCCTGTATTGCCCCACTCATCAACCGGGGGCGGTTGAGGTACCGGTAGCAGTACCGAGGCGGACCTCTGGGATAGTAAACTCGGCGGCGGAGAATACAACGAACGAGCTGACTGGCCGCCGAATTCCGGGCCATCCTATGAAGAGTGAGGTGACCTGGCCACGATGTCACGATACGATGGGCTGATAGCCACAGCTTCAGGCACAGGAGTCGCGGCTGTCGGCAATAGGTCATGTCGTTGCTCTACTGCCGTTGGACCCCAAAATAGCTATCTATGATCTCCGGTAGAAGTAGAGGGCGTTTCTGGTGACAATGGTGGTGATTGCACGGTCGAGACCTGCAGAATTTCCATGATTTCTTCCTCCTAGATGTACCGGCAGAGATAGATTGGAATCTGCTAGACCTCACATTCCGAGAGAATGTGGCTAACGTGCCTGGTTCCTGCCCCAGTCCTTGATATAGAGGAGCGGGGAGAAGGTTCCATCGCTGAGTCGCATTCCGCTTCAGAATCCGAGAAATGAGCCGGTTTGATCTCCACCTGGGCCTTCCCAGGACTCTTCTTGTGGCGGCGATGACTCGCTCTCCTGCCCCGGGGTGGCTCCTCGGGACAGGGTTAATCCTTAATAGGTAGTCTTGGGGCGGCGATGGCGCCTTTGCGGAGAGGGCCCCCACTCGAGGTGGCCGGGGTGCGAAGGGAACAAGGGAAAATGTCGAAGGGTACATGGGGAGGACTTCCATGGATGGTGCGGACGGAGCAAGGCTGACCTTCACACCCCATGTTGCCAGGGTGAGGACCATCTTCAGTTGTAGAGAGGACGTAGGGAGGGCCCCCATGTTGGAGAAGGACCGAATGGACGGTGCCTTTAGATCAGCAGTCGGGGGCAGGAGGATGGACTCCATACCCTGTATAGTGGGCGCTGGAAAGGATTCCGCACCAAGCGTCACCGCCGCGGGGCAGGTTTTCCTTCGGGATGGGGGTATCACGAGGCATACCTCCATGACGAGATTCAGAGCGGGGAAGGCCCATGCCCTGTGGAGTAGTGGTACGAAGAGGGCCTCCGTACGGGGTGACATCACCGCGGGTTAGTTCACGGCGATCACCACTCAGGCCTGCAACCCGGAGAGTCAACCCAGCCTACCCGTGGGGTGGATTGGGTCTCGATCCTGGTTGGGTGAAGGAGTGCCCCTGATCAGTGTATACAGGGACTCCATGATGCACATCGGCGGTGGCTCAGGCCACTGTAGCTGTTGAAATCGATGCATCCGGGCGAGCGTCCTCAGCCCGGGCCCAGTGCTGACGTCAGGTCAGACGAGCTAGCGCAGGTGGTGTAGGGGCATGTCCTGCCTGCTCTTCAAGCGGAGTCAGACGGTGGCGCTGGCGTGGGCGAATGGGATCCCCTACCTAGAGCCCTTGGGTCGGGACCCTGACTGGGCCGATCAGGAAATCACCCACCTCACCAGCGTAAGGCGAGGAGTCGTCGAGGCGTTCAGGGGACAGGCTCCCGAAACGATTGAACGTTGGGGTGGGGAGAAAGGGCTCACTACGCGGCCTGTTAGGGCGGCGTTGACGGCAGGGCCTGGATGCCTCCAGGTCTTAGTAGGCCATATGCTGAGTTGGGATGACCCCTTCCTCCTCGTACCTCTGTACAAGGTTCTTGATCACCCTTCGCTGGATGATCTCTGATGGGGAGAGGGGACGTGGGCGCCTCGTATTCCGCGTTGTAGCGGCCGTCGTGGCGGTAGCAGAGCCATGTGGGGTGGTTGTTCTGGTGTTTCCCCTGCCCCTGCATAAGAGAGCGGGTGGTGATCGTGTCTCCATGGAGGAAACCTGATTCCTGGGAAACAGAGTGATCAACTAATCAGCACCGTGAGGAAAAGGATAGAAAACCAGTGCCCCAATGTCCTTCCATTCTCCACGTCTATAAGAAGGATCCATGCCAAAACGTTGTAGAATGGAGTGCCCCACGTTCTCCTGCCCCGACTTCCTGTGAGTTTCACGACTGGCCCGCTATTTTCTTTGTGGGACCAGGCACCTGATATCTGGATCCGGTGACACATCATTCTACTGGTGTCTCGAATGCTACTAATCTCCACATTGAGGAGAATAATTTGACGTCGGGTTCACCATCTCTGTTTCCGACATTTTCACAGGGGCGCGCGCATATGTCCATCCGTGGAGGAGGGTGCACTGCACTGTTGCCCCACATTCCCCCTTTCCAAAGGCGGGCGGCATTCTCTCCTTATTCAGGGACGTCTTCTCCTTGATCGAAACGGGATGATGGGGTGCCAGTTCTTTCTTTTATGGATTCCTCCTTAGAACTCACACCTAGTCCATGCCTCCCTCATAGATTTAATACGTTGTTCGTGAAACTCTTCCCAGTGCCATGTTTCCATGGACGTCGGTTAATTACACTGCTTCTGTCGGGGCATTCCAAGGGGTCAGGTCAGGGCAGCAAACTTCAGTCGGGGGAGTAGTCACGTTGAGGCATCAATAGCATGTTTGGATGCTGGGGAACCGACATGTCTATCTATTATCCCTGGTCATAGGGCTTCTTGAGGGCATGGGTGCCCGAGGTATCCCACATCAAGCGTGAGGAATTATATGCCATAGACACATATCTGAGGTTTTCTCAGCTTCCTGTGATTAACACATGGTATGCCGCGAGTTTAACGTCCAGCAGAGACGGATTAGCCCGATCAGAGCATTAGCTATAATGGATCGGATTGAAGGATTTCCCTTGAAGGGGTGCCAATACTGGGACCAGCCCATGTGCGGCTGTGAAGAGGAGCGTACCGACATGGTATCACCAGGATATGACGGTCCGGGTGGGAATCAAGGTGGTTGATGGATGGATGAATGAAGTGGAGGGGGGAATGTAAAGGGTCTATCGCAAGGGCGACGATGAAGTTGGGCTTGAGCCTCGATGAGACCTCCTACGTATCCCCGTGGCAGGGACTCAAAGTCCACGAAGTTTGGGATAGTGCCAGTGAACCGGCATAAAGGTGGACCTTGGTCTGATGCATGTCATCAGCGAACCAACGTGAAAGTATACCCAAGGGTCCTCTAGTGGTGGGCTTGAACCTCATGAAAGCTTCCTACATACCATGCCTTGACATGGATCAATTTCCTCGTAGTTCGGGTGGTGGGTGTCGGCGAACTAACGTGCAGAAGGAGGAACCTTGATCCACAGGGGAATGGGCTTGAACCTTAGGGAGGCTTCCTATGTACCATGCCTTGAGATGGATCAATGTCTTCGTAGTTTGGGTTGAAAATGGGGGCTTGGCACACCGACAGAGAGACGGTCTGGGCAAATGATTGTTTTACTTGAACCTCAAGGAGGCTTCCTACGTACCATGACTTGACACAGATCAATGTCCTCGTAGTTCTGGTGGGGACAACGGCTTGCCGTCGAACTGGAATGCAGTTTAACGTCATGCTTGATGAAGGTAGAACTAGAAGTAAATTGGATGATGGGTGGGCTTGAACCTCGTGGAGGCTTCCTACATACCATGCCTTGACATGGATCAAAGACCTCGACGTTCAAATTGGTGTGCAGTTTAATGTCATGCGGGATAAGGGCATACAGTTTAACTTCATGCTCGATGAGGGCATGCAGTTTAACATCATGTTGGACGAGGTCATGCAGTTTAATGTCATCCTGGACAAGGGAATTGTCATGGCCAATGCCAACTCTAAGCCCACGTGAGTCAAGATCAGTGTGAGAAACAAGAGACATAAAGGACCTGACGATCATGCCACGAAGGGTGCGTCTGTGAGAAGTGAAGATGGGCGTACGTGTTAAGCGGCCCATGGTGTTGGGACTTACTCCAGGATGGAGGCCCGAAGTTCGGAGAAGAGCAGCGAAAGAGGGATTTGGGACCAATTGTTGGAGGTGCCTCGTTCCCTATCACTCCCTCCACTGACCTTGGTAGTGGGGAAGTACGAAGATGCAGGGGTTCCGTCATCCGTTGGGGAACTAGGGTCGCCCTTCTCCTCAGAACATACGCCGCTCCAATAAGGAGGATATCATCCCTTGTGGAGGGGTGATTCCACTCCAGTGGAGATGAGTGGCGGAAAAAATATTCGAGCTGGGGGGACCCTTCGTGCGAGGCATGAGGTCGGGTCACCGTTTAACGTCATGTGTTGAGGATGTGGTGCTTGGAAGTTTAATGTCTTGCAGCTCAGACGAGGCGGGTTCACTCCACACCACTAGGACTTACATAACTGGTACCCTTTGCTCCGTAGTGAAGGGAAGGTACCAGTAAGGCCGTGGTCAAGGGGGGTTGTGGAGTGAACCATCGAGGGGTCTACGTTAGCGTGGCTATGCAAAGAAGCAGTAGACGTTAGCGTGCCTATGCGAAGAATCATTAGGCGAAGAAACGCTATGAGTTGTGTTGTCCGTGGGACTTTGAAATCACATCGCGCATACCTGGAGGGTCGTGCGGGAAGAGGATTTTCCAAGAAAAGGAGTGTACTTTGATATGTGGAGTGCCTTGGCCTTAACAAGGGGAAGAGGTGTGAGTGGAGGGTGCTCCGAGAAGTAGAACAGTATTCGCAGAGCACTGCCTCGCGAAGAAGTGGTGCCTCGTGAAGCAGGGTGCTGCGAAGCAGTTTGCTTCATCATGTGTAGTGATCCTGCCTTTGTATAGGGTTCACTAGTACAAGTTGGGTGTTTCGCGAAGCAAAAACGCTCCGTGGCTGCCCGGGTTCCTTTGGGAATACCCCTCCTTCATGAATGCCCTTGAGCTTCACGAAGGGCATCCCTCTTGGAAGAGGGGCTCAAAACAAGACAAAGCGAAGACATCACACGAAGTAGAAGTACCTCACAGAGCTCATGATTCTCGAGGGCAAAGGGTGCTTCGTGATTCGTGAGAGGAGAAGCCAAATGGTTGGATTGTCCATCCTTTTGGACTCAGGTGGAGCCCAGTATTTATAGGCGAGGGGCACTGCAATATAGAACTCACGCGGCACGAAAGGGTGGCAGTTGCTTTGCGGCGGGCTCGCGAAAGTCAAATTCGTTCGCGGAGAGGTACTGCCTCTAGAGCTTCGTGGCGGGCTTGTGAACGACAAATTCGTTAGTTGAGAGGTACCGCCTTCGGAGCTTCCCGGTGGGCTCGCGAACGTCAAATTCGTTTGCGGAGAAGTACCGCCTCCGGAGCTTCGCGGGACCACGATGCTCGGGTGCTTCGTGTCGGTTCTTTGCGAGGCAGCGTGTGGGACATCTTTTTCGTCCCTTCCTTTCGTGCAATATTTTGGCGCCAATAGAGATACTGAATTTGTTATGTTTATATAATTAATTTGTAAGTAATTATGTGTTATCATATTGCAATGTAGATAATTAATTGGACAGTTAATTATGATATTTTGATCTAGGAAATGTTTTGATATTTAATTTGTGAATCAATTATGAGATTTATATATGGTTTCCTAGAGATAATTTATTTATGAATTAATAATGTGGTAATGACATTAATGCCTTGTGACTTTTTAATTATTGAATTACCTATAGTAATTGTTAGGATAAGTTATGTGTGGAGTAGACTAAATGACTTGTCATGTTTAACTTATTGTAGAATTTGTAATGATATTGATGATGATAAGTAATTGATGAATTAATAATATTATGAAGTTGTTAATGGTAACATGGACATTCATGGGTGCATGATTATGGAATGGTAACCCGGAAAATCATGGGTGCATGAGTATGGAATGGAATCATTGAGATTCAAGGATCATGGGTATAGAATGGAAAAATGGACATTCATGGGTGCATGAGTGTGGAATGGTAACAAGGACATTCAAGGGTCTGTGAGTCTAGAATGGTAACATGGACGTTCTGGGGTGCATGATTATGAAATATTAGCATGAACATTCACGGTGCATGAGTATGTAATGGTAACATGTACATTCATGGGTGTGTGAGTATGGAATGATAATAATGATATTTATTGTGTGTTAGTATGGAATGGTAACATGTACATTCATGGGTGCGTGAGTATGGAATGATAATATTGACATTTATGGTGTGTGAGTATGGAATGGTAACATGAACATTTGTCCATGCGTGAGTATAGAATAGTGACATAGAAATTCATGGTACGTGAGTATAGAATGGTAACATTGAAATTATGGGGTGTGTGAGTATGGAATGGTAACATGAATATTCACGGGTTTATGGGAATGGAATGACAACATAGACATTCAAGTGTGTGTTAGTTAAGGATTGATAACGTCATTAAAATGGGTGAAATATAACAATGGTTACTTGCTCATTATTTTGTGTGGTTAAACAAAGAATATTAAATAATTTTATAAATAGTTCATTGTTCATTATTTAAATATATATATATATATTCTATTCAGACTCTTATTCTGGATAATAGACAAAGAAGAGAATGCCATCAGGTGTCCCTTAGAAACCTGGATGGGTTGTTGACTATTTATTCAATTTAGTCATTTCATTGACATACATGCATGCAATTTAATTTTCGTTCATTTACTGGATTGATCTAGATTCTAGTAGAGCTAGACTATTGAGATTTATATCTCACAACCTCTTCAGAATTCCATTGCACCGGAGTACCCGAGTAGACTCTTCATGTTTAAAATCCCTTGGTCATTGATTATTGACGTTTTCTTGTACCTAGGAGTAAGGAGAAAAGGACATAGCCGAATATTAGAATTCTCATAGAGATCTCTCATAGGGAATTGGTCCTTTTAATATTTTTATACATAGATATAAATGATGCTGATATGCTTACTGTATTATGTTATGTACAACCATGGCATGCATATATTGTATAAATTGGTGTTGGCCATTTTATTTATTGGGCTGATATTGTAATTGAATTCTTCTTCATTAGTTATTTCTTTACACTACTTCATCTATAATTATTTATTTATATAATGTTTCAGTATAATGAAGACTGTGATATCTATGTATAATATCCCTACTAACTATCCATACACTGTCACTACAACTCAGAGGCCTCTAGCATATGGGGATGTGCGCTTGAGGACAAATGGAAAATAGTTCGACTACCAGTTTGATGGTAAGGTGGGTAGGCATGTTACAATGTGGTATTAGAGGCAGGTTTAGGTTTTTATTATGTTCCATTGTCTTTATATTTTGGGTTTTAAGACAGGAGAGTAGGAATCTATCAGCTCTTGGTTAATAGTTGTTCTTGGGAATGATCACTCCATGAACAAGAAATGAAAATGTGTCTATGAATGGGAATTGATGTTTATACAACATGAGATTACATTGGATGTTATTTCACCTTGAGTGACTAGTGTATTTTCCATTTCTCATTGATTTTGAGAATTTTCATAATTTTCACCAGCCTAATATGGAAATGAAATAACATTACATGCATCATCTTAGTGAATTAGATATTCAAATTCCATGCATATGACATTCCTATAGTTTCATTAGTAGGATTCCTACTAATTTTAATTATGTGCTTTTGGTGGAATGCCATGTTTTGATCTACTTTAGCATGCCTTCTGGTATAACATGTTTAGTTGATTATATTCTATGATATTATGTTAAAACATGCTATTGTGTAATTTCTTATGAAAATATGCTTGATACTTTTTGATGAGTAAATGGATGCATAAGTGGAAATTGACTGATTTCTATTACAATGGGATTGAATTTCAGTTATAAGGTGCATGGATTCCTTATAACATGGAAAATTTTAACCCTTTTGTTGAAATAATTAAATGAGGGATTTTAAATATTAAAATGTTAAATGGAAATTGAATATGATAAATGGGTGCCAAATGCCAGCGGTAAGGTGTATGGGCATTATATTGATCAGCATATGGCCACCCATAAGACTGATCATTGTATAACTATAAAGTGTTTTACAATGGTCAAAAGTGAAAAGAAATTTGAGTTTTTTGAATGAACTATTGTGAGTTTCTTTTTGAAGAACATGGATTAGAATAAATGGGGCCCTCGAGGGTTACCTCTATGTTAAAAATGAATTTCTACACTAAATTTCCTATTAAAAATTAAATGTAACTAAATGTAAAATGTTAAAAGGGGCTGATTGATTTGTTTTTTCTGTGAGGTTATTGATGTTTGTACTGTTTTAGTTACATTTTCTGTAGTATGAATTTTGGTATTTATGGTATGACACCCTTATTTTGAGGGGTGGTCGTGGTATCTTGAATTTTTTGACTATGAATAAGTTTTCAAGAACACATGGTTCAGTAGGTTAGACATTCTTTGTACATGGTAATCCATTAATGATTTTCTTGGTTTAACTCCAGAGTAGATAGATTTAGGTGTTAAAGTATGATCATCCCACTGCTCGGGAGAATTTTTTTTGACTCGGGTATTTTGACATGCAGATTGGTATACGTATCAGCTTTCATCCAAGATATAACATGGTGATCATGGATTGTGTAAGTTCACATGTGTATTTAATGTGTTTTTAACTAGTTCACTTAGGAGTGACTGGTCATTACTTTATTGATATGGAAACTCATAAGGTGGGTAGTGTCACATCCGTATGTTTTTGGAAGAGTTTCAATGGAAAAATTTGTTGGAATATGGATGGATTGGGTGATACAGGAATCGAGGATTGGATGATGTTATAATAGATCCTGATGGTTTCTTCGGGACGCGAAGTTTATAAGGTGGGTGGTTTGTAGAGTCAGGTGTTCTTAGAATGGGCTTAAATATGGCTATTTTTGAATGTTTTTTCTACTTCACATTTCTGTTTTTAAACCAATCTTGGTAAAGAAGTTTCATGAGTTTGGATCTTTTAATGTCTTGAAAATGGTCTTGGATAAAGGCTCATGGAGTTTCATGAATGTAAGGATGTTTTTTAGGAGAACCAAACCTGGAGGTGATGTTCGCACAGGCTGTGCACGGTTAGTCAAACTATACGGGTCAACCATGCGAAATAAATTAGGTGTCTAGTAGTAGACACTCGGTCTGCACACAGTCTGTCAGATCGTGTGAG
The DNA here is from genome assembly GCA_963277665.1 of Viscum album. NCBI lineage: Eukaryota > Viridiplantae > Streptophyta > Magnoliopsida > Santalales > Viscaceae > Viscum > Viscum album. The sequence goes on along the minus strand of OY728147.1, from coordinate 1,538,558,715 downwards.
TCAAACCATAGGGTATACTAGTTTTGTGTTTCTGGTTAAATATATTTTAATAAATTCATAGTTGAATGGAATTTAATTAAATGCGCTTTTGAGGATTTCATTCTGTTAAATTAATGTTGAGAGAATATAATTAAATTACCTTGAGATGGATAAGTTATTTAATATTATTGAGATGAAAATAATAAATTTTATTTTAAATTTTGAGGATTTGTAATGTTTTTTTACTTAATTTGAGACAAGAGGAATTTATGTAAATGACATTCTAATGAAGTGTTGGGGTTTATTAAAGAATGGTAATATTAAATTGAAATATTAAATGATGTGTAAATAAGGATGTGAGGTTTCATTTAATTAAATTCAAGGAAAAGTGGATTTTAATTAATTAATGACTAATTAAGGTTTTAGTTTATTAAATTCTAGGTTAATTGAATTTAATTAGTAATTAGTAAATGTTAGTTATAGTATATTTAAATATAGATTGCGATAATTTAATTAACTAATGTTGATGAGTTTGAGGTTTTTATTTAATAAATTTTTGTCAAGATAATTTAATTAAATATCACCAATTTGATAAATTATATTATTTAATTATGTTGGAAGAAATTTAATTATATTATGATTAATGAGGTGTTAGGGGGGTTTAAATTAAATTATGTTGAGATAATTTGATTAAATAATAATGTGTTGATAAAATTATTTAATTTAATTTGGTGGGAAAATAATTTAATTAAATGATTTGTTAAATTGTGGAGTTGGGGTTTTATCTAAAAAAATTCAAGGGTAAGATGAATTTAATTATTTGATGGAAAATAGGGGTTTTATTTAATTAAATTTTGTGGATTGAATTTAATTGAATAATTATGTGTTGGAGAGTTTTTTTAATTAAATTCATCAGAGAAGATTATTATTAAATAATATGTTAAATGTTGATTTGGTTTTTAATCTAAATAAATTCATGGTTAAGATGAAGTTAATTATTTGATGAAAAATGGGAGTCTTATTTAAATAAATTGTGTCGGGGGAAATTAATTAAATAATGATGTGTTGGAGAATTTATTTAGATAAATTCATTGAAGAAGAATTTTACTAAATGATTTGTTAATTATGGAGTTGGGGTTTTATCTAATTAAATTAATGGTTAAAATGAATTTAAATATTTAGTGAAAAGTAGGTTATTATTTAATTAAACCATGTTTTGATAATTTTCGTTAATAATCATTTGTTTCATAATTTATTAAATTAAATTCTTTTGAGATGAATTTAATTAAATAATGTGTTAATGGTAGAGTTCGGTTTTTGTTTAATAATACTCATTGTTAAGATAAATTTAATTATATAATGGAAAATGTGGATTTAATTTAATAAAATTGTGTTGAGATAATTTAATTGCATAATGATGTGATGGAGATGTTATTAAATTAAATTCATTTGAAAAGAATTTAATTAAATGATGTGTTAAATTTGTAGTTACTGTTTTATCAAAATATATTCAATGTTAAGATGAATATAAGTATTTGATGAAAAATGTGGGTTTTGTTTAACTGAATTGCGTTGAGATAATTTAATTAAATAATGATGTTTTGGAAAATTTATTTAATTAAATTCATTAAAGAATAATTTAGTTAAATTATGTGTAATTGGGGTATTCGGTTTTATCAAAGATGTGTGATATTAATGGGTAATAATCATAATATGATGGTTATTATTATTATTATTACTATACTTATTATAATAACACATGTAATATGATTTATTTATAGAGAAAATAATAGGGAGAGGTGGAAAAAATAGGTGAGGTGTGACTCCTCCCCTTCTCGGCTCTCCCAGGGGTGGCACACAACCTATTTCTCCTTGACCCCTCTCCTCGTATCAGTTTCTCATGGTATCTTCACAAAAGTTTTCCTTCTCATAAAGGTGATTCCTTCTCCGCTTGTTTCATTTATCACATCAGCCATATCTACTCTCTTTTTGGAATTCTCTGTTAGGTTGAACACCAACATCACGATATTGATTTGGTTTTTCATTTCTACTAATTTTAGGGGGTGAAAAAGATGTGTCATGACCGATTGTTCCATATTTTAATGACCACCTACAAATGAGAAGCGACTCAGCTTGATTTAGTTCACCGTTGTCCTAATCGGGTAAGGCTACATACATGATAAATGGTTTGGAACCCATTAAATTTGGTGTTTATGGTGTCATTAGGTGGCAGTTGATTAATTTGTTGTGTGTTGGCCCCAACCACAACAATTATGAGTGACCGTTGTTGTTAGGTGTTGCGATCAATTCCATATATACACACACATTAATGTGGAAGTGCGTGTACAAGAGCAAGATACATTTGAGTTATAATTCTTTGTGATAGCCAATTCATTGTTGTAGGGTCCTCAATATTTCATAATTAATAAAAAAAAATGTTTTTAATTAATATTTCTAATAAATATGATTTCAAATGGTGAATAGATAGTTTGTTGGTATAAGATGATTTTTTATATTAAAAATCATTTTATAGTAATGAAACACCTCCAATGGAGGTGTGCTGCATTCACGCTAATAATATAACGATTAGACAGATATGTTCATTTATCTTGATTATATGGGTTTTTCAATTGCCTCCCTTATATGTTGACACACTTGGGTTAAGTGGTAATTATTAATTTTCAGTAGGTTATGTTGATATAATTAACTATGAATTAATGAGTTGAATATATTGAGACAAATAATTGTGAATTAATTGTGAGATTTGAAATTTTAATTTTGATAATTAATTGGTGAATTAATTATTTGATATTGAAATGGTTGCCTGGAGATAACTAATTTTTGAATTAATGTTTTGATATTTAAATGGTTATTGTGATTTAATAATGTGATATTGAAACATTTTCATTAGAGATAATTAATGTGAGAATTAATTATGTGATATTGATATTTTTTTCTTGAGATAGTTAATTATGAATTAATTATGTTCATTGAGATTATAATTAATCAAGTGATTAATTATGAGATTCTAAATTGGTTATGTTGAGATATGTAATTAGGAATTAATAATGTGTTAATAGATTGTGAAATAGATAATTAATCATTGTATTAATGATGTGATGTTGATTTAGGGATAGGTTGAGATAATTAATTTTTGAATTAATTAGGTGATATAGATATTGTTTGATAGAGATAATTAATTTAGGAGTTAATAATGTTTTATTGACATTGATTCCTTTTGAGTAGTTAATTATTTAATTAACTAAAGTAATTATTGTGATAAGTTAAGCATCAAAACAACTAAATGACTTGTTGTGTTTAACTATTTTTTGAATTTGTAATGAGAATGATGATGATAATTAATTGCTGAGTTAAATATATAATGATGCGGTGAATTGTAACATGTACTTTCATGGGTGTGTGAGTATGGAATGGTAACAGGGACATTTATGGGTGCATGAGTATATAATGGTAACATGGACATTCATGATGCATGAGTACGGAATGTTAACATGGACATTCTTGGGTGTGTGAGTATGGAATGGTAATATATATATTTGTGGTGTATGAGAATGGAATGGTAACATGGGAATTCATGGGTGCGTGAGAATGTATTGGTAACATGGAAATTAATTTTGTGTGAGTATGGAATAGTAACATGGACATTCATGGGTGTGTCAGTATTGAATGGTAACATGGAAATTCATGGGTGCATGAGAATTGAATGATAACTTGGACATTCAAGTGTGTGTGAGTTATGGAATGATAACGTCATTCGAATGGAAAAAAATATAAAAATGGTGTTATGCTCAATATTTTTTGTGGTTAATAAAAAAATATTAAACAATTTTATAAAAAATTCATTATACATTATATATATATATATATTATTCCTCTTTAGACTCTTCTTCTGGCTGCGAGTTGAAGCATGTATCTCCATCAGGTGTCCCTTTGGAACCAAGATGAGTTATTGGTAATTTATTCAATTAGATTATTTTTTTGTTATACATTCACGTTGTTTAAGTTTATTTCATTTTCTATACTGAGACACACACTGCTGGACCCATCCTACTGAGGTTTATATCTCACACCCTATTCTGGCCTCCATTGCATTGGGGTACCTGAGTATTTTATACTTTTTTATAGGACCTTGGGGATTTGTTGTTTTTGTTTTCTTGTACCATGGAGTTATGAGAAAAGGCCCGAGTGGGATCATGGGATGCACGTTGATATCTTCCTTGGGGATTTGGACACTTTCATTTTTTTCTTTTCAATGATGTAAAGTATGCTGATTTGTTTACTTATTTTTGATACATACCATCATGACATACATACATAACATAAACCAGCATTGTCCATTTTCATTATTGACAAGATATTAAAATTTAACTCTACTACACAAGTTAATTTTTTATACATCATCTTTGATTCCATATATTTATATATTGTTTCACAGCTATGAAAAATATGATATTTGGGTATAGTCACATCATTTATTATACTTACACCATCACTTCTAGTTGGAAGACTCTAGTGTACGTGGAGACATGATTCAGGTCATATTGCGACCATTATGGATCCTGATTTGATGGTATGCTAGATCAGGATGTTATTACATATGTAGGGAAGATTCCAAATATTGGATGAGTCAACTCGATAGCTTGAATGTAGTTAGGAGATGCAACCATGTTCGGAGTCAGGACTTAGTGGTTTTTATTTTTATTTTGGAATGTTGTGGTTCATGTTTTATATAGTCTACCCAAAAAAATATTTTCAGATTCCATATTGACTCATCTTCCATGTTTATATAGACCATTTTCAACAACATGGGTAATTACCTAATTCTATTCTCTTTATCATTGGGGTTTAATTACTTCTATTGATGTCATGATAACTATATTAATAATATTTTTCTAATTTTTGTCAGTCTATTATGATGGTGTAATATTCCAATTGTATTAAATAATAAAGTCAATGTAATTTGTAGATTTTTTCATATTGGGGTAAAATATGTGGCCACACAATGAATTAATATGGTTACAATAGTTTTAGGTAGGTTGATGAATTACAATGTGGTATCTAAGAATACTTTTAATTATCAATATTTTGAATATTTTCTAGATATAAAATTATATTATTTGAAACATGAGATGAATTATATGTGGTGTATATAGAGAGAAACATTAATTTCCAATATCTATGTTAAACGAGAGTATGGATTTATGGTCATGATTTTAAATTTTATTATCATGTTGTTTTTGAAATAAAAGTGATATTTTGGATTTTTAATTTTTGGTTTGTCTCTCAAATCATAGTGGAATGTGGTCCGATTTCATGTGGAATATTAGGAATGTGGATTAAAATTACATGTGCATGATTGTGTGTTTATTTAGAACAAGTTCTGTTAGAAAATTAAAAAAATTATATATTACAGAACACATATTGGTTCTCACTATTTATAGTGTCATGAACTTATTTGTTTTTTTTTCAAAATAACATATCAGGAGGACAATATTAAACAAAAAAAGACCAGTATAAGTTTTTGTACACGAGGAGTTATCAAAAAATGATGTTATATTCCAATGAATGTAATCTTTATCCATGTGGGTTATTCCGATTACAATTCAATGGGGAGGATTTATACCATGTAGGAGGTTATTGGGTATATGATGAAATTCAAAATGTATAAAAATATGAGAAGAAAAAATTTGGTGTGTTGGCGTGTAATGATCCATGGTGTATCTAAGATTGGAGATTGAATATTTCTCTATGAGTTGGGAATTATGTTGGATATGGTTTATACGATGGTGGGTGAGACTAGAAATGTTGTGATTCTACTCAAGATAACAGTTTATTGAGTGTTATAATGAAATTCAATGATATTTGGTAATTATTTTTATAGATTATTGGAGGTATAATATAGTAACACTATAGAGGGGTTATCTATATGAATATTAGTACATTCAGATATTATAATCACGTGTATATTAATGGTTCAATGATTTATGCATGTTAGGTGATGAAGATTACATTTTATAAGAATGTGTAGGAAACATTCATTATTGGATTTTGAGGAAAATCAATGAGGTTAGTTTTTGTGTTAGATGAGTGCGACATGTGTTGGATTAATATAACACTTATTACTTCATGAGGTGTGCCACAAAATGATGGATTTTGGCTTCAAATAGTATAATAAATTTTTTTCCCAAGTATCACCATATTTTATGCCTGTTCAAGTATGACATGTAAAGTTAATATGGATTGTTGATGATTTTTGTGAGAAAAGGGTTGATTTATAATATCTTACTAATGGTAAATAAGGTGATATCATTACCAACAATTTTCAAATGTGGATTAGTGATACCTACGATGACCATAAGATATGTATTATTGATGTTGTATTATGTATTATTTCCCTTTGAATACAAGTGACTCATGATGATGAAATTATCATTCCATATTTTCCACGACAAGGATATTGGGTATTTTATGGAAAATAGATGTAGTGGTATTCCCAAAATAATTATTTATAACAAACGCCGATGAAATTTGTATCCATATTAATGAATAAACATGTTGTTTTTTGATGTATATGTTTGATTTATTTAGATCTTTGTAGTGGGATCTTGAAACACTTAGTTCCCCGATTACATATTGTTTGTTTATGGTTTGAATATTTTCTTGGTGCATGATCATAATTTCATAGTGACCATGTGTGATATGATGATTGATTGGTGATAGAATCTATAAAAACAAAGATACATGTCATGACCCGTCCCCATGACCCGTATCATGACTACCCCAAGCCCGCCATCCATAGGATATGGGCTAGAGACTAACACCAAAGGTGAATATCCCAAAATAGGGAAGAAATTGCCTTTATAACAGTAAAAAACACAACAGAGTAAGAAAATGGAAGTAAAACTCTTTGTAAATCTGTATACAAATGAGTGTGATGAAAGTTAAGGGGCTAGAAATACAATCCCAACAATAAAGTAAAAAACAACTGAAAAGATAGTACAATTGAAGAAAAGAAGTAAACCAGCTATTAAGTCATCCTCCGGCATTCCCACATGAATGGTGGATACAGATGGCCTTCTCATCACCCCAAGTCCGTCCGTCCGCTCTGTGTACATCTCACCGAGTGGTCCACCTCCGGGTACCGTCCAGTTCTGCTACTCTCTACAACGGCCAGTGCTATCTGTCATCTGCAACCAACACAACGAGGTGTTGGCATAGCCCGAGTAGGGCTGAGTATAACGATACTCAGTAGGGACCCTAAGACCCTCAAGGTCTCACAAAATGCAACAAGGATAACCACAAAGTATGAAGTCAATAGAAAACTCTTACTTGGGTATATGCCCATACATATACCTATGTTATTTAGTAACCCATCTCAATCATGACGATAACACGAAAGTCATTGACTAAGCTCAAACCATGATTTTTAATGTAGCATAGAAGTGAAGATAATTAGTCGTGAAGCTAGATCATCTTATTCTGACAAGAGGCACAGCTTCAGACCGTATGGAGTCTGACCCAAACAGGATCGATTGGAACTAACCCCCGCAATGACCCACATAGGATCTGACCGACACATGATTGGTACGCGATGACCCACACAGGATCACTGAGCGCTGACCCACACAGGATCCCTGAGTGCTGACCCACACAAGATCTGACCCGTACAAGTACGGTATGTGCTGACCCACCTAGGATCGCTGAACACTGACCCACATAGGATCTGAACCAAACAGGATTTCTCGGTACTAACCTCCGTAGGGTCTATCTCCAACCACCGCCCCACAACTAGCTATTAGGTCTCTGTACACTGTCCGCTCACCCCTAGAAGGATCTACTCCACGAGCTACTAATATAAATCCAACCGTCATGAAGTCCTGAGTAGAAGTATCTCAAAGGAATGCCTCTTCATAGGGGTCACAACGCAACATACATCGCATAAATCCAACGCCCAGTCTATGAGTTATTGGCATTTCAGTCCCATGGGCCCGATTGTATTTTATGTTCAAACCAACCTGAATGTACCCCAACTCTGTCTAAACCTCATGTGGGGACTTCCAAAAGAATCTTCTACTCTATGATTTATGTCGTCGTAGGAAGTTCGACAATGGGACACCCGTAGCCCAAAATAAGGGCGAAAAGGTGTAAACTGGCCAAATGGGTCCGGGTCCGGTCTGACCAAGTCGGACCGACCCAGCCCGACCTGGTCCGGACTCGTGTCCGACCCGATCTGCAGGTCCAACCCGATCCGAGAGGGCGTCCCGACCATAGTGGTCGTCCCGGCCCAAGTGGGTGACCCGGCCCGAAGGCACCCCGGCCCGAAGGTGGCCCCACCTGAAGGCAGCCCGGCGGCCTAGTTGGCCCGGCGGCCCTGTAGGCTTGGCGGCCTTGTCGGCCTGGCAACCCGGAGGCCCAGCGGCCCGACGAGGTCTGCCGAAGCCATGGCCATGTGGGTAGCACAACCCCCTAGCACGTGAATGGCTATGCCATTCGGGTGGTGTTCTAACCGGTGCCAGGTGGCGCTGGTCCAGCACACGTGGGACCGAACGGGGTCCCGGTCATCCCGGATGGCCGAGCGGTGAGCTGCTCTGGCTCCACAACGGCCGGTCTGGCCGGACGCCACTACACATCCACCGCGGCGTGACGATGTCGTGGTTCTGCTGCAGTCCGCGCTATGCGACGGCGCCGCGCCACCACTGTCGCGGCTTGACCTAGCCATGTCCTTCATCTCCTCCGCACGGCGCGCCGTCGTCGTGCCTCTTCCATCCACTATGGCCCTCCTGGCCACAATTCATCTCCTATGTGGTTTGACTGAACCAAGCCCTTCCAACACTGCCATGACCCACCTGTCAAGGGCTTGGTTTCTCGCGCGGTGTGACGGTGTCGCACCCTTGTGGCGACCTGGTGGGCTTGCACTGCTCTTTTATTCTCATCCTGCCACCGTCGTCAACAACTATAAGAACCAAAGGGGGAGGGTTGGGCTGGGTTCATGCGGTCCGAACCCTCCTCGTCATGGCGATAACATTTTGCATACTATAATCCATAAATTTGAATGATGAAGAACGTAGGTTTATACTCATATACAAAATTACTCATATTCCCCTACCTCGAGTTTGGTGATCATTGACAGAGACATGGGAAGGAAAATATCATTCCATTAATGTCAGAGGAGGTAGAGCTCGGAGAAGACGAGTCGAGATGACGTCATCTGCGTACTTCGTGGGCGGCGGTGCTTCCCATTCTTGCCCCGGTTCAATAAGGAAGAAGATGGTGTTCGACGTTTTTCGGTGGAGAGGATGAAGTTCTCTCAATTCATCCAATTTTCTCCAAGACTCCACCAAAAGAGAGTTGACAAGAAAAAAGAAATAATAGATTTGCCTATTTATTTTATTGTTGTAATAAATTCAAAATAATTCAAAATGTGCCAATTAATTAAGTGAAAGTGTTGTCACTTTAGTGAGGGGAAGGTGAAGTGGCTCCCCACATAATTGTGGATTCCAAAGGGGTTATCAGAGTTTAACTCCTGTGTGGGGCCCACCTTAATAATACCCTCCCAAGGGAGGTTTTTCTTAGGTGGGCCCTACCAACAAAACCTCCCATGGGAGGATAGGGTGTGGTGGCCCCCACCTCTTACCTTCCCTTGGATGTTTCAACCACCAAAATAAAAATAATGTTAACAGTTTTTTATTCAATTTACTTAAAAACCCCCCAGAATATAACTTCTATTCTCTTTAGAATGCAATTGCAGTGAAGGTATCACTAAGAAATAATTGAAGCTGCGAGTTCAACGGTACCCTCAGATTTCAATTCCGAGTACAGATTCAAAATATAAAAAATCACGCTCCTACGTTTACTGAACATAACCAAAAAATTTCAGAAATTGTTTCCGGGCACACCGGGACTCATAATCAATCACCCTCAGAAACCGCAGACTCGTAAAAATCCCGTTTATTTAAAAACAATATTCCATGGAATATTCGGGGTATTTAAATTATCCTCACCTTAGAGCTTTATGTCCCCATAAGCTACATCTCTAACTAAAGGAACAAATGGGGGTACTGAGCATGCATCTGAGCCTCCCGCTCCCATGTGCTCTCATAGAGGTTCCCATGCTACCAGCAAACGTGCACCAGAGGTATTGACCATCCACAAAAGACCCGCTCCTGTCGATCCTCAATCTCCACTAGAACCTCTGTGAAAGATGCCCTGTCATCGATGTCCAGCACCCTGTGGTCGATGATGTGGGATAGGTCATTCACGTATCTCTTCAGCTGAGATACGTGGAAGACATCGTGAAACCAGTTGAACTGTGGTGGAAGAGAATAGTGGTAATCCACCACGCTTACTTTGGTGAGGACCTGGAAAAGTCAGATGAATCGCGAAGACAACATGCCGCCTTAGCCAAATCTCTGCAAACCTCATCGAGGTGAGACACGTATAAAGATGTGGTCTCCATCCTCAAACTCTAGATTCATCCATCTCCTGTCAGTATATGACTTCTTTCTACTCTGTGTAGTCTTCATCTACTTCTAGAGGATCTCCACCTTCTCCGTGGTAGCACGTACCATCTTTGGTCCCACTAGTGATGACTCCCCTGGCTCTGTCCAGGACAGTGGGAATCTATAAGGTCCACCATAAAAGGCCTCAAAAGGTTCCATACCGATGGTGGAGTGATAGCTGTTGTTATAGGGAAACTCCACCAAAGGTAAGTAGTCCTCCCAACTGCGACCGAAGTTGAGGACACAAGCACAGAGCATTTTCTCAAGGGTCTGTATGGTCTGCACGGTCTGGATATCCATCTGAGTATTGATGGATGTTCTCAAGAGAATCAATGTCCCAAAAGCGTCCTACAACCTCATCCATAGCCGGGAAGTGAAGCATGCATCACGGCCGGAGACAATAGAAAAAGGTACTCCATGTAAAAGTATTATCTCTTGCACATAGAGGCGTCCCAAGCTCTCAACTGATCCCTTCTCTTTGATCGGTAAGAAGTGGTTCGACTTGGTGAGTCTGTCAACAATCACCCAAATCATTTCATGACTCTTGGATGTACGTGGAAGATCCATCATTAAGTCCATCAATATCCCATCCCACTTCCACTCTAGGACCACTAAGGGCTGAACCAAGCCCGCTAGTACCTTGTGCTTCTCCTTCACTTGCTAACAAGTGAAGCATCATGAGGCAAACACTGCTAGTGCATTCTTCAAACATGGACACCAGTGTTTTTGTCTAAGGTCCTGATCCATCTTCACCACTTATGGATGTACTGTTATAGGGGAAGTGTGGAAATCCCTCAACACATCGTCTTGAAGTTCAACTAGTACCATGTTACGTCCTCTGAAAAAGATGACGTGCTCCCCACCTTTATAAAATCTATTAGGTGCATGGCCTGCGGATATCTGAGCATGTCATGTCTCACTGTTAGCATCTCTATGATGTGCATACCTGACTCACTAAAGAAGTGGATGAGTGACTATAAGATACTGTAGATATGCATCTCCATCCCTATCCATAAACGATATATGCAATTTGGCTAGTTGCTCAGTCATCTCTCCTAGAAGGTGAATGCCTGATCTTCTACCGAGAGCATCTGCTACAACGTTCTCCTTCCCAGGAGTATAGAATATCTCGAAGTCATAATCATGGAGGAACTCAATCTATCACTATTGTCTCAGGTTTAGGTCCTTTTGAGAGAAGATATACTTTATACTCTTTTGATTAGAGTACAAGGTAAAAAGTTCACCCATCAGATAGTGTCGCCACATATTCAAGGTAAAGACCACTATTGTTAACTCTAGGTCATGAGTAGCGTAGTGCTACTCATGTTGTTTCAAATAACGAGAATCATACTCGATCACAGCTCGATGCTGCATCAGGACACACCCAAGTATGGTCCCTGATGCATCGTAGTAAACTACGTACCCTACTCCCTCCTATTGAAGCCTCAAGATGGGGGCACCGGTCACCCTCTGTCTCAGCTCCTGAAAGCTCTAATGGGATCTCTCTGACCACACGAAGGGTTCCCCTTCTTCGTCAAGGATAATAGTGGTTATGCAACTCTGGAAAAGTCTGGAACAAATCTATGATAATATCAATCCAAGCCCAAGAAACTCCATACCTTCATCACATTTCTGGGTGTCTCCCATGAAAGTACCGCCTCAATCATCACTTGATATACTGCAACTCCAGCCTTCGAGATGACATGTCCAATGATGTTAAGCTCTTGAATCCAAAACATCCACTTTGAGAGCATAACATAATGTTGGGGATCTCGGAGTGTGTCCAGTACCACCTACAAATTGTAGGCATGCTCCTCCTCAGTAGTCGAGTTTATCACAATGTCTTTGATGAAGACTACGACAAAGCAATCGATGTATGGATAGAAGATCCTGTTTATGAGACTCATGGACACTACTGGAGCATTGGTTACGCTGAATGGAATAACCGAGAACTTGTAGTGTCCATAATGACACCTGAAGGTCATCTTCTGCACATCTTCATCTCGAACTCTGAGCTGGTGATAGACTGATCTGAGGTCTATCTTCGAAAACCGCCATTCTCTCTTGAGCTGATCAAAGAGGTCGTCAATCCTCGGGAGTGGGTGCTTGTTCTTCACGGTCACCTGGATTAGGAGAAGATAGTTGACATAGTTCCTCAAACTCCCATCTTCCTTCATGGAGAATAGAATCAAGGCTACCCAGGGGGAAACACTAGGCCAGATGAATCCCCTCACTTGCAAGTCCACCAACTATACCCACAACTCACGAAGCTCGGCGGGAGCCATTCGATATGCTAGAGTAGATATCAGTGTCGTCATGGGGTACATGTCAATGTAGAAATCGACCTCTCTATGAGGAGGTATTCCTAGAACATCATCTGGGAATACAGTTGCATATTGGTCCACCACTACAGGATAAGTTGGACTCTCCACATCAACTACTCTATGGTTAAGGTAGGCCAACTGATGAGTGATCTGCTGTACCCTCCTCTGAGTAAGTCTGTCTCGTGCTTTAGAGGTTCCCTTCTCACCGGTGAAGGTAAAACTAGTCCAATCCATGCCGACACACCACAATTTGAGCCTAATATAGTCAATCTGAGCATGGACTATAGATAACCAGTCTATACCCAAGATGACATCGTAAGGCCTCGACACTGCTATGAGGATATACCAGCCGAGGCTCTCTCCTCATAGAGTAAGCTCACACATCCATCACCAGTGTGTAATATTTGAGTCTTCTCTCGTTGGAGTCTCTAGCCATAACGCTCAAGCCAACGAACCCATTAGAATCTTTGAGCTCCAAAAAAGTGCAGTGGCTAGGAAAGAGTGACTGGAACTTGTGTCTATAAGAATGGCAGCTAAGGTGGAGTAGGCACAGATCATACCTCAAATCATCTCCGTAGCACCATGGTTGTATGACTTATCTTCCTGATGCTAAGCTCTCCCTTGTCTACCCGCTCCCTATGGTAAGGATGGATCTCATGGTGGTGGAGGTGGTAACACCTCGAAATGTCATCCACCACCAGCTGCTCAACCAGCTACTCTTCCACGTCCTCATGCGCCCTGCAAACCGCCTCAATCAAATCTATGCCTCTGCCTGGGAGGTACCTCAAGTGACTACTAATCATATGAATGGCGGGTAAGACAGTCACATGCCATGTGACCCTGCCTGCCTCATGAGTAACACTGTTTGCTCCTAGCATAGTCACTACCCCGAACAACTGATCCTGAGTCGTGCAGTTGACCACCTGTAGGTATGGTCCTCTTGGATCACTGCGTCATCTGTCTTCTGCCGGCTGTACTCCACTGCAGGTCAACTAGCAGTGGGTTTCACTGCTGAAGACTGCTCAGCAAGGAAACTCTCCACTAGGAGGGCTCTCTCTAACACTCCTTCCTGCGTCGGAATACCAAGGGAGATCATCGAGGCTATACCCTCTCACCTGAGCCCCTGCTCAAAGGTCCATACCATAATGAATGGGTCTCGTACCATATATGTAGAGTAGTGAGAGAGGTCGGTGAACCTCACTGAGTACTATGCTGCTGTCATGCTACCCTGCTGTAGGTGTAGTAGCTCTTGTATCTGCACCTCACAAATAGTGGATGGAACAAAATCCTCCTAGAACAGGCTCTTGATGTATGTCCATAGAAGTGTCTCCTCATCCTGAACCTAGAGAATCAGGCTCCACCATCTACCTGCTGCCACTTGAAGGAGGCTATCAACAAGGATCACCATGATGTTTGATGGTGTCCCTACTAGCCTAAGGACTCTCGCCATAGCCTCCATCCAATCCACAGCCATTAGTGGGTCCGTCTCTCCCCTGAACCCAGGTGGCCTCTGGCACTAAAACTCATGTAAGGGGGTTAAGGGAGTTTAAAGAACGTGTGGCCCCCACCGTAATAATATCCTCCCAAGGGAGGTTATGTACAGGTGGGTTGTTGAACCATAACCTCCCTTGGGAGGTTAGGTTGGGGTGGCCCTCACCTCCAACCCCCCTTGGAGGTTTCAACCACCAAAATAAAAATATTGTTAACACATTATTTTTATTCAATTTATTTAAAACCCCCATAATCTGACATCCATTATCGTTACAACGCAACTGCAGTCATGGTCTCACCAATCAATCACTGACGCTGCAAGTTCAATAGTACCCTCAGATTTCAATTCAGAGGAAGTTTTAAAAGATTTAAAATCCCACTCGTACGTTGACTGAACGTATCCGAACAAAACTTCAGAAATTGATTCTGGGCACACCGGGCCTCGGAATCAAGCTCCATCAGAAACTGCAGACTCATTAAATTTATGTGTATTTAAGAAAAAAAATTCCACGGTATTTCCATGTCTTTACAATACAAATTTAGTATAGGTTAAGGAGGGTGACATAATAGGGTGATGCATTTGGTTTTGTTGCTTCTGTTTTTCTTATTTTATAGTGGGCATGAAGTTGTCTTGGCCAGGGGGATGCCCAACTGCAATCATGGATCCCCCAACCCTCATCAGAATGTCTGCATTCATGTTCCCTATATTCACTCATGCCATCCACCAGTAGAAAAGCAATGATTTTATTATAAAATGGGTTTTTCAATAATGATGATGATGGTTGAGGAGAGAAGTGGATCATGGAGGTTGTGGTTTTGGGTCGAGGTTGAATGAGTTGTTTAACGGGGTTTCCTATGTCCCCAGAATGCACTATGTTGGTAGTTTTTTTGGTGAGTCTTGGTGAGGCCTTGTGTTTTAGTATTCTGATTTCATCTCTGTACTGTCCGATTTTCTTTGTATTTTAGCCTTTCTTTGAATAAATGGATGTTTATGCCTCAACTTTTATAAAAAAAATCAATAAATAGTGGATGTGTTTCGAAACATGATGATACTGAATGTGTCTGTCAAATTAACAGAAATACTAGTGCTAGGTAATGTATGAATGACATGTGAGATTTGGTGAATTAGGGTATAATTGTACATAATGTAATATATATATAGGAAAACATTGAAATGAAACATGTTTTATGATACTGAAAAAATATTAGTATTATAAACACATGTGATATATGAGGTATGATTTTTTGAATGTTAAAGTCTGTGAAATAACTATTAGATATTATGAAATGTTTAGGTGCCGAGTGGATGAACAAGATGGATATGGAATCAGTCTATTTCCTCAACTATGGTGGGTAATACACTATAATAAATATGTGTTACTTTCTGGATTAGGTAGGGATAATATCGGTATAGAACACATGAGTCCCCATACTATCAACAAGGTCTAAAACCTTCAGTTGGATACACAAGTTCTTTTTATACCACTATAGATTATTTTTATAGTTTTATTAGTGTCACATGGAGAACCATATTATCATTTATCTTTTAATTATGGATTTCAAAGTGAACCTATTTGAATAATATGAGTATATATAGAGATTTTTAGTGTTCAAATTAACACATGTAATGGGAAGAATCATTCATGAAGACCGCTGATAAGGGAATTCCTCCTACAAGTGGAACACCATTGATAATCTAAGAATATAGATAGTTTTTTGGGATTTTTTTGAAAATGTTTTAGTTAATATATTTGTGAAACCAAGAATTAGTAATTGTGGTTTTGTGATGGTTCATGGATTTATGTGGCAAAGCAAGGTTCTACATGTAAAAAAAGTTCTCAATGCTTTGGTTAGATGTTATAATTGTCCAACGTTACTATGATTGTTAAATAATAGTTTCTAATTGTCGAAGGATTATTTTTTAGTATGATCTGGTATGTTTTTTCAAAAATAGGCTAGTGAAATAACAATGACTGTGGGATGTGATTTCTCTTAGGTAGCTCGTATACAAGTAGAATGAAGGAGGGAATTATGTTTGAAATATACTATTGAATGTGATATTACAGTTTCATATGAGAGTTATTGGGTAATTAGAAGATGTAATTATATGTGATAAGTCGTATGATGTTGAAAAAGAACATCTTTTAAATGTTATAAATTCACAATGTTTTAAAATTCATGAAATCCATATGCAATTGGGGATCATTGTTAAAATTATGGAAATGGTTGACACTATAATGTATTGGATGGGGAAGATTTGAGTAGTCGAGATAGTTAAGGGGTATTTTTGGAAAAATAATAATGAATGGATGAGTTGGAATTTGGGATGGAAATTGGAGAATAAATTCTTGGATAGTTCATAGAATATACAAGATGAATATTCATAGAGATAGTAAGTGTTATGGTTGGGAAGTTGGGATGATCTATGTCATATAGGATGGGGAATATCATGTGTAATATAATTTTTTGTTTTTAAAATGATGTAAATATCATGATTAGGATTTTTGATGATATTAACAGACTTTTGACATCATTTGTAAGTATTGTTTATGTGTTAAGAGGTCTGAGATATGTTTTGGGTGCTTAAATGAGATTCAGATCAAGGTTATGGTGGCTTTTCTATGAAATTTTACTATATGTGTACCATGATGCCATGTAATATGACCTTTAAATTATCACATGGGGCTAATAGAGGTCAAACCAAATCCCAATGGTGGAACCATATAATTAATATTGAAGGATTTGTTTCATTCCATGATGAGTGTATGTCACATTGTGTTAGTTTTTATGGAATTTTTACTATGTTGATGACCCTTATGTATTCTTCCATGTCATTACTAGGGTTGTGATATAACAAAATTGAGTTCTGTATTGGTATTTAGTGGTGGAAAAAACCTTATATAAGGTGTCAAACCAGGAAAAGGGGTTTCACTATATAGTTGTTTCTCTTATATAATTCATTTTTAAATTTCTCATGTAGAAATCATGTCACACTAGTAATCTTGACTTCCCCAAAGGACATGATTCACAAATTTCAATGTGGTGTAAGGGAATTCTATATATAATGGTTCTTTAATTTTGGGGTCTAACTTTGAGTATGTACCCATGACATTGTACTGATTGGAAATTTAATAAATCTAATATATCTTATTGTAATTACATTGTATAAAAAATAATCATCATAGATAGAATAGAAAAAAAATGTTAATTTTACATTAGTTAGTAAAAAACAAATAATAGTTCCAAATATTGTAGCTGGACAACAAAGGGAAAAAATACAATTAGAATAAGATGATTTGGATCCACTTAAACCACTGGAGAAAATATACCCACAAATAAATCTATAGAGAAAAACATCTTATTAATAGTATAATATTATTTTTGACATTGAATATATATATATATATATATATCCTTCAGGTAATGTTACAATAGAAAGAACAATTAATGAAATAAATTTTCTTAATAAGATTTATGGAACCTATACTGATGCAATACTACAATGACCATTGGAATAGTAATATTACGAGTTGGAATATAAATCTAAATATTAGAATAATAACATTACCTATAAATATATAAAAATGATTGCTATTTTATAAATGAAAATATGATATAATTATATCATGGTATGTGTAAATCAATTTTTAGGAATAATAAATTAATTATTTATAATTATAGGAAATGTAAATTTTAATTTTCAAATTTAAAATTAATAGAATGATTTAAAAGAATTTTTTTAATAAAATACATTCATAAATTAATATATTTTTCTTATAAAAATAATGTAATTTTTTGATATATTTATATATTTTTCAATGTGTCATGATATTAGTTATAATATTAAATTAGTATTCTTCAAATAAATTATGATTTAAATTAAATTAATATATTCATTTTATATATATAAATAATTTCATAAAAGGGGGTACAATTTTTAAATATACACATTGAAAAATTATTAGGATGGATGTTCGGTATTTTTCTAATATAGTTGACTTTTTGGGTGAATAATGAAATACTATAATTTACTATATAAGGTAAATACATGATTTTATGAGTCATCTTTGATGTATGTCTAACGTAAGTACCCATTGGTTCAAAATATCTTGATACATGTACAATATATTTTTCAAAATAATAATCACTATTGTTAAAATTGTGATCAAATAATAAACTAATGAATATAATAATAATAAAATTCCCATCCCCCTATAAATACCACATATCACCACCTCTTCTCATCACACATTATAAGAAACATAGATTGAATAAATTACCCCCAATTCATTTCCAATTCCATTTCCCCATATTCGTTATCTTCTAGAGAAAGAAAAATACAAATACCATGTTCCTTAAGGAGTTTCTCAAGGATACAATATTCAAGACGTAAAATAATCCTTATTTATCATTAAAATTATCTCTTCATGGAACCTTATATTAACCTCACCTATATAATGTTTTATGGTAACAATAATATTAAATATATTCAATAATTTTATTTTTTTAATGGATTATACATCATCATGTTTCCTCTATTCTTTTCATAGTCTATAAACAAAAACATTATCTGTGATGTGTCGATTAACAACCTACATGGATAAAGATTTTCCTTTTTCCAGAACCAAGTTGAAGGATGATCTTAAAAAAATTATTTGCATTAAAAATATTTTAATATATATATTATAATATTATTAGTGACCTATAATTAATATATAGACATAATATTAAATATAAAAAATCTAGTTTGTTGTGGTTTTAAAAAATAACAAAATAAACTAAACATTATTCATTAACATTTTATCAAATAAATTATAATCATATTATAAAAAATAATATATATAAGACCAATTAAAAAATATTAAATTCATTAATAACAATTAATTTCTATTATGGGGATTTATTCTCATTTTAAATGAATATCTATACTTGTATATAAGTAAACAAGTCAAAAAACCAAAGAAAGAAACACTCTCTGAATAAAGAAATTAAACTCTACAACTCATCGAAATTTCCAGAAATGAACATCATAAAATTATAATAAACCAAAAACATGTAAAATAGGTTCTTTATTTATTAATTAATGAGTCTAATTTGATTATCCAGGATATTATGTGGAACAGAAGAGAACATTTGAGAATAAGGTATATGGATTGTTGAACCCCACTCCCCATCTTTGTGTAATAATTATTTACTGAATAATATTAGTGTGGATTCTCCAAAAATGTTCATTATATAATTTCCTTTTGATCCCCTCTTATTTTCTACAATATACATTTTTTCAACTTGTTTTATAAAAAATATAACAATTTTTTAAAGTTACTTTTCTTTTAAAACTAATCTTGACACCTCTTGATATATTGTTTTCACTCATGATTGATGGTTGTTATGCCAGGTATGTTTTTACCCTTATTCATTTAAAAAGCCCAATTTTTTAATTACATTATGATTTATGAAATTATTATGAAACCTAATACATTCCATGGATTATTTTATGTCTACTATTTTTATATGGTCGATGTGGAATGAATGATTTTGTGAATGTTATCATATGATGGTTTTTCCTGTAATTATATAACCCTCAAATGAATTGGGTAATGAGATGTATCTAAGGAGATAATTGGTATTATGTTTGAACAATATTTTATCTTTTTTCACAAATATGATGACAATTTTACGAGCATATGTTATTCGTGTACATGATGGTAGGTTTGTTCAAAACTATGTATGGTATTTTTCCATTAAGACATGATGTTTTATTTTATTCAATTCCCCATTATAATATATTATCTAAAGCTATCTATTATTATTAAGAAGATGATCATATTCTTATGTTATGATCATAATCACTACTTCCACTAATGTTTTATTGATTTATGTCTTTATTAATCCTCTAACTAGGATTTTATGCCACCTATTTCTTTGATGTATATCCCCAGGTAAGTACATGTACTATGGAGAACATTATATATAAAAGGATAATTTAGAATATATTTATTTTTTATATTATTTTAATGTATAAGTGATTTACTATCAAATTATTCTATTATACTCATATTTTGGATCATGGTTTTGTAAAGATAATATGTTTTTTATCTTTAAAATTATGTAATTGTCATGTAAGAAAAAGTAGGTTCTATATAGTTTGTATAAAATCTCAATTTAGTTAAATTGGTAGTTGGTATTTTATAAGGGTTTAGAAAAACATTATGATAAGACTATGTATTTGTAACACCCATGAAATATTGTCTTATTAAAAGGCTAAACATTCGAATCCATTATAATATGCCTTTATACTTACTTGTGAAAAAGAATAAAATTTTTATTCATGAAGTTTAATTATGTTTTATTGAAACCATTTTTTAGAAAATTCTATGAACCAGTAGAATCTAGGCCAATATCCCAGGTGATAAAAATTGATTTTTTTGAATGATAGCCCCAATACCTTGGGAGGTGGAGTTAAAAACTTCTTGTCAATGGTTAAACACACTTATCAGGAAAAAAATATCATTTACGATGAAGAAAATACTCATTTATACAAAAAAGGAAAAAATAAAAATTTATTCATTTATTAATTAATTATCACCGAAAATTAGTGCATCGTCCAATCCACATGTTATAGAATATTGAGTAAACTCATTGGAGAATATCTTTTTCATGATTTACTATTATGCGAAATAGAAGGTGTTACATCCCATTACTGATATAGAGGATATTTAATTAACCATGGTGCGGATATTCCTATTCTTTGATTATGTAGTGTAGAGAATTAATTAGGAGGATACCTATAATTGAAATATTATTGATTTTTTGCCTCTTAGTTTTAATCAGCCTTTTCTGCAGACTTCTATAGGGTTAAAACTCACGTAACTAGGTTACATGACAAGTAATGGTCGGTAGGTGCATTCCATGATAATGTTAAATCCATGAGAACAGTCTCACCATGGATGTCTATAATATGAAATGATACTTTAAAAAATGTGAGTAATTTATTGAATGATTCTCATTTTAATTTGATATGTTTTCCGGTTGTGAAGAAACACAATAATTTCACACCATGTAGTGGGATTTCACATCTTGTAATACCCTAACTGTGGGTTTTAAATGGGAAGAATGAACGATATCATCATTTCCCTTGTTATATATTTTTATTTCTCTTGATCCCTTTCCATTAAATGGAGATCATGAAGCCCTCCAACACTTTTGGGTTCCTTCGTTAGGTGTTCCATTATCATTGCTTTTGTTGTTTCAATTACTGGGTAAGCATTATCTTGGTTCTATACATTTATCTCCTTCTACTTCATTGGTATTTCAATGGACCATATTAAAATACATGGATCTATTCCCTATTATTTTTATCTCAATTCATTTTTTATTTTTGAGGTCTTATACATCTTCATTCTCATTGATTAGTTCTGTTTCAAGTATTTATTTTTAGGAATATATTATGTGATTCTATTCCATTGGTCCAAATTTATGAACCCTGATTTTCATGACATATTTCTATTTTTTATTTAAATTAAAATTCTAATAATTGATTTATATAGAATTAATAAAACCTAATTCTATTGAATTGTGATATTTTAGATGGTTTTCGCATGAAAATTGGGATAACCCCCAATTCTATTGAATTGGGGAGGGTTTTTGCAAAATGTGTGATTTAAAATTTTTGTTTTATATTGTGAATTAGATGGAATATATTTCAATAAAAAATTTAAATAAATTATCTAAATGGATTGGGAAATTGAAGGAATTTATTTTTAATTTATTTAAAACATGTGAGAATGTATTAATTATTTTTTGATAAAAATACAATGGTTTTATCTTCTTAAAGAGGAATGTTTTTAACTAATTTTTTTTTTTAAATAGAAAATATTCATTTGAAATAGTTTAATGAGATATAGTGTTATTTTTGGTATTCATAAAATAAAATTCCCATCATTTATTTTTAAGATCACATGCAAGAATTTTTTTAGTTTGTGAGTTATTTGGGAAGTCTCTATGCTTATACAACACTCTAAAACATAATTTAAACTAGTCACATCTCTAATAGGATGGTGGTGAGTCTCCATTGAATATATTTATAGGGATGTGTGAATACAAATATTGCAGACATCATTCAGAGAGTGAAGAGTCTTATACCCTATAAATTTTGTACCTTTTTAGAAGATGACCATGTTGTTCTCTTGTTTTGTAATTTATATATCAATATATGCCAATGCTGTTGAACATATTTACATGCCTTTTAGATTTATGTAAACTAATTAATATTAATTATTTATTTAAGCCATTGTTTTATAAATTTTACATCTATTGTAAAGTTATTGCATAATGTATTTCCCATCATTTGAATTCTGTAGCATGATATGTTTAATTATGATTTAAAATACCAAACCTATTTATTGTAAAATTTATATAATTATTATAAATAATATACTATAGGAATATTATATGTAATCATTGGTGAGACCCTATTTTTATTTCAATCTCACACACTTATTTGGCTTTTAGGTGTTTGTAGATTGTCTCCTTCAAGGTACAAGAAGGGGGAAGAGATCTTTTGATGTGGGATCTAGCTGTTGTTAATTGGATGTGGTATGTAGAGTCTTTAGGGACTTGGGTTATTTTTACTTATTTTGGTACATGGGTTTTAGTACATTGGGAATTAATTCCTTTCTGAATTCTAGTATATTAATCCTAGTAGAGTCTGTTTTTTATGCAGGATGATTTTCTTGTAATGGTTCCTCTTTGTTTTGTGGAAAATTCATTCCCACTAGCATGTTGTATGATGCCATGTGTTATTTTAAAACCTATTGGGATCCATAATTCACTTTAATCTATGTGAGGAATGGATCAATTATCGGGATACAATGGTAACCAGGTTGGTTTATGAATAAAATTGTGTAGGATGAGGTTGTTGTGGTTAACTATTGAAGTTTGTATGTTTTTGTGAATTCTTGGTGGAACATGTTATATAGTTGTGATTGAGTGTATGGGAATCTCACACCATAATGAACCATAGTTTCTGGGGTTTATTAGGGAAATATTTATTTTTAATTAGTTCAATTATTTTTCATATTGTGAATTTTATAGTGTAAAATACAAATATTTTATGTTCTATATGTTCGGATTAATTTCCCCTATTTATCAGTTTGAGTTATAATTTGATATCTTAGTTGTTTTCTTCTGATGTTAGGTATCATCATTACCCCGATAAGTCCTACAAATCGAATGTCGGAGGATTCTATTCAGGAACCATATTTAAATAATTCTATATTGTGCCTGAATTTTTGTTGGGGTGATTGTGCACAATATCCATTCTTTGGGACATGCATCGGCACCTGTCCCAGTTCAGGCTACAGCTATGGATAGTCAGGAGGTGTTATTAGGAATCATTATCAATAGTGAATTCACAAGAACACCTAGTTTTGAAATGATCCACTAATCCTCAACATGGTGAGGAGTGGTTGGATATGATAGAATGTCTATATGAGTTCTTTACGAAACCGAATGAAATGTTAAAATGTGTTCCACCTTTATAATATAAAAACAATGAAGGTGATGGTAGGACATTATTATAATGAAAATGAAAATTGAGGGAATAATGTTGATAGAAATCAAGGTTCTCTTCACTAACAATTACTTTCTAGAGTCAATCATGTAATCTATGTCTATAGTTTTTTTATGCTTGAGAAAGGGAGACTAAATTGTGATGGATTATTCAAATATCTTGGCTAGGATAGTGCAGTTAGAACCTAAGATTTTGTCTAATGAGAGGATGATGGCTTGAATATTGGATTCGAGACATAGACCAGATATCCATTCTCATGTTTTTTTCTAAAGCTCCACACATAAGTAGATGTGCTGGATATGGTGAGGATAGTTGATATAGATCTAGATTAAAGGTCAGGGTTAATGGAAGTTCATTTTCCCCCTAGTGAATGTGTCAGTTCCTTCATGGGATAGTGGAAGAGTGATGATTCTCGTGATAGACATCGACAATAGGGATCTTTTAGACCAATTACAATGCCATGATGAATTCATTTGACTTACTATCAGTGTGAAAATCCAAAAAATTATAAGAGGGTTTTCACTAGGGTTCTGAAGACCTACTACTCATGAAGATTTTCAAATCACATATAATGATTATTCCATATATTTTTTACTCAGTACAGTGTAATAGAATCATCAGATTCTTTTATATCTATGGATAAATCAGATACATCATGTATAGAAGGGTTCTAACCACATTATTTTAGAACAAAGCTACTTCATAGAGTGGAAGAGTAACCAAAGGAAGTGGATTCATGACCAATGAATATGAGAGGTACCATTTCTATGACTTCATCATTAATGACTACACTATTTGTTACTATATAATATCATTATTTTATTTCAAACCATTTTTTCAATATAATAAATCCTCTTATAGAGCTTTTATCTTGTGAAATGAATATTAGAACACCTGATGGAATGAAGAGAGAGTAGGGTCTCCATAGTACCATTTTTGTCTTATCTCCGTGAGATGTGGAGTTTTCTTTTAATTTTATAGTCCCTAACATGAAACCTCATGACATCATTTTTAGAATGCATTGGATCATTTCAAATAAATCATAGATTTATTTTTATCTTTTATGTATAATGTGACCCAAGGTCAACAAGGGATGGAAATTATTATCCTGATTTGGGTAATGTTATATTAGTGCTTTTATTTGATCTAGAGTGGTAATCATTGACCAATGATCTCCCTTCAGTTTTCATCAGGTTTCTAGACATTTTTCTTTCAGATTTGTCTGGGATTCCACCAGTAACAGAGGTCGATCATTCCATTATCTTAATTCTTGGTACTCAATAATTTTACTTTTTCTATTACCATGTTGGTCCAATAGAAATGAAAGAGTTTAAGTCCGAATTAGATGATCTTCTTGAGAAATATATTATACACTTAATTGTGTCACCTTGGGCCATGCCAATTCTATTTTCTACGTTGGAAATTGGTTTTCATCAATTGGGTGTTGATTACCGAAATCTGAATCAAGTTATGTTATTGAATAAGTGTATGTTTCCATGGATTTATGATCATTTTGATCAGTTGAAAGGGGATGAGTGGGTTTAAAAGATATGTATTTGATATAGTTACCATCAGTTAAGGATAAAAGAGTTGGAATTATAAAAACCTCATTTCAGAGTAGGTATGACCATTATGAGTACCTTTATCCTATTGGTATTGAAATTTTTTCTGCATTTTTCATGGCCTTAAAGAGAATGATTTTCCATGAGTAAATAGATACCTTTAAATTAGTCTATGTGGATGATATCCTCATTTACAAAATGTATGAGGAGGAAAATATTCATCATCTGAGAATATATCTACGTATGCTGAGTAATCACCATCTTTATTAAAATATTTCCAAGTGTGATTTATTGATTCCGGAAGTGAAATTCTTGGGACACGTCATGTATGAATAGAATATTTTAATTGATCCTATGAAGGTTAAATATCTTATTACTAGCTAGAAACCACAAAATATATTCATGATTCAAGGATTTTTGGTCTTAGCTAGATATTATAGATTTTTTGTGACATAATTATAATCGTTTTCCTCCTCAATGACTTCTTTAACTTGTAAGGATTGGTGATTATTTGGAACGATAAAAATTAGAAATTGTTTGTTGAACTGAAATGTATTTTTAGTATTTTTATTGTGGTGACTCTTCGAGAGTACATGCAGGGCTATGTGCTGTTTTGTGATGGATCACATTCATGATTTGGATATATTCTTATATAATAAAATCATTTAGTTTCATATGGATCAAATCTACATAGGACACATTAGAGGAACAATCCTACCTATGACCTTGAATTTGTAGTTTTGATTCATGCTCTTAAGAGTTTGAAAAACAACCTTTTTAAGAGAATGGTTTACAATGTATTCATACCTCAAAATCATGAGGTATATCTTCTCTCAAAATGATTTGAACCTTCACTAGAGGTGTAGGGTGGAGTTCTTACAATATTTCAACAATGAAACCACCTACACTCTAGGGAAAGGGATTGTCATTTCAGATAAGTTGAGTGGGAAAATTCATAGACAAGCAGTGAAATAAACTTCATAAGAGTTGAATCTTATAGAACTTTTTCCATAGTTTCATATTAGATTTTAGGAGAAAGAGGCTGATATATCTTTATCCAGTGTTCAGTTGAATTCATCTGTTAATAAAATGATTCTTTATGATTAGGACCTGGATAATGAATTAAATATAATTATAGTCTCATTATGGTGGGGAAGTTATCAATTGATTGTGTTATATCCAACCAATATTTATTTGTTGGGTTATTACATGTGAGAAATGATGTGATGGAAGATTTTCATAATTCATAATTGTAGGATCACCTTGGAAACAATAAAATGTTTTGTGAAATTCATAGGAAATTATGGTGGGTAGGTATCAGATGGAGAGTTACTGGTTTTTTTCATACTATTATACATTCCAGATGGTTATGGTCGAGAATCATAAAACATCATGTTTTCTTCAGCCACTTCTAGTCCCTTCTTGTAAGTGGGATGAAATATTTGTGGCTATCTTTTTCGATGCCTCATACATAGAGAAATAATACTATTATATGGTTTTTGATAAATTAGATGACCATGATATATCACTTGATACCCATTCTTCATAAAGCAAACGTTAAGGAGTTGATAAATTTCTATGTGAAAGTTATTATCAGTTTACATAGAGTTTTATGAATATATTTTTGATAGGGATGCTCAGTTCACTTCTATCATTTAGAGGGGCCTTCAAGAGTCACTAGGATATAATTTCCATTTGATCGTTACCTAACATCCATAATCTGATGGCCAGATAGTTATATATATATATATTCATAAGGATATGCTTCATATTCGTGTCCTTGATATTGGTGGGACTTCTATTCATCACCTGGGGATGGTTGAATTTTCCTATAATAGTAGTTACTAGTCAACAATTAGAGGGTGTCCATTTGAGGCACTATATGTCTTCCCTTTAAATCTGCATCATGTTGGTTTGAGATTGGTGATAGTTCCCTAGTTTAACCATGTTCGGTGAAAGATATGACAACAAAGCAACTATTAATTCATCCAAGAATGGAAATGAAAAAGTGTCGATATAAGTCTTATTCTAATCCTCACCATATAAAATTTGAATTATCAGTTTGTGAGAAGGTCTTATAGAAATTTTCACCATGGTTGGGTCATCAACAGCATTGGAAGCAAGGGAAAATAGTCATCATTTAGGGGGACCATTCGAGATTATTGAATAGGTGGGGAACATTTCATAACATTTATTACATCTACGATAGTTTATGTCGATGCATTACATATTCCATATATCATAACTATGAAATAATTTATTTGATCCATCTCATGTTTGAGTTGGAGTGATATTGATATTGAACCTAATTTATCATTGACTGAGTGGCTAGTCTTGATAGTGGATTCTGAGACCAATGTATTACATGTGAGGACTATACGTTTGGTTAATGTGCTATTTCTACATGGTTATGATAATCATGAGAAGTAGGAATTTGAGTCTCTAATTAGAAATCATTTGCCTCAACATTTTCGAATGAAATCTTTTTTATAGGATTTCCAGGGACATAATGTTTTTATATTGGGGAGATTGTAACATCCCATTATTGATCAGATAGGTACATCATTAATTATATTATATTTTTTCATAAAAAATTGTGTACATGTTTGATAATTAACTTGTTGGATACCTATAATGGTGAAGTCATACATCATTTTGAATCTCTTATGTAGTTTTCCTTCTCTGTAGTCTACAAGTGGGTTACCTATCGTGCAACAATGTTATATGTCATGTCATGGTCACTGGGTGCATCCAATGAGAGGGTTCATTTCATGAGGCGAATCACACTGTGAATGTTTATATGATGTGAAAATCCTTTAAATTTCATGATTCATTTACTGAATGGTTTTTCATTTTAAATCGATGCATTTTTTCAGGGGTAGAAAACATAGCAAATCACAATGTGTACTGGTATAAAATTTCATGTAATATATTGACTGTGGTTTTTAATCAGGAAACAAAACTGAGATATTATTTTCTCCTCCTATCTAGATTTATTTATTTAAAAATGATGGTTTCTATATGTGATCTTGGAACCATCCAACCTGTCCGAGTGAATTCATTCAGCATTCAATCATCGTTGATATTATGGTGTGCATTCTCTTGTAGTCGTTCTCATTGTTATTAATATTTCACTCATTGTTCTACATTGTTATATCATTGGATCATTTTATGATTTAAGGATTTATGATCTATACTATAGGATCTCATTTATTGGATGAATTTTTAGGTCTTTTACACCTTCATTCTAACTGATGGGTTCTATTTCAAGTGTTAGATTTCAATAAAAATGTATATTATTCTATTTTGTTGGGCCAAATAAATTAAACATAAAAGGATTAATTTATTTAAAATTATTTTCATAAATTCATTTTCGGAAAATTTGATTCAATGGATTTGATAAAAACCAATTTTATTGAATTGGGATATTGGAAATGGTTTTGGAATGAAAATTTGAAAAACATCATATTCCATTGAATTGTGGCGCATATGTGGAGATTGGTTGACGTAAATTATTTAATTTAAATTTTAAATATTATGGAAGATAATTTAATTGAAAATTTGAATTTAATTATGAAAATATACTATGAAATTTATGGAATGGATTTTGAATTGATTTTGAACTTGAGATAATGGCTTAAAATTGTTTGAAAGAAACCCATCAGTTTTATCCCATTAAATAATCGTTTTTATTATTAAAACGTATATTGGTTTTAAATGGAAAATAAAAATTTGAAATATGGGCATGGGATTTAATATTATTTTAAGAAGTATTAAAATTAATTTCCTGTCATTGATTATGTTAGAATACATTTACGGTTTAGGTAGTTTGTGAGTTATTTGGACACATTATACTCTTATAAAATTTTCTAAAACATAAATTATATAGGTCACATTCCCCATAGGATGGTGATGAGTTGACCTTGAAAATAGTTGAAGGAAAATGTGTATAAAATTATTTTCATAATAACTTGTAGAGTGCAGTTTTCTATTGCCATGACATTTCGTGCCTATATAGTAGATGACCATGATCCTGGATTATTTTAAATATGAGACATAAATATATTCCAATTTTTTTGAACAAATTTATATTCCTTATATATTTATATAAAATAATTTATATTATTTTTTAATTTAAGCTATTGATTTAGAAATATTCGGTCACTTCTAAAGCCACAACATAATGTCATTCCCATAATTTGAATTTTAAAGAATAATTTGTTTAAATATTCTTTAAAAATTCAAAAATTATTATTCTAAAATTGAAAGAAATAATATTATTAATATATAATTGAAAATAGATATGTAATACTTGGCGAGACTCTATTCGGTTGTTTAGCTCACACCATACTTATTCAATTTAGTGTTTGAAGATTATATCCTTCCAGGTTCGATCTGGGTTAAAGGATCTTTGGAAGGTGGATCTATCAGTAAAATATTAGACATGGTGATTTATTTACTTATATACTTGGTATGTTTTTTCATATATATTTGAACCTCGGTTTTAGTACTTTTTCTGTGAATTCCTTGATAAATTCTTTTACATTACCCCAAATAGTGTTTCTTTTGTATGCATATTGGCATTATTTTCTTCCTTTCGTGATATTTGTTTTGTAAAATTCATTCCCACATGAATGATTTATTATTATAGGTGATAGTAACTAACTCATGGTGATCAAGCATACCCTTTGGGAAATATCAGGGCTGGTTTGGTAATCCGGATTACCAAGTACCCAGGCTGGGTCCTGAAAGAAAGAGACTCTAGCTGCATATCATTTAGATGGTAATGATAATAAATGGTGGGAACTGGTAAATAACTTCAAAAAAAGGATGAAATATATTATATATATAGGAATTAATTTATGAAAATATTTTATAAAAAGTATTTATCTCATACTCTTTATAGGAAGATCAATATTGAAATTGTAGATTTGTTGCAAATGGATGGTGAATCTTTCAAATCATTCAAATAAGACATCACAAGGCCTAAATGATACACCTAAATGTTTATTATCAACAATGATAAAAAAAATTAATGACAAATTAGTTGCTTAATACCAAACTGATGAAAGGATATAGCTTTCCAATACTTAAGGTGTTGCAAAGAAGTTTTTTTCCATGCTCTCAACGTGAAGTTGAAATTTGAAGAACAATATCATGGCTTGGAGATTCAAAATAAAATATCGAGTTTCATGCAATAGGATATAATGAAAAAGGTTTAATTAAATATCAACCACCATAATGTAAAAATTATGGGAATAAATGTCATGGGAACAACATCAAAGGAATATGGATGTGACATAAGTGTGGAAGAGATGGAAACTAAAATCATGAATTTCAAAGAGAAAGGAAGAAGAAGAAAAATTTAATGGAGAAAAGAAGGGAACTACCCATGGTTCAATGATTCAACTATAGGGATTAAGGGCACTATGAAATCTAGTTCATTAACCCTCGAGTTCATCAGGGTAATATACATCAGCAACAACCAAATCCAATGTACAAAGGGAAGGATTATTCAATAATTAATTATAAATTTTATCATGAAAATAAATGCATAACAAGTACAAATATTATTAACTCAATAGTGGAAAATTATTTAATTGAATCTCGTTATATTAATTCATTTATATAAGGATTTTTTAGAACTGTTGAATCATTTCCCCAATACATTAAATTAGATATATATATATATATATTAACACATTGTGGTTCTATGGTTTCAACCCAAGGTTTGGAATCTTCTACCATTAGCGTATGATGGAGGATTCCCCCAATGAATCTTGAAATAATTCCCAATGTGGTATTTTAAACTGTACTTAGAATGGATTGAATCTCATTATATAGATAACAAAAAAAAATTTAAAAAGTAACTTTCTTTTTATAATTCTAATCATCACATGGTCAAATAGAAAAGGAAGGAAGATTATAAATCTCTTTTTGAAAATATCCCAATAGTGTGGGTGTTGATTCCTTATAGGGAAGAATAACATGCTCAAATTTTTGAGTAAAATAATGGTATCACAATGATGGAAATTTCTATTTTGAGGGAATAGAATTAGTTGTTTCCCAAAGAGCTACTGATAATTCCCCAGGATTGTGTGGTAGAGTTCCCAAAATAACATTTTTCTAGAGCCACCCCTATATATATATTTTTCTATACTATTACCTCCACAAAACTATAAAAATTAATAAAGAATATTCTAGTACACTTGGAAAAATGTTTTATATTCTCTAGTCCATCAAGTTGGGGTGATATGATTTTCTTCATCATTTAGAAGGATCGATCAATGTCACATGTATTTATTATCACTAGCTTCAAGAGATAAATATCAAGAATAAGTATCCCTTTTCAATGATTGATGAATAGTCTTATAAACTACAAGAAGATCAGTACATCTCAATGGTGGATCATCATTCTGGATATCCTCAACTGAAGGTGATGAATGAATATATTCATAAGCCTACATTACAAAAATGTTATGTGAATTCTGAGTTCCTAGCAATGCTCTTTTGGCGTACTAATTCCTTTTCACTCTTCTAGTATTTTATAAAAAGATTATTTTGAGACTACCTTGAAAAATATTTTCTAGTGTTTATCTATTATATTCTCATCTATTTTAGGAGAAATGGGGAACTTCATGAACATATATGGATTGTGCTGGTGACATTAATGGAGGATAAATTTTATGTTGTTTTCTACAAGTGTAACATTTAGTTGCGGAACATCACATTCTTAGGACCTGTGATCCAAATAATGGAATTCTTGTAGACCATTGAAACACAATGGTAATTGAGGAATTTACAAGACCAACTAGTATCATAAGAATATGATGTTTTCTTGGAATATTAGGGTACTAACAATTTTTTGTGTGAACTCAATCAAATTTTTTTATCCCTCTAACTAAGTAAATATATAAAGGGGTAATGTATTTCTAGATGTCAGAATGTGAGGAACCCCTTAATGAGATCAAAAAGAGACTATTCACTATGCCTATACTAACACTACCAACATGTGGAGAAGGTAATTTGATATAATGAAATTCATCAAAGAATGTATTGGGTATCATACTCATTATGAATGACAATGTGATATCCTACACCTCATGGTAGTTGACGATTAATGAACTATAGGACCTAATGCATGATTTGGAGTTATTAGCTGTAATTTTTTATATAAAAATATGGATACACTACCTCTATATTGTGAAGTGTGACATATATATTGATCAAAAGTGTATAAATTATATATTCCCATAAAATGATATAATCATGTCAAAAATAAGATGGTTAGTCTTAATAAATGACTACAATTACACTATTATCTATAATCAAAGAAGGGGAACATGGTAGGTGATACTCTCTAAATAAAAGAAGAATCTTCGCAATCAATGATTTGGATTCAGAAAGAAAATATCTCCATGGATATTCATAAGTTGTATTTGAAAATCATAACGTAAGGGAATAAAAATTACCTTTCTCAAAAGATTTCCCAACCCTCTATGCAGTATAAGATCATGGAGGCAAGAAAATATTATATAGAGCTATAAATGAAGGTTAATTTATTATAGTAAGGGAAGCTACATGAGATCCACATGTATTGTAATAGTGTGGTATTTTCTGGAATAATGATTCTTGTACTTTCACATCCAGAGATAAAGAATAAGATATTGGATAATTCAGATAGCTTTTCTACATCCAACTTTCAAGTAAAAATATGCACTGTTAATTTGGAGATAATTTCTTGTGGTGGAAAATGATGAAAAAAATTGAAAAGTATATCCAATTATGTTTCATATGACAGCAATATAAAGACTAATGACATAAGACCAAAGGGATGATACAAAAATTCCGTATTCTCACATAGAAACGAAAAAACATCACTATGGAATTCTTCACTCATCTCTCGAAGAAATCTGATGAAAAAAATGCAATAAGGGATATAGTGGATCAAATAACCAATACTTTCAACTTCATTTAAATTTATTAGTATTTCCCACTTGAACAACTTGTTATGATATATGTGAATGAATTGGTGATGTTACATGAGGTTACTATTTTGATCATATCATATCAATATCTAAGGATCACATATAATTTCGGTTTGATAGTTCATTATATATTTAGTATATAATTGGTTTTCAACACGTCCTCTCACCCCCAAACTGATTCTAAATCAAATAGTCCTATATAGAAACTCAAATAAATGATAATTCCATGCTCAATTGAATTAAAAGGTTGATGAAATTAACATCTTCCATTGGTTGAGTTATCATGTAAAACATCTTTAATACGAGCATTCGTATATCTTAATATGGGTTTTTCTGTGGGAAGTTATCTAGAACTCAATCTTGTTTGGAAGAATTTGGTGAAAAAAATATAATTGGAGCTGATCATTTACAAGAGGTGAAATAGAAGGTATATGCCATCCATGAACACATAATTACTACATAGATTCATAAAAAGGGATGTGGGAAAAACCATTGATGGAATTTGGAGTTTGAATTTGGAGATATATTTTCATTAAAACATCACCTTGGAAGAGAGACATGCAGTTTAGAAATAAAGGGAAGCTTATCCCATCGTACATTGACCTATTTGATATCATTGATCACAAAGGAGATGTGGCCTATCATATTTCACATAAACAAAATATGGTTCATGATCATGGTGTGTTCTATGTTTCTCTCATGAGGATGTACATACCAGATACCTCTCATTCACTAATCTCATAGGTGGGATAGCTAAAAAATAATATCTCATATAATGAGAATCTGAGGAAGATAATAGATTATTGAGAAAAATTTATGTTTCATAAGATAACTCTCCTTGTTAATGTGTTTTGGAAGAACAATAATTATTGAAATGTGATATGGTAATTGATGGAATCAATAACGTAGAAATATTTTTATATATTTTCACCAATGACTATTAAAAGAAAATTTTAGAATTAAATATAAAAATGGGGAGGAATGTAATAAATAAATTATTAATGGAATTTTGATTCTTATAATTAAGTATTATAAAAAAATACATGACATAGGGATAGAAAAAAAAAAGATAAATGAAACATTAGTCTTTAAAAACCTAATACAATGCCAAATATATAGTAGGACATGAAATAGAAAATAATACTACCAGAATAAGAATTTTTGGATCCACTTCAGCCACTGGAATGGAAGGAATCTAAAACAATGCTATATAAATAAATCATTATTATAGTAATATAAAAATAATTTTTAGGATAAAAATGGATATATATATATATATCCTTAAGAAAACATTTGGTGTAAATTATGAATTAATGGACTAAGAGTTATTTTTATAAATTTGGGAACCTATTCCAAATGAATAGTAAACTATCCATTGTAAAAGTAATATAACCACTAGAAATAGTGATCTAGTCATCCAAATATAAACCTCAACTATTACAGTATAAATAAATTATATCTATTTCATATCGGAAAATATGTAATAATTGTATCATTGTATAAGTAAAAAGATATTTAGAAATGATAAATTATTTATTGGAAATTTCATGAGACATGAATGTTTATTTACAAGATTATAATTAACACAATCATTTAAAGGAGAATTTATTGTCAAAAAATTGATAAATAAATCATTATTTTGTTGTATTATAAATATAACATTACTATTTGAGATATTAATTAACATTTCAATGTGTCATTAAATTAGTTATAAAATTAAAATTAGTATATTTAAAATAAATGATGATGTTAACTAAAATAAATTTTACAATATTTAGAAAATTATTCTCATAAAATGAAGTCCATTTTTAAAATGTACACATTAATAAATAGTTAAAGAGAATGTTTTATATTTTTCTTAAATATATGGATTTTGGGGGAATATTGAAATACAATAATTTTCGATATAATATAAATACATGTTTGTTTGAGTCATTGGTGATATATTGTTGACGAATGTTTACATTTTTTTTAATCTACACATCCATTTACTTTGTATTGATATATTAATAAAGACTAATGATAGTTTTTATCAAAAATTATTATGTAATTAATATAATAATAATAAAACAACTATCCTCTCCCTATATATATTACTCCTCGTGGCCTCTTCTCCTCACACTTTCATTGAATTTTATATATCGCATATTATACCTAATTATCATCACAAGAATCTTCAACATTTCCAGGAAATTTTGGTCACTTCTGAAGACCAAACCTATCTGCTTTTGGGAGTTTTTCAACTAGACATCACTAAAGCTGTAAAACTCACCTTCTTTCTCTTTTAAATTTTCTCTTTATTCTACACAATACTCACCAAAACCAAAATTTTCATGATAAACCCTATATTATATATATTATCGATGTTTATTATGTTAATTAAATATCAAAAATAATATTTCATGACATATCCTTTTCTTCAAAAAATGTAAAAATAATATATGATATCTTATTCACTACCTTCAAGGATGATGGTTTTTAAATTTCTATTACCAGATTAAAGGATGTTTATAAAAATAAAATCATGGTTAAAACATATTTTAATATATATGTTATAACGTTTTTACTATTTTGGAGTGAATATGTAGACAGAATATTAAATAAATCGAAATTATTTCACAATAGTCATTAAAACTGATCAAAATAAACTAAATTTTTTTCATTAATAGTTTTTATAATGAATCATCTCCCTTCAGAAAAAATTTATATAAGACAATTTAAATTTATTTATATTCACTAGAAACACATAATTTTATTTCTACATAATTAATCTTAATTTACATGAACTTCCAAACATTGATACAATCGAACTTATCATGAAAACTAGGAAAAAAATGCTCCCAGATAAATGAAATTGACACTAAAATCATATAAATGTACATTAATGTAGATTATTAAATTTTAATAAAACATACACAAGAATAATATGTTATTTATTATGTAATTAGTGTATATAACTTTATTATCTTTGATATTAAGTGAAATTAAAGAATGCATTTTGACATAAGGTAAGGGTATTCTCGAACCCAACTCTCTTTCATTGGGTAATACATATTTTGTGATTTTTTTTGCAGATACTCCTTTAAAATTACCTAAATATAATTTCATTATTATTCCATATTTTTTGTATGATATAATTTCTTACAACCTGTTTTATATCAAATATAATTACATTAAAAAATAATTATTACTTCCAAAACACATATCGACTCTTCCTGATATTGTTTTCTTCTTCTCCCAATATTGAATATCCTTATACCAACTACATTTCTTTTATTTTCCCTTTGAAAACACTAATATTTTATTCATTAGTTTAGGATATAAGATATTATTATTAAAACCATTCCTTTCCATGTGTTATTTTATGACTGCAATTATTAAATGTATTATGTGGCATGCATGAATATATAGATATTATGATGATTTAGGGGGGGTTATGTATCCATTAGATGCATTAGTTAATGCTATGTATCTCATCAAATGAGGTGAATTGTTCTTTAAAATTATTGTAGCCTTGTTAGAAAATATGTTGTTATGATTATACACATACATTATGCATGACCATGATGATATCTTTGTTCACAAATTTGTATTGTATTTGACCAGTAAGTTGGGATTTTCTATTTTTATACACTGTAAATTTCTATTACCTTAAAGAATGATTCCTCATGGGATTATGATGATGGTCATATTCTTATTTTATGATAATGATTAATATGATCATCAATATTTTATTTATTAATGTATTTATTCATCCTCTTACTGGGATTTTTTCTCATACCTTTTATTGATGTATATCCTTATGTGACTACATTCTCTAAAGATAATGTGATATTTAAAAGAATAAAATTTAGGATTTTATATAAATCTTTTATGTTTTATTATTCATAATTGATGTATAGTCCTATTTTTTCCAACACACTAAATATTTGGATCATGGTTTTTAATGATAATATGTTTTTATGATTAAAATAATGTAATATTAATGTAAGAAAAATTCTAGGTCACTTTACATGTTACCAGAGGGATCACACAGTCAAGTGAAAATCATGGGTGGTTCCACAACCTGAATAGATAAGGCCACAAACTAGAAGATGTTACCTAAAATATTTGAATATTACAAATAAGGGTGTTTCATGAAATTATTAAAGGGAATATAATGAGGATGTAAAAATGTGATGGAATGTTTAGGTTTCTAAGAGAGACTGTAAATGTGGTGTGACACTGTGACAATTGGGTTCAATAATAGGCTAGTCCCTCAGTGTTTGAATCATGAAATGATTATTAGTTCCATGTCATGATGAATACATTTTCTTGATTTAATAAAAATGTGAGGACCTATCATTTCCTTGTCAACACCATTATATATTTTTATGGAAGATACATTACGAGAGGTAAATTTCATCTTTCCCTACACTTAATCATTTATATTTTTAACTCAACAAGGTGAAGGGTTAATTTTGGGTGTTTTCAATAAATAAATATAGAAATATATTCCCAAAAAGCATATAGTTCTTGTCCCCTTATTATTTATTGAATTTTAATTCAATAGAGGGGATAACATTGATTCAATAACACCATGGATCAATTAGAATGAAATTATGGGGGCATTGGTGTGTATTTATTATTGTTGAGAAAGAGAGGATGAACAGGATTGGGTTCATATGATTTTATATTGTGTGTATCTATTTTGAAAAATTTATCAATTCTTGTCATTTTAGTGATTATTTTTGGATAAATAAAAATGAGTAATTTGGACTTATATGTATCAGAAGACTGGTTAGTCTATTGGGGTTATTCAAACCTATTTTCATGAGTATTTTGTCATGGGAGATCACCATTAATGTTATTCCACTATTATTGTCTTTCTATTAGAAAATTAACATTAAACTATAAATTTCAATAATTAATTATTTAGGTTTGGTTTCATGAGAGAGGGTCTTAGGAGATGTTATGCACCTATGCGTGTCATGGATTAGCTAGGATGATACATGCTATAGATGATAAAGCTCTGTATTAATAGAATTTGTTTAAATGATATAGGTGGGCCCTATTCATTTATATATGCTATATAAAGTTTATTTTATAGGTTTTATGTATTCATTCCACTTATTATTATATAATGTTTAATTTAAAAATATCTGTAAATTCTATTGATTAGAATAAATGTATACCCATCCATTATGAAACCCACAATGCATGTTTCATTCAATGGTGTCTTATGGTCATGGGAATGGCCACAAATATTTGTGACGACTAATGTAGACCATAGATTTTAAAATTATGAAATTAATGGAATATAATTAACCTCGTATTTATTTTGTTATACTCTTGAATGTGGGATTTTTTTGATATAATGTGAATCATTAGATTAGGAGTAGACTATATGGAATGTTTAGTTGACTTGGAACCTCTTGGATTAAGGATCTTCTTATAGGGTATGTGTTCTTCCATTTCATGAATGTTCTCATCCAAATAAGGATAATATGGGAATTATTTTTGTTTAGGTTTGGAGAGAGAAATGGAATAGTATGGTGGAATTGTGAGTGTTTCTACACTGGTCAATTATTCATGTATTCTCTTTTATTACTAGATTAATAGGTTATTTTAAATTTCGTGTGATATTTTTCTATATATTTTAAAACACAAGACTGATGGGTTGTTTGATTGTTGATATAAAAAAGATTCCAAAAATAGCATAGGTTGTTTCAAAAATCATTTGACTCAGTATAATACTATTTTTTCCTCAGTCTTGTGATGAATGTAGAGTGGGTTAGAACATGGATTATAGCTTGGTGATATCCCAATATTAATATCATGTAAGTAACATATTGTTTTCATTAGATTAAAACATTTAGTATATATATTCAGTTTGGTTGAATTTTATTCCAAATTATATTAATACATGATATATGAAATTTATTAGGTGGTATGTGTTATATATGGTATATATTATTGGGCAGTTCCAGGATTGGATGTTGATCCCTATGTGTATGTTATATGTGAGATTTGTGGTACGATACACCGATATGTTTGATTTTTATATGATGGTTCCATGGTGGGGTGTTACCCATTGGGTGTATTCTGTATGATTGATTCAAGGTGGGGTGTTCACACTTAGGTTTTATAATTCTAATCACAATCTAAGGAGGGAATGATTATTCTATGTATATAATGTTATGTGATAATATTTTGAGTAGGAATAGTTTTGACTTTTAATATGTGAATTTATTTAGAGATGTCAAACATTGGAAGATTTAGATATGGATAACCACAAGTATCAATTTATGTAATTTGGATTGAAAGTGATTATTTAACGACAATTCCATAATTTGTTTCAATATTTTTTAGCATATCACAGTGTCTATTAATTATATTTACTACTAATTGAAATGCATTTCATAAGAATAATTCTTTTAATATGTATGATGACTTGACCTATATTAATTAATTTTAAATATTTTTGTGGATGCCCAAAATTCCTTGAACAGATACCTGGATCTCTATAGCTGATGAAATAGTGCTAAAAGATTTAATATATCACTAGGTAACTGTCTCCCTTTATTTTATATTAAACATACAAACTAAAGTGTCTGAAATATTTTAAATATGAATTTATATATTTAAAATAGAAAAAAGTATTTCATTTAATTTTTTCAAAATAACGATGAATATAAGAAAATATAATAATGAAACATCCAATAAAGATACATCCTTCTACAAATCATACATATGTAACTAGATACTTATTTAAGGTTCAATGTTAGTAAATTATGTAGCCTTCATTTTAAATACCAATGAACCGAAGGCGTCTACATGTACTACAATGTTTTTATATTTGTGTGAGTACACAAAATAGTTTAATTTCATAGCTAAACAAATTATATCTCATGAATGTATGCTAAAAAATTTAAATTATTAGTTCATATTTTTAAATAAAAAAATCTTTCGAAATTAAAATTTTAATAAAATAAAATTATAACAAAATATATTTGAAAAAATGGAATATATTAAATCCAATTTCAAAATCACTATCAATATAATTTGATTCTACCATTTCAAATAAAGTATCTAATTGTATAGAAATATTGATTTTGACTAAAAGACCACATTGATACTAACTAAAATTTATATTAATAGAACATCATGAAAAGCTATAAATTAATTGAATCAATTTGTCAATCTGAATACCTATTTTATAAGGAACCAAAAATAATATTTCAATAAAAAATAATAAAATTGTTATTATTTTAGGATTATAAATTTATTAATAAAAAACCAAGATATATATCTTATCAAATCTACAAGAGTCTTCATCAACCACTATAATCATATTGGTGATGTCTTAACTCATCCATGAATCAACTCTTAGAATCTTCCATGACTGAAATAATAGTACAATCATTAATTTCCTAGTCATATTGGTCTCCATATATTTCATAAAGTGACCAATAAAACCCATAGTGTAAATAACACAACAAGTTCTAAAAAAATAAAACTTATTCTAAAAAATATACCTTAATATCTAATCCTTTAATAAAAATGACAAAAAGTATATTTTTGAAATATTATAATTTAAATCATTTTTAATGAAAAAAAAATTATAATAATACAAAAAACAAGATATTATAAATCATATATTAAATCACTACATTATAATATTTGATTTTCAAAAAAGTAATTAAATCCCATAATGTGAAAAAATGGTATTAAAAATCCACAATATCTACAAAATTATTATTATTTTAACTAATAACTCATAAATAAATAAAATGTTTTACCTGAGATCACGTTTTAATAATAAATTAATATTTTTTGAAATATATCATATATTTATAAATATATACATATATTATTCCAATGATGAGAACTTTTCAATTCCATATTATGTGATCTGAATTTCTATATAATTTCATTGAATGAACAGTATAATGATCATCAAATACTTATAAGATCCATTATATCCTAATGTATAATTGAAATTATTAATGAATATTCATAACCAAAATGAAGAAAATAACTATTCATGGTTTTTTGGGCAGACATGATGTATTTTTGTTATGATAACTATGTTATTGAATGTATGTTGGGTACTTGTGTTATTATAGGTGGAATGTAAGGAACCATCCTAAGACATGTTGACAAACAACCTCATATGTCCAATCAAGTTAATGAGGTGCAATAATATTTGTAGAAAAAAGTCATGTAAATAAATAATAAGACACAAAAATAAATTATAAATTAGCAGAAAGAGACACATCCAAGGTCCATGAAATCCATGAGAAACTTGGTGAACCAAAATTCAATAAAATGATAAAAAAGTTTCCATGTTCCAACTATTTCATCTAAACCATCCCTCTACGAGGGATATGATTAAAACATAATCTATTTTGCAGAAAATTCCCTTCCCTTTACCCGAATCCTAAGAAAAAACATTTACAAACAACCAAGTGAAAATGTATAATTTTAGCTCATATCCATATTGGATTCGACCATAGAACCTATAAAAACTCTAATATCATGGATGTTGTATTTAAATCATTAAAATATATGGATTTATCAAGAATTTTAAATGATTAAAACCATTTATATATCAACCCTTTGACATTCATAAAATCATTTCATATTCTAAAAATAATGAATATAAAAAGTATTATGGATTAATAATGAGATAACCACCAAATATATTTATTGAATAAAACATAATTTAATCATTTACGAAAATAACCTTGAGTAATCCATCTTGTGGAAGAATATGAAAAAAGTGGCCATGTCCAATCCATCATGTGAATCATTTGAAAAAACAGACATGTCCAATCCGTCATGTGATAATCCAATAATAAATTTAAAATCAATCCATAAAATATCTAAAATATGGGTAAACATATTATATTTAAAAAGGAAGTAACTATTATAGTTCCATGATGTATCAAATCAGTTCAACCTTTAGTTATATTATACCCACTAATGTGGAATTAAATCGTCCACATAATTACACACACTATGAGGGACATGGGTACTCCCTATGAAACCAATGTTTACCACTTCTCTAGGATTGTAAAAAACTAATTACAACTCCATGTTATCAATTATTATATCATTTTACATGAAAAACTAATCCGATTTGGCGCATGAAAACCCCATTTAAACCAAAATCACCATTCAATAATTTTATTAAAAATATAGAGTGGACAATCATTTTTTAGAAAAACCCCATAAATCAATATTTTTTAATATAAAATGCACAGTAATAACAAATAAATTAAATACAATGAATTAATAAACTGAATTTTTAATAATAATAATACCCTCATAGAATTAACTCATTGCATATAGAAACCTACCTCATGAATAGTAGAAGAAATAATCGCCTAAGATAATTAAGGTTTGGGAGGATTAGATAGAGTAATCATTATCCTAGATACATAAGAAATATATAATTCTAAAATCAATCCTCATTTGTATACCATTGATATCTAATTTTATTTCCAAAAGAACATTTGACAAGAGATCTAATGAAGACATAATATGAAATGGAAAAACCAGATAAGAAAATCCACATACCTTGAGTTAGTCCATCCTGAAAGAAGAAAAAACACATGTAATCCAAAGGAAGCTTCCACTTGAGTGATAAGAATGTTTAGGTCATGAAAATATGATATTAGTGTTTCATAAGGTGATAGAACATGATTTTGTGAATATTTCATTAAAAACTCTAGGAATTAATAATCCGTTCACATGGATTACTGGAGAGGCCTCACTGTAAGCTGTAACTGTGCACCCTCTATAGAGATTCTATTTTTGGTGCAAGTTGTTGACCCATAGATATTTTATTCATGCAGTAATTTCACATAACCCTTCTTCCAATGGGATAATGTTATGTTGGGGTGGCCACATAGTTTTGAAAAATTATTCTCCCCCTTCTTGTAGACCATGATTTGTAACCATATTTTCCTAGACTAATTGTATAATTTTTTATAAAACTACTCCAACCATGAACATCCCCATGGAATACATAATGTTTTTACAACAATTGAAAAAAAACCCTTATAATATCCAATTATAGAATATTTTAAAATTTTCAATATGTTCTTACTAGAAAGTCAAAAAATGTTACAATAACCTAAAAATAAAGGATTTATATCCCCAAAATTACTCAATATTCCTTAATCACAAAAATATAGGGCCACTAATGCCTCATCTAAGATTCTTACTCCCATGTTTATTGGATATCCCATCCACACATACATAATACCCAGATGAAGAGGATCATTTTACTACATAATACCTTACACATGTGGTAAATAATTTAAACTTGTAGTTAAAAAACAATGAAATTTGGATCAATATCAACATCCTCCCAATAAATCACATGGGATGGATTCCATTGATACTCTATGATCTAAAAAAACATGAAACATTTCATGAATAAAATTCAAATAGGATGTTACTCCAAATGATTTTC
The DNA here is from genome assembly GCA_963277665.1 of Viscum album. NCBI lineage: Eukaryota > Viridiplantae > Streptophyta > Magnoliopsida > Santalales > Viscaceae > Viscum > Viscum album. The sequence continues at coordinate 1,538,514,815 of OY728147.1, read as the reverse complement.
CACCATTCATAGTCTATCATTGATCTCAATGGGCCTAATAGACCTGTATTATAACATACATGCATTACCCAACCAAATATTTCCCATGATTGACTAAAATATGAAAAAACATGATCACGCACCTAAGAATCTATCATTTTACAAGGATAGACAATATAATATTTTTGACGGCTCTACTATGCGACCAACCTCTTCTCTATCAAAATCACATTTTCCTTCATCTACTGAATGTTAATTGTTGAAAACAAGGACCACTCTCCCAAATTTTCATATTATAAGGGAGTTTTAAATAGATTCACATACAGGGAATAAAGGGTGACATATTTATCTAATCCTAATAGTAGTTGTTTTAGGATATTTTTACCTTATGATGTCAATTTTCCATATATCCAATGAAATCTATAATACATGCCAGAATCATATCCTCAAGAACCTGAATAACACTGTTTGTATATATATATATATATTCATTTAATGAATATACGTTATGATAAATTTTAATTCAGAACCTATCTCCTCCTGAAAACCATTCCATTAATTCGATCTGAGCCTCATTTCCTTATCAATAAATATCACATAGGTAACCCCATGATGTATAATAATATTTCATATGTAAAAGTATTAAATATCTTCTATACTCATTATCCATTTGATTGGTAATAAATGAGTCAATTTTTTATGTACATTAGTTAAAGAGAAAATTAAATCTTAGCCACTTTATGTCAATGAAAAACCAATGATGAAATCCATGAAAAATCATCCCCCATTGATAGATGAAATGGAAGAGGTTGTAAAAAATATGAAGGACACTGGTACTTTTACTATTTGTTTTGAAAAATGAGACATTGTGTTACATAACCTATAATTTAATGCCACATCACCACCCACAAATACAAAATTCTCACATTTGACAAATCTGGGTATGTCCTCGGTGTAAATACCAAATTGAATGGTTTCCAACTTCTATCAACACTTCCATAAGGGAATTTGAAAATACAACATGCTACAAAAGAAGAATCCTACACTGGGTGACTGAGATCATTAACATGAGGTCATCCCACCTTAAAGGCATTTACCTAAGCATTTTAACAAAATTTCTCTCATTGTATAGTGAAAACATTAAAATTGAATAAAAATTAACATTTCAATGATAATAAAAACAAATTATCACCAAAATCATGCACTATGAAGATCATTTTACCAAAAAAAAACTTATCAGAGACCACTCCTGAACTAATTCATTCATGGCTTGTGAAGATAATTTTGAGCACAAATCTTTTGAAACCACATTCAACATCCAAGGAGTGTATAAAATATAAAAATCAAAATTCTACATAAAATCCACCCAACGTCTCTATCTGATGTTCAGATCACTCAATGTAAAATTATTTTTTATGCCCTCATGATTAGAAGAAACTCTAAATTGATCCCTAAAGAGACAATGACAGAACATTTTTTGTGCATACATAACTTCTGTGAGATCTATATCATGGGTATATATGTTATTCCCATGATTTAATAACTGTAAATTACCATAGGCCTTCACTTACGTCCACTGCATCAAGACACATTCCAGACATGTACTAGAAGAATAAAAAATATATCATATTCCAAAAATAGTTTCGGAAGCATCAAAACTACATCCTAAGACAAACTTACCTTCAATTAGTCACATAATCTATTACATGTTTTAATTCCATTCAATAATTATACCATTATTTGTAAATGCTATCATTGAATATATATGCATGGATAAATACAAAAAAACCCTATAGTAACTAGCAAAAACTATGAAGACCTAGATTTATATCACATTTATGGTCTTCTATAAGGAAAAAAATTTAGGAATATTTTCAAGATTAACTAAATCATACCTATTATAAGATATCACATTCCATTTAAATTTCACTTCATGGATCTGAAACTCACTTTTGAAAGGCATATCCAAGAGATGTTGTTCCTTCAAGGATTGAAGAATGATATCTAAATGGTCATTATTCCCATACTGTGAGTTAGAGTACACAAAAATATCATCAATGAAGACAAATAATTATTCTACGAACTGATTAGTAATTGAAATCATCAAATCTATAAATATATTTGGATTATTAATGATATGGATTGGCATGAATAGAAATCAAATATTCCCATATCGGTACTTAAACATTCTCTTAGGTATACCCTCTTATCCGAGACTCAACTAGTGGTATATCAACCGAAGGTAAATCATTAAACATTTCCATGCCCCTATATACTAGTTGAATAGATCATTAATCCAAGGTAATGGATAGTATTTATTAACACTCACTCCATTAAAATTTCAATAATCTACACAATTTCTAAGTCTCATGTCTTCATTCATAGAAATATGGTATGGAGAATCCAATGGAGACATTCCAGAATTAATCTCTATGTCCTGAAGCTGTAATTTTTGTTTCATCAAGTCAATAAGTTTTATTCTATAAGATTTAACAGAAATGGGAATCGTACCATGGAGCAGGTCAATAGTAATCATGACCACTCACTATTGTGGTTAATAAGAAAAATCACCCATAATGGCTTTGAGGTATGCACACAAAACTAAAGGAATAATACATCCTAAACTAGGTTCACCAATATCATGAATCAACTCTAGTAACTTTTTGGTGATTACCGAGCATAAGGAACAACATACCCCATCCTTCCTGATATACGGTCCCACTCAACCTGAAGGACATGAGAGACCCCATAAGAGGATAAAAAATAGACCACTTATAATAATATATTATCTATACCTTATCACAGATTATAAATTCCTTTATATATACCAAAATAATGTTTTCCATATTAATAACAAAAAATGGAACAATTCATGGATGTCAGGAATCATTACCAGACATGTCGGAAACTTGAATCCTTGTTATCACTGCTTTCTCAAAGCCATGTAATGATCCAAAACGAATGGAATAAGTTTCAAATGTAACCCCAAAACATCAAAAATCATTACCAACATAACATATTTAGTGGAACCCATATGAAAAAAAATCTATCACCATATTCATTGAAATAAACTTCATACCTTTAACCAAATCTGACCCTGCTTCAGATTCCTATATTTCACACTCTACTACATAATGATGTCCAATCTACATGGAAATTATTGTTATTTAAAATTACATATGTTTTTTCATTTAATTAAATTGATTTGATATTTCTATAATTCATTGTAATGAAATAACTTTTTAAAGTTGGGTTTCTTTATAAATGGTATTCATAGAACAATTTTTTGATAAAACACTTGAATGGTGGATTTTTATTTAAAATGGGTTTTCAAATCACTAAATGTGGTTGGAATTTTATGGAGAATGTTTTATAAATTGTGATATTGATTTAATAAAGGGTTTGAAAAAATTATCACATTATCTATCCTTACGTGCATAGAGAATAGACATGTAACTCATAGTGTGTGTAATGACAATTTGTGTTTTCATTCAATAACATGGGTATAATTCAATAATAGTTATGCCAATTGGATCCACCATAGTACTAGATTGGGAATTTACATCTATTTATTTTATGTATTCCCATAGATGAGATCCAAAAAAGTTTTCGTTGTCATCTATTATTGGGTTTTCACTTGATCAACTAACCATGTATATTTTTACACATTATTTCAAAGGATGGATTAGTCAAGGATATTTTCTCAGAATCATTCACATGACTTATTAGTCATAATTATTTTCATATAATTTTACCTTATGTTGTATTCATGTATTCAATTTATGATTCTATCATTCCTATTCACTTATACATGTCATATTACCCATTTTTGGAATATAAAAGGATTCTATTAAAACCAAGTGTTGATTTAAATATAATTATGATCTTTGAAAATAATTTGAAATTTGTATTTGTTTTAAATTTACAACTGCTACATTGTTTATATTATAAATTTTATAAATTTTTTTTGTGGAATCATATTGGTTCGAACTCTCTCTCTCACACAAACTTTTCATATTTTTGTATGACTTATTTTGTTGTATAAAATAATTGATATCATTATCCTATTATGCCTCACCTCCTTGAATGGATGCTTCAGGTGTCTTATCTAGCAATATCATGTAAGTTCGTTATAACGAATTAAACTCAATATATAGAGAATGGAACCAATTATTCATAATATAAAAATAATTTAAATAGAATGAAAAAATATTATTATTTTATAAAGATTCATGAAAATTATTTTTTTATAAAAAAATACCAAATATTGTAAATTTCAAATAGTCAACCTAAAAAGTGGAAAAAATTCGAACAATTATCAAAATAATTATCTATATTTTCCTAAAAGGATGAAAATGATTTTTTACAGTTTAAGAAAGAATCATATAAACAACTCACAATTTAAACACAATTCCATACTCCCCATAAAAAAAATTATATAAAAATAGATTATTTAGTTCATCAACTCTTTCATCCTCAATAGGTAGTCATGGTTGACATTATTCAATTTCATTTTTTTATTATATTTTTTAATAAATTATTAAATTCATAAATATAACCCATATAAATATCACCAATTAATCATATAATATGAATTAAAATATCAAATGAAGTAAATAATAAACTATAAAAAAATAATATAATCTTATAATCACTGTTATTTGATGATAATAAATTAATAAAAAATCCCAATCATTCTCTAAATAAATTTTAAAAATGTTGAAACATTATTGGAAAACATGGGTATTGAAATTATCCACACCAGAATCTATTTGAATACAAAAAAATATTCTTGAACTATTCCCATTCAAAAAGGTCTATCAATTTATATTTCATTTGATTTTTTATTTATATTTTTCTTCTTTATTTCAAACATATTCAAATGAAAATCACAATGAGAGAATAATTTATAAATTTTAAATCCTTTTTTACAATCTTACAATCATCATTAGAAATTGAAAAAATTTCATATCATTATTTGATTCAACAATTATAAAATTCAATACACAAGTTGAATATATTGGATAGAATATTTATACAGAAAAACATTCCTTGAAAAGGACCATATAGTTTTCTTTTAAAATAACGAGTAATTTATATAAAAAAAATTATAGCCCCAAAAACAAGAAATAAAATATTATTTCCAATCTTTTTTCTATTTTCCAAAATAAGAAAATGTAATGAAAACTACATAGACCATATCGACCGCTCAATTGGTCATAATTTTCTAGTTAACTAATATATATGTATTCTTTGGGATGTTTCCATACACTTTTAAATATTTTGTTTTTTATTCATTACCTCCTTCACTAAAAACCCCAAAATTATATTGGTAGGAATTTAAATCAAACATAAGGAAACTAAAAATGAACCAATATACTATGATTCCAATGATTCCATTAAAAAAATATAATTTATATTATAGTAAAAATCAATTAATTAATCAATGTCGTTAAATTAATATTTAAAATGATGAACTAATGGTCTGGGCATATCTTAAATTAAATTAAAATTATTATTTTTTGTATGAGGATGATAGGTAATATCAATTTTAAGTTATGTTCTCAATTAATTATAATAACCTTTGAGAATTGAAATATTAAATGTTGATATTGATCCATGATATATGGATTATGAAAACTATAATGTTATATGATTTTGTTAACATACAAATTTTCATCACAATCCATTAAGTTTGTTTAGTAAATGGAATTGTATTATACTAATCATTGATTTTTAACAATTATCATAAGAATCAACGAATGATATTTTTTATTATTTGGATAAGATAAGGATGAACTATTTGTTAAAATGTACAATACATTGAGAATTTAGTTTAAAAGAATATGATTATTGATAGGCCACTTATCATGAAAAATATAGCATTATTAAAGCTATGATATTCCATAAAAATATATTCATTTAAATGTGACCCACCGCGCAAATTTGAAAAATTGGTTTTATGATTAAGAATGATGTTATTATAAAAAAATAATTATAATGGTCTCTAATGTGAGAAATGGATCATGCCGTCACACTTAGACGGTAGTGAATCAGTTGTGATTTTTTTACAGAATTTTTTTCCTTTATTTTTAAACCCATATAATTAAAACCCATTATATTTGAGGGGATGTATGTATCTTATATATAATTTATAATGTAAATCAAACAGAACATACAATATTGTAACCACATTTGGTAAACATACATACTATTTTCTGAGTTTTTTATACCCCCAACATGGATTTTACAATATAATTTTATAATAAATTACAATTTATTGGGAGGAAAATAGTTATATATCCCAATAGTTGACCATCTAATTGATCCCAGTTATACCCACTAGCAATCCAACGATTCTACATTTGATTGTTAGCCCTCCAAATGTGATCATTTAACCTTGACTAGTAAGACCCCCAAACTCAAGCCTTTTCTGCAACTAGTTAAGCACACTAACCCCAAGATAAATATTATTTTCAGTTTATCATGCATTATATAATCATATATTAAATTTCGAAGTATTATTTATAAATTTGTATAAACTATCGAATATAGCTTTTTTTAATAGTTCATGTAATTTTGTATCTTTATGGTCTTACTCAAATATATGTGATCACTAGGGCATGATCAGTTTCCTCAGTGGAAAAATGCTTGATGAATTATTCCATATGATAATGATGTTGTTGAAGGAATATAATATGTGATCATAATGTGAAAATTTTAGTCATATTTTTTTTATGAATGATTAAAAATAAAAAATGTCAATTTAATTAAATATAACAAAATGATTATCATGGAAGCATTTCATGTGTTTATGAAATTCATAAAACCTATAACACAACAACTTATTATTTTTAATATTTTATGTAGACCTATATCCTTTTTTATATGTCAATGTTTCAATAACCATCAATTTAGTTCTCTGATTTTCCTTACATAGATTATGTGTGATTCAATTAATTAATGTTAGGATAATGAAATGAATATACTGCATGAAAAGTTAAAAATTTCATGTAGACATGATTCATCCATCACATAATTGTGTATGAATACTTCTTGTACCATCATATTCTAATAATACTTTGGTGCACAAGAAAATAGTTTTTTCGTGAAATCCGTGAATTAATTAGTGAGAAGTGAATATAAAAATTATATTCAGAATATTGGGAAAAACAAATGGCATTGTTGAACTTCAAGATACTTCATGAAGAGTATTTTGTGCAAAGGATTAATTTCCATGTAAAAAAATACCCTGATTCTCTATTGTTCACTAGAAAATGAGATCCTCAAAATATCAAATAACAGTAGAAAATAGAGGTTTACAAAAAAACCAAAATTTATAATAATGGATAACCCCAATACTTTGTTCCTTCACTAACATATATTCATAATAAATATTTCTATTAAATCTTTGATTTTGAATTCTTGATGATCATGTTGTTTGAAATATTCTAATTTTTTTTTATTAATTGTTCATAGGAATAATGAAATTTCAAAATAAGGGGAAGCCTCAGAATACATAATCTAACATTTTATCCTAAAAATAATGAACTAAAATACATAGGATAATATTACTTGTATCATCAGGTGTAAGAATATTTATTATCAAATGGAGTTCAATATTAGTAGAAGCTATTCATTCATTTAAAAAAATTCATTCACATTTATACTAATACTAGAAAATTCAATGTATGGTCATCCAATTTTTTTTCCATTAGTACTTGTTTTGTTGATTGACGTCAGGTCATGAGAGAAGATTAACATACAAAAACACTAACGGTATGAATATATTGATTATGTTACTCATATTCCATTATATAAAACATATGAATTTTATTGGGGGACCTATTATATTTATAACTCCTTATAATGTTAGTGAGATATATGTGCGTTCCTACATTCACACATAAAATTTGCACTCGACTTGTTTTTTCTTTAATAATAGAAAAATGTTGTATACATATCTTTCTGGAACTAGGACTAGAATCGAGAGACATTTCACATAATTAATGAGTTAGACAGAACCACTTCCCCCCTATGACCCACTGGTGTGCACACATTAATTTATTATACACTCACAATGATTTCTCACATGATATAAAATTCAAAAAAAAAACTTCTTATAGGATTTTTACAACCACATAAATTTATGAAGGCCTACTCAGATTGGATCTCCCTTATGGATGGGCTACATCTCTTTATGAGGATGATTGAGCTAGTCCTTTTGGATGAAATATTTGGCCATATTTTCCATATAAGGGAAACACAATAATACTTATAATAATTTTATATAGATAATTTATAATATTATGTAATTATTAGTATATTTATTAAAATAAAATTCATTATATATATATATATATTTATTATAATGGAATATTTGAAAAGAATTTTCCCAACTAATAATAATGAAAAAGATTATTTTTTTGGGGTCTTAATATACCTTCTACATTTTTATAAAAAACGAACGAGCTCTTAAACACCACAAAAAACATCCGTAACTCATTAATATAATTTAAATAATTTGTAAAATTAATACACATTGACATTTAATATCTAAAATATATTAAACATAAAATATATTTCACCACAATCGCAATATACCACTAAGGTCTTTTAATTTTCTCCATTTTCATTTTGACAATACCCATTTTAATTATAAATTCAATAGTATCTTCCTAGCTTATAGATAATAAGAAAATGCATAAATATTGGATGGAATTTTCACTTCCATCATTAAATTTTTAGGAAAATATTCTCTTATTCTCACAATAATAATATGATTTAATCAAGAGGAGTATAAAATGACCCATGACATAAAAAGGAACAAAAATTAATAAACTCAATGTCAATGAGATCCATCCTAGATATAAAAAATGGTAGTGATGAAATTTAACATCAATACTATTAATAATTCTATATAATGTTATTCCAACCCAATAACCATACTTCCCAAATGGTTTAATATATGTTCAAATTAATCTCTAATAATTATCTTAAAATAGATTATAAGAATTCATTTTCAATAATATAAATCCCCTTTTCCTTGTTAATTTTCTATTTTTAATAATATAATAAATATCCCCATTAAGGTTTAATTAATTATTTGTGGGATAAGAAAATTAAATTATTGTACATGAATAATGAAAACCATTAACTATAAAGAATCATTAGAGTAATCCTGCACTAATACGTTAGATATTCATAACATATCAACTAATATAGAGATATCTGGTGGTTACTTTTCTATGCTCCACCTCAAAATGTACAATATATAATTATTCTTCATTATTAGAATTATTCAAGAATAAAATCCATGAACAATTGGTTATGAACTGATGTGCCGTAACTGTGGAACATGATTCCATGTGACATTTTATGGAGGAATGATTTTCAAGGAATTAAAAAATTCCAGCTGCCATAGATATATGAATAAACATTAATGAATTCCATGATAAAATAATCCTTTTTTATAAATGGTAAAAAGAAATTTCTTAAATATCTTCAGTTAGTGAAAATTTTCTACAAGTTTCTTCTCATCTTAGTCATCTTCAAAGATAGAAAAAGATTCATCAAATTTTCTACCAAAGTATTTCATATATTATGTTCTTGAACAATATTCATATACTATTATTAAATGTATTTTCATATGTTAATGCATTTATTAAGAATCTTCTCAGTTACCATTTTGCGTATAGGTTCATTTTTTATAATAATATTTTTCAACATGAAATCATAGGTTATTTCCATTTATTATTCAATACTTGTTCATCTATTATAAGACATGACCAGATTTTTTATATTAATTACTAAAAATATTAAACCCTTCAAATATATATTTATCATTCATCATGTTACTCTTTTTATGAATCTTTTCATTTTAATAATATGAGAACACTTTCACCAAATTAGTAATATAATTTTTTTGGATTAAATAATTCATTGTTTCTTGATTTTATTTTATAGTACTTATGTTCATGGAAAATTTTCAATAGACCATGAGATGACCATTCCTAATATATAATAAAAATTAATTGTTTAGTGTGGTATAATTCACATTATTCTTTTATTGATTCTTGGGTGTTATATTTTTAACCATATTCTACTTTTGTTCACAACCTGAGGACGGATTGTCATATTATTTTATTAAATGCTTCATTCTTTTCATGTGTTATTCTCTTCATATAAATAGATGTTTTCTGAATGATGATAACAAAACACCAATCATTATAATAGTGAGAAAATCTATTTGTATAATAACAAAAAATTTCCCAGTATTCAAATATTATCATTGTAGACCTATTAACTTTGTGTGAATTCTGCTTCCCTTAAACCAGTTTCTTCTTTTCTTCCCCTTCTTCCCAATAATGTAAGGATTTTTAAATTTTCATATAATTAAATATTTTTTATTAAATTTATTTTGTGACTCCCAAAACTCTGAAAAAACCAATAGAGGATAATAAATATTTATTTCTTCATCCATGGAATATTCAAATTAAATTTTTCATTTAGTTGCTTTTGTGTAGAATAAATTTTTGGATTATTCTTCAATAAAAAATAATTATTGTAATTTGGTGATCAAATATTGAGAATTTAATGAATTATTGAGTATTTTTATTCACCCATGAGTATCTATATATTAAAAATCATTGTGAAATAATCATAAAGATAACATTAGTTGGAAGAAATTTATATTGAAAATGGTTTATATTCTTCAATGAGGTTACAATTGATTTAAACGTTGATAATATCATTCAAATTTTTCTAATAAGTTGATTCTTTTTAAAATAAGCCAATTATCTGTAGAATTATTTGTTGTAGATATTTTCTCAGTATCATTGGACGTCTCATCATGTGACAAATATATATATGTATATATCATTTAAAATTATATGTCAAGGCCATTTATATTGTGTTTGATCTTATAATATTAAAATTATTTTAGAGCCTATTTCCAAATAATCTTCATTTTCAAAATATCATATTCACACCCTCGATTGGCCTTCATTAACAAATATCTAGCCTCCTTCATTCTGTTTTCATTAACTTCTATGCGAGCATTATTAAATTTTATATATTGATTAAGTATCTTTTCTATTGTATATAAAAATATTTAAAACCCAATTGAAATTCATATATGAAATTAAAATTAATTTTCAATTCAAAAATATTTTAATTGTATATTAATTTTGATGGTGAGATTATTTCATCCATTACTTTGACATATTTTATTAGGGAGTATTATGTGCCAACGTTTCCAGCCAATTCCTCAATCATATCATTATTATCATCTTAATGTTTTGAATTTCAATTTTGAAATTCACTATAAACATTTTAATTACACATATCCACTTATTTCATTTGTTTTTTCCAATGAAAATTGATTTCATAATTGAACAAACATTAATAAAAAATTGTACATGATTCAATATAATTGTAATTAAATTATTACAAAGAAAAATTACCCCTCAAAGTTCCATCAAACTGTAGTTGATATTATTTTATATTTTGGTTCTTATATACTTTATGTTCCACTATTTTATTCTTATTTTTTTGTTAATTAAATGGAAGTTCCTCATTTTAATCATCTCAAGTATTTCTAGGATTTTTAATCTAATATTATCTTTCAATATCATAAATATTTAATATGATAATATTAATATATACTACTAGGAATGAATATTATATTAATTTTAAGGGGGAACCTTCATCCTTATTTCAATTCATGTAACTAAAAGATCATTCATTCAAAGTAAGTGTGTGGTGGGGAAATCATGTGTGACATGTTTCACTAAATTATTTACCTTTACATTTTCCCCATTTTAATTTTATCTCATTTCACCAATTAGGAATAGTCAATAAAAAATGAACTATATAGTTATAATGAAACACAATATACAATATTTTTACAATTGTTGGTGGTAAGTCCTATACATTTACATTTTTATTAAAACCCTCAAAACAAGGATTTATAATTATAATATTGTAATATATATTTTTTTGTAGAAAATGCATATACAACCAAATAGTTGATCATCTAGATGATCCTTGTTATGCCCCCAAAATATCAGACTCTTTTCTAACCTGGTTATACAAAAAAATCATATTACCATTTCCCCTCTAGTTAGACCCCTAGCCGGAATCCTCTTCAAGAATAGGTTATTACCCCAATAAAAAATATTATTGGACAACTAATTCTTTTAAATTCTAAAGTTATAGATGTTTGATATTTTCTAACTCAGGTTTCCGAATTTTACATTTATATATTGTGATGTAGAAAATGTTTGAATCTCTTCTTATATGAGATTGAGTTTTCTCCTCACAGTGATTATCACATGTGCATTTGAAGAAACCCATGAATTATTTCATAATTGATTATCAATCAAAATATTTGGTTTATCCAAAGTAGAATATAAGCCTTTCTAAATACATGTGATGTAATTCTTATAAAAAAATTCATGTTTATAGAAACCCCTTGAGTATGAGGAGGTTAGGGGCAATGCTCTGATTCAATCAGAATGAACATTTGAATATTATTTGGAAACCTATCATATTTATCTATAGTTTTTATAATTAATGAGTTGTAACTATGTTCCAACTATTACACATTGGTATAGATCTTGATATGGTGAATCTATATATGTAAATTTTGTAAATAGCCTTCTTGATCCTACATTAGGGTTAGAACGTGGACACATTAGATACACTAAATAGTGTGTGCTGTATCTCTCTCCCTAAACACACCACCCATGCACACCCTTGTGGGTTCTATGTACTCACTATTCATTATTCCATGTATGATTTTTCACATATCTTATTGACATGGGATATATGAAACTACCTACCACCATGAATGTTTGAGGATGATACCATTCTCTTGTGGTTAAGCAAGCTCCCGTAATTGTATCAATTTAAATTAATGTTATGGATTTTATATTGGGGAATACATTTTATATATCCCTACTAAAAATACATAGAATATTTCTATGTAAAAAATTACTAATATCAAATTTTTCTCATATTTTTACTTAAAATATACTTCACTAAAAAGAAATATTTATCTTTTTTATATATCATTCTTTAAAAACATATTCTCAACCAATCACATTGTGAAATATTATCTTACATGGTATTTATATCCCTTATTCATTGATTCAACCAATTTTTTACTTCATCAACAACACTAACACATGTATTCTAGATTTATAATCAATTCAAAAATCACAAAGACTTAAAAAAATTATTATTTATATTCACACCATATTGAAATAAACTCATATTTAAAACCGTCTAAAAAACCCACTTGTGTTCATTAATTTTATATAGTGAAAATGTATTTATTAATGCATAACAATGTTTTAATGAGTTTTCATTAAATTTATATTATGTTTTAAAAATATTTTAATTCAAAAATAGGGTTTATTGAATTTTATATAAGGACATTAAAATTAATTTAATGAATGTTTACAAATTATATTTATCGGAAAAATATTATTTTTGAATCAATTATATCGATATTATATAAGGTAGAATTTTTAGTGTTTTTAAATATTTTTTAACAGAATAATTAAATGTATTGATTATAATAAAACCATAATTTATTAAATATATCATGTATTTTAAAATCATCATCATATTTTGAATTTGGTCATAAATGTTCATATGAATTCATTAATTATAAATAATTAATATATTAAAATGCATTATACATTATTTTGGTATAATTTTATTCATCAGCTTAAAAATGATTTATTTTGAAAGGAAAATTTCATTACATTTTATTCATTTTTATTTAACATGATTTATTAAACTTCTATAAATTTAATGTCTAAAAATGTACTACATATTTAAATTATGTGGTTTAAATTTAGAAAGTAGGTCCATTAAATTTTTGGTCATTATGAATATTAAATGTAGTAACTATTTTTTACCCCAATAAGCGTAAAATTGTTATATTAAGGATAATATTATTGCATAAGAGTAATAAATCTAAAAGAATATGCCCTTTATTTCATTGGATGGGTTTATTTCCCCCATAATCATCTCCTATTAAAATAGTTTACTATTTCATGTAACTTTACTTTGTTAATTCCCTTAATTTAATATTTTTATATTGTTATAACAAAATTTGACAGTAATTGTTTTAAAATATATAATACTTTTTCATAGTGGGAAATATATTTTATTTTTTTATTAATATTTAATTGAAATATAAATTTATTTTATTCATTTTGGTAATTTATTTTTAAATTTTCTTAAGGAATAATTTCCTCAATGGCTTACACAATTCCAAAAGAGTGCTAGTTCATGTTACTGAAAAATTAAATTATGATTTTAGAAAAATATTAAATTTAATATATTTTAGATTTATTATAATGTTCCATTTTTTAAGAAAAATATATATTATTATAGATGAGTTAAATGTTTATATTGGAATTCCATTTCTATATCTTTGACTTTAGTGTCAAACTATTTGAATAGTCATGAAAATTATAACAATTTTATCTTATTTTATATAATATTTTAATAAATGATTTAATATTCAAGAAAATAATATCTATATCCACTTATATGAGATAAATTCTATCATATCAACCATTTTAATCTTATGGGTTAGTTTTCCTTTTATAGTATATTTCTTGTATAAGGCCCCAGCCTTAAACCTTACTTAATCTTGAGTTATTACAAGATTACACATTGAGGATCTTTTCGGGTTTAGAGTTTTAGAGAATTAGATCATAAAACTTGCATTACATTCCACATATAAAAAATGTGGTTACATAAAGATAGTATTCTTCATTCCCATCAATGGAAACACATTTAAAAAAACATGGATTATTTCTTGACACATCATTGACTCTATCATCTTATCATGTACCTTTCCCTTGACCTGTGAAAAACATTTCAAAAACTTGGGATGAGCATAAAAACTCAGTATGGGTTATAAAAAAAACATGGAAAGGAAACATGAGTTCATATATACATAAGAATGAAATCATACTTTACCCATAAAACATTGTCACTTTAACATACCTCATAAAATCATGAATAAATCATAGAAATCATAAGACATAAATGTAACTTGAGGCATTCATAACATTCTTACGTAGGGAGTAACCCTCTTGGTTACGTTTGGAATACCCATCACAGTATATTCCATAAATCTCTTCGGAGAAACCTTAACTTTTCACTCCTTCGCGTTACCCAATGAATTGGAGAGCTATATCGGGCGCACCCACCCTTAGTTTATCACGGAACCACCCATCTTCATAATAATGCCCAAGAACCATAACATAATCGTATCACATAAAACATGCATAAAGGAAACATAACATTTCCACATTTCAATCACAAGATATCAATACAACACAAAAACATTGTGAAAACCATTTTCAATACCAAAATAAAAGAAAAGTAAAACATGGTATTTATTTTTCTTTTAAAAAGAAGGTATGGCTTGTAGAGGAAGCCGAAACTCAAATAACGGTCACGACGGCGGAGAAGTCATTGTCGCCGCATACGTATGACAAAAACATTCCCTTTTGTCGTTTATTAAATGCTTCGTATAAAAAAGATTCCTTTTGAATAAATGTAATAGTCAAAGTGGTTTATACACCGTATAAAAGAATGTTGTGTATAAAATAAAATATGCCTCAATGAAAGGAGATTGAGACGAAGTCCCATACCTCGTATCCGACTTGACCCGACCGTTCTTTAATCTCCTGAATAATAAACTTGAGTTAATATCTACTTGCTTATGAATCTTTTTCATGTTCATTAAT
The DNA here is from genome assembly GCA_963277665.1 of Viscum album. Taxonomy (NCBI): domain Eukaryota; kingdom Viridiplantae; phylum Streptophyta; class Magnoliopsida; order Santalales; family Viscaceae; genus Viscum; species Viscum album. The sequence goes on along the minus strand of OY728147.1, from coordinate 1,538,499,054 downwards.
CCTTTTATACCATGTTATGAACATCATGTAATCAGTTATGTTAATAATGTTCATTTTGTCGGTATTTGGTTCTTAAGTCAAAAATAGACTTCTTACACTTACATGTTGTTAATTTGGTCATAGGTTCGTTATATCCAGAATGATATTAATGATTTTGATAACATATATATCATATATATTCATCATATACATGTATTTATAATATTACATCACATTTAGAGGTAAGAAATGAAATGCACCGTTCATGGAGACGGTAAGCCGTACGTACGCATGAACGCTACTTCCATTTCTATTGCATATTTTCTGGAATGGAATCATAATGATATAAGAGTATATTATAATTCCAGTATAATAACATATATAATATCATTAACTTTATCCTTTACACATCCCACATATGGTATTAACGAATCAAATCACTTTCAGGGGGCGGTAGTCCGCACTTCCTAAAATGAAGATATCGTGTTTACCAATAATGGAAACCATAAAGGTATGCACAAAATGAAAAAAACAGAAGCTTAAGGAAAACATAAACATATTATATATCATATATAAAAATAGTGACATCATAATGGCCACCTTTGAAGGTGTTAAATGAGTATTGAACAATCATCGTTTCGGGAGGCAGAATTTCGCCATCCACGGAAACCGTATGTTCTTTAACCATTTGATGTAGTTGTGTGAGACTATAGCTCAAATAAATATTATAACAACATCCTAGTATATTGAAGATACTGGTGTTGTTACAAAAGAAGTAAATAAAAAGAGTTTAAGGGGTTGGAGAAGCAAAATAAAACAAATGAACATGAGAGAATGAATTACCATTAAAAGTGTAACTCCTTTTGATTTGAGCCTAAAGGCTTCCTTTGAAAGGATTATGTCCAAAGGGAATCCTCTAGGATGTGGAGATGGATGTGGAGAGAGTAAATGGGAAGGGGTTTGCCGAGCCAAAGGCTTGAGGAGTGTGTGAAATGAGGTAGAGGTGGGGGCCTTTTATAAGAGGAGAGGAGGGGCACTTTTGAAAAGTAAAGAAATATTACATTATTTGAAAATTTGTTTCGGTTTTAAAAGGTCCCACATTGATATAATTCGTGAATATGGTGATAAGGGTTCGAAAGCAACTCATCCAATTGGGTTTGGACATGTGTAGTTCATCGATTTTACATTGTCTTTCCATTTTATTTAAATCGTCAAATAATGATATCATCGCTGCATCATCATTATGTCATAAATATTTTAATTTATTTAATGTCTAAAAATCATAAAAAAAAACTATGATGTAGGAAATTTTTTTATATTTTCAAAGAATATTTATAATCAAATATCTGATCTTTATAACCCCATGTAAAATTTTTTTTCGTAAAACATATTATGTGTGTGTCATTTTTACTTTTACATTAAATAAAAAGTTATTTTTGTCATTTCCCAACCAAAATGTCTCCATGGGGTCCCCAAGTTGACCCATGGCTTGTATTGGTCAGCCGTGACACAACCAATAAGGTTGGGACATGTTTCTAGGTCATTTCATATTATTAAAGCATTATTTATACCTTAAACTACACTAATTACCACTAATCGCGATTAAAAACTTAATAAGTTACTATTCACCAAAAAATTATTTTAATCTCATTGAACCACATTTTAATTCTTAATGAAAACCATGTATGTCATATTTTCAAAATTCAATACACATTAGTGGTAAACTTTCATTTAACTGAAAAAAATCAGTTTGCTTGATTACCACTTAGTGGTTTCACTATTAATCAAAAATTGGAGTTTTTCAGAAAATTACCAAAAATTCACCCTAAGCTATATTTGATATTAAGAATTCAAAAATGAAGTCTATTTTAAAAAATTCAAATCATATAAGTCACATTAATTAATTTAATAATTAATTATCGCTGCCAGAGAAAATAGCGTGTTTTTACAAAACAATAAGTATCAAAAGATTGACACCAGTTTAAGTCTAATTTCAAAGTGAAATTGATTCAAATGACCACCATTGGATAAAATGGTAAAAATATATTCTAATTTCACTTCAAACCCAATTAAAAACATAATCTAATCATATAAATAAATTATATTAAAAAGCTGTTTTGATGTAAAATGCAGTATTTTTCAATATTCATTAAAAAATGAACATTGTCAGAAAAATACCAAAAAATCACACAAGGTAAATTTTGATGTCCCAATCATAAAGGATAAGTTTATTTTGACAAACATAGTTTATAAAATTGTCAAAATATATATTCAAAAATGGTTTTCCATCAAAAGGCAGTAAAACAATCTTTTAAGAATATTAGTGTATTCCATGCATAAGATTGTATTTATTTTCATTTTAAGCCTCTGTAACACTATCTTAATCATTAATAGACATAGATAAAAATATCTATTATTCATTAATTACTTGGGATGTTACATCCTTCCCCCCTTTAGAAAATTGCGTCCCCACAATTTATTTACTTATCAAATAAATGGGGGTACTTATCCCTCATTGCATTTTCAGATTCCCATGTTTCCTCTTCAATCATGTGGTTTTTCCGAAAAACCTTTACCTGGTGAATCACCTTATTCCGTAACACTTGCTCTCTGTGGTCAAGAATCTGGACCGACTGTTCCTCATAAGATAGGTTCTCTTCCAGCTGATCTACCTCTGGACTCAAAACATGAGATGGATCTGGCATATACTTTATCAACATCGAAATGTGAAAAACATTGTGTACCTGAGATAAACTCGGAGGTAAAGCCACTCGGTATACAACTGATCCAACTCTCTTATGGTCCAATGAACCTTGGACTCATCTTTCCTTTCTTACCAAATCTCATCACACTTTTCCAAGGAGAAACCTTGAGAAAAACATGATCACCTACCTCGAAAGATAGATCCTTCCTCTGGTTATCCGCATAACTCTTCTGCCTACTCTGCGCTGTTGTCATGTGTTTCTGAATCAGCTGAACTTTTTCTGCCATCTCTTCTACCAATTCTGGTCCCATCAACTTCCTTTCACCCACTTCATCCCAGAAAGCTGGAGTTCGACACTGCTTCCCATATAATGCCTGAAATGGTGCCATCTGTATACTGGAATGAAAAATATTATTATATGAAAACTCAACCAAAGAAAGATGTTGGTCCCAACTTCCCTGATAATCCATATAACAAACTCGTAGCATATCCTCCAATGTCTGAATTGTTCGTTCTGACTGCCCATGTGATTCAGGATGAAAAGCTGTACTAAAATTTAATTCAGTACCCAACTACTTCTGAAGGCCTTTCCAAAAGATAGAAGTAAACCTGGGATTACGATCCGATACAATGGAGAGATGAACTCCATGTAACCTGAATATCTCTTTAAGATACAAACGAGAAATTTGATCAAGAGAGAATGTATCTCGTATAGAAAGGAAATGAGCATATTTGGTCAAGCGATCAACAATAACCCAGATTGCATTATTACCTCGAGATGTCTTCGGTAATCCAACAACAAAGTCCATGGATATATTCTCCCATTTCCACTCTGGCACTGGTAAAGGCTGAGGCATCCCTTTCGGTAACTGACGCTCTACTTTAACCTGCTGACAATTCAAACACTTCAGTGTAAGATCAGCAATATCTATTTTCATTCCATCCCACCAGTAATACTCCCGCAGAACTCTATACATCTTAGTACTGCCCGGATGAGCTAAAAACGGAGAACTATGGGCTCCACATAACAACTCTCTCTTCAACTGTGAATCACAAGGCACACACAATCTCTTCCCAAATCTCAAAACGCAATCATTATCAATGTTGAATTCAAGCAACTTACCTTTCTGAACCAGCTCTATCTTTTTTTGCAACTCACTATCTTGCTTCTGTTCTTGCTTGATTCTATCTGATAGAGATGATCTCACTGATACCTGAAACAAAACAGAAGGACTTCCAGCACCAACAAGTTCTATGCCAAAGTTCATCAAATCCTTAACCAAAGGATCACGTTCCAAATGCAACATTGTTAATGAAGCATTACTTTTTCGACTCAAAGCATCAGCCACTTTATTTTCTTTTCCCGGATGGTAATGAATTGTACAATCATAATCCTTGATTAATTCCATCCATCTCCTTTGTCTCATGTTTAACTATTTCTGAGTAAATATATACTTTAAACTTTTGTGATCGGTATATATTTCACACTTTACTCCATACAAATGATGCCTCCAAATTTTTAAAGCAAAAACAACAGCAGCTAGTTCCAAATCATGTGTAGGGTAATTTACCTCATGAGTTTTCAACTGTCGTGAAGCATAAGCAATTACATGATCATTCTGCATTAGGACGCAACCAAGACCTTTCAATGAAGCATCACTGTATATAACAAACTCACCATTCCTGGAAGGTAGTGCCAAAACTGGAGCATTCACCAATCTTCTTTTCAATTCCTGAAAACAATCATCACATTCTTTTGTCTAGATAATCTTAACACCCTTCCTAGTTAGCTTAGTCATTGGACTAGATAACCGTGAAAAATTTCTAACAAACCTTCGGTAATAGCCTGCCAAACCAAGGAAGCTACGAATCTCGGTTACATTTGTGGGTCTTGGCCATTCTTCCACAACTTTTGTTTTTGCAGGATCAACAGTTATTCCATCTTTAGAAACAATGTGACCAAGGAAAGAAATTTGTTGCAACCAAAACTCACACTTGCTGAATTTCCCATACAGTTTCTTTTCTTTTAAGGTTTGAAAGATAACCCTTAAATGTTTTTCATGCTCCTCTTTAGTTTTAGAAAACACGAAAATATCATCAATGAAAACCACCACAAACTTATCCAAGAACTCATGGAAAATTCTATTCATTAAGTCCATGAATACAACAGGTGCATTGGTTAGCCCAAAAGGCATTACTACAAATTCATAATGGCCATATCTCATACGGAACGCGGTCTTCGTAATATCTTCCTCCTTTACCTTCAGCTGATGTTACCCCGATCTAAGGTCAATCTTTGAAAAAAACTGAGCTCCCTGGAGCTGATCAAACAAATCATCGATATGAGGCAAAGGATATTTTTTCTTAACAGTGATATTATTCAAGGCTCTATAATCAATGCAAAGTCTCATAGAACCATCTTTTTTCTTAACAATCAAAACAGGAGCACCCCATGGTGATGTGCTAGGTCTAATGAAAACTTTCTCTAATAAATCTTGAAATTGATCCTTCAACTCTAAAAGTTCAATTTGTGCCATTCAATAATGGGGTTTTGAAATTGGCTTAGCATCAGGAAATAAGTCAACAGTAAACTCAACTTCCTGATCTGGTATTATTCCAGGCAACTCATCAGGAAAAACATCAGGATACTCATTTACCACTGGCACATCATTAATCTGAACAGTCCCTTTATTTTCAACGATGTGTGCAAGGTAACATTCATTTCCATCTTTTACAAGTTTCTTGGCCTCTTGATATGTTATCAAAAATAAGGGTTCATTCTTGTAAACAAACTGAAAGTCTTTCTGAAAAGAAACTTCTTTAGCTCTAAAGTCAATCTTAGCATGGTAAATAGAGAGCCAATCCATACCCAGGATAACATCAAACTCTACTAGAGGTAGAACAATAAGGTTTGCAAGCAGGTTCTTTCCACAGATATGGATAGGAAGATTCTTATAAATTCTTTTTGCCTCAACATTTCCCCCAGGTGTTTTTACCAAAAGTTCAGGAGTCATTTCTTGAGATGGTATTCCCATTTTACTAGAAAAGGTTTCAGAGATGAAAGAATGTGTAGACCCCGAATCAAACAACACACTGGCATAATCTGAAAAAACAAACAAAGTACCTGAGACAACTTCATTTGATGGCCCGACATCTGCTGAAGTAGTTGCAAAGGATTTCACCACCCCTTTCTGCTTGTAGTCTAACTGCTTCCCATCACTCAAGCTCTTTGTCGGACACTCGTTTGCATAGTGACCCATCTCATTTCACTTATAACACTTCACTAACTGTAAATCAAATTTGTTCTTACCTTCACCTAGATCCTTTTCAGTGCAATCACGAGCCTTATGTCCCATCTTCCCACATCGGTAGCACTTTCCAGAATTCAGAAGACATTCCCCAGCATGCCTTTTGCCACATTTATCACAAACTGGAAACTTAGTTCTCTTACCATCAGACTTTTTTGAAAAATTCTTACCTTTCTCCTGCCACCTCGGTCTCTTCTTCTGCTGGTTGTTATAGAAAACATGGTCATCGGAAAACTCCATTTCCACCTTCTCAGCACATCGAACAAGCTTTTCATAACTTTTAAACTCACGAGAAGCTAATTCCCTTCGATATTTTGGATTTAATCTTGAGTAAAAAAGATTGATTTTACTATCAAGGTCCCGGATAAAATTTGGAGCATACCTTGCCAATCGAGTGAACCTTTCTTCATAGGCAGCCACTGAGTCTTCCTCTTGCCTCAATTCCAAGAATTGATTTTCCATCCTAATTCTAACAGACTTATGAAAATACTTCTCAAGAAACATACCTTTGAATTCATCCCAGTCAACAGCATCAATCTCATTGGCATCCCTGATATTTTTAACCATAGACCACCACTGATCTGCTTCACCCTCCAAACAGTAAATAGCAAGTCTAACCTTTTGATTGTCTGAACACCCCATGACATCAAAAATATTCTCCAGTGATTTAATCCACCCTTCAGCTAGCACAAGGTTAGATGATCCTCTGAATGATGGTGGATGTTGCCTCATGAAATATTCCACCACTGACATGTTCCTCTGCGGTTGATCTGGCTGATCTCGTGCATGGATACCACCGCCATTTATCGCTTGAGTCAACTGTGCCATTACTGCAACAAACTGTTCAGTTCCAATTCCGACCATTTCTGGATGCTGATTTGGATGGTTATTTCCTTCTATGTGCCTTCCTATCACTACTTCCCTGTTTCCTTTGCGGAAAACCATTCTGAACAAACATGTCTTAGATGAAGAAACATGGTAATCTTTAAATGCTATATAATTTCAAAGAAAAATATTTTTGGATAATCATTTAATAGGGTTCTAACACCTAAATTTATCTAAACCGACCTTTGATACCAACTATAAAACCCCAGCCTTAAACCTTACTTAATCTTGAGTTATTACAAGATTACACATTGAGGATCTTTTCGGGTTTAGAGTTTTAGAGAATTAGATCATAAACCTTGCATTATATTCCACATATAAACAAAGTGGTTACATAAAGATAGTATTCTTCATTCCCATCAATGGAAACACATTTAAAAAAAACATGGATTATTTATTGACACATCCTTGACTCTATCATCTTATCATGTACCTTTCCCTTGACCTGTGAAAAACATTTCAAAAACATGGGATGAGCATAAAAACTCAGTATGGGTTATAAAAAAACATGGAAAGGAAACGTGAGTTCATATATACATAATAATGAAATCATAATTTACCCATAAAACATTGGCACTTTAACATACCTCATAAAATCATGAATAAATCATAGAAATCATAAGACATAAAGGTAACTTGAGGCATTCATAACATTCTTACGTAGGGAGTAACCCTCTTGGTTACGTTTGGAATACCCATCATAGTATATTCCCTAAATATATTCAGAGAAACCTTAAGGTTTCACTCCTTCGCGTTACCCAATGCATTGGAGAGCTATATCGGGCTCACCCGCCCTTAGTTTATCACGGAACCACCCATCTTCATAATAATGCCCAAGAACCATAACATAATCGTATCACATAAAACATGCATAAAGGAAACATAACATTTCCAAATTTCAATCAAAAGATATCAATACAACAAAAAAACATTGTGAAAACCATTTTCAATACCAAAATAAAAGAAAAGTAAAACATGGTATTTATTTTTCTTTTAAAAAGAAGGTATGGCTTGTAGAGGAAGCCGAAACTCAAATAACGGTCATGACGGCGGAGAAGTCGTTGTCGCCGCATACGTATGACAAAAACATTCCCTTTTGGCGTTTAGTAAACGCTTCGTATAAAAAAGATTCCTTTTGAATAAATGTAAATGTCAAAGGGGTTTATACACCGTATAAAATAAAGTTGTGTATAAAATAAAATATGCCTCAATGAAAGGAGATTGAGACGAAGTCCCATACCTCGTATCCGACTTGACCCGACCGTTCTTTAATCTCCTGAATAATAAATGTGAGTTAATCTCTACTTTCTTATGAATCTTTTTAAAGTTCATTATTCCTTTTATACCATGTTATGAACATCATGTAATCAGTTAAGTTAATATTGTTCATTTTGTCGGTATTTGGTTCTTAAGTCAAAAATAGACTTCTTACACTTACATGTTGTTAATTTGGTCATAGGTTCGTTATATCCAGAATGATATTAATGATTTGGATAACATATATATCAAATATATTCATCATATACATGTATTTATAATATTACATCACATTTAGAGGTAAGAAATGAAATGCACCGTTCATGGAGATGATAAGCCGTACGTACGCATGAACGCTACTTCCATTTCTATTTCATATTTTATGGAATGGAATCATAATGATATAAGAGTATATTATAATTCCAGTATAATAACATATATAATATCATTAACTTTATCCTTTACACATCCCACATATGGTATTAACGAATCAAATCACTTTCAGGGGGCGGTAGTCCGCACTTCCTAAAATGAAGATATCGTGTTTACCCATAATGGAAACCATAAAGGTATGCCCAAAATGAAAAAAAAGAAGCTTAAGGAAACCATAAACATATTATATATCATATATAAAAATAGTTACATCATAATGGCCACCTTTGAAGGTGTTAAATGAGTATTGAACAATCATCGTTTCGGGAGGCAAAATTTCGCCATCCATAGAAACCGTATGTTCTTTAACCATTTGATGTAGTTGTGTGAGAGTGTAGCTCAAATAAATCTTATAACAACATCCTATTATATTGAATATACTGGTTTTGTTACAAAAGAAGTAAATAAAAAGAGTTTATGGGGTTGGAGAAGCAAAATAAAACAAATGAACATGAGAGAATGAATTACCATTAAAAGTGTAACTCCTTTTGATTTGAGCCTAAAGGCTTCCTTTGAAAGGATTCTGTCCAAAGGGAATCCTCTAGGATGAGGCGAGGGATGTGGAGAGAGTAAATTGGCAGGGGTTTTTTGATCCAAAGGCTTGAGGAGTGTGTGAAATGAGGTAGAGGTGGGGGCCTTTTATAAGAGGAGAGGAGGGGCACTTTTGAAAAGTAAAGGAATATTACTTTATTTGAAAATGTGTTTCGGTTTTAAAAGGTCCCAAATTGATATAATTCATGGATAAGGTGATAAGGGTTCGAAATACACTCATCCAATTGGTTTTGGACATGTGTAGTTCATAGATTTTACATTGTCTTTCCATTTTATTTAAATCGTCAAATAATGATGTCATCACTGCATCATCATTATGTCATAAATATTTTAATTTATTTAATGTATAAAAATCATAAAAAAAATACTATGATGTAGGAAATATTTTTAGATTTTCAAATAATATTTATAATCAAATATCTGATCTTTATAACTCCATGTAAAAATTGTTTTCGTAAAACATATTATGTTTGTGTCATTTTTACTTTTACATTAAATAAAAAGTTATTTATGTCATTTACCAACCCAAATGTCTCCATGGGGTCCCCAAGATGACCCATGGATTGTATTGGTCGGCCATGACACAAACAATAAGGTTGGGACATGTGTCTAGGTCATTTCATATTATTAATGCATTATTTATACCCTAAACTACACTAATTACCACTAATCGCGATTAAAAACTTAATAAGTTACTATTCACCAAAAATTTATTTTAATCTCATTGAACCACATTTTACTTCTTAATGACAACCATGTATGTCGGATTTTCAAAATTCAATACACATTAGTGGTAAAGTTTCATTTAACTGAAAAAAATTAGTTTGCTTGATTACCACTTTGTGGTTTCACTATTCATCAAAAATTGGAGTTTTTCAGAAAATTACCAAAAATTCACCCTAAGCTATATTTGATATTCTGAATTAAAAAATAAAGTCTATTTTACAAAATTAAAATCATATATGTCACATTAATTAATTTAATAATTAATTCCCGCTGCCAGAGCAAATAGCGTGTTTTTACAAAACAATAAGTATCAAAAGATTGACACCAGTTTAAGTATAATTTCAAAGTGAAATTGATTCCAATGTCCACCATTGGATAAAATGGTAAAAATATATTCTAATTTCACTTCAAAAACAATTCAAAACATAATCTAATCATATAAATAAATTATATTAAAAAGCAGTTTTAATGTAAAATGCAGTATTTTTCACTATTCATTAAAAAATGAACATTGTCAGAAAAATACCAAAAATTCACAAAAGGTAAATTTTGATGTCCCAATCATAAAGGATAAGTTTATTTTGACAAACTTAGTTTATAAAATTGTCAAAATATAGATTCAAAATTGGTTTTCAATCAAAAGGCAGTAAAATAATGTTTTAAGAATATTAGTGTATTCCATGCATAAGATTGTATTTATTTTCATTTTAGGCCTCTATAACACGATCTTAATCATTAATAGACATAGATAAAAATATCTATTATTCATTACTTACTTGGGATGTTACATATTGACCCCTAAAAAGTAAATAACTTTTATAACACTATAATCATAAAAATGGTTAACTATGGGTTAAAACTATGGGATATGGGTAAACAAATACCATAAGAATGTTTCAATTTTATCAGATGAGATGATTTATTCTCATACTCACCCATGATTCCAAATTTATCCACATTTTGCCACTTTATCATAAAAATGAGTTTATTATATTTTGATATATTGTGTAATTCCACATTTTCCTTTCCTTCACTATAAAAGGATAACAACAATACTCTTTACAAGACACCAAATTCAACCACAGAGACCAAACAAACCATAGAAAAAAACAATTAATTTTTTTCTTTTATTATATAATTGTGAATCTCTTTAAATGACTGTTAATTGGACCGAGAGGAATAAATCCAATGGAGGTCACTAAAATAAGAGGTAATTGTTTTGACTAATCTCATTAACTTTACTTAATCATTTTCCTCTTCAACTATATCCAAATAAATCCAATAATTTTACATCATTATCTCCAATATAGTATGACTTTATTTTCATGATTTCATTTACTTTATTCATCTCATTTCCATCAAATTGGAAATGAAAGCAGCCCATGTGCATATATCTGGACTATAACCTACATGCAACTATATGAATCATTTTGTATCACCACCATTCATGCTAAGTTATTATGATCAATTAAGTTATTATATATTATATTTATGATATAACTATACTTATATAATTAAAATATATTATATTAATTCCTTCTGTTGGAAAAATATTGACATTGCTCATATGTTAGGGTGGACTATGGCCTCCACAAATAAATGATATTTGTTTTTAATTTATGTTTCAGATAGATTCTATAAAGGTTATACCTAATAAATATATCTGTCATGTATGATAGAATAATGATTTTATAATTTTGATTTATTTTAAAATTTGTTTCTTTTTATCCAAAAAATAGAAACACCACTTGTGTGTAGGTACAAATTACCATCACCACAATGTGTTGTAATTTAATTTTCATTAATATTTTATATGAATGGTTATAATAGTTTTTATAATAATACATATGATACATGTTATGTGGATATTATTCTTGATATTATTAAACCATACAAATTGTGTAAGTATTGAAACCATTAAATTATAATAATAATAAGAAATAGACATATTTACACATGAATTTTCTTTTTAATTAATAATATATTAAAAAACGTTAATTAGAAAATATAATATGTTTATACATAGAAAATTATTTATGAATTATTTTTCAAATTTATTTATAATAAATATATATTTATTATGTGGGATATTTTATGTTGTTAGAAGAAAGGGTAATCTTGATGTATGGGCTTGTCTTAAAACATTTGTTTGAGTGGGGGAGTATTCCATCTTCACCACATTCCTATATTATGTGGTACATATAATTTTTTTTAATAAGACATTCCATGAGTAATTTTTTATTCAAGTCATTTAATAATTCAATTTAATTTACATCATTCAGGGATTGTATGATTCAATTGTCACTTAAATTGTATGGGTTTAGATACAATCTCGTTTTTGGGGGATTGTCTATGATAAATTTCAATTAAATAATATTTTATGATTCTTATCTTTTAATACCAATATGTGTTATAATACCCTATATATTATTATAATAATAATGTTTTATTAAAAAAAAATTTATTTCTAATTAAAATATTTACTAATATTTCATGAAAAAAATCACTACCTTATTTCCACATAAATAATTTTTTTTTCAAAATAAATTTTATTCAAGATTGATTTATAAATTTTATTATCCTTATATAAAATAATTTATTATTGTAATTTTATTTATCTATGAATTTATATATAGTTTTTTAAAAATAATTTTATCTAAATGATTTTATAATAAATTAATTATGAATTAAAAAATAGTGAAATGATATTTTAATTTAATTCATAGGGAATGAATAGTTTTCCCCAATGTCATGAATGTTTTTTCCATTGATGCTTACATTACATGTTTCTATGACTATTTTTTATTAAATGTGATTCTCCAAATACCCAAGAAATCTTTAGTTCAAATTTTATCGAAAGAATATGATATTTTCTCATATTTACATGGAAATTAAAAAATAATGTTTAACGATACTTTTCATCTATGAAAAATCTTTTAATGATTAGTATACTTACCTATGGTTGGGATATAATGGTACCATAATTATTATATATCTTTATTTCTTGTGGTTATTAAATGATTAATTGTTTATTAAACCTATTTTTTTCTTTGGGTTGTGAAATGTTAAAATGATGAATGTTATATGATCTTGTGGCACACATATGTATGGCTTTCATTATATGATGAGTGGGTCCATTATATCCTTCCAATGAATTGGGTAATTATTTATATTTTATATGATTTTAATGGTATATGAGTTTATTTTCTTGATCCACTCTGTGAAATATATGGGGATTCTTTATCTTCGATGATAAGGGAAGCATGTCATGTTTCCTAATATTTTATGATATGGGAAATAGTTTTTGATGTCTTATCTATTATTATATGATGGTGTCAGATGTTAAAGATGACTTATGATATGGTTTCTATGCCCTTAATGGTTCAACATTCAAATGGATAGTTTCTATTATGATGATTTAATCTCAAGGACCACAATTTATTTTTTATTACCCAATCATCTGATATTTAACTATTTTATATCATGAACCATGGTTATGATTTATGAATGTTTATGTTTGATTTTCCATTGGAAAAAAATGTTCTCATACACTTTTCTTGATGGAATTATTATATATGATCACTGATCTATATCTCCCATGTGTAACATAACTAAGAATCTTATTACACCAATTTCTTATGTTTCATATCCCCATGTTATGAAAAATGATTTTTTATAGGGTTTATCAGAGATGTAAACACTATTAGATGAACATTGTGATTGATGTTGATGATCATTTATGTGGTAGTTGTTTACCCATATGAGTTTTCAATGTCACAAAGCCTTTAAAATTCTAGTTCATTTCGTATTGATATGTAATGAAGATTCATATATTAAGATGTATTATTTATTTATGTAATAATTGGTTCATGTTAATATCATACAATTTTCACATGTTAATGTTTAATAATACCATCAGTATTATATAATATTTATCCATTAATTTGTCTTTTTATAAACTAAACACCATGATATGAGATGCTTCTTAATATCTTAATTCATATTTTATACACCATGATATATCAACAAAAATAAATTGTGTAATGTATACATAACATAAATTAATTAATTTTAGAAACCACAGCCTTCTTAATCAAATATAGGGTCTAACATTTTTTGATATATCTATAGATGATCACCTCATCAATTAAAATTTAAAATTTCATCATATAAATCATGAAACCTTTATAAATAAACCCATTAAAAATTAATCCACCCAATCTTAATGCATGGTAAAAAATTATGATACCATTTATCTGCCACCTCTAAATGAAAATCATCTGAAATAACCATTAATTAGCATTTTTAAATTACTTCATAATGTAGTCATATTTTATTATTTCTAGCCAAATTAAGAACCATAGAATTCCATTTACAATAATAATGAATGCTGATAAAACTAAATTTCTCAAGATACTCAAAACAACATTATTACCCATATTTCATGTCTTACTAAGAGATTTTAGACTTTAATATTTCATAAATTTTGTCCAACATGGAATTCGAAAACAAAAGATAACTCATGAAGATCACAGTGGCCTGATAAATCAAAATAATAGATGATCAATATTTAGATAATGTTTTTAATGATTTTTGAAATTATTTTACATAAATTAATTAACATTTCTTTCTTATGAGGAAAATTACTAACCCTGCTCTTGAAGAATAATTTTATACAACGTACTCTTCAAAATACCCAATAAATTAATAAAATATAACATAGTTATACAATTTTTAATTAATCATAAGATAATTCTAATTTATCATTCCAATTATTTTATATAATATGTTAATATAAAAATTTGTGAAAGTAAATTTTAGATGAATTTAATTAATATATGATAATATCAATTAATACTAAGTGATATATAGATTTTTAAAACATTATTGAAATTATTTAATAAAAAAATTAATTTAGGGAAAAAAAATATAAAATCATTCATTATTATTTTTATAATTTCATAGAAACCTCACATCTTGAGTTTTAATATGAAAATTATGTAAAATTACATATATTTGATACTGGGTGAAATAATGTTACATTTCATCTTATGTCTTCATTTATCCCTAAATATTCAATGAAAAATAAAAATATAATTAAAAAATAATATCACAATAATTATAAGGTTTTTTTAAATATATTACCTATTAATTACAGTAAAACTAAAATATTTTTGGTAACTAAAAATGAATTATTGTGAACGCATAAATTCAATAATAGCATTAGAAATAATAATATTGAAGACTCTAATCATTGACCCTTGAGTGATTGTTTCATAATAGTATCTCAACTATGTGAAAAATAGATCTCCCATTATTGAATATAATCAATAATTAATATGTGTTGAAGTTTATATTTTGATAATTATTAAATAATATATATTTTGGTCGTGAACACATAAACTTAATCATTCCCAAGAATTCTTTAGAAATAACAATATCAATTCACCTAAATAAAATATGGCTTAATAAAAACCATTGTATGATTGGTCATCTAAAGAAATATTATTCTATGTCCATACTAATGTTTATATTAGATATTAAGGTAATGTTATGAGAATATTACTGTTACACAAATAGTAAAAAACCTATATCTCACTGTAAAGGTAATTGGAAAATTAATTTTGATAAAATAGTTTTGTAAAAATATAAATTATCAAGGAGTTTAGTCTAAAAACATGCCACTAATTAATATATAATTTCTCATATTAGATGACATATTATTGGACCAATTTATACAATAATTGACATATCCCAATTAGAATAATGATCTAACTATCCAAATAAGGTTCTGATAGCTCTATATAATGAGACAAATAAAATTCATAGATATATTAGTTGATTTATTCTTTATAACTCATTAAATAATAAATCCCAAAGATATGGTAATATGATTTCATATAAAAGAAAAAATTATTCTCTATAATGTATATAAATCATATAATGATAGATGTTTAAGAAAAATTGAACCCTTTATCATTATTTTAACCTATAAAGTTATTGATTCGATTTATCAAAAGCATCAACTCATTCCTTAAACCTAAATGCTGGAAAATGAAATAAAATATGAATTTATGTAATTAATCTATACTAATTAATATAATATTAAATTTAAAAAATATATTTAATGTTGTATATATCATATATGTTTTCACATATTCCAAAACTTATTCAACAAAATCATCTGTAATAAATTATTATCACTGATTCTCCTTTTATAGATGATAAAAAACACCTTCATTTCTTTTATACAATGGAAACATTAGCATATGTATTAGAATAAACAATTTCGTTTTAAAACCATATTCTATTATAGTGGAATATTATTTTAATAAATTCATAAAATTACAAAATTTACATATATTTCCACACTTACGAATGGGTTGGTCTATAATTGTTCACTCTCTCTTCATGAGGCCATCTGTAATTCATTGGATATAAAATATAAGAATTACTTGAGAATAATTCTACGATATCTAGAATATTTTTTATGAATTCTTCTCATATTTTTTGTAAAATTTTATTTATATTTTAACTATATGGTTATAAATGTAATGTAGGTTAAGAATATATTCTATCTATTTCACCCCATTGTCGCATTATTGCAAAATACATTTATGTATATTGAAATTCATGACAAAATTACTATTCACTAAATCTATTATGTTGTCTAATTTAAATCATAATTTCTACGTGATGTTAATTTCACACAACAGATAGTGAAAAAAACTAGGATTTTATAAAAATTTATTATACTAAGATAAAAATAAAAATATATACTCTACTTTCAAACATTCCACAATCTTTGTGTAATATAGTCTTTCATGAAATGTAAATAATTGAAAATATTTTCAAAACTACCCTAAGTAATATAGTAATTTTGTTTGAATATTATTATATTCTACCAATATTTATAAGTTGATCATTAAAATAAACATAGTAAAAATTCCATATTAGAGGTCAAAATGATTTTAGATAAAAAATATATTATTTACATGAAACAATTGATCATCCCATGAATCCTAATGTGGCCTCCGAATGATTGTGGAATATTCTTTTATAAGACCAAGTCTATATTTTAGTTTCTATGGATATGTTTATTTAGATCCCTCAAAATCATAAGTATATCAATTGTAGATGTTTTAAAAAAATTCATATATACTAGAGAAATTTCCACAACTCATGTGCCTCATTTAATAAGAATAATTCATAGTGAAGATATTTTTTTGTAGGAATAATATAACCATAAAATTTATTTAAATTCAATTAAAAATATACACATATGTGTAATTTTAATAATTTATTTTGTTATCCATAGATAATAATTTTAAATAAATTCAATCATATACTAAAAGTTTAAATAAAATTTTTTCAATTTTAATCCAATGGAGTCACTTAAAATATATATCAATGAAAAATATTTATTTTATTACCATATTTATTTGATGAAAGATATAAAATCTATAAAATGATATACGAATTATTTTCCATAAAAATAAATCGGTGATATGGAAAATAAAATGTTACAACAAATTGATCATTCTATGTAATAATCTATTTATTCAACATTAACCTTTTAATGAATTATGCTTCCCAATAATGTGGTAATTCATTATTTTTAGGGTATTTTTTGAGTAATATAATCATATTACCATGTTTAAAATATATTTTTAAATATTAAACTTAAAACTAATTCGGATATCATATTTTAGTTTCCCATTCCTAATACCTAATATACGATAGTAGATCATGTTCGCTATAGAATATTAAGCATGCCCCATATGACAAGTAATAAGAAACTAGTAATATAGTATAAAAAATAATAGATTTTTTTAATATATATAGTGAAAAACATGAAAATTATATTGAATGAAATTTTTAGAAAATACTAAAAAATATAATAAAATAGAGGTGCATGGCCCCAACCACAAACATTTCATAATCTTTATTTTTGTCAAGAATTAACATTGAGGATCATTTCAAGTTTAGAGATTTAGAGAATTAGGCCATTACTATTACATTACATCATTATATTACAAAGAATACACTTTTACTATATCAAATTATTTTGACAAGAATACACCTCATTAAATAAAAAAAGAATTATTTTCTTGATATAAATCATATTGAATTCTTCTTTTCTCTTACCCTTCCCTATACCATGTGAAAAAACATTTCAAAAACATAATATGGGAATAAAAAGTTCAGTAAGGGATATAAAATTAAAAAAGAAATCATTAGTCCATCAATATATAAAAAAAATTGAAACCATACATTTCAATAATAAAACATTAGTTCTTTAACATAACTCATGAAATCCTCAAATTTTGAAACAGCACACCGAATCATAAAACAGAAAGGTAACTTATTGAATCCATAACATACTTACATTGTGTCATTCACAGCTACATATGAGTTACATTTGGAATACCCATCACAGTTTATTCCCTAAATCCATTAGTAGAAACATTATTTTTATCCTCCATTTACATTACCCAATGATTTAGAGAGATAGCTTGGGCTCACCCTCTCTAGGTTCATCACTGAACCACCCGTATACAGAAACAATTTCCAATAAACATAACATATTCATAACACATAAAAGAAGCATAAAAAAAGATAAAATTTAAATATTTCTATCACAATATATCATTTCAATATATTTATATAATCAATCCATTATCAAAACAATTTTCAATACAAAAACACGTAAAAAGAGAATATGGTATTTATATTTCATTTCAAAAATTACGACTTGTTAAGGAAGACAAATATGGAATAATGATTGTAGCAGTGGAAAGGTCATTGTCATAATGTACGTCAAATAGAAACATTCATTTTTTCATTTAGTAAAATGATTCATAATAAAATATTTTCCTTTGGAAATTAATTCAATAAAATTAATATAAAAAGGTGCAAAACTACACACCGTATAAAAAAGGTTTTGTATAAACCAAAACATGCCTCAATGAATGGAGATTGAGACGAAGTCCCTTACAAAGATAATTTTTTAAATAAAATAGATTAATTATGTGTATTCACTCTTTGTACTAATAAAGAAAGTATAAATACAATTTAATATATCAAAATTCATTTCTCACATAATCATAGCATGACATAAACAAGAAATATATGATCAACCTAATGAATGGAAATTGGGTTAAGAATTTCCATTACCATGAGTCTGAATCATCACCTTTGTTCCCTATTCTTCCAGAATAATAAACATAAGCTAATTTATTCTTTCATCATATCCTTTTTCATAATTATTATTCCTTTTATATCACTAATTACCATGTCATAAACATTACATAATTATTGATGTTAATATCAGTCGTTTTGATGATATTTGTTACTAGAGTCGAAAATAATCTTGTTATAATTACTAATTTCCCATGTGATAAAAAATTGAATTATCTACAGAATATTTTTGATGATTTAAATATCATATATATCTATTATATATGTATTTATAATAATCCATAACATTTGGAGATAAGAAATGAAATGTATCGTTCATGGAGACGGTAAGCCGTACATGCTCATGAACGCTACATTCATTTATTTGTCATATTAAAAGGAAGGAAAACTAAATTATACATAGGTATATTATATTTCCATCATAATATAAAATTATATATATTTTACATATGTTATATAACACCATCCTTTAACCATTACATGTGTGGAATTAATGAGTCATATCACATTGACGGGGCGCTAATCGGCACTTCCTCAAATGAAATTGTTAGAATTACACTATATAGAAATCATAAAGGTATGATTTAAATGAAAGAAGAAGAATATATAAAATAAAAATATCATATAAATCATATATAAATATATTTCTATCATAATGGCCACCATGAGAGGTGGTAGGGTAAAATTGAACAATCATCGTTTTGTGATGCAGCAGCTCACTATACACAAAACAATATCTTCGTACTCATTAGATTGAGGGGAGTGTGAGTGTAGGTTGAATCCTCATAATAATATAATCCAAGTATATTTAATGTACTATTTTTCATAAAATAATTTAATAAAGAGAGTTTAAGAGTTTGGATAATGGAAAATAAATGAATGAAGTTTGAAAGAATACATTACCTCTAATCGGGTAACTACTTTTGACATAACATAAAAAGTATTCTTTGATTTCCTTCTGAAAAAGGTAAGGATTAAAAAATTAATATAGGTATATTGGGAAATTATTTGGGCATATATTGGACTATCTAAGGGGTTGTAGAGGTGTGAATAAATGGGTATCAGTCATGCTCTTTTATATGGGGGGAGTACAACTTTAGGAATATCTTGATGGAATATTTTATTATAAATGGAATTTTGATTCCAAAAGGTCCAAAACTCATTTAATTATTATATAATATGGGTATTGTTCTACATAAACTCAATTAATATATTTTAGAAAATTTTAGGTCTCAAATATAACTTTACATTTTATCATTAACTAATAGTTAACTAATGTTACTCTTAACATGTGTTCTTGTATATTCAAGATTTTTGGTTAATATAGATACTATAATATGAAAATAGAACCTAAAGTGGTTAATTAATGAATTTACAACATTATCTAATCCATTTTGAGAAATATTAGATTTATAGGACTATTATAACATTTATAAGAATATTATTTGTTTTTAAAACTCATTTATGCCCATTTATATAATATTCATATCATTACATTGTAAAAATCCATAAAAACTTGATACATTCATAAAAAATCCTTAATTAAATAATAAAAATTCATAATTTTACATAAAAATATTGGATATTATAATAATATTTATAATAAATTTATTTTAGTATTTATAATCTCATTTATTTAAATTGTTTATTAATAAGATAATCACTACATCATCATTGTGTCATAAATAAATTTATTAATTTGATGTATAAAATTTATAAATAAAATAACAAGATATATGTAATATTTTTATATTTCCAATAAATATTTATATCCCACTATATCACATATATATCCCCAAATAAAAATTGTATTAATAAATATACATGTTTATGTTATATTTTTATTTACTATAAATTTATTCTAATAAAATTTCATTTTCACACCAATGTGGCTCCATGAGGTCCTAAAATCGACCCAAGGATGTCCATGGTTGTAAATATCTCATTTAATATTATTAAGAAACGTTTTAGGGTAGTTTAATATTATTAAAATATCATTTTTTACCCATATTTACAAGATTTACCCTTTAACCATGGTAAATAGAATAATTACTGAAGTTAAAATACATAATGTCTAAAAATAACAGATTCTTATTTACACAATTTGAATGACCTGAATACAAATATGGAATGAATTTTTCCAAATTCAAAATAAATAATTAGAAATAATTAATTTAATATTAGTTCTCATTGTTAAAACCAAAAATTATGTTTTTGAGATGTAATAACTATCAAAAGAATGACAGATGTTTATGTTAAATTAAAAGGATAATTTAAATTAAACGTACATAATTGGATTAAATAATAAAAAATTAATCCAATTATAAATTAAAACCATTTATAAGAAAAATATAACTATATAAATAAGTTAGATGAAATGTTTATTTTGAATTAAAATGCAGTATTATTCACTATTCATTAAAAAATGATCTTTATCAAAAAATACTAAAATTTCATCCAATTTTTTGGATTTCCACCTTCTAAACAAGAATATTATATCTTCAAATAGAATAAATAAATGTCAACAAACTAGAACTAAAATTGGGTCTCCATTAAAACGCGGAAGAAAGGCCCTTTAAAAAAATAAATTTTTTCATGCTAAAAATTTAATTCATTCTTAATTTAAGCATCTACATTTTTTTGAAAAAAAGTAAGAACTTTTAACAAACATGTGTAGTAATAATGCAATCATTTTTTATCATTCCTGGCAATATAATGCCTATATGTTAACTACCATTTAAAATAGTAATATTATTATATTATTTTTTCGTATAACAAAATGTTGTTTGCAAAATATGATTTCAAAGAAACCTGTTGTTATGTGTTATGTAAACTATTAGAAAATGTGTTCTATTTAACATAAAATTAATATATTATTCATAAAAATTTATAGAAATGAAAAAATGTTTTATTCACAAATACTTGGGCCATTACATCATTTCACACTTTTGGAAATTGCGTCCTCACAAATCTACAATTGTGTTTGAAACATAATTTAAATACCCACTACACAAAATAAGTCAATAAAAATATCACATTAGAAGAAAGAAAGATATGTAAAATGATCACCCAAGATAACACATTCTAGGAATACATGTAATAAAACGTGGATATGGATGAAAAAGTGACAATCAAGTTCGGATGTAGAGTAATAGAAAACATGATAATGGGAAAGTTAACCACTAGAAAATTACAAACTAGTGATAGGGTAAATTGTTTTTGATTTCCCAATAGGAATAGTAAACATAAATAGTTTTTTGTTTTAGGTTAATTTTCATGATGTTGTAGAATTTATTCGTGATATTGACTATGAACCTAAGTTAATATACATACTTATGAAGTAGAGATTCATCCTTTAATAAATTTATATGACAAACTCTTATTTTCTCCAAAAGATGAGTATTCAAGATGACTTTATCACACCTAATGTTTCAGAATCAACTTTGAGTGAATCAAATATTAAACCGAAGATGAACTATATATTTCCCCAATTTTAGGTATTTAACATTATGAAAATGGCTAGTACAAGATAATAAAATCCCCAACAAGCATAATCCTTTATAAAATTAAATACAACTATTAATCTCCAAAATTCATCCCAAAATACCCCAATGTTCAAAAAGGATTATTCAATAAATAGTTTCCCATAAAATTATTCAAAAAATAATAATATCTATGTTTGAATATAAAAATCTGGAAGGATTTTTTACACATTCTCCCACAAAAAATCTTAAAATTTATCTCCAAATAACATCAGATACTCTTAAAGTCTCATACATAAAATTAAATAACCAAATCACATATTCCATATGATAGGTAAATCATTTCCAAAAATAACCATAATTAATATAATTTCACAATGAAAACATGGATTTTTCCAAAATAAAACTCCACCATTACACCTCAAATAAAATCGAATTGTATTCTGTTTTTTAAAGGCATATATTGTTGCCAAAACAGAAATTTTCTTCCAATATAACATTTATCGTTTAATCACCAAATCAATTTTCTATACTGAGTATATATGATTGATAAATCCTATGTTCCCAAAATAAATTTATTCATGATCCATAAAATCATTTAACTGAAAAAATAAGTCATACTAACCTGATACTTCTTGTAGTCCGGTGGTAGGTGTTAAATCCTAGTCACATATTGGTTGTGGGTTCAGTTTCTACAGTTTTGTCTGATGTGACTAGTTTCACATGGTGTTCATTTTGTCATTTTCAAAAAACTATATTATTTTATTAAATTCCAAAAAAATGAGATAAAATCCTTAAAATAACCATAACATTTTTTATCCTCAAATGTTATTTCATACATCACATTTTGGTTCCCAGAAACTAATAACCCATAATTACCTCAAATTCAGGGATCATATACACCCAAATGGTTCTTTATAACAATATATAGTAAAGAAAAGATAATTATTGCAAAATTATCATTTTTATATAAAAATCATAATGTTTACAAATACTATATGTTTACCAAAGTAATCAAATCATTCATAAATTTAAACATATCATCATCCATTGATCCAATATAACTCTTCAATTTTTAATATTTAGAAATATAAATGAAAAAACATTATTCATGATCCTTTATCTATGTTTTTTCAACTTATTGTTTTACACTTCCTTCGTAAAAAAAATCAGGTGTAATGTCCTAATATTTCAATAATGTCGAAAAATTAACTAAGAGATATTCCATTAATTCCAAAGGTTATTTTTAGTTTCCTCATATTCAATTAGATGGGAATTTGATTTTGGTAAACATATATTTGTATGGTCCTGCTGATCCCGTTCTTGACCCTTTTTTGTAGGACTTCTATTTGTTTAATTACCATGCATACCTCATTAAAAACATTCAATTGATCCCTTAGAAAGAAATTCATTCCCTTTCCAAGATTCAATTTAATTTTTCCTTTTTACATGGAATGTTATTTCACTATGACCTTCATTACAACATCTATAACATCTTCCCACAAAATTGAAGCATTTTCCTACGTTTTTCATTCCATATCCTTAAAACATATGTTTTTGAATATACATAACTTTATGAATATTACCTGATATTCCATAGGGATTCATTTCTCGCATATAGGACGCCATAGAAACAAAAATCCCCACAGTTCATGTTGTCATTCATGACTCCATATAGTTTTTTGAGAATAACCACAAGAGTTCTCAATGTATCTCCTATTTCATTCAGTTACTTATTCTAATAATCGTCACAGTTTCCATCACATCAAATGTTTCTTTGGTGCCTTCTAGATTCGTAGATTTACTCTAAGACCAAAATGTTCACTAAGAGTATATTATTAAAATCATCATATATTATCTTATGAGGAGGGTGAACACTATGATATACTTATTCATGTTATCGTACACTCATTCAATTTATCTAAAATAACTATGAATCTTTCTAATATGCTAACCATAATGGTTATGTCACATATGATAAAATAACACCCTAACCTTTAAAGGTATCTAAACTGACGTTTGATACCAACTGTAAGGCCCCGACCATAAAGATTACATAATCATGAGTTAATTCTAGAAATAACATTGAGGATCTTTTCAGGTTAAGAGTTTTAGAAAATTAGGTCATAACTATTACATTACATCCCAATATTAAAAACTAGACACTTCTATATTATCCAATTTTTTTCACTAGATTAAAAATCCATATATAGAAATTTCATTTCATGATAAAAATGTACAAGAATTGTTCCTTTTTTTTACCCTTACTCATACCCTATTAACTTTTTTTCAAAAACATGGTATGAGGCTAAAAAATCATGAAGGGATATAATATAAGGAAAAAAACATTAGTCCATCAATAAATTAAAATCAATGAAACCATACTTTTCAATCAAAAAAACATATATTCTTTAACAAACCTCATGATATCATATGATTTATGCATAACACATATAAATCAAAAATCATAGTGGTAACTTTTGGAATCCATAACATACTCACATTTTAGCTTTCATTCCTATATATAGAGTCACATTTGGAATAGCCATCTTGGAATATTCCATAAATCACTTAAGAGAAACATTTACATTTACCTCGGCCACATTACCCAAGGCATTGGAGACCTATCTCAGGCTCACCCGCCCTAGGATTATCATGGAACCACTCATATAAATATGTAATTCCCAAGATCAGTAACTTATTCATAACACATAAAACAAGAATAATAGAAAGAAAAAATTTCAATATTTCAATCAAAATTTATCATTTCAAGACATTGAAATAATCTATCCATTATAAGAACAATTTTCAGTACCAAAATACATAAAAAGTGCATATGGTATTTATTTTCCTTTTAAAAACATTACGGCTTTTTATGGAAGCCAAATATGAAATAATTCTTGGGGTGGTGGAAAGTTCTTTGTCATCGCATACGTTAAAAAGAAACAATGTTTCGTTAATTTAGTAAAACACTTCCAAGAAAAAAAGAATCTATATGAAATTTTTTCAATTAAATTATAATAAAATGGGGTATAATTATACTCCATATAAAATAAGGTTGTGTATAAATGAAAATATGCACCATTGAATATAGATTAAGATGAAGTCCCTTAAAAGATAATTTTGTAAATAAAATATTCCAATTTGGTGTATTCAATATATGTTTACATAATGAAAGTATAAATACAGGATAAGATATCAAATTTCATTACCCACATAATCATGGTACGATATAAACAAGAAATATTAGATCAACCCAATGAATGTAAATTGGGTTTAAGAAGTTCCCTTACCTCGAGTCAGACTCATCACATATGTTACTTGTTTTTCTTGAATAATAAACATAAATTGATTTATACTTGCTTCAGAAACTATTTTTAGTTTATTATTCATTTTCTATCACTTTTTACCATGTTATAAACATTACATAAATATTTATGTTAATATCAGTCATTTTGTCGATATTTTATACTTGAGTCTAAAATGATATTATTATTGGAACACCCAATACTTTTCTTAGAAATATTTTGTTTTCAAATCACCAAAGGAATCGTTCACTACACAAAACACTAGATTGGATTGCTTTAAACGCAATCGCGGCCTTCCTCGATAGCTTGCGTCGTACACAATACCGAGTTTCACTAAACAATGATATGCTATTAAAATATTATTAAAACTAGCCGTTATGAATAGTAATAACCACATTTTGAAATTTTATAAATTTTATTTTTCAAAATGGACTTCATTTTTGGATTCGAAATATCGAAATTATCCTAGGGTGAAGTTTTGGTATTTTTTTGAAAACATTCAATTTTTAATGAATAGTGAAACCACTAAGTGGTAGTTAAAAAAAACTGAATTTTTCATAAAACGTAATTTTACCGCTTCTGTGAGTATAATTTAGAAAATCTGAGAGAAACGGTTAATATCAAGGACTACAATGTGGTTCAATGAGATGAAAATAATTTTTGGTGAATAGTAACTTTTTACTTTTTTCCCCACGGTTAAAAGTAAATAGGGTAATTAAGGGTAAAAGTGTTATTATTATTACCCTAAAACATGCCTTAATTCTATTGTATAAGTGTAATTCGACCAGAAACAACCTTAGAAAAAAAATATGACCATTTAGGCCTAATTGGATTAGATTAGGACATTTATTATTAATTTATTTAAAGAAGGGTTAAAATAGTTAAAATCAAAGTTTAATAAGTAAATAATTTATAATATGGGGTTATACATAAGATAAATTTGACTATAAATATTAATTAGAAATATAAAAATATTTCCTCCATAATGGTATTTTATTTGTAATTTTTAGACTTTAAATAATTTAATTTATTTATAACACAATGATGATGTAGTAATTATCATATTAATGAAATATTGACATAATTGATGTTATAAATACCCAAATAAATGTAATTTGAGACTTTTTATGAATTAAACTAATTTTATAGGTTAATATGACATGTTAGTATTTATTTAATTAATTTAGTTCGAACTAATAATTCTTTATGATTTTCACAAAAATCAATTACCAAATAGTGTCAAAATTGACATAAAATAGTTTTTTAAACAAATATTATATTATTAATTGTTATTTTATTCCTAAAAATATAAGGATAGGCCAAATGACTTATATATGGTTTTATATATTAATAATAAAAAACTTGGGGTTCGTTTGGTTTGTTATAGTATGTTTATTAACCATATAGTGTAAGAACACAAGAAGACATGGTAAAACTGAAATTATTTAACATAATGTTTAATCTAAATGATAACGTTAAAATAGGAATCTAAACTTGTCTAAATTCTATTTGATGAGACGATTTCGACCCATCCCCACCTTAGATTCGAAATAAATCAATTTTGAGCTATTTAAAAACCGAATTTGACTTTATAATAAATTAATATATTTAGTTATTCCAAAGGTGCCCTCTCCTCCCTTATAAAAGGGAACCTCCTCCCTCTCTTCCTCACACCACTTTGATCCTTAAATCACGGCCAAAAACTGCAAATTTCTTCTCTCCACTTCCCTAGAGACATCCTAAGGGTATTGGTCTTCTTCAAAGACCAATTTTAGTTCCCTAAAAGGAGGTCTCAAAGAAGCGCTTCAAAGAAGATGTAATGTCTGATACCGATTCTTTCATCTTTATTAATTCTTCCACTTCATCTTATTTAGTTTTTTCATTATTATGTAATAACATCAGTATCAATAAAATTATGATATGTTATTATAAGTATGAAACAAACCTATTTCACCATCTATCCATCCTACGGAAAACGAAATCATCGCGCGTGCATACGTACGGAATACCGTCTCCACGCCGTGGTGTAATCTATTTTCCACCACCACCTAACTTGGATGGGTATAATGGTGTAAATAATGACTATATATGATTATTTTAAAGTTATATTGATTCTGAAATAGTATACATACACTCCAATACAATTCCACGATCATGGGAACGATATCATCGCTCGTGCGTACGTACAGAATACCATCTCCACGATGTGATGCGACTCGTTCTACATGATCTTCATGCATAATGATTATATAAATGAATTCAATGAATGAATATGATATATATTACACTAATAGCATTCTGGAAATGAGGTATCTATAACCTAAAAAGAAAAATAAGAATTTATTCGACAAAACACGCATAAGAACAAAAATTAATAAACACCCGAATAACAAGTAGTAATGAAATATTACTAATAAGAAGCTACTAATATGACCATATATGATATCATAAAAATAATTATGATTATGGAATAAGTCAATGAAATTATTTAAATCATTATATAGGAGGTTCGGACACTTACGAAGCAAATCATACTTAAGGTAAGGGAAATATCACAATATCATTTTTATCCGAGATTGTTTATACTTTGGAATTTACTGGGGTTCATTTTATCATCCACATCCATGTTTCCTCAATATTTAATATTTACATCCTTATAGAATAGTTTATATCCAATTTTACCCTTTGTTGAGTTTTTAGTATAAGATATGAAAGGAATCTTTTTTTGTTTTTCGTACGAGGTACTTTTTGACTTTTCCGACAAAAGTACGAGAAGAATGTTTTCTTTTATCTTATACGGCATGAATGGATTTTTAAAACATTATTTCCAAGAAGCTTCCCTTAAAAGTTTTCATGTTTATTTTTAATCAAATTTTTTTAGTTTATAATTGTATGACATGTTAGGAAAGGAAAAGTGTTTTTGAAGTAGAAAGGATATTTTCGTCAAGAATGGAGATCAAGTGTTTTATCAAAATTATTTTCCATCTAAGATAATATAGTGTTCTATTTATATCCCTATTATTAAATTGTTATGATTATGTTGTGATGGAAATATTTTTATCTTTTATGAATTGTTTTATGATGTCATGATGTTTAAGATTCCCATTTTTATTACATGGGTTATGCTATGATGTATGGTTTCTGATTTTGTGGCACACATAAGAATGTTATCATTATGAGATGGGTGGGACCTATATCTCCCTCAAATGAATTGGGTAAAGATTTTATATCTCATGAGATAGACATGGCTGGAACGGCAGGTTAAACTGGTTTAGTGAAACAGGACTGAAATGAGGAGTGAACTCAGTTCAGAAATGGACTTTGTCCACTATGATAGTCTTGGCCATGAGTCTGGACTAATAAGAAATGATTCTATATGATTACGTGTGTATGAAAAAAAATTTCATGTTTTATGTTATGATTATTGGGATTTCATTTCACTACTATGATTTATCCCATATGCACTCTTTTGCATGTTACGATTTCCAAAATGTAATGTTCTTATGAATATGATGTGATCGATATTTCTTTTGTTTACCCTTAATGAGTATTTGAGCTCACCCTTTTGTATGTTTTCGTTCCCCAGGTCAAGAAAAAGGTTATTAAGTAATATATGCCAAAAGGGACTATAGATATGATGAAATAAATGGGAGACCTTGTAGACTCTTTATGAACCAGTTGTTTATGTTTCCCAGTTTCTAAAGACAGTATACCTATACGGTCCATTCAAGGTTTTGTTATATGTTGTAATAAGTGTAATTCAATTTTTAATTAATAAAAATGTATGTAAAGTATGGGTTGTTATAGTTGGTATCATAGGAAAGGTATAACCAAACTTTGGAAACTAGGAGGTGAAAGCCTCAGTAAGAACTCTAAGGATAAGTCTAAGCATAGAACACAATCTTAGTGTTGTATAAATGGACATGAATAACCTAGGATAATACCTTAATTGTGAAATTTTATTCTTGATTATGTGGTTTTCCTAATATAATTAGTGTTTCTCACACTATTTTTCTTGGTTTTAGTCAATGGCTGGAACCCAAAAGAACCGTGTTAATGCGGAATGCGACGGGAAATGTAATGATTGTCCCCCTGAGCAACCAACCATTATGGGAGCTAGAATAAAAACTCTTGTAGCCATGCTCACACAACTTTCTCAAGCTATGAATCATGCAAGACATACAAAGGAGCAAAGGAAGGAGCAACATTCTATTTAATCCTTCATGAGGCAGCATCCACCTTCATTCAGTGGGTCTACTGATCCACTAATTGCTGAACAATGGATTAGTACTACTGAAAAGATATTTGCAGTTCTTCAATGTTCTGAACATGATAAAGTCATCTTAGCAGTGTATCGTTTGGAAGCTGATGCTAATCAATGGTGGAATCTTATCAAGAATACGAGGCGAGGAGATGAAATTGAGTCCATGGAATGGGACGAGTTCAAGAACTTATTTTTCAATAAGTACTTCCCTCATATTCTCCGAACAAAGATGGAGAAAGTGTTTCTTGAACTAAAACAGAAGGATGATGATTCTGTTGGTACCTATGAAGGAAATTTTACAAGACTTGCAAGGTATGCTTCTGGTATTATTATCCAACCTGAGAGTAAGATCGATCGATTCTTTAGTGGATTAAAACCAAGTCTTTTAAGGGAATTATCCATAAGGGACTTCAATAGATATGAGGAAATCGTTCGATGTGCTCTCCAATTCGAGATGGAGATTGGAGTAACCCATCAGTCATAGGGGTTTGATAAGAAGTGGAAAATGGAATTCAAAGGAAAATATAAAGAGCACACTAAAAAGAAGATGAGTTTTCCCGTATGCTCAAAGTGTGGAAAGAAACATGGAGGGAGTTGTCTTAAAGGGACATGTAAATGTTTTAAATGTGGAAAGGAAGGTCATCAGGCATTTGAATGACGCAATGATGGGAAGAAGATGTCTATTTATGCATATAAAGGAAGGGATACACAGAATGAACCTACTACACTTCAATGTTTCATGTGCAAGGAGATGGGGCATTATGCCAATCAATGCCCAAATCCAAGGGTTGATGATGATGGTCGATGTCAAAAAACTCTTAAGGCTAAAGACAAAGGAGAGTCACATGCCATTTCTATCAGCGATGTGGAGTACGATATCGATGTGGTGAAATGTACACTTACCATCCACTCTAAAGTAGAAAATGTTTTATTTGATTCTGGATCCACCCACTCTTTTATTTCTGAAGAATTTTCTAAGGATATCACCATATAACCTCAACAATTAGATGTTGAGTTAGCTGTGACAACCCCTAATGGCACAATAGTTGCCTCAAAAGTTTATAATTCTTCCCCGATTGAAGTTTGTGGGAAAGTGCTTCCTGCAACTCTTGTGATCCTTCCTATAGTGGAATTTGATGTGATTCTTGGCATGGATTGGCTTTCTTTATATGGAGCTCATATCAATTGCCAAAGAAGGGAAGTCACATTTCATATTCCAGATCAATCTATGATCGTCTATCGATGCAAGGATGAACATAACCTTCCAGTGGAAATTTCTTCCATCTTATGTGTCTTGATTCCACTAAATGAAGGATATTTATCTCAAATGGTTGGTGAGAATCCCACAATTAAGAATATGCCCATTGTACGAGAGTTTGATGATGTCTTTCCAGAGGAATTGCCCGGTCTTCCACCAAATCATGAAGTTGTGTTTTCAATAGAACTCATACCGGGTGCTTTACCTGTTTCAAAGTCACCTTATAGAATGGCCCCAATTGAGTTGTAGGAATTGATGAAGTAACTCCAAGAAAATCTTGATAAGGGATTCATACTCCCTAGTGCATCACCTTGGGGAGCACCTGTTATGTTTGTTAAGAAAAAAGATGGATCAATGAGACTCTGCATTGATTATCGAGAACTTAACAAGATCACTATCAAGAACAAATATCCTCTCCCACGCATTGATGACTTATTTGACCAACTATGCGGATCCCAATACTTTTCCAAGATTGATCTTCATTCAGGGTATCATCAATTAAGGGTCAAAAGGGAGGATATACCAAATATAGCATTCCGTACAAGGTATAGACACTATGAATTTATAGTGATGCCATTTGGTCTTACTAATGCCCCTGCTATATTCATGGATCTGATGAATAGAGTCTTTAGAGACTATCTTGATCAGTTTGTGGTAGTCTTTATAGACGTTATTCTTGTCTATTCAAAGAGAAAAGAAGAACATTAAGATCACTTGAGAATTATATTGAAGACCCCGAGAAAGGAGATGCTTTATGCCAAATTTACCATGTGTGAATTTTGGCTTCAAAGAGTTTCATTTTTGGGTCACATAATTTCAAAAGAGGGGATATCTGTGGATCCAGAAAAAATAGAGGTTATCGAAAGATGGTCGAGACCTACAATAGTAACTGAGATCAGAAGTTTTCTTGGTTTGGCTGGATATTATCGACGTTTTGTGAAATATTTTTCACGATTATGTAATCCACTCACCATGTTGACTCGGAAAGGAGTTCAGTTTGTTTGGACGAAGGAATGTGAAGAGAATTTCAAGGGGTTGAAAAGAAGGTTATCCAGCACACCTGTGCTCACACTGCCTTGTAGTGGAGAAAGGTTTGTGATCTATAGTGATGCATCCAAGAAGGGATTGGGGTGTGTTCTTATGAAAAATGATATGGTGATAGCTTATGCCTCACGATAGTTGATAATCCATGAGAAAAATTACCCAACACATGATTTAGAGTTAGCTGCGGTAATCTTTGCATTAATGATTTTGAGGCATTATCTTTATGGAGAAAGGTTTGACATTTATACTGATCATAAAAGTTTAAAGTATATTTTCACACAAAAGGAGCTGAATATGCGCCAAAGAAGATGGTTGGAGCAGATTAAGGATTACGACTGCTCAATCCATTACCACCATGGGAAAGCAAATAAGGTGGCAGATGCATTAAGTTGACAAGACCATGCCAGTTTATCCATGATGAGGACCACAAAAGATCCAATATTTATGGATTTACAAAGGATGGATCATGGAATTATAATGGAAAAGGAAAAATATTATCTTTCTCTAATTAATGTTCAACAATATATACATGTGAAGATTAATGTGGCACAGAATGAAGATGTCGAGTTACAAAAGAAGGTGAGAAATGTTCCTGAATTCAACCTTGATTGTGATGGGATAATAAATATCAGGAATCGGGTTTCTGTTCTTCCCATCCCCGAATTAAAGAAGGACCAGTTTGATGAGGCTCATAGTTCTTCATTCTCTATTGATCCTGGAAGCACGAAGATGTATTGGGACCTGAATGAGTACTTCTGGTGGGATGGCATGAAAAGAGATGTCGCTGAATTTGTCTCTCGATGCTTGATTTTTCAGCAAGTTAATGCTGAGAGACAGAAGTCTAAGGGGATGTTACAACCATTACCCATACCGGAATGGAAATGTGAAAACATCACTATGGACTTTGTCACAGGACTTCCTAAAACATCCAAAGGCAATAATGCTATCTGGGTCATTGTTGATCTTCTTACAAAGTTTTCACACTTAATTGATATTAGAGAGGATTTATCTCTGGATCAGCTTGCCAGGATATATGTAAAGGAAGTGGTAAGATTGCATGGAGTACCACTTTCTATTATATCTGATTGGGATCCTAGATTTACCTCGATGTTCTAGAAAAGTCTTCAGCATACTCTGGATACACAGTTGAGTTTCAGCACTGCTTATCATCCACAGACAGACGGTCAGTCTGAGAGAACAATTCAAACTCTAGAAGATATGTTGAGAGCTTGCTCTATGGATTTCAAAGGTGGTTGGGATCAATACCTACCTTTGGTGGAATGTTCTTATAATAAAAGCTTTCACTCCAGTATTCATATGGCTCCTTATGAAGCTCTCTATGGAAAGAAATGCAGGACTCCAACTTGCTGGGATGAAGTTTGGGAAAGAAAGCTACTAGGACCGGATATTGTTGATGAGATGGCAGACAAGGTCCGATATATTCAACAAAACATAAGATCATATTAGAGTCGAAATAAAAGGTATGCAGACAACCGAAGAAAAGACCTATTGTTTGAAGTGGGTGATAAAGTGTTCTTACGAATATCTCCCTGGAAGAGGGTCATGAGATTTGGAAAGAAGGGGAAGTTGAGCCCTATATATATCGGTCCTTTCGAAATATTGGATCATGTTGGAAAGGTAGCTTACCGATTGGCGCTTCCAACGAATCTCTCTCATGTTCACGATGTGTTCCACGTATCTCTCCTAAGAAAGTACATACCTGATCCTTCACATGTACACAGCTCATAAGTTGTACCGCTGGAGGAAGATCTTTCTTATGAAGAACATCGGATAGAGATTCTGGATCGTAGCGAAAAATTTCTACGAAACAAGATCACTCGCTTGGTGAAAGTTTTATGGAGAAAACACCAATTAGTAGAAGCTACATGGGAGCTTGAGGATATGATGAGGGAGAGGTATCCTCATCTGTTTGTTACAAAGTAAGCAATTTCGAGGGCGAAATTCATTTTACGGGGGGTAGAATGTAACACCCGAGACTTTTATGAGAAATATATTGTTTTTAAATAATCAAAGGAAACTTTCACTACACACAACACTAGATTGGCTTGCTTTACACGCAATCGCGACCTTCC
Organism: Viscum album; assembly: GCA_963277665.1. Lineage (NCBI taxonomy): Eukaryota > Viridiplantae > Streptophyta > Magnoliopsida > Santalales > Viscaceae > Viscum > Viscum album. Next base: position 1,538,464,561 of record OY728147.1, on the reverse strand, counting down.
TCGATAGCTTGCGTCGTACGCAATACCGAGTTTCACTAAACAATGATACGCTATTAAAATATTATTAAAACTACCCGTTATGAATAGTAATAACCACTTTTTGAAATTTTATAAATTTTATATTTCAAAATAGACTTCATTTTTGGATTCGGAATATCGAAATTTTCCTAGGGTGAAATTTTGGTATTTTTCTAAAAACTATCAATTTTTTATGAATAGTGAAACCACTAAGTGGTAGTTAAAAAAAACTGAATTTTTGATAAAACATAATTTTACCTCTTCTGTGAGTAGAATTTCGAAAATCCGAGAGACATGGTTAATATCAAGGAATAAAATTTGGTTCAATGAGAAGAAAATATTTTTTTGTGAATAGTAACTTTTTACTTTTTTTTACTACGGTTAAAAGTAAATACGATAATTAAGGGTTAAAGTGTTATTATTATTACCCTAACACATGTCATAAATCTATTGGATACATGTAATTAGACCAAAAACAAACTTAGGAATAAAATATGACCATATAGGCCCACTTGTATTAGATAAGGAGATTTATTATTAATTTATTTAAAGAAGGGTTAAAATAGTTAAAATCAAAGATTAATAAGTAAAACATTTCTAATATGGGGTTATACAAAAGATAAATTCAACTATAAATATTCATTAGAAAGATAAAAATATTTCCTACATAATGGTATTTTATTTTTAATTTTTAGAAATTAAAAAATTTAATTTATTTATGACACAATGATGATGCAGTAATTATCTTTTAATGAAATATTGACATAATTGATGTTATAAATAGCCAAATAAATGTAATTTGAGACTTTTTATGAATTAAAATAATATTATAGGTTAATAAGACATGTTAGTATTGATTTAATTAACGTTTTTCGATCTAATAATTCTGTAATGATTTTCAAAAAAATCAATTACCAAATAGTGTCAAAATTGACATAAAATAGTTTATAAAAAAATTTATATTATTAATTGTTATTTTTTTCCTAAAAATTTAAGGTTCACCCAAATGACTTAGATAAGGTTATATATATTAATAATAAACAACTTGGGGTTCGTTTGTCTTGTTATAGTAAGGTTATTAACCTTATAGTGTAAGAACACAAGAAGACACAGTAAAAGTAAAATTATTTAACTTAATGTTAAATCTAAATGATAAGGTTAAAATAGGAATCTAAAATTGTCTAAATTCGATTGGATGAGAGGATTTCGACCCATCCCTACCTTATCTTCAAAATAATCAATTTTGAGCTATTTAACAACCGAATTTGACTTTATAATAAAATAATATTTTTGGTTATTCCAAAGGTGCCCCTCTTCTCCCTTATAAAAGGGAACCTCCACCCTCTCTTCCTCACACCACGTTGAGCCTTAAAGCTCGGACATACCCTGCCAATTTCTTCTCTCCACTTCCCTAAAGACATTCTAGAGGTACTGGTCTTCTTAAAAGACCAATTTTAGTGCCCTAAAAGGAGGTCTCAAAGAAGCGCTTCAAAGAAGATGTAATGTCCGTTACCGATTATTTCACCTTTATTTCTTATTCCACTTCTTCTTATTTAGTTGTGTAATTATGAAGTAATAACATCAGTATCACTCATATACAGATATTTTATTATAAGTATGAAACAACCCTATTTCACCATCTATCCATCCTACGAAAAACGAAATCACCGCGCGTGCGTACTTACGGAATACCGTCCCCACGCTGTGGTGTAATCTATTTTCCACCACCACCTTACATGGATGGGTATAATTGGGTAAATAATGACTATATATGATTATTGTAAAGTGATATTGATTCTGAAATAGTATACATACACTCCAATACAATTCCATGATCATGGGAACGATATCATCGCTCGTGCGTACGTACGGAATACCGTCTCCACGATATGATGCGACTCGTTCTACATGGTCTTAATTGCATAATGATTATATAAAGGAATTGAATGAATGAATTTGATATATATTACACTAATAACATTCTGGAAATGTGGTATCTATAACCTAAAATGAAAAATAAGAATTTATTCGACAAAACACGCATAAGAATAAAAAGTAATAAACACCCGAATAACAAGTAGTAATCAAATATTACTAATAAGAAGCTAAGCATATGACCATATATGATATCATAAAAATAATTATGATTCTAGAATAAGTAAATGAAATTATTTAAATCATTATACAGGAGGTTCAGACACTTACGAAGCAAATCAGACCTAAGGTAAGGGAAATATCACAATCTCATTTTTATCCGAGATTGTTTATACCTTGGAAATTACTGGGGTGCATTTTATCATCCACATCCATGTTTCCTCAATATGTAATATTTACATCATTATAAAATAGTTTATAACAAAGTTTACCCTTCGTTGAGTTTTTAGTAAAAGATATAAAAGGAATCTTTTGTCATTTTTCGTACGAGGTACTTTTTGACTTTTCTGAGAAAAGTAAGAGAAAAATGTTTTCTTTTAACTTATACGGCTGGAATGGATTTTTGAAAAATTATTTCCAAGAATCTTCCCTTACAAGTTTTCATGTTTATTTATAATCAACTTCTTTTAGTTTAGAATTGTATGACATGTTAAGAAAGGAAAAGTGTTTTTGAAGTAGAAAGGATATTTTCTTCAAGAATGAAGTTCAAGTGTTTTATCAAAATTATTTTCCATCTAAGATAATATAGGGTTCTGTTTATATCCCTATTATTACATTTATGTGATTATGTTGTGATGGAAATATTTTTATCTTATATGAATTGTTTTATGATGTCATGATGTTTAAGATTCCAATTTTTATTACATGGGTTATGCAATGATGTATGGTTTATGATTTTGTGGCACACATAAGAATGGTATCATTATGAGATGGGTGAGACCTATATCTCCCTCCAATGCATTGGGTAAAGATTTTATATCTCATGATATAGACATGGATGGAACGACAGGTTAAACCGGTTCAGTGAAACAGGACTGAAACGAGGAGTGAAATCGGTTCAGAAATGGACTTTGTCCACTAAGATAGTCTTGTCCATGAGTCTTGACTAATAAGAAATGATTTTCTATGATTATGTGTGTATGACACAAAGTTTCATGTTTTAAGTTATGATTATTGGTATTTCATTTCACTACTATGATTTATCCTATATGCTCTATTTTGCAGGTTATGATTTCCAAAATGTTATGTTCTTATGAATATGATGTGATTGATATTTCTTTTGTTTACCCTTACTGAGCATTTGAGCTCATCCTTTTGTATGTTTTCTTTCCCCAAGTTAGGAAGAAGGTTATTAAGTAAGATATGCCAAAAGGGACTATAGATATGATGAAATAAATGGGAGATAGTGTAGATGCTTAATGAACCAGTTGTTTATGTTTCCCAGTTTCTAAAGACACTATACCTATAAGGTCCTTTCATGGGTTTGTTATATGTTTTAATAAGTGTGCTTCAATCTTGAAGTAATAACAATGTATGTAAAGTATGGGTCGTTATTGTTATATGGAAGTTTCTATGAGTGTAGATCGAATAATCAAAATATAAACTCCCTAGAATATCAAACATATAGGATTTTTTTATAATATAATTGAATAAAAAGCGTTTATGGGGTTGGTTAAGGGAAAATAAATCAATGAATCTTGAGAGAAGACATTACCTCCAATAATGTATCCCATTTTGATTTAAGCTAAAAGGATTTATTGAATTGCCTTATGCCCAAGGTAAGGCTTATAAGATGAAAAAATAGATTTTGAAAGATTATTAGGATTGATTTTGGATTGGCCAAAGGGCTTGAATGGTATGATTAAATTAGTAGAGGTGATTTCCATTAATAAGAGGGGGGAGGGTCACTGTTGGAAAATCTTGAATGATTATTTTATTATGAATTGAATTTCAATTCAAAATGGTCCAAAATTAATGTAATACGATGATAAGAGGAGGAAATTTTTAAATCCTTTCAACCTATTAGTTTTATAAAATTTTTGGTATCAAAGTTAACTATACAATTTAGCTTTAACCATTAGTTAATTACTTTATCTCTTACCGTGTATTATTGTATATTCATACTATATGGTTATTATAGTTACTATAAAATAAATATAGAACATCAACTAGTTCATTAATGATATATTAAACATTTTCTAGGTCATTTTTCCTAATCATAAATTTTTAGGACTATTATATCATCTCATAAAATAGTATTAGTTTCAAATGATCATTTATGTCAATTTTTATACTATTCATATCATGACTTCTTAAAAATCCATAACAACATGATTATTTTGAGGAAACACTGTTAATTAAAATATAAAAATTCACACTCATACATAAAATTATTTTATCTTGTAAAATGGTTTAAAATAAATTGATTTTAATACTTACAAACTCATTTATTTAAATCATTCCTTAAATAGGCTATCAGTACTCATCATGGTGTCATAATTAAATTTCTTTATTTTATGTCTAAAAATTAAAAATAAAATACCATGCTATAGGAAATAATTATATAAGATTAATTACAATTTATATTATAATATATAACTTATTTATCCCCACATAAATTTTTTTTATAAAAGATACATGTTTATGTTATAATTTTATTTAATTTAAATTAATTCTTATAAAATGACATTTTCACTTCAACGTGGCTCCATGGTATCTCAAAATCGACCAACAGATGCACCTGGTTGTATATATCTCATCCAATACGATTAGGACACGTTTCAGGGTAGTCTAATAATATTATAATATTATTTTTTACCATTATTTACCGAATTTACCCTTTAACCATTGTAAATAAAGTAATTACCGATGTCACTATTCATAATTTCTAAAACTAAAAGGTACCTATTTAAAAAATTTGGCCCTCCAGATTCCAAATATAGAATCAATTTTTCCTAATTTAAAACAAATAATGTTGGTTTATTAATTTAAAATTAATTCTTGTTTTCAAAACAAAAATGTGGGTTTTTAAGAAATAATAAATATCAATAGATTTACATGTGTTTATATCCAATTAAAATGTAAAGTAACTTAAAATAACCATAATTAGATTAAATAATAAATATATAATCCAATTATACTTAAAAAACATGTTAAAGGACACTATAAATATATAAATTAATTAGACGGATAGGATAATAAGAATTAAAATGCAGTAGTTTTCACTATTCATTAAAAATGAACATTCTCATAAACATACCAAATTTTTATCCAATGTACATTTTTAAGTCCCAATTCTAAATATTTATTATTCAAATATTACATATTAAAGTTTAAAAAACTTGATTTAAAAAGGGTTCAAAATCAACAGGCAGAAAAACGACACATTAAAAATATAGAGTTTTTCATGCGTAAAAGCAGATTCATTATTCTGTTAAGACAATAAAATTTATTGGAGAAATGTAACAACATTAAAAAAACATGTGTAATAAAAATTTAGATATTTATGTTCATTACCAGAAAAACAATTACTATGCATTAACTACAATTTTAATTAATATTATTGTTATATTATTTTTCCATATAACTCAAAGTTGTTTGCAATATAAGATTTTAAAGAACCCATTCTGGTAGATTGAGTACACTATCAGACAAAGTGTCATATTTAACATAAAATTAATATCTTATTCATAAGTATTTATTGAAATGAAAAATTATTATTCTATAAATACTTGTATCATTACAATATGTCACGATGAAATTCAAAATTTAAAATATATACAAAGGTAAATGTCAAACTAAGTTAATAAAGACCATAAAAATGAAAAAATGGATGAAAATGTAATAAATTCATTGATATAAATCTAAATCACTATGTCTGTTTAAATTTATCAGTAATTAACTACGAAAAATAATGAAAACAATTATTTACTTAGTATATTACATATATCGTCTATTTTTACCACTATGTTTATATGTGTCTTTGACTAGAATGATATGTTCGATTTTTTAATGAATCATATACAATATAGAGAATGTATAATAAAGATAATATGTCATATGTTTAATGTTTCAAAAAAAATCTACTATTTTCTGAATCATTATTTTGATGATTTGTTTTTGAAAAACCAACATTCAACCTAACATTTACAAAAGGAAATATATTTTTTAAAAATATGTCAAATTTTTATAGTAAAGAAATGTCCTACCAAGGTAAATGATTTTAATGAAAAAATATTACTACATAAATAGTAGATTTTAATATCCAATTGAGACACTTATATATCACTTTAAAAACACTGGAATACTTAATTTCAAAGATCAAAAAAAATCCTAATGTTTTAATAAAAAAACAATGTTATTATGGATAATTACAAACCAAATCGCTTTGTATAATAAGATTATTTTTATTATATGGGAAGACAAAATAATTAGTAACTATATCTCTAATGGGATTATTACTAAACCATCATGTTAGTCAAATCAGAAATCATTACCTCTGTATACACCCTCACTAAAACTCTAAAATAAAACCACCTAATGAATATTTTTATAATGAATGACCCATTAGACCAAGTCATAAATAATTTATTAAGAAATTTACTATCATAATTATAAAATAATATGAATGTAAATAAGAAATCATATAGTCAATATTTACTAGAATGTTTATGAAAATTAATGAACCCCTCCATTTTTCGGAAAAATATAATAAATATTTACCTTAATAAAATTGTAGGACAATCATTTTCAATAAATATAAATTTTTATTTTGTGATGTTATTAAATTCATTTTATAAATACTTTTTTCACTTAAACCACATTAGAAAATAATTTTTTTGAATTCCTATGAAAAATTTATTTAAATAATAAACCCTAATTTAATAAAAAACATTATTAATTTATTAAAAAATTATTATAAAATATATAAATTCTGTAAAATTATTTATTCATAACCATTAATTAATGATATATGAAAACAAATTTTTTTATAAATAATCATTATTTTATAAATTCATGATAATTGAGCATTCATAATACTATATGTTATTTTTGTAAAACATAGAATTTCATATAACACAAGATATTGATGCAACATGGTGTTGTGTATAAAAATGTCAACATAATGTTGTGTATACTAAGAGATAATATCAGTGTTGTTTTTTGTGTATTATTAACTTTTTGTTTGGTATAAATAATGATAGAAACAAAATTTAATTTATTTAGAAAAGAAAATATTTTAAATTAAAGGGTGTTATATCCAATCAAACCATGTGGATCACATTGAAAATTTAATGGGTGACTTTGGGATTCCATGAAGGTGTATCACATATTGAGCATGGTTTTTTCAAATAGTTCATCTCTCAATATGTAGTCTTGCATCTTTATTTTTCAAAGGGAATAGTGCATGCATGGTTGTTGCATGGTTTTTTAGTCTGAGTGGCCCAACCCTTCACCTAGATATGAAATTCTAAAAAGTTATAATCTATCTCTTTTCCATGATTTTTATATATAATGACATAAAAATCTATTGGTCAACCCTTTTAATCACTATAGTTGAATTTCTTCTTACATCCTTAGTGTATTCTAATAATTCATGGTATAATTCTATAGGTTTTTTCAATTTATATCCATTTTCTCCACTTAATCATTGATCTACTCTTGATATTTTTTCTCCTTATCCCACATGATTCTGTTTGGGCTATTAATTCCATATATAGTGGCATTAAAGGAAAATTAATGATGATTTTTATGGGTATAGTATCATTAGGACCCTATCTATTCAATTATAATAACAATTTTCAGTGGAAATATATATTCTTACATTGGAAATATTACGGTATCTTTAAAAAGGTTCTAACAAAAAAAATTATATGTTTATTAGGAATTACCCTAGTTTAAAATATAAAATTTATTAATTTGATATCAACATGGAATTGTTTTATGAGATACATGTTTCTAAATGTGATATCCTTTGCAAAATATTTTTATGCACATGATATGTCTAATGATATTTCACAATGATGATGTTGACTCTAAAATGGGTTTTCATGTATGAGAGGATTAATGCATCAGAGTGAAAATATCTACAAAACTATGATCATAGTTTATTTAAATGTTTTGGAAAATATATCACAGTAGGAACCTTTGGTTCATTAGAAAATAGAAAACAAAAACCATTCTAAGTTAGTCACCACTATGGTTTATTCTCATGATACCAATATATTATAGAAGGGCTCTATATTGACAAGATTTATATTATATCGATATTAGTGTTCATTCCATTATACAAATATGTATTTTGGTAGGCAATTTGTTGATTTTTCTTGGTTTTATACTAGAAAGTACCTTCATATTTTTATGGTCACATCTTTATGATATTTTGTATCCATTGTAATTGTTTTCAAAATCATATACAGTATTATTTACATAATTTTCATATTCCCAGTAAATTTAGATATAAAATATTTTCAATAAATTTAAATAAGATATAAAAAATATTTTATTATTTACATTTATTCATAAAATGTTTTTTGTTTTAAATCTATAATTAACAGTTTTATTGTGATATTCTCATATTTATTATTTTAAGGGTATCTTACAGAAAATTAGTGACTATAAAATAGTGTTTCCATTTGAAATTTATAGATCTATTATTTTTGGACATAGTTAAAGGGAAGTACATTATGTAGTTCACTAGATAATCTTTTTTTTCATTACCCTCTTTGAGATATGTATTGGTAGTAAGTATTATTCACATGGAGATGTGTATTTTAAATTTCCATGGTTTATTTTATAGTTTTCTATTTTCTTATGATGTTTCATATCTCATGGATGAATACCCTTCTTTAAAATTATACCCTATTAGCTTTTCCACTTTTGGTTATTCATGATTCCTTTATGGTTCTATTATTTGCCTTCACCTTATAGAGGACCATATCATGTGACATGTCGTGTCAACCTAGGATGGAAATTTAAAAAATGATATTAGTTCCATTAACCATATAATATTCTGATAAAATTGATTGGGTTTTTCTAGGGTAAATTATACATAGGTGTTGTTATTGTAAAAAAGTTGGCAGTTTGTGAGGGAGGGTGCCTAACCAGCTCACATTATTATCTAAATGTGTGTTACCAATAGAAGTCTAATATTATTTACCAATCATGAGACATAATTATTGAGTTAATTTAAATGATCACAATTTTTTTATTTAAATTAATTTATTCATTTTTAATTTATTTTTTCTAGTCTGTAAGATTCATGTCTTCTTTATATTATTAATTTTTAGTGGTTTGAATTTGGGACCTTGAATTTTTCATTTGGATTGTAAAATTTTATCTTAGGCTAAGATGATATTTTCTTTTTAATTTATTATACATTTAATCATAGAGGATATCTTCCAAATCATGGAGAGAAACTAATGAGTAATGATCTACATGTGAATCCTCTAGTATACCCTTCATTCATGGAATATTCTATCTATAATATCAAGAATTTATGTACGAAAGTTAATAGATAACAAGGATTAACAATATATTATAGCTCATAAATTTCCAAGAGGAATGCACCTCTATTCATTGGAGTTAAATGATCCATGAATCTAAAGAGTTAATCAAGTGTATTGAAAGGATATTAATTTATTTTAAAACATAAATGGAATCTAAGGAGGGTTTTCATATACATTTTTAAATGAATAAATATGGAAATGTTGGACTCTATCATGTATGATATGTTAAAAAAGGATCATACATAGTCTTATTTTAAAAATATCATTATCCAGTAGTTCAATATAAAAAAATTAGAAGTTGAATATTCTACGGAATTCCTATCCACATAGAAAGGGGATAAATTTGTTTTAGAATATGTCGCCCAATTAGATAAGTTTTCATCCTTACAATCGATATTGTTACTAATGAATACATTAAATATCATAGGATTGATGTGGCTCTAAAACCAAGTATTAGTTTGATAATAATAATATTATTTCTTCCAATCCTTTTTATGTTTGTTGATAATGTAGATATGGAAAATATTAACATGGCCAGTAAAACATGATGATGTGGGGAATAGATTTTTTCATGGGATATTCAAGGTTTTTATTCTAGATGGAAAATGAAACATAAGGGTAGTTGTTATTTTGGGTATATTTATTTTACATCCTTTGGAATACATCAGGAAGGTTTCCATTACTGTGGGAGTCTTCTCTATTCTATGATTTAATATAAATATGTTCATTGTACATATCATTATATTGGACAATCTAGGAACCATAATTTTTATGGGATAATTTTCCAAGGTATTAGACAAAGATCATCTCTTATCATAGGATCAGATGTCTATTTTGGTGAATTAAGGTGTGGTGTACTTAATTTTCTTGCCAACAAGGTTGAACATGTAGTGAGGCATGATATAATAGGAGTTAATAAAAGTATTTTTTTTTGGTAAATTATTTGATAGACTAATATTTATAAGGTCTAGTTACTATAAGATGTACAATTTTAATATCATACTCTCAGGCTCTAGAATTTTTTTGATAATGGAGAATTATATTATTTTATATCAATAATGTTAGTTGACATGTTGGGGATACATTATTAAAAGTTTCCATTCATGATGAATAATAATATAAATTTGTGAAATATGTTTTATAATTGTTTCAAATCCCTCTAATGTTTTGTGGAAATGGATAATAATGAAATGTTGATTGATTTATATGTTCTATATCAAGATATCCTAAACCATATCATTGACACAGACTGTATGGTAAATATTAATGACCATATCTTCTATTACAATCATCGAGTTCATTATTTATCTTTTGATTGCATCTCTCATTTATTTTAGGGTTATTGGGATTCTTGATCTAGATGAATGTGGTCTATTATTTCCCATGCAAGAATGATCTCATTTTAGTTTTCAAATATTTCCTTTGAAACTGTAGATCATTATCTCTATAGATTACCTCAGGCAGAGTTGATTATATAACATAGAGACTTTTCTAAGGATTTTTCAAGGTTACTTTGATAGAGATAGGTTGCATTAAATATTTACGTGGTCCTTAGTAGATTCCTATATTTATACAATAATATTGTATGGAACACGCTAATTTATTGGAGAAAAATATTCATATTAAAAACCATGAGGCAAAATTATTTTTTTCTACCAATAATTTCACTTGGGAGTTACCTATTCCTTTTTACAATAATATAGTTATAATCCACATACATTGTTTTCATTTGATGATGCTTAATCAAGTGATCATTAAGAATAAATATCACATAATTAATGTTGATGACACCATTGGTCATATCAGAGGAGCCCAATGGTTTTATTAATTTATCCCATGATTCATGTCCTATTAGTTTTGATTCTAGTAAGATAATATTACTTATAAAATAATTAGGATCTTGTATGGAAATTTCAATATTATAGATTTTTTATTTTGTTTCACTAGTTCAACTACAATATTTCTAGGAATAATGAAATAGGTCTTTCAATTGTGATTTAACTCTTTCATAATTATGTATAGAGATTCAATTTTGGTGTACCTGATGAAAATAAAGGATCCCATAGATAATTTGGATATCAACCATAGAATCATGAATAAATGTCACAGGTATGGTAATATTTATAAATTTTAATTTTGGTTTCAAGATATAACACTTCTATCTGATGTTGCATCTAAAAATAAATGTTTGTGTATCCTCTAAAAAATTATATTGTATTATCTTGTGAAAAAAACAGGGTTGAGATTCATTACTTCATGGGATGAACTCGTTATCATTAAAGGTGATTTTAACTAAATAAAAAGATATATATATGATATATATATATATATATAATGAAAATTATGTTTTTCATGTGATGTTATATTAGTTTAAACAATTTTTTATTTCTAAAAATTGTAAAATAATTATCATTTATTTTTAAACATATGTATAAATTTAAGAATTGTTTTTGTAATATGAAATTTTTGGGGATTTAATAATTGATTAAGATACATATAAAACTGAATAAATATCTCATGTGTTGATATTCATGAGTTAATGAATGCACAATCACTAATTTTCATCCATGAATTTTAAATCCTACTTCGTTATGAGGGAATGTATGTATGGGTATTATAATTCTTTCTAAAAACTCTATATACCTAAATATAACATTCTTTTTCATGATTTTAACTATGAGGTGCACGTACACTATGGTGGAATATATAATACCTCATTAATGTTGAGTTATTTAGATCGTCCCACTAATACTGATAGAGGTCTGAAACTTATGTTTATCACTTTAGTGATATTCCTCAATAACATATAGTTGTGAAGATGTCAAGGAAACTTTTTTAGTGTATGGTATACATGTTTAAAATAGTTTTTCATTTCTCTATATTTTTTATTATAAATTATCATTCATGAAAGATCCTAATAAATATTTTTATCATTTGAACTTGATCAAATTAATATTGTTAGAATATAAAGAATCTCTTTAGTGGTATTAGAATATACTGATTATTTGGTTTTATGAAATATATAATTGAAATGAAAAATGAATAATGAACATAGTATAAAATTTCATGATTTTTTGAAAATATGGAAATATATTTGATACTTACATCAATAGGTGGTGTAAAGATAACCCATGAATGAAACTTGTGATACTAAGATTCATATTAAAAACCATTGAATTACCCTAATGTAATCTTTGATACCCAAGGCTTACCCTTACAAGAATGGTTCATATTCAATATAGAATCCTTAATCTAATGGTTTGTGTAACGATATTACATAGGGGTATATTTTTATTACCATTTTATTAAAATGTTGTGAAGTATCACTGTGGGGTAACCAGTCTCCACGTAAATTAATTTAGTTTTTCTTAAATCCTTACAAAGTTAACTAGACAGTCACCTATATGAGAAGAGGGCTACTTATGGGTTATACACTAACATGAGTTTGATATGTAAAAGAATATCTCTCATGAAATACTTTTAAAAATTGGTGTAAAGGTATATTATGAATAATTGTTATCTAAAGAGTTAATGCAAGGGTCTTACCCATACCTTGAATAAGCTATGTAAAGGAAACATTTTGAATGTTGTTAAACAATGCGAAAAAATACATGCCACAAAAATGTACTGAGTACTAACCATAAAAGCGTTCTAAAAAAAATAAAATACCCTTATATAGGGATTATATAGATCAGTAGAAGAACAATACCCTTATATAGGATATGAATTATATTTAAGGGTATTTTGATTTGAAAAGAAAATTAAAAAATTATTTTTGCATATAAAATGATTTTTATTGTTTAAAAAATGTACAAAAAATTTATAACAACGATATTGGAGATATTATAATTATTAAATGGTTTAAGAGTAAATAAATTATAAGTTGTTCATATTTTTTTAAATGATTATGAAATCATTTATTAGAAAATTTTAAATAGTAATATTTTCAATGCTATTTCACATGTTATATTGAAATTATTATGATAAAAGAATACATTTTATTATTTATTTATTTGAAAAAATAATTTATAATGGAAAAAAATATAAAATGTTATAATTAAATTATGAATTATTGTAACACACCAAGCTTCCATTGTACACCTCTCTTTGAATAATATGGTAGCGTGTGTTGTACGCAACTTCGAGTTCTAACACACACCACAACCAATCATACTAGCCATTATGAATAGTAATACCCAATTTTTTAAATTTTATAAATTTTATCTCTCAAAATGGACTTAATTTTTGGATTCATAATATAGAATTTATACTAGGGTGAAATTTTGGTACTTTTCTGATAACTTTTATATTTTGATGAATAGTGAGAATTACTAAATTTTAATTAAAAACAAATTTTTTAATCAAAATAATTAATAGTGATAAATTATGAATTTGAGTGGATTAAAAGTATATTTAGAATATATTTTTACCATTTAATACAATGTTGGTCATTGGACATAATTTCACAATTAATCAAGACATAAACAAGTGTCAATCTTTTGATAGTTATTATTTCTTAAGAACTCGCCTTTTGTTTTGACAGCGGGAATTAATTTTAAATTAATTTCTTCCTCTTATGTGCATTTAATTTGGAGAAATGGATTCCATATTTGGAATCTGGAAGTCCAAATTGTGTAAATAGGTAACTTTTATTTTTAGTGATTTTGAATAATTACTTTGGTAAATATTTTATTTACCATGGTTAAAGGGTAAATCTGGTAAAGAAGGGTAAAAAATAATATAATAATAATAATAATAAATTACCCTAAAACGTGTCTTAACATTATTTGTTGATACATGTCCGACCATGGGCATCATGGGGTTAATTTTGGGACCCCATGGAGCCACCTTTTGGTGATAAGGACACTTTATATTAATTAAGTTAAAGTAAATACAAAAATGACATGAGCATATATCTTTTAGAAAAACAATATTTATATAGGGTTATGTATCAGATAAATTCAATTTTAAATATTAATTAGATAGATAATAATATTTACTACATAATGGTATTTTATTTATAATTTTTATACATTAAATAATATAATTTATTTACGACACAATGGTGATGGAGTTATTACCTAATTAATGAAATATTAAAATAATTGATATTATAAATACCGAAATAAATGTAATTTGAGACTTTTTATGAATTAAACTAATTTTATAGGTTAATATAACATGTTATTATTCCTTTAATTATGTTTTCTCGAAGTAATCATGCTGTTATGTTTTTTACAAAAATAAAATACCAAATAGTGTCAAAATTGACATAAAAGAGTTTCTAAAACAAATATTATATTATTAATTGATATTCAATTCATAAAAAATATAAGGTTCGTCCAAAAGACTTATATAATGATAGATGTATCATTAATGGACCACTTCTGAGTATCTTGGATGTATATGGTATGTTTACTAACTATATAATATAAAAATACAAAGTGACATGGCAAATGTCAATCTAATTAACTAAGAGTTTAAACTAAACGATAAGGCTAATATAATGACCAAAACCTGTCAAAAATCTATTGGTTGAAATGATTTAGACCTCTACCCACCTTAGAATTTAAATAATCTACTTTTTTTCCATTAGAAACTGAATATAAATTTCTTATAAATTAATAATTTAAGTTTTCTTAAGAGCCCCTCCTCCCCCTTATAAAAGGACACCACTTCTAACCAATTCTTCACACCTTCAAAGACTTTTGGTTCGGCCAACCACTGCCCAAATACCCTCTCAAAATATCCTCTCTTCATCTTAGAGTCATTCCTTTTGTCAGAAAACCAACCTAAGGAGCCCTTTTGATCAAATCCAATGGAAGAACCCGAAGAAGAGATAATGTTTTCACCACCCTCTTTCAAGTACCTTTCTTCTTCGACATCATCATTATTTTTTATTTCCATTATAAAATTATAACTCCAGTATCTTCTATATACTATGATTTTATTATAAATATTATACAACCATATTAAGTATTCTATCCATCCTTTGAATGACTTGTCACCATACATGCATACGTACGGACTACCATCTCCACAAACGCGATGAGATTAATTCCCCATCATATCCATTCAAGTATAATTCCCATTTTAAGATTAAAAATAATGTTTAAGGACTTTATATCATTCTGGATATGAATAAGATACAACATATCTATAACAAACATGGATTATGTAACAAAATATATAAAATAAAATGAGTAAGTTAACACCCGAAACGACAATAATACTAAGATATTATTAACAACACAATGTTAAAAAGACATATATGATATCATATTAATGTATATGATTCTGGTATAATTTATTAACAATTATTTAACCATTATATAACAGGTTAACCTACCCTCAACCAAGGAAATGTAAATGTTAAGGGTTTATTTCACAATCTCTTTATTATCTGAGGTTGTTTATACGTAATTATCAACTGGGACCTCTTTATCATCAACATCCATGTATCTTAAAAATTTATTTGAAATAATAATTACTATTTTAAATTATTGGGTTAATTTAATTTATTCCCTTTTTGACTTTTTATAATATTTTTATAAAATAATCTTTCTGTTGTTTTCCAAACAAGATCCTTTTTAACCTTTTCGACAGAATTAAGGTAAGAATGGTTTTTTAACTTATACAGTGGTTACTGCTATTTTTCACCGTTATAAAATCATATAAGCTTCCATTAAAAGGTTATAATAATATTTTCAAAGTAAATGTTTTATTTTATAATTATATGACTTTTAAATGATTTCAAAAAAAGAGATATTTCCTTAAATGGTTTTGATTTCATCTATGTCAACATCCTTTGATTGATTTTATGTTTATTTGAAGTTGAATTATTATGATACAAAAATTCCATATTTTATTGAAGGTTTTGTGATATGTTTTATTGTGGATGTGTTATTTTAATACCATTCTTGGTTTATAGAGAAATTAAGGACATTTAGTATGCTAGATTTAATACGAATGTTTATGTTATGTTTAAACTTATTCATATGAGGAATGCATTGGACTTAATATGCAACAGGTGGAGCCTGCTATAGCTCCTAGATGCATCGGTAGGTCTCATTAGACAAAATAGTTTCTTGGCACAAGTCCTTGACAAAATCTTATTTGTAGTCTTAGGACATGGCCGTGACAATGTGGTTATGATAGTCTGGCATTATGCATTCCATCATTATGAAAGAGGTTATTGATATTTCATGTGATTATTCGACTAGTAGACTATCCATGTGAATAAATATATGACATTATTTCATTTTACCTTTTCTATATTATGTTGAAGTTCATGTTTAAGAGGATTTTATTTTAGTTATAAATTTCCTTAAATGTTTATGCTTATTTATGAAAGTTTTTTCTATATTGTTATCCTTACTGAGCATTTAAGCTCACCCCTTTCAATGTTTTCTTTTTCTCCGGATGTGAAGAACTAATTTAAGAATGACCTGCAGGGATAGTATGAAGGGATATGAATACAAGATTTTGTTGTAGTAGTTTTCACTTTATGATGTAATGTAAACTTTATGAATGTATCTAGTGTTTCCAAGGCCACTAAACTAATCGGTCCTTCGGGACTTGATCTTTTGTGATCAATCCAATGTTACGTAATAATGCACCGACACTAGGTAACTATGGTCGGGGTGTTATATTTGGTATCAGAGGAAGATTAGTACAAACCTTGGAAGCTATATTTAGATAAACTCTGATTAGAGAACACAACCCTAAGATAGACTTTGAGGATTAGTATAGAAGAACTTTCTAGAATTTTGGTATTGTAGATATTTTGTGAGTTTTCCAAACAATAAATCCCTGTATGGATATGATCAGGTAGAGGTGGATCTGGCACAGATGTACCTAGGGTTAAAACCGGAAAACACCGCTTTTAGCTACATTCGAACGGGAACTGGTGCATGACAACGGGCCTTGTTGCACTCTTGGTTAAGACACTCTCGAGGGATATGGTTATGATAATTCTCATTTTATTTTCAAACCATTATGAAGGGTTTATGAGTATATACTTCCTCAAATAAAACATTTTTTATGATTATGGATTATATCCATAAATAGTTCAATTTATGGGAAGTGTTTTAGAAGATTTACGTATTGTGATTCATAAACTGATTTAGTTTATGCCATTATTTAGAAATGGCGCCTAGTGGAAGAAATGGAAACTGTATCAATGAACGCACTCCATGCAAGGATTTCCCTCCTTCTCAAGATAATTATAGTGGAGATGGTGATGCAACTGGTGCTGATCAGCTAATCAACATAATGGGACAACTCACTCAGGTTATGAATAATAACCTTACACATATAGATCACCCTGATCCACAGAGTGGAGGATCAATGTTAGATCACTTCATGATGTAGTAACCCCAACCTTAAATGGGAGTACAAATACTTTAGTAGTTGAGCAATGCAAAAGTTCCCAAGAAAACATATTCCATGCCTTTGGAAGTAGTGAAAGAGAAAAATTTATCATGGCAGTTTACCACCTCACTGGAGAAGCTGATCAGTGGTTTTCATTGATTAAAAATATGAAGGAAGATGAGCAAGTATCAAATATGGAATGGATGGATTTCAAGGATATTTTCATAGAAAAATAATTTCCTCGGGACCATCGAGCAGATATGGAAAGGCAATTTCTAAGTCTGACACAAAAGGAGGATTATAATGTCGCAAAGTATGAGGCTAAATTTACAAGGTTAACAAGGTATGATGGAGATTACATACATAACCCATAAAGTAAGATTGATCATTTCTTTGATGGGTTAAAACCATTTCTTCGTTAAGCATTAGACTCAAAATCCTTCTCATCGTACGAAGACATTTTCTCATGTGCTATCAAGACAAAAAATGAATTCTCTACGTCTTATGACTTTAAAGAAAAGAAAGAGAAGAAGAGATATATTGATCAATCTGGAAATGGAAATAAGGGGAATAAGGTAAAACTTGAATATCTATATTGCAGTAAATGTGGGAAGAAACACCCTGGTACTTGCTTAAAAGGAATGGGAGACTATTACAAGTGTGATGAAAAAGGCCACCAATATCGTGATTGCAAGGGGAAGAAGAAAGCTACTGATGTTCCATGCTACAACTATAGGGATATGGGACATTATGAAAATGAATTTCCTAAGCATTAGGGGAACATACCTCAGAAAAGGCCAAGAGATCAAGGAAAAGATTTTGTTATCACTACTGCTGAGGTAGAAGCTCCGAAAGACGTTGTGGAAAATAATTTAATGGTTTCCTCAAGTTTAGAAAATGAATTATTGGATTCTGTATCATTGCATTGTGTCATATATTCCTATATTCTAATGAAAATTTGATATTTCCAATTTTATTTAACAGAGGAGTTGTTAGTTAAAACTCTTAAGGAATGTATCATTTCTATAATGTTCTGTGAATTAGTTCCCATTAGAGCACATAAAAGTTTTTTATCTACAGATATCATCGTCATACCTATGGTTGAGTTTGATATAATCCTTGGTATGGATTGGATTTCAGACCATGATGCGATGATTTATTGTAAGAAGATGTAGGTTATGATTTTTGATGATGATGATAAGGAACACATTATCTTTAGAGCAGAATCGTCAACACATAATTCTTATCTAGATCCACCCCCAGTTGGTCAACTAAATTCAATATTGGGGAGGAGGAGAATAAAATAATTGTGGGTGAGGAAAGGAATGTTAAAATAGAGGATGTACCTATTGTTGGAGGATATATTGATGTGTTTTCGGAAGATTTACCTGGACATCCTCTAGGACGATAAATAGAGTATTCTATTGATTTAATTCCTGGTTCAAGGCCTATATTAAAGACCCCATATAGAATGTCCACTGTGGATTTAGTGGAACTAATGAAACAACTAGATGAATTGAGTAATAAGGGATTTATTCCCCCTTGTGTTTCTCCATGGGGTTCCCCTGTCCTTTTTGTAAGAAAATGATGGATCTATGAGGTTATGCATCGAGTAAATGGAAATCAATGATTTAACAATAAAGAACAATTATCCCCTACCTCGCATGGATAATTTATTTTACCAACTGCATGGAGCTCAATACTTTTCAAAGATTGACCTTTGATCTAGATACCATTAGTTGTGTGTGAAGAAGGAAGACATTCCGAAGACAGCATTTCAAACCCGGTATGAGCATTACGAGTTTACAGTAATGCCTTTTAGATTGACTAATGAACCCTATGTATTTAGGGATCTAATGAATATAGTTTTCAAGGAATATCATGATGAATTTGTAGTGGTATTTATTGATGATATCGTGGTATACTCCAAAAGCTACAAAGATCATGAAAATCACTTGCGCACTATATTGAAGACTCTTATAAGACATGAATTATATGGGATGTTTAGAAAATGTGAATTCTGACTTCAAGAGAATTCATTTCTTGGCCATATTGTCTCTAAGGATGGAATCTATGTTGATCCTTCTAAGACCAAGGAAATCCATGAATGGCCATCCCCGATGAGTATAATTGAGGTACACATTTTTATTGGTTTTACAGGTTATTATCAGTGTTTCGTCCAGAATGTTTCCCGATTGGCTAACCCATTAACAAAGCTCACATGAAAAAGGGTTAAATTTGTTTGGAAAAAAGAGTGTGAAGAATATTTTGAAGAACTGAGGAGAAGATTAGTCAATGCTCTTATATTGACTCTACCATCAGGGAATTATGGATTCGTTTTTTATAGAGATGCATCGAAGAAAGGACTTTGTTGTGTCATTATGCAGAATGATAAGGTTATTGCCTATGCATCACGACAGCTAAAAATTCATGAGAAAAACTATCCTACTCATGATATTGAGTTATATGCTGTAATCTTTTCTTTGAAAATATTGAGACATTATCTCTATGGTGAAAAAAGTGATATTTATTCTGATCACAAGAGTTTGATGTATATTTTCTCAGAGAAAGAACATAACATGAGGCACATGAGATGGCTTTAACTAATCAAGGATTATGATTGCACGATACACTACCACCTGGGGAAGGCAAATAAGGTGGCAGATGCTTTGAGTAGAAAATATCATGGTGTTTTGAACATGATGAGAATTGAAAGAGATCCAATATTCATGGATCTAGTGAAATTAGATATGGGAATTCCCATGGAAGGTAAAACATTAATGCATTTTTCAAATTGTTTCTAAACCCACTTTACTAGAAATGATTAAGATTTCTCAGACCGATGATGAAGAATTTCAAAAGAAGATTAATGTTTTGAATGATGGGAGATTGAGAGACTTTGGGTATGAAGAAGTAATTTTGAAATTTGGAAAGAGACTTTGTGTTCCCGATATACCTGATCTGAAATGGGAATTCTTAGATGATGCTCATAGTTCTAATTTCACTATACACCCTGGGAGAACCAAAATGTATAGATATTTGATGGAACATTTTTGGTGGGACAACATGAAGAGGGAGATTTCAGATTTTGTGTTAAGATGTATGGTTTGTCAACAAGTGAAAGCTGGAAGGCAACAACATGGAGGAGTCATGCAACCTCTTCCTATAACAGAGTGGAAATGGGATAATATCACGATGGAATTTGTCATGGGACTACCAAAGACTCCTAGAAGGAACGATGCAATATGGGTTATTGTTGATCATCTTACCGAGTCTGCACATTTTCTTTCAATAAGAGAAGATCTACCACTTGAACATTTAGCAAGACTATATATTAATGAAGTTGTGAGAATTCATATAGTACCCCTAAAAATTGTTTTGTATCATGATCCTTATTTTTCTTCAAGGTTCTGGAAAAGTCTTCCGAAGGCCTTGGATACTGAACTTCGTATGAGCACTGCCTACCACCCTCAAACAAATGGACAATCAGAACGGTCTATTAAAACCTTAGAAGACATGTTGAGATATTCATAACTTGACTTTCAGGGTATGTTCGACCAATATTTACCTCTAGTAGAATTTTCCTATAATTATAGCTTCCATTCAAGTATTCTGATGGCACCATATGAAATGTTATAAGGAAAGAGATGTCACACACCAACCTGTTGGGATGCCGTTGGTGAAAGAAGACTTGTAGGCCCAGAACTATTGGAGGAAACAATGGAAAAGGTAAAGGAAATCCAAAACCACATCAAAGAAGCTCAATGTAGGTAGAAGGGTTATGCCGATAACCGAAGGAAGGATTTGGAATTTCAGGTAGAAGATCATGTTTTTGTGAAGGTATCTTCATCAAAGGGAGTTATACGTTTCGGTAAGAAAGGTAAATTGAATCCCAGGTACATCAGACCATTCGAAATTCTAGAACGAATTGGGGATGTAGCTTACCATTTGGCAGTACCGCCAAGTCTCTCCAAAGTTCACGATGTGTTCCACGTATCACTATTGAGGAAATACATGCCTGACCCAACGCATGTGCTCAACTATGAGGAATTAGAACTAGAACGTGATGTGTCTTATTGCGAAGAGCCCATCATGACTCTTGATACGAGAGAAAAAGTACTGAGAAACCGAACGACTCGTCTGGTAAAAGTTTTGTGGAGAAACCATAAGATGGAAGAAGCAATGTGGGAACCCGAGGAACTTATGATGAAGAACCACCCGAGTCTTTTTATGCAATAATATTCTAGAAATTTCAAGTATGAAATAATTTGAAGGAGGGGAGAATGTAACACCCCAAGCTTCCACTGTACACTTCTCTTTGAATAATACAGTAGCGTGTGTTGTACGCAACTTCAAGTTCTATCACACACCACAACCAATCAAACTAGTCGTTATGAATAACAATACCCACTTTTTGAAATTTCATAAATTTTATCTATCAAAATGGACCTCATTTTTGGATTCAGAATATCGAATTTATCCTAGGGTGAAATTTTTGTACTTTTCAGATAACTTTTATATTTTGATGAATAGTGAAAATTACTAAATTTTAATTAAAAACAACTTATTAAATCAAAATAATTAATAGTGATAAATTATGAATATGAGTGGATTACAAGTATATTTAGAATATATTATTAGAATTTAATACAATTTTGGTCATCAGAAATTATTTCAGAATTCAACCGGAATAAACAAGTGTCAATCTTTTGATAGTTATTACTTCTTAAAAACACATTTTTTGTTTTCACAGCGGGAATTAATTTGAAATTAATTTCTTCCACTTCTATGTTTTGAATTTGGAAAAATGAATTAAATATTTACAATCAGGATATCCAAATTGTGTAAATAGGTAACTTTTATTTTTAGACATTTTGAATAATTATTTCGGTAAATATTTTATTTACCATGGTTAAAGGGTAAATTGTTAAATAAGGGTAAAAATAATATTATAATAATAATAATTTACCGTAAACATGTCCTAACCTTATTGGCGGATACATTTCCGACCATGGAAATATTTGGGTTGATTTTTGAACCCCATGGAGCCACTTGTTTGTGATAGGGATACTTTATATTAATTAAGTTAAAGTAAATAGAAAAATGACATGAGCATATATCTTTTAGAAAAACAATTTTTATATAAAGTTATACAAAAGATAAAATAGATAGTAATATTCCTTATAAATATAAAAATATTTCCTACATAATGGTATTTTATTTATTATTTTTAGACATTAAATAATTT
This sequence comes from Viscum album, assembly GCA_963277665.1. Classification (NCBI taxonomy): domain Eukaryota; kingdom Viridiplantae; phylum Streptophyta; class Magnoliopsida; order Santalales; family Viscaceae; genus Viscum; species Viscum album. The sequence goes on along the minus strand of OY728147.1, from coordinate 1,538,441,479 downwards.
TATTTATTTATGACACAATGGTGATGCAGTAATTACCTAATTAATGAAATATTAAAATAATTGATATTATAAATACCCAAATAAATGTAATTTGAAAATTTTTATTAATTAAACTAATTTTATAGGTTAATATGACTTGTTATAATTCATTTAATTATTTTTGTTCGAAGTAATCATGCTGTTATAATTTACACAAAAATCAAATACCAAATAGCATCAAAATTGACATAAAAGAGTTTTAAAAAAAATATTATATTATTATTTGACATTAAATTCCTAAAAAAATCCAAGGTTCGGCCAAGAGACTTATATCAAGATAGGTGTATCATTAATGGAACACATGAGGGTCTCTTGGATGTATATGGTATGTTTATTAAATATATAATATAAAAATACAAAGTAACATGGTAAATTTCAATCTAATTAACTAAGAGATAAAACTAAAAGATATGGTTAATATAATGACCAAAACCTATATGAAATATATTGGTTGAAATTATTTAGACCTAAACCCACCTTATTATTTGAATAATAAACATTGGAGCCATTAGAAACCGAATATGAATTTATTATAAAATAATAGTATGAGTTTTCCTAAAGAGCCCCTTCTCCCCCTTATAAAAGGACACCACTTCTAACCAATTTTTCACACCTTCAAAGCCTTTTGGATCAGCCTACCTCTACCCAAATACCCTCATAAATATCTTCCCTTTCATCCTAGATACCTTATTTTGGTTAGAAATCCAACCTAAGGAGCCTTTTTGATCAAATCAAAAGTAAGAACCTGAAGAAGAGGTAAGGTTTTCACCACCATCTTTCTTATTCCTTTCTTCTTCAACTACTTATTTCATTGTTATTTAAATTCTAAAATAAGAACTCCAGTATCTACTATGTTCTGTGATTTTATTACAAATATGGTACAACCATATTCAGTATTCTATCCATCCTTTGAATGACATTCCACCAAACGTGCGTACGTATGGACTACCATCTCCACGAATGCGATGAGATTCATTCCCCATCATATCCATTCAAGTATAATTCTCATATTATGATTAAATATAATGTTTACGGACTTGATATCATTCTGGATATGAATAACATACAACCTATCCATAACAAACACCGCTTATGTAACAAAACATATAAAAGAAAATGAGTAAGTTGACACCCAAAACGACAACAATACTAAGATATTATTAACAAAGCAATGTTAAAAGATCATATATGATATAATATTAATGTATATGATTCTTGAAAAATTTAATAACAATAATTTAAATATTATACAGGAGGTTAGCCTACCCTCAACAAAGAAAAAGTACAATGTAAGGTTTCATTTCACAATCTCTTCATTATCCAAGTTTGTTTATACGTAATTATCAACTGGGAACACTTTATCATCCACATCCATGTTTCTTAAAAATGTATTTCAAATCATTCTTACTATTTTACAGTGTTGGGTTAATGTCATTTATACCATTTTTGACTTTTTATAAGACGTTTATAAAGAAATCTTTCTATTGTTTTCCAAACAAGGTTGTTTTTAACCTTTTCGACAGAATTAAGGTAAAAATGTTTTTTAACATATATGTTGGGTAGATATATTTTCCTCCATTATAAATCATTGATGTTTCCCTTAAAATATTATAATAATATTTTTAAAGTAAATTTTTTATTTTATGATTATGTAACTTTTAAATGATTTAAAAAAAGTGATATTTCCTCAAATTGTTTTGATTTCATCCATTTCAACATCCTTTGATGGATTTTATATATATTTGAAGTTGTTTTATTATGATACAAAACATCCATATTTTATTGAAGGTTTTGGGATATGTTTGACCCTGGATGTGTTATTTTTATACCATTAATGGTTTATGGAGAAAGTATTGACATTTAGTATGCTAGTTTTAATATGAATGTTTATGTTATGTTTAAACATGTTCACATGAGGAATTCATTGGACTTAATATGTGACGGTTGTAGCCCGCTATATCTCCTCGATGCATCGGTAGGTCTCATGAGACAAACTAGTGTCTTGGCATAAGGCCTTGACAAAATCATATTTGTAGTCTTGGCACAAGGCCTTGACTATGTGGTTTTGATAGTCTGGCATTATGCATTCCATCATTATGAATGTGGCTATTGATATTGCATGTGATTATTCGACTAGTATAATATACATGTGTATAAGTAACTGTAATTATTTTATTTTATCATTTCCATATTATGCTAAAGTTCAAGTTTAAAAGGCTTTTGATTTAGTTATACATTTCCTTAAATTTTTATTCTAATTTATCAAAGTATCCTCTATATTGTTATCCTTACTGAGCATATGTGCTCACCCCTTTCAATGTTTTACTTTTCCCAAGATGTGATGAAGTAATTTATGAATGACCTGCAATGATAGTATGAGGGGATATGAAGGCAGGATGTTGTTGTATTAGTTTTTACTGTATGATGTAATGTAAACTTTATGAATGTATCTAGTGTTTCCAAGGCTACTAAACTAATCGTTCCTTCAGGACTTGGTCTTTTGTTATCATGCCAATGTTACGTAATAATGCAATGACTCTGGGTAACTAGGGTCGGGGCGTTACAATTTTTGATAACTATTTAATTTTAATTTTATCAAAATAATGGTGGTATATTTCGATATAATATATACCATATCAAATGAGTTTTTTTTGAATGATAATATCAATGAATAAATATTAATAATTTCATGATATTTAGATTCTATATAGTATCTCCAAAATAGAAATTGGAAAAAAATATATTTCCAAATATGATACAATATATTTAAAATTGAAATTTCATATAATGATAAATGTATCTATGGTCATATTTTAGTAAATATAAATAATTATTGCAAAAAAATTATAGAATTTCAATAATGTTATAGATATAAATGATAAAAAGGTTTATAATCTAGTCTAATTTTGGATTTGAGCATAAATATTTATCTCACATTTAAATATTTAGATATTTAATTTATTTTAATAAATATTACATGAAATATTAATGTTTAGTAATATATTTACGAAACATGAATATTTTTTATTCCTTAATTTAATTCGTTATCCACTTACAGTTCATGACCTTTCATTACATGCATGGAATTAGTCTATAATGAATATATTTTTTCATCTATCTTGACCATGGTTGTGTATATGGTTTCATTCTGATATGGTTTTAATATATTTATTTTTTTCGTCAAAATAGGAATATAAATTAAATTAATAGAAGAATGAATACATAAAAGGAAATAACATGAGATGAAATGGTGAGTTATAATCCATTTCAAATACTAAGTGTTAGCTACTTTATAAGGAATCACATGTCGTGACCTATATCATATAACCGAATAATTCATACATTATTTGGGTTTCACTAATATTTACTTGTGTATGGATTAAAAGGATGTGTTACATGAGATCATCATTGTTATATTAATTCTAGATTTTTGTGAACCAAGATTATCATTTTTAAAACTGTTATTATAACATGAATTTAGTTACACTAGCAGGGATACCCTAGTTGGATTTTGATATCATATTAATAAATTAAAGGAATAAATCCTAAAAACTACATATTATGAAATTTTTGGACTAAAATAAACATAGTAGGACCTTTTTCAGTTTATTGTTTTAGATAACTAAGAGAAAATCTAACAAATTAAACCCATACATTAAAACTTTACAGTCGTTATCTATATTGATTTTCATCAAAAAAATATTTTAAAAAACTAGATTTCTCTTTAAGGTTTTTTTTAAATTACCCCCTTCATATCATCGTTAATTTTAGTTCCCACTAAAACAAGTGAATGAAATTTGAAAAACCTGGGATGAGTAAAAAATATCTGTAAGGGACATAAAAATAATGGAAACCATTAGTTCAATAAAAACCCGAAAACACATATAATATTTACCTTTATCTTGAATGAGCTTTGAGAAAATAAATATATAACATTCATATAAAATACAATCACAAATTATTCCCAATAAAATCATTAAAACACATAGAAATCTATTAAAACTCATATAGTTGAAATATATCATTGTATTCATTAATTACATTCATCCTAGGTTCAATTGGAATAACTATATAAAAAACATGATATCGTTTCACTCTTAAAAATGAAATAACACTATGGTCAACTATCATTCCCAATGCATTGGAGGGATATCAGGGACCCGCCCATTCTTAAGGATATAACAAGATCAACTGAAACTATATGGTCTACCCCAAGCATACACTATACCTAGATCACTAGATAAATATAATTTTAATGTAACATATCATCAATAAATCACATTAAAAAACAACATCAAAAATATCTTATTAAATCCATATAGAATGCACTATAGGATAATAATATCATTGTATTTTAAAAAACCCACATTCAATACCAAATCACTATTTTTATAAAGAATCCATTTTCAGTAACAAAATCCCAGAAAATTAATGTGGTCTTTTCAGTTGAAAAAACATATAACCTTAAAAATGAAGATATAAATTAAATAATATTCACAGTGGTAGGCATTTTTTTATTTACGTGTATGTTAAGAATAGAACAATACTTTTATAATTTTTCAAAAAATTCTGTATAAAACACATAAAAATACTCATTTTCAAAAACATTTAATGATATGAAAATTATACATTATATGCCCTTTATGATCAGTTTATACCCATATAAATATTTATTTAATACAATATCTAGAATATTAACATTGAGAAAAAAATATTTCAAATTAAATATTTATTTATTCAAAATTTTCCGAACTACATTGAAAATATTTGATAATAAGAACCATGAAAGAATAAAATTTATCAAAATATTAAATAACATGATAATCAATAAATTAATGATATGATATTTTAATTTGGTCTGTATATACACCTCATAAATATTTGTGGATGTATAACATAAAAATACGACTCAATGAAAAGAGTTTGAGATGAAGTCTCTTTCCGTGAGTTTGACTCGTCACGTACATTATTAGAAATCTTGAGTAACAACATTACATTATTTATCTGTTTTATTACGAACCTTTTTCATGTTTATTTTTATGGTTTTATCATTTTTTATCATGTTCTAACAATTAGTTAATTAATAAAGTGAATATAATTTTTTTCCCATATATCGTACTTGTTTTCAAAATTAAATTTATATGATGTTCATAATCAAATTGGTAATTAGACCATAGTATAAAATATAATAATCTAAAAATAATTATAATTTTAATACATAGATTTTACTTTTTAAACCATACATTACATAAGGATATTTAAAAGTAACTATATTAAAATTTAGGAGATGGTATGTCATAAGTACATAAGAGTAACGTTTCTATTTTTCAATGGTCATAATGGAAAAAAGATATGTGTAATTTTAAATTTAAATATATATAATAAGATCATTAATATCATATTAATTATTTAAATATACTTATATACATCATATATGTGATGTGGTGTGGAAAAAATAATCACATTGTTTTTTGGAGGTGATACTTCACACGTACTCACTGAAAACATTATCATTTTTATATGCATGGATATGTAATATTTAATTAATATCATATATAATAATTAATTCCATCATTATATCATTCATCAGGGATGATGATGGAATATGACTTACATCAGTTCATGAGGCATTTGTCCACCATACACAAGGATGATGTATTTTTTCCCATTTTATGGAAGTGGAAAATGATTTATGTAACAACATATTAATTTTTTTATGAAATCTTAAAAGAATTTTTTTACTATTATTTTTTTAGGTTACATTTTGTGTTTTATCAGGTTGAAATTTAAAATGTTTTGAAAATTATTGGATTGTGTAATGTTTACATATGGTTTTCCCAAACTGTGTGCCCTCTCAATCCAAACCATTGAAAACAAAGAAGTGGGGTTTTCATATTTGTTGTAGTGTTTTTCACACTGTGAACCCTCTTAGATGACACTGTATGACCCATTTAAATGAGTCCATATAGATATTCATCGCCATTATTCAAACAGTGATGCCCTACCTAGTTAAATGTTCCTGAGATTTATTTAATCTGAAAATCTTATTTTGAAAATACCTAAACCCTCAGTTTACATGCCAGAAAGACCTAGAACAACACCATACATATTAATCTTCATTTGAAGCATCTAAAAGAATATATTTTCACATCTACACCCTCCCAGATGTAAATATAACCTCAATGAATTCCATTAGTTCTCCTACACAATAGATTCCTCACCCCGATAACAATCTCCAGATATCTATATCTTAATAAATATGGTTTTTTAGATAACCATATTTACTAATGGATATAATACCCACTAATTTACATCTTAAACAATGGTTTTATAATTGTTTCAAGGATTATGTTATCGTTGTTCTTCATCGAAAATTATGAATTTCAGTTTGGGGAATCAATGTATTGTGATCGCTAGTTAGGAGGTCATGTCATGATGCCCAAATTTTAATAATTTTTTTAAGTTTAATGGATTGATATAAATGTAAATTTAAAACTTGATTTCATATTATTTCAATTGGTTTTTTTGAAAACCCCCAATTCCATTGAATTTTGTATTCAAAACGGGATTTCTGCATAAAATATATAAAATCCCCATTTCCATTAAATTAAAGAGTGTTTATGAAAATTGGTGAGATTTAAATTTTTTAATTTAAATTACTCAATTATTTAAAAGTAAAAACATTGGAAGTAACCAATTATATTGAATTGGTGGTTCTTTTTGAAAATGATAAAAAAATTTGACAATTAAAATTTTGAATTTATAATGAATGTGAATTATGAAATTGGACATTCAATTGATATCAAATTCATATTTTTATAAATGGGTTAAGGTGGTTTTTTTAGAAAAATAATTTTTTTTTCTTGAAAATGGAATTTATTATTCAAATCCCATATTGTTATTTAAATAGAAATTATAATGTTTCAAATGGGGGAATAAGATTTAATTAATTTTAAGGATATTTAATATAAACATTACATCATTCAATTATAATAAATCACATTCAATCTAAGGTAGTTAGTGATTTATTGGGAAAAAAATTCTAGGTAGGAAATTCCCTATATATTAATTTATCTTTACATAAATAACACAACTTTGGTTAGCACATATTACATTACTAATGGGACATGGATGAGTCCCTTATTTATAGTGGAGAGGGAAATATGTACACGTTTAATATTATCACATGAGTGTGTGAGGTTATAATTACCCTAAAATATGGTATCTCTTAAACGATGTCCATTTTTATCACTTGTTTATATATGTGATTTAAATTTATCCCCATATTGTAATATTTTTTACAAAAATTGTGAGTTTATATAATTTATATATATAAATTTTTTTATTTAATACATTTGTTAAATTAGAAAACCTCAGTTAATCAATCTTATATTCTGAATATTTCCATTAATGAAGAACGTAGAATCATTGTCAAACTATTGATTGACCTTCATGAAGAAATTTAAAAATGGATTCTCATGGAACAATATGACTTTATGTATTGGAAGAAATTCCAAATAAATATTCTTGACTCTAAAACCTTCTACAAACATGAGATGTAAGGTAATATCTATCAGATTTGTGACATCCATTGCAGCTAAATACAAGCATTCTGATTTTCATTGCGTTGAAGAATATTGTTATGTTGTGTTCTATTAGAAAATTGTTTGCAACATAGGGGTATATTTCACTACTCCATATGCTCTCTTTTTCACCAAAATAGAAAGAACATCGATCATTTTTTATTTTGTGTGACACAGCCTCAGCCTTATAGAAGAACATGTTCGATTTTTTTGACATTCATGGTATTTAGTTGAAAAAAACTGAAAATATTCTACAGGAAGTGATGCACTTTCCATTTTCTATATAAATAATAAATCTTCTCCATCCTAGCTATTTTGGATTGCTTTTTGTGGAATAGAATGGTAGAGAAAAAACTCATACATAAAAACACTCATTTTATCCTCCAATCTACATGATTGAAAATCAATTTGGCCATTAATAATGCTAGCCATCTTAAAAAAGGGTGATGCAATAATCTTTTGGTGAATTTTCTATACCTTGGTGCCTCAATATCCAATATAATTACACACCCACTCATTATATTCTTTATGTCTTATATATCACCTTTTCTGTTGGATGGGAAAAGTGCAACAAATATGGTGCTTCAAAATGATATCTAGGATTAGTGGGATTTTGGGTAGTCATAAGGGATCATAATGGAGAGGTAATTGACTGCAATCATGGGAATTGTGCAAAGTTAACTTCTCTTGAAGATGAAATGATTTTATTCCTCATTTATATAGGCAAGTCTATAAAAAGGAATTGGAATTATGTGTGGTTCAAATGTGACTCGACATCAAGTGTACAATATGTGTGGTTTGGTATCATCTATATATTATGAACGGTCTCTACAAAATGATCATAATTCAGGAATAATTAATCTATCGTGAATTATATCATCACTTATACCATTTGTGAAGATAATACTCTTACCGATGAACCTTCAAACAAAAGATATGTGTAAGATAGTTGAACTCATGATGAGGCACTCCCTCTTGATCTTTTACCTATTCCTTAAAATGAATAATTTTAAAACCCTTATTTTCGTTAGATGTAATATTTTGTTTTATTTATTATAAGAGACAGTTTTCTCATTAATCTAAAAAAATAACGTGTCTAAATATGAGTTTCAAATGGAAAAAATGTTTATTTAAAAATTAAAATCACTTTCATTGCATAATTTAAAATTGGAATATTATTATCAAGCACTTGGTGAGACCCTATTGTTATTTAACTGACACCCTACCGGTGATTTGGGTGTTTATACATTTTCTCCTTCTAGGTTCAAGAAGGCATAAAGGACCACTTGGAGGTGGTTTGTGTTGCTGATATGTTGACATGTTGAGTTGTATCCATAAGTTTTTTGGATTGTTTATCTATCCTATTTTACTAGTAATCTGCTGTAGTAATTTTTTTGTTTATACTTATTGACATTAGGAACACTTCTCCTGGTGGGTTTTCTTTTGTATGCATAATGATTTTTCCTATTTCTTATTTTTTTTGAAAATTCATTCCAAAATCCATTTTGTATAATGCCCATTTCTTGCTCCCAACATGTGGGGATTGTAAATTACCTTCATGAAATTATAGTTCCATATTATTTATCAGGTTACCAAGGAACCCAAGTATATTCTTGATAATGTGTTATTAGAGGAAGGACGAGGTTCTAATATTTCAATCAATTTGGAGGTATGTGATATGTCAAGACTAAAGAGGTAATAATTACTGAGTACATAGATATCTCTCACCATAATTAACATGTAGTAGCCATGGTTGTTTAGGTAATGACATGTTTATGATTTGTTAAGGTATTTTCGCTAATTTTTATTTTAATATATTTAAATCCATATATTGTGTCTATATACTGGGATTATTTTCACTTTCGTCTCTATTTGAGTGTTAATACGAAGTCTTAGTTTTATATATTTATGTTGTGTAGCATCATGCCCATGAGAAAGCATGAGAATCAGATCTTGGAGGAAGTTTCTACTAAACCTATGCGATCCAATACTCTTGAGGACCCATATTTGTTTTATGTGATCATGCGTCTAGTCCATGATATGGGACATGAACAACCACAAGTTTCCATTTAGGATCCAATCATGGAACTTAAATGTATATTCTCCCAATAAATTTTAAATATTTTCTTCACTAAAATATGACATCATTCATTATGTCAAATGATATTCAAGAGGTTGAGGAATGATTGAGAAATATGTAATTTTTGTTTGGAATCTTGGAAACACTTCATAAAATGAAGGCGATGTGTTCCACCTTAATGCAAGAAGGACCTAGTATGAGATCGTGGGACACTATGGTGATAATGAAGAAAAACAATTTCATAGAGTAGAAATATTTAAATTTTCATTTCACATGCCTGTTCTACCTAGAGTCTATATTATTGGACAATGCTATAGAGTTATCCAAACATGTACATGAGAAATTTAATATGATGGATTATGAAAACCATTTTCGTATCCCATTCATTTGACACCTGATATTGTATCAAATGAGCATATGAAGGCTCAATAGTTGAATTTGTGACATCAATGATGTATTTGTTCTCATGTTTTATTTTTGTAGTTTTCTTTATTATGATGATGTTCTAGAAGGATCATTGATGGATGAAATGTACATGGATATAATATCAGGGTAATCAAGATTTTCTTTCTCTCATAGTGGAAAAGTGGGTTCCAATAATGAAAATAGTTAGTGTAATGAATCTCATGGGGATTATTGACAGCAAGGTCATTCTAGACCTCTGGTAGTACTAGAAAGTGTTTTTTCTTATTTTATACTAGTGTGGAAATTTAGGACCTTATGAGATGGTTTTCACTGAGTCACCCAAGGTATGTGGTTCTTATAGATTTTCAAGATAATTACATAAATTATTCCATGTTTATTCAACTATATGTAGTGGAATAAGATCATCATATCCATCTAAAATTATAAGAAAATAAAATTATTCAAACATAAAAGTGTTCATGTCCTATGAATAAGGAATGAAGCTTACTCACACAATGAAAGTGTCTCAATAAGAAGATGACATGGGTCTAGGGAGTAGGAGGGGTACCATCACAATAACTTCATTATTGGTAATTTATTTAATTAATACTAGTCAATCTCATTCATTCATTAAAACCTCTTTTGTAAATATTATATATAATCATACCGATCATTTATCTTGTGTCAAGGATCTTATTTCAACCCATAGTTTTAAGAGAAATTGTGGTATCTGTAGTCTCTCATGTGACTTCTATCTAAAGGATGATGATATTACATAGAGTTATCAAGTAATTTTAATGAATCTATGTGACATCATATTTAGGTTTCTTTGGATAATTGAATATATCTCCCAAATTGACTATAATCTTTGACATGTCTAATTTATTACAGCCAATGTTTCATGTTGTGTAGTATGTGGATAATGGTAAAAAAGGTTGTATAGGGTTTAGAACATATTATATATAATTGGTGAAGGTAATATTTTTCTTTTCTTTTTATCGAGATTAGGAATCTTTGTGTAGTGATTTCGTGCCAGTTTTTATCGAGTTTCATGACAAGTTTTCTTCTGAATTCTAATGTTTTCCAGCAGTAAGGAATGTAGATTATTCAATTAATATAGTTACTGGTACTTAACCATTAACTACTCCATATTAATAAATGTAGATAGATAAAATAAATGATCCTAAGACATATTTGGATGACCTTATAGAGAATTGTTTTATTTACCAGAGTGTGTCTCCTTGGGGGGCGATGGTTCACTTTGCTAAGAAGACTGATGGTTCAATATTACTACATATTGATTACCAAAAACTCAGCCATGAAACAATAATAAAAAATTATCTATTTCCACATATTGATGATATATATGATCACCTGAACAGATAAAATTGGTTCTCGAAGATTGATGTTCAATATCAATAAAATCAGTTGAGGATTAATGAATATTGCATTCATAAAGCTGACTTTTCAGAGTTGGTATTACCATTATGAGTACATTGTTATACCATTTGTTATCACTGGTCTCCTGTAGTACCTATATATTTAATGTGTATGATTTTACATGATTATCTTGATACCATTTTTCTAGTCATTATGGAAGAAATCTTCATTTACCCTATGTCCGATGAGGATCATGTGCTTTATCTGAGAGAAAATTTGGAATTGTTGAGAAATCAATGACATTATTCCAAGATTTTAAAATTTTATTTCTATAATTGGGATGTTAAATTCATTATAAATTTTTGGTGGAACATGTTATTTATGTTCATCTTAATAATGTAAAGGTTTTAATCACGTGGGAACATCCATAGATTTTTTTTATGAATTGTCGCATATTGGTTCTAGCAGGATATTATTTCCAGTTCACTATGTACTACTCAATGTTGGCTTCTACAATGACTATTATAACATAAAATGGAGTAAATATTACTTAGGATGATAAATTTCAGATTTTTAATTTTTTATATGAAAGCTTGTTTGACTACTACACTAGAATTGACATTTCAAATGGCCAGGAATGACTATGTGGTCATTTTGTGTTTCATTTTGTTTAGGTTTGGGACTTGGTCATATTAAATGTGACCATATCAATTCATATGTCCCTTATAATCTTAGGAAACATGAGAATAATTTTCCATCCCATGACCTTGAACATGTATCATTGATTTACGTTCTTAATAGTGGGTGACATTAACATTATAGATAAATGATTTCCTTTTTCAGACCACAAGAGCTTGGGTTATATATTTTTAAAAAATAGTTTAATCTAAACCATTGGTGTTGGTGGACATACTACAATATATCAACATTAATAATACATATTCCCCAAGGAATGTGAATATCATATCTAATTCCTTTACAAGGACACTTTTGACCCAATCTATGAAGGATTTTCCGATAGAGTGGAACTTGATGGACCTTTTTGCATTGTTTCATATTGAAGTCCAGGAATCAGGGGTGAAAGATTCATTTCTGGATTTTTAGTTAAAAACTTCTCTTCATGAGATGCTGAATTATGATCATTAGGTTGATGATGTGTTTTATATCATTAGAGGACCTATTTATAGGGGTGATTCCATTTCTGTTTGGTCTTTCTTTGAAGTGGAAATTTTTTGCAATTAGAATCATTTTATTGTTCTATTAGATGAAAGGAATGATGTTATGGAGGATTTATATAATTCTGAGTTGGCTATGTACCCAAAAACCATGAAGATGTTTTTTAATCTCCAGTGCGAATTCTAGTGTCTTATAATGATATGCGACATTCTTGATTTTGTATCTCACGGTAATATTTTCAAACAATTTATGGATAAGAGCCATAAACCTTGGGGTTTTCATCTGCCACTTTTAGTCCCTATATTAAATTGGGATATGACATATATGTACATTTGGGTTTGGTTTCCATGTACCTCGATAAAGAAGAATGTGATGTGGTTTATGATCGATCGACTAACAAAATTTCCTTAATTAATACCCATTATTGATACATCCAATACCAAAGAGATGATAAATCACTGTGCGAATGAGATTTTTTTTCACAAAGACCCATATTTTGTTATCTCTGATAGAGATTATTTCTTCACTTTTATTTTTTGGAGCGGCGTTGCAGATACACTAGGATCTCATGACTATTTTTGTCTGGAATATCATATATAGTAGAATATCTTGATAGAAAGAGATATATATATTTTTGATAATATGATTCAAACTTGTGTTCATGACATTCTAGAGGCTGGGGATAATCCCTTAGGGATTCTTGTGTTTTCTTATAACAAGAGTTATCAATGATTCATTTGAATGGCTCCTTTTGCAGCCTTATGTGGATCAACATGTATATATCTATTTTATTGAAATAATATAGGTAGAAATTACTTATATTGGATAGGAATGGTTAAGGAGAGGGAAAAAATATTTAGTTAATTCATCCAAGGTTGTTTATGGAATAATTTTGATATAATTTTTATGATTATCTTAATCACTTGCGATTGGGATTTTTATTTGGTGAGAGTGTTTTCTTCAATGTTTCACCTCGTTTGGGTAATCAACTACTTGGTAGGCACAGAAAACATGGACCCTAATTTTGGGGAACTTTTGAGGTTTTTGAGAATGAGGAAAATATTTGTTTTCATTTAACACATATAACATATGTGATGTCAAAACATAAAATGTTCCATGAATTTTAGCTATAAAAGTTTCTATATTATTCATACCTTGTTCTGCGCTAGCTTGACCATAATGTTGGACCGAAATTATCCATGTCTAAATGGACAGTTAGGATTGTTGATCCGAAAACCATGCTATTTCAAGGGAGGATGATACCATTGGTTCAAGTGATATGGTATCATGGTTATGAAAATTTTAAGACATGAGAGATGGAGGTACTCCTACGAGAGTAGTGGACACATTTTGTTCCATGGTTTCTTCTGAGTAGGAATTCTGGGGATATAATGTTTCTATGGTGGGGAGGTTGTAACATCATGTTACTCTTCTTATTATTTATTAACCCAATTTTTAACTGTATTTGGGGAGGTTTCCATATGTCTTTTTTGTGTCAAAATTATAATACTGTTAAAAATTAAAGGCTAGTGAGTATATGGGGAATGGTTTTCCCAGACCATGCACCCTCTGAAGAAAAACCATGCAAACCCAAGAAGTGGGTTCTTTCATGGTTGGTGCATGGTTTCACAGACCATGCTATATCATAAGAGAAATAATTCAACCCATTTAAATGGGACAACGATTTAGATCATATGGTTTTTCATACTTTGTGTCCCTACCCAGCTAACCATTAATGTGTTTTAATAAATCTGAAAATATTTTTTACAAATCCAAAAAACTGTCACATTATGTGCTAGATAGACCTACAATGACCTCATATGTGTCTTATTTATTAAAATCATCCAATAAAAATTTTGGACCCTCTACACCCACCCAGATGTGGTTATATTCTTGTTGAACACCGTTCGATCTCCTCTTAGTTAGTTTCGTCACCCTATTATCTATTTCAAACTATCTATATTATCCTCCCTACTATTTTTTAGATCCCAATAACAATTCATGAATATAATACCCCCTTTTCTAGATCATAAAATGAGTATTGATGTTTTTTTAATGGATTTTGTGATAATCAATCATTATTGATAAATCTCGATAAGATTTTGGTGAATCAATATCCCACGATCACAAGAAAGGTTTTTCACTATGATTCCAAAAACAATTTACCTTAAATTGATTGTTTTAAATTCAACGGATTGATTTAAATCTAATTGATTGAATTTATTTAGTATTCATTCAATTAGATTGTTAAAAAAACCCAAATCCATTGATTCAGGGTTTTAAAATGAGATTTTTCCATGAAATTGGATAGAAAACCAATTATATGGAATTGGGGTTTGTTTACGGGAATTGTTTATATTTAAAATTATTAATTTTAATTCTGGAATGAGTATCATGGGAAAATTATGAAAATCACCAATTCCATTGAATATAGGTTTCTTGTGAATACGATTATATTTTTTGAATTTAATTTATTGAATTTAATAATGAATGTGATTTTTTTATTGATTTCAAATTGACATATTTGAAAATATATTAAATTGGTTTTCATAAGAACTTTATGATTTCATCTTGGAAAAAAATGTTTTTATTAAAACCTAGTTTTCTTTATTAAATTTAATTTGTAATTATTTAAAATGGGGGGATGGGATTTAATTTAATATTATGGCTCACTAAAATATATTTGAAATCATTATGTTATATTGTAGTATTAAAAATCCATGGTACTTAATGTGTTACTATGTTAATAATTCTACGTTTTCATTTCCCTAATATTGGATTGATGCTTTACAACACTGAAAAATAATGGGTAACGTATCTTATTTTCCTTATGGGATATAGACATGTCCTATCTTTTTAGTTACAAGGTATGGATATATACTCATTTGGTTTTATCACATTAGTTTGCTCTGATAGCATAACCTGGAACTATAATACCACTTGATAGATGACCATGTTGACTGCTTATTTATATATGAGATATAAATGTAAGCAATTATGGAAATCTGATTTACTTTCCTTGTGAATTTATATAAACTGTTATATATAACAATATTTATTTAATACATTTATGAAAATCACCAAATTTTGAATGTATTTCAATCATTTGAATTGTATTAGAATCATATGAAATGTAACACATGATTTATTTAAAAATATTATTTTAAATAGAAAAAAAATTTATTTTAAAATTGAAATCGCTGTCATTGGGAAATTTAATATTGGAATCTTATTATGGAATCCAAGGTGGGACCCTACTAGGATATTCTCTCACACCGTAATTATGCCATCAAGTGTTTAAAGATTTTCTTCTTTATGGTTTATGTGGGGGTAGAGAACCAGTTGAAGGTGGTTCTAGCTCTTGATATGTGGACAGGGAGAGTTTATTCTCTTTGGAATTCATATATTAATCTATTATGTGGTATTGGTATTTTTATATATTAAATTTAGTTATTTATACCAGTTTCACATAAGTCCCACTTCTTACCTTTGAGTTTACTTTGTATGAATACTCATTTGTCATCAATATTTAATGACTTTTGGGTCCAATTCATTCCCATAATATTTTTATATGATTAAATGTGTTAGTTTCTAACTTATGTGGATTAGTAAATCCCTATGGGTGATGTTAGTGAGATGTTGGTTATCCGGTTACTAGGGTTCCCTGTCAAGTTTGTGAAAATTTTGTTAATTTTATAAACATAACAACATCATTGAATATTAAGGACAATAGAGTTTTTATTTCATAATGATTGAGGAATGTTTTAAAGATTTGGATGAATGAAAAAAATAGAAAAAAATAGTTAAAAATGATACATTTTCATTAGAACATTTATTTTGATTAAAACCTTAAGAACAATGGGGTCAGTGTACTGACTAAGATAATAGTTATACAATGCAGGGAGGGATTTTTGGATTTTAGTTTGGATGAGATATTCCAAAAAAAATAGGTTTTTTAGATTGAATAAAGGATAAGCACAAGTCTTATTTTATAAGATAAGGGGATTATCTTGGAATTATTCAATGTAATGAGTTAATATAAATATGATTTTTATTCCAAATGGAATAAAACTAATTTATTTATATTATAGGATTATTATCAGTAAAAATACATTCATTTAATGGAATTAGGACATGTTTTAAATGTTTTCCAATACCTTTTTTCCATTATTTAACAATGTTAACTCCTACCAGGACTTTTTGGAATCCTTATGCATTAAGGGTTAATATAGTCTCAATAAAATTCCAAAAAAAAACCATAAAAAGTACATTTTAGAAATGTGAAAAATTATTAATTTTTTTCCTAATTGTATATCTATTTTAATTTTATATAATTTAATAAATTATCATATATTGTAAAATACCTTTAATATTAATTTTAAAACTGCACATAACTCGAAAATATAAAAATATCATAACAATATGATAAATTATAACTAAATTTTAAAAAATATATGAAATGTAAAATTAATTTATATAATTTATGTTTGAAATTATTTATTGGGAATTATTTTTAATTTTTGTTAGTATAATTTAAATATTATTACAATTAATTAAATAATTACAGCATTATAATTATTTCAGCAATAAGGTTAATTAGTTTATAACCTAAAATTATAATTGAATAACCATTATTTATATAGTTATTTTATCTTTCAAATAACTACTTATATTCAAAGATTTATTATTAATAAATGAACATTTAAAATGTTATAGTTTTTAAAACATAAGAATGAAATTTCTGAGTTTTCTTTAAAATTATTACTATTATGGGATTAAAGACATACAAGTTACTCCAGGAGGTAATCAAATAGGACCCAATATTATTCTAGTCAATAATAAATCATCCAATAAAATTATGACAGGTGTTAGGGTAATTGTTCAAATATTTGTAATTTTATATTTTCCATTAATTATCCAATTTTTACATATCTGTGGAAATAAAACAAGTCACCAATGTTAGTATTCTTATTGTCCAAAAACAAAAGGTACTTATTTAATAAATTTGGACCTTTTGATTCTAAATATGGAGTCATGTTTTCAAAATAAATAATTGAAAATTTATATCCAAATCTTGGAATTCCTCTATCATTTAATTTGTCTTAGTCCAACATGCAAGGAATACCCTTACATCCATCCTCTTCTTTATAGAACCCCAACCTACAACAAAAGACATAGTGTAATTCCAGGAAGATTGATTCGTTTGGTCCCACATAAGACATGTTTCATAATGAAAATAGATGTATCATGCATTATAGGTCTAAAGAGAGGTAGTGGTGTGGTAAGAGACTCAAAGGGAGTCGTGGTTTGGGATTTCTGTTCTTTTTTAGTTATAGGGGGATGTCTTTAATCAGAAACAAAAGAAATTATCATCATGATAATTATGTGTAGCCATAGATATATTCTTATTAACAAAATGACATGTTTATTCTCTTTTTGCGTACAATTCCATGCATGTCTTGGGCAATTATCCATGGTATATGAGTACACTTTTAGGAGGTGGAAGGTCTTGCTGAATGAAAACACATAAGTATTCCTTACACAATATGAATAAAGTGTTATTTATAATTTCATAGATTACACGGAGACTCAAGGTGTAAATATTTCATGTTCCTTATATCTTGGGTCCTTTCCTTCGGAGGCCTCCCACTTAGTTTTAACAGATTCTCTTGGCCCCACTACTCCAGACCACCGTGAATCCTTAGTTTTTTCTATGTTATCTATGGCTACCTCGTTTTTTATTTATCGGGCACTATATATTATGATGTATCCCTTCCAATATTAAAAATATATAAAATACATCTATTTGGAAAAAATAAAAAACTATCAATAATTAATTTAAAAATTAATCCCTTTTACGTAAAAAGAAATCAGGTTTTTAATGTGGAAACGTTCAAAAGATTGATTTTTTATATGCATAGTCAATTTGAAATAGATTCTAATGACCTGTATTAGATTCAATGAAATAAAATTGATCAATTTAATGTTTTAAAAAATAAAAAATATCATTTATCAGTAAATAATATTTAGGGGAAAATTTATTTTCAATTAATATTTTTTAATTCTCAATGTTCATCAAAAAATGAAACATATCATAAAAAACAAAAATTAAACCTTATGAAATTTTAATATTCCAATTTCGATGAAGAAGTGTATTTTCTCAAATATGAGTTTATAAGTGTAATAACATATATTTAAAACCATTATGCCGTCAAAATGTAAAAAACTGTCTTTTTTTAAAATCTAGTTTATGCAAAAAATGGGATATATTTATATATAATGTCCTGAAAAAACATAGGATTAATGTTATAAAATTACATTTAATATATTTTATACATATTTAATTAATATAATATTATATTTTTAATTAATTAACTTATTTATTTGTTTATACAAAGAGAACTTGTTCACATTGTAGTAGTTTTCAGAATAACATTTCCTTTTAATTTTATAATGGTTTTTTAATTTTGAGTTAATTTCGTAAAAATAAGTTAATTATATATATACATGTGTAAGATGTATTTTTAAAATTAAGTTAATAATTTTCACACCTTCAATTCTAATGGGTATGTTATAATGGTGAATATTAAACAACAATATTTAATTGTTCGATTAATCTTGATGTTGCATATATTTATTCTATCTAACATAATAGTTAGTTCTTAAAAACAAAGAATGATACATTATTCCCCATTCAATTAATATATTAATCAAAATTTCAACTCATGCTCGGCAACTATTTTTTTACATTTCAAAATATCACTTTTTAGATCCCACAATGAAAGGATTATTAATACCTTCACTTTATATGAGAGAAAAGAATGTTATATGGTCATCTAAGATAACAGATAATAGGTTTTCATGTATGAAAACAATTACTCTGATGATAAAAATCACTCTCATGTACTTATAGGGATTGATGAAGAATGTGGCCACTGAATAATTAACCATTACAAAAGTTTAAAAATGTGAAGAGTGAAAAGGTCACTGATAAAATAACATACCTATTTTTTTAATGATATTATAAATGGTATAAGAGGAATTTTACTACCTAAAATAATAACATATGAAAATAAAAACTCATGTAATGTCCTATTACATACTTAAAAAAATTTCCTCCATATTTTCATCTTTTACTCTAAACTGGGAGTATTCAAGATGAGGTTTTCCTACTAGAAGAACAGAGAATAATCATCTAAAGAATAACATAATCCCAAATTGTTTGACAATATAATTATATTATATTTATATATTAACCATAACCATGATTATTAGGATACGATATTATAATTAAAAAAATAAGTAGTCATGTAATTAAAACTGTTTTAATTTTCATAAAACAACATTCAATACTAATGTGTGACATAGATAATTATATAAATATCCTTAAAATTTCACAAAAATATTTTATAAAATTATTGAAATACAGAATTAAGTTTTATTTTATCACATAGTCTTATAACATAGTATTTATCATTTTACTCTAAATAATAGAAATGAATCTTAAACTCTTATTCCAAAAAATTAAATTTCTTATATCACAAAATATCAATGATTTGAGATTCATTTTCACAAATAAACCAAATCAAATTAATTAAATAATAAAATCATATATTCTACAAAAATCTAATTCATCCATTAATCCCCAAATATAATCCCACTATATTACAATTACCATACACTTATTAGATTCTTGATATGGTGAAAATCAACAAAACATAAAATTATTCTCTTAATAACCAAATAATATTCCAATCCTAACAAAATATATTTGATGAATCATAGGTTACCAAAATAAAAATATTATTTATATACAATATCATTTAACAGAGTAAATTAATACTCACTGGGGCTCCACGTAGTCTTGTGGTAGGAGATGATCGATTCTTGCCCTTCAGTTATGTGTAGAATTCCCACGACATTGCTGGATATAATGGGTTGTCACACATTTTAATGGTTTCCCATTTCCAAAAAAATTTAAATATAATATATACATAATTATATAAATGTGAGAATCATCCTAAAAAATAACTTTAATATGATTTAACCTCAAATGTTTTCTTATAACATTTATTTTTCATAAAAAAATGTAATAACCCATCATTACCACAACAATTAATGTCCCTAAAATAGAACTAGACACCTAAAAATTTAATTACATAGAGCCTAAAAAGATTAATATTAGAAATTAATCATATGATAAACTTTAAAATTATAAACCTGTGATAATATCCATAACATTTAATAAAAAAATCACATTATTCAAAGTTGTATGAACATTCCTTTGATACCAATTTTAAGGACCTGACCTCATAATTTAACTACTCTAGTGTTTTTTAAATACAATACCATTTGAAATTATTTGTAATGCACCGTTTTAGAGAATTAGTTCAAATTGTTTTAAGTTTAATCCCATACATTACAAGAGGAAACTTGTACTACATATCCATTTTTTCACTAAAAAATATTTTTAAATTAAACATGATTTATCATTATGAAAAATATTCACAATTATCTCTTTTATCTCATATAGGAATCTTTTCCACCCTTAAACACATTTAAATACATTTTATAAACATGGGATGAACATGAAATCCTAGTAATGGATATAAAAAAGTAGAAAACACGTTGGTTTTATGAAAAAATAAAAAATCATATAACATTTTCCATTATCTTGAAATTTTTTTAAAATATAAAATAAGACATTTCAAAATTAAAAAACACCCATTTTTATCATATATTAATATTAAAACCCATAGTATGCATGTAATAAAACCTTGTGGTGATTTAAATAATAGTATTTATAATACCCATTAGAAACCCAATTTTAATTGGAATATCCATATTAAAGAGTTTTATATATGTTACTTTTAAAAATGTAATAAACATACGATATACTTCTATAACAAATGCATTGGAGGGATATCTTGGACCCACCCATCCCTTAAATTATAAAGGGATAACCCATCACTATCTGGGAAACCCCGTGTATAAGATATATTAGGCTCACGAGTTTCATATATTATTAATGTTCCATATCACTGATAAAAAATAATTATCATAAATATGATTAAAAATAACTTGTTAGACCCATATAAAAAAACAATTCAGATAAAAATAACCCTATCTTTTAAAAACCATTTTTAACATTAAAAAACCCTTTATTATAATTTAAATTTCAATAATAAAATTAAAAAAAAAGGAAATATCATTTTTAATTTAAGAAAACATGTAAGCTTTTAATGTATTCATTAAAGAAAATATTCAAGGTGGTAGAGAAGTTGTTGTTGTGTACGTTATGTATAGAAAAATCCTTTTATAATTTATCAAATTGTTCTCTATAAAACATATTAAACGATCCATCTTGGAATCCAATGAATGAAATTATAGAAAAAAAAATATTTTTTTATAATAATTTTATATCCATATAAATATATATATTATGTAATATCAACAATTTTTACAAGGTGAACAAAATTTGTTAAATTTAAATCCATAAAAATTGAATGAGGCCTAATCTACATAGAGTATTTAAATCATATTCCCCATGAAAGAATGAAATTTGAAAAAAATTAAATAACATGATTGAATACAAATTAATGATATGACTATTCAATGGGATATGTATATAAACATTATTATATTTAATTTGTGTTTAACATCAAAATATGACTCAATGAAATGATATCGAGGTGAAGTCCCTGAACATGAGTATGAAGTGTCATGTACGTTCATTTTCTTCATGAATAATAACATTAGGTTGATTATTTTTTTATTTATAATCTATTTTAGTTTTGTTTTTTGTTTCATAAAACTTATTAACATGTTATAATAATTTCTTTGTTATTTGAGTTCATGTTGGACGATTTCATTTTATTCGGTACATGTGTCCAAAATTACTATGATTTTTTGTCTATAGTCGAAGTGGTCATCAGTATATCATCTAAATGATTATAATAATAAAGAAATTTTTTATAATTTTTATTCATAAATTATTCTTTTTAAATCCATCCACTATTTATGGATATGAAAAATGAACTATGATACAATATAGAGATGGTATGTCGTACGTACTCATAAATGGAATTTTTATTTCTCAATTATCATTATGGGCAGAAAATAAGTATAAATTTACCATAAAATAACTATAATAATATAATTGAATAAATACTACTCATTCAAATATAATTATATATATCATCCATCTGATGTGGTGATGAAAAACCAATAAGATTTTTGTTTGCTGGTGAAATTTCACACGTACATCCAAATAATGTTATCATTTTTCGTTGCATAAATTATTAGGATAATAGTGATATTTAAATAGTTAATAATGATAAATATCTCAGGAATATCATTTAAAAATTAATAATTCCACAATTATAAATAGTATTGTTAGGTGGTTATGGAATATAAATTACATTAATTCGTGAGGTAGTAGTCTGTCATACACACGAACGATAAATTATTTCCCCATTTGATGGATTTCAAGATTAATTCAGGAAATGATATTAAATTAATGAAACCATATTATATTATGTTTAATATAGTTATTACTTCTTCGCTGTTGAATATTATTTGAAGGAGAGTTAATACGAAATTAAACAAAACCACTTAATTAAAAACAATACATTTTATTTAGAAAATATCTTTTAAATAAGAACATAATACAATTATAGTTGGTATTATTTATAAAATAATATAAAAAAAATGTGTGTATGGATTATAGGATTGGAATTGGGTAGATATTGGTTGATAGTAATAGGGTTTTTTGTGTTACGAAAAGATAATAAGAGGTTACTTTTTTCAAGAGAGGAGAAGGGGAATATTAGAATCCTTCAAATTAAGAAATTAATATAAATTATTTATATAATATAAATGGATAAAAACTAATTTATTTAGAATATTGGATCAATAATGTCTGAAATAATTTCATCCAATAAAATTTATACATGTTTTAAATTGTTTTTAATAATTATAATTTGGCTTTAATCCTTATTAAACCCCTTTAACTCTTATGATGATAACATATATTTTTACAATTTAAGAGTCAATATAGTTACAATAAAATCCATACAAGAAATTAATAGTTCATTTATGAGATTATAAACATTTTCCCAATATATTGGAATAATTATAATTATTTTATATAATTTATAATTTTTTTTAAATATCATTAATGTAAATTTCAAAACTATTCATTACATGACATATTAAAAATATGATATCAAAAATATAAATTGGAATGAATTCTTCAAAAATGTTACTAACGTGTCAAATACATATATACTATTATTGTATGAAATTACGTAATTTAAATTATATTTATTTTAAAAATTAAATATCATTCATTTGATATTTATATTAATTAAAAATTTTCTCCATTATCATTAGTGAATCATTTAAGACAATTATTTTCTAACATGAAAATTAAAAATAAATTATCAACATGTTTATAAATATTTTAGATTTAAAATTTCTGTTTAGAAGAAAAATGTATCTTCAAAATAAACCTATATTAAAATTTTCAAATATATTAAAACATAAGTATGAAATCTCTGACTTTTCATTAAAATAAAATACTCTAATGGGATGAAAGTCATCAAAATTTCTCCAAAATGTCATAAAATAAGCCCAATAATGATTTATATCAAAAATAGATCATACAATATAACTTGTAACATGTTGAGGTAATTTTATAATTTAAAAAAAATATTTGTACCATTAATTACCCAATTTACCCATAACTGTGGTAATAAAAAGAATTTAAAATGTAACTATTCATTCTGTCACAAAATGAAATAAATTATTTACCAAATTTCATCATCTTTATTCCATATATGGAATCAATTGTTAAAAAATTGAAAATATAATTGGATAAAATTAATATAAAATTAATCTGATTTATGAAACAATAAAAAAATTTGAATTAAAACCCATCAAAATATTAAAATGCATTTATATCAATAACTGACTTGAAATTGAATCTGACTATAATGAACAAAAGTTTAATCAATCAAAATTCTATTATTATAATTATTCATTGTACTATTGTCACTTTAGTATACATAATGAAATATCATCATACTAAACACCATGTCACTATAAAACATAATTTTTCCGTGATGTTTCCCTAATTTAAAAAATTTGACATACACGATTGCATGTAGGGTGATTCTTGGGGTCTAATGAAACAAAAATATATTTTTAGAGAATATTAATTGAGCCTTATTAATAGTAATATTACCTTTATGAATAGTATTATGTCTGTTGTTAATAGTACACCATCCAAAAGAATAGTAACCCCACCTTTGAATGTATTTATAAAATTTAGTCATTATATAAGTGATTATATGACCATAGAAAGAGTAATTGTATTTTTGTAAGTCAAAAAAAAATTATTTAAAGTTTATTAGTTAATTTTATAAAAAATTATTCCTAAAATGAGTTCATAAATTAACAATTTTATGTCTTCTGGTTTTAAGATAATTTTATATTGTTATATGTAGAATTTTGAAAAATTATTAAATTATTTATAGTTTTAATAGAAGTATTTATCAAGTAAATTATGATTATAATTAAAAACGAAATTAATAATATTTGGAAAATTAATTATTAAAAATGGAGTTCAATTTTTGTTTCTACTCATTGATAAATTTATAGGATTAATTTTATGAGTTTTTCTAAAGTACTTGAATTTTTGAGGAATAATAAAATTTAATAATTTACGATAAGTTCAAAAACATGAATTAATGTACTTTTATTAAGTCATTGATGATGTAAATGGTCATTTTTTTGATCTGACATGTTCTTGTTGTTGTTTCATTCATTTAATCGCAAACATTTCATTGTCTAAAGAAGAAATAATAAACAAATTATTAAAATATTAAGAAACCCCTCATCCCCTCAAATATAAAAACCACAGACTCTCTCTCTTCACAAACCTCCTCTAAATCCACTTTCCTTGACTAAATTATTCTTAAATGTATCCCCAAGATGCTCCCATATGTCTATAATCCCTTGGTCTCTTCAAATTACCATATACTCTCCCTTAAGTGGATCATGTGGAAGATTAATTTATATGGTAAATTCATATTTTCAATTATGTTATGATATTATATTATATTATTAAAATACATCCTTTATACTTTTTTTTACTAGTAGTAAAAACATCATCTGAAATGTGTTAATTTTCTATATTCAAGGACAATGAGTTATCAATTTACATTACCGTCTACAATTATTGTCCTGAAAAAATTCTTATATATGAAATAGACAATAATATATGTATTATGTCTCATCTATGATTCTGGAATATTTGGATACAGCTGGTTTTGAATTATAAAACAAAATGTGTTCGTTGTGATCAATAACTACCAATTAACCCAAAATATTATCAATATTGTTCAATAAAATGATTCATCATTAGTCCAAATAACCAAATTAAATTTAAAAACATTTAACATTTTTTATCTTCAATAATAATATATATCTTCTATTCAATACACCCATCATCATGTTAAATGATTATATGTTCTTGTATATATGTAATCTTATCATGAAACAAACAATCCCAAACAATGAAAATGAATCTCATAACCTATCAAAAAGGTTATGAATGAACTAAAAATAATTTTATACTAAACAAATTACATATAAAAGAGGATATGTAATTATTAATTAAATAACATAATTTTATTATTAATGTTATTATTCTAAATTGGATAACACCATCAGACCTAAGGTTATGGATTCTTCATGAACCACCATTATTATTTCAGGTTATTCTTACTTTATTTTCACTCAAATGAATCCCTACATTCTATTTATATACATATTATAATTTTTTTTATCAAATATCACATTTCAAGATCCATTATTCATTCTATTTTAGGGATATACATACTTTCATGTGATTCCTTCCTCAATACTTCTAGATACTTTAACATGTTATAAAGAAAATTATTGAATTTGTACCCAATTTCAAGTACACACTACCATATACTTTAGTAAACCATTATTTTATTAATTCATTGTTTTTATTATGATAAACTTCTAATATCGATTCTAGTTTTATATATAATTTAATTCCCCTTTTAATTTTTATTCCCGTTAGTATTTTCCATAAAACCACACAATAATGTTTTTCTTCTAAAATTTCCTAAATACACTATATACATGTTTTAAACTCTATTCAACATCACTTTACCATGATATATTCCTATTTGAACATATTAATTTACATGTATGATTCAGTACCTTTATTATATGGACACTTTTATGATACGCCGATTCCTTATGGTTTATGACATGATTATGATACCCATTTTATTTCATTGGCACCCTTATGTTTATGTATGATTGATTATGTATGATTATCAATGGGGAAATAATATTCATGATCACTTTTACATGGTTGAACTAAGATGGGAATCCAATTCATTGTATATATTTGAGTCTCATGAGGTGTTACTTGCAATGGTCTAGAAAGTTAGCCTTGACAGGTGATACCATGTCCAAAGGTCTTAGTAGTAATCCAGGACATGTGCACCCATATGTGAAATGATCCTTGACTCGTTTTAATGTCATGTTTTATGTTTCTACCACATTACTATGACTCCATTTTTATATGATCTCATGTTTATATGTTATGATTTCATTTTTTCTACGCCTTTTATTTTTATTATGTCATTCTTTTTAACCAATGTAAAAAAGATCTATTTTTATGCTTATTACCTTATTGGGATTTTAGCTCACCCCTTTGTTCATGTTATCCTCTAGTTATCCTATATAGGTGTATGATAACAATGGGATATATGATCTCTTTTTTAAGAATATATAAATAACGTTTTTATTTAGTCCCATGTTTTTAGTTTTTTATCTTCTCTTCAAAGACACTAGAATTTACGATCCTTGTCTTGTAATATAATTCATTACTATACATAAAAGCATGTAATTTTATGTGAAATTATAGATTTTTGATAGTTTGTATCATATGATGTTCTATATATATATATATATAGATTATGATTATATAACTTTAATAAGAACCTTACGGATGAGATTATGTGTGTTAAAACATCCCTAAATTTTGTTAAGTATAGAGTAAGTTATTTATCAAGAAAACACATCCTAGTCTGGATAAAAATAGGTAGAGGTGTCTCTAAAATAATATTATCTAGGAGAAAACAAGAAAACACCACATTAAGCTAGAATCGAATGGGAATTGGTGCAGAACAATGGGAATTATTGTACTCTCAGATTTACACTCACTAGGGATATGATTTTTTAAATATATGAGATTGGTATAAACGATTATTATGGGAATTAAAAAGTTACCCATAAGAATATAAGTTAATAAATATATATAAGATAACCTATATTTAATCCAAGTTTATCTTAAGTTATGATATACTTTTCATTTACATGTTCATCCTTTTATGTTCAATGTTTCATTTTAATGCTTAATATATATGTGTTCGAGCCCAATAATTGTGCATTATTTTACATAGTAAACGGTTAGAAATAAAAGCACAAATTCCAAAAATTAATGTGATAGGTAATGTTATGATTTCTGTAGTGATAAGACAAATATGAGAGGAATGGGTGCTCAACATTCATGATAGTACTTTCTCAACTAGATTATGTTATGAATAATAACACGCACCAAATGGAACAACCTCATACCCCACGAAAAGAGAATGAGGACATTGAATCATTCATACAGGAATGGCCTCACTTATTTAGTGGATCTTCTAATCCCCTCCTCACGTAACATTGGATTAACTCCATTGAAATGATATTTTATATCCTCTACGGCTAAGAAGAAGAGAATGTCATACTACTAGTCTATATTTTTGATGGGGAAGCTGATCAGTGGTGGACAATGACCAAGAATAAAATGTCTCAAAAGGAAATCGTTTCCATGGATTCGGAGGAATTCAATAAAATGTATTTCAATTAATATTTTCCACAAACCATCCACCTCAATATGGAAAGAGTGTTCCTCTATCTCAAGCATAAGGAAGTGGATTCCATCAGGGAAAATGAAGAAAATTTCACAAGGATTGTAATATTCACCCTCACCATTGTAATAAAGACTGAATGAATAGTAGATAAACTCATTAGTAGTCTAAATCCAACTCTATAAAAATAATTGCTGATCCAAGACACTTATTGTAAGGTTGAGATTGTTTGTTGTTCCCTCAAGGATAAAATGGATATCAGAGACTCCCAGTGGTCTCATGGGGCCAAAAAAATAGAAAAAGTGTGAGTCTAATATGGGTGGTTAGAAAAAATATCCAATGGTGGAAAGAAGATCGAACATTCCAGAAGTCAAAATTGTGGGAAGAAGAATCCCGAGAACGTTTAATCGGAACCCAAAATTTCTTCAAATTTGGAAGAATGGGTCATTATGTTATAAAATAATGAATTGATATGGATAATATCAATCAATGTTGAAGAAGAAAAGATGTTTCTGAAATAGACTCAACTAGTGGTGCATTGTTAGAACTACAAGGATGATGGGAATTATGCAAAAAATTTCACTAAGACAAGGGTTTTCGGAGGAAATCAACAACAACAACCAAGGAAACAAGGAAGATTGTATGTTTTAACTACTATAGTGGTGGAGAAAAACAATGATATGGTGATATGTATGATAGTTATTAATTCAATAATAGAGAACACAAAATTTGATTCTGTTTCTATGGATTCATTTATATATTTCAAACTAGGTAGAACAATTCAAACACCACCACAAAATTTAGAGGTCAAGTTATCTATTAGAACATATAATTGAGAAATTATTGCATCAATGGTTTATAACACCTCCCTGGTAAAGGTATATGGATTGATCATGCCCAGAAATAATTTTATAGTTTCTCTTGTTGAGTAAGATGTTTTCTTGGGAATGGATTGGATATATTTACTCAAATCTAACATCAACTACCGGGAAAGGGAGATCACTCTTCCCATCTTGAAGCATCCCACCATTAATTAAAAGTGTATGGAGGAAGATGAATATTTTGTAGAATCACTGTGTCAATTATGGATATTAATTATTTATAAGAAAACACTTCTAGCTCAAATGATTGAGACAAATGAGGTTATACTTCTCTAAGATATGCCCATCATGGGGGATTACACTAATATATTCCTTGAAGAGTTTCTTGGTCCTCCACTAGTTTGATAGGTATAGTTTTCAATTATGCATATTCCTGGATCTCTTCCTATATCAAAGACAAATTATAGAATAGACAATATAGAGCTAGAAAAGCTGAAAAAGTAGTTACAAGAGAATCTGGAAAAGGATTTTATATGCTTGAGTTAGTCCCCATGGGGTGTGCTAGTCCTCTTCATCAAGAAGAAGAATTGATCAATGTGTCTCTATGTTGATTATCGTGAGTTCAATAAAATATTGATAATGAACATGTATCACATAGAACAAATAGATGACCTTTTTGATCTGATTTTTGGTTCCAGTTATTCCACTAAGGTTGACCATCAGTCATAATATCACCAATTAAAGGTGATGAAGCAAGTAATTATAAAGACTTACAATCAAATGTGGTATGGAAACTATGAGTTAATAGTTATTCCCGTCAGACATAGTAATTTTCATGAATATTTATTGGATTTAATTAATATTTCTTTTAAAAATAACCCCCACAAATTTGTTGTAGTCTTTATCGATGATATTCTAATATACTCAAACAATAATGAGAAACACAAGGTTGATTTAAATACTGTGCGGTAGAAATTTGAAGGGAGAAGTTGTATGAAATATTTAGTAATTGTGAGTTCTATACAGAGGAAGTATCATTATTGGGGCATGTTATCACCATAAAAGGGATATTTGTATACCCTTCCAAGAAAAAGGAAATTGAAGAGTGTCCCAAACCAACAACTGTAACTGAGATCCACAACTTCATTGGTCTAGATGGGTATTATCGAAGATTTGTGGAGAACATTCCCTAGTTTTCAAACCCAATGACCAAGATAACATAGAAGGGGTGATTTTTTTTGTTAGAGCCGATCCCTTGGGTCCCATTCCGTGACAACCCCAAGCCTGCCTTTAAAGGGCTAGG
This sequence comes from Viscum album, assembly GCA_963277665.1. NCBI lineage: Eukaryota > Viridiplantae > Streptophyta > Magnoliopsida > Santalales > Viscaceae > Viscum > Viscum album. Next base: position 1,538,410,727 of record OY728147.1, on the reverse strand, counting down.
GGCTGGCGACTAGCACCGAAAGCGTATTTCCCGAAAATCGGGAAGGCATTGCCTTTATAAAATGTAAACCCCCACAACCAAGAACACAGCTGGTTATGAACTATGGGTAAACTGTATAACAATAAGAGTGCTAAAATAAATAGGGGATGCAATACACGCCCAACATTAAAGGTACAAGTATAACCAAAAATACAATACTACTGGAGAAAGAGAAAGACAACTACTGGATCATCCTTCGAGGTTCATACCTGAAGGTTAGGTACAGATCACCTCCTCAGCACTCCACGTCTGCTCATCTCCTCTTCATACCAACACGTCGTATGGTCCACCTCTGGGTACTATCCCTTCCTGGTACCCTCAGCCTTGGTAAGCATTGTCTATCTTCTGCACCAAACACAATAGGGGGTGAGAATTACTCGTGAAGGGGTGAGTATAATGATACTTTGTAGGGACCTCGATACCCTCAAATGTCTCACAAAACTCACAAAGGATAAACCACAGAGGATTTAAACCATTGAAAACCCTACATTGGTATATACCTATACATATACCTAAGATATAACGTATTCCGATCTCATTCATGAAGAAACACACGGTCCAACTCAAAATCCAAAAGCTCAATTGTTCCACAAAGGAAGGATTACCATGAAGGTAAGTACCACACTGGTATTCCGCTTAGATTAATACCAGTAAGGTATCACCATGAAGGAAAGTACCACACAGGAATGCCACAGAGATGAATACCACCAAGGATTCACTACGAAGGAAAAGTACCACACAGGGAGGCCGCACAGAAGAATACCAGGAAGGTATCACAATGAAGGTATGTACCACAAAAGTAAGCCACACCGAAGAATACCACCAAGGTATCACCATGATGGTATGAAGAACACATGCATTCCACCCCGAAGAATACCACCAAGGTATCACCACGAAGGTAAGTACCTCAACGGTACACCACACCGAAGAATACCACCAACGTTTCACCATGAAGGAAAGTACCACATAAATATAGACTCATTCACACAAGGTATATCTTAGGTACATAAGTAATGATGATTAGATATAACTACTGAATAATCTTACACTATTAAGAGGTAGATCCACAAAATATCCTAAATCATCATCAGACGCACATAGTATTGTAGTACAACGTCAGTACGTCGTCAGTACGTCGTTAGACCCACACAGGATCCTCATACATCTCGAGTACATCATCAGATCCACACAGGATCCTTGTACATCTTCAGTACATCGTCAGACCCACTCAAGATCATAGTACTTCTCTAATACATTGTCAGAACCACATAGGATCTCTAGGTGATGACCGACATAGGATTGGTCAGTGCTGACCCACACAGGAATGCTCGGTGCTGACCCACACAACACCGCTCGGTGCTGACCCACACGGGATCGGTAGATGCTGAACCACACATGATCACTTGGTGGTGACTCACACAAGGTCTCTCAGTGCTAACCCACACATGGTCGCTCGGTGCTAACCCACACTAGGTGGCTTGGTGCTGACCCACATAGGGTCGCTCATTACTGACCGAGACAGGATCGCTCGGTGCTGACCCACACATGATCTCTATTCATTCTTCACGTCACATCCAGCTACTCAATTCCCACACTAAACTTTCTCATCTCCGGGAGGGTCCGCTCCTCAATCCATTGGTTGATACACAAATTTTCACAATGTCCCATGAAGAAAAAACTCAACGTACTGCCACGTCATAGGGGTCTCAATGCAACAGACGGTGCGTCAATCGGACGCCTAGTCTGTAATTTATTAGTCATTTAGTCTCGATGGCGAGATCGGATTCATTCTTGATCCATCCCTACTGTACCCCAACTTAACGGAAAACTCTAGTGAGGGTATACCGAAGGGGTCACCTCACTCCAAGGTTTACAGTATCATTGACAGTTTGTCAAACAGACGCATGGTTCCAATGTTATGGCCTATAGAGTGAAAACCTCATAGCTGGTCCGGGTCCGGTTAGACCGGGTCGGACCGACCCAAACCGACCTGACATGGGCCGACCCGACCTGGTATCGGTGGATCCGGACCATGCCGGGAAGCCCGGCCCGTGCAGGGCGGTCAAGCACGCCCTGCGCGGCGCGGAGGCTGAGGGCGATGTCGAGGTCATGAGGGAATCGAGCACGCAGGGGCATTGAAGGGCTATGGGGAGGCGAGGCTGCATGGGCCGTGGATGGCAGTGAGGTAGCGAGGCCATGGGGCAGCGAAGCCGTGGGACGATGGTGGCCACAGGGGCCGTTGAGGGCAGTAGGGCGGCGAAGGTTGTGGGTGGCAGAGGCCGTGGGGTGGCGTCGACCCTGGGCAGCATAGGCCGCGGAGCGGCGATGGCCGCGGGGCGATGGTGGTCATGGTGCGGCTGTAGCCACGGCCGTTGGAGGGAGTGGGGCAGCGGGGGACCCGGGCGGTAGAGGTTGTAGGGTGGTGGTCAGCAGTGGATGCGGGGCGGCGCGGCGGCCGCCCCCGTGGCGGGGCGGGGGCCGCGGGGTGGCACCATTGGATCATCACCTTGGGCGTGGCTGGCCAAGGTTCCGACTGCCATTATCGTGTCTCGCTGACGTTGGTTTCTCTCTTACTCCATCGCGAAGAACACAGCAATTAATCTAAAGATTTGCGGAGAGGTCAGGCCATGTTTGTTTGGCCCTCAATCTATGCGTTAGAGCGGCATCAATTATCTATAATCTCTTCTTTATTTTTATGATGTATTATCACGAACGGGTAAGGTGAAAAATTTTAAACTACCACTATACCTCGGTTGTTTGTTGATGTCGATGAGGAGGGAAGAACGATTGTCGATTGAATAAGTACCACATTGGAGTATATCACATGGAAGAATTCTATGTCATAGGTCAGAGTTCTTCATTGGAGAAGCATTCTTCATTAGAGAAGAAGAATTCCTCCAAAATCTCTCCTCTTCCAATCCTTTCTCCCAATTCAACCCAAAAAGAAAAGTAGCCAATATGATGTATTTCATCAATTTAATTGTTGGAAAAAATTTAAATTGACTTCATTAATTATGATGTGGTTGGAACCATTAAAGTGGGAGGATACCTCATTATATCTCCAATTAAAGGGGAGTTCAAGAGTTTTCTCTATAACAAAGAAGGTGTTTAGGGGGTTCGGGTGGTCCCCACCCTTAAATTCAAATTGGGACGTTTTGGGCTCGGTGGTCCCCAACTCAACAACTTTCACATGGGTGGTTCAAAAAAATATAAAAATGTTAAACAATTTTTATTTTTATTTTTCAATAATAAAGTAAAAAAACTCATTCATCATAGACCTACTACGGTCAATTTCAAGGTCTACTTAAGCGAATACTAGCGTTGTGAGTTCAACGGTGCCCTCAGATTTCAATTCTGAGCACTGGTTCAAAAGATACAAAATCCTGCTTGCACGTTTTCTAGACGTACCCGAAAATGAGTTCAGAAATTCATTTTGGGAACTAAGAGGACTCAGAATCATGCGCCGTTAATTTTCACAGACTCGAAAAATTCCAATTTAATTAAAAAAATTCATTGAATTTCCGGGACTTTAAATTCTCCCCACCTAAGGGCTTTACATCCCTGTAAGACACAACTAAAAACTTGGAAAATATGTGGGGGTAATGAGCACGAATATGAGCCTCCCGCTCTTATGTGCTTTCCTAGAGTTTCCCATGCTGCCTATGAACACTCAATATAGTTATAGACTGCCCACAATGGACCCTCTCCTGTCGATACTCAATCTCAACTGGAACCTCCGTATAAGTCACTCTGTAGTTGAAATCCAACACTCCGTGGTTGATGACGTGGGATTGGCAGTGCACATTTCTCCTCAGCTGGGATACATGGAAGATTTCATGCACCCGTTTCAACTGAGGTGGAAGAAATAAGCGGTAATCCAACTTCCCAACTCTACTGAGGACCTGGAAGGGTCCGATGAGCCTCAGAGATAACTTGCCGCCTCATCCAAATCTTCACAATCCTCATTGAGGAGAGAACCATAGAAATACATGGTCTCCATCCTCGATCTAGAGAGCTCTCCATCTCCTGTCGTCATACGACTTCTACCTGCTTTGTGAAGTCTTCATCCGATCTTGGATGATCTGTACCTTCTCTATGGTATCACAAACCATCTCTGGTCCCACGAGTGCTGACTCACCTGGGTCGGTCAAGCACAACGGTGATCTAAAAGGTTTGTTGTACAACGTGTCAAAAAATGCCATCCCAATGGTGGATTGATAGATGTTTTTGTATGAAAACACCACCAAAAGAATGTGATCCTTCCTGCTACAACTGAAGTCAAGGACGCAAGCACGCCACATGTCCTCAAGGGTCTGAATGATTTTCTATTTATGTCCATCTAACTGAGGATGGAAGGCATTTCTCAAACAAAGATGCATCCAGAAAACCTCCTGCATCCCCTTCCATACAGAGGAAGTGAAATGTTAATCATGATCGAATACAAGCATCGATGGTACACCATGTAGCCACACAATCTTTTTCACATAGTGGCATCCCAATCTCTCTAATCAGTATGAACTGGGATGACTTGGTGAGTCCATCGACAATCACCCAAATCAAGTCTTTTCCCTTTGATGTACGTGATTTTCTATCATGATGTCCATCGATATCCCATCCCACTTCCACTTTGGATCCTCTAAAGGCTGAAAAAATATTTATAGTACCTGATGCCCCGCCTTCACTTTACTTACAAGTGAGGAACCAGGAGATAAACTTTGCAACAGATTTCTTCATTCCCGGCCAGCAGTTCTATCGTCAGAGAACCTGGTACGTCTACGCCACTCCAAGATTTACCGTTAGAGGAAATGTGTGGAACTCGCTTCAGAATTCTTCCTGAAGTAACACTGGTACAATGGTACATTCTATTAAGAGGATGATGTGCTCCCCAGCTTCAAAAAAATCCATCAGGTGCTTGTGCTATTGATATCTGAGCACGTCGAGTCTCATAGTCAGTGTCACCACATTGCACCTCCCTGACTCCCTGAAGAAGTGGGGGAGTGACTGTAAGAGTCTGTAGAAAAGCTACTCTATCCCAATCCAAAATGGTTATCTTCAAATCTACCAGCTAGTCCATCACCTCTTCTAGTAGCTGTATAATAGACATCCCACTGAGTGAATATACTACATCATTTCCCCTTCCCAGAAGTATAGACTATCTCAATCTCATAGTCCTGGAGGAACTCTAGCCACTTCTATTTGGAACTGAAAACTTAAAAGTCCTACTACCACAGATGTATGTCTGGCTAACACATGAGTGATCGGCTACACCGTCCTATGAATGAGTCCATCCCGTGCTACCTGGGTTTTACTTTTCAATGACCAAGGATAACCCCATTCTAATATTGTAGAGAAACCACAACCTTTTTTCCTAATATAGTCAATATGAGTATGAATTGTGGATGCCCATTCCATACCAACACTAACATCGTAAGGCATCGATGCATCCACCAAGAGGTTCCAACCAAAACTATCACCTCAAGGGTCAGATCACACCTTCAGCATAAGTGTGATTGTCGATTCTCCTCCCAATGGTATCTCTAGTTGTGAGGGTCAAGTCAACAGTTTAACCAGAAACTCTAGGTCTTGGACAAGATTTGTGGATGGTAGGAATGATTTGTACTTATTTATTTCGATATGACAACAAGTAGTAAACATAAACCATTCCTTGAATCATTCCCAGATCCCTTGGGTCACACTCTTTAACCACATGCAGCTACTCTCTTCCCCTTTCCACCAGCTCCCTAAGCCTGGTGGGGACCACAAAAAGGGGTGGTTGTAATCTGTCGAAATATACCCCACCTCATGCTGCTCTCTTAGCTCAACTTCAACATCTTTTGCCTTTCATATTCATCATTCCTCAACACTTCCTCTTATCAAAACATTTTACACACTCATGTCTCTGAGACTGGTGCTAGTTTCTTACTTCCCCACTACTAACATTCAATGACAGTATCTGCTCATCCAAAGAACATTCAACTACAAAGATTCCCTCTAGCACCCTTACGTAAGTAGAAATTCATAGAGGAATAGTGTAGGCTCAGATGTCCTTAAATACAAATCACTAGGAGGTCTGAGCCATGAATCACTGATTTTAATGTATTCATCGATTACTAGGAATGATCGGTATGCCTCGATGAATACTCAACTATTGACATGTCTTCCGGCCGAAGCTATAGAAGCTCTAGAGAACTCTCATCAACCTCTTCTTTCCTGTCCTCAAACCCCAGTGAGTCAGGATCACCTTGGAAACTAAAGATTATATGATTCTGAAGCATGTTCAAGGAACTAAGCCAACTAGTGTCCTCTACCGGGACTAACAGTCGTATCTACAGACCAATGGGTAGTGGTATAGCTGGAACACTACCCAAATGTACTATTACAGGTAATGGTCCACGTAACAAAGCCTCATCACTATGCAGACCATCCTCATTGTCACATTTTAAAAAGGACTAGTTGTTAAGATCACCTTCTTCCCTATTGGTGTCTCAGATATGCAGAAAAATCTAGCAATCACCTCCAGCCAGCCCTCAACTGCGTGGGAATCTGTTTCACCTCAAAACCTAAGAGGCCTCTGATACTAGAACTCGTGAAACATTCTCAGTTGGTGTGCACCATACGCCAGTGCGGCCGATGGTATCTAATGCCCAATGGGTGGTGGTGCTTCTGGTACACCACCCGAAGGTGCCAACATAGTAAGAGGGCCCTACACCGAAGCCTCGTTTCTCGATGGGTCGTCATCGCGAACTCTCTCTAGAGCCCTAGATGGCTGTCTACATAGTGGCATCTTGATAAAAAATATGTGTGCCATGGTCATTTAGTTATACCTGTTGAGATGACTCAAGTGTTCACAAAGAAGACTGTTCAAAACACACACACAATCAGTGTTTTCGTGCATAGAGTCGGGAATCAGAAGTCAGGGTCCTGGTGTATGGATATGTCGGCCACCGAACCAACACCAGTTTCCCGAAATTAATAGCCACACTCACTACACGTTACACTAATGTTATTAAAAAGATCGTAGTCTAATATTATATGGTAGAACCAACGCCTATGATACCAATTTGTCATAACCCATCCCTCGAGGCCCGTATCGTGATTACCCCAATCCTGCCTTCCATAGGCCAGGGGCTTGAAACCAGCACCGAATGAGTATTTCCCTAAAACTGGGAAGGCATTTCCATTAAAACCTATAAACACCCACAACCAAGCACACTGATAGATATGAACACATGGTAAACTATAAAGCAAAAATAGTGTTGAAAGTAAGAGGGTCCAGAATACAATCCATACAGTAAAGGTACAAGTACAACATAAAATACAATACAACTAAATAATGATAAAGACAACCACTAAATCATCCTCTGAGGTTTCTACTTGAATGATATGTATATATACCCTCCTCAGCACTCCACGAATACTCATCACCTCTGCATACCGACACGCTGTATGGTCCACCTCTGGGCATTGTCCAGTCCTGCTACCCTTTGCCTCGATCAACACTATCTGTCATCTGCACCAAACACAATAGGGTGCAGGCATATCCTGTGTAGGGGTGAGTATAACGATACTCATTAGGGAACTCGAGACCCTCAAAGGTCTCACAATCTCCCCAAATGATACACCAAAAAAGGATGTAATCCAGTGAAAACCCTACTTAGGTATATGATCATACATATACCTATGTTATCATGTATAACCGTCTCATTCTTGAAAAAACACATGGTCGAACTCAAAAGCCCAAATCTCAACAGTTCTACAAATGAAGGATTGCCAGAAAGGTTAGTACCACACATGTACGCCACACAGAAGAATACTACCAAGGTATCAACACAAAGGAAAGTAAAACACACGCATGCCACACAAAAGAATACCACCAAGGTATCACCACTAAGGAAATTTACCACATAGGTACTCTACACAAACAAATACAAAAAAGGTATCACCACGAAGGTATATACCACACAGTTATTCCACACATAAGAAAAACACCAAGGTTATACAATTAATGTAAGTACCACACGGGTACGCCAAACTGAAGAATATAACCAAGGTATAACCATGAAGGTATGTACCACACAGGTATGCCACACTGACGAATACCACCAAGGTTTCACCACGAAGGAAAGTAGAACACATGTATGGACTCATCTCACAGTGGGTATATCATATGTAAAAAAGTAAAAATGATTAGATGTAACTACGGAATCATCTTACTCTGTAAAGAGGAAGACCCGCGAAGGATCCAAAAGCATCATCTGATATACATAAAATCGTAGTAAATCGTCTTTAATTCGTCTGTACGTTGTCATACCCACACAAGATTCTTGTACATATCCACTACGTCATCAGATCGACACAAGATCCTAGTACATCCCCAGTACATCGTTAGAACCACTCAGGATCCTAGTACATCTCTATTACATCATCAGACACACACATGATCAGTAGGTTCTAAACAACATAGGATCGTTCTGTACTGACCCACAAATGTTCACTTGGTGATGACCCACATAGGATCGCTCGGTGTTGACCCACAAAGGACTACTAGGTACTGACCCACACATGATCGCTCGGTGGTGACCCACACATGGTCGCTCGGTTCTAACCTTCATAGGATCGCTCAGGTCTGACCCACACAGGATTTCTCGATGCTGACCGACGCAGGGTCGCCCAGTTCTGACCAAGAAAAAATTTCTCAGTGCTAACCTACATAGGATCCCGATTCATTCTTCACTTCACAGTCAGCCACATGGTTCCCTCACTAAGATTGCTCATCTCTAGGAGGGTCCACTCCTCAATTAGTTGGTCGATACTCTAATTGTCATGAAGTCCCATGAAGAATTTACCCAATGTATTTTCACGTCATAGGGGTCTCAAACACAACAAACGGTGCGTCGATCAGACGCCTGGTTTGTATGTTATTAGCCATTTATTCCCGAGGTCCCGGTTGGATTCATGCTCGATCCAACCCAACCGCAACCCAACTATACCCAAAACACCAGTGGGGGTATACCAACGTGTCCGTCTGGCTCCAATGTTTACAACACCGTTGATGGTTTGGAAAACAAATATATGATGCCAATGTTATAGCTGATAGGGAGAAAAGATCGTAGCTCATCCGGGTCTGGTCTGACCTGGCCCGAACTGGTGTTGCCCGGCCCGACACTGTTTGGGTCGACCCTGCCCACGATGGGAGGCCCAACCCGCACTGGGCGGTGAGACCATGTGGGCCATGAAGGGTCGCGAGGTAGTCAGGCGGCGGTGGTCGCAAGGCGGTGAGGCTGCGGGGCGGTGAGGCCGTGTGACAGAGGAGGCTACGGGGGCTGCAGAGGGTCGTGGGGCGGCATTGGCCATGGGGTGGAAGAGATTGTGGGGTGGGGGTGGTCGCGAGGTGGCCTGGGGTGGCGTCGTTGCGCCATCACCATCGTCGCGACCGGAGTTGGTGTCGTCTTCCATTCTCATGCCCCACCGAGGTTGGAAGCTATCATCCTCCATCGCGAAGAACACAACAATTAAACTAAAGATTTTCATAGTGGTTGGGCCATGTTTGTTTGGACCGTTGTCTTCGTGATAGAGAAGCAGAAAGCTACTATAATCTCTTTAGGATTTTTATGATGAATTATCAAGAACGGGTAATGGGAAGAAATTCAGACAACCACAATACCTTTTTCATTTGTTGGCGTTGATGAGGAGGGAAGGACAGTCATTGATTGAAGACATCCCATGTTGGAGGATAACCTGTGGAAGAAGTCGAAGTCATACGTCAGTGTTCTTCTTTGGAGAAGCGTTCTTCGTTGGAGAAGACGAATTACTCCAAAATCTATCCTCTTCCAATAATTTCTCATAATTCCACCGAAAAAGAAATGTATCCAATATGTTGTGTTTCATCAATTTAATTTTTCGCACAAAATTAAATTTATTTCATTAATTTCGATGGGGTTGGCAACATTTAAGTGGGAGGATACCAAAGGTTATCTCCCATTAAAGGTAATTTCAAGAGTTATCTCCATAATAAAGGAGGAGTTTAGGGGGTTCCGGTAGTCCACACCCTTAAATTCAAACTGAGATGTTTTGGGATCGGTGGTCCCCACATTTATAAAATTCACATGGTAGGTTCAAATAAAAATAATAATGTTAAACAATTTTTTATTTTTTTCCCATGAAAAAGTGAAAAAATATCTTTCACCTTCGACCTACTGTGGTTGAGGTGAAGGTATCCTTAATTGAATACTGGTGATAAGAGTTCAATGGTTCCCCCATTTTTAAATTCTATGCATCTGTTCCAAAGTTACAAAAACCTGCTCACATGATTACAAAACATACCTGAAAAAAAGTTTAGAAATTATTTACGGGAACTCTAGGCCTAGGAATCACATGCCCTCAATTTTCACAGACTTGTAAAATTCCCATTTAATTAAATAAAATTACAAGGAATTTCCAGTTCATTACATCTTTCTAGACTCAATAATGTGAATACTGGATTATTGAGTTGAAAAAGAGGCTTGTCATTATGCCAATACTTATACTCCCAACAATTGGGAACAATTTGTTGTATAAAATGATGATTTAATGAATTTATTGGGTTTTACACTAATTAGAAATGATAAATTGATATCTTATCACATATGACGGTTGAAAATACATGATAAAAACTATTCTATGCATGATCTGGAAATAGATGTTGTGTTCATTTCATTTAAAATCTTGAAGCATTATCCTTGTGGGGATAAGTGTGAGATATATAATGATCAATAAAGTCTCAAATATATATTAACACAAAAATATATTAATATTTTCTAGTCAATTCGGTTATATCATATCATGGATTATGATTTCTCAGTCAAATACAATCATGATAAGGAAAATATAGTGGTAGATTCTCTAAATTAAAAGAATCATGAATCATTATCAATGATGAGAGTTGAGAAGGATCTAATTATCATGGATTTATAGAAGATGAAAAAGGTAATAATTAAGGCAGGAACATAAAAACTACTTTATATAATGGTTTCTCAACCATCACCCATGGAGACAATGAATGATTCTCTAAGAAAAGATGTCAAATTTTAGAAAAGGAATGTATCTATTAGAAGTGGGAAATCATCAGAGTTAAAGATTCATGGGTACGAAATAATATGATTTGGGTCACGATAATATGTACCTTATGATACAGGGACAAAGAAAGATATTCTGAATTCCACACATAGCTCAAACATCTTCTATTAACCCATAAATCTCAAATATGTTTTGATATCCCTCATAGAATTTTGGTGGTACAATATGAAGAAGGTGATTGTTGAATATACATCAATGTTCATGGTCTATTAGAAAGTAAAGGGTGAATGGAAATGGAATGAGGGTTTTATGAAAAAAATATCTAAACCAACATGGATGTGGGTAGAATATCACCATGCATAATGTCTCTAGACTTCTAAGGACATTTAGATAAGAAAATTCTATATCGGTCATTGTGGATCATCTTACAATGACTGCTCACATTGTGACAATTTTACTGGAATTTTCATTAGATCAACACACATGGATATATATCAAAGAGGTGGTAAGACTGTCGGATGTTTCATTATCTGTTGAATCTGATTATGATTAGGGATTCGCCACGATGTTCTGGAAAAGTCTCCAACATGCTCTATGCAAAGAACTGAACATTAGTATGACCAATCATCATCAAACTGATGGCCAATCTAAGATAAATATTCCAACACTAGAAGACATGTTGAAACAATGTTCTATGTACTTTCTATGAGTGTGAGATAAAAATCATGCACTGGTTGAATTCTCCTAAAAAACATTTTCAACTCATGCATCTGAATGTAACCATATGACGCCCATTATGGGAAAATGAGAATAACACCATCATGTTGGGATTAAGTTAGTGAGCGTAAGATGCTTGGACAGAAAATGGACAGTGAAATGGTGGAGCAAGTGAAAACTATTCAATAACACATCAATGTAGCCCAAATTTGACATAGGAGTATTGCAGACAATCATCAATGGGACTTTGAGTAAAAAGTTGGATACATGGTATTCCTCCGCATATATCCATGGATGAAGGTTATGATATTTTGGAAGAAAGGAAAGTTATGTCCCAGATACATCATCCCCTTTGATATTATGGATTATGTTAATGTTATGGACTATCAACAATAACTTCCACCTATGATGTATGAAGTACACGATGTATCCATATTATGAAAGTAAATCTGAGTTTCGTCATAATTACTATCTTTATAGGAGTTATTGTTTGAGAATTATCTTTCTTATGAGGAGCATCTAGTGAATATCTTTGATTATTGAGATAATGTTCTATGCAATAGGAATACACTCCTAGTCAATGTACTATGAAGGAACTATATGTGTGAAGAGGAAATATGGGAACTGGATGAGGCGATGAAGTAAAATTACCTGAACCTGTTTACGACATAGAATTTAAAATGAAATTTTGATGGAAAAAGTTTATAAGGGGGAAAGAATGTAATGACAACAAGATTAATAAATGGAAATTACATCCATATAAATATTATTTATTGAATAATCACATTAGAAAAAAATTAAATATTATTATATTAATACTATGTGACCATTAAACATTAATTTTCAACATCAATGTCTTGTATTTCAAAAGTCAGATATACACGATTGCGTCCAGGGTGATTTAAGTGGTCTGATCGAAAAAAATTAATTTTTTAAGAAAGAGTAATTGACAGGTATGAATAGTAATGTTACCCTTATAAATATTATTATGAACCTAATTAATAGTAATCCATCCAAACTAATAGTAAACAAACCCTTTAATGTTTATATAAAATTTTAGGAATATTATATGTGATAATATGAGAATAGTAAAACTATTGGTATTTTTGAGGTCATAAATATTTAATTAAAATTTATTAATTAATTTAAAAGAAATGTAATTTTCCTTAAATGTGTTCATAAATTATAATTTTAATTTATTCTAGTCCAACGATAATTTTATAAGACCTTATGCAATTTTTGATGACATTATAAAATAATTTATAGTTTAAAAATCAATGTTTTTTCAATAAAATTATTATTTTAAATAAAAGGGAAATATACCATATGCATATTTTTTAATAAATAGAGTTCATTTTTTGGTTTCTAAAAATCATTAAATTATTATAGTGATGTTTTGGATTTTATCTGAGATACCTGGATATTTTTTGAATAGTAAAATACGAAAATTTACATTAACTCACAAAACCTAAATTTCTGAATCATGCTTGAGTCATGGATGATGTAAATGACCATTGGTTCGAACTCACATGAACATATTACTATTTTTGGTCATGTAAAAATCACTAATTTTTTAATTATAGAGAAATAATAATCTAATGATTAGAATATTATGAAAATAGTCCTCTCTTTTCTATAAAAACCACCCACACTCCCCTCTTATCTTCACTCCTCCCATGCCTTTCGACTGACCTAAATTCTAATAAATATCTATAAAATATTCTAAACCATTTCCATCTATTCTTGGACTCTTCATAAGACCAAATCCTCTCCCCTTAAGAGGATGTCAAATAAGATTAATTTAAGAGGTAAATACATCTTCTCAATTCATTTATATTCCTTTCTTGTTCCTTTGTTTTATTTTATATCCATACATCACCTAATCCGAATGTTTTTTCTACACAACTACCACATATATACTAGACTGTTGTTATGATAATGGAATATGTTTTTATCATCTATCTTTTACTTGTATTTTATACTACTAGTAAAAACACTTTCCAATCTGTTTTAATTTACCACATTCTGTTAGGTCCACAGGGCTGAATACCCTGAGAGGGGGCGTGAATCAGGGTATGAATAATTTAAAATTAAATCCCATTATGATCTTGTTTCGCTGTTAAGCAAAAAAATCTTCTCTCTTTTCCTATTGCACAATATATACAGAATGTAAAGCAAGCACAGGACACATCAATTTTACTTGGTTCACCGCTAAGGGCTACGTCCAAGGATCATACGCCGACAGGTTACCAGTCGTACCAAATTCCACTATACGTAACTAGCTGTGGATACAATGGTTCGGGTACAGTCACTATATCCCAGGATCACTGCCTTTGCAAGTTTTAGGGTCAGCTCACTACATTCCCAAGGGTCACTCCCTATTTCTCTCTCTCTGGCTCACTACCGGTGGAGAGGATCACCTACTTCCTCTTCCTAAGCTCACTGCTCCAGAAGGGAGTCCACTCACAGTTTATAGACCTGTAGGTCTCTTCCTTTGCATGGAACAATGCATCTTCAACTGTTGATAGATGCTCTATTGAAGTCTAACTTTCATCCCCTGATGAATAACTCTTTGCCTCTGAACAATGGGCAATTCCTTTTGAAAACACCTTCACAAAGAACCCTACTTCGCGAAGCTTCCAATTTCGCGATGCTCGAACAATCCTTCGCGAAGCTCCTGCCTTTTCGAGAAGCACTTTTATGAAGCACTTTCGTGAAGCTCAAGCCGTCGCAAAGCATCATCCCTCGTGAAGCTTAATAAGACAATGCGGAGCTCGCAGGTTTCGCGGAGCTACAATAGCCGCCGTGAAGCTCCTCTTTGGCGAAGCACACTTGCTCCGCGAACCACCATGCCAAATCGAGAGCAAAGTATTTTCTCTGAAAATTCTCTCTACTTCTCTCGAGGGGGTCGAACTCTATTTATAGGCGATTCCACCGACCCTCGTCCCTTTCGCGTGATGTCAACACCACGTCATCGCCAATCGTGATGCTCTAATTTTTTCACCGAAATTCTGTCCAAATCGCAAAGAACCACGGAAATTTTCCGTTCGTGGAGCTCGTTGTAATCATGAAGGATCACCGTCAACATTCCATCGCACCTTCGCCACGAAGCTCCCTCGCAAAGCCCTTCACCTCCGCGATGCGCTTCAACTCTGCCGTTCATGAAGATTTGACGTAATCGCGAAGCATCACCGCCTCCATTTTTCTGGTCTTCGCGAAATTCAAACCATGAAGCTTCACTTCATGAAATTCATGCCTTTTCCATATTTAATTATGATCTTCATGGAAATCCACTTTTCGCGATGCTCACCAAATTCCAAATTTTGGACCCCAAAAATTTGGCAAACACTGGGAAACAGTGCCACCTTGTACTGCTCTTTTGTACCACCACCAGATCGTCCTTTCCTTTGCCATCGTTCTTTGTCAACATGGAATGTCAACAAATTCTTGGGAACTCGACAATTTTCCATGTAAACCTGCTTTGTCAACAAACACAATCAACCCAAAAATACTATAATGTTACCTTGAGGGATTTTTGCCCAACAATCTCCCCCTTTGGGATTGTTGACAACTCTTCACAAATCTGCTCAGAATGATTTTCTGCACTTTGATACCTCGCTGAGTCTTCTTCCAGCCACTACCACCATTCACCTCTTGTGATTATGATAGCGTTCAAGGAATTACATAACACATACTCTAAGCCCACATGAGCAATGCTCGGCATGAGAAACAAGAGTAGTATGAAAAGTTCCTCAATGAAGCACATCATGTCAAACACCAATTGTCGATTCCAACCTGATACCAATTCTTAAATTGATACCAATTGTTGAACCACAATGATCCCAATTGGTGATAGCTGGATACCTTCGCTCACCATTCCAACACCACCGTTCTGCCTTTATCACGATCCTCAGCTGTCGTGATTTATATGCTTTGATCGATCACTTCTAGTATCGTCAGATTTAACACTCTCCGCCTTTCTCATTGCTCCCCCTTTCTAGCTGCTCCACCTATCAGCTTCTCCCCGTATCAATCATTATTTATCAAATTTCAACACTGTCTCCCCCTTGAACAATCACTATTTTCTCCCCCTTTGTCAATGAACCCGAAGGTCACTCCTTTGTAGTCTGGAACAGAGTAGAGAACACATATCATCACATTAGGGAAAAACACATCATACATTGGGGAGAGGGGGTGGATCCACATCCTCACTATATCAAGTGCGAGGAGTCGACTGAACTCCCAGAGCCAGTCGATGTCTTTCAAATGCTTCCTTGGATAAGGCCTTTGTCAGAATGTCTACAACCTGTAGTTCAGTAGGAACATACTCCATCTTCACGATTCCCTGCTCAACCCCTCCTTGTATGAATATAAATGCTATTAAATGATGATTCATGTGTTTCAGGTTTTAGGGAGATATGATCCAAGGGGAAGTGGCATCTAAGGATGTGAAATGGAGAAGTGATATGCTCCATAGTTTCAATTGATTCAAATCAAGTACCAGAGTTGAAGAAGAAAGGGAGCAACAGAGCACAATAGAATGTGAATGTGTTATTAACTTTTCTCTTGTTTCCTACATCGAGTTTAAACTCAGTAGGGTTAGAGATTTTGTTAATTGCTCAACTCTGAGTTGAATATGTGAACAAATGATGCAGGAGGAAAAGACTAGTTATGGGTCTAAACTGTTGGGCCTAACAACTGGAAGATTTGCATAACACAGGGGGAGCATTCTATATCCTAATCGGATGCATGATCTCAATATGATATGAAGGATGAATGTTAATGCTCATGAAGAATGATTGGTGGAAAAGCAGCAACACAAAGGATTTCATGATTATCTATTTTGTTCTAACAATGTGGTATCAGCTGACTGCTTTCAGGATACCAATAAGCTGCGAGAGAAAATCAAAGGTGTGTAAACGAAAATATGAGAGAATATGTTCATATAAATGACGTCATTGAACAATGACACAAAGAAAAGTAGCTGAAAGAAATGAAGCCACTGAAAAATGTGTCAGTGAACAGTTTCCTAGAAAAAGTGTTGAGAATGAAAGAAACACAGTGGGAGATGAAGTGGCTGATGCTGATTCAGAAGAAGAAACTGATGATGAAAAAGAAAGTGTCAAGTATGTGTCTACAAGGAATCCAAAGAGTTCAGCTGAAACTGATAGATAGAATATTATTAGAGATCAGTGAGCTCCAGTTCAGACAACAAGAATGAAATCACTACAGCAGACATCATTACTATCACAGGTAGAGCCGAAATGCGTTGCTGATGTTGCTGAAGATGAAAACTGGGTTCAGGATATGAATGAAGAGGTTGATCAGATTGAGAAGAACCAGACATGGGAGATTGTTTCGAGGCCATCAGACAAGAATTTCATCGGGACTAAATGAGTCTATCACAACAAGATGAATGAAGATGGCACAGTGATTCGGAAAAAAGCATGACTATTGTGCAAGGGATACTCCCAGATTGAGGGTTTACATATTGATGAGACATTTGCACCGGTTGCAAGGATGGAGACAATCGGATTATTCCTAGCCATTGGAGTGCAATGAAAGTTCAAAGTGTTCTAGATGGATGTTAAGACTGCATTTCTAAATGGGTTTCTGGACGAAGAGGTGAACATTGAGCAGCCAGATGGTTTTCTCATTCATGAGGATGAGAACAAAGTTTTTAGGCTGAAGAAGGCGTTATATTGGCGGAAACAAGCACCAAGAGCATGGTACTGAAGGCTATATCAGTATTTTAAGAAGATTGGTTTTCAGTGTGGTGGATTTGATTAAAATATTTATTCCAAAAAAAATAGTAATCAAAGCATGATGAGGCTGGCCAAGGAATAAGACATAATATTTGGAAGATTAGATGAAGCATAGTGGAGACAATCTTCTGAATTCATGAAACATGAGTTCGAAATATCTATGATTAGTGAGCTAATGTTTATCCTTGGTTTACAGGTTACGCAAGGCAGGAATGACACATTCCTTTCTCAATCCAAATATGCCAAGGATGATTCGAAATGAGATTTGGAATTGAAGATTCCAAGGAGAAGAAGTCTCTGGTTTCTACCCGGATGAAATTGTATTCGCCACATGCCAAGTAGCGAGATATTAGTGTAATCCCAAAGAAAGCCACATGCCTGCAGTGAAAAGAATACTTCGGTATATCAAGGGAACAGTGGATTTCGGCTTGACATATAATTGGAAAATCTCAGTCAGAATTATTGGGATATACTGATATAGATTGGGCTGGTTCAGTAGATAACAGAAAATCAACGTCATGAGGTGCATTCTATCTTGGTGGATTGTGTATTTCTTGGCTAAGAAAGAAGAAAGATTGCATTTCATCGATCACCATAGAAGCTGAGTATAATGCGGCCACTCAAGCATGCACACTGTTATTATGGATGAATGAGCAGCTTGACGATATGGGAGTTGAAGTTAAGTCTCCGATCAAAATCCAGTGTGATAACTCGAGTGATATAAATCTCAGCAAAAATCTCATCCATCACTCAAGGAAAAAGAACATTGAGATAAAGTATCATTTTATCAAGGAGAAGGTTGAGGAGGGAATCGTGAAGTTTGAGTATGTGCCTACTGAACTACAGGTTGTAGACATTCTGACAAAGGCCTTACCCAAGGAAGCATTTGAAAGACATCGACTGGCTCTGGGAGTTCAGTCGACTCCTCGCACTTGATACAGTGTGGATGCGGATCCACCCCCTCTCCCTAAGGTATGATGTGCTTTTCCCTAATGTGCTGATATGTGTTCTCTACTCTGTTCCACACTAAAAAGGAGTGACCTTCGGGGGAGCCCTCTCTAATCCCATCTATACAAAGGTGATGTCATTAAAAACATCACATGCCATGTGGGAAAAGCATTTAAATATATATGAAGGGGATAAAAAGGTCAGAGAGGCAAAGCTGTAGGTGTTGTGGAACAAATATGAAGATCTGAAAATGAACCCGAATGAGTCTGTTGACGCATTCTTTGATAGGGTAAACATTTTTGTGGAAGATATTCGAGGTCTTCTCGAAGTCATTGAAGACATAAAGATCGTAAAGCCCATATTGAGGAATCTTCCACCTCGGTTCAATCTGAAAGTTTCAGTTATAGAAGATAAAGATCCAAAAGAGCTGACACTGGACAATTTGCACAGTACCTTGGTTGCATATGAAATGAGGAACGATGATAATGAGGCTATGGAAAAGGGTAAGTCCAAAGAAGTGGCATTTAAGGCCATGAAGAAGCTCACCATTGATGATTCTCAGGAAGAAGAAGAGACAGATGAGGTAATTTCATTCATCTCCTCAAATCTTCAAAGAGGAAAAGGAAAGATCAAAGGGAAGCTTCCACTTTCTTGCTTTAGATGTGGAAAAGTTGGTCATCTTGCTACAAGGTTCCCCAAAATGTTTCAAGAAAAAAACTATGAAGATGAAGTTGAATTTCCCAAGAAAAAATCTGCACCATATGTGAAAGGGAAGAAGCTGTTCAAGAGAAATTTCTTTAAGAAGAAGAATCTTCTTTCATAAGAAATAGATAGTTCAGATGAGTATGACGGTGAAGAAATTGAAGAGATAGAAAACTGCAATGTTCGTGGACAAAATGCAATGGTGGCTGTTGTCAGTAGTTCTCAAGAAAAGAAAGAAACCGAAACTGATGAGGAAGAAGAAGAAATTGAAGGGAGAGTTGATATGGAAGCTGAATTAGAAGCAGATCTTGAAGAGATAGATGTCTGGAGAGAAAAAACAAATAAATCCAACAAGGTGGTACAAGATTCCAAACTCTACATGCAACAACAAGAAGAATAGAAGTCTAAGTTAGTGAAAGAAATTGAAAATCTTAAGTCTTCCAGGCCAGAGCGCACAGAAAAGGTTGATGAGAATAAGCTCAATATTCAAGAATAGAAAAGGGAGATCAATTGCTTGAATAGAAAAGTGAATGATCACGTCAAGCGTAATGAAGAGTTTGAAGAAGAAGTTGTCAGTCTCAGGAGAAATGATAAAGACCAGGAAAAACCTTTGAATCGCAACACATGCTTGGGAAAGAAAGTCATCACGAAGAATGAAAAGAAGAAAGAAGATCCTAGTAGTTCATCATGAAAGAAGCATCAATTGAGCTTAGAAGTTAAGGCAGATTCATGGCTTAATCAGAAACAAAAATCTGTGGCAGTTGAAGTCATATCACAAGCACCCGTCCCGAGATTGAAGGTGGATTTGGGAACAAAGAAGAATCAGAATATTTAGAAATCCCAAGGGGAAACTCGTAGTGCTGAAGTAACACGAAGAAATGCACCTTATATCAGGTGTTATTGTTGTGGAATGATGGGACATTCACAGTATGTATGCTCCATAACCAAAATATATCGAAGGGAATCCACTCACAATATATAGACATGTAGGTATCTTCATTTGCATGAAACAATGCATCTTAAACTGTTGATAGATGCTCTATTGATGTCCAACATTCATCCACTAATGAATAACTCTTTTCCTCTAAACACTGGGCAATTCCTTTTGGAAACACCTTCTCAAAGAACCCCACTTCGCGAATCTCCCAATTTCGCGAAGCTCAATCAACCCTTCACGAAGCTCCTGCCTTTTCACGATGCACTTTCGCGAAGCTCAAGCCGTCGCAAAGCAACGTCCCTCGAGAAGATTACTAAGCCAACGCTTAGCTCGCAGGTTTCGCCGAGCTAAAATGGCTTCCGCGAACCTCTTCTTTCGTGAAGCACACTGGCTCTGTGAACAACCTTCGCAAATCAAGAGCAAAGGATTTTCTCTGAAAATTCTCACTACTTCTCTCCAGGGGGTTGACCTCTATTTATAGGCGATTCCACCGACCCTCGGACCTTCCGCACGAAGTCAATGCCACGTCATCACCAATCGTGAAACTCTGAAGATTTTGCCAAAATTATGTCCAAATCGCGAAGCACCACGATAATTTTCCGTTCGCGGAGCTCGTCGTAATTGCGAAGGATCATGATCAACATTCCTTCGCACCTTCCCCGCGAAGCTCCCTCAAAAATCCCTTCACCGCCGCGATGTGCTTCAACTCTGCCGTTCGCGTAGATTTAACGTAATCGCGAAGCATCACCACCTCCATTTTGTACTGCCTCCAGATCATCCTTTCCTTTGTCATCGTTCTTTGTCAACATGGAATGTCAACAACTTCTTGGGAACTCGACAATTCTCCATGGAAACCTGCTTTGTCAACAAACACAATCAACCCAAAAATACTGCAATGTTACCTTGAGGGATTTTTTCCCAACACATTCAATGATAATTGTTTTTCAATTTCCATTACATTCTTCAATTATGGTAATGAATCCATTTTTATGGTTGTAATAGACAATAATATATGTATTTTGTCACATCTATGATTCAATAATAATTTTCTACATATTATTCTTATTTATTAACCTAAATGTTTTTGTTGATAACTAAAACTGCTAATTAACCTAGATGGTTATAACAAAAGATTTATATAATGATTAATATTAACTCAAAGTAACCAAAATAAATTTAAAAACATAATAAATTATGGATGTTGAGTAATAAAATATAACATATATTCTAGAAAACCACCCTCTTTTTATATGAATTTCGGTTACTATATATTAATAAGCCGATCTTGAAACAAACGGACTCAATCAATAAAATTGAACCTCATAACCAATCAAATTGGCTCTGAACAAATTCAAAACTGTTATACTAAATAAAATAAATATAAAGGAGGTTCTATAATATTTAATTAATAAACAAAATTTTAACATTCCGATCATAATATCAAGTGTAAAACACCATCAAACCTATGTTAAGGGATTCTACTAGAAAATCCATTATTCTTTCAGGTTATTCTTACACTCTTTTTACCAAAATGATATCAAACAATATCTTTATGTTAATATACTAATATCTATTTATATTTCCAAACTGATGTATCAATATCCATTATCCATTCACTTTTGGGTATATACATGCATTTAAGTGATTCCCTCTTCAATACTTCCGTTAAGAAAACACGTTTTAATTGAACTTCTTGAATTCATACTATATTTAAAGTGCACATTATAATATGTTTTAAACCACAATTGTTTTTATAAAACTAGTTTATTTAATAATAATACCTTCTTGTATCACTTCTGGTTTTATATATATGATTATTAACCATTCTATTTTAATATCTCATAAATATTTTCCATTAAACCTCAAGTAAAAATGATATAATTCTATATTTTCTAAAATACTCTTCTTACATGTTGTCAATTTTGTTTGAAATATATTACCAAGACATATGATTATTTTACTTTAATAATTTCCATTTTTGTTTTAATTCTTTAATTTTCTTGACACTTGTATGATATGATCATTCATTATGCTTTATGACATGATTATGATACCCATTTCATTCCTTTGGTACCCTTATGTTTACGTACGATTGAATATTATGATTTTTAGTTTTGTTATATTATTGATGAATATGTTAATATTGGTTCACCGAGATACTACTCTAATGCATTAGATAAATTTGAGTTTCATGAGAGGTTATGTGAAATGGTCTTGGCGGTTCGACCGGACTCATGCTACCATGTGAAACAGTCTTTCATGTCAACCATCACTCGTGATCTTCTATGTTAAATGAGCCTTCACACATTATACAGTCATATTTTATGATCTATCCCCATTACTATGAATCCATGTTTATATGATCCCATTTTTATATGTTATGATTTCATTTGTTCCATGCCTTTTATTTTCATTCTGTCTTGCCCTCTAACAAATGTTCTAAATCTATTTTTTATGCTTATTCCTTTAGTGGGATTTTATCTCAACCATTTATTCATGATATCCCAATGTTAACCTATTAAGGTGTATGATCAAAATTGTAGTTAGGAAATCTTTGTGAAGAACAAATAGATAAATGTTTTATTTATTCCCATGTTTTCTATTTTTCGTATCTACTATTCCAAAACACGAGAATTTATGACCCTTGGCTTGTAATATGATTATTTACTATACTTAAAATATAGTAATTATATGTGTTAAAGAACATAGTCACTATAAAGATGACCTAAATTAGATTAAATAAAATAATTTTTATCTAATTAATCTTTAAAACATACCAAAAATAAAATTTTAAAGTAAATGAAGTTGATAAAAATGATAATTTCAATTAAAATTCAGTGTTTTTCAGCACACATCTATACATGAAACATATATGAAAAATTGAAAAAAAAACCAATTTAAATTATGAAATCCAACATTGAATTAAGATGATTAATTTTTCAAATAGAATTTACAAAAGTGTAAAAAATAGATTTTAAATATGATCTTTGTTAACAGGTGGGAAACTTTATTTTTAGAAAAATAATACACTTATGTGTAAAAAAGGATTTTTTATCAAGTACAAAAAATACTTAGGAATAATGTAAATCATTAGGGAATGAACTTTGAGATTTTTTTTACAACATTGTAATTTTGAAAACTTATATTTTAGTAAAATATTTTTGGTTTTTTAGGATTAGATCCATTCCATCGTAATGAATTTTTTATGAATGATGAAAATTGTTGAATGTTTGAACACAAAATTAATGGCAAAGAAAACTTAATAAATTTGATAATTTTTTTCTAGACTCAAGATTTTAGAATGAGTAGTATCATATATATAATGTGTATGGAATATAGACATTGTATGTTTTATGATGTTTTTGATCAGATGCAGTACCAGTATCATATCCCTTCAAATTCTGTTGAAGATTAAACAAACTCAGTGTTGGTTAGAAAAATATAAGTCCCAGAGTGAGTAAGATACCAAAATAGCCCGAGAGCCAGGTGAAAACTTGCTCCCATAAGATTAAATAAAGAAATGTTTAAACAGTACAAACCACTCAGGAAAGGAGAGCTTTACACAGACTTGTGTACACAGTACCAATTCTATCATTTCAAACATGATCATTACAATAATCAGGAAGAAAAAAGGACCAAATAGAGCTCACCTCTAGAATTTCCTTTTTTGAGAGTGCATCCACCACTTGATAATTTCATCATTATGAGGATTCATTTAAAATGACTTTGTTTAGGAATGTAAACCTAATTTACTATAAGGATGCTTTCAATATCATAATGACAAGAAGAAGATATCAAGATTTTATGAGAAGAGGAGGACAACACTTTCATAATTATAAGATGTAGATATTCAAATAATAACAAGTAGTGGATGGTAGATAGGTTATAATGAGTAGAGGATGTTTCATCGAAATCAGCTGAAAATGTTGTATCAAAATGAGTTCAGTATGTTCATTTTAATGAACTGAAGAGGTTTATAATAAAAATGATGATAAAGTTGACTATGCTGAAGAAAATTTAATTTGTTCAATAATACAATAGTCCATGAATAATGAGATGGTTAAAAAAGACATATATGAAGTTTAAATGTGATAGTTTTATAGTGTTTTGAAATTATAGTAAGAGGGAAATGTTTTTTTATTTCTATTATTTTCACTTTCGAGTCTCTTATAACTAGAATCAATGTAAATTTATTCTTTTAAAATTATTGTCAGTATACAAAAGGGGGAGAATTATAAAATTTATAGAAATGTTATTCCCATAGAGTGATATCATTAAAAGGTCAACCATTTTTTTTTATTGGGTTGAGCATCCTAATGTTGTGTTGGCCAGACTGAGGATGATCAGACTGAGGATGATCCGACTGAGGTGTTGCGAAGACTTTATGAAGTGAATATTGAGAATGGGAGAATAATATTTATTTGATCATTCTATTTCAATCATATTTTGTTCATTGGACTGAATGCCATCAGACATAAGGTTTTCATTCTTATGAAATTTTTTATAGAAGATTGAAAAAATGATTTATATTATTTAATTGTCTCAATTGATTATATGAAATAAATAATATGATTGGAGTTAGTATTATCATTACTTTCAATAGATAAAAGGTGTCAAATGGGAGTTTGAACAAGTTGTATTCACTAATTTTTATATTTAATTTTAATTAACCCACATGAATGGCCATTTAATGGATATAGGTTCTCATAGGGCGCCCAAAACATGTAAATATTTTGTTGTTTACCATTATTCTTAATATTGTATTCATGAGTATTTACTAATAAAATCAAAAGGAAATGATGTTTATCATCTTATAGGGGTTGTGTTTCTAAAAGGATCGAATCATATAAAATGTAAAAAACTGATTCAACCCCTCCTTCTCAGTTATTGTTTAATCCACATGAATGTCAATTGGGATCATAATGAAGGCTATCTAGTTGAATGATTATCATGGATAATATCAATTATATCAACAATACATGAATTCCAAAATATTATAAAAAAATAATATGGATGGAATAATTATAAGGTTAATTATCTTATACTTTGTAGCCTGGGATTTATTGATGTTTCTATAATTTATTTTACACATATTTAGAAGGATTACCCAATGAATTTTGTTGAAAGATAAATATAGAATCTGATCGAAATGATATAAATTCTATCCTTCTGTATTTTTCATAAAATCATTTTACAGAGGTGATGGGTCACAAAACATAAAAGAGTATGTTGGATAAGACAGAAAGTATGTTTGAAGGCAATTCTATTGTTAATGAAGAAAAGCTACAAATATGGTGTAGTATGTATAACGAAATTGCAATAATAGATGAAGAAACTATTTATTAATTTATCATTAGAGTAAATGGAAATAATTTGTACATTAGAGGATTAACTGATATCCTATAATATTATACAATTGTGAGAAAACAAATTATAAATTTTATATATATGTTTGATTCTAAAATTTCTTTGTTAGTGGATAAGAATGATTTATGTAGATGACATGATTCATAAAATTATTTTTTCTTATAAAACAAGTAATTACCCACTATTCAAAATGATGTTGATTTATGAAATGGATTTTGAATCCCTATGAGTAATGATAACAAAAGATATTGAAGATGTTGATCTATGTGACTCTGAAGTTAATTGTGATGATCAGGAGAATGGAAAATCATATCTCTTAATTCAATGAACTATCTCACAAAGATAAGAAATTATGGAATAAGGAATCCTATTATATTGTGGGAGTTTTGTGGAATTAAACGCATTTCATTGAATTTACCTTGAAGAATGTTTCTGGATATTGGGATGATTTTGTTGAAAAAACATGATGGAAGAAGTGGAAAAAGTGCTCTAAATAACCAAAGTCATCCAAAATATATGATCAAAAGCTTACTATAGAAAAACTAATCATTCTAATAAGTAAATATTAATATTAATCAACTAAATACAATTATTTAGATGAGGACTATTCAAAATAGTTCAAAACATTCATTACGAATGTTGAGAAAATAAAATATTCATCAGAAAGTGAAGATGTTGGTGGAGAATCATATAGAAAGAATCAACAGAAAATATATCATTTTTCCTATCTTCAATAAAATAGTGATATCAATAAGGATATTATATTAGTTAAATAACATTGTGAACATGATTAAAATGAAATAAATGATATCATCATTAAATAGGATGAATATATTTAGGAAATCTTCTATAACAAACATATAACTATAAAACATGAAATGATAATTGAAGATCTCAGAAATAAGATGGATTCTAAGGAATAAGAAGCTAAAAAAATTCAACAAAAATATGTTGACTCCAGAAATAACTTAATAAAGATGAATGAAAAATTCAACAAAGCCTCAGAAGTATAAGATTAAAATTCTAATATTGATTAGAATGATCAAATCAAGAATCAGGTGAAATTGTAACCCAAAAAAATATTGTTTCACCTTATTGTTCTAACATATTTGGTTTCAAAAAATATATTGGGAAATATTGGTAGAAAAAAGTGAGTGATAAAAGTATTTAATCAAAAAAAGAATAAATATTAATCAAGAAGAATTATAGTTCACATCCCAATATTTTTAAAGGAGAAACAATTTATCATCCTCATTAAATTTTCTATATATAAGTATCTCACTTCAATAGAATATCAATATTTTATGGATATTACTAGTTTTTTTAATCTATGGGATCATAGATTATAATTATTCTCCTAAATTTTTACAGTATGAAACAACTTTTGAAAAAATTAAAAGAAATTATGTAATAATTATTGCTATATTTCTTAACTGATAGGTAATTAAAAAAACAAATATCAAGATATAATAAACCTTCCAGGAAAAATCAATTTATATTTCAAGAATAATTTGTTTAAATATTAAATTAGGCTGATAATTATTCTTAATGATGTATGAAACTCATTCTATAACATGTTTTTTATTTTATACAATAAAAGGATGTTGGAAAATAATAAATTTGAGGAAATAAAATTTATTGTTGAGACATCATTGATATAAAGTAAATGAAACATTCCATAGATACATTATACTGTTTGTTGTTCAAATATTATAGGGGGATTAAAAATCTAGAGACATATTGGTTGTCATGATATGGGATCCATTATCTTTGGTATAGATATTTTTATGAAAATTAGAGGAACATAAATAGCTATGATTGATTTTGAATAGATTAAATATAAAGAAGACTTATTTTTTGGGATAAACCCTATTTTAAAATTTGTATGTGAACCTAATGATGATGGAAAATAATTTATTTTTTAGAAAATATTCTTATATCCTATGAAGTGGAAAGTGTAGAAGTAATTAAAAAAGGAAAAACTATTGGTGGTATTATTTTTTAAATTATAATTTTTAATAAATTTTGTTACTTGAGTTCATATGTTTGAGCCATATCATGGAACTATATAAATCGAAAACAATTAAATAAAAACCTAGAATATATTTCTATAGATGATGTTTTCTATATAATTCAAAAATTAAATAGAAATGATGACCATTTTTTTGTTACTTTTCAGAAAGAGAAGATGACAAAAAAATCCATAAGAGAGTTGTGAATCTGTCTACCTGGGCACTTGAACATAATCATTATAATTTATATGGGATGATGAGACATCCATATACAAAATGAGATTTATACATTATCACATTAATTTATGATTTCACATGGATGAAAAATATAATGTTTATGAAACAAAAGTTTCAGGATTTGGAAATATTTATGTTTTTCTAAAAAGATGTTGAGAATAGATAGGGGTACCAAACTCTCTGGAAATACATTTTAAACTTAACTGGGAAATCAGAGTTTCAAACATTAGTATATTTATCCTGACACTCTAAAGTAAAATAAAGTATCAGAATCAAAGGATAAAGGTCTAGTGGAAATGGTATTAAGTATGTTAGAAGAATAAAAAAATTCAATGTTATACAATCGTACATATTTATAATATATTTTTGTTTAATACAAAATCCAAAATAATTTCATATGAAATTTGGTATAAAAAATTCATTTCAGTACTTCAATATTTTCCAAAAATGAAGTTATGTAAAAAATATGGATCTAAGGATCTTTAACAATAATGATGAGGAAGAAACCATTATTGGTTATTTAATAAATGGATTATGTTTAAAACCAAATAAAAAAATTTATAAAAGTTGTTTGACTCGTATGATGTGAATGTTAATGAAATTACATATTCATTAAAATGTTTATGGGAATGTTGAACAAGAAAAACTGAATGTTTCTAATTAAAAAGAATGTTTTCCATGAAATATGCATGAAGATTTAAATGAATCATGTGATAAGGAATATTCCAAAGGGAAATAATCATTGAAATTCCCTACCTTATAAAAACATGTTGGGAATGTAAATATTAAATATATCAAGAAGGATCTATTTTAGACAAGATAAAATATAATATTTGAAAATTAAAAATCACTCATCTCAATGGTTTAAATGGAGTCATTTTTATAATTTATTCTATGTAAATAATGGGTGAATGTTAAAAATTAAGTCTTTAATCCAATAGATAAAAATAAAACAAGATATATTTTTCCACAACTTAATGGTAATAATGTTTTTAGAAAAATGTGTTTTTATATAATTAAGTTTAATGATCATGGAGAAGTTTCATGAAATAAAACCAAAATTGATTGTAAAGTCTATGCATATGCACATGGTGTTGACTTTGATTAATACATTTTCCACATTGCACGCTTAGAAAATTTTCAAAGTTCTCTAGTAGTGGATACTTATTAGAGTTAAAAATTATATCATATGTTTTTAATGTCATCATTTCATAATTTAAAAATTGATAAGAAGGTTATATTGAACAAATTTTTTTTACATGATAAGAATGAAATAAAAGTGTGTAAAATTTATAAATCTATATATTTTATAAAACAAGATCCATGTTCAAGGTATTCTAATAATGAAAATTGTTTGATAATATTGAATATTTCAAATGGATATTTTTATATCAACTTATATGTAAATGATATTGACTATAGAAATATAATTATAATAGTTTAGGTGGTTGATATAATTATTTTTAGGGATATTAATGAATTTAATATTATATTATCTAATAAAATTTAATGGAACTCCGAGATGTCAATGATGAAAGAATTAAAATTATTTATGGTCAAAATGTTCAAACAAATTAAGGAAAATACATTTTCTTTATATCATGAATTATTTATTTGCGGATTATTACAGATGTTTGGAAAAAGAAGAAAATAAAAATATCTTTCTACTCTAATATCAATGGGGATGAAGCTGAGTAAATACATATCTGAAAAATGTATGAATAAGAAAGGTTTTCGGAAGCTGATAAAACTTTTACATTACCTTATAGCCTCAATACCTGATATTTCTTATTTGGTAAATATTTGATCCGAGTATCAATATAATCCAAAATAATCCAATAAATTTACATAAAATAGAATTCTAATAAATGTTAACAGATAAAATATACATGGGTACTTATATAAAAGAAATCTTGAAATGATGTTTCATAATTTAAAAGATACTGGTTGTGCTAATGATTGTAATGATAGAAAATCACCATCCATAATAACATTTTGTTTGGTGAGTGATGTGCAAGTTTTCATAGTAAGATACAATGTTCCTAAACATCAGGCATAGAATAATTAGAATAAGTATCAAATATTATGGTTTTTACATAGATATGGTGGATTAATGTTTAGATAGAATATTTTAAAATAAATGTTTTTAAACTATTAAATATACAATTTTGATAATCATAATGTTTTTTTCATTCTAAAAATACTACCCAATATTCAAGAGAAAGAGATATTGAAATAATGATTCACTTTATAAAAGAGAAACATTCCACTAGAAATATTATTCTATAATATATATATACTATATATCAAATTTATGATATCTTTATAAAGGCATTGTATAATGTCTGGTTTATTGTGTGGGGGAAAAAGTTTCATGCTCCATAAACTCTAAAGACTTCATAAATCTAATAAGGAAGGTCCATCACCATTCTTTTAAATATGATCACAAAGGGATAGAGGAAATGTTTAATTTTTTATATTGTAAGAACTTTTTCTTTTCATTCATTTATAAAATATGAACCAATGGTTATCATTAAATGGTGGAGAGAAAATAAAAAGTGACACAAATAAAAAATTGAAGAATGCTTTCCTTAACATGGATTTAGAAAATTCATTCCACCTAGGGATGATATTCCTTCAAAAAATTTACATTGTCCATTAATGTGGTTTTAGGAAAGGATTTTCTGATAAAGGGAGTGTTTTTGTAATTGTTAATAAAATGAGTTGTTTTCAAATCAGGAGTTGGGAACAATTTCTAAGAGTTAAAAAAGTTGTTAATTAGTGTTTTAAAAAAATACAATAGGGGATATTTAAAAACTATTGTGATGCATTATTTTATCAATGAATCTATTTTTTTTGACAAATAATATTTTTGTAAAAGAATCTTTTTGTTATATAGAATTAGACCCACTCCATCAGAAAGTGTTTTTATATGAAACATCTGAGTTTATGAATGACTCAACCTAATCATAAAGGGGTATAAACTATTTAATATTTCATAATTTTTTATGGACATTGGTCTTTCGACTGAGAAGTACCATATGAATAATTTATAATGAATATGAAAGGTATATGTTTTATAAATTGGTTGATCAGATGAAACATCAAACTCAGATCCATGGACATGAGGTTCAAGAATCATCGTATTCAACATTGGATTGAAATTCATGAGACTGGGACTGATTAGGTCATACTGATATATAAAATATACATATCCTCATAGCCAAAATAATCAAAGAAATAAAATATTGATTGATGGATTTTTTCCATTTCTATAATCAATGAAATAAAAAAATTGACTAAGAATGTATAAATTTTTTTATTGAATAAGTATAAATGTTGCTGATGAGGGAGTTTAATGAAATTGATTTCATGAGTTATAAATGTTTCACACATTCTAACCAAATAAGATACTATGAATTATTGGTCAATAATTTCTCATAAATCATCAAAACATTCATGATAAAATATATTGAATAAATGGAATAATCATAAGGATAACAACTATTCAGTAAATCAAGACATAGTCTCCATTACATCCAAAATTACCAGAAATTTAATATATTAGAAGACTAAATGAGTTAAGGATGATGTGTATTGATGAATTTAAATGTTTTAAAATGGTGATATCATCTTAATGAAAATTCCACTATAATGAAAATTCCATCTTCATGAGGAATCTATCATAATAACATTGATGAGGAATGTTTACTAGACCGACTCTATGGAAGATAACCATATCACAAATAGAAGAGGTGGATAGCTAGTTCATAATGTGTAGTGGATGATAACATGTTACTAATGATAAAAGGAATATAGTCATATCGTAAAAAGCATAGAAATATATGATTATTCTAATTATTAGAAGACATTTTATAATAATAAACCGAGGAATCTGTATCAAAATTATATTAGTAAACTTAAATGAGCAGATGAATTTTATTTTTGAAAATTTATGTAAGTTCAATGGACTAATGAAAATACATCATGTTTGATAAGATAGAATATAGAGAAATATTGAGATGGATTAAAGTAGTCAAAGTTGATTTTTAAATTACTATGTTTTCTAGAGTGGTGAAATTTGAGGAAGTTGTATGAAATTTCAATTCCTCTGATTTTATATTATGTTCCACCTATAAATAGAATAATTGAACATTCAAACATTGTAAATTATAATGTTTTTAGAAATGGTAGACTCTTACAAAATTCATTTCATAGATATTAATTTAGAAGGCTGGAAATCTATTATTTTTTACCAGATTGAGAAACATCATATTGAGTTAAAAGGCATGGGGATGATTGCAATGAGTATGATTATACTAAGAAATTTAGAAGAGTTTTTTAGTGTTTATTAATAAATGGATCATCGTACTGATTCAATCAAACTATGTTATTCAAATACTATTCATAAAACTTTTTGTCACCAAACTCAGGTCAAACAGACATTGTAACTTCTTTGGAGAAGATTGAAAAAAACATTTATATATTTCATTCTCTAAATTTAATATAATAAAACTTTTTAAACTAATGTGATTTACTATTATCATTTATATTAGGATATATAATATTTATAAAGGGATTTTTCCCATGTTTTATTCACATATTCTTGATTGTGAATTTTTATAGACCCATGGTATTGGATATGGAAGAGATATATGATATGATACTGCGGCCAAAACATTTAAATCATGTGTAGTTTACATGCTGTCCTACTTTTTTATACATGATTATTTTCTAAAAAATGACAAGGAAATTAACATTAACACTTAACATGGGTTATGTTTCTAAAATTCTTGATACATATAAATAGAAAAAAACTAATTCAACCCCCTTCTTTATTACTATATACATTGGAAATTAAATTATATTGAATATATTATATTCATATCTACATTAAATAATCCATCATGATTTATTTTTATATTTATTTTTTAAGACACACTTATGCATGTTTAAATTATTTGTTGAGAAAAACATTTTAGTTTATTTTGAAAATGGTTTTATTTAAATTTATAATTAATTTATCACCACTGATTTATTTATATATAATTGTGTAAAAAATATTTTCATAATTCATAATTATCATGTTCATACCCACCATTATAATGACTAGGTTATAATGGTAATATTTAAATTAAAATATTTAATATTTTATTTAATATTGATGGGGGTTGTTTTTTACATTAATTATTATAGTATTTACATTTAAAAAAATAGGATGTCATCATGGAGTTGAGTTTCAACATTTGATAGACATGAAAAATGCATTTCCACTCAAATATCCAGGAATTATAAATTATATAATTGGGATGAGTCCCAAGAAAAATATCCAATTGTTGAGAGGAAAACCCTAGTGGGCTCATTATAATGTTAATAATCTACATTTCCCCCCCAATATGTAAGATTGGTTTTAAAAGGTATCAACGTTTCAGAGGGATACAACATAGTAAATGTCCCTTTTAAATGGGCCATATTTCATGATATTGATCAAATAAAATAATATATATATATATAATGATCAACATCCTTGAGATAACTTTTTAATTAATTATCATACAAAGAATCATATTGTTAGATACTCTTATCGCTGTTATCTTATGAAATTTTATTATGTATGATATGTAATTTTAAAAAGTAATTACGGAAAATTTTATGTGTTTTAAAAATCACATCCTTAGTAAGGAAGTGTTGAAATTGGTTGACATGTGAATATAGATTCTTATTGAAGTATATATTGATTGATTTATGGTTTTAATGGAATTAAATGAAAGATGTCTAAAATAATTTTTATATCCACTCATATACTTAATATGATTGGGTACATCAATGATCCTGGTCTCATATAACCAATATAATTTGGTATTCCAAATTATATTCAATATTATTGAATATTCTAAATTACATTGTTAGACTAATAATTATTATAAACCAATATTGGATACAAAAATAAATTTTATATTTATTAAATATATTTGATGTCGACTATAGGTTTTAAAATGACTTATAAATATACAAATGATCAGAATATAAAATGAAAAAAATGTTTTATTATTATTTAAGTGTCGGGGAAGATGAATTTTTATGTTATTAACACTTCTGCATAATGATTTTATTAAATTTTCATAATTTAATACATTATATCATATGTCTATTAAGACGACCATAAAAATAGTTATTGAATAATAAAATGGGATATGATGTTTATGGTACACATAGTTATGTTTTTTTAGTTTTATAATATACTTTAAGGGAAAAGTAGAATGAATTTTTTAGTTAGGTAATTCATAATAATACCAATTATATAAATGTTTGTTAAATTTTATTTATTTAATTAGAAAATTACCTTATATTATCAATGTACTGAGAATGGATAAATAAGGAATATGATGTCTGCATTTTTGCCTTGTATGGATACTATAGGTGTGTAAAATTAAAAAACAGAAGAATAAATGTTAGTTGAGAAGATCAATCATTCTTCATCTAAATGTTACTAAAGGTCATTAACACTTAGGGTTAATAAGAATCAAGTGCCAAAATTCAGTATTTTTCGATTATCCACAATACAACAAAAAGTTTTTTAAATATAGAATGCACTTTCTTGGTCATATATCATTATTATAGAAATTAATTCATCAATTTTAATGACATGTGACACTTAATTTATTTTTTATAAATATTTTTAAATATATAGTAGTTTATATTCAATGGAATAATTTTTTGAGATTGTAGTTAACATTCATGGACTAACAAGATTCTATATCTACATGTAATGGTTAACATCATGTTCAAATGAATTTATGTAATATATTTTTATTCTCATCCCATTCTAATTATGTTATACATGATTTTTTTCAATTACAAATATTTTTTACAAACAATTATGAGATATTTAATTGTTTAAATATAATTTAGGATTCATTTTCTGTAAAATATTTTATCTTGGATAATTTTTTTTAAAAAAATTTGATAAAATATATAGTAACACATTATGAAACTAATCATTTTAAAAAATAAATCTTTCAAAATTAGAATTTATATAAGAAAAAATAATACCATTTATTATGTGGAAATATATTTTACTTTTAAAATATTTTTATTTAAATGAATTATATATTATATCCTAAAACATAATGTTTTTTTTCTTAGTAATACATTTTGAAAACAATTTAATATATAGGAATCTAGTTAGTGAATTTTTATACATATATTCACTAATAAATAAACAATAAAGGATATCATTGATATAAAGTTAATATTTTCTAATTAATATCCTAAATAATTTGGAATATATCATGGTACATTTTTTGATGTGTTAAATTTAGATAACATTTAATGATGATATCACAATTATACTATTTCAAGATAATATTTGTTTTACACTATATCATAATAGATTTGAAGATATGTGATAATAAATGAAATTATGTCGTGTAACACTAATTTCACATGAAAACTAAAAGACACAAATTCATGATGGATTTTACCAGTCCAAAATAAAATATAAATTGACCTATATATCAAAATTGATAATAGTTTATGGTGGTAATGTTGTAAGAAATAGTTAAATTATTTACCATAACAAATTTATTTTCACATTATCCTCAAAATTTATAGGATGATTTATAAAAAATGAAACAAATTGTATCATTATTACAAAGAAAATGTATTATGGAATTCAGTTCCAAAGATGATTATGATGAAGAATGATATAGTTCTATGTATATAAATAGATGTTTAAATCACATATTTTGATATTGTTATGTTAAAAAGATTTAATAGGTTAGAATATTTTAAAAATTAGTATTAATATTCCTAAGAAACATCATTATTTAATTTTTTAAAATATATATATTTCTCAATAAATCATTTAGTAGGAGGTTCTTATTAGATAGTCACCTTGATATTTTATGTGGTCACATAGTGATGTGACATTAATCACAATTTCTTTAAGGAGTTAAGAAAACATAGAGTCTATAAGAAACAAAATAATGATTTGTAAAATTAGGATATATTATATGATAAATGAGTTCTTTATGATGTATTGTTAAATGATATTATTGAGTTTGTGAATATTAAACTATATCAAATAAAAAGAAACCATCATTTTAGCATACATTTACAATGTGTTGATAAATATTTTTATAGATATACATTCCAATAAGTTCAATGATAAATAGCCAATCAATGTATAAAATTAAGATTATCCCTAACTGATATTTTCATGGTATATTTATACATTATCATTAAATTATTAGGTTAGTGTTAGTAGGATTTTACAATATTGATATAGAATATTAACATGAGTAATGAAACAATGAATATATATTATTTGTTTGTGAGGTATATCATACCATGTATAACACATAGTCTGTAACAAATAGAAGTCTTGGGTATACATGGGGAGTATGAATCAAATTGGACTCGCCACTACAATATGTTTGTAGGATACAAATCATTAAAACATTTATACAGTGATATTCTTCATACATAAGTAAAAAATTGAAATTATCACATTATGGGATGTTTGGGTATGTTGTTGATCTTGTAATCAGTTGTAGATTAACCAATATGTTATTTTCCTTTCAAATGATGAGTATGGAATATGTTCCTAAGATTGAGTTGGACTATGGGAGAGTATGATCACTGCCAGATATTATACATTTATTTGGATAGGGGGAATTTGATGTGATTATCTAGAATGGTGATTGAAATGGGGTGAATTCCTCAATCATGTCATTCAATACTCTGGGAATCATGAATATATTAGTAGGATATATGGGATTTCCATATTCTAGGTCTCATGTCACTCGAGGTCTTTGAAAAAATGGAAAGTATGAGAATACACATTGAATATTATGTAGACTAGTAACATTCATAAATTTAATAAAATATATGTTTTTTAATTAATTTTACATTTTTAATAGATTCTATTAAAAAGTTATATTTTAGCATGCATAATAAGGAACAACATGTCAATCTTGTTTTTTAGACAACATTGAGTCCCTTTGACATTTGGGATGCATATAAGGCTGAGTCTAACTAAATAATAAAATTTTATTGATATTATTATTTAATATGGAAGTTATCACTTAGCCATTATATTGAAAGTTATGAATATGATTGACTATATATTGATTACATAGTTATTTAGACAGTTTTTTAAATTAATCCAATAAATATGATAGGATTAAAATAATAATAAATCTAAAATTTTTGCATAAAAAGTGTGAATATATTTTTAATATATTTTTACCTCCTTCTAATGGAGAACCTTTGTTAAATCTAATTTGTTACTCCATTATATGTTATATATCGCAAAATAAACATTATTTTCTAATATTAGAATATACAAACATAATTTGAATGATTGTTTAGTATTTTTCCGAGAAGTTTCATTTTATGATTAATAGTGAAAATTACTAAATTCTAGTGGAAAACCGACTTTTTGATCATATAATTAATAACGTTATAAAGGATATTACATTGGTTTCAAATACACAACAGATAAATTATACATATATTAATCCCATTTTCATCATTGTAGTCATTTTTATGTTTAATTTAGAGATTAAATATTAATTTTATTCTCATAATTTTAAATTTAATGAAATTATTTTTCATCACATCTGCTGGATTAGAGTTAAATTTAAATATTCTCCTTCTGTAAATTATATTTGGAAATATGGATATATATAGTTGTAATGAGTATGGAATTTTTTATCGAATAATATCAATATAGTTTTATTATTAAATTATTTTTACAATTAATTAAAATTAATTATAGAGATTAACGTAAGACAAATCTAAAAAAAGCACTAAACCATATTCATATAGGGCCAAAATACAATACAACTTGTTCAAAGGCCATTAGAGTTGAATAGTTAGACCATATCACCTATTTATTATAATATTATGACATAGTGGGAAACATGCTCAGGAATATTACCTATATGATTAGTTAAGTAAGGAAAAAGGAAAAAAGGAACACCCCTTACCTTTAGCATTTATAAGTGCAACCCTCTGAAAATTTTAATGATTAACGGGTATTTGATGTTGTATATTACATGTGACACAAAGTGCATAAGGGAATTTAATATCCTGATTATTTATAATATATTAATTAATTTGAATATTAAATATATTTTATAGATTGAAATGAACACGCCACTGAGTTTGCATACTATGCACACAATAATGAGTTTCTTTGATGTCTTGCATTATTTTTATGAACAATAATATGATATTAAAATATTATTATGTAATATAATAAAGCATAAAATATAATTTATGAATAGTATTAACTAATATTAGAAAAAATATGTGGCTTTTAACTAAATAAGATGAAATAATTAGTTACAAACTAATTATAAATCAATATAAGATCCAATTTAAAATAAATTGATTACTTTATAGAAACGTGTTTATATTCTCACAAATCTATTTCATCATAATAGGTTAAAATGATTAAATTATATAAATATAATAATGAAATTTATATTAAAATATATTATATTCAATTAATATTTTTGAGATCTTCCTAATAGATCTGATAGACATAAGATAAGAATAACCCCCATTTAAATACAATATATTATATTTTTATTAAGAATATTTTACCACGATTTAATGAATAACCTATTTGAAATTGATTTTTTTAAATTTTATATATCAAATATGTAAAAATGATCTTTATAATTGATATGTAAAATAAAAATTATGTTAAGGTAAAATTGAGGCTTTTTTTCTGAGAGATACCATTTTTAATGAATAGTGTAAAATACTAAATTTTAGATCAGAACTGATTTTCATACGATTTATTTATAAATTTAAATTATATTTTATATATTTTCCAAATTTTAATTAGATAATATTTGTATCTGTTTAACCAATTTAGGTCATTGGAATCAATTTCAATTTGAAATTAACAATGAAAACATACAAATCTTTTCAATGTTTTTAATTTAAAACATGCTTTATCACACCGTATGCATGATTTAATTTAAATTATTTTCTTCCACATCTTTGATCTGGATTTGGAAAAATGGTTTCAATATTTGGATTTATCATAATGTATAATTTCTTGTAATATAATCTTAGTTTTTGATAGAAAATAATCTTAAATGTTATTTAGATTTATTACAACAATTAACGTGAAATAATGATTAATAAGGGACTAAACATTAATATTATGTCCCAAATTATAATAACCCAACCTTAAATAATACATAATCTTGAATTAAATAAATAATTCACATTGAAGATCTTTCTAGGTTTATAGTTTTATAGAATTAGGCCATAACTATTACATTACATCTAAAAAATTACTAACTAGACACTTCAACATAGCTTCCATATTTAAAAAAATAATAAGAACTCTTGAAAAAAGGGTCTAGTCCAATTCCATGTTTTAGAAAGCATGAATTTTCCTTAATATCATCCTTGACCATATTCATCTTTAAGTCCGGTGAAAAACATTTCAAAACATGGGATGAGTATAAAAAGATCAGTAAGGTTTATAAAACAAAGAAAGAAAACATTAGTTCACCAATACATACATAACATGAGCTCTTTCACAAACCCCATCAAATCATAAGATTTATTAAATACACAAAGAAATCATAAATCATAAAGGTAAATTGTGGCATCCATATCATACATACACTGTAGCTATCATAGTTATGTAGGGAGTTAAATTTAAAATAACCATTACAGTATACTCACTAAATCTCTTTTGAGAAACATTAATGTTTACCTCCTTCATGTTACCAAATTCATTAGAGAGCTATCTCGTGTATGAAAACAAAATATGATTCAATGAAAGGAGATTGAGATGAAGTCCCTTACCTTGTGTCCGATTTGACTCGTTTGTTCTTTAATATCCTAAATAATAAACTAAATTTAATTTCTACATTATAAAGATCCTTTTTCCAGGTATGTTTTATTGTATATCACTTATTACCATGTTATAAAAATTATTTAATCATTTATGTTCATAAAGGTCATTTTGTCGATATTTGGTACTTGAGTCAAAAATGATCTTATTATAATTACATGTTGTTCATATGGTTTAATATAAAATATCTCCAAAATTATATTCATGATTTAGATATAATTTATATAATATATATCTAGTATAAGAATGTATTTTTAATAGTACATAACATTTGCGGACAAGAAATGAAATGCATCGTTCATGGAGACGGTAAGCTTTACGTATGCATGGACGTAACACTCATTCCTATTTCTTTTTTAATAGAATTAAAACATAATGATACATAGGTATATTATAATTCCAGTATAAAATATTATATTGTATCATTAACACTATCCTTTATACGTCCCACATATGGCATTAACGAGTCATATCATTTTTAGAGTGTGGTAGTCCGCACATCCTCAAATGAAATTATAATGTTTACCCATAATGGAACAATAATGTTATGATATAAATGAAATGTAAAAAAGAATAAAAAAGCATAATCATAATATATATCATATATAAATACAGTTCCATCATAATTTCCACCATTAGTGGTGGTAGGAGATAATTGAACTATCATCATTTCCTGAGGCGTTATTTTTCCATCCACATAAACAACCTGTTCTTTACCCATTAGATGGATGTGTGTAAGTGTAGTTAGAAAAATTCTCATAAAAAATCCTAGTATATTGAGGATTATGGGGTTTTTATAAATTAATTTAATAAAAAGAGTTTATGGTGTTGGAGAAGTAAAATAAAACAAAAGAACTTAAGAGAAGACGTTACGTTTAAATCCGGTAGCTTCCTTTGGTTTGAACCAAAATGGTTTGTTGATGTGGATTATTTATATGTTAAGTATTCTAAGACGAGGAGATGGATGTATGGAGCTTAATTCTTACAATGTTGGATGTTATAAAGGGATTATGAGGTGTGGGAAATGGGTTATAGGTGAGGGATTTTTATAAGGGGTGGGGGAGGTCCTCTGTAAGAATGTTTGAAAAAATTATTTTATTATAAACTTATCATTAGTTTCAAAACGTCAAAAACTCATTAAAGTCGAGGATAAGAAAACTCATGGTCGAAATTAAATCATCCAATAAGAAATTTTTAGGTTTTGGATATTATATTAATCATAATAATCTTATTTATTTAAATCGATCATTTATTAATGTGATAAACACTGTATCATTATTCTGTCACAAATAATTTTTATTTTATGATGTCTAAAAATTATAAAAAAATACCATAATGATATAAATAATTTTATAATTCCAAAAAAAATAATAGTCATAATGATAACTTATATAACCCTATGTAAATATTAATTTACTAAAAGATATTTTTTATGCCATTTTTTGTTTTTACTTTATGTTAATTAAAATAAAGTGTCCTTATCACTCCCATGTGCCCCATGGTGTCCCAAAATCTACACAAGGATAACCATGGTCGGAAGTGTATCATCCAATAATATTAGGACACATGTTAGTGTAATTTTAAATTGTTATAGTAATATTCTTTTACCCTTATTTACTAGATTTACTCTTTAACGAAGGTAAATAAAATATTTACTGAAGTAAATATTCATTATTTCTAAAAATAAAAGTTACCTATTTACAAAGTTTGGAAATCCTGATTCCAAATATAAAATCCATTTTTCTAAATTCAAAACATAGAAGTGGCAGAAATTAATTTTATATTAATTTCCGCTATCAAAACAAAAGGCATGTTTTTATGAAATAAAAACTATCAAATGATTGACACTTGTTTATGTCAAATATCAATGTAAATTTATTTCAAATAACCAAAAATGGATAAAATGGTAAAAATATAATATAATTAATCTTTAAAACCATGTAAACTGATAATCTATAAAAATAAATAAATTTGATTAAAATGCAGTTTTGACTAAAAATACAGTATTTTTTACTATTCATCAAAAATTAAATTTTATAAAAAAAATACCAAACTTTTATGCAAAGTAAATTTTTATATCCGTATTAAAATAAGAATTTTATTTTTTTCAAATAGAACATATAAAAGTGACCAAAACTACATTTAAAGTGGGTTCGCTATTGAAATGTGATAAATCAACCTTTTAATGTTAATTTAGATTAAAATATGATTTATTCACATTTTAATCCTCTAACATTTATTAGATAAATGTAAAAACATTTAAAAAACATTTAAAAAACATTTATAATATTATCTTTGTTAATTTTTTTCATTCCCTCCATTACAATGGCTAGGCATTAACTACCATTTTAAATTATAATATTACATTGTTATTGTACAACTTAAGATTTCCAAGAAAACCTTTGCTGCGTATCGGGTACGCCATCAAACATAGAAACCTCTTTAAGGTAAAATTAATATTTAATTCATAAAATATTAATTTAAAATAAAATGTATTATTTATTTATGTAACTGGGATGTTACAACCTTCCTCCCTTTTGAAAATTACGTCCATGTAATTTTATTCACTTATCAAATTAGTGGGGGTATTTATACCTCATAGCATTTTAAGATTCCCACATTTCCTATTCAACCATATTGTTATTCCTCAAAACCTTTACCTGGTGAATTACCTTACTCTACAATACTTGCTCTCTTAGGTCAAGAATCTGAATAGGGAGTTCTTCATAAGATAGATTCTTTTCCAACTGTACTATCTATAGACACAAAACATGAGATGGATCTAGTATATACCTTCGTAATATTAAAACATATAAAACATTGTGTACTTGTGACAATCATGGAGGTAAAGCCATTATGTATGAAACTTATCAAACATTCTCCAGGATTTCATAGGGTCTAATGATCCTCAGACTCAACATTCCCTTTTTACCAAAATTCTTTACACTTTTCCATAGAGAAACTTTGTGAATGACATGATCACCTACCTCAAAATAAATATCCTTCCTCTGATTACCTGCATAACCTTTTTTTTCCTACTCTGAGCTATTTTCATGTTCTTCTAAATCAAATGAACATTTTCTGCCACTCACGGTCTTCCTTCTATGCTTGCCTTATTCTGTCTCATAGAGATGACTTCACTAACACCTAAGAAAACAGAATAATTTCCTAAAACAATAACTTCTATGAGGAAGTTCTCCAATTCAAAAACCAAAGGATCTCATTCAAAATATAGCATGGTCAATGAATCATTACATTTTCGACTCAATGATTCTGCCACTTTATTTTATTTTCTCATATGGTAAAGGATTTTGAAATTATAATCCATGATTAATTCAAACCATCTTCTATGTCTCATGTTCAATTCTTTCTAAGTTAATATATACTTTAAACATTTGTGGTGAGTATATATATATAATTTTACTCCATAAAAATGATGACTTAATTTTTTTAAAGAAATAATAATAATAACTAATTCCAAATCATAAGTAGGGTAATATAACTCATTAGGTTTCAACTAACATGAAGCATAAGCAATTACCTAATTATTCTGCATAAGGACACAACCAAGTACTTTCAACAAATCATCACTGTAAATAACAAACTCGCTATTTCCAGAAGGTAGTGCCAAAACTATAGCGTTCACAATTTTTTTTTTCAAATCATGAAAACAATCATCAGATTCTTTTTTCCATATAAACATAACACCTTTAGGAGCTAACATGGTCATTGGACTAGATAACCATGCAAAAGTCTCAACAAAACTCCAGTAATACCCTGCCAAACAAGGAAAACTACAGATCTCAGTTATATTTTTTGGTATTGGCCATTATTTAATAAATTTTGTTTTAGCAGGATCATTTGTTATGCCACATTTTGATACAATGTGTCCAAGGAATGAAATTTTCTATAACTAATACTCAAACTTTCTGAATTTCCTAAATTGTTTTTTTTCTTTTAAGGATTTAAAGGCAACCCTTTAATGACATTCATGCTCCTCTTTACTTTTAGAATAATCCAAAATATCATCAATTAACACAACCTCAAACATATCCAAGAACTCATGGAAAATTCTATTCATACAATCCATGAATACATCTGGTCCATTGGTTAAACCAAAAGTCATGACTAAAAATTCATAATGGCTATATCTAGTATGAAACAAGGTCTTTGGAATATCTGTTTCCTTTTATTTCAACTAATGGAACCCCATCCTAAAGTCAATATTTGAAAAATACTGAGCTCCCTAGTGCTGATTCAACTTAATTTGATGTCCTACTATGTGTTGAAGTAGTGGCAATGGATTTCACCACCCCTTTATTCTTGTCATCTGGTTTCTTTCCCTCAGTAGAGTTCTTCATTGGACACTAATTTTCATAATGA
The DNA here is from genome assembly GCA_963277665.1 of Viscum album. Classification (NCBI taxonomy): domain Eukaryota; kingdom Viridiplantae; phylum Streptophyta; class Magnoliopsida; order Santalales; family Viscaceae; genus Viscum; species Viscum album. The sequence goes on along the minus strand of OY728147.1, from coordinate 1,538,366,672 downwards.
CCCATTTTATTTCACATAAAAATTTTAACATATTGTAAATCATATTTTTTTCCATTGCCTTCATATTTTTTAGTACAATTATTTTCCTTATGTCCTATTTTACCACATTTTCAGCACTTACCAGTATTCAAAATACATTACCTAGCATGCTTTTTACCTCAATTTTCACAAACTATAAACTTAAGTTTCTTACCATCATACTTTTTTGAAGTGTATTTCTATTTCTCTTACACCTTGACCTCTAATTCTATTTTTCAAATAAGTCCCGATGATTGGAAAACTCTATTTCTACCATCTCCACACAACAAACAAGGTTTTTATATCATTTAAACTCAAAAGAATCTATAGCCCTTCAATACTTTGGCATTAATCACGAGTAAAAATGATTGATTTTACTATCAATATCTAATATTAGATTTGGACCATACATTTCAAGTTGAGTGAATTTTTCTTCATAAGCAGAAACTGAGTCATCATGCTTCCTAAATTCCAGGAATTGTTTTCCAATCCTAAGACGAACGGCCTTAGAAAAATATATCTCAACAAACATAACTTTGATTTCATCCCAATCAATAGAATCACTCTCATCACTATCCATGATATTTTTATCCATCCACCGCCACTGATCATCTTCACCTTCAATATGCTAAATAAAAAGACTATCCTTTTGAAGTCCTGAATAGACCATAACATTAGAAATCTTCTTTAGTTATTTAATCCACCCTTCTGCTAGAACATATTCTGATGATCCCTTGAATGATGGTGGATGTTTCATAATAAAATTATCTACTACGGTCATGTTCCTATGTGGTTGATCTGGCTGATCTCGTGCATGGATTTGACCACTATTTTTATCCTGATTCAACTGAACCATCACTATAACAGACTGTTCAGTTCCTATTCTGACTATTTTAAGTTGATGATTTTGAAGGTTGTCTTCCACTTAATGTCGTCCCAACATAGCTGCCTTTTTTCTTCTTTGGAAAATAACTATGAACATAGAAATATCATAATCGAAGTAACATGGTAATATATAAATTCTATATCACTTCAATATTATAATAAATTAATTTATGGACATTAATTAACAAATATCCTAACTTCTAATGTTATAAAAACGGTCATGTGATACAAACTATAAGGACCCGTCCATAAATATTACATAAACTTGAATTAAATTAATAATTAAAATTTATGATCTTTTTACATTTATATTTTAGATAATTATGCCATAACTATTACATTACATCTCAAAAATAACAAGGTAGACACTTCTACTCAGTTTCCATTTTTTTGTAAAATAAAAACTCTTGAAAAAAGAGTGTTTTATAGTTCCATGGTTTAGATAGCATGAATATTCCATGATCCCATCCCTGCCACTATTCATATTTAAGTCCTATAAAAAACATTCCAAAACATGGGATGGGCATAAAAATCTCAGTAAGGCTTATAAAATAGAGAAAGAAAACATTAGTTCATTAATACCCCCAAAACATAATCTCTTTAACATACCCCATCAAATCATAAGATTTATGAGATAAACCAAGAAATCAAAAATCAAAAAGGTATCTTGTGTCATCCATATCATACATACATTGCATTTATCATAGCTACGTAAGGAGTTATATTTGGAATACCCATCAGAGTATATTCCCAAAATCTTTTAGGAGAATCATTATCATTTACCTCTGTCATATTAGACAATTCCATGGAGAGCTATATCAGGCTCACCCACCTTAGGTTTATCATGGAACCACCCGTATATGTAAACAGTGCCCAAGAACCATAACACATAAAATAACTACAATGGAAATATAAAATTTCCACATTTCAATCACAATATAAAAATTCAAGATATTGAAATAATCAATTCTTTCTCAAAACCATTTTCAATACCAAAATATTTAAAAGAGTATATGGTATTTATTTTTCATTTAAAAACATTATGGCTTGTTAAGGAAGCCATAGATCAAATAATTCTCAAGATGATGGAAAAGTCGTTTTCACCACATATGTTAAACGGAACATTTTTTTTAATTCACTAAAACACTTTGTAGAAAAAGATTCCCATTGAATGAAATGAAGTTTCAATGGTGTTTATATATCTTATAAAATATAAACATGTATTAAAACAAAATATCCCTCAATGAAGTCACCTCATGTCCGATTTGACTCATTCGTTCATTAATCTACCGAATAATAAACTAAAATTAATTTATACATGCTTATAATCCTTTTTCAAGTTTATTATTACCCTTATACCACTTATTACTGTGTTATAAACATTATGTAATCATTTAAGTTATCAACAGTTGTTTTGTCGATATTTGGTACATGAGTCAAAAATGAACTTCTTATAATTACTAGTTGTTCATGTGGTCAAATATCCATTATCTACAGAATGATATTCATGATTTAGATATCATATATATCATATATATCCAGTATATGTATGTATTTATAATAGTACATAACATTTAGAGATAAGAATTGAAATGCACCGTTCATGGAGACGGAAAGCTGTATGTACGCATGAACAATACATTTATTTCTATTTCTAATTTTATTGGAATTAAAATATAATGATATATAGGTATATTAAATTCTTGTATAATATAATTAACTCCATCCTTTATATGTCCCACATATGGCATTAACGAGTCGTATCACATCGAGGGGGCGGTAGTCCGCACTTCCTTTAATGAAATTATCACGTTACCCATAATGGAAACCATAAAGGTATGATGTAAATGGAAAATAACTAAGAATAAGTAAAACATAAAGATAATATATAACATATATAAATACTGTTCCATCATAATATCCACCATGATAGGTGGTAGGAGATATTTGAACAATCATCGTTTCATTAGGTGTTCGTTTTCTATCCACAGAAACAGTAAGTTATTTATCCATTAGATGAAGGTGTGTGAATGTTTACTTCAAATCCTTGTCACAACAACCTCCTTGTATAATTAGGATAATGGTTTTGTTATAAATTAATGGAATAAAACGAGTTTATGGGGTTGGATAAGTAAAGGAAGACCTTAAGAAAAGTCGTTACCTTTAAATCTGGTAACAACCTTTGGGTTGATACAAAAGGTTTTGTTGAAGTTACTTTTTTCTTAATTTATGTATTCTAGGAGGAGGAGAGGGATTTAGGATGCTTAATTGGGTAGACTATGGAAAATATAAGTGGTTTTAGAGGATTGAGTAAAGGGTTAGAGGTGAGGTATTTTTATAAGGGGGAGGAGGGGTTTTTAGGAATGTTTGAAACAATTATTTTATTATAAACCTCTCTTCGGTTTAAAAAGGTCCCAAACTCATTAAATTTAATACTATGATGACTCATGGTCTATATAGAATCATCAAATACTAATTGGACCGGTTTTGGATATTATTTTAATCTTTATAATCTTATTTATTTACATCATTTATTAATAAGGTAAACACTGCATCATTATTATGTCATAAATAATATTATTTATTTGATATATATATATTATAAACAAATAAAATTATGTATTAAATAATTTTATCTTTTAAATTATTATTTATAGTCAAAAATATAACTTATATAATCCTATGTAAAAATTAATTAACCAAAAGATATTTGTTAATGTCATTTTTGTCTTTAAGTTATGTTAATTAAAACAATGTGTAATTATCATGAACAAGTGGCCCCATGGGGTCCCAAAATTGTCCCAAGGTTTCCCATGGTAGGATGTGTAACAAAGAATTGTATTAATACATGTTTTAAATTAATTTTATATTATTATAGTTATTTTTGTTTAAGCTTATTTAACACATTTACCCTTTAACCATGGTATATAAAATTTTTACTGAAGTAAATATTCAGAATGTGTAAATATAACAGTTACCTACATAAACAATTTGAACATCTTAATTCCCAATATGGAATCAAATTTTTCAAATTCAAAACACATAAGTGGTAAAAATTAATTTTAAACTAATTCCAGCTGTCAAAACAAAATGCGTGTTTTTTAGAAAAAATAACTATCAAATGATTGACTCTTGTTTCTGTCCAATTCCAATGTGAAATTAATTATAATAACCAAAATTGGATTAAATGGTTGAAATATAATCTAATTACACTTTAAAACTAATTATAAAGATAATTTATCCATATAAATAAATTAGATTAAAAGGCTTTTTTGAATTAAAATATAGTATTTTTAACTATTCATCAAAAATTGTATTTTGTCAAAAAATACCAACATTTTATCCAAAGTAAATTTTTATTTCGAGATTCTAAAAAAGAATTTTATTTTTTACAAATATAATAAATGAATGTTAACAAAACAATATTTAAAGAGGGTTCTCCCTTAAAATGCAAAAAAAGCATCCTTTTAATGTAAATTATCTGTAAATTATATTCATTCACTTTTTAATCCTATACCTTTTGTTGGATAAATGCGAAAACATTTAAAAAATATGTATAATCTTATTGTAATTAGTTCTGTTCATTCCAGCAAATACACCGGCTAGGAATTAACTACCATTTAAAAAATTAATATTACATTATTACTGTAAAATATAAGATATCAAAGAAATCTGTTTTTGCATATCAGTTACTCCATAGAACATATATATAACCCCCTTTATGTTAAAAATAATATATATTTTAGAAAATATTAATTAAAATGAAAATTTATTATTTCTTTATTTACCTGGGATGTTACACAAATTACCAATAAACATGTCCCTAAAACATTGATTGAAATATATAGACCATATAATTTATTGGATATTAATTTTATAATTATTGGAGCCACATTCATTGTGAAAAAATTGTATGAAATTCAATTGTCAAAATATTATGTGTGTGCCACTCTTCCTCCACTATAAAATACCACCACATCTCCCACTTCTTCAAAATTATCAATCTGTTATGGCTTGACCAAGCTCTACTAGGATTGATATTATGCATACCTCCCCTAAATTTAGAGTCAGAACATTGGGCATAAATCCATTAAATGAATCTCTTTGGTGAAATCCAAAAGGAGTTACCCTATTAAGAGGAAATATCGTTACTTATTATATTTTGTTTAATTTCTATTCTCCACCCCAAATCTTCATTTATTTCCATTATTAAATAAAAAATATCAATAGTATAATATTATTTTTTTATGTAATGGTTTATATGTCATGACCACCTCCCCACAAGGTGTACACCTCCAGGGCCGAAAATATCAGAAGGGAGATAATAACCGTTGAGTCGCAAAACTAATAGGCCTTGGGTTGGAGACTAAAACTATGGGTATAGTAAACACATAAATGGGAGGCATTACTCTCTAAGATAACACATGAGAAAGAGAGAGATAATACATACACCCACCATCTATAACTCAAACTCCAATATAAATAAAATCTCAATTGCACGTATGTATTGTCAATCAAAACTACAACAAATGAAATGGGAAAAGTGCACATACCAATGGAATGTCAAAACAACAACATCCACAAGCCCGAATAGCTACTACAAACCCATGCTAGTAGAATACAGCTTGATCTCCAACCTACTCCTAGTGACCTGAAAAATAATTTATATATACATAGGGTGAGTAAAACAGTTTACTCAATAGGATCCTATCCAGATCCACTCGTGAAAAAGTAAATTAATATTTCTAAAGCACAATGTACTACAAGGGAAACTAACTCATCAGGTAAATAGGTATACTATGTTCCCCACCTCAGCATGGAAACTCTTACCAAGTATCGCTTACAAGAGTATATAATATAATAAGTAATATCAAGGATACACTGCTACTACTGGCCTATGGGTTTTCTGCATTTCCCAAATGTCGCACATCATAAGAATATCTCTCCAAAAATTATGACTGAAGACACATGTGTGAAAAACCATTACATGCATCTCACGCAAAAAAACCACCATGTCCACATATTCATAATAAACTGGTAGTTTCTAGGCACCACGCTAGCTCACATAACATGTATCATATGTTGGGTATTAAACCTCAAACCATTGTAGACCATACATCGTGTTAGGATCCTCAAGACATCATAACATATACAAGTTACACCTATAGTAGTCCATATGAAAATATATCCAGAATATATGGGTGTTAATAACCACAATCCATTATAACCCTATACACACAAATATCTGGAAAACTAACCGTTGTGCATAGCAGCACAAGTAACTACCAAGAGAAGAGAGAGGGAAAAAGGGGGTAGTCATCCATCCATCCTCCCATTGTATTGTTGGGGAAAACACCTCCCCACCTCAAGGATCTTAATCCCCAGAGTTTCAGTTTCCCTAACTCTCGAGGAGGAGTAGAGAATAGAAACCCAAAAGTACAAAATATACAATAGCTCACAAAACACTATGGGCATAACCTACTCGTATTCTAAAATGTATCGTACATATCTCTGTCTCCCGACTGCCACTTCTAAGACTAGGTTTCCTTTAAGCACACAATCTTTTAAATATATTTATTACATTAACTCATTCCCTTTTTATTAGTTTCACATTATGTTAATTAATTATTTAAATATTAATTAACCATTAACAATTGCACATTATATTTCATTAGCATAAAACCCAAAGTCAACTGTACCTTTAAATTGTAACCTCGTCATTGCATGCCAAAAAGCTCCAACACATTAGGTAAAAATTATTAATTCAATCATTCATTACCAACATTATTACATTCCCATATTCCCATGCATTCTAGAAAATCATTCTATGCTACTAAACACAGGGGGGATCAACTCGGTGAGTAGATGAAATACCTGTAAAGTATTTTCCACCTATAGCAAGAGCATAGATCCATCATCCCTAGAAAATATAAACCGGAAATCACGTGGCATATGCTTCATGTATTCAGCCATATTAGATGGAGGGTAATCAAAATTGTTTCCTTGTGTATTGGGGAATGTAATGAGGATAAAAACTAACAAGAATCAGCAAGCATCCAAAGATTAGCATCCAACATGATTCCCCATCCCCAGTGTCCTCTATGACACACACATGCATAAACCAACGCATCTCGCCACACTAGGCGTCAACTTCTTCCACAACCAATAGGCATCTATGCCACCACATATCACAACAGCCATCGAGGCTCACATCACAAGACAAGAAGTAGGAAAAAACATCATATCAATTGGGATCATAGCCCTTAAAAAAGAAAAGGGTAACTCATAACCCTACATGAATTATCTTTTATTAAACATTGATTTCTTTATTCCATATTGAATTAACTAATTTATTATTCGCAGGATCTAACTACGGGAAACCTAAAAAGTATGCTATCACAGATTGATAAAACATTTTTACTACATCAATTTTATTAGCATAAAATTACAACAACAACAATCAAGTTCATTCACATGCCTCTATGTCTTTAGCCAAACAGTTATCAATTAATTCCAGCATTACATTTTTTACCAATTTTCATCAAGACTTAAAAGATAAAAAATTCAATCATAGATATCACACTATCTAGCATAACAATAGGCACTAACAGACGATCGATATAAATTTATTTATCCAGTTAAAATATTTATTATGTTAATTCCATTGTAATCTAGTGGGATAAAACATGATAACTATATAGTTCCACATAAAATAAAAGAGATGTAACGAATCCCCTAAATCAAATAGTTATTGACATTATTTATATGAGAATGAGCCAGCCAATGTTTTTCGATCTCTTCCCCACGTGCCAACTGTATCCACCCGATGATGCCGAGACACCACCACATCAGTCAACTCCCAAAATAACCCATTAAGGACAAGGATATAGAATTACAAAAAGTTAAAGGATAAACAAAAGGATATGAACCCTAATAAATGATGATAGATCATACCTTATTTCTAATATTGATAGATACTTTTTTGTTTCATCAAAAACAGAGGGAAACCAATACATGGAGGAAAGTTTGATCACACAACTCAGACGGGAAGGAACGGGAGGTTCGAGCATCTCACACCCATGAACAAAGAGGTAGAACAATAGAGGAAGATATCTAGTCCCATTATTATATTTAAATGAATAGTGATCTATGATATGTTGTATTTTCTATTAAAAGAGGATCGCATTAAACCACATTGTTTGACCAAGTAATAGAATCCTGAGTGATAAGAAAAATTAAAATAAAAGATATGGACTTCAATTATCTTTAGAGGATTTCAAACAAGGATTTAATTGCATTTAACGTCAAAGGAAACCTAAAAGGGAAAAAAACACTAGGATGTTGTAAACACTGTTCTTGAACAATAAATTTGGAAAAGGAAATAAAGGTTACCTTTGGAACATCACAATTCTGAAAACACTGTTAATGAACTCAAATTTTGGAAAAGAAAATAGAGGCTACCATTACACCACACCATTCTGTAAATACTATTCATGAACTAAATATTTGGAAAATGAAATAGAGGCTATCGTTTGACCTCACCATTAGGGAAACACTATTCAAAAAATCAAAATTTGGAAAAGGAAATAAAGGATACCATTGGAATTATTCACATAATCCTACCATTGGACTATTCACATAAGACTACTATTGCACTGTTCACATAAGCCTACCATTGGACTATTCACATAAGGCTAACATTTCACAATTCCCATAAGGTTACCGTTGAACTGTTCATTTAAGCATACCATTGCACTGTTCACATAAGGATACAGTTTTACTATTCACAAAAGGAAACAGTTGCATTGTTCAGATATGCCTACCATTTCACTATTCACATAAGGCTACTATTTCACTATCCATATAAGGATACCTTTTCACTATTCACAAAATGATACCATTGCACTATCCGCTGAATTAAAAATATTGAAAAGTGTAAGGGATAAGTTACCTTAACCAACAGAACACTTCAAACACTGTATTTCTTCAAAAAATTAGATAAGAGAGATCTCGGCCATTACATCAAATACCACTCAAAATATTCTCATCCTCAAGAATAGAAAACCAACCTAAAGAGAAACTGAAACGGTGTCTGAACAACCACTCATCGATATAATGTTCAAAAGATAGCACGCCATAAGAAGTATCCAAAAGAAATCCATGTTATAAAAATGAATGTTATTTAACCACAATAGGGACATCATTACATGAAAAGAGTTAAACATCAAACAAATCTCAGTAATGAGCACGTATCAATGTCTCACATTCCCAGGTACTCTCTTCCATTCCACTGTGTCTCCACAAGACAGAATCCAAGGGTATAGAAGGCTTGTGAAACACATTCTCTTTACTATCATGGATATCCACAGGTCGCTTCTTGGAGGTCGCATCACCATCCATATCGGTATATCCTTAATTGATGGTGTGAATGTCATCATGAAGATATCTATAGAGCTGTGACAGATGAAAAACATCATGTATCTGGCTCATCTATTATGGAAGTGGAACTCGATACGCCACAACTCCAATAGGAGCTATCACCTCCAAAGGCCCAAAAAACCAGGGAGAAAGATTACTCCTGTCACAACCCATCCTAGTAGGGCCCTAGCCGCAACTCCCCAAGACCGCCTCCAATAGGCCAGGGGCTGGTGACTGGCATCGAGTAGGCACACTACTACCATGGGAGGCATTGCCTATAAGCCTATACACACGCACACACAGCTCCAAGCCCACAAGGGTGGAATGTCAAAACTAAAAAAAAGGAAATTGATGCATATAGTAAAAATCTCAACCAACATAGTACGATATGAAATTAAAGTACTAGAATTTCAAACCCTGGGCCAAAAGTACAAGGCCGCCAAAAGAAAGGTGCTGGGACTGAAGTCTGTAGCCGTAGGAACACACCTTGGCCTGTCTGATCACACGGAGTACCGTCCGGTTCTGGTCCACCTAGAATCATGTCAAAGGCTCAATTGTCTTTACAAGACATGCCACATGCGGGAAAAGCCCGTGCATGGGTGAGTATAGCAATACCCAGTAAGACACCCCGAAACCACAAAGGAAATAAAACAAGGGAAATACCAAAAAGGAAAGGTACAACTAGCTCTACACAGTATATATCTACAAATCATACAATAAGAATATCCAGATATACTCATACATGATCGACTATTGCAAAACCCACCACTCAGATCCATCTCTAAGATTCTACTAAACATACAACCGGGAGAACACTCTCCTAGGTCTAAAGAGAGAGATACAAAGTACTCGTTCTCAGAAAACACACTCCAAAATTACTTGAGAACATGATGCTCAGATAAGGATTACAACCAAGTCATGTGGTGATTCTGAGAACTCAGTCTGAGCTAATCCACTAAGCAGATGATCGCCACCTGGGTAATGTTGGTCATTTCGATACCAAGAACTCTTCATGGGGTTCCAGGGATGAATAAAGGATCGGGCTCTAAGTATCATAGAGGGGATTCCAATAACTCTATTCAGTAATTATCGCTAAAGGGATCATACTCCTATATGTAGGAAATGATACTGGAAACCTTACGAAAAATGACCAAGGGTATGAACCCTTAGAAAACTTAGTCCAAGTACACGCAGTGTTCCTTGACTATGGGTACTACCTGTGTAAACGGCCTGTGTCATTTGGATTGTCAGATGGAATGTAACTACACGGCGTGTAGAAAAAAATCACATGAGGTGTCCGAGCACCTGGGGCTCGCTCTATGTACACTGGCCATATGCCCATAGACGGTCTCTGCCTGTGTGCCAGTACATGGGGTTTCCCGTGAATCTGGCCGTGTCTGGCCGGGGAGGGGTATACATAGTCTGTCCTTGGCCGTGTACCCTGCCTGTGTCCGTGTACTCTTGGAGTACACGTAATGGAATCCCGCCGACAAACACACGCCATGTATCCCATACTACACGACGTGTAGTCGGGAAATTTCAAGAAGCGTCGTCTTCCTCCTCGCGCCTCGGTCGATTTTCTGGATCCTAATCCAACCATCTGATCATCACGAAACTCCGAATTTGGGGTCATCTCTCCCCTATGAAACTGATTTTGTCGGTTTCGGGCTCTAGATCGGCCTTGATATTGAATCCCGATCCATCCGCACGAAAACGCTCGAACAACGGAAATTCTGAACCACATCGATTTGTCTACCGCCGTCGCCGTCACACCTTCACTAGGTCGTCTCGGTGTTGGATCTTGAATTTCATATCATTGCGCCATCAAACGAATGTTCAACGATTGATTTCCTCCAAGAACGCGTAGAACGCACACGAAGAACGCGTAAGAACTGGGAGAGAGAAACAGAATAATCGAGAGGGAAAAACATCGATTGATGTTCGTGTCGATCTTGTTTCTTCACCGTTATAAGGTTGAGAGAAATCCAAAATAATTTCAAGAATTGAATCCCCACAATTCCCGCAAATATCCCATCCCACCAGAACGATCGATCCGTGGGCTAATCTGTTCGTGGATTAGTCTGTGTTCGTCATGGAAATCAAAAACGAGGAAGACATAACAAACAAACATCCTACCATGATCTGCAGCGTTCGTTGGCGAACATCCGGTCATCGCGTTGTCGTCACGGGCAAAAATCATCAAGATCAATGTCGCAGTGTTGGGCGGTTTTCTCCAGAGCATTGCAGAGCCTCCAGGGAAATTCAGGGTTATGGGAATTGTAACCCTGATACCCTGCAAAATCTCTATTTAAATGATAAGAGATATTTGATGAAACTAGATTTAATAAAACATTTTAATTAAATATTTTATTAAATTTACGTCCAAAAACTGGATTCCACCACCGACCTGCATCGGCCGATTTTAGGCCTCGCCTAAGGTAAAATCATTGTTCCAAACGCAACGGTGCCCTCAGATTTATGAACCGAGCACCAGTTCGGGAATTATTCCACTTTTTTAGGAAAACCACACACACGCGTAATTTAATTATTAAATTAAATTCAAAAATTTGTTCTGGGCTCACCAGGACTTGGAACTGCATGCCGTCTTAGAGCCTGATCTTGAATTAATTCCCTCATAATATTAAAATAATACATGGAAAAAACCGGAACATTAAAACTCCCATGACCAAACCATCACTACCCATAACGGGGAGTCACCTTCAGAAACAAGTGATCCCAAACATCAAACTATAGAGGTATCGTCCTTTGAAATTCATATTATTTTTGATGATCTTGCGCTATCTTCATCCTATCATGAATCACTTGAATGGTCTATGTTTTATTCTTCACTAGTTCTGGTCCAAGAATCAATGACACTAGGACCCCACTCCCGCACAACAGAGAACAGAAAGGTCAGCCATAAAAGACTTTAAATGGAACCATAATGATGGTGGAGAGAAAACTATTGTTGTAATCGAACTACAGCTAGGGTAAGTGATTCATCGACGAACCTGAAAAATCCAAGACACAAGACCACAACATGTCTTCAAGAGTCTAGATGGTTCGCTTTGTCTAACCGTATGTTTACGGATGAAAAGCAGTGCTAAGGAATAGCTAAAAACTGAAATCATGCTAGAGACCTCTCCACACCCTGGAGGAAAATCGAGGATCTCGATTAGAATTAATAGTCCTTGGGCCTCCATGATGTCTCACCACCTCCTACAGATACTCCCTCATCAAAACATCAACAAAGCATGACTCTATGAATGTTATGAAGTTGGATGATTTTGTTAAATGTTCCATTACCACCCAAATAACATCATGTACTCCCTGATATCAATGTAAAATAGTAACAAATACCTTTAATACAACCTCCCACATCCATTGTGGAACATATATTGTCTGGAGCAGACCACCAGGAACATGAGGTTCAGCCTTCTCCTTCTAGCAGACCAAACATCGAGACACAAACTATACAACTGCATGATTTCACCATGGCCACAAAACCTGACTCCTCAATGCTTGGAATATCATTGTCATGCTAGGATGCACCGATAAAGGTGAACTATGGAACTCTATGAGAATCATCTCACGCATGCCCCATGGAAAAAATATCCTTCCATGATACAACACTCGGTCTTCTTCATCGTCAAACCAAACATCAGAGTCCTCACCACAAAAAAAATCGTTCTCTCCAGACCTCCACCTCAAGATCCACCAACTAGGACTCTTCCACCTGCTACACCAGAGATGACTGCATCATCATCCAGAAAAGACAACCTTTTCCCCCAAATTCTCACATATCAAGAGGTAATGCTGATAGTTCTTCCTTAACTCTCCAATAATCACTAGATTCACACACTGCAACAACCATATGACTTCCACCTTAGCGTATCAGCTACAACATGACTCTTTCTAGGGGTATATTATTAATTGAAGTCATATTCCTATAAGAACTCCATTGACCGACGTAGACATAATTTTATGTCATGCTGGGAGAAAACATACCTCAGGATCTTATGATATGGGAAAACCACAAAGTGCTCGCCAATGAGATAATGTTTCCATAACGTCAAAGAAAACACCGCAGTTTCTAACTCAAGATCTTAGGTTGCATAGTTATGTTCAAGGGGACACAACTGTCGAGACCCATGAGAAGTTTTAAACATGAAATTAAAAACACTTCCATTTAATGGTTATCAAATTTTCATTTTATCTGTATGGGAAACTACCTCCCCATAAAATGTTTTGAGTTGTTTATCCATTACCCAATTTCATGGTTTTGAGTTATGAAGTACCAACTATATATATTATATATATAATAATAATTATTTATTTATTATTCTATAATTATTTTATAATACATTCCTTTATACATTCCATTTTTTGTAAATACAATAACGTCATCTATAGATGTGGGGACTATTACCTCCCCAAAGCGATGTGATTCATTCAATATATAAATGGAATATATAAAGGATGGTCATAATTAATACTACATGACATAAATTTAATATATATGAAATTCATAACATAAATATATTCCTTGAAATATAAAACATTACATTCCTTTTTTATCATTTACAAACACTAATGAGTGATAATGCCAGTCATGGACCTACCGACTACTCCCTCCTCGACATGATGTGATTACTTTTACAACACAAGAATTCTATATATAATTATATATGATTAAAAAACAATCTATTAGTGATATAATTGTCATCATAGAAATATATAATGATAATTACCCACTTTTCATAATGTTCTTTGAAAAGAATGAGAACGTTTCTCATGCATACGTACGACCTACCATCTCCATGATGGTAATGATAGATTAATTTTCATGACCACATTTAATGATTGGTTTTAAAAGTAAAATTGAGTTATAAATAAGATCATTTTGTAATTATTATTATTCTGGAGAGATTCATTTAGGAAATCATTTACCATAGTCTACATATCAATGTTTCTTTTGAGACATATTGTCACGAACCAACCTGGGTCGACCCTGAACCAGTCTCCCGAGCTGACCTGCGGCAAGGCCTGAGAGGCATTCCCTATCCTCCTGGGTTTGTGACAAGAACTAGGGAATCAATAGAGGACTACTGGAAAGAAAATTTCCCTGTGAAAATAAATAATGCAGAGGAAAATTTAGAATAAATGCAAGTCAAAAAAATGACACAAAAAATGAGGAACAACCAACAAAAGAAAACTAACCTGAACACGACCGAAACTCCTTGCGACTACGAGAGTCTCTCACCAGTCCAAAAACAACTCATTCCCATGGCGTTCAAGCTCAAGTCAAGCCTGCAAAAAAAACTATGAAATAGGAAAACACTATAGGTGTGAGTATTAAAACTCAGTAGGTGTGCCCAAAAAACTATTCCCAATTAACTTCTTTAAAAAAAGAAATTTACCAATTCTAGGATTGAAATAAATTGTAAAAACTATGTGTTTCCACAAACACACTTCCATGTAGTATTCTATTTCCCTTTTTAATTTAAAAAAAACGTTTAATGTTGGAAAGGAATAGGTGCATTTCATTTTTTTATCATTTTGCGAACGATTTAGTAATTAAAATTTCAGTTGTTAGTAAAATGGATAACCACACACAAGAAACAACACACAATAAGGGGAATGGAAAAAAGTGGTACATAGGGGCCAACAACCAAACTATACCTCTCAAATGTCCGCCACATAAAAATAAACATTAATGAAAACATGGGTTGAACCTAGGAGCTCGTGAACAATCCAGAACATACCATACATGTGACTCATCCTGAAGGCATCCCTACTCTCGATGACGTCATTACACCCTAACACCTGGTGTTTCCCTACATGGCCTAACTGAGGGGCTCAATCCCCTAGTAGTGTATAATCCGTACTAAGGGTCACTAGCCAGTGCATAATCTAATCTACTGCGGAAATCATTCATCGAAAATTCACTCACTATGCTAGGTTCCCATGTCAGCACATATAATAAAAATAAAATGGGTGAGTAAAAAAAGTCAATCAAGTATCACAAGAATCACACACAAATCATATATTCAATGTACAACAAATATCACCCCTAAGTCACCCAGAAGTGGGTTTTCCAAAATAATTTATTTCTTAAAAGTGCAAAATGGGCAGTCACTAATTTTAAAGAAAATTTCCATTTCTCAAGAGAACTAAAACAATTGATCATGATTCAAAAGAAATCATTTATATATAAACCATAACTACATTGGAAATTCCATGAATTATGATTAAAGGCCAATTGGGCTTTATTTCACTAATGGGTGTCCGTTCATCAAGAAAATATTTCATGTGTTCTGCATAAAATAAATTGCTCTTTTTACACCAAATGATCATTTAAAAATTAATTATCTTATATAATTTCTTATTTATAAAAATTAATAAAATATCAAGCAATTAATAAATTATAAATTTATAGGTGAGTGCAGTGGGAGACCTACCTCAACTCGTATCTCAAACATGACAATGTGACATGCCTCACACAGGCGCACAAGCGCGTGTAAGCTGATGATATTGGTATACCTGGGATACCCTTCCAAGGTTCTGGAATAAAAAAACAAAAACAAATGTACATAAACATAGAATAAAAAATCCAAACAAACAACAATTGAAAAAAACCCCATTGGCATGTTTTCAAAACACAACTCACACCATCAACACTATTTACTAACCCCTCTAAAAACCACAAGGTGTTTACAAAAACCAAAAGGTGCTTTCAAACACCACAAAGTGCCAAAAAAACTCATTAATGATTTTAATGAGACAACATACAATTTCATGTAAACACTAAGAGTGCACAACCTGAAAAAAGAGAATGACACGGTGAGATCGACACTTAAAAACATGTGCTCTAAAACACAATTTCAAAAGTATGATTGCATCAACCAACCTTTTATATTAATATTTTTTACCACTTACACAATCCAGTAAATATTTTAAGAAATTTATAAAATCATTTCAACAACACGGTAAGGGTTTACACACCAAATACAATCATTTTTTGTATAAAAATACCAATTTAGAACCAACAGACATTAAACATCAACACAGACCTTTTCCACACCATTTAAAAAAAATAAAAGAACAAGAAGAATCATTTAAATAAGAGAAATAATTACTGCATTCCCAGGTAATCCCCAAAACTACCTAATTTATCCCAAATAAATTATTCAAAAATAATAATAATAAATAATTATCATTCAAAGAGTGTGAAATGCAAGAAATGCAAGAAATCTATATAAGCATAAATTTAAAAGAGACATGCAGGAGGATCCCACCTCAAAGAAGAAACTAGTACGAGTGCTCAGTGGTTAAAACTTTTATCCCAAACAACCCAAAAATAAATAATAGTGTTCAATGCACTAGACAACAATTGAAAAAATCCTTCAAAAACCAATCTAAAACCACTTAAAAGGTGAAAAACCAAACAATGGGTATAGGTCTATACCTTGGATGTCGGAAATGAACCAAAACGGAGTCAATCTGCTTCTCCATCAGCAGCGGATGTAGGAACAAGCAAGAGAAACACCGGAGGTGGTCTTCTCATACCCTATTCAATAATTAACATTACAATTGTATAATATCCCAACCATAGGGTTCCTGTTGAATACAAAACGGGTATCAAATTAGAAAAAAAAACAAAAAGTGACAATGGAGGACATCAGAGAAGGTATTACTTTAAATAATTCGACCTCAATCAGACCTCATTCATTCGGGATCCGAGAGGAATAGGCTTCAGAAGGGACGTGCACTAAAAGGGGTGCGGAAGGGAAGGTCCGACCAAAGAAAGAGGGAGCCGGAGGAATGTCCTCATATACAGGTCAGAGCAGCGGATGAAGTTAGAGTTTCAAGTTGGAGTAAGGGGAGAGGGTTGTTGCGTTGCACCAGAACAATGGAATAGGGTCACGCTAAGGGGGGTTTGGTCTGCCTGAGTAGGGGTGGGTTGCCACTGGGAGGTGCGGCTGGGAAGGGAGAACAACTGGGATGGGCTAGGTTGGTGCACCACGAGCCGAGTGGGATGTGGTTGCATCGTGGGTAGGGAAAGAGGGAGCAAGGGAGGACACCACACACAAATAAGAGGGAGGGAGGAACCCCCACTCATGGAAAACCCCATGGGGGTGCGGCCTGGTGTCGATTGAGAATAAGGGGAGGGTTGTAGGAGGAGCGCCTCTCACTGGAGAATGAAACAGGGGGGGCTGTGATTCCCCCTTTTGTGTTTAAGTACATTTTAATAATAATAATAATAATAATAATAATAATAATAATAATAATAATCAAAATATCAGTATTAATAATAACATAATTACAATAATAATAAGATTAAGAAAAATAAAAAAATTATATTGTCCATTTTAATTATTTTTTAAAGAAATTAACATTTATAATAATATAACATTAGTAATTTTCTTAAAAATAGTTTACTCAAAAAAAATTAAGAGCACATTTATAAACCAATAAACATAATATATATATATATATAATGTCAATAATAACACTGTCAATAATAAAATTATTGTTATTATCATAATAATAATAATATTGTTATTATGGTACAAACATTTAACTTGATATATATATATATATATGTTAAACATTAAGTAACTACATAAGTACATGGACAGTCTTCATGGCTACCACCGAATGTGTGGTGCCTGCGCACCAGTCTGAAACCCAACAAAACATTAAACGTTGGTGATGGTAGACCCGAGATCGCCATGCACCTTGGAGAGACTAACCAAAAACAATAAATAATGAAATAAAATAATTTATGGAGTCAGGGTGTGACAATACACCCCCCCCCCCATATTCACTTTCTGCCCCTAGAAAGTTGCCAATACATAGTTGACGCAACTAAATTCCATGCCTAGACCAAACCAGAAGAAAATGAGAGGATCATGGTGACCATTACCGACACACATCACACCAGACCAACAAAAGAACAATAACTATTTTGGGATGATGGGATAATATGAGAGGGTTCTCCCAACCACAAGAATCTCCTAACACGGAAACCTTGAAACCCGAACACACCACCCCCAGGGCGGCCAATGCGGGAACTCCCAAGCCAAACTGATTCATTTTCCTCACGTGGATCGAAAAAAACACATGATACCTTGACGTAAGGCTTTCTACAAAACAACCCAGGGACTTAAGGTTGAGAAATTAAGTCAACACCTCCCATAAATTTTACAAAATGAGAAATCCCCCCTAACGAACCCATATGAGAGAAACTCAAAATCAGAAGAGTTCAGTTTATTAACAGGCCTAGCACCTTTCAAGGACAATGAACGATTTGGAAACCACACTAAGAGAAGATAACACTGCTTGGATTGTGGTGTAAGGAGCTCATCACACCACCACGACAAGGATGATATAACGACAACGATGATAATAGAACAAAGAAATTTTTGATATTTTCATAAAAAATTTGAAGACAATATCTGGACTGAGTTTCAACCAAACCTCAGAAACTCCTAACTATGTGAGAGCTTCACCCTGAGACATGTTATTGGCGATCTGAAGGCTGAAGCATATCCTACCTCACAATCAAGAATTTGCATCCTCTGGTTTCTAACTTCTTCCTCTAGGACGAAGCTTCTTGAATAACTCTTCCTTGTTGCCCAAAAAGTAGCTTGGTAGCAATACTTCGGAGGTATGCGACAAGTCGTCATAAAATGAATGAACTTCCCACACTAATGGAATGCGAGAAAAAAGTCCAAAAAACTGGGAATCAGTATAGACAAATATCCTTGACATACGGGGAACCTTTACAAGAGCCAACCCCCACCAACTAAACCCGAGGCTCTAACAACAATGAGACATCCCACCATTACTAGTCCAGAACTAAACCATATAATAGCTTTGGGATGGTACAAACCATAACTACCTTGGGAGTTTCCAACAATCCAATGACACACTATCTTTCCAAACTATACAAATGCCTCTAAAAAACCTAGATTACCTCGATACTCAAGAAACACCCAATAATAACTGGAAACTGGGCATATCTCATTAATAACTTTTAGAGGCTTTCTGGGCGGCATACTCATAACGACATGAAAAACAAAATCAAAACCAGCACTAAGAAAAAAATAAATCAAAGAAACAACACAAGCTAAGGGAATCATTCCCATAAGACAAACATATACAAACACAAGCAGAAAATCAATTTGAAAAAACCATTATAACATTAAATTTTTTTAACTCACCTTTGGCACCTTATGAACAATCACATGTGCGTTCATTCAATCTCACTCACATAATCTGCAAACATGTTCTCCTATGCACTCACCATATATACCCACAAATATGTTGACCCTCTATATGGAGTACCAAAGTTCAAACACTTCATTCCACTCCAAATCCAAACACATACCATTTTGTTCCAAACTAATACACATCCTCTATAAAAACCCCACATTACTAATTTCAAAAACAATCTTGGAGAAACCCTTTTTTTCATTTCGAAATCACTTTAATTTTCAATAGACAATCAACTTGGCCAATTTAAAAACAAAACACAACCAACTATAAACCATCTGAATTAGGAAGTAGTGTCAGTTCCTAACCCGATGACATGGTGGCGAGTCAAGCCCCAAGTAAGGCATAACACTAAGAGGACCCTAAAATGGGCACTTGGACTCCACATGGGTCACCACCCCATATAACTCCACAACATGTACAAATAAATCCCCATTTTCATCCCTCAATCCAACCCAATAAAAGACAAAAGTCTCAAATCCCGGACTACCCCTGGAATCTCAAGTCTTGTTGCGATCGGTGGTGATCAGAGAGTGACCCGTAACCTACCTCTTGATCCTCGGCAGTCATAATCTCCTTATACAAGACACACCAAATAATAAGGTCCTTCTATGATACCATTTTTTCATGATCCAACCCAGGTTGAACTTGAACTAGTCACCCTAGTTGACTCGAGACAAGGCCTGAGAGGCGTTCCCAATCCTCTCGTGCTGGGGAAAATGCACCAGGCATCAATAGAATACAATTGTGAACAATTTTTCCTAGTGAAAATAAATAAAGCACTGGAGAATGTAAAATAACACAAGGTAAATAAATGATTTGAAAAATGAGGAACAACCAACAATATCAAACTAACATGACCATAACCAAAACACCTCATGACTCCGAGTGTCACTCACCAATCCATAACCAACTCTTGCCCACGACGAGAAAGCTTGAGTCAAACCTGCAACAAAACTAAAAAATTGGAAAATACTATAGGTGTGAGTATTATAAATTTGTAGGAGTGCCCAACACACATTCCCAATTCACTAAAATTAAATAAATAAGTTTACTAATTCTAGGTTTGAACTAAATTATACCAAATATGGGTTTCCACAGACACACTTCCATTTCTAAGACATGTAACGGTCCATTTCTCTTTTTAGTTAAAAAAACAAGTTTAATGATTTAACGGAAGAGGTGCACTGCATTTTAAAACATTTCAGGGAACAATTTAAACTTAAAATTTCAGTTGTTAGTCAAATGGAAACCCATACACAACACACAACACATAATACGGTAAATGGAAAAGAAGTGGAACACATGTGACAATAACCGAAGTAGACCTCTCAAACATCTCTGACATAACAATAATCAATAAATAAAACATGGGTCGAACCTGAGGGCTCGTGCAAAATCCAGAACGTACCATACATGTGACTCATCTTGAAAGCATGCCTGCTCTGGATGATGTTATAATTCCCTAACGCTTGGTGTTTCCACACATGGACTAACCAAGGGGCCCAATCCCCTAGAAGAGTATAATCCTTACTAAGTTCTACTATTCAGTGCATAATCTAAACTAGTGCAACAATCGTTCTCAGAAAATTCACTCACTTTGCTAGGTTCCCATGTCAGCACGTATAATAAAAATTAATGGGGTGAGTTAATAAATTAAATCAACCTGCACAAACATCACACACAACTCATGCAGTCATGGTACACCAAAGATCACCCCTGAGTTACCCCAAAGGGAGTTTTTGAAAATAATTTAATTTATTAACGTGCCAAATGGGCATCCTCCAATTTTAAGGAAAATGATCTTTTCTCAAAATAACCCAAACACTTGCTCACGTGTCAAAGGAAATCATTTATCAATAAATCAGAACTACATTTGAAATTCCGTGAATTATGTTTAAAATCAAAATGTCCAATATTTAACTATGTGGTGGGCATTCATCATGAAAATATTTCAAGCATAGTGTATAAAATAAATGGATTTTTTTACACCATATGTTCATTTAAAAATTAATTATCTTATATTATTTCCCATTTATTAAAATTAATAAAATGTAAAGAAATTAATAAATTCTGAATTAAATGTTGAGGGAAGTGGGGGACCTACCTCAACTCTTATCTCAATCATGACAATGTGACATGCCTTGAAAAGGTGCACAAGCACACGCAATCCGATGATCACGGTAACGCAGGGTTACCCTACCAATGCACTGCAATAAACGCATAACCACAAAGGTATATAAACATGGACTTAAAACTATCCAAACAAAAAACCAGTGCCAAAGAACAACCTTGTCATGTTTTTAAAAAACAACACCTAAAATCAACACTATTTACTAATCCCTCTAAAAACCACAAGGCTATTAAAAAAACCACACAACACCGAAACAACTCATTAATAATTTTAAAGACCCAACCGACCATTTCATGTAAACACTTAGAGGGTACAACCTGGAAAAAGTTCACGACATGCTGAAATCAAAATTTAATAACATGTGCGCCTAAACAGATTTTCAAAAGTGGGCTCGCAACACCCAACATTTTATAAACATAATTTTCACCACTTCCTGATCAAATTAATATTTAATGCAATTTATAAAATCATTTAATGTACACTGTATGGGTTTACACACCAAATACACTAAATATTTGTATAAAAACACCAATTTACAACCAATGCACATTAAACTTCATCATAGAACTTCTTTTCACAAATTTATAAAAAATAATAGATCAAATGGATTCAATTAAATATGAAAATAAATTTTTGCATACCAAGGTTATCCCCAAAACATCGAAATTTATCCCAAACCAATTATTCAAAAAACAGTGTAAATAATTTTCATTCAAAGAGTGAAAAAAAGAAATTAATGAAATTGATATAAGTTTATATTTAAATGAGATATGAAAGAGGTTCCTAACTCAAAGGACAAACCAGGATGAGTTCTCAGCGCATGACACTTTTATCGGAAACTACCAAAAAATGCACCGATGTGTTCAACACACTACACAACAATGGGCAGAAACCTTAAAACACCCATCGAACACCACTTAAAAGGTGTGAATCCAAACAACAGGTATATGTCTATACCTTGGATGTTGGAAACGAACCAAAACAGAGTCAATCCGCTTCTCCATTGGAAGAGGATGTTGGAAAATGGAAGAGAAAGAACTGAGGATGTATTCTTAAACCATATTAAAAAATGAAGACATTAATTGCATAATATCCCAACCTTATGGTTCCTTTTAAATCCAAACCATGTATTGAATGATAAACAAAATATAAAAGTGATAAATGAGGACGTCATAGATGGTATTACCATAATGAATTGGAATTCAATCAGACCTAATTCATGGGGAGTCCGAGAGGAATCGACTGTGGAAGGGTCGCGTGCTAATAGGGGTACTGAAAGGAAGGTCTGACCAAAGAAAGAGGGAGATGGAGGGAGGTCGTCGCATAATGGTCAGAGAAACAGAGGACGTTGGAGTTGCTGGTCAGAGCAAGGGTAGAGGGTCGTTGGGCTGTGCTATAACAATGGAACAGGGTCGCGCTGAGTTGGTGTTCAGGCCTCCTGAGCAGGGCTGGGTCACCACCAGGAGGAGCGGCTGGGAAGGGAGCACGGTTGGGATGGGCTAGGTTGGTGCACTGCAAGCCGAGCGGGATAGGGGTCATTGTGGGTAGGGAATGAATAAGCAAGGGAGGCTTCCACACATAAATAAGAGGGAGGGAGGAACCGTTACACCTAGATACCCCATGGGGGTACGGCCTAGTGTCGATCGAGAATAAGGGAAGGGCCACAACAGTAGACCATCACACATGATAAAGAAATGGTGGGGGGGGGGGAGGCTTCCCCCCTTAAAGTTTAGGTTCCATTTTTAATAATAAAAATAAAAATTATAATAGTTTTAATAATAAAAATAATAAAAATAAAATATTAATAATAACATAATTATAATAACAATAAAATTAAGAACAATAAAAAGAATATTGTTCATTTTATTTTTTATTTTTTAAGAAAAAATTTACATTAATAATAATATAACATTAAGAATTTTCATTAAAATATTTTACTCATAAAAACATTTAGGAGCACTTTCAGATCCCAATTAACATAATATATATATATATATATATCTATTAATGTCAATTATAACACTGCAAATAATAATATTATTTTTATTATCACAATAATAATATTATTATTATTATGGCCCAAAATTTTAACTTGATTTATATATATATATATATATGTATTTATTTTAGACAGTAGGTAACAACATGAGTATGTAGACTAACCGCATAGCTACTGCCGACCGTGCGGTGCCTACACACCAGTATGAAACCCAACAAAACATTAAATGTTGAAGATGGTATACCCGTTCTCTCCCCACTCCTTTGAGAGACTAACCAAAACCAATAAATAATAAAATACAATAATTGAATGAGTCAGGGTGTGACACATATACTGAATGTGGTCAAAACATTTGACATAAATATTTTTGACCCTGTAATGTTCTATATTTTGTTTTAATGTAAAAATAAATTAATAAAAATATCAGAAAATGTTATTATTTATGTTTATAATTCCAATAATTTTATCATTTTGGAATGTAGAGAATAATAATGATAAATCATACTCGAGGTAAGAAATTTTTATTTCACCTTTTACATCAATAAAATAAATTTAAAATTCTCTACATACTTATTTTTTGTGGTGTATATACTAAAACATTAGATATATTAATTAGTTAATACATTTTTCTTCAAGGTATTTTAAAAATTAATATAATTTTATTCTTTCAAGATTCATATAATTTAAAATTATTGAAAGTGTAATGGGACACATTGGAATGTTTAATCATTATATTCCTAAAGAATAATTTTTATATTAATTTTTTTACATTTGAGAAAATTATATAATTTTTATTCAATAAACCCTTTCATTTCTCTCTCTAATGGTCATTTATTTACTTCATCATGTATTAGTGAAATTTTTTCACTCTTTGGTGATGAAAAAGTTTTGATGAACACCTGACATTATTTTCACTTTAGTCAGAGAACCTATTTTATAAAATGGTTTTTAAAATATGTTTCTAACCATTACAAAATCATTTATTATATAAATTTTTACCCATTTGATTTTATCTAATTTTTACAATAAATTTTTTCTTCTATTTCTAAACTAGCCATTTTTCTATACTATGTACGGTGAAAAAAGAATTTTCTTTTTACGTCATATGACATGTATAGATTTACCCATAGTAATTTCATCATTTACTCCATTACATGTATAAAAGTGTACATTTTAATGAAATTGTTTTCAAATGTTATTTTCAATGAAATATATTTTAAAAATAATTTACAATGTAAAAACGAGTTTTCATGATGAACAGTTTAATGATATTATAATTGAATTTCTATTAATAAACACTAAAAACCATTGTGGTTACTTATCCTAAAAAATGGATTTATTCTCTTTATACCATCATTCATTCATTCATTGGATGAATTATTTTTATTTCAATTTCTATTTTTATTTCACCAATTTTTATTCCTTCAGTTAATCCTATTTCAGGGATATTGTTATTTAACCCATTTCCATATATTGGTTAATTGTGTTTCAAAAAGATTGTTATTTAACCAATTTCATTTTAATGAGTTAATCAAGTATCAAATAGAATGTTATTGGGAAAATTTATTTTACCCTAGTTAATTAAGGGGTTATTAGTATCTCTATTATGTTTATAAAAGGTTGTAGTGTGATTATTCTTAAATGGTAGTTAGAAATTGGATGGTTGGTTATGTGTTAAACCAATGATGGGTGGTTCCATGTTTTTAAATGGATGGGGAGGTCCTTGGTACCTATCAAATGCATTTGCTATGGAAGTCATTCATTTGAATATTCCTCTAGTAAGAGTAACATGTATAGAATTTAAACGCATAGTCATTCCATTTATAAGTGTCAAAAGTAAAATGATATCCCAAGGTACCATTATGTGTTTCTTTATTCTTAATATATTTTTATAATTTTTATAACAATCAACATCAGAATCGATATCACATGGATCATGATTATTGATTTGGATGACTCTTTCAATTTCTTTGATTTCACATTTTTTTCCATGTATATAAATGAATGAGTTCTTTTATGACTTGTCCATACACTTTTATTTAGTCCTCATTATCCTATCAACTATTATGATTATTTATGGCATTTAATTATTAATGCATATTTCTTCAGTTACTGAGCATTTTAGATCACCCTTCATATTTTGCTAAAAATCTAGGTATTGAAGAATGACATTGACAGATTTGGGCATATAAACGATATCACAAGGATGATGTTGATGACTTATTAGGAAATATTAAAAGCTAGGTTAAATGGTAAAAATTAACTTTTAATGACTTGTTTGTCCAAGTTGAAAAAAGTTTATTATGCAGGAGTTTTTACTAATTAACTAAAACTGTAAACCTAAAATTTCCTCATTATGTATGTGATCCTTGTTACCCTTTTGATTTTGTATGGTTTTGATGGAAAATATTGGGTTGCAATTATGGGCATCCAAGACAGGAATGTAATGTTATGATTTTTAGCAATGGAACTGGGTGTGCATGTTCGGGGGTATTATAAGATAAGTGGTCATTTCTATATAAAGACATGTACATGATATAGGTCACATAGGATCCATTTTTATATTGAATAAAAATGCTTATTTTCAATAGGTATCCATTCCATTACTTGAATATATAGATTTATATATATTTTCGAATTTATGTGTTACCTTATGGTAACAATATGTAGTTTACTGAATTGGGATTGAGTGTTGAAAAATAGTAATTATCTAAATATTTATTAGAGGTAGTCCAAATGTGTTATGAAAGGTTAATAAAAATTAATTTCATATTATTTGATATAAGGAAAATTTTATGATATATTTTTAAAAGTGTCGTAGAATATATCAAAAAGTATTTCTAGATATGGTTTCTTGTGTTACTGTATGTGATTTAATATATGATAAAATATCACAAAGTATTTTTGTTTTTCATGAAAGTGAGTAATTAAAGGAAATATTTCTTAATAAATTATGTATAATATATACATATATATATATAAATATTTATAAAATTTTGTTTTTAATGTGAAGATTTATTGTTTTATAAAATATGTTCTTTTAGTAAAATAATAAATTATTATTGTTTATTTTTTCTCATGGGAAATAATTTATGTAATTGTTTTGTTATGTAAATCTTTTGGGAATTTAAATTATTTTTATAAATCTTATTCTATCTAAATAATTAAATCGTGATTTTATTCACTTGATATATTTCTTGAATTATTGAGGATAGTCATCAATGTATTTTTAATTCCTACTTCTCTATGATTGAATTTTAGGGTTGTTATTCTTATTCTTGGAAAAATTAACTATACTAAAACATCTCATTATTAATTTTCCTTTTTAATTTTATGTACTAAAAACCCTTGATGAAATACTGAATCATGATTAATCATCATGAATCTTATAAACACACATGGATATCAATGGATGTGGAATTATTATTTTTCATATATAGTGATCTTCATAAAAAGAAAATGTCAAAGTAGATTCAGTTGATGCTTCCTCGGTGTATGGTACACATATTTATAGAAGATATAAATTTATTAATATTTTTTTTTCATCAAATTTGTATGGCATAATCTAGTTCAACTGTTATTATAGATTCTTCTTGTCATGATAAAAGTGGTTATACTTTCAAAACCCCATAAATTATTTGTGGTTTTTTTTTGATATCTACCTGGTTGCATCACTGATGGATGCTTTTACCCATAATGGTGTAAAATTTGTATTTAATAAAATGATCTAGATAGTTAAAATAAAAGAATAATTGGGTTTCTTCATCAATAGTCATGATTCATCAAAATACGAGTTCTATATATGATGATTTTTTTAATTATTTAGGGAAGATATTTGGGGATTCTTCATGTATAGAAAATAGCATGTGGCTGATGGATCACATGAATTATGCCACCATTAGAATAACTACCCTACCAATTACCATGATTTGGAAACTATGACGCACCCTTTCATAATAAAATATCACTATAACATTGGAGAATGGTTCATATTATATTCCTCTAATATGATAACAATTTATGTTTTTGCACAGAGGGATATGAACATGAAACATAGGAAAATGGTTTAGTATATTCTCAATTTATTGAAATTAATTTTTTTTATTAACATAAACCACTGTTAATATCTATGGGGGAACCCAACATGGAATTAAAAACATAATTGTAAATAATGTGCACCAACACTCCAAAATACAATATCCATAAACAACTCTATTCAAGTCAACAAAGAAAATACCCTCCACAATATTAATGACGTTAAGGGAAGCCTCAACCTTCTCATTGCATCTTGACTAGTTGTCCCGTGAAGATATGTAATGTCCCATTACCGATGGAAATATATATACCCTATGAAACATAAAAATCATGAAAGATATGGTTAGGCAAAAACTATATTCTCTAAAAATTATCATCATTAGCCCCTATTAGGTGTTATGGTTGCATAAAAAATTTTTTAGGGGACCACAAGGGACAAAAAGTAGAAACACACTACCACATAAAACTATACCTTGATGTCAAAAAATTCATTCCCATAAAAAAAAAAGAAGTACATTACCAAAGCCTGTGCAGTAAATCTGACAAGAAATCCAGTTCCAACTTTACAAACATGAAGCCATCACCATGTTCCCTGGTTGCACCAGATGATCCATCATTATTTTCATCTTTCCCTCTTGATCTATCAGTATTATAATTCCTCAGTACATTCAAGTAGACTTCCTCCAACACTGCACCCATATAAGCCACCCAAAGTGGCTGGAAATCTAAGGTATATGAATCCAGGCCAATAACCCCTTAGTCTAGACGACCTGACTACCACACTGAGGGATTATCATTGATGAGTGGGTATGCGCTGACCTGAACCATAATCACTACTATAGGAAAGAATATTTGTAGTTATAAACCACATAAGAACCCGTAATAAGGGATTAATTGAGTAAACCATGGGAAGAAGAAGATTGAATTATCAATAAGGAGGTGTAGGGTCACAGTGATGACTTTGACTCCTTGAAATGACCATCAATTATTACAACATCAAATTAACCATAACAAATCGACCTCCTTAATCGGTGAAAATTATAGAATGCAAAAATCATGTGAGAGAGGTAGAAAAAATAGAAGTATGGGGTGGTGAAGCAGGAGACCAACCACCTCATTTTTAAATATAGTTCTTGATCCTCCTTCCTCATGATCAAGGGTAACAGAAAACCCTAGATCTGAATGAGGAGGGAGAGCCACCACTTATTGGAATATATTCTATATTGATACTTTGATTTTTCTTATTCTATTATGATAGGTAATGGGGTCACCATCAAATTTAGTATGATGTTAAAATCTCAATCCCAAAAAACATGAAAAGTGGATTAGATTATATTAGGTTAGATTGTTAACATAATATAGGGAGTTCAAGAGGATGGTATTGAAGTTTAATTAGTATTGGTGAAGGACAAATCACCTTTTGGTGGCCATATTTCATCTTTAGTAGGTAACAGTCTCTAATTTTTTCATTTTAATAAAATTAATAATGGTGTGTGTATATAATTTTTTTGTTTTGTTTCTCATGTTATTTCATTAAGATCCCATTTGGGCCATATGTATACATTAATTTTATATATTTTTCACATGAGATGATATAATGTTTTTTTAGGATTTGTGGGATTGAAATTTAGAGATTCAAAAAAAAATATAGACACACAATTTAGTTGAATGTATAATAATAAACATGTTGTAACCATTCGATATAGAACTAAAGATATCTAGTGGAATTTTTATGGTTTGAGAAAAGTTAGTGAAACTGTCTGGCTCATGAAAAAAATGGTGATGGTGTATGAGTGTATGTATAGAGTTATCATAAATGCTCATCATGATTTTCCGAAACCATTAGGCTCTCCTTAGGTATCCATTGACCTACATTTTTCAATGAATATAATACTTTCCTAATGGCACATAGTTTTTAAACCATGTATCCTAACCATGACGTCTGATTTGATCCTCTAAATAGGTTGGCATTACCTCTTTCCCTTGATTTTATTTATTTATAACTCATTCGTAATATCTATATATATAAAAATAAACTATTCTTAGTTATCTATATTCTTCCCCATATGATTCCTCTGTGTTTTACCATCATACTATGTGAATTTTTTTACGGATGTTTCTATTTTTGATATGTTTTATCATCCTCTTAATATATCTTCTCTTGCACTCTCTTCCCCTTGTTCAATTTTATCCCAACTGGGATTTTAATAATGAATCTAGTGGTATTAAAGGGTATTTTGGGAGATTTATTTTGTATCATTTTATGTAACAAAGATATCTCTTCAATTTGAATCTCAGTTTTTTATAGTTACTATTTGTCCCCAAATGGAGAGGTCAATGTATTTATATAATGTTTTTAACTAATAAATTAAATAATGATGTTTAGAATAATTTGGTATATTTTAAAAAATATATTAATTATATATGAATGTGGATTTTTTATGTGGTAGTTTATTTAAATGTGTTTTCTATAAAAATAGATTTAATCACACTATGTAATTGATGAAATTACACAATAGTGATTTTGAAATAAAAATGATTTTCAAGAATAGGAGAGTGACCATTCAATATAAAAATATATTAGAAATTTAAGGAATATATTATTTAAATAATTTTGAAAACATAGATCATTGGGAACAATGGGTGCATCAGGTATAGATATTTGAAAACCCGTGTGAGTGTGACACCACAAGAGACTATTATCTATTATATCAATAACTTTTCATGGAAATAGATAACAAAATGATACGCATTATTCCTAGATTAGTGTTTCTTTTTTGACTAATTATATATTTCCATAAACTAGAGCACACATGGGATTACTTTTATAAATTTTAGTATTGTTTCTGGTTTTGTTGCTCAGGTTTTTATCATATGGGATACCCATGGAATATTTTCTTGATGGTTATATGTTTCCCGTCATGAACATGTAATACACTATGTCTATATGGATATGTAAAGTAACAGTTGAAGCCATATTCTATTTACAAAAATTGTCTTTAATTGTAAATTTTTTTCAATACGGGTTTGTTTTTTACGATAGAACTAAATTTCATGTGGTGATAAACATTATTAATATTATTTGATGAAATCATACCAGGATTCATTGATCAAAATATTAATTTTCCTTTCAGTGTTTGTAGATATGGTTTGAAAAGAGTTTTTTAATTTTATGGAAATCTTTTAGTTCTTTATAATCTATGTGTTTTCATTACCTTCTACAATAGATTGATTTGTGGTGATTGTTTGTCACATAAGTATGTGGATTATATATTGGCAGAATTTATATAGATGTTTATATCTTTCCATTGGTTTTTAATGACTCATAGATCTATGCACTTATTTCTCATTCATAATCTATTATCTTATTTAATTTTGGTTATTCATGAGATAGTTTAAGATACTTATTGTTCGTAACATTTTGATGGTCCATCTTAGTTGTTGTGTCATGTCAACATTGTTTGGATTGTTACATTTATGACATTCATGGTGAATGAAATTTGTATGATGATGAAAATTTTAACACTAAATCCTTCCACATTCCATAAATTTTATTTATTTAATACTTCATTTCTTTTCCATGAGTTTCATGTCATTTTCCTCTAATTTTTAAATTTATATTGGTTTTGTATAAGGTGAACGCTTGGCGCATGACTAGTATAAACCAGGTAGCTTCTTATAAAACAAAAAATTTAATTATCAGTTCTTATATTCATGGATGTCACACATTATTTTAAATGATCTATGAATACAGTCTATCTCCCACTATTTATCAAATGAGGGCCTCATGGTTGGTGAATAATATATTAAATCATATGGATAAATCATTAGACCTACTCTAATTATTTTTTTTGTAATTCCCTATTATACACGTCCTCATATTTAGACATCCTGATCACCTACTCTTCCACACACCCATTATCTACCCAGAAAAGATCACTAATTGATTCATTTTTCCTTAAACTATGGTTTTCATGTGATATCCTTCAATTGGATGTGGTTTTCACATGATTAGATTTTCATTTCGACAATCTTTATCATATTTATCTTTTAATGTTTTATCTTCATCATCTTATGTTTAAAATAGATGAACCCTAATTGTGTTATTTTCAAAATATCTTTTTGTTCTTGAGGATATGTTGTACAAATTATTTTTGGGTCACAATCATTGTTTATATGATGGATTCATATCCATCATTCCCATTTGGGTTATTTTTTCCATTACTGATTATGTAAACATAAAACCCTCAATCACCTATCCATTTTTGTTTATTTTTATATCTATTTAATATTAAATGCATAAATTATTAATTTTATTGTTCAGTTTTCTTTATGTTAAGGATTTTACTAATAAAGTGTCATGCAATTTTTATTTATTTAATAGTGTATGGTGATTTCATGTCCAATACATGAGATTTCAAATGATTTTAGGACATGTATTATGAAAATTAATTTTTATAACATATATTTGGATGATATAAATTCCATATGATTTTCATGTTAGATTTATTTTTTTAAAGGACAATTTATGATAATTGAAGGACATCAAAGGTTTTATATATATAATGACCAGAGATTCTATGTATTTTTCAGAATTAATGGGAACATTGAAATGAGATTCAGTTTTTTTAGTATCATATTGAATAACTTATTTTAATACATATTTAATGATTCATGGATCATTATGTTTTTTTGGATTTAATGAATTTAGATTTTAGGAGGTATCAAGGATATTTTGGAACTTCATTGTGATAATTGGGTGTTGCATATGTGTATTATTAGATTGGTCGTGACTCATTAATAAAAAACGTACTTATTTTTGATAATTTGGTTCCTTCTATAATAAGGGAATATATAAGATGATTGGGGTTCTATATATGTTATTTGGGTTTAATATTATTTATTTTGTCTTATGCAGTCAACACTATTTTATTGATCATTGGAACCAATGGACATCAGTAGGGAATGATAGGATATTACTACATGGAATATAATTAAATTCATAGTTATGGATTATATTATAGTATAAAAACAATATTAATTCCTATATAAGCATTCAACATCAAGGGGTGTCCCTTTATTATAGTCTTTGAAATTACTCTCCCAAAAGATTGGGAATTTTTATTTATGATTGTTAGTTCCCTGACATAGTAATGTGATTTAGGTGACCTTATCCTTATATTCCATGGGTACACTCTAATAATATTTTTTTTTTATTGTTCCTTGTTATCATATTTAGATGCTATTGATAATTATTTACTTTTTTTCTTAATGGAATGTAATTTCTATTGGTATATAGTATTTTAATCTGTATTACTCACCCGTTTCTAAATTATATTACATAATTTTTTCTTTAATATACGTATTTAAATGTGATTTGTTTCATTCTAGAATTAGAAATTGAAATTTAGTTAGAAGGGGATATTTTAGAAATACATTAGCACCAATAATTTTTATGAATATAGTTATTCTAAATGAATTTTGGAGATAAATTAAATTGATATCATCAATTATTTAGTTATTCTTATAAAAATTTTATAAATTATTTTTTGTTTAAATTGGAATAATAATCATGTAATGTAATAAATTTCTCATAAGATCATTTGTGATTCTCTTTGGTCAAAAATGGGTGACACAGTTATATAAATTTATTTTCAAATGATCTGGAAATGAGTTTACATTTAAAAATTCTTCATGGGGTGTATAGAGAATACCTACAACAATAGTTGATAACACTAATATTAATATTTTGGTAGTAGGTTCATTGGGAACTCACATGTGTGGACTTATTTGATCAACATTCTCGTGAAGTAGGTGTTAGTATTGACATTGGGTTCTAAACACAAGTAACTGAGAGTGTGTCTATTTTTTATTTATGGTTTATTAAATTCATAATATTATTTTTTGTATTATCAAATATTTTTCTTGTTTATATTCATGGGATCTTTTTTCAGATTCTTTTTTCATTTTTATATTATGAAATATTTTTTTATTTATTTTTTATATAGAAAAATATTTTTTTAATTTTAATAATTTTATATTATTATTAAACTAATATTTTATAATGGGTTAAGATGGATTCCATTGAGAACTATATTTCATGTAATTTTATATTTATTTGGTGAAGTGAATATCAATTTTATTTCAATTGATTCAAAAACACAACATTCTAACCCATGGGTAACAATAAAACCCAATATTCCTTATCGTGAGTTGGTCTAGGTGATAGTCCTTGTAAAATTGGGGTGGTTTTTGGAAGAATATCATATGAAAAATATTCATCCCTTGTTAGAGTTAACAATAAACTCCAAATCAATAAATAAAAAAAGTGTATGTGAATAAACATAATCTGAAGTTCATGTACAAAGTGGAACTCAACTCATACACAAATTGATCATTCTTGATTAGAATATAAAAGTTCAATTATCTAATTGTACCTTTATATATAGAAAAAAAACTATTGAACTAAAATTTCACCATATCTCATATGAATAGTGTGAGCATAACATACATTCATGGAAACAACTATTATTATAAATAATAAAAAATAATTTGATGTCATAACTTTTTATTAAAATATCAATTTATTAAAATATTTATAAAATGAATTTAATATTAAATTATCGTCACCAAGGAACACCCTTAATAATATATAATATGTATATCAATGAAAAAACCTCAATAAAAGAACCCCTCAATATAGAGGGTTATAACAAAAATATATATTTTAATCTATGCTGAAAATATTTGAGAACCCCTTGTTAGATAAACTATTATATGTATCATAGTGACCAGGAATTCATGAGTTCACATTTACCCACATGCACACACATATGATTTTTTATTGTAAAATTTGTAATGGTGAGAGAAAAATACCATAAATGAATAAAAATTGGCAATCTATTATGAGAAACCTAGTTTACCATCATAGATATATAATTAATCGATATGGAATTATATAAATTTTTATTTCCTCTAAATATTATATGACAATGGAAATGGAATATGTTTTTAGGGATATGAATCCCATTAAATGCCTTCCACATTCTCAATAATAATTACTACCTATTCAAGGGATAAATATATCATAGTCTTTTATGTATATTTCTTTTATATCAGCATCAATAAAAATCTATGGTACAATAATAAAAAATGCAAAATATATAGGATTAAAATCAATAAATGATAATATTGATGTGGACTGATGGAAATCATATGATATAAATGAAACTATTAAATCTATATTAAGGCATGAATACCAAAAATTAAGACACCATATTGGTAGTAAAACATTCTAATGGCCAGGTATACCATAACTATTTTATGAAGAGTGTGTTAAATCATGATTCAACATCATTAATCTAATCAAATAACTAAGTAAAATATTAGTATACAGTAGTTTAAATAAGTAATATCTTGGTTGGAAATATAGTTTTCCCAAAACTAACACGTTCTTATTAAAGAATAATTCATATTTAGGTAAATCATTTATGTAACCCATACAATCCAGGATATAAATTTATTTTAGATAATAACTAGTTTCCTTTCATAAAATACTATGAGATATAAATACTATTTTATTAGATTGGTTGAAACATTGTCAAATAATACAAGATAAATAAATAATTTTTATGTGGATGATGCATTTATGTTACCATTGTAGTTGTAGAATACATTTCAACATAAGATTTCATAAATGTATTATTCACTAAGGAAAGTAAGAGTTTTATTTTTTTTTATTTTTGATAGATTTATAGTAATCCATTAAAATTTCAAAGAAAATGTTTTTGACATAGTTTTAAAACAGAACATTTTTTATGAAAACATTACATTGAGATTTTTATAAAATTAACGACATGTTAAAAAATAGTGAAAATGATTATAGGGATGGTTTTTACGATTATGTATATATTTTTTTATGAAACTTGTTAAATTAATCAGATAGATAATTTTATCACTAGAAACATTTAGACAAGTGTTAACCAAACATTAATATCGATGAAGATGAATATTTTAACTGAGGTTATATAATTATTATTGTATTCAAACTCATATAATATAATGTGTGATGTGTTTATATCTTCAATAATATTTTTTAGGAAAACCATTAAAGAATATATCGAATTAAGGGTGTCACCCTACCCAAGATTCGTAAGTGGATCCCAAATATTGATATTATTTTAATATATATTATTTTTAACATAGTAATTGGGAGAAAAACATTATGAGGGGTGGGAATTTTAATTCCCTCGTAAAAGTCTTATTTTAGAACCTACGATAGTAAGGGAATATATCATTAATATAAAGAACATCCAATCGGTATAAAATTTTTGGAGATGATATCATAAATCTTTATATTATAAATAATATATTAATAACATATTTCAAGTCTATAAATTAATAAAACATATCAAAAGTAAAACATGAAAACTAAAAAATTAGTACATGATATTTCATTCTATGTATAATAATCTATGATTTGAGAAATTTTCAAAACATATAACTATGGATTTCATTAAAAATAATTGATTTTTTTATAAAAATAACTTAATAACATTAATTATTTTTTAAAATGTGTGGTATATGAATTAAAATTATGTTTTAATGAAATAAATATATTTTAGAAACACCATACATACACATTTTTTTTGTATAGTTCATTCTTGTAATCTATTAGTATCATAAAAATCATGATTCTTCACTTAAACAAATTTTGTAAGAATTTCCAACAATTATCAAAACATAAAAAATCACTAGATAGAAAAAAATTAAACCATGATAAAAAATTGTATTATTGTCACCAATATCATTGAACCATTTAATATATGGAAACTATATATAAGGAATACCTATAAATCAAAAAACAAGGATTCAAATAATGAATACCCTAATTAAATTATTTCATGAAAAATATCCAATTATTGCAGCATAAAGGATTGAGAAACAACCAAAAATTTATTCAATTTATCACATGAAATAATATGATAGTGGATAAAAAATAATTTAAACACACTAAGGGTGAATTCCATGATTATTGAGATTATATATAACAAGGATAAGTTGAATATATATGAATCAATGAAAAGGGAATGAAAGAATAGATTTCATAGTCTCAGGGATGATAATACCACTAAAATCCACACTTGATTTTCAAGATAGGTGATATGTAATGTTAAATTTTGATAGGGAGAGGCCATGTAGAAATTTAACTAAGTAAATGTGTGGATAATTTAAAATTGGATCAAGGATTTATTGTAGAGAAATTTACACATTTTCAATTTTTAATATAAGAGGATACTTTTATATGGTGGTAAATGGATTATTGGTGAGAACCACAAGTATTTCAATGAGACTCTAGTGGCTACATATATATTGGTTAAACACAATACTTGTAGTGGAACTCTAATACATTATAGGGGGTTTTCAAGCTAATTAATCTACATTGTTTCATATATTCATACTCCTCCAAACAAAAATTTCAATCCCAAATCAAACCAACATCATCATTAACTAAAATTTTTAAAAAAATTAAATAAATAAAAATATCCTCATCCAAAATAAATACTATAAATAATTATTTCATATAAATCAGATGAATAATGATTCTAAAAAAAATGTGACTGAGGTCATATTTACTTTAAATAGCCCATCAAAAGATTTTTTGAAATCAAAAAGAAAAATGTGAAAATATATTATACCTCTACTATGTCTCCCAATCATCAATTTCACTATAATCACACTAATCTAAAATAACGGGGCCCATCACATGCCTAAAGAACAAACTCCATAACACAGATACCCATATGCTTTAATTTTTTACACCAAAATAGAATTCAAAAAACACACCAAGACACTAAATAAATAATATTTTATATTTCAAAAATACAATTACCAAAATATTACCCATATAATATCATGATTTTAAAAAAAAGATTCCAACTCTCATTGATAACACACATATGTCCTATGATACGTCATGGTTAAAAAACATACAACATTATCAGTGATACGTTACTCAAATACACTATATCATATGGAACATCTCTCTATAAGAAGATTGTCACCCTATTTATCCATATTTAAACGTTTTCATTAGTTAGTTAAACATTTTATCTAAATTAAATAATTTTCCATGTTTTATATCAAAATCCATCTCAAAAATATTTTTATAAAACAAAAATATTCAAAATATAGAAAATTCCATTGTTTTTATAATAAAATAATTTCTATTTAAATTTAGAAACAGTATATTTAAATTTATTAAAAAACAAAATAATAAAAAACCATGATTAGTTTAATTTTATAAACGAAAAACATGTTTCGATTCTACTAGAATAATATGGAATCATTTGTTATAGAAAGTATATTTTTATGAAAATAATTCTACAAATCATGTTGTAAATGAATACATTTCATTTGAAAAAATCATCATCATGGAAAATATTATATTTATGTCATTTTTTGATTTCTATTTTCAATACTTCTTGGTATTTGAATATCTAAAAGAATTTGGTAACACCCTGATATTATTTACTATATTACAATAATAAATTATATTTTTCTGAAAACTATTATTTAATGGTTCTTCATACTAAAATGTAGCATATTATTAATTATAATAATAAAAGTTTAACATTAATAAATTATGAAAATAAAATGTAAAACATCATTTTGAAATTAATAAAATTATAAAATCCTATGTAAATTTAAATATTTTATAATACATTATTATTAAACAATTAATATCATTATTATAATTTTTTTGTAATCAAAAATAATTATTATGAAATTAAAGGGTTTAGAAATTAATAACATAAAAATCTAAACATATAACAATAATTAATTTGAATTTAAATATTTATGGGGAAATTAAAATATTTTGTTAAAAAAATTATTTTCTGATATAAAATAAATATTTTTAATCATAAATTTAAAAATTTTATAATTTACCTTTCAATATCGAAATGAATTTTTCAAAAAATAATGAAAATAATTGATCAAGATGAAATGTTAATATTTTATCAAAATAATTCCTTTTATGTGGGTAATATAAATTATCATTTTTTTCAAATAATATTCTTTTATGACATTGTTTGAATACAGGATTTAATAAGAAATATTTAAACCCTTGTTTATGATCAAATTCGTATTTAACAAGTTAAATTTAGAATTTTAAAATTATGTGGTAATTTTTTTAATCTACATTTTGAATTTTAGAAGATATGAAATATTTTTATTCCAAATAAATTTTTACAGATTATAATATTATTATTTTATAATTACATTTTATCACATTAGTAAATATTATAATATTTAATTGTATTCATATTTGTAATAAATATATCAAATTTAAATAATATAGAAAATTATATTTTTTTAATAAGAATATGTTACTGAGGTTATAAATAAATAATTATGCCAATAGTAAATTTTCATAAAAAGATAAATTAATAGGAAATGATACAAAATATATATTAAAGTTTCCCTCATATGTATATATGAAAGTTGTGAAAAAATAAACCTCCCTTATACATTATTTAAATCCATTGGACCACATACAATTTTTATTGATATTACATTAATATAAACTTTTGGTAATCAACAAAAGTGGTTCGACTTTGACTTATATATGTATTCCTTCATTTTCCAACTTATCATCCAATAATAATTGAATAGGTAAAAAAATTATAAAATATCCATGTAATGAAATAAAATTCATGACTTAGTGTTCCTTCACTCATAAAAGGATAATTCTTGAGAATACTAAATTTTTTTTTCAAATAATTTGTTCCATGAAGTATGGTATAACAGTATCAAATACCTTTTTTCAATTCAAGTCATTTATATTTTCTTATACGTACATAATCATTTTTCTTTGAAAGATAATATTTATAAATTAGATTAATAAGTATGCTAAAATTTTATTATCATGATTTAATATAAAATATTTTAATTCCTATTACTTGTCCAATAAATGAAGACATTGCTCCTGTGTATGGGAATAATACCACCACCATGAAGCGATGTCTTTTTTATTACATCAATGCCCCTAATGGATGGATATATAGAAGTAATTTAAAAATATTTATGATAATTATAACATATATTTTAATATATAATGGAAAATTATTATAATCTTTCAAAACATCTATCCTTTAAAAAAACATCACTTGAGTGTACATGTAGAATACCACGTTCCTAAAGTGATGTATTAATTTTTCCCTTAACACCATAAATAGATGGTTATATAATTATAAAAATTAAAAAATTATAATATAGATTACCTAATTAATATTTTTGATCAATGACCAATGTGTAATGACACTAAGAATAGAACATAAATATGAATGGAAAACATAATAGTTAACATATTAATTTTCATTTAAATGATGAATTATTATAACTGGTCTATTTAAAATTCAATAGGGAATGATATATATTATGGATGGATATAATATTTTATAGAACAAATTTATTATAAAAATAAATTGTTGATACAGGGGGATAAAGCATGTTTGAAGAAAATAATGTCTAAAAGTAATATTTTCCTCTTGAGAATGTTCCTTCATTGAGAAATATTCTATATTCACCACATCCCTTATTTGTTTTTTATTTATAAACATCCGATGAATTTATTTTTTGATACATTTCTTGTAAATTAGCTTTATTTTATAATAAAACATGGTTCATTATTTCCTGATATTTTATTTCAATTTTTACCAATTTTTTAAGGGACACTGTTAAAATCCTACCATTTATTTTAATTATTTTTTATGTTTTATATGGAATTATTTTTGTTATTTATAAAATAAAATAAATATTTTTTATTCTATAAGATATTTTATTTGGATTTACTTTTCTTCTCATAATCCCCCCTTTTGTTCAATAATATGTAGAAAATAAATCTTATTAGAAAAACTGCCCCTAATTTAATTTTTTTGGCCAAGAAGCATTCCCCACCATGTCTATGTTCAATAAATTATTTTATTAATGTTTAATAATGTAAATAATTTTTATGAATTCCTTATATAATACATTTTAATTTCAATACACTTGATTAAAAGAATTTTTTAAATTTGTTTTCCATAAAATAATATTTTGATGTTGTTTATGAAAGCATGATAAGAACAATTTCTTATAATAAAAAATAGAGATAGATTTACAATCATCATGTCCAAAATATTTTATATCCCATTCCCAGATTCCCTTAAAATTCATTGAGAATCCAATTCCTATTATTATATGGATTTCATATTTTATAAAATTTACCTATGAAAATTTTTATATAACTTTCTTCTTCAATGAATTTGTATATTGATTTTTCAAAAGTTTTTTATATATATTTTATGATCATTTATTAATATTTATTATTCACTAGGATTATAATATTATGATACCATTAAAATTTATTCTTTTTATGGATTATGATAATGATTTTAAATATGTTTACATGAAACTAATTTCACTTCCTAATATTATTAAAGCTATAATGAAATAATGATTATTTATTTGGATATTGTGATGAATATATACATGTCTTTAATTATAGTAATTGTGATTACAAAATTAAATATCACTATAATTAATAATTTTAAATTTATAACACATAATATATAACATTAAATTTGTTTCTTAGTGAACCAAATCACATATAGGACTATATCAACAACGATTATGGGAATGAGGATTTAAACCAACCCATTATAGGACTAATTATTTTGTAATGGTATTGAATGTATGCAATTATTAAGGAAATTATTTTCCATGAATTTGTATATTCCATATCCTATTATAAAATTATTATTCTTATTATATGTGCTCATTCTTCATGATTGTTTACTGGTGATTATATGTTTTTATGAATCATGTAGTTTGTTATGACCACAATTTATACTATGCCTCATGATTTCTAAGATATGAATCATTGGGATATATTTTTATACATTATTATCATATTCCCATATTTTTACTAATATATTGTTTTTATTTAGCAAATCTGAATTTTACCTCACATGTTTACCCTAATTAAAAAACAAATGTCACTGATTTTTACATTTTATTTTTACTAGGATATAAAAACGGTGTTTATAAGATAGTTTCAGAATGCTGAATGGTGATATGAATTATTTACTCCATTAATTATGATTTATGATCATGATGAATAAAATAATAGTGAAATTTTATTATATATGATCCATTTTGATCATTAAATTTTATTACAAATCAATAGTTATTCTATTCAATCTAATTCATCCAACACATTGGTGGTCCCTACATAACTACCCAAGTTGTACTGGTAACCAAATATTCTATTGAGATGAAAAAAATTCTTTTTTGGGTTACTTATATGTTCATGAATATACTAGAACTATTCTAATCCCAATTGCAATGATGTCGACAATTTTTTTTGAAATTATATATTTTCCCTTTGAAGATACAAATTTTTTAATGAATTTTAAGTAAATAAAAATAATTTTATTCTAATTAGGATTCCACATGACCTCATGAGTAGTCCCCAGTCCCTATGGCCTAATGATAAGCATCATGAAAATCAAAATAATGTAGTGGTATAATTTAATGTGATAAAAACAGAAATCGATAAGTAATTTCTGTAGATATTTTATCTATGAAATATATGATATATGAAAATATACACATCATATGTAAGAGAAAACAATAAACAACAATTTAACCCTTGAGATTTGTTTCTATGTTCTAAATAGAAGCTCAAGTATCTAACCTCTTCACAAAGAATAAATGAAATTATATTCACATCAATCATGAAAATCACAAACATGAAATCCATGTATATAAAGGTATCATTAGGAAAATATTAAAAAAATGGAACTACATGAGAACCATTGAGAACAATAAATATGTGATCATAAAATACTCACTAAGCATCCATGAACATTCCAACACATATAAAATATTATATGGTTTGTTTTTTATATAAAAATACATAGTTACATAAATTTGTAGATAAATAGTTTTACATATGTAAACGATCATAAACACATTGAATGGATAATATAAACGTATAAATATGATGAATAAAAAAATATATTAATATATTTCACAATAAATTGTGGGTATATACTATAACTGCATACTATAAACCCTGATCTTTGAATTGGAGATGCTAGAGTTGGGGAAAATAGGATTTTTATCCTAGTGATCAATAATTTAGTCACACATATGTATACTTATATAAAAACACATATCATTAAATGTGTGTATAATATTCCTTGATGAAACACTATACCCATGGGGAATGTGAATAGTGGAATTATATCGAGAATCCTAGTTTCCCATTTTAGTAAACAATGATAAAAAAATTGAAAAAAAATATGTAATCCTATCCATTCCGTCAACATTTTAATTTTAAATAAAATGAAAACAGATTTTAATTGAGGGCTCTTACCATTAAATCAACTGATTATCTGAAAATAAGTATCAGTTTAATTGAAATACAAATTAGTTTACAATATCTTCTGTTTGAAATTGTTTTATTGAAATATCTATCAATATACATGGTAAATTAATGAAATTATATAATAAACATGGGAGGTTATAAATAGTTACCATAATGTATATATGAATATTTTAAAATCCTATCATTTACATGAATAAGTCAATGACCATCAAGCTAAAAATATAATAAATCCTGACATAATAGATATTGAAAAAATTCTCATAAAGAAATAAATTACTTAACATAGTCATCAGAAGGGTGATAATTCATGGTTCAAATTTCTCTTGGTAAAAATAAACCTATGTTTATTAGGAGTAAAAAATAGTTTGATTGTGTAATATGATGCTGTGGATTATTTTTATTGGATGAAAAAAACTTTAACAAAACATTTCATTTGATTTAAAGATAGAGAATTTTTTTGAGCTTGAAAAAAATCACTTTAACTTGAACATTTTTAGCAACTAGTTTCCATTTA
Organism: Viscum album; assembly: GCA_963277665.1. NCBI lineage: Eukaryota > Viridiplantae > Streptophyta > Magnoliopsida > Santalales > Viscaceae > Viscum > Viscum album. The sequence goes on along the minus strand of OY728147.1, from coordinate 1,538,322,952 downwards.
TGTATACCCGATGTGATTGAAATTTTATAATATAATTCTTAGAAAAAAATTAATCAAATATTCCTTGACATATAGTTATAAGTGACAACTACATTGTATTTAAGACAAAAATTTAAGAACATAATTATATTTCAATGTAATTTTCATACATAAATATTAAAATAAAGGGGAAATTAAAGGTTATTGTGTTCTAAATAATTTAATTTAAACAAATAACATTAAATAGGTATAGAATTTTCCCAAAATTAAAAAGATAAATTTTTTCATGAAATAAATATATCATAATATGTTTTTATAGAACCAATAATGTGACTCTAATTTCCAGAAAATGAAACAAGTTATGTTTTTTAATTCAAGTATTATAGTTTGATTTGGACCGTATGTAATGAAATAACCCAAGTATAGTTATCATATAATTCATTTCAATTATATTTGACCCTTATTTTAACTGTAAATAGATTCACCGTTTAATGGATGTTAAATATGATTCATTATGTTATAAATCATTAATGTTACATCATGGGTGATTAGGTTTTGAATATAACAAATTAATGAACCAACAGGGTGTTATTCATGTCAATTATAATCAAAGTATATATGATTTCTGACAAGATATATACTGAGGATACCATATGTATGTCCATTATTGTTCTTGAAATTAGTTTAGATAGAAACATGATAAGGTAAGTGAATATAAATTCCCCTCATAATGGTTAATTAAACAAAATTATAGAGTAAGGGAATATCTCATCATTATCTACACTATATAATAAGACAAGACATGTAAGTTGTGACATTATAAATCCAAAATCATCCAAACGATACATAAATAAATTATGATGTAACACCTAGTGTTTTTTGCAGTAACTGTCATTAAAATATTTCATTGAATGGATGGTTTCACACATAAAAATATATAATATTTACCACACAATACCATCTTAAACAAATTCATTTTGATATGAAAATTCAACATGATAATTACTATAAGAATAAAACATATGGTAAATAAAAATATAAAAGAATTACTTATTATAAAAACTTATATATATATTTCATATAGATTATTAATATTAACAATCGATTATATGTGTTAATAATACTATTTCATTGTTTATCATAATATTTAGAAGATTAATTATCACTCTAATGTGATTAAAAAGATTAAACAAAAATTTGTTTTTTTTTCTAAAAAGCTATTTAAAAGTTATGGGTATTTTATCTTAATAATTAAAATATATATTTTTTAAATTTTTATAATAATAAATAATATTTATATATAAAAAAACGTTACTAACAATAATTTATAAACAAATTGATAGGAAATAATATTTATAACATTTAATGATTTTATATAAATATAATTTTTTTTATAATTTTTAATTTCATTTAGAAGAAACATTTATAATTATTTCCAAAATAATTGTATAAATTAAATTATTTTTTTAATTCATTATTTAAAAATTATCTTAAAATCTTTTTACTATTTTTTTAATTATTTTTTAATGGGATATTTAAAAATACATTTTATTAACACAATAATGATTTCGATTTTATAAAGATCTATTAATTTGTCAATAATTTTATATATACATTAATCATTAATATTAATTTACATGAAGAATGTAATAATTAATTTAAAAATAACATTTTTAATTAATAATATATTTATTTTTCCTTTTTAAATTGATGTTAATTTTTTGGATAATTTTTTTTAATAATTCTATTTTAATTACACATTTTCAAGGTGTAATTAGGTTTCTAAAAAATTGAAATAATAATAATTTTTTGTTTAATTACAAACCATTTAATACAATTTTTAATAAATAAATTTATAATTTTATTATAAGCATAATTTTTATTCATAAAAATATTCTTTCTATAAGAGTTCGTATTGAACTACATGATCTAATATTGATATCAATGTCTCTAATAATTATAATTTTTTTTAATTTTTTTTCCATATTTATGATTATAATATAAATGTTATTTAGTAATGTTTTTTATATATTTACTTTTATTAAATCTAGATGTCATTAAAAAAATGAATGTAGTAGAGTAATGGTAAATAAATGTTAAAAGGGTTTAATAATGTTTAAATGTGCTGAGAAATGCAAAAAACATGTCTTCAAATGCGTGGTTGATGTTTCTATATACCAAAAAATTTCCCTTATACGTTATTTCCCACTTTATATTTCAGATTCCATGTAGATCATGTACTTCTTTTATATTAATATGTTATATTTTGAAAATTAAAACATCTTTCTCTAATAGAAGGGGCATTCCACTAACCCTTAAAATCCACTAAAAATATTTCAGGACACATGAATATTTAAAAATTTTAATTCACTAATAAAAAAATTCTACTTCCCCATTTCTATTGTCATAGTAATTAGGCCAAAGTCACCATATTCTAAGACTTACATCAAGAGAATGATCAAATTAACAACATAAGTACTAATCCCTCTAATCTTTTTTAAATTACATATATTTTAACTCCAAACATATTTTACTAATTAAAAAATGTGTTATGAGTAATATTTTTATAATTTTATATCTTTAAGGATATGTAATAGTTATTGAGTAACATTTAGTAATTATTCATAGAAAAATTATAATATTTTCATGCATACGAGCGAACTACCATCTCCATGAATAACATGTTTTATTTTCCATAACTACATTATATAGATGGTTTTACTAGTTTATATAGTGTATTAAAAGCATATTTATATAAATATTATGAATATATATTTAATTAATTAATTTCTAAAATTCTATATTTTTGTTTAAAATGAAAATAATCATGATGTATGTGCAGTCTAACACCTCTATAAAGTGGAATATTTCATTTTCCATCACTATAGTATTTTCTCTCTTAGATAACTATATTACAATATAATTAACCACTTAATTTTTTTATTAATTTTTTTAAAATTATTCAATAATTATAATATTGTAAAATAGTCACATTTGTGACCATACTATCCAAAATATTATGAAATTTACTAGTTTATGTTTTTAAACAGCTATATGAAACTTTTTATAAAATATATCATGGATGAATATTGAAACATAAATACAACTATTTTTAGAAATAAATTTTTAAAATTGATTGCTTGAAATTTATGTAATGTTTATATTATCATTTAACATATTATTAATATATATCCATTTGTCATTAAATTTTTCCAAAAAAGATCATATCTGTTTTCACCATCACAAATCATTACTAAATATCTTGTAGAATTCAATTTGAAATATATAAATAATTATATATACCATAACTAGTTAACTATAAGTATTATCCCTTTTAAATATGTTTTTGTTTGTTGATATTAATAAATGTTTGAGATTGGGGTGTTAAGTGTTTGGAGGAGGGAGAAGTTGAAACTAGTCTAAATGGTGGTTGAATAACACCAATAACTTGTGGGTGGAAGCCAACGATCCACTAATAGAATTGTTGCTGATAGGGGTACCTATAGTAATTCCACTATCTAACCAGTGGGATATCAAGAGGAGAATTATAAATAACCTCTACCACCAGCAAGCCAGTTGTAGCTACATGATAATGGAGGTCTAAGACTAGGTTGATTTAATCAAGGAAAATTTAGTAACTAAATCCCATAAAACTATTATTTTACTACTATGGTCACCCTATTTTCCTCTTAGATCAATGTGTAAAACAAAATGGAATATCAATGGTTGGTTTGATCTCTCTTAGTCAATTTCACATGGCACATTCATCACTACATGGTTTATATGTCCTCCATTTTTTTGACTGATTACTTCAATATCCATTCATTTCTCTTGGAATTGTTTGAATTTATATTCCACATTGTATATATCTATATATCACATTATTATTAATTCTTCAATAATAAAAGATCAATAGTTTTTTTTACCCCAAATTCTATAACTCATGTTTGTTGTGATGCATTTATTGAATTCCTTAACATATGCGCTAATATATATTCACTACAACCCATTTGACTATGGAAACATGATTATAAGTATTAGGAATCATTTTTAATTACAAATATTAATTTATATAGCCTATCCTTTCATTCCATTGTGTTTTAGTAATATTTTTGTGATATCTTGACCCATGTATGAGGTATTTTGTTCTATGTATATCATATATTTCATGAACTACAAATCATCGTAATTTTAAAAATGATATTATAAGTAAAAATTGTCATGTCAATTATGTTTCTTATATATTTACATAAAATGGTTTTTTCATAAAACATAGTATTCCCATTATTTTTATAAATTAATAAGGGGTTTCAAGTAATTGGTAATTATTTTTTGAAAAGGATTTTCAATGAATGTTATTTGGATTATATTTTTGTTTGTAAATGTATTTTATGGAAAGGATATTCACTAAACAGTTTTCAGTTAATATTGTTGTTGATAATTGTATGTTTAAATTAGATAATCCCTTTGAAATGGTTTAATATATGTCTCAAATTAGAGAATTTGGAACCTACATGTTGAGTTTGGAATTGGTCTTTATCCTTTTAAACATTATGGGTTTAATGTTTAGCGAGTACCACTATTCCAAAATTTTATAATGATTGTGATTATGACCTGGATCTAGATATTTTAAGCTGGTTCACATTCTTGGGTTATTCTATGTCCCTTCATCATAAATGGGTTGTCAATATAAAACTTATTTTATAGTATACATGGATTTTTATTAACGTAATATTGACCAATCAATCTTAAAATAAGATATCCTAGGGGAAATATAGATTCTAATATATTTACTATTTTAAATATGATATGATTTTTGATTCATTATTTGATAAATATGAATGGATTTATTTGAAATATTATTTGTTACTTCATTATAAGGGTTTGATGTAGGATTATTTAAATCTAAATGTTTTAAAAATATAATTTTTATAAATGTGGAAACTATTTATTATAATTTTTATTTAATAAAATGATAAAATTGGGATTGTTTCATCATGGTATGTTATAGAACACCTCGGTCACAAAATAATGATCTTATTTAACACACATAGTGCTCAATACATTTTATCAATGTATAATGTTTTTAAAATAATAGAAAAAAAGAGAATGGTTCCATAATGAGGTGCTGTGGTTCAAATATTAAATGTATGAGTATCATGTTTTGAGACAGTGGCATATTATACCCTTACACATTGGTTTTAATTGAAATTGTTGGTTTTTAGTTTTTGGAAGTCTTAAGACATATTAATATTGTCTATTTATTTATACCATTGATTTTAATTCTACTATTGTCACTCTGAGGTTTGAATTAAAATATTTTTTATTTTGTATTTTTTTTATAATTTACATGAATTATATTTCAGGATGATGTAAAAATTCCCTCTAGTGGTTGTGGATTTCACATGGGCATGTGTTTACCTAATGGGGATCATGAATTACCTTTGGGTATATATATGGTATTGTTTGGAGCGGTGTTAAAAGTGTCAAATGGGACATCATGGGCAATTTTTTTATTGAAGTATGCTTTTTATTAGTCTTGATATGTTAATAGATATGATAAATTATTTTTGGGATGTGAGTGGTAAGTTGTAGGGAGTATGTGGATAGACCCTGCAAGGATGAGCATCATGTCACCTCGTGATTTTTGGTAATGTATTTCTGGTGTCGTAATATATATATGGATTTTTTTACTTTTATTCTCTTGAGTTTGGACTCTGGTTTTTTCACTAGATGGTCATTCCATCTATTATTGTTATGTAGAAACGTGAATATGAGTTGTATTCTAAGGGTTCCTTCAGTGGGTGAAGTTGATAACTCTCATCAAGGGAATTATGCTCTTGATAAAAATATCATTTGGGAAATCATATGGGTAGAATCTGTCCTGGAATTAAATGGAACACCTATTTAGAAATAGTTATTTAAGGTACAATAAAATGATTAAGAAGAAATTGATCGAGACTGTGAGTTTCTGCTGGAGAGTTACTAAACATCAAGGATATCTGTGGAAGTCAATGGGTGGTGAACTTCATAGTAAATATTTATTTGGTATATGATTTAATAGACAATTAAAAATCTATCAATGTGATTTGTAAAACATTTAACCATGTGTGCTTGAATAAATAGTTGTGGGATTCAATGGTTTAAGAAAATTGCCATCTGGGATTGGAGTATGATGTATTAAAACCCTCTATATTATCAGTTATTTGAAGAATATTTAATGATGGATAATTACCTAGATCTCCTCTCTTTTTTTATGGTGAACATTTTTAAAACATCATGTGACTATAATATTATATTATTCCTGATAGAGTATACAAAATAAAACAATAATTTTAAAATAACTGTGATATAAGGTTAATAAATTATTATTTAAAATTAAACCTTATAGCATAGACATTATAATTTATGTATTTAATATGATTAACCATAATTTAAAAAATAATAACCAAGGATATAGAAAATATTATAATAAAAGAGAAATAAATTTTTTGTAATGTTTTTATAGCCTTTGAACATAATTTATTCCAAAAAAAATAATTTTATTTTATTTTTTAGACAAATAATTTTAGTTTTGTACCAAATTTAAAAACATTGTCTAAAACAATTTAACTTTATTTTTTGAATCAACTTGTAAAAATACATTTATGATGTTTATTTATTTTTCCAAAAATAATTTTTTTTAATATATAGTGAAAATATTATGTTCTTATTTAACACTACTACTTAATTCATATCATTTAAAATGATATATTTTCTTTTAAACTATTTTAAAAACAAAACTTCTGAAAAATTTATTTAATAATATATTATTTTTTTCACATTTATGGGTAGAATATTTATTTTAAAAAATCAAAGTGTTTCATCTCCCAAACATATAAACATGAACCCACTATATTCTTTTAGAGTAATTATTTTTATTTTCATGATAATCTACAAAGTGAATTTTAATAATAAAAAATAGGTGGTTTGATGAAGTGGTATTACCCTTAATCAAGAATCCAAGATTTATTTCATCATCCAAAAAATAAAATCACACTCTGTCATGATGATATGAAAAAAGTATCTCCAATATTCCATGATGTTAGTATGTTAATTTAATAACATTAAACAATCTCTTCATCCTTAAAATTTGAAACAAATTCATCAATCATTTGAATAACGAACCAACACCTTGGAAAACTATTAAATTATTTTTCCATCATCTCATCTCATATATATTTATTATTATGTATTTAATTAATTAATAATATAGTCATGAATACTAATAATTATATATAAGTAACATGAAATATACATTTTTATATTACCATCATTGAAAAAAAATTATGATGTCATTCTTAGGTATGAAAGACTACTACATCACGAAGTGATAAGATTCAACTTTAATAAACACATCACAAAAATTTTATATATATTTTTATATAAAAATATGATATTTATGATAATACATTCATTATTTAATGTTTAAATAACATTTACCATTATTCCATCGTGAAAGAAAAAAATCGTAAAAGTTACACATTCTACACATACAACATACTATCTCCATGAGTGTAAAATAGTTCAATTTTCATAATCATAATTCATGGTTATTTATAAAATTATAATATATATATTTTATAAATATGTCACTATTATTAAACTGTACATTATGGAATAGTAATCTATTTGACCTTTGTGAACACATCTATGCTGTTTTTTTATTATGAATATAGTATTCTTAAAACACTCGATGTGGGCAGATATGATGAAGGGATTAAATTTGTAATTAATATAAATTAATTAAAGGATTTATTTATAATTTATTAATCTTATAAATAGATATTAAAAAATAAATATATTTATTAATTTAATATATAAGAGATAAAATAGAAATATTACAAATGTGGGGATCGAAGTAAGATTGTTTATCTCAAAACATCTTTTATCAATACATGTGTTCTCTAATGCACTTAATTTAATTTAAATTGTTTATTTAGTTCCCCATTTCATATTATATCATGAATCATTCATACATAATGATATATTAAGTTTTTATCCATTGAAATCATTCATATTACTTATGACTCAAATGTTATCAAATAAATAAGGGTTTTTTCAATATTAATTTAATCAGGATTTTTTATGCTTAAATTTCCATTATTGGTATTTATTTTACCATTACCCCAAAAACTATTTCATTTTAATCTAATTTTTTATTTAGGAATTTTTCATTTAATAGTATCAATTTCATTCCATTGGTACAAATAATCATGATGAAATGTTTTTAATAAAATAAGACTACATTTATCACTTCAGTTAAAAATCCATTTTCATATATATGCATGTTTTCGAAAAATACACTTACTAATATGATAACATATTTCACAATATTAATTAAATAAATTTTTACCCATGTTTTAGTTTTTTGAAAATAATATTCTTGTTGTTTTTTGAATGAGTTACTTTCTAATGATTTTACAATAGTGTGAATGGAATGTTTTCTAAATTATATAACAAGTAAAAAATTACCCATCATTATAACCAATCAATTTATTAAATCTCTATATGCATTTTCTAATGTTCATTTTTTAAATAATTTTTTTAATAATTTTTTATATTATTATATAATAGTTAATTAATTTTAATTAGAAAATTATATTTTCATCATGAAATATTCCATGTAATCTTTTAAATAAATTATCATCAATATAAAATACTGTTGATGTTTTGGAAATATTATAAATTTTTTATATATTTATCTCAAATATACACATATTTGGTTATCCATTAAATTTAGGGGGTGATACATTCCATATAATCATCTCTCAGTTATGTTCATTGTGAAATTTCATTTGATGATGATATGAGGAAATATTATGAAATACATTTTCATTCCATGTGTGATTATATGGTTATTACTTATTAATAATTTCTTTTTGGTGGAAATATTAATAATGAAAACATTATTATTGTTTCACCCATATAGTTATCCAACGAATTTGGTAACAATATAGTCTCATGAGGTGTAATAGATTGGATTAGGGAGTAAACATAATCCAATATGGGATTTTTCTTCTATTTAATATTGGCTAGGATGTTATCCATGAATATTGTTTATTTCATTTCATATGTTTCATCCAAATTGCATATAAATCCACAATCATATGATTCCATGAAATTTATGTTATAATTTCATGTGATTACTCATGATCTATCTATTTTGACATATCATGTTCAAAAAATGACATAGATGTTTTCTTTTATTACATTGATTATTATCTTTCTAGGGTTTTAGCTCACCCATGTTTTCAATGTATTCCACATGTTATCCCATTTATATTTATGATATCAAATTTATTTAAAAGCTCATAATGGAGAAAAAATAATGAATTTTTTATCCTCATTTTGATTTATTATGATCATAGTCTTCCAATGATACTAGTAATAATGATATTTGGTTGTAACTAATGTATTTTTTACGTTAAAAATATTATAGAAACAAATGTAAAATTTTATGTTCTCTATATTCTATATCATACTAAACCAAATATTTTATACAGTTGATACATTACTATCCAAAGGTGATGATTTATGATCTTGTTATGGATTAATATACAAATTATTATTCCATCGTGAAATTATATTATAGAGATATATAGTGAATCTAAACATATATAAGGAGATTATTGATGACGTTATGTTGTTTATAACCAATATTGGGGAATTATAAGCTCTCATAGGAAATACCTTTAAAAAAGAGGTTGTTCTAGTGGTTTACCTAAGTTTAATATGATGTTAGAACATAATCATAATATAGGTGGAGTTGTTTATTAGTAGTAAATCATAATACACCATCACAAATATCTAGTAGTGTACTATTATCTTCATACTAGTGTGGAACAATAGGGAAAGAATGACATCCGTAGAGCATAACTTCGATAAAATATAATGCTTATGGAAATGGGGACCATCTATATTCAGTTATAGTCTCTTTCCATTCCCCACTTTGGTTTGGGATGTTTATCTCCAAAGTCCATTATGGAGTAGTCATAAGTAGTAAGGTATGTAACGCTCAATCTACATGACTCTAGAGTGAATAATGTTCATGGAATAGATTAATTTTTAGTCGACGATGATATGGTACTAGGTACAATGATATGTAGAATTTTTTGTTAATGAATATATATTAATTTCACTATTTGATATAGGTTACCCACTCTAATTTATATCAAATCATTTCATGGATTTGTTGAGACTAGTATTTGATCTCATTTTAATTGTTTTAGATTTGAAATAGAAGACGTTAAGAGTTAAGATTAGGGGGTTTCACTATCCTGAATGAAATCATTTTATAGTTGATCATGAATTTGTCTAGGACTTCCCCATTAATGATTTGGATCTATTATTAGTCATCACTAGGATGGATTGGAGGACATATACCTTGGATAAGATTAATTTTTTATCTTCATAATGTTTTATTTTGAGCTATCTATGTGATAACTAAGGAGTTTCTGGGAGAGTGGAATATGAGGTCTTGTAATAAATGAACATCCTATATCTGGATTTGGAGTATTCCAAATTTTTTTTGTGTTTGATCATGATGATATATAATCTATAATTGATATATAATTGGATTTTTTTTTATTTTCACATGGTTTTCCCAAATAGAATATATAGACATCCTCTAGAGTGTGATATAGAGTTCTCAATCAACCTGGAGTTTAATATTAATATGTTCTTTATAACTAGTTATCATATAGAGAATGTGGATTTGAAATAGGTCATATCCTTGTTGTATTACATATTATTGAATTAAATTGTATGTTTACATGTTTTTTTCTTAGGTAACCCCCGTGGACACTTCCAAAAAGTTCTATGGTTCTCTTATCTTTGAGTATAATATCAATGTTTGTATCAGGTATCATTTAAGATAATGTAACCCTTTTAATTAATCGATGTATTTTTTATACAGTTAAATGGGGAAATGTATTTTTTTGATATTTTAATAATTGAATTATCATTTTCTAATGTTTGGTGTCATAAAAATATCAAACACATATTTTTGGTGCATGTATGACAACTATGCATTAAATGATATTTAATTTCATTTAACTACCATTTTTAAATCATATTTGGATTAGTTAAGCTAGATATTCCGAAAACGTCACTATATATTTTTTGTGGTATATTTTTCTGATATCCTTGTTTATTCAAAATTTATTAATGATAATGAGGTACAGTTTTTTTTATACCATGAGGATTCAAACAATTTTTTGCATGTTATTAATGTAAATTTTTTGTATTTGGGAGGTGAAGTTGTTCTTGGGGTTGGTTTCCAAGGATCAATATTTTGCAGCTTTTTTAATTATACATATGATAATTTTAATATTAATAAATTACATTATAATATAATGTTTATTATTCTTCATAACAGTAACATTATAATCTCTATGGGTATATGTCACGTGGAAAAGTTCATAAAATATCCCTAATTTAATAATCTCTAATGACATATTGTTTATTATTATTCACTATGATAATACATATTATTAATATACAGTTGGGTTTTAGTAATCATATGAAGATGGGGCTTCATCAAAAGATGTTCTCAAAGGTCAATCTCTATGAGGGGATATTATGAGAACAAAATCTCTAATAAAAATTTCCCATGATTTGGAGTTAATAGATTTGTTCCAATATGAAATATTTTATATTGGTAATTAGACCTTTATATTATCATTAATTCATATCATGATTTATATTTACTTACAAAAACATTCACAACATATAATGGTGAGCATTATAGTATGCTGGGTGTTTCATGGATGAAATGTTTATAATGTATAAAACATGGAATAATTTTTTCCGTCCATATTTCTGGAGTCTTATATCTCCTCCCTTTGATTGGAAAATAACTATCACATTAAATTCCTTATACCTAGTTTAAAGACATGTTTATTTCATATAGCCAATGAAAGACATATATATCATATAGATTGAGGATTCATATGTGAAATTAAATTGATTAGATACTATGACTAAGGGATTATATTACATTGTGATAATTTATATGTGGTTTTTAATTTTTTCACATTATGGTATTTATATAGGGTGCCTTTACCCATTTCTAGATAGTAAGCTTGGAAATTCGGTGATCCTAACTTATGCTAATGAGAATGATTCATATAGTTTCAAATATAGTGTGATTTCATTGTTCTATATTATATCCCATTTGATTTTAAATTAAGGAGGAAATTTTTTTTGAAGACATAGGAATAATTTTTTTTGGTTTCATTGATAAAAAATATCAATATGTTAATAAATATATAATTAATTTTATTATGTGAATATTTTAAAAAAAAATTGTGACTGTGAATAAACTATTTAATTTATATATTAATGAATACAATATTTACATAAATATTAACATGGGAATTAAATAAATGTCATAGAGTTACATAGAACCAATATCATGTCTATTTGAGGATATTTATTTGTATGACAATAAACAATATTTCTCTATACGCAGGTTAGAACACCACTGCAAATGATAATAGTGATGTTATTATGTGGTATGGGGTGTAATAACTATTACTATATTAATTATGGTCTACTGTGAAATTAAATAATATTTATAGCTAATTCCTAGTGTTAGTAATAGATGTTTATGTCAATTGTGTAGGGTTAAATGATATTATAGAATCATTACACACAACAAAATTAAATCCCCTTTCATCATCTTCTTACCCTACCAATAATCGGGATGGATAGATATATTAATGCATGCTTGAAAAAACATCTATTGATCAATTTGAACAGTTTCAGATGATTGATTCACTATTCTTGAACATAGAAATCAATTGGAATCATTTAGAGATAAAAAGGGCACATTTGAATCACTTCTAGATTGATTCTATAACCAGACACTTCAAGAGAAACATTGTTAATATGAATAGAGTTATTTTTAATGATCGACATCTGTATTAGAGGATGAACCATAAGTGTGTTAATATTTATTCCGATAAAACTTGAATTAGTCAAAACCTTAATGTAAAATATACTCTCTTTGGGTTATGGGTTTCTATATTAAAAAAAATTTATATAACACAAACTAAAGGTGATTCCTCTATGTCTAGAAACATCAAGTGGAATTAGAGTGATTCTATTTAAAATTTACAATAATTTATTTTATTGTTGATCATTATGAACCATCATGGTTGAATATATAATTTTACATTATTAATTATTTAATCCAATTTTATTTTACATATTTTAATTATTTTAATTTCGTTGATTAAGATTCATAATTTCTTATATCCATGAATAGATGACGAATGATAAAATCTTATATCGTGATGTATCGTGGATTATGGATCGATATAATGGGATTACATGATGTGTAGAAGGCAATTATGTCATATACCTATGTTCACTACACATGGACATGATGCGATATACACAACACACTATACAGTAATTACACATGGTTTATTTATTGTACACAACATGTATGTAAAAACAACATGTCACACAACATGTTGGATTACACGACATGTAGCTAGTGTAAATGTCTTTTAGTCAAAACATGTTTGTGGTAAAATTAATATAACATGTTTTATAATTATACACCTATTAACCATGTGATACATATATCCCATTGAATTAATGGAGAACACATCATATATCATGAACAAAAAAAATTTAACACATTAATTACCATGACTTAAGTACATATTAATACATTTCGTGAGATAAATAGATACACGACATGTTATAAACACATTGTCTAGAAGGATTTTAAATTTTTTTTTCTCAATTTACTATGATAAAGACAAAATCATGGGTGTTTTCCATGAAGACAAGGATAACTGAACACACATAGTGTAGCTAGTAGTACAAACTATGTAGTATGCCTAATTTTTATGTCGAACCTTCTATAGTGCAATATGGATAAAAGCCAACCAAGATATATGTTTTGTAACTCATAAATACACACCATTTAGTACAATAATTTTTGGAAAAAATAAATTTCCATAAAATTATAATTACACCATCAAACCCATATTTTATTGTTTCGAAATATTTTGGTTTCACAATTTAACACTTAATTTAATATTTTGTTAAATTATAAATCAATTTATCATAATTTTTTGTAATTATTTCTTATTCAATTTATTTTTCATGAATTTTTTTATAATGAGAATCTCCAAGAAAATAGGGATTTTCACTAATTTGAAGGATAATTAATTAGTTATTTAATTAATTAGTTAATGCATGAGAATGTATTTTAATATATATGAATTAATAGAACTGTGTATTAATAAATTCACATTTTCATAACCGTTGCATGTATGAAAATTCATGATCATGAAATGGATCTATTTATGTGTTGATTATATTATTTTATTTTATTTAATGGGGTTTGAAATATTAATTTTTGAATTAAAATTGATGGAATTAAATTTACCACACCCTCTATTGTTGTGTATGACCTATGTGTCCATGGCTATGTATGTAATCCCCATTAAAAATCCATTTTATCCCCTATACTGTGTTTGTTTTAAAAATAATTATATTTATTTGAGTATCCTAGGGTTGATGCAAGTGGTTCAATATTGAACCATAATTATTCCATCACAGGTGATGCTCAAGTGTATATGTTTAATGCTATAATTAATTTTAAAAATAGGGCTATGAAATATATCTGAGTTAAAATGTTGATTTATTGTCTGGATAAAAAATTAACAACAATATGTGATCCAAATTAGATTATTTAATATTTCTTTATTTTTATATTATAGTATTTATTTTATTGATGCAAGGCCGCTTCCACATAAACAAATTAATTAATTTTCCAAATATAGAATGTAAATTAATGGATTATGAGTATATGGTTTTCCAACATGGTTAATTAATTATTTAAAATCCACTTCATATTAATATGTTATGTAAATGATAACATAAGATAATCGTTTTTCATAAAAATTTAATTCCATAAATTATATATTAACATATACATGGAATTAAATTACATAATTAGTAATGAAGGAATTAAAACTAAGTATTTGTCCAATTATCATTGGGATAATTACTCTTAATCCTAATTTAATATTACTATTATGTGTTAAATTAAACATATTACCTCGTAAAAATATTAACTCTCTATACTAGATGTAACATGAATGAAAGGGTAGAGATAATCCAATCATTTAATGATAGAAGAGTCCACTTAATGGATTGAGCTAAAATCCAATAGTTGGAAGAGGAATAACTACATAAATACTATTATTAAGCTCGAATATCCCTCTCTATGGTTATGTGAAGTGAAATTTGGATCCTTGAGACTAGAATATCCAATCAACATGACATTTAGAGTCCATCTGTTATTAATATTGATACATGATATGTAGTGGAAAACTCAATAAAAATATTTGTATTGTATCTCAAATAATTAATAATGAATAATTATACTATTAATAATTCATTTTATAATTTTATAAAATTCTATTTTCATCATCCATACTATACCAATGATATAAATTTGAGAAAGAAAATATCCTCAATTGTAGTAAATTTATGGAGTAGTTTATACACATTTAGGTTATGGTTTTATGATAAAAGTTATATTACATTATAGAATTAACAATACATGACACTCCATATAAGGAGGATTTCAATGAAGAGATCCTTTTCAGTGAAAAGAATATGATTGACATGATCAACAATAAATGTGTGATTATATCTTTTATGCATACATAAGTTATTATGACTTTGGAAAACATGTATTCATCTTGTATAATAAATTACCTGCATGTTTCATCCTAATATAAAGATAGTTAGGAATGGTTTTATATATCAAAGATAATTTTTCAATGATATCATAAAGAGGGTGAACCAGATGGGCCACACCTATTCAATATCATTGGAGAAATTTATTTCCTTTAGATTCTATTGTTTAAAATACCCGATGAAATACACAAAGATATCATTCCTTCATTACTCTCTTATAGCATCTCTAATGTTATATGAATATCTCAAATGTTCTTATTCTTTTTCACCATGTAAATTGGAATAAAATGTGTGTGTTTCCTTTTATCCTTATGGTGAATAAACAGGATGTCAAATTTAAGAGATCTAATCTCAAATAACCATAGCTCCCTACCATGAAGATAAATATAAAGGGTTAATCAAGAAAAAAAGGTTCTACTTATTTCACATGCGGTAAGAAGGGCCCCTATAAGAAAAATGGAACCCATCCAAAGAATCATAGGGAATATTTAGGTGCATTTTTTATTGAGTGAAATTTATATATGTCTCCAAATTGGGTATTAGATAAAACTTTTGGTTCTCAGATATATTTAAAAATTTATTATCCTTTTATATTCAATATTATTTACCATGGGTTAGTTGATTATAAATAATTCAATTTATCTAAATTTTCCAGCTACTCTTTTTAGTAACTTCCACATCATCATTTCAAATGGAATTTTATTGGTTTTAAAAAATGATTTTTGTGTCCCATCCGTTAAAAAAATTATTTTTAAGTAAAATCTAGATTTTGGTAGAATTGCTCTAAAATTATGTAATAAATGTTTAATAATTTAAAATAGTGTAATTTTTATTATAATAGTTATTTAAAGAACATTCATGATGTGTTAGATTTGGAAAAGAATAAAGTGGGAATTTATAAACATTTACATCACGTGCCCCGTACCACACCGAACATTAGAATCAATTGTTAATTCCTGTAAATGATTATAATTTTAATAATTTACTCGAACATGGAAACTATTATTCTTTTGAACTATAATAACACATAGAATATATCACATGTTTACAAGGAAATATAATTTTTTTTCAATTTAGTGGGAAAATATAAATGGAAAAAGTGATTCATGATTTAGTTTATAAAAATTTGTGTGTATCATTTCCTATTGAACCATGGGGTTGATACTCATACATCATAACTTATACCGATGATTTTACTAGATACCAATGTTTCTACATGATGAGGTATATGTTTGGAACCTATGACAGATTAATGGAATATATGAATGATGTCGAGAACCATATAAATATGATGATTAAGAAACACTACTCGTAACAAGGTGGAGACTATATTAATAAATATTTATTTGATTAATTACAAGATTTTTTTAACCCTATTCCAACTACCCCCTACATAAATATGTAGAATGGTTTATGGGAAGGTATGAAATACAACTTTATTTATATTTTCATATCAAGGATGTGTCATACGAGATTTATTTACCCTTTTAGGGATACATGTTACATTCAAAAAATTAAATAAACTACGTTTTCAGATATAAAATAGATTGTATACCATAATAATTACATTATGCAATGAAATTAGTTTTTTCATACATATATGTGTTGTGTTGAGAATCAATTAAATTAATCTAATAGTAAAAATATTCACTTGGTGAAAAACATTTACCCTTATAGATTTCCCCTTAGAAATAGGGATGTATAAACTATACGACCCCTAATAAAAAAATGTCAGTGTTGAATGAAATTCCATTTTCCTCAAGAGGGAGAAATTATCTATAAGTTATTACTGGAGTGATGTAGAATTCGATTAATTCTAGGATCAATGTGTAAATGGTTTCTCATATGAGTAGATTCCACAAACCCTCATAGATAATGAATATGTTTTAATGACACAAGTACTATGTAAGAATTAAATTGAGGTTTTATAATTATAATTAATGGTTTTAAAGTGACCAAAGATGAAGAATCAAAATTAGTTTATAATAATGATCCAATAACCTATAAATAATATTTATGTGGAACATATGTTTCAAATTAGAAAGAACCCACGAAATTTTAAATGGATTCCTTATAGGAAAAATATTTCGAAATTTTGGAATATTCATTAAGAGATGTTTGCAATGTTGATTTGGAAGGGTTATTCAAGAGGAGATGGACATAAATGAGAAATTCATCACCTATAAGGCATTATTGGTTACAAAAGGGTTTAAATTTCACAACGAAATTGAAAATGGTGATTCCTATTAAATAATTTAAATGATAAAATAAATAATAATTTCAAATTGAATTGTGGCATTCTATGTCTTTGAGATTTGAAAAATTGATGTTCAAATGATATTACATAATCTGAACATTAAAGATGTAATTTTTTTTACATGAACACACATACTTGTAACTTTAATACAGTCCACAATTATTAGAAAATTGAAAAAAAATCATTTATGGATTAAATAATGAAACTAGTATATCGAGCACTAAATTTTATTTATCCATAACAGAATTTTGATTAATAAATAAATAATTCAATGCTCTTATAAATAATTTTGTGGTAGTGAATTATTTCTAATAATATTATATTTCTATGACATGTTACTCATTGTAAAATAAATCCCAATCTTTATGATTATAAATCTGTGGTTAATTAACTTTTAATTCATAATGGTGTTAGGTGTGAAAGTATATATTCCAAGAATAATGATTCATTATGATATAAAAAAGGTAACTCTTGACTAATGTAATGGTGAATATATGTAAAATATAATAATGATGTTAAATAACAGAAAATATATGTGGATATAGTTTCCATTGTTTCAAGGCATTCATCATTTTATTAAAATGTGTCCTTAGACACATGTGTTATGAAAAATAATGAAAATGATTCTATATATATCATCAATTTGTTCAGTCTTGAATAATATTCATTTACAAGGATATATGTCTCTTATGCCTTATGCACTATACGAATAAATCAAGTTAACCATTACCACAATTACTAGAAGACATTATTTTTAATTGATTTTTGATATTGCCACTTTCAAGGGATGAGGGGGAACCCTTACAAGGCCTATTGGCTTAGAGATTAGACGACTCGTTGGTCTTAGAAGAAATATCCAGACTATAACTACAATAAATGACTCCTACCCATATTTTACATTGTGATATGATCACACCACCTTCGCATGGCCTTTCAGCTAGGCTGCCCATGCATGGACATTATGGTCCCAATAAAAACACTAAACCCTCTATTTCTTCTACATTTATTATCTTCTCCTCTGGTGAATATACCTTTTATGAATCCTCATCTTGATTCTTCTCTTGGTAGTGATTTCATGGTCAATTAAGAAAAATTTCATGTGTCTTTAGGGCCATAGGGTTACTCTAAGTCATTAATGTGGCCAAGAAGCCTTTCTAGCCTAGTGGACTTGGGTAGCATGAAGGCCCTACATGACAAGAGGACCAAACTGGTGGCCTGAAATCCAAAATGGAAGAATTGTTCTGGATGCTACAATACATAAGAGTACATGCAACAGTACTTCTACAGTACCCCTATAAACATTAATCCCCCCAGATTTGAACTCTACTATCTTGGATGCAAATTTCAAGTACTCACCAACTCAGATAACGCTCTGGTACAAATCAAGATGACACAAGTGACCACCATTAAATTTTTTCAATATTTTCCTTTCTATCTACGGTATTCCAAGAACACGTTCTTCTTCTATAGAAGAAATAATTATCTAGTCATTGAAGATTATGTATATTCTAAATACTAAATAGATGAAGACTATATGAAATAAAAAATAGGATATATCATCATATTCAATGGTGGTGTGGTGAGATATAATATCTCAATTTTGGATGTGTTTTCATATTATATTGATGAGGCCATGTAGTTTGTTTCTTTTGAGAAATATAAGAGAGAAGTATGGATACTCATCTTTGTACATGAGCATTACATGATATCTAGCATTACAGTTCCTATGAGACATGATAGTGGTAATACTACATTGGTGGACCTAATAATGGAACCATTGACACAACAACACATGAAGAATATGATTTCCTAGTATCAACTCTTGAGGGATTTTTTTAGTGTTGAGTATTTAGCGAGATGTATTCTCGTGAAAATAAATGTGGATGACCACATGACTATATAATTGAAATTGATGAAAAAAATATTATCATGTGAGGTTTAGATGACTCAATGTCATAGGAATATTTATATACACCAAGTGGGAGATTGTTTGATATGGTTTCCTTAGACCACCAATTTTTAGTTTGATTGCATTAATAATCAATAATATTAATATTAATAAATTATATCATTAGATATTTTTTATTTTTATCCATTAATTTTATATAATAAAAATCTAATGTAATTATCCTATTGATTAGGTCATAGAGGATTCACATCATTATGAGAACATTTAATTTCTATAATGATATTCTTAACAATAGTTTATTGGCCTACTATGGTATTATGATAGGTCAAATAGTTTGTAGACCACAAGTTTTTTTATTGAAAATGGATGAAGATTATTCTTAGGATATTAAATATTATAAATATCCAGGATGAGAGATTATGATAATTGACCCACCAGTATGAATCCTTTATGTTTTTGTGACATTATATATTCCATTCCATGAGAATGTTAAATTTTATTTATACATTTAGAATATCATCTTTTTTTGTTATGAATCATGTACATAAAATAATTTACCAATATTTTCAAACCACATGTTGATGGGAATTATGGAACCTTTGGTGTTTCTTAAATAACATGCTATTAATGGACACATAAATAAAGTATTTTCCCCTTTCATATTTATGGAATATTATATCTCATCCTGATCATTGGAAGAAAATTTTTACAGTAAATTCTATTTATCTAGTGAAAATATTTGTTTATTTTAGGAGATCATAAAAAAACATGTTGAGAATAGAGGATGATGATAGATATTTGAAATCCATTTAATGTGATATTATAAAAAATTGATTATATTACATATTGTGTGTTCATAAGTTGTTGTCAATGTTATGACATTATGTTATTTATCTTTGGGTTCCTTGACCCAATCCATGATATAAATATTTTAATTGTGGGATTCTTGACTATTTATAAGGATAAAGAATCCTAGAGGGGAACACAATAAATTTTTTATTTCATATTTATTAAAATCTCAATGAATTTAAATAATTGAATAAATATTAATCCCAATATATAAGAAAAATTTTATTCATGTGTTTTTATTGTTGATATAAATAAGGCAATAAATAATTTATTTGATATTATTAATATTTATTAAACATTTATACAAAAAATAATGATTAAAATATTTATTTTATATAAAATTTAATAATAAATTAAATCATGTAATTATTTTTGTATTAAAAATATACTATGTAATTAAAGCGGACAAAGATTGTTTCCGGTGATGCCTATTTATTTGCAAGCTAATAAATAATATTTATCACAATGAAAGTTAGCACAAGAGATAAAATATTAATATTATAATTATTATAGGGATCGAGGTTTGGTAAAAATTACTATAATATTTATGTGTTAGTATGAGATTATATATAACTTTAACCTAAAACAAATATTAATAAATAAATGGTTATGTATATTTTGTAAGGATAATCAAGATTTAAGAATAACCATGGATAATAGTATTTTATCTATATTATTACACATAATTATATTTTATAAATGATAATAAAATGATAAATTACATTAATATGGAAGTACCTTTAAGAGATCAATATGAAAAACTTTAATGTAATCCAAATATTGTAATGTAATGTTAAAAAACACATTAAATAATTATTTTAATAATATGTAATAATTAAGCCACTCATAAATGAATTAATCATTAATTTGATAGGATGGATACTATTTTATGGGTTTCAAAATAAATATGTTTAATGAAATATTAATATAAATCCCATCAAAGGATCCTCCTCTATGCCAAGAATATGTGGTTCTTTGAGAATTTTTTTTAGGAACATTCAAATTAGTTTACCCTAATGAGAAGAAAATTTTCTTATAATAGAAAGAACCACAAAATATTTTCATGACATAGAGCCTATTAGGACTAGATAGATAATATCAGAAATTGTTGAATGATTTCTCATTACTGGAATAACTATTGACTTCATTTATAACTAATAATGTGTAATTTATTATTATTCAATGTCTGAATCAAATATTTATTATTTGAAATGAAATCTGACATCAACTCATATCTTAATCATTCTATAACCTAGTAAGGGATATATTGTGTACTTCAAGGCTACATGTGCTTCTTCGAGGTGTTTGTTTATATATGATAAAAATAATGTCGAATATGGATCTAGCCAATTACAATCTCGTGAGACTAATTTCCTATTAATGTGGTGGATTTTTACAATATTATTCATTCTATTATGTTACGATGGAGTTATCTTTTTGTGGAGAGGATTACAGTCTTCTCTGGAAAAAATATCCAATGTTACAAATTTTATTAGAAGGTCATAAATCAAATGAATTGGAAATGGATATGGTATTTCATGAATTTTTAAAATACAATTCGACTTTATTTTTATATAGGGTAATATCATCACTGAATCACTTAGTATGAAATTTTGGTCTTAATGATATGTTGTAATCGAATGGAAAATGGAATATTATATTATTGTTTACTCAGTAGCATCTAGATATTCATTAAGATAGTTTAAATATAAAACTGAATTGTTTTTAGTTGTAATAATCTCACATTGAGGCTATTATATAGGACCAAAAGTTTGATGATTATTTTAGAGGAGTCTAAAAATTATAATATGGTGGGCAAGCCATTCCTGGTTGGTCTCTCCCAATCGATGGAATTATATTCTACAAGAGGTGGTTCATCCTCCCAATATGAATTTGGAAATATTTGTCTTATTACTTCCATTGTTCATCATGGGTAATTAACCTATAAACTAAATAGTTTTATTATGGAATGAGGTGGTGTTTATAGTATTTGAGAATGATGTGATGCATTATAGGTTTAGTTTCCAAATTTTACACATACTAAAAAAATTAGGATGCCAACCATAATATTTTATGTATAGTCATTCCTCCATTTTTGATATTATAGAAATTATAGTTTGTATCCATGGACATCATAGTTTCTATCCCAAATTAATGAATTATATCTTGGTAATGATTGATCAGTTGATGAAAGATTTCATTTTTTAGTAACACCAATTAATTTGAAGATACATGAAAGATGTATGTGTAATATATTATGATATATCATGGGGTCCTCTCTTCTATTTCCTTTTATAGGGATAATTGGTATACTGCTGATTTTTTGAAGAGTATATATGAGGTTATGGGGACTAAGCTCTGATTGAGAACAAGTTATCAATCATATATTGATTGATATATGGAGCATACAATAAAAATTATAGAGGATCTTCATTATACCAACGTCTTTAACTTTATGGAATTGTGGAATATCCATATGGGACACGTTTTATTCACTTATAATAGATGTTACACATCATCGATCAAAATGGAACCTATGGCGGCCATTTATAGTGTATCATTCAAGTTACCTCTTTATTGGTCATAGGTGGTTGATTAATTTATGTGTGGAAATTAATTATTAAGGCTATGTTGTTTACAAATGAGGATATATGTAAATTATTTTTCATTTATCAAATTTAGTATAAATTGTATAAATATAATCAAAAAAACCCTTCTGTGTTCTCTATTAGTGATTGGGTGATTTTGAATGTTTCGCCAATATTTTTTCACCATTATCATAGGATGAAGGGGAAGATGTCACTTAGATAAGTTGGACCAATTGAGAAAAATCAATATCTTGATAAGGATGATTATCTGTCAATATCACCAACATAGATGATAAGTATTGCAGATGTTTTCCATATATCTCAACTCAAGAAGTACCATCTCAATCCTTTCTATGATAAAATTTTGGAAGTTATTGAGTTGGAACTAAAAGTTTTAGTGGTATAGGAGATAGAGGAAATTTTTGATTCCAATATAAAAGTTCATAGTGATAAGACCATTACATCAGTCAATGTCTTATGGTGGGAAAAAATTTATTCTTGGGAAACATGTGATCGGGTATATTTAGAGAGGGAGTAGTGTCCTCAACTATTTCCACACGATCCTTCTTCTATATGAATTTCTAAGGACAACAACTCTTATATTGGGGAGAATTGAAATATTCTACCCTATCATTGGGTTGGATCCCTTTTAAATAACCTTATTATTTTATTTTAATTTTAATAGATTGGATAAGGATGTGGTGATAACTTTTTAGCTGAAAGGAAACTAAAACTAGGGAAAATGGTAGAATACTAGATGAATTAAGTTTCCTTAAAAAGGAAACTTTTCTACTCATGGGTTCCCATCAACATTATAGGGTACTTATAGTGGATAAAATTTAATATCTTCTATAATTGATAAGTTATTGGATTTGAGCTAGGATGATTTAATAAATGAATGTTTAAAAAATTAAACCCATGAAACCATTAGTTAACACATCAAATAAACCACCTTGACTATAATTCACAGTGTATGACTCAAGGGGATGTCAAGGGTTATACTAAACCCTCTCTATTTAATCTTATTAGAACTTTTATCATTGGTTGATGGGTTTATCCTCCTTTGGTAAGTTTGAAAAATTATTTCATTATCCATTTGTTTCTAATAAAATTTGGTCTGGTTTCATTATTACATGGATGAATATATTGATAATAATGAGATTCCTCCTCAATTTTCTATAGATATTTCATTTATTTGTCTCTCATATGATAGATATCTTGACTTTTTTTATGGTGAATTTGATCCTTATTGTATTTTATCACATATCATCTCCACTATCACTTTATTTATTAAATCATGATTCTAATATGTGTGAATCATTTTTGAGACCCTCCTCTAATTTTTTCATATTTTTCATTTCCCATCGATTTGTGGATCTGATTATTTTTGGTGTTTGAACCAACACGAATATATGTTATTAATTTTCAAGAGTAAGATTGATGTATTGTAAATGACCATGGTTTTCTAGGTGTGATTCAAAATGATAAATTGTACGATACTTGAAATATTTGATATATGTTCATAAATGAGTTTTTTTTAAAATATGGGCTTCTACTTGTTTTTGAAAATTACATATGCCATTAAATGAAAAGCGATTGGGGTAGGGAAATAGTGTTTTAATGTATGATTTTTAGTAAAAATATTTATTTTGTATTGTATTGTGAAATGTGATATTCAGTTTGAAATTATTTAAAAAATATTCCCATAGTATCCTTGGGACTCAATGGGTAGGGTTAGTTTTTGGGATTTACCTTTACAAAATCAAGGTTTCAATTAATGGGGAATTCCTCTATTAATAGATCACAGATTCAGTAACTCTAAGAAATTGATCTTAAATTTGTAAATGGATCTCTTTAAATGGTGTCTATATATCCCTAGATCCCATATGTATTAGTATTTGGAATTGAGTGAAAAATTATTGTGGCTTATTATTGACGAATGATAAACCTATTTATCCTAAACAATGATATCATAGTGTTTATTTATAGTGTTTTGTAGCTTCATTTTATTTTTAAATTTATATGATGCATGGACAATATTTTGTTAAATTTAATGTGATTTATATGATTTCAAACTAGTTTATCACATTTTTTATTTTGATCTGTGTAATTAGAAGATACTTTAAGTTTAATTTTTTTATAAATGCGGAATCTCTTTATCATGCATTTTTTTTTCAAAATGATAATATTGGGATTATTATATACTATGTATTCATTGAACAATGGGTTGGATCCTACTGATCCTGTTTACCTGGCATAATATACACACTACTAGTGGTGTGTAGAATTTTTTTCTAATGTAGATAATGGAAATGTGACATAATATTTTCAAAATGTTTATATCATCGGAGTTTGGTTAGCTAGTGGTGGGATGTTGGTGATTTTACAAGGTATCAAATTGATAGTAGTTTCCTATTTTGACCTATCTATTTTTTATATATTTTGATAAATGTACATTGGGTTTTCATTTTGCAACTATTAGTGGTATCACAACAACATAAACACTTTTTTTAGAGTATTATATGTTAGGTTTCTAGAAATGTATCAATATACATACAATGAATCTAGTTTAAATATGGGAAAATAATTCCCTCTCATTTTTTTGGTGTACAAGGATCTCAATAGCATCCCATTGGGATCAAGAATGCCTTTCAAGACATGTCATAGATCATTTAAGAGCCTATTTAAATAGGTAATTTATTTAATAAAATGAAATTATAAATAAATAAAATATTATTACCATTAATAAACTAGTGATTATGAAATATTTCAAAATAGATTAAAGTTGTACATCCTTGTTAAAAACCCTTTTGAAGATAATAATAATTCTAATAGTTTATAATGAAAAAATTCCCAAAAGATATAATAGTCACATACTAAATGATTATAATTAAAGAGTAGATATGGTACTTGATATTTTCAATGTACTTAAGTAATTGACCAATTTTTAATAGAAATTATACCGGATTTAAATTCACCTCATCATATATATAGATCAAGGTATTGTGTTTTGAAAATTTCTTTTAATTGAATAATATTTTCATATTTCCCGTCTCTATTTTTATTCCATGCATAAATCCCATTTGATTATATAATATTACCAAAAAAAATTTATAACCTCAATTGATCAAAAAATATAATTTCAAAAGACACATAAAAATTCAACTCATTATGGTTTTGTTGAGAAATGATTTCAAAATACTATATTATGTTTCTCCTAAATTTTCCACTTATAAATTTATAATAACGAATACATATTGAGATTTTATTTTACAAACACCCTCTAAATGACCTTCAAAATACTTTTTTTGAGTGATTGAATTTTTTGAATGTATAAATTTAATTTTTTTTACGGTTATGTTATACTATATTGAAATCCTATTAAACCATTTTTTGATCCATGGGTTTTCATTTAATGATGAATGTTTGATTCTGTATGGAAAAAATATTAATTTATGTTGATTTTTGGGGACCTATATCATCCCATAATGTGTTGGTTAAAATTGTATATCTCATGTATTAAAATTTTTCGATGATCTATGATACTCAATCCAATAACTGGCCATAATTAATGTGACTCATGTGATAACTACGATACATTTTATGATTCATGATTCATTAAGGGATCACATAAATAATTTCCTTATCCCCCTTTAAAAGGGTCAATGGATTTTGATACCTAATAAAATCCATTATTGTAATGATCGAATGTTATGGACCAATCAAAATTGATGGTATGATTGATAATGTCCATAACATACTACACCCTATGTGAATGAAAATAAAAAATGTTACAATACCATTATTAATAAAATTAGAATAAACAGTGGAATAGTAAATATAATTTCAAAAGACACATAAAAATTTTTAACCTCAATTGATCAAAAAATATAATTTCAAAAGACACATAAAAATTATACTCATTATGGTTATGTTGAGAAATGATTTCAAAATACTATATTATGTTTCTCCTAAATTTTCCACTTATAAATATATAATAACGAATACATATTGAGATTTTATTTAACAAACACCCTATAAATGACCTTCAAAATACTTTTTTTGAGTGATTGAATTTTTTGAATGTATAAATTTAATTTTGTTTTACAGTTATGTTATACTATAATGAAATCCTATTAAACCATTTTTTGATCCATGGGTTTTCATTTTATGATGAATGGTTGATTCTGTATGGAATAAATATTAATTTTTGTTGATTTCTGGGGTCCTATATCATCCCATAATGTGTTGGTTAAAATTTTATATCTCATGTATTAAAATTTTTCGATGATCTATGATACTAAATCCAATAACTAGACATAATTAATGTGACTCATGTGATAACTACGATACATTTTATGATTCATGATTCATTAATGGATCACATAAATAATTTCCTTATCCCCCTTTAAAAGGGTCAATGGATTTTGATACCTAATCCAATCCATAATTGTAATGATTGAATGTTATGGACCAATCAAAATTGATGGTATGATTGATAATTTTCATAACATAATGCACCCTATGTGAATGAAAATAAAAAATGTTACAAGACCATTATTAATAAAACTAGAAAAAAAGTGGGATAGTAAACCCTTAATTTTTTTACATTTGAAAGATAAATAGTTAATATTTGTTAATATTATGAAAATATATTTTTAACAAAACATGTTTTCTTTAAATTATGTATTTTAATTTACTAAAAAAATATATTAATTTTATAATCTGAATTAAATAAGAATAAATTTATTTTTTGATTTATAATCTAAAAATTTACTTTCAATAAATTTTTAACATATTATAAATAGTTTTGTTTTTTTCAAAAATATTGTATTTAGAGAATATAGAATTTTGATAACTATATCATATGTCCTAAAAGAAATAAAATACAATTATCTAAAAAAATATTAAATCAATGAATAAAATCATGTTTTAATATTATAAAATTTAAATTATAACCCATATTGTAATCATTTTTTTCCTAATCAGAAAAATTAATCAAGTTATTATTTTCTTGTCTCATAATTATGAGTTTTTTCAATGAAATTTTGTTTTCCATTTCTTTAAAATAACATATAATTTAGTTTTTATATTAAAAATTAATTTATTTTACAAATACTATTATCTATCGTAATATAATCAAGAAAGAAAATATTAATTATAATAACATAGTTTTCATAACAAACTCTATTAAAGAGTTATATAAGATTATTTTAATATAAAACATTAACAAAAATTAATTTTTAATTATAAAAATGAATTAAAAATTTAAAATAATAAGGACAGAATTAAGTAATAGTTTTAATATAAAATTTTTTATATTATTAATTACAATGGTTATAAATTAATTAACATGGTATTAGAATTTTTTTAGTAAAATATAAAAATTTCAAATAAGAAGACTATGTACACTCTTGGATGTCTCCAAAAAAAGGATGGATAAAATATATGACCACACATATTTACCTTTAACGTTATTCCATTACATAGCCTTTTTCTAAAAGTAATTATATATGATCTTTATTTCTAATACATTTTCCAAGCAAAAAATCATTATACATCTGTAATTATTAATTTCACTTAAACCTTTAATTTTTTTTAATCCTTTAAAAATAATAAATAATATTTTAATATTATTATATTAGTATTATTATTATCCGTAAATTTAATTTCATATTTTTTATTATAGTTATTCATTATTTCCCTTCCACGTATTTATTCAAAAACAACGAATGTGCGAATGTGCAGACTAGCGCCTCCAAAACGTGATGTGATTAATTTTTATGGCATCCTATATAGGATTATATCTTAAATTCATATTGGAAATAATAAATTTTATCTAAGTGGAAAATAAAATTATAATATATTAAATTTTTATAAAACAACATTAGATATATTCATTAATAAATGGGACCATTAAGTGTTTGTACTGAAGACTACTATCCCACAAATTATGGATTTCATATATCATCACAAAAAATAAATGATTCTTATTAAAATATATTTAATGAGGATATATGATGTTAATTAAATTTATATTATTCTCTCTATTTTTCATTATAATTATCAATATACATCCTATTTCACATTCATTCGTTACAATAAGTTACCATTTTACTCGATTTAACCGCCTATATAAATGATGATATAATAAACTTTAAAAAATGATTATGGTATGTGATATAATGTTAATATATCATAATATTATATGTTTTTATTTATAATTATTTATAATAGTTTTTTATATTTAAATTATTTATTAATATATCTCTTTTTAATCATTAAACACCTAGAAAACTTGTTCCCAATTGTTTTTATTTCCACATACCGTATTCATGTATTTCAAATAATGAAAATAAAAAAAAATATGGATAAAAAACTGAATACACACCCATGAATTTTCTATTAATGATAATAATAAAACAAATAATCCATTATTTATCCCTTATATATGAATTTTCAATGAAATATAAAAACTGAATATTCTATCACCTGATAATTAAAATTAACTACAATTTGTTAATATATATTTAATATATAGTATTAAATTAATTATAAAATTGTATTATATTTATATTTGTCATATTATATTAAAGAATATGAAATTTATGTTCATTATATTGGAGGTTAGATAAAATTCGAGTAGGAATTAAAAAAATGTAAGTGTTTTCCCATTAAAGTAGTCATATTTCAACATGTATAATATTATGAACAAAATTCATTTAATATGGTTTAAATTCATACTAATTGAGATATTGTTATATAAATTTATGTTTAATTACATTAACTAATTTCATTAAATATCTCCCTTTTAAGAGGTTTTGAGGTAAATTATCATCACATTCTACAGAGATTTCCTGAAATATATCTATTCAAAAGGTCATAATAACACATCTATAACTACCCATTTAATATTGGTATATAATAACCAATGATTATGTCATTTTATATTTACAAATTATATTTTATGGAAATAATATTTTAAACCAATGTATTCTTCCTTGATGAATAAAATATCTTGTTAATATGAAATATTCTCCATAATAATTCCCAGTCTCTTAAAAATAGATTCCATCAAATTTCTAAAAATACTTTCCTTCTAATATTATAAAATTTATATGGAATAATAATTATGTGTTATCTCTTGTAACCTTAATATTTCAATTTTTTCAATTTTAAATCGATATTTTTGTTACCATTTTGTTATGTATGTTTTTAGAATGGTAATTTATAATTTTCAAATATTTTTTATTATATTGAAAATATAAGGTGTTATATGATACAAAACATTACATTTTCATACGATTTATTTATTTTGAAATCTAAATTATTAATTATAACTATTGAAAATAAAAAATTTTCCAATTTTTTTCAATTTCCATTAAGAACTAAATATTCGACTGATCATTAGATCTAATTTAATGATGAAGTTAAAATAGGATACTAAAAAATAACTTTAACGATTTCACAAAAAGATTAATTTTTATCAATAAAGGATTTGATTGTATAGAAATTCTTTTTTGACATATTCTATATTTTCATATAAAATATTATGTTAGTTTGAGTTTATTTTGAGTTTCAACTGTTTTCATGATTGAGTAAATTTTTTTGATAACATCTGGAAATGTTGTGAAACCAATTTTTTCATAGGTTCTTTAGGTTTGGTATAAATATTTTTATCGAATAATCCACATATATTATTATTGTTTTGGGTTCTTATCATTTCAATCATATGTTTGTTTAATTTTTTTGATTCATCTTATTATATTACTTACTATGATTAGGAAACTTTAAAGAAAATGTAGTGATACGTCTCAATATATGATGACATTCTGAAATTTTTCTATAACTTATACAATGTGAGTTCCGTATAAATTAAATAAATTTTTTGATATTGAAATGTGGATGAGGTTTTTTGTTAGATTAACCATGGGTAATCAACTATAAAATTCGTTGTTTGTAAATGACATATTCATCAACCCAATACATGTTGACTGGTCATAAGACTACACCATATTCAAAAACATCAAGCAAGACAAGTGTTGTTTAAAAATTTGATGTTTAAAAACAAAAATGAAGGATTAATTCACTAGAGAAAATGAGGATATAGTATTATATTTATAATATAACTTGTATAAATTTAACCATGTTAAAACAATGATTAGTATGGGATGGTAATTTATTTTATTCCAATATGATATTGTTAAAGTGAAAAACGTATTATTTTTTCATTAATTTAATGATTATGTTATTTGTAATATATTGTTAATGTTTGTTCATTAAATATCACCCTTGAATCTTAATTAATGTCTTAATCCAATAGGTAAAATGGGTGTGAGGGACCAATAATTGATTACCTCAATGAACCACACATAAGAATATGGGTTCGAGTGATAAGACATTTTATTATAACAAACCATATATAAGTATGCATGATTAACAATGTGAATATAATCATTATAAGATAAGAAAAATTTATGTGAATGATTTATTTTAATTATAAATCATCTTATAAATATATTTAAGGAAACCAAAATCAATTTACATCATTCTAGAAATGTTGAAAAGGATACCCAATAGATTATTTCAGAATGGAAATGGATGGTGTTTTATTATTCAGAGTAATATTTATCCATATGAATAAAGAATAATATATATAAAAAATATTTTTAATAGTTAATGTAATTTTTTATCTTCCTGGTCTTACCCAAATATTTTTTATCATTATTGTTTGATCAGTTTCTTCAATTGAATTATGCTTGGAGAATTTTTTAATCACATGACGATGTCATGGAAAAAATATTATGTGTGAATGTAATGTAAAAAATTTCATCAATATTATATTTTGAATTCTTAAAAATTTGAAACTTTCTATTTTTGAATGATGAATTTCATATTTTTTATTATCCTCATAAACCCTAGAACAACAAATATTGTTACAGTTTTTATTTTTTGTGGACCTGTATTCTGTTTGATGTCTCAATGTCTCTATAATCACCACATTAATTCTTATATTTTCCTCCCAAATATTATATCTGATTCAATGAAGTCATGTTGGGATCATGGAATGCCTATACCATATGAAATGTTATCAAATTCATATAGATTTGTTTCATCCATCACATAAAAGGTCATGGAGGCTTCTTGATTAATCCTCGTCTCACAAACCAGGGGTTCACAATATCTTATATTGTCATGTTATCCATCAATGTATTAGCCCCATGTCTGTTTCAAAATAACCTTAGGAACACTGATCAAACAAAAAGGCTTTGTAGAACATCAGGATATTTTATGAATTATATTATATATAAATGATAATGATACACATGAAAAAAGAATAATTTCACGACCCTCTATTTCTCCATAGAAAATGAGGCCCTTATATCTCAACCAATAGTTAAAAATAGTGGTTTGTAAAATGTCATCATTTATAAAAAATGATCACCATATCATTTTTTCATTCACCATCATAGAATCCTAAGAAATATTTATATTCAATCACTAAATTAGAATGACTAATGATCCTATTATTTGAAATATTATTAAATGGTTTTAGTTTTTTCATTGGATTCATGAAATTATAAAAAAAGTTTTGTCAGAGATTGCATGATCCAATGTTTTATCCTCACAATGATGTTCTCACATGAATTGAAACATATCACTTGTATCATCACATAAATTAATATTGATAAACATGTTACATTAATTATCAGTAGATTCATGTAATACTTTATACAAATTCATGCCTATTTTAGACTAATAAAAAATAATCTGATGTATAATCATTTCAATATTTTACTCATTTAGGCATTGTTTAATTATGGATTTCATGACCTGAAGGAATACTAGCATACAAAAACCTTACAGGTGTTGATAGGTTAATTATGTTAACCAGATATAATCTAATGAAATATATAAATGTGATTGGGTGACCTAATATATTTATGCCTCTTTATAAATTTGTTTATTAGTACATGTGTTCTTATATTCCAATATAAATATAGTGCTCGGTCTGTTTCTTCTCTATAAACAAAATAATGTTTTAAACCTATCAATATGGCACTAGGGAAAGCACCAAAAACAATACACACGTCAAATGGGTTTTAGTGAACCCCTAAACTATGAACATCCATTGTGCACACATACAAGTATTAATAACTCTCCCTGATTTATCAAATTCCATAAAATTCATCAATATACTTCATGCGGGATTTGTAGAACCTCAAAAGTCCATACAAGACTACTAGTATTGGCTCTCACTTTTGGCTAGGCTATATCCTATAATGAGGAAGATTGAGATAACCCTTTTTGATGATATAATTGTCCTAGTTTTTTCAATAAGGACAACTCAAAATACATATAATAAATCTATATTAGGAATTTATAATAATAATAAATTATAAATATTATTATTAAAATATAAATCATTCATGAAGAATATATATTTTTAGTTTCATGGGATTATTTAAAAGAATTTTCCAATATAATCAGAATTAAAAATATTATTTATATGGGTCTTAATATTCGTTACATATTTAAAGAAAAAATGTGTTAGTTCTTAAACACAATTGACACAATGCATTATGCATTAATGCAATTAAAATAATTTTGAGAATTAAAAGATATTGAATTTTCATCTCCACTGCCTATTAAATTTAAATTTAACTTCACAAAAATCACAATATATAACTTGGGATCTTTATTTTTACCCTTTCGAGTTTTTTCAATGCCAATTTTAATTCTAATGTCAAAGTTATATTCCCACTTATTGATAATAAAAAAGATGGTATAAATATTTGGAGGAATTATCATTACCATTATAAGATGTTTATGAATATATTATCATATTATAATACTTAAAATATTATTTAATCATGAAGAGTGTAAAATTAACAAAGACATAGAAATAATTAAAATTAATAAACTGTAAGTATATAAAATACACACTCATTGTATAAAATAAGGGTGATGAAACATTTCATTACATATGTTAATATATCAATTGAATGTTATACCAATGAAGAAATGTTCCATCTTAGTTTTTTCAAAATATTTTCAATCAATCTCCAATAATTATCCCAAAAAGCAGATTAAAAATGCATTTTCATTAATATAATTCCAATTTTACATGTTACTTTTCAATTTTCCCAAATTTAATTAATATCACCATTTCATATTCATACATTATTTTAAATATAATAAAATAAAATTATTATATGTCAGTAATGACCACATTAATCCTCAAGAATAATAATAGAAATCCCCCACTATTACTTTTGATATTCGTCTACTATCAAGTAATGTAGGGATATATGGAGGACATTGTTCTATAATCACCTTCAAGTGGTACACTATATATTTACTCATCAAGATCGTCATTCTTTGAGAATAAACTCCCTGAATATTTCGTAGTGAATTGATTTTCTTTTTCATGGGGAACATGATTCTAATAATTTTCATTCTGGTTATCTTCCGGGTGGTTTTATTTTCAAAAATTTATAAAAATTCAGGTCCCCAATATATATGCATAAAAATAATTAATTTCATGATAAACCAAACATATTTTATAGATTGTAATAAGGTTTTTCTTAATGATATTCTATTAGAGAAGAATTTCTACGAGTTGGTTCTCAACCCATTTATCTTCCTAGTTGGAACATGGTATATATTACTTCATAGTAGAGTAGTTTAAATATTATTTTCAGGAATAATATTTTTAGTTTGTTATTAAATATCAATTCATATGTTCAGGAATTGATTAGGTACATTTGAAATTATCATTTTGTGTATAGGTTCATTTTTACAACAATGTTTTTCAAACATGAAATCATAGGTGATTTCCATTTTTTAATAAATAATTGATCTTATATAGTATGCCATGACATTATTTTTAGATGATTTCTGAAACATATTAATCTATTCAATCAAATCATTAACATTCTTCGATTTACCCTTTTTAAGAAACCATTCAAATTCACTATTAGTTATTTCATTTTCCAAATCAATCATGTATTTTTATGGATTAAATATTTATTTGAATTGTGATTCCATTCAAAAGTAATTTTGTTCATGGAAAATTTCAATAGTACATGAAATTATCATTCCTAATATATTATAAATATAATTTGTTTATTGTGGAACCATTACCATTATTCTTTTAATGATTCTTGGTAAAAAAAATTACCTATAATATTCTTTTCTTCACATCCTGTGGATGGATTATAATATTATTTTCTTATATAATTACATTTTTATTCTTGAATTATGCTAATATTAATAATTTTTTTTGATAATTCTGAGAAAATAACACTATTCATCATAATAATGACTAATTCAATTTGAATAACCTCAACAAAACATAGTATTCAAATTTCCTCTATATAGACCAATTAAATTTTTCTGAATTCGTCACCAATTGAATATGTTTCTTCTTATCTTCTTCTTCCCCCTATGAATGTTGGGTATTTTTAATTTTCATATAATGAAATATTTATATAAAAATTTATTTTAGGTATCCCAATAATCTAAAAAAAATAGTATAGAATAAATATTTATTTCAACTTCCCTAAAAAATTCAAATTATCATTTTCATTTTGATGATTTTGTGTAGAACTATTTGTTTCCTAATTCCTCATGGAATCGTAATTGATATAATTTTGTGGTAAAGTATTATTATTTATTGGATTATTGACTATTTTTCCTTACACATGAGTATCTATTTATTATATTTAAATTTACACTACTCATGAAAATAATAGTAGCATGTGCCAATTTATAATTAAAAAGGTATATACTCTTAAATTCTATTAAAATAGATTTATACATTAATAATTTCATTCAGTAATTTATAGTAGATTGATTAATTTTTGAAATAGTCCTCTCATCTATTGATTTACATGACGTAATTATTTTAATAGCATATTGGGATGTCTCATAATTTGACACATCTATGTATATTGGTTTCTATTCTTTATAAAGACTTTATATGTTGATTTTGATCTTGTAATATTCAAATTATTTTAGGGTCTCATCCCACATAATACTAATATTCTGAATATCATATCCACAGATAATGCTATCCATCTATATCAATTCTCAAGGCTTGTTGAGACATTTTTCCTTAACATCTTGAAGAGCATCATTAACATTCATAGATTTATTATGTAACATTTCCAATGTATATAAAAATTTGAAAAATAATTCAAAGGTTTATTTTAAATTGAAATTGTTTTTTAAAAATTAATATATTAATTATATATTTTTTATCAATATGATATTATTTCATCAATTAGATTGATAAATATTGTGGGGGTGTTTTATGTGCTATATTTTCTAGCTAATTCATCTATCATATCCTTATTTTCTTCATGAAGTTGTGATTTTTCATTATGAAATGCACTAAAATTTATTTTAATACAAATAAAATCATATTTCACTAGTTTATTAAAATGAATGTTTATTTTAGAATTGATCACTTCTTAATCATAACTTGACCAAAATTCAAAATAATTTTAATCAAATTATTTCCCTGAACAATTATAACTCCATGTTCCTTTAACCAGTAGAGGATATTATTTCATATATGGGTTATTATGTACTTTGTTGCCACTATTTTAATCCTATTTTCCAATTTATTAAGTGTAATTTAATCATTTCAATAATATGGACTATATGAAGGATTTTCCATGTAAATTTATTTTTTACTTTCATCAGTTTTAAAAATAAAACACTGAATAAAAAAATGGGAATGAAATTCATATTAATATAGAGGGGAAACCTTCATCCTTATTTAAATTCGAGTAACCAATGGATCATAGAGTCGTAGTAAGAGGGTATTGGGGGAATCATGTGAGGAATTTGTTACAGAATTATTTTACATTAATTTTAACCTATTTTAAATTAATATATTTTCACCAATTAGTTTTAGTAGATACTCCATTAAATAAAGAATAAAAATTTATTTGAATTTGAAATATTTTTACAAGGGCTGGAATTAAGTCCTACACACATAAAGAATGGATAAAACCCCCAAAACATGGATTTATTACTATAATATAATTATATATTCCAATTTTTATATAGAAATTAGTTATGAGAACTTATTGTCGATCATTAAACTAATCAATGTTATGCCCTACAAAAATGAAACTCTTTTTCTAGGATGGTTGTACCCCATTCCACATTCCCCACTTCACCTGTAGTTCGACCCAAAACTCAAACCTCTCTAAATAAAATTAAAGGCCCCGATAAAAATATATTTCATATTCATATTTATCATGTAATATAAATTAAAATTTCTTCTCCAAGGTGAAATTTCTCCATATGCATACTAGATATACTCTTCCGATGTAGGAATATTGGTTTATGTTTTCATCTTACAAGAATTGCTCAAATATATCCAATCACCTATATAATAATATTAGACATATTTTAAAAATATTCATTGGATTTTCAATAATAAATATGAATTACCATCCTATATAAAATGTGTTCAAGTGATAAACATATTTTTTCAATATTATTTTATGCAAGATTATAATTTCATAATAAAAAAAATTACATCAACTCAAATGTTATTCATCAATGCATTTCATGTATTTCATGGATTCCTAAACCATATAACAATGAAATTAAATCTTGATATTATTTTATGTACACAATGATTTAATGTAAAATATATAATTATTTGGAACCCTAAGACAAATTTATTTCATTACCTTCAAAATGGTTCATGTGATTTTATGTAGGCACGTTATGTTCATGTTATAGATGCGCTACATGAAATAATTTCATAATAATTTAGACATGATTAGTCATTATAGTGATGGATTATTCATGAAATCCATTGGATCTTGACATTCACCATTCTCATTTATACCAAGAATATTTTATCCACAAGTGGGTATCCACAATATTTCAAGATCACATTAAAATCCAGAATTCTTAGTCATTCATCAGGTCAATTACCAAAAATTATGTGTTAGCATGAGATAAAGAATCATCACATGATTGTGTGAAGGGTGGATCTCCCATTTATAGGAAAATATTTTTTTCATTTTTTCTACTTGAAAAACTAGATCCTCGAAACCACATTTTATGGTAGACAAAAATATCTCATATAACCCTCAATATTTATATGTGAGTACCATCACCTATATTTTTTTCATTTGCATCAATTGAATCCAATGAAATATGATAGGTCAATAAATTATTTTGAATGATGATTTTATCAATGTTTGAGATGTTATAACTCTGATTTCCATATTTTACATTAAAATATTTTGATATAGAAAAAATGTTACATCTCTTCTTAAATTAGATTGATTATTCCCTTCATAGTGATGCTCACACATGCATATCAGAAAGTCACATGTATTATTTAATACATGATTATTGATCAGAAGATTTTTTTTATCTTTAAAATAACCCACGTCTATGTAAAAACAAGTGATAACTTTCATGTCATGAGAGAACACATGAGTATAGATACCCCTAATGTATCAGGAGGTTGAAGATGATGCTCTGATTCAATAAGAAATACTCTATGAATATTTTTTTCAATCCTATGATATAAATCTATCTTTTTTAAACTATTTAATTTTTACCATTTTCTGTAAAGACCCGTAAAATTCAAGAGAAATTTTTTCTTAATTTTATTTGGAATTTTACAAGAACGCGGTTACTGACGGCACCTGATTCCGAGGCCCGGAATGCCCGAGATCAATTTCCGAAGTTTGGCTCGGGTGCGTTCAGTGAACGAACGAGCGGGAATTTCTAACTTTTGAACCGGTGCCCGGAATCAAATTCTGAGGGCACCGATGAACTCGCAGGGCCGATATTCACTTAAGGGGACTTTTCCGAGGTTGCTTTTATTGCGGGTTGAAAGTTAGTTTTTGGGTTTTTAGAATAAGTTAAATAAAATTTGTGGAATACAAATTTTTATTTTAACTTGTTGTTTTCTTTTTTTTTTAAACCTCCCAAAGGGCGTTGGGGGTGGGACCCACAACCAATTAACCTCCCTTGGGAGGATTAAGTGTGGTGGGGCTCACACGAACCCCAACTCTTGAACTTCTCTCAAAAACACCCCTTTAACCCTTTTCAATTAATGTTTGACAACTTGGCTTAATTAATTGAGGAGGGTTAATTTGAATTTCAAACCTTTGAAATTATAAGAGGAATGTTGTGTAATAAAATAAGCCTTAGCTTATTTTATTTTGGTTAGCCATCTTAAGAGGATTTGATAGCTCCTTCTTCTTCTTCAAACTTTGACGAAGAACACGAAGAACACTCAAGCTCCGACGAAGAACGCCGCTCCTCTCTTCTTCGTAGCCGGTTTGTTCCGAAGATCGACGACGCCTTCCGTGTCAACATAAGGGAATGCCGGATCCTCCTCGGACTTCCTTCATCGGCATACGAAGATTCACCAACGACGTACCTCTTTGGACGTACCTCTTCGTCAACGGAATTGACGAACGATTACCGCGACGCCCGACCTCCGCGACGTTTGTCTTCCGCGGGTCGTTGACGAACATCATACATGAAACTGAGGTAGGGGTTTATTTTATTCTTTGTTCATGAATATTTACCCGTGTTTATTTCTTCATGGAATTTGTTCAATTATTAGCAAATAACGCGAGGGGGGGGGGGACCGCACGAACACGGCCGAACCCCCCCCCTTGTTCGTGATTGTTTCTTGCAGATGGAACGAGATGGCGTGGTGCCGTCGCACCACGAGGAAATCGCACGACAATTATTGCGCGGCGATTTCGCGCCGCGCCATGGAAAGATTTCAAGGAAGCGATGTCAACACGACGCGTCTAAGGTAGTCATAGAGACCGCGGCCAGAAAACCGGCCGCCGACGGATAAAGAAGATCCGCGACCGTACGGCCGCGGCGGAGCACCCAGAGGCGGCCGGCATCGCCGGCCGCCGGAGATCAGAAGAGCCGCGACCATCGGGCCGCGGCGGAAGGATGGATGGTGGCCGGCCGTGCCGGCCGACCGTGGCGAAAGGGTTAGGAGGCGGGACCTGCGGGTCCTGCGCGTGAAAGGAAAACTGTCGGCCTAAGGCCGGCCGAGATCCCCAAAACCCTGGGGTTGAACACCCGGTGACTTGGAGCACCCCCCCACCCCCCACGTGGGGAGGCCGTTGTTTCAAAAAGAAAACACGGGGGGTGCGCCCCCCGCCCCCACGTGAGGAGGCCGTTGTTTCATAAAGAAAACACGGGGGGCTGCGCCCCCACGTTCCCCTCCTGCTCGGCCCTTTTGGCCGAGAGTGCTGCGCGCGGGCGGTGACCCGCGGACCGGCCGGGCCACCCCGTGCAGGGTCGGACCCGGACCCGAACCTGGTCGACCCGGTTCGGGCCAGCCCCAGGGGGTACTTGGCCGGGTCGGACCGGGCCTAGACCCCCGGTTTCAGATGGGCTTCGGAATTTTGCTCATCACATGAGCTACGGACCTCCGATCGACGAACCGTCAGCGGCGATGCGATCCTTTGATCGAGATAGTCAATTCGGTATATCGCACTCAAGGTTTCGGAATTTTCTATGTTCGTCCGGGTTGGTTCGTACACAAAACCAACCGGGCCCTCGGAGCGGAAACGCTCATATCTTGAGCTACGAATGTCCGATTGATGTGCCGTCAGCTTTGTTGAGTTCCTCTTAGTGAGGCGGAACTTTTGGCCTACTCCGCCCGAGGTTTGGACGCAGTTGGAGTATGGTTGGGTTGGTTTTGCCTTAAAAACCAACCGGGCCCCTGGAACGAAAAAGCCAATAACTCTCAGACTGGGTGTCCTATCGACGCGCCATCTGTTGCGTTGAGTTCCTGTTGGCAATATGGAACGTTTGGATACATCAACTCTGGACTTTGTGATAGTTGATGTATCAGCCTCTCGTCTCGTGGAGCAGACCCTCCCGAACGAGCTTGCTGGGTGCGGGAACCCTAGTGCTGGTCTTGTATCCTATGTGGGTCCCAGCTTAGATGATTCAATACTGGTCTTGTATCCTATGTGGGTCCCAGTATAGTTGAATCAATGAAGACAGCTGGTCTTGTATCCTATGTGGGTCCTAGATGTGCTGGTCTTGTATCCTATGTGGGTCCCAGCATAGATGATTCAATACTGGTCTTGTATCCTATGTGGGTCCCAGTATAGTTGAATCAATGAAGACAGCTGGTCTTGTATCCTATGTGGGTCCTAGTTGTGCTGGTCTTTTATCCTATGTGGGTCCCAACTTAGATGATTCAATACTGGTCTTGTATCCTATGTGGATCCCAATATAGTTGAATCAATGAAGACAGCTGGTCTTGTATCCTATGTGGGTCCTAGCTGTGCTGGTCTTGTATCCTATGTGGGTCCCAGCATAGATGATTCAATACTGGTCTTGTATCCTATGTGGGTCCCAGCTTAGATGATTCAGTATCTATGTCTGATCATCTCTTTCACCTTATCGATGATGTATACCTGTGTGAGCTGAATCCTGTTGCTTTCCTGTGTGGATTTCGTTTTCATTTCCTTTGTGGAATACGAATACCTTCCTGTGTGGACTGAGTTGTACTTGGGCTCCGAGGTTGGAGCGTATTGGTATTGATGACTTAGGTATATGTATGGGCATATACCTAAGCAGTGTTGGTTGTTACTTAATGATTGTATCTTTATTTTTTGGTTTATCCTCTATGGATTTTGGGAGACCATCGGGGGTCTCGGGGTCCCTATTGAGTAGCTTATACTCACCCCTGCACGGGCTATGCCCGCACTACGTTGTGTTGGTTGCAGACGACGGACATCGTTGATCGTAGTTGAGGATTGCTGAGCAGGACAGTACTAGGAGGTGGACCACTGGGCGAGACGTGCTCGGAGCGGACGGCGGGACCCGTGGAGCAGTGGAGCTATCTGTACCCACCCTTCAGGTGGGATTTCCAGTGGACAGCTCGGTGAAGCGGCTTTTACTTTACAGTTGTTGTTTTCCCTTTCGAGTTGTACTTTACTTTCAGTTTGGGTTTGTATACTGGCCCATTTACTTTTCCGCACTTCAGTTGTACTCTGTTTTTACTTAGTGTTTACTTTTCCGCTTGCTTACTCTGTAGTTCTTGTTTACTTTTCAAAGGAAATGCCTTCCCTTTTTACCGGGATTTACGCCTTGGTGCTAGTCGCCAGCCCCTGGCCTATGGAAGGCGGGCTTGGGGAAGTCACGGCACGGGCCCCGAGGGCGAGCCGTGACAAATTGGTATCAGAGGAGTTCGGTTCTACCGCGAACTCTGATCTTTTCTATGTGAAGCAATAATGTTTAGCGTATTGAGTGTGGTTATCAGTCCAGGGAATCCAGTGTTGGTGCGGCGGCCGACGTATCCGTACAGCAGGACCCTGACTTCTGATTTCCGACTTAATTCACGAAAACATTGATTGGATGTGTGTTCAAGTTTTCTTTGTGATTACTTGTGTCAGCTCACCAGGTATACTATTCTGAATGTGGCACACCTGTTTCTTTCAGGATGGCCCCATGACGGCAGCCATCTAGGGTTCCGAGAGTAGAGCATGATGACAGCCCACCGAGCGACGATGCCTCGGTGCAGGGCTCCTTGTCAGCAGAGGTACCGGCGGTACCTTTACCCACCGAGCCCCTGATTCTTCCAGCACAGGTAGCAGACGATGCACGATGCCTCGGAGCTCTGCACGAGTTCCAGCGCCAGTGACCACCCAGGTTCCGTGGGGAGACGGACCCCCAGGCAGCCAAGGACTGGCTGAAGGCGGACGTCCGAGTTTTCGGGCTAGTGAGGACACTAGCAGACCTCATGGTGATCCTCGTGGCGAGCCTACTGCATGCAGCAGCAGGACGATGGTGGAGCTTGATGCTTCAGGTGCACGATGAGGCATCTCTAATTTGGACAGACTTCGAGAGCCTCTTTCGCTCGGAGTTCTTCCCAGCCACCCTTCGTGCGGTGCGCATTCAGGAGCTTCTTCAGCTGCGGCAGGGCAGCATGACGGTCGCTCAGTACTCGGCGAGATTTACCGATCTCTCGCGCTACTCGACTGACAAGGTACGGGACCCATTCTTCTGGGCCCGGACCTTCGAGCAGGGTTTGAGACACGAGATCAGGGCTTCGATGATCTCCCTCAACATTCCGACACCGGCAGAGGTGTTGGAGAGATCCCTTCTAGTGGAGAGTTTTCTTGCCGAGAAGGCTCTAGTGACAGGGCCCTCCGCAGG
Organism: Viscum album; assembly: GCA_963277665.1. Classification (NCBI taxonomy): domain Eukaryota; kingdom Viridiplantae; phylum Streptophyta; class Magnoliopsida; order Santalales; family Viscaceae; genus Viscum; species Viscum album. The sequence continues at coordinate 1,538,279,394 of OY728147.1, read as the reverse complement.
ATGGCCCGTAGCAGGGTCTTCTGCAGCTGGCAGTAAACATGAGACACAGAGGTTCAAGCGGGCCAGACCATCAGATGGGTAGACACTGGATGACGATTCGGTTTTACGGGGCACACGAAGGAGATCCAGCTACACGAGGGGCAGGCCTTGCTACGCATGCAGCGGGCAAGGTCACAAGGCTCAAGACTTCCCGACTCGTCCTACAGATGAACAATAGGTGGTAGATGGACCTCCCAGATAGAGTTTTGGCCAAGGAGGTCCACAGAGTGCAGACAGACGAGGCAGAGGAGCCGGCCGAGCAGCAGATGGTGGGAGACACTTCGAGGTGTTGCCACCACCACCACCAGGACGTCTGCCCCGACCGCAGGGAGTTGGTGGAGATGGGAGAGCTCAGATTCATGCAGGTGAGGCCTTCGATCATGGAGATCTGGGAGAAAATGGACAGGAGCGGAACTAGTGTGTACGTCTTTTGTACTTTTAGTTCCTTGTTGCTATTGTGTAGCGTCTTTGTATTATAAGCTGCAATAATAAAAGACGCATACCTTTGTGATGTTTTCATTACTGTCCTCTTTTGTGTTGTTACTTAGAGGTTCCATTTTTGACTGTTGACTTGACCCTCACTTGTGAGACATCTACTGGAGAAGACCCAGTTACCACACAATGAAGCCGACAGTGTGACTCAACCCTTGGGGGAAAGAGTAACGGTTGGATCTCTTGGTAGTTGCGTCGATGCCTTACGACATCATCCTTGGTATGGATTAGTATCATCCATGTCAGGAATGACTGTATTAGGAAAAGAACGTGGTTCATCCCAGGGATGAGACCAGATATCTTTTACTCGACAAAGAAGAAATCATAGCAGCTCTTGTGGGACCAGAGGTGTCCAGGCCATGACAGAGAAGGTCCAGGTCATCCAGGAGTGGATGAGGACAGCTCAGAGCCAGCAGAAGTCATACGCTGACAGGAGGCGGAGGCCACTAGAGTTCGAGGATGGCGACCACGTCTTCTTGCGGGTCTCACCTCGACGTGGTTTGCGGAGATTTGGCCGAGGCTGCAAGTTGTCTCCACGCTTCATCGGGCCCTTCCAGGTCCTCAGCAGGATTGGAGAGGTGGCTTATCGCCTGGCTCTGACACCTCAGTTGCACCTAGTGCACGACGTCTTCCACGTATCTCAGCTGAGGAGAAACGTGCACGACCCGATGCACATCATTGACTATGGGGAGCTAGACGTTGACGATGGGGCGACTTTTATAGAGGTCCTGGTGGAGATAGAGGATCGACAGGCGAGGTTCCTACGTGGGTGATCGATTCCTCTTGTGCGCATCAGATGGCAGCACGGGAATCTCCAGGAGAGCACTTGGGAGCGGGAGGCTCAGATGCATGCTCAATACCCTCATTATTTCCCTAGATTTTGATGTATCTTTACGGGGACATAAAGCCCTGATGTGGGAGTAATGTAAAGACCCGTAAAATTCAAGAGAAATTTTTTCTTAATTTTCATTGGAATTTTACAAGAACGTGGTTTCTGACGGCACCTGATTCCGAGGCCTGGAGTGACCGAGATCGATTTCCGAAGTTTGGCTCGGGTGCGTTCAGTGAACGAACGAGTGGGAATTTCTAACTTTTGAACCGGTGCCCGGAATCAAATTCCGAGGGCACCGATGAACTCGCAGGGCCGATATTCTCTTAAGGGGACTTTTTCCGAGGTAGCGTTTATTGCGGGATGAAAGTTAGTTTTTGGGTTTTTAGAATAAGTTAAATAAAATTTGTGGAATAAAAATTTTTATTTTAACTTGTTGTTTTCTTTTTTTTAAAACCTCCCAAAGGGAGTTGGGGGTGGGACCCACAACCACCTAACCTCCCTTGGTATGATTAAGTGTGGTGGGGCCCACACGAACCCCTACTCCTCAACTTCTCTCAAAAACTCCCCTTTATCCCTTTTCAATTAATGTTTGACAACATGGATTAATTAATTTGAGGAGGGTTAATTTGAATTTCAAACCATTGAAATTCTAAGAGGAATGTTGTGTAATAAAATAAGCCTTATCTTATTTTATTTTGGTTAGCCATCTTAAGAGGATTTGAGGGCTCCTTCTTCTTCTTCAAACTTTGACGAAGAACATGAAGAACACTCAAGCTCCGACGAATAACGCTGCTCCTCTCTTCTTCGTAGCCGGTTTGTTACGAAAATCGACGATGCCTTCCGTGTGAACGAAAGGGAACGCCGCTTCCTCCTCGGACTTCCTTCATCGGCTTACGAAGATTCACCAACGACGTACCTCTTTGGACGTACCTCTTCGTCAACGGAATTGACGAACGATTACCGCGACGCCCGACCTCCACGACGTTTGTCTTCCGCTGGTCGTTGACGAACATCGTACAAGAAACCGAGGTAGGGGTTTATTTTATTCTTTGTTCATGAATTTTTACCCATGTTTATTTCTTCGTGGAATTTGTTAAATTATTAGCAAATAACGCGAGGGGGGGACCGCACGAACACGGCAGAACCCCCCTCCTTGTTCTTGATTGTTTCATGCGGACGGAACGAGATGGCGTGGTGCAGTCGCACCACGCGGAAATCGCACGGCAATTATTACGCGGCGCCGTCACGTCGCGCCGTGGAACGATTTCAAGGAAGCGATGTCGTCACGTCACGTCGAAGGTAGTCATAGAGACTGCAGCTGGAGTTAGGCCACGGTGGAGAGGCGCGATGCCGTCGTGCCGTGCCAATCGAACAAGGGCCAGGGCTTGAGCTGCGGCAGAGCTGGAAGGGGCGGCCGGAAAACCCGCCGCCGGCGGATAAAGAAGAGCTGCGGCCGTACGGCCGCGGCGGAGCAGCCAGAGGCAGCCGGCCTCGCCAGCCGCCGAAGAACATGTAGGGCCGCGGCAGAGCAGCCAGAGGCGGCCGGCTTCACCGGCCGCCGGAGATCAGAAGAGCCGCGGCCATCGGGCCGCGGCAGAAGGATGGAAGGCGGCCGACCGTGCCGGCTAGCCGCGGCGGAAGGGTTAGGAGGCAGGACCCGCGGGTCCCTCGTGTGAAAGGAAAAAGGGTGGCCTAAGGCCGGCCGAGATCCACAAAACCCGGGGGTTGAACCTCCGGTGACTTGGAGCGCCCCCCCCCCCCCCCCCCCGCCCACATGGGGAGGCCGTTGTTTCAAAAGAAAACACGGGGGGTTGCGCCCCCCCATTCCCCTTCTTCTCGGCCCTTTTGGCCGAGCGTGCTACGCGCAGGCGGTGACCCGCGGACCGGTCGGGCCGCCAAGCGCTGGGCCGGACCCGGACCCAAACCGGGTCGACCCGTTTGGGCCAGCCCCATGGGGTACTGGGCCGGGTCGGACCGGGCCCAGACCCCCGATTTCAGACGGGCTTCAGACTTTTGCTCATAACATGAGCTACAGACCTCCGATCGACGAACCGTCTGCGGCGATGCGATCCTTGGATCGAGACGGTCTATTCGGTATATCGCACTCAAGGTTTTGGAATATTCTATGTTCGGCCGGGTTGGTTCGTACACGAAACCAACCGGGCCCTCGGAGCGGAAACGCCCATATCGTGACCTACAGACGTCCGATTGACATGCCGTCAGCTTTGTTGAGTTCCTCTTAGTGAGACAGATATTTTGGCATACTCCGCTCGAGGTTTGGATGCAGGTGGAGTACGGTTGGGTTGGTTTTGCCTTAAAAACCAACTGGGCCCCTGGAACGAAAAAGCCAATAACTCTCAGACCGGGTGTCCGATCGACGCGCCGTCTGTTGCGTTGAGTTCATGTTGGCGATACGGAACTTTTGGATACATCAACTCTGGACTTTGTGACAGTTGATGTATCAGCCTCTCGGCTCGTGGAGCGGACCCTCCCGAACGAGCTTGCTGTGTGCGGGAAACCTAGTGCTGGTCTTGTTTCCTATGTGGGTCCCAGCTTAGATGATTCAATACTGGTCTTGTATCCCATGGGGGTTCCAGTATAGTTGAATCGATGAAGACAGCTGGTCTTGTATCCTATGTGGGTCCTAGCTGTGCTGGTCTTGTATCCTATGTGGGTCCCAGCTTAGATGATTCAATACTGGTCTTGTATCCTATGTGGGTCCCAGTATAGTTGAATCAATGAAGACAACTGGTCTTGTATCCTATGTGGGTCCTAGTTGTGCTAGTCTTGTATCCTATGTGGGTCCCAGCTTTGATGATTCAATACTGGTCTTGTATCCTATGTGGGTCCCGGTATAGTTGAATCAATGAAGACAACTGCTCTTGTATCCTATGTGGGTCCTAGCTGTGCTGGTCCTGTATCCTATATGGGTCCCAGCTTAGATGATTCAATACTGGTCTTGTATCCTATGTGGGTCCCAGTATAGTTGAATCAATGAAGACTGCTGGTCTTGATTCCTATGTGGGTCCTAGCTGTGCTGGTCTTGTATCCTATGTGGGTCCTAGCATAGATGATTCAATACTGGTCTTGTTTCCTATGTGGGTCCCAACTTAGATGATTCAGTATCTATGTCTGATCATCTCTTTCACCTTATGGATGATGTATACCTGTGTGAGCTGAATCCTGTTGCTTTCTTTTGTGGATTTCGTTTTGCTTTCTTTTGTGGAATACGAATACCTTCCTGTGTGGACTGAGTTGTACTTGGGCTCGGAGGTTGGAGCGTATTGGAATTGATGACTTAGATATATGTATGGGCATATACCTAAGCAGTGTTGGTTGTTACTTCATGATTGTATCTTTCTTTTGTGGTTTATCCTCTGTGGATTTTGGGAGTCCTTCGGGGGTCTCAGGGTCCCTACTGAGTAGCTTATACTCACCCCTGCACGGGCTATGCCCGCACTACGTTGTGTTGGTTGCAGACGACGGACATCGTTGATCGTAGTTGAGGCTTGCTGAGCAAGACGGTACCAGGAGGTGGACCACTGGGCGAGACGTGCTCGGAGAAGACGACGGGACCCGTGGAGCAGTGGAGCTATCTGTACCCACCCTTCAGGTGGGATTTCTAGTGGACATCTCGGTGAAGCGGCATTTACTTTACAGTTTTTGTTTTCCCTTTCGAGTTGTACTTTACTTTTAGTTTGGGTTTGTATGCTGGCCCATTTACTTTTCCGCACTTCAGTTGTACTCTGTTTTTACTTAGTGTTTACATTTCTGTTTGCTTAATCTGTAGTGCTTGTTTACTTTTCAAAGGAAATGCCTTCCCTTTTTACCGGGATTTACGCCTTGGTGCTAGTCGCCAGCCCCTGGCCTATGGAAGGCAGGCTTGGGGAAGTCACGGCACGGGCCCCGAGGGCGGGTCGTGACATTTTCAACCAACCCTCATTGGTATAAATCACTCTATGGTGAATCAACTTAAACAATTGAAGGCTATATACTTCTTGATCCTTCCCTAGGGGTTGCACTTGGACACATTGGAAACACCAAATGGGGTGGGGTATATCTCATTCCCATAAAACAACACCCACACACACTCTTAAGGGTTCTATGTGCTCACCCATCAAGTCGTGATGCAAGTATCATCACCTATCTTCTCGACAAGGGATATATGAAACTACCCCCCCCCCCATGTGAGTTTGATCGGGTTTACTTTAACTTATGGTTGACCTATCTCCTATAGTGAGGTTAATTGAGATGAATGTTAAGTCTTCTATTTTTTTACATAATTTTTTATATGACAAACTAATAACACCTATAATATTTCCATGTAGATAATTTACAAAATCAATTCATTCTCATATTTCTTCATCAAATATACTTTATAGAAAATAAAAATACATATTATTTTCCATGTTTTTATTTAAAAACATATTCTCAACCAATCGTATTTATAATTATTAATTTACATGGAATTTATATTGTTTATTCATTAATGATAGAAATTTTTTCTTTTTAAACAATATTAACACATGTCTTATATATTTATGATCAATTCAAAAATCATCAAAATTACAAAATGATGATTTTTCATAATCAAACCTTTTTGAAATAAATTATATTAATCCAATTATAAAAAACATCTTATTTTTCTTAATTTAATATAAAGTAAATGTATTTGTTAATTCATAATAAATTTTTATTTATTTTTCATTTAAATTATATTATGGCTAAAAAATATTTTTAATTAGAAATGGGTTTTATTAAATTTCAGGTATAGAAAGTGAAATTAATTTATACTATATATTAAAGTTATTTTTGAGTAAAAAATGTAATTTTTGAAATCATTATGTGATAATTTTATTTTGCATCATTTTGTTTGTTTTAATGATTTTTAACTAACCAGTGAAAAATATTGATAATTATGAAACCATCATTTATTAATTATATCAATTATTTTATAAGACTCATTATATTTTGAATTTGATCATAAATTTTCATAATACATATTTAATTATAATTAATTAATATAGTAAAAATCATAATATAATAATTTGGTATAATTTTATTTATAGTCACAAACATTTATTTATTTAAAAGGAAATTTCATTTCATTTTATTCATTTTTATTTAATATTATTTATTATAGTACTAGAAATTTAATATTTAAAAATGGATTCTATATTTTTAATTAGCTGGTTTAAATTTGGTAGGTATTTCCATAATATTTGTTTTCATTATGAATAGTAACATTAGTAACTAATTTTCACACCGACATGGGTAAAATTGTTAAATTAAGGATAAAATTAAAGGATAAGAGTTATAAATAAACCAAAACATTTACTTATTTCATTTGATTATTACATTAAAAAATAATTAGCTTATATTAAAATTATTTTACTATTTCATTCAACTTCACTTTGTTAATATCCTAAATTTTATTTTTGGAAATGAATAATATGAAAATGTAACAGTCTTTGTTGTAAAATATATAATATGTTTTTACAATGGGAAAAATATTTTATGTTGCTTTATAAATAGTAAATTGAAATATAAATTTATTTCTTACATAATGTTAATTTATTTTTAATTTCCATACAGAATAATCACATTAATGGATTACACAATCCCATCATTGTTCTTTTTCGTGGAATTTATAAATGAAATAATGTTTTTTAATATTAAATTTAACAATTTCTGGATTAATTATTATGTTCCGAATTTTATTACTAAAATCCTCATTGTTATTGATGAGTTAAATTTTTATATTATAATTCCATTTTTATATTTAAAGTCATTGTGTCAAACAATGTGCATAGTAAGAAAATAATGACAATTGAATCTTAAAAGAAGATAAATTTTAACAAATGATTTAATATTAATTACAATGATATCTACATCCACTTAAATAAAATATATTGGATCATATAAACCATTTTAAAATTATGGGAAGAATTTCAAATTATTGTATATTTCTTGATCCCTAAATAGTAAATAACATTAACGTCAAGGTAATCATAAAAAGGGTTAACTATGGGTTATGACTAAGAGATATGGGTTAAAAGAACACCGAAAGTCTATCTATTTTATGGGATGTGATTATTTGTACTCATAATAATCCTAGATTATAAATATATAAATCTTTATAATCATTATCCTAAGAATCAATTTATTATATTTTGATATTTTGAGTAATTTCCCATGAATCCTTTCAATCACTACAAATCTAATGGAGTTCTCTAAAATAAGAAGTAATTGTTTTAAATAATCTTTTTAATTTTAAATAATCATATTCCTCTTAAATTATATCCATAGAAATAAAAAATTATTAAATCAGTATCTCCCATATTGTATAACATTATTTTCATGAACTTTTTTAAACATTATCCATCACTATTCCATTGAATTATAAAAAAACATCCCTTGTTCACATATTTGGACAACGATCTCTATGTAGTGATATTAATCAATTATCATCACTAAATAAAATGGTAATTTTATATGATGGATTGAATGGTTATATATGATATTTATTAGATAAATATACATACAAAATTATAATTTATTATATGAATTCGATATGTTGAAAAAAATAATCAATTTTCCCATATGTATGTATAGACTACGACCAAAAAAAAAGAAATGTTATTTATTTTCCATCATTTTTCAAATGGATGGTATTAAGTATATATTTTATTAATATATATTAATTTTTCGATATAAAATTGATTTCATAAATTTTAATTATTTTTTATAATTTTTTCTTTTCATCCAAAAAAAATTGAATCATCATTTATGTGTACGTTTAAATATTCATCCCTATATATGATGTAATTAATTTTTCATTAGTATATTTTATGAATGTTTATAAAAGTTATAATAAGAATATTTATGATATATTTTTTTGGGTTATGATTATTGAAATGAATAATCCATTGAATGTGTGTAAGTATTGAATCCATTGAACTGGAATATGAATGAAAAATAAATATTTCCTTATAAATTTTATTTTTAGTGAATAAATTGTTAATAAGAAGGTAATTAAAAATTAAAATATTTCAATTAAAAACCTTATTTATGATTATTTTTCAAATGTATTATAAAAATATATATTTATTATGTATGATATCTGAACTCGTATAAAGAAATAATCAACAATAAGTAAGGGATTCTATTATAACATTTGTTTGAGTGGGGAAATATTACATATTCACCACTTCCCTCTCTTATATGATGTATATAAATACTATTTCATATGATATATAGTGAGTAATTTTTATTCCGGTCATTTAATCTTTCAATTGATGTAATTTAATTCATTGAGGGTGTTATTAAATTGTTAATCGAGTGTTATGTTTTTTACAACACAATCACATTTTTCTGGGATTACCTATGATAAATTTCAATTCAATAAAATGTTAAATTCTTACCCTTTATACCCATATATTGTCTTATACCTTTTTTTAAAATATGATTTACTTTAATTAATATAATTTTTCAATATGTGGTACATAAAATTATTGATAAAATTTCTTAAATGAAAACACTACATTATTTTTACTTTAATCCTATGTTTATCCCTAAGAATAGATTCTATTCATGATTGATTTATAGTTGTCATTTTAACTGTCTAATATATTTAAAAATTTATTTGTTCTTAATATGTGAAACAATATACCATTTTTTAAAAAGATTTTTTTAAAATTATAACAAAAAAAATTATCAATTTTTAAAAAATAATTAAAATAATGTTTTCCATTAATGTATATGAAATGAGTATATTTTACAAATGTCATTAATTTTATATTAATTAATGATTCATTCATATATTTCAATGACTATTTTATAACAAATTAGATTCTCCCAATACCATATGACTTTTTAGTTATAATTAAATACCGGGAATATGATATCTACTCATGATTTCAAGAAATGAAAAAAATAACGTTTTAATGGTAATTTTCATCTATGAAAACTCATTTTATGATTATTATTATTCACTGAGGTTGACATATAAAGATAAAAATCTTGTTATTTATCTGTATTTTTTATGGTTATATTATGAATAATTTTTTATTAAACTGTTTTATTTTCTATGGGGTGAGCTTTGATAAAATGAGGAGTGTTCTATGATCTTGGGCCACACATATTTATTGTTTTCCTTATTCAATGGGTGGTTCCATTACATCCCTCATATACATTGAATAATTACTTATATATCTTAATAAAATAATGGTAAATGGGTTTTTGTGTTTAATCCACTATGTGAAATTATTGGGGATGCCTAATATGTTATTATATGGGAATTAAATCGAGATACTAAATCAGTTATGATATGAGAAATAGGTTTTGATGTCTTATCCATTATGATATGATTTTATCAGTTGTTAGACTTATCTTATGATATGGGATCTATACCCATGATGGTTTAATAGTCATATGGAATGTTTATATTCTTATGATTTAAATTCATGGCCCATGATTGATTTTTATATTTCCCAATAATCTTATATAGTATTGTTTTATTTCATGACTCATGGTTATGATCTATGAATTATTAGGTTTGATTTTCAATTGAAAAAAATGTTCTCACACACATTTTTTGATAATATTTCTATATATGATCATTGATCTATATCTACCATGTTTACTATTATAGAAAATATGATCTTACCAATTTATTTTATTTCAAATCCCCAGGTTATAAGAAAATTATTATTTATAGCATATATCAATGAAGCGAAAATTCCGGTAAAAAAATTACGATCAATGTTGAAGATCATATAAGCGACACTTTATTATGGATCATATTTTCCAAAGACACTAAAGCATTCCATTTATAGTGTGGTTTGTATTGATATGTAATGAATATTCATCTATTTAAATGTATTATATAATTTTCTAATAATTGTGTTACCTTAATATCATACAATTTTCACATTTTATTGTGTAATAATTGCATAAATATTATAAAATATTTTTTCATTTCCAATTTTTTTTATACTAAATAAAATAATATAAAATGATTCATAAGATCATAATTCATATTTTATAATACATGATATATCAACAAATATAAATAGTGAAATTTTTACATAACATAATTTCATTACTTATAGAAACCATATAAATCTTTTTTATATATAGGATACAAAAATCTTTTTAGATATATCTATATATGGTCACATCATGGAATAAAATTAAGCATTACCTCTAATAAATCATGCAATATTTAAAAATTTATTCTTTAACAGAATATTTACCTTATATAAATGCATGTAAACAAATCACGATATAGTTTATCAGCCACCACAAAATAAGAAACTATCTCAAGTAACCATAAATTATCACTATAAAATTACTTCATCAACTAAATATTTTTTATTATAAATATTTAAATTAGAAACGGTATAATTCCCATTAAAATATTAAAGAAGGGTTTTAAAACAAAATTTCTAAAGGCACTCAACAAAAAAATATTACCTATTTCACATGTCATTTTAAGAGATTTCAGAATTTTTTGTTTTATAATTTTTCCATCATGATATTCTAAAACAAAAGATAACTCATGAATATAACAATTGTATGAAAAATCACAATAATAGATGATAATTCATTGGTTGTTTTTTAAGTGGTTTAGATTAAATTAATATAAGTTTTTTAATATTTATTTCGGATAATGAAAGTGACTAACCCTACTCATTTATTGTAATTTGACACAATATACTCATCACTATACCCAATAAATATTTAAACAAGAACCCATTTAATACTTCATTTTAAGTCTTAAGAAGACACTAAGAATTTATTAATCACATTACTCTCTATGGAATGTGATTCCAAACATAGGTGAATGTTATTTATTTCATTACTGAATAAATATATGCTAATATCCATTAATTATAATGGAGATATGGATTTTGAAAATAATCAAGGGTTTCATTAATAAAAAATTAATTTATGCAAATAAATATCAATAATGATTCATTATAAGTTTTATAATTTCCTAGAAACTTCACTTCATGAGTTTTAATATGAAAATTCTGTAAAATGAAAATTATTTGACAATGAGAAAAACATTTTTTATTTTTTTTCTTGTGTCTTCCTTTATTCACATGTGATCAAAGATAAATCAAAATATCATTAAGAAATAATAGAACAATGATTATAAGGTATATATATATATATTATACATTAATAACATAAAAACTAAAAGAGAAATTATTTTTATCATATAATTTCAACATCATCATTAGAAATAATAATATTTAATACTCTAATCATTGACCCTTGATTGATTGATTCATAAAAGATTATCATCTATGAGAAAAATAGATATCCCATTATTGAATAAATTCATTCATTAACATGTGTCATATTTTATTTTGTTATTATTTTTTACTAATTTATATTTTGGTCTTGAACACATAAATTTTAAAATTCACATGCATTCATCAGAAATAAAAATAATATATAACAAAAATAAGCACTTGATCATAAAAATATTATATAATAAGTCATCTAAATAAATATTCTACTCTTTCCATGCTAATACATATATAAGATATTAGGGTAATGTAATATGGATAGTATTTTAAAAAAATCAGTGAAAAATGTATAACTCATTCTAAAGGTAATTTGGGAAATTAATTCTCATAAAAGTGGGGGGTAAAAATTTAAAATAACAAGTATTTTAATCTGATAACTGAGAACCGATGATTAATGAAACATTTCATATAAATGATATATTATAATACCAATTAATAGATTAATTTAAATATCCCACATTGAATTAATATATAATTATGCAATAAAGGTATTGATATTTGAAACTAATGAGATGAAATTAATTTTATAGCTATAATATTTGAATTATTCATTATAACTCACTAACTAATAAATTATGATTATATGGTTATATGGTTTCATCTAATGAAAAATAAATCATTTCAATTTCATTACATCATATAAAGAAATATTTTCAAGGAAAAAAACCCATTTGACCTTAATTTCACTGATCAATTTATTCATTCAAATTTATTAATGCATCAACTCAGTCTACAACCCCAAATTGTTAAAATAAAATAAAATATTAATTAAAGATATTACTCTATAATAATGAATATAATAATAAATATTGAAATTTTTTATGGTTACATATACAATAGAGGATCCATCATATTCTGAAAATTCTCGGACAACATCATTGAAAATTAATTATTTGCAAGTGTCTTTCAAATTTTTATTTTTAAAAGCATTTTATTTCCATTTGTACTAAGGAAACACTGGAATATGGATTAGTATCCAAAATTCTATATTTAATTGGGATTATCTTTTATTAGATAATTAAAGTAATAGATTCATAAAATAACATAATTTACCTATATTTTCATACTTATGAATGATTTGTAGTGTAATATTATAATTTTTTTTCATGAGTCCATCTCTACTTTATAGATATATAATATTGTAATTCCTTTAGAATTATTTTAGGATACCCCTAAATATTTTTTTATGAATTATTCTTCATATATTTGTTGCAAAAATTTATATATTTTTTAACTATAAGTTAATAAATTTATTGTACAATAAGATTAAATTCAATCTATTTCAACTTGACTCTCAATTTATTAGAAAAAACTTTTGGGTATATAGACATACATGAAAACATATCTATTCAAAAAATATCAACTAATGTCTTATATAAATAATAATATCCATGAGATGTCCAATTATCACTGAAACATGTGTAAAATTACTAGTATTTGATAAATATGTATTTTACTAAGAGAAAAAAATCAACACTCTACGGTCTAATATTGAAATATATTTGTCTAATATAGTATGTCATGAAAAGCTAATCATTGAAAATATATTCAAAACTACTCTAAGATATATTTTAATTTTATTTTAATATTATTTTAGTCTACCACCATTTATAGGTTCTCCTTTAAAACCTATATTGTAAATAATACATATTTATGGTCAAGTGTATTTTGAAAAAGATTATATTTAACTTCCTTAAAACAGTTTATCATACTGTGATACCAAATGTGGCCTCTAAAAGATTTTGTATTATTTATTTATAAATCCAAGGATATATTAATGTTTTGATGAATGTATAAATTTATTTTCCTAAAAATCACAAGGATATAATAGCAATATTTTTATGAAAAATCATATATACAATAGAAATTTCTATAACTCATATACCTCATTAAACAAGAATAATTCATAGTGAAACTATTTTATTTATAATTTTATGAATAATATATCCTAAAAAAATAATTTACATTCAATTTAACATTTAAAAATAGGTATAATTTTAATATTATTTCTATATCGATAGATAATGATTTCTAAAAAAAGTTAATAATATATATAATGGTTGAAATAAAACTTTTTATAAATGTAATCCAATTGAGTGATATAAAATATATATCATGGAAAAAAATTTAATTTATAACCATTTTTTTGGATGAAACTTCTATAATTTAAAAAATGATATCTGAATGACTTCCCATCAAAGTAAATTAGATATACAGAAAAGAAAATGTCCCAAAAAATTGATTTTACTCTATTATAATCTATTTATTCAACATTAATATGTTCATGAATTATTCTTCCATATAAAGTGGTTATTCACTAATTTTGTGGGTATATTTTTTTTAGAAATCATATTACGATGTATAGAAAATATTTATTAATATTTAATATAAACCTAATTCTAATATCATTTTGATATTTCCATTTAAAAATTCCATATATCTGAGACTTGATCTTGAAAACTCTAGGAAATTAAACATGTCCCATTATTACGTGTAACAAAAAACTAGTACAATATGATATAACATGTTAGATTCTCAGTTATCTAGATATTATTAAATAATAATATTACATTGAAAGATATTTTTCGATAAATATTTCAAAATAGAAAAACAAGTAACTATAAAATAAATTTTTTTATATATATATAGGGAAATGTAAATATTTGTTTAAAGGACCAAAAAAATGTAAAAATGAGAAAACAATTAATAAATACATGAATATAAATCCAAATCACTATATGTATTTAAATTTAACAACATTTAACTACATAAAATTAATGAAATAATTTATTTATATATCTTATAACATATATCGCCTATTTTTACCCAAGTGATTATATGTGTGATTAAGTAAAAATATATATCTAATTTCATTATTGAATCATGTATAATAGAGAGGATGTTCAAAAAAATTAATATATCATCTATTTTATGTTTTAAACAAATATATTATAAAATAATCCACCATTTTGATGACGTTTTTGTTTTGAAAAATGAGCATTCATACTAGCATTTAGAATAAGCAATTATTTTTAAAAAAATTTGTTAAAATTATACACAAACATAATATTCATTGGGCGGAACCCGTTTTAATGAAGAAAATTACTATTTAAAAAGAATATTTTAATAACCCATAATGAAATAAATATTTTATTAACTAAATTCCAATATGGTTGAGTTCAAATATAAAAAAGTAGATACCAAATTTTTTGATAACAAATCAATATTATTATATAAAATCACTATCCAAATATCATTGATTTAAAGGATTATCATTAGTACATGAGAAGAAAAAATAAATACTAAATGAATTTCAATCATGATTATTACTCAACAATCAGGTTAGTCAAAAGGACATAATAACCTACATATACAACCACAATTAAAATCTAAAATATAACCACCCAATATAGAATTATATAATGAATAACCCTTTCAACCATGTCACAAATCATTTATTAATACATTTAATATCATAATTCCAAAATATTATGAAAGTAAATAAAAATACAATAGCAGATATTTATTTGAATATTTATGAAAAATAACTATCCCCTCAATTTCATTGATAAATATAAAAAATCATTGCCTAAATAAAATTCTGGGGTAGTCATTTTTAATAAATAATAATTTATATTTTTTCATTATTATATTATACATTTTATAAATTTTTTTCACCAAACCCACTATAGAAAAAAAATTTAAATCCACATGAAAATTTTAATTTAATAGTAGCCATTAATTTAATTAAAAATATTATAAAATTTTAAGAAATTGTTTCTTAAAAAATATCCATATATTTTAAATTTATTTATACACAATTTTCAAAGATAGATTGATCAAAAATTATTTTTTAAATAAATATTCATTATATTATAAATTCATGATAAATTCATATTCATATTAATCGTATTGTAAGAAATTATTATTACAAAAGTGTATATTATAAATTTTATTTCTTGTTTTTATTTAATAAATTAATGATAATGGATAATATTAAATTTTTATTAATAAGTAATATTGAAATTTAATTTTCATTGTATATTCATAACCTATATAAATCAAATAAGAACTCCTAAATTTTAACTCAACAATCCTATTACTTTGATAAAGTGGTGTTCTAGGTATATATTTAAGGATACTCATTCCATGATTAATGAAATACCGAATAGTAACTCTATTATTATAAAAATAAATGAAACAAGGGAATTTTATTGGAACTTTTCTTAATAATATTACAATTATTATGACTCTATGTTGAATATAAAAAGTACAAATTCAGTACCATAAAAACTAGATATCAAAAATATTATTTTATTAATTTAAATTCTTTATATTTAATTTTTAAAATTACAATATGAATCTTATATATGTGACCCATATAGTAATTAAATATGTTCCTCAATGGATATATATAAAAATCCAATATATATATATATATATATATCTCTCAAATTTGAATAAAAAATACTCTATTATGTATATACATGTATTTCCCCTACAAAAACTCAAGGGATTTTATTTTTTATTCATAAAAATAATTTTTAGAGTATGAATTAAATTTATGAAATTAATAAATATTAAAAATTCAATTAAACCATGATATTAAAATAATAAATAGTAAACATGGAATAAAACATTGAGAAAACTGAGTGAAAAAATCCACAATGATTACATCAATGAATTTAAAAAGTTAATAAAAACATTAAACCATATGTTAACATGTATTTAAGGTTACTGAAAATAAATACATCAAGGAAACCTATCAAGAATAAATGATGGACATGTATTTCAAACTCATATAAAAAATATCATGTTACACCCGGTTTTATCATGTATTGGTTTTGATCAGTTTCATTGGATGTATTAATAGTTTTCATGGTATTGGGTGAGATTAATGTTTAGTTTTGAATATCCAAATGTGTCTAATCATTCTAAAAAGGTTTCCTTAAATATTTTTTGTGAGTTTTTGGAGAAAAGGGTGGTTACTTCAAGATTTGGCCCAACCATGATCCCATTTCCAGATTTAAAAAAATAGATGTTTCTTTTAAAAGTAATTATTTTTTCAATTTAATTTACTCATTCCATTTCCCACATAGCCTACATTAACCAATTCAATCCACCATGTCTTTTTTGAATCCCTTTGGAATTCATAATCATGGTGGATTTGGGTTATTTATTCAAATATTGGGTCATCTCATGTGGCCATTTCATGTTTTTAAAAATTATTTATTTTCTTTTATATCAGATTCATGTTTTTAATATTTTTTGGTCATTACACTCCCACTCGAGTCCAGGAACCCTAGGTGAACCACCATGTTCCATGTTCCCACATTCAGGGGAATCTTTCCTACAGATTAGTGTGTAATTTCTCAACGATTCTCAAATAATCGTGACTTCAAAAGGTAATTTGTATCTTTCATGAATAATTAATTTTTCCTCTTTCGCCACCAAATATTTTTTCCCTATTTATTCTAGACCTATGGAGCCTCTCCTAGAATTTTCAACATATTACCTTTCCTCTGTGGATGTAGATCTAACATAAGATGATGAGTTCTCTATCATCATAGGTGATATTCCTTCTCCATTCTCCTTCCTCTTCCTTATTCTTCCCCTTTATTTCGGTGTCATCTTCTCCCAGGTAACTAAAGACCTATGGTTTTTTTGTTCCATGATATTTTATGGTCTTTGGGTTCTCCTAGGGCTGGTCTTCAAAGATCTCGAGTGTTGGTAAAAGTGATTGGTGATATTGGGTGTGTGGTTCCATTCCACCATGGTTTAGATGTAGGTTTCCCATTTCACATGTCCTCTTTATTTATAATTCATCTTTTGAAGTTTTTTTATCCCTCTACACATTCTTATTAATGTTTTATAACCATTAAAAAATTTAATTTGGTTGCAATGTGGTGTGAATGACTTGTTTTGTAAAAAGTATTGTTGTATTGTTATAAACATCAACAAGAAGTGTTTGTTTAAATAGAATGTTATCTTTATCACATATTTTTTGTGCTCAAAACCTGTTTTACAAATTTAAGTAAATTTTTTTATAGATGAAATTTTTTATAACCGTTTACTGTTAAAAATAACTTTTTTATTAAATGTTTCCTGCCTCATATCCATGAAAGAGTCTAGTTGGTTTTTTTGTGCACAAGGAGATCTAAAATAATTTTTTATGTCATGAAAATTACTGGAATCATGAAAATAAATGTTTTTTTGTTCCTTATGAGTGTTCCATGATGTTTCTTTTTTTCATAATGATATTTTTTTGTTTTTAAGGTGCTTTGGCATGTGTTTCCTTAGGAAGTTCCATTCAGGACTTTTGTAATTATGATAGTGCATTTAAGGTAAAATCTGAATATTTTCAAGGTATTTACCAATTTATTAAAACTAATAATTTTATAGATTTCCAATGTTTATTTGGTATTACAAAAAATGGGTTTGTTTTTGTAACATGATTTGTCCTGAGTTGCTCGAAAATGGACTATTTGGTATCATTTTGAGAAGGGTTATGATTTGGATGTGTAACCAAAATATTTTGAGGAATACTTGAAATTAGTTTTTTGCTGTAAATGGTGTGTATAAAACTCTTTATTGAATTTATATTTTTCTCTTTATAAAATGTTAGTTTTGAGAAACACTTTAGGGACCATTTGGAAACTTTGTAAAAAATAGTGAAATTGTTTATTATGAGAACCTCATGTGGATGATTCTCATCCCATGATTTTACCTTAATGAAGAATCATTGTGATCCATTATTAGAGTTCCTATGGTCATACTCTTTATGTTGTTTTTGATAAAGAGAATGAGATCAGTCCTTGTAATGACATGGGGTTATGTATGTTGTGAATTATCATTATATATATGTTGTGATTGGACACTCGTCTATAATCAATTTTATCACCAAATTTATATATACATGAGTCATATGAACAAGAAATATTTAGGTAACTTTTTATGAATTATTTATACATTGGTAGTGGATTGATTAACCAATGTCCTGTATTTGGTTGATATATTTTGGGTTTATTAATGTGGTATTGTGCCCCTCGGTCTTTACTGTGATATGGTGTCTAGGAATTTCTGTGCCCTGATTTTCATTATGTGTGGAATACCAAAGATGATAGAGTCTCATGAATTAGTCCATTCTATTTTGTTCTTGATCTTATAGGTTCTCCCATGTTTATTCAATTTTAGTTGCTTACAATGATAAATATAATTGTCATAAGAATATTTTCATTTCCCTTGTTGTGTGGTTAGTGTAGTGTCATATTAACTTTTTTTCATGGAAAGTGATGGTATGGTATCAATAAGTTTTATTAAAATGGTTTTCCAATTAATGTGGCCTATCCTCCTTGAAAAAATCATAAAATGTAAACATCAATTCCCCCTAGAAAATTATATAGGCACACTAGTTGAATGAATCTAGTTCTAGAAATAAATAAAGGAAATGGAATGTACATTGTTTTTGAGTATCTTGTATAAAAACCTTACATTAATATATGGTATTTCAAACATTAAATTAATTATTCTTTTATTCTAAAGTATATCAATTGGAAATAGATTATTGGTCCATCCTACTGTGTTTTAAAACTCACACATATATTTTTCTTCTATTTTATCCCCTTTGCAGGTTTCATCTTCAGTTTGGATGCCTTCAGACACATGTGATCATTGTGTTTGAGAGTAACCGGAAAGGTCACATGGAGTTCGTTGGCCATCACTTATGGCCTGTTTAGTTGTTTTGTTTAGTTGATGTTTTAGTTTTGTCTTATAAATGACACCAGTTAATTTTTTATATAAAAGTATCTTGTTTTGTCCATTCATTCCATTGTATGAATTATAGTATATATTTGGGTCAAGTCGTTCCCTGGTCAACTATAATGTTGTGAGACACTATTTTCTAGCCCTTGGAGATTGGGAACTCCCTTTTGGGCATGCTAGAGATTAGTTGAGGTGACTAGTTCAGGGTCAACTCGGGATGGTTCTTGAAAAAATAGTATTAGAGGAGGTTAGATACTGGTGGTACATTCATTTTAGATAAACCATTGTTATTTTGGGATGTCATTGTAGATGGATTAGGTGTTTCAAGACTTTTAGGGTAGTTTTGAGAAGAGCACCATGTACTCTTTCTCGTTCTGACCCTCGGGGGTCCATGTGAAGTCTTCTTTTATTATTCTCATTGGGTCTTATTGATTGTTTTGTGTTGGGATATGACAAGGGGAGTTGGAACAATGGTCATCTTGATCTCATATTTCTTTGAATTCCTTGTGGATCTAGGGAATGGTCTTAAGGAGGCTCTAAATGTTGGTGGTGTGTTTTACATGTGGCCTCCAACCATATGGCAAAGTCACCCACTGACACAAGTTATTTTTTGGGTGTCTCTTGGACTTTTCTTGAATAAGGAATTTGGTTTCGAAAATCCGTGTGTAAGAATTGTGGGAATGGGTTTTAATGGAATGAATGGTTTGTGAAATGTGGAAAATGGGTTTACATAATTTAATAATGTAAATGTTTTTGAATGTTTGGTTTTTTGAAACAAATCATATGGAAAATGGGTAAATGATTTAATGGTATTAAATTTCATCAATCTATACTTATGGTTTCATGAAATGAAATTTTTTGAATGCCTGGATTATATTAATGTTATTCTGGACTTTTTTATAAGGGATGTTTGAGATGATGAAATGTGTTTGAATATAATGAATTCATTTTGGAAATTTTGTTTTGACAGACTAGTGTTTTTCTAGAAAGGGGGTTTTTCCTTTGAGTTTATCAGATTAAGAAAAGAAACCTTACTGAATTTTTTAAAATGGGAATGTACTATGTGGAATAGAATGGTTGTTTATGGAAGCTTTTTTAAATATAATGGATTGAGTTTCTAATCAAATTTTTATTTATGAAGTGTGGTTTTTTGTGAAATACAAAAATGGGTCTGTATTTGGTGGATAATGTTGTTTTTGAGGGTACATGATACTTTTTAGAGTACTAATTGTTTTATTTTAGCCTTTGGTGTTTCCATGGGTGCTCACATAATTGGTTTTATGAATATATAGATGAATGGGTGGTATGAAAAAGTTTTTTGGTGCCCAGGGTGGCATGGAAACATGCATATGAGTGATACATGATGAAACACCATTGGTGAATGCAAAAATCCCCCATAAGGGTATGTTTTTCAAATGTGTTTTATGCTGAAAAATTGTGGTGTTTGTTTTTTCAACAGATTGTTATGATGCTGTTTTTTATTATATATTAGATGTTTTTTATTTAGTATGATTATAGTTATATGGAATTCATACCCTTTTGTGTCTTAACATGAGACTTCTTTAGTGGCACGATTTTGGATGAATGTCCAATGCATTTCTAAAGAGGTGTTGGAGATTGTTATGTGGCCACACATGGTTCTCTGTTGGAAATATTTCCAAGTGATCTACCTAAGGATTCATTAAAAATGATAAATCCACCTCTTCAAATGAATCCTTAGCCTGTGTTTTGTAATAGTGATCTTTTCAAGCTCAATTTAGAGTTCCTTTTTGATATAGTGTCCCTCACTATTGGGGTAGTTGTGCATGGTGAGGTTGATGTGTTTCTCAATGTACCATGTCCATTATGATCCTCATTCAGAGTGAGAGAAAATAGTGTTGTGTATATTTGATTTCGTGATTCAGTAAAAGAGTGTTGTTTATGGAAGAGAGTATCATGGTGTCCCTTGATCTGTTGTTTTCTCCTAGGAGTGTTATGGGTTACTTTGTGAAAATATGTGTAAGAATTCAAGTTAGTGATTATCAAAGCCTGAATATGAGGTATTAACTAATTCATCCATCAGAGCTATACCCATAGGTCTTGGAGTGTAGTTGGAGCTTATTTTGGAGTCCTAGGACCATGGGTAATATTTTTAAGCTCATGCCTCAACCATTATAGTCGGTTTGTTCCTATATTTATTATTTTTATTTTATTAGCCCAAGGATTTCGCCCCCTTTTCTCTCTACCCCATGTGGTGGGGGTTTGGATCCATGTAAATTGTGTTGGCCCAATTCTTTTCCCCTCTTTTCAAGAGTGGGGGGCGGGTTTAAATGTTCATGTTTTTTTCCACTCAACATGGATTGGTAGGTTTTTGGGGAAATCATTTGGTGGGCCTATGTGGAAAAGACTCATTCCTAGATCATGTTGAATTCATGTTTTGTCATTGATCTTTTGGAAATAATGGTATGGAGAACCACCAATAATCTAATAGATTTTCCTCCTAAGAATTTTTCGAGTACTTGTTGATTCTTAATTGTGGGGAGTCCATTATTGACTCCCCTATAGTATTTTGTTTTTGTATGTTCTCTTTGGATAGAGTGATCATTGGGTTCATTGGGAGAAGGCCCGAAAATATGGTTCTTGGTTTGGTTATAGAGGTAGTTCATTTATCCTTATGTTTATTTTTTTCAAGAGGATGGGAGTTGGTGTTTTGGTTGAGGTAATAGGATTATGTTATGTTAATGGTGGATGAGGTGACATTGGATTCTGAGTCTATACCATATTGATTAGGAATAATTAGGTTTTGATCAATCACCTAAAATGTGATGCAGCTTTCCATGGGAGGAACACCTTAATGGTGGGGAGAATTTTAGTAACCATTTCTTTCATGTATTGGTTTTGATATAGTTCGTTAGAAATACTGAAACATTCCTAGGGTTTTGGGTGAGATTAAGGATGGATTTTCAACTTCTATCTATGTGAAATCATCCTACCATTGTTTCCCCAAATATTGTTTGGGATTTTTTTGAGAAAACTAGTGTCACTTTATGATTTTGGCCAATTGTGAGGAAATTTAATAATTTAAAAACCAAATTGGTGTAGCGACCCTAGCCATTTACAAATCACATTACATGATTTTAACCATAATTACACACCAGAGTACAAGCCAAGGATTGTTAGGTCTTGTCTTGGATGACTTGGTACATAATGCGTAATAAATGGAGAAAAAAGAAATTATTTATTTAATCTCCATAAAATCTCCTAACTTCCTTTGAGACCTTACATATGCATAGGGTTTCCTGGGGAACACATGAACAATGGGATGCTCTCAAAATCCTAGTAAGGGAATGAACTTAAAAATACATCTTAATAATGTGAGTTAGGAGGCACGACATAATGATATCCAAAGCATAGAACATATGAAATTGTATCATATAATCACATAATCAAATAAAGATAGAATCATATAAATGTGTAAGAATCATAAAACATCTCTTTAGTACGGGTCAATTCTATCATCTAATCATGCTTCCCATTTTCGTATGGGTCAAGGATAACTTCCAATCTCGATTACCATTTTAGTATAGGTCAAGGATAACCGACAATCCCATTTCAAATAACATCTCATGAGATAGAGATTTAACCAATGTGTTGGAATGCTATCTGGGTGTACCCATCTTAAAATATTAATGAATATTCTTTCAAATAAATAATCATACATAATGAACCATACATAAACTTAAGTATACCCATTGAAATAATTGGTTACCACAATCATGACATAAACCATAACCAATGAGCATATCATGAAAGTGTTCATGATGAAAATTATTAGAACATACATAGAGATTCATAATTTAAAATTCAAATATAACATGTTATGTGGTGTCAAACAGAGGAGACAACATATAAGAGATGCATTTGATAAACATCAACGTTAAAAAAAATTGTGCGGGTTTTACGGAAAATACTATAGGGATTTTAAAATAGAAAAGAAGATAATGTTTTATATAAAACCATAATTTTACCAACATGGTTTACATAATAAAAATAATAATTTTATAATGTCAATGGTGGATTAAAATATGTGATAGAGTGCATTTGGAATTGGGTAAATATTTTAGAAGTAATTTTTAAAAGAAAAATCTTATCAGAATGTTCTATAAAGGGAATAATTTAAAAACACGTATATTCCCAATAGAGTGATATAAAATTTTCTTAATAAATGAATTTTCTAAAACTAAACATCATTTATTATATTAAAATAAATATATAAGATGACTCTGTTTGGATATAATGAATGATGAAGAAACCAGAACGTACAAAGGAGGTTCAAGTAGAATTCATCACGGTTTATCGACATGGTGTCAACTATTCCAAAGAGAGGTTGATAAGGTAGAAAAGGGATTTTTAATCACTCATAAATAGTTATGGAATTATAGGGGTGGTGTTAAATCAAAACTCAGCATTTTTTATTACACATAAAAGGGTATTGCAAAGAGGAAAATATATATTAAGAGTGACATTGAGACGATCTCTTACCTTATGTACATTGCTGTTCACCAATGGTTATTAATAACCTCAATAAAAAAATTTGTTATATTAATTAATAATTCAAGAACCACATTAATATATAATAAATTTAATATATCCTTTTTATTTTCTTTATTTTCCTTTTTGATGAGTTAAGATGTCCATATTTATTTTTCGGGCCTGTTTGATTCCTTAACATTCATTACCTGTTTACATATGAATGGATAATAATGTAATATGACAATGGTTTTCCAGAATTGAATTCGTAGGTTTATAGTGAAGAACATTAATATTAGATGATTTTAAAAATCCATCTGGTTATTGAGAGTGTAGATTAATTATTATATAAAACCTTAGTCATAACCATTTTGGTTAAACAGTGGGTTAGATTACAATGAATATGTTATTCTTTTAAAATTAACATCATTTGTACAAGAAAATTATATATCCTTAATTAGGATATATAACATATATAATAATATAGTCCAAACATAACAAAAATGATTTCATGACCATAATTAATGATGATAATAGAAATTGATAAATTGTTGTCCTTGAATGTGAAAAATTAACACATATTAAATGGTATTTTAATTTCATTCAAATAAAATGTAAGGAAAGGATGGAAGATAATGAATTATAACATTAGCATAATAGAATTATAGTAAATGTATATTACTAGAGTTATCATACCATTTCAGTGAAGGGTGGTGAGAAAATAAACAAGTAAAGAAAAGAACATAAATGAAAATAATGAATTGGAGTGAGTAATTTACCTCTTGAGACTAAATCCTTTATAAACCTCATAAGGTGAGAGCGTTTGGTAATTTTAAGAGATTATGAGCCTTTATACTTAGGGGGAACTTGGGGATGGATTTGGAATAATATTGGAAAGGTATAGGGCTAGAGTGGTGTGTTGTGAAGAACAAGTGAGGGGGGCGTATGGTAAATTACATAGGTAAAGATCCATGTATAAGTTAAATTGAGAACTCGACCTATTGGTCCGTATGAAGACCATGATGCTCTTTAGGGGATATATTAGTTTAATCCATCAAGATGGGAATGTCTTCAAGATTTATTCTATCATTTTAATAATGCATTTGAGATAGATATAAAACCACATAGAGGAACACTATCCAGGCATGAGATGATGATTGAAAGGTGATTCATCTTTCTCCTTACACTTGTAACGAATCAGAGGATGCTTCCTGATGTGAAGAGTTATATCCCTTTCCTTAATGTTGATGTTTTCCTTGTACAAAGATATCCAATACATGCCCAAGATAGCATAAAAATCCACTATAATGAAGTATGATGATAACTTCTCACAGGTTGAGTCCACAAACGTTAATTGGGGAGAAGATATAAACCATTGATGCGATAATGTCCCCATTATTGTTTCTCACAGATAACAGTTCAACAAAATTATGAGGCTGTGTTTAAATTGCTTTACTAAAATTGCATGATATGAATGAATTCTTAGAACCACAATCAAATTTTACATCTTCAATTGTTGAATTAATTAAAATAATACTTTTCACCACATTGGTTTCTAGTTCCATCTTAGAAGTAGTGATAGAATAATTCCTTCCTTTTTCCCTTAGAGGTTGTTGTTTATTTCCTACTACATCCCTCTACAAAGGGAAATTGTTCTAATAATTCCCATGCTCCTTACAGTTTTAACACTGTACTACAGATTGTACATTCATATGATCATTTCTTTATTCTTCCACATTAATGGGATTTTTCAAATCCCTACAGCTGTTCTCAGCCAAATGGAAAAACATGTCACATTTGAAGCAATTATGTGTCCCGTTGAGGTTGTTTCCAGGATTCCTTCTTCCCAGAAAATTTTCAAGGGGAAAAGTCAGGCTTCATTCAATAAGTGGATTTTTTGAACCACCCATGTTGTTCTCTATTATTGGAATCTTGTCACTAGGCCCATGGAACAACTGAATGTCTCCAATCTATATTTCATCCTTTAGGGAACAACAGAAAATCCCCTCATAACTGTCTATGTCCTTAATTTTCTAAAAAAATTCATATAATCATCTTTAGTCTACTAAATAAGTCACCCACCATGATTTTTGTGTTCATGAAAAATCCATAGTCATATCTAGAATTCCTTGAAATGTTTGATTCATAATCCCTGATAGACTCATCTTCCTTCTACTTGAGACTGAGGAACTCTATTTTCATTTTCAGATGGAGGTTTAGAGAAAAATATTGGTTAAAAAACATCCTCTTGAATTCCTCACAATCCATGAAATCAATTTCTTTATGGGGATCTTTATTATTGATCAGTGTCAACCACTGATCAGATTCGCCATAAATATTATAGAACTCCAGAATGACTTCCTCTTCTTTTGAGAACTGAAATATAGATAATGTCTTTTTAATGGAGTTAATCCATTCTTCCACAAGGAGCGGGTCAGAAGATCTGCAATATCTTAGGGGGCCTCTTTAACATGAAAGATTCTATGGAAACATTATCTTTCTTTATAGTAGGAGAAATTTAAACATGATTCATGTTATTATTCATAACTCGAGCGAACTGAACAAGTACATCATGCAGTTTTAAGCAACTGTTCCCGTCAAATCAGCCATATCAGTAGAAAAATATTCAAATTTTCTATTACATTAATTGTTGGAAGGAGGTCTTCTATTTCCCACCATTTATTGTGAAAAATAATGTATAATTAGAGGGCTTGAATACTTATCTTTTGAACATAAAAATGAAAATTTAAATATAGAAGGAAAAATTCCTAATGGAAAAGTATTTCCTAACTTGTGATTCATTAGTATTAAAACTAGGATATATATGATCTATTTCAAAACATATATTCATATGGTATTTATCCCATTAATAATGGTTCTTACTAAGATCTTGAATTTACCAATGCGTATCCCCCAGGAGTGTTCTCCATGAGTGTAGCATGGCCCGTTGTTGTGCAAAAATTCCGAATTGAGTCTAGCTCAAAGAGGTGTTTTTAGGTTTTACCCCTAGATACATATGATGAAGAGCTGCCTCTACATATTCATATGTATACATGGATTTATATTCTTGATAAACAACTTACTGAATACTCCCAAAAATTTTGGAATGTTTTCTTATTCTAAGTCTCATCCTTAAGGTTTTTACTAAGGTACTCTATTAATAATATTCAATATTTACTAGACCATCCTATGATACCAACTATACTGAACTGAGCCTTTTACCCATAATATTACATGATTTTATGCATAATTATATATTTGGGTACCATCGTAGTATCACTAATACTAGTGTATTGGAAGACTAGGTACATAAAACGTAAGACATGGGGCTAAAAACAATTCATTATTTAATCACTATAAAAATACCCTAACTTATTTTGAGACCTTACATATACATAGGGTACCATAGGGAAAGATGAAAAAAGGGATGGGATAAAAGTCACTGTGTGGGAATGAAATAATAATACATATTAAGAACATGAGTTAAGAGGCATCACATAATGATATACACAACATAAAAAATATAAAATCATAATATATATTCGTGGGATCGTATAAACATTGAATAAAATAAATGTCAATGAATCACAAAACATGTCTTTAGTATCATTCAAGTCTAAATGTCAATGATGTTTCCCATTTTAGTATGGTTGAAAGAAAATAGCCAATCCAGATTCCCATTTTAGTACGGGTCAAGGCTGACCACTAATCCCAGTTCACATCGCATCTCATGGGACTTAGCTTTACCCAATATATTAGAGAATTATCTGGGAACACCCATCACAACATCTACATGAATATTCTTTCCACATAAATATTCTAATATAATCAACCATATATAAATATAAGGATACCCATTGAAAGAATTGGGTACCACAATCATGACATAATGCATAACCGATGAGCGTTTCATGTAAGTGTCCATAAAGAAATGGATTAGAACATAAATGGACATTGATAATGTAAAATAGGGTTATAACATTGTATGTAGTTTCAAAAAAATTTGACAACATATAAGAAATTTATTTGAGATACATTAGCGTTAAAACATTTTGGGGCGTTTTTAAGGAAAAAACTATAGTGCTTTTAAAATAGAAAAGAAAATTGTATTTTTTCTAAAACTAGAATTTTTCCAAGAATGTTTTTATAATAAAATGAGAGATTTTATATATTTAATGGTGGATTAAAATAGGGGATGGAGAGCACTTGAAATTGGGTAAAAATATGGAATGTACCATTAAAACATGTCTTCTTATCTGAAAGTTCTATGGATGGAATCTTTTCAAAACATATATATCCCAAAAAGAGAGTGATGAAAGGGACTTCGTAAATGAATTTTTTAAAACTAAACAGCATAATGAATATTCACATAAATAGATAAGATAACTCCATTTTGATATAATGAAAGATACGGAAACCAGAAAGAATAAGGGAGGTTCAGTTATAATTTGTTTCGATTTAACAGCATGGGGCTGGGTGTTCGTAAGAGGGATTAATGAGAGAGAAAAGAATTTTATCATCACTGATACATAATGAGGGAATCATGGAGGAGATGAAAAATCAAACACTATAATTTTGTATTACACTAAAAAAATGCATATCCTAGAGGACAATATTGATTTAGAGTGAAATGGAGAGAATCACTTACCTTATGTCTGGTGGTGTTGTCCACATGTTATTAACGACCTGAATAAAAAAATTATGTTTATTAATTATTAAATCCAGAACCTCATCCATATGTACTCTATTTATTATAATATTTTTTATGTTAATTATTTTCCACTTTGATGGGTTAAGATGTTTACTTTTATTTTTCAGGTCTGTTTGATTCCTTAACATTCATTAACAGTTTACATGTGAACAAATAATATTATAATATGATAATGGTTGGCTAGAATGGAATTCATAGTTTATTAGTGAAAAATAATAATATTACATTATTGTTAAAATACATTCAATTATTGGAAGTGGTGATGGATTATTATATAATTCCTTAGTGACAATAGTTTTGGTTAAACAGTGGGGTTCATTACAATGATTATGTTTTTCTTTATTTCATAATTACATTTCTTTAATGTTATTATAGAACCATATCTAGAAAATATTAAATATATAGAAATCTAGGTAAACTATAGAACTAATGGATTCATGATCATAATTAAAGATGATAACAAAAATTGATATACTGTAGTCCTAGATTGTGCCAAATTAAAACATCTCAAACAATGTTTTCATTTTTTTCAAAAAAAATATTGGGAAATGAGAGAAGATTATAAAGTATCCCATTAGAATAATAGCATTCTAGTACATGTATTTTACAAAAGTTATAATACCATTTGGGTAACGGGATGTGAGGAAAAAAACAAGAAAAGAATAAAACTTATAAGAAAAAAAATAATTTGAAAAAGGAATTTACCTCATGAGTGTAACTACTTTTAGAACCTCATAAGGGGAGTGTTTTTGGTATTTTTAAGAGACTATGGACTTTATAAGTATTATATGATCTTTTAGGGATATTTGGGCCAAATATGTGGAAGGAAAAAGGCTTTAGAAAAGTAAATAGAAGTGTAAGCGAGGGGGGGGGAGGGTGGGTTATAGTAGAGGAGAGGGGGGTTTCATAATTTTTTAATCATTAGTTAATTAATATCCCTCATGACTAGCAATAGTTATAATTACATGTCCAAAAAAAGTAATGCGTGCATGTGAGTTCGATATAATGGTATTATATCATCCAGAAATCAGATGACAACATGATAAATCATGTATATATCATTTATCATAAAGTATTGTGTTTTACTATTCACAAAAAATTCATGTATTTTATAAAAATATCAAAAATTCACCCTAACAATTTTTCTTTATGTAGAATCACAAAATGAAATCTATTTTTCAAATATAATTTTTTAAATATGATTAATTTAATATTTATTTAAAATCATAATTTATTATTAAACACATTGTTTTAAAATATTCATTTACATATTATAAAATATAGTTACATCATAATTTTAGTTAAATATTATTTTAATACTATCATTGGAAATGTTACTATTCATTATGGTATATAAATACTGATATGGGTATATTACTATTAATATGGGTATGTTACTATTGAAAAAATTAGTTTTTTCTTATCGGACTATAAATAACTTTCTGATTGCAACCGTGTAAGTTGTATATTCCAAAATCTAAACACCTAAGTGAAAAACCTAATTTTAAAGGTCACATTGCACTTAGAAGTTCATTATGTTGTGATTTCATTACAAAATTATAAGAAATAAATATCAATTTATAACACATTGGGTCGCTATAATTTGTTTCTTTTTTTACACCATGGTTTTTTGTCATTATTCACATAGTCCACTTCCCACTTGTCATCCCATGACCTATTCATACTAACATATCCTTTTGGACCACCTTAGGAATTCAGAATCATGGTGAATTTTGGTTATTTATTAAGTTATTGGGCCAACCCATGAGGCCATTTATAGTTTTAAAAAATTAATTTTATTATTTTATATCATATTAATTTTCAATATTTTTAGATATTAGAACACTCACACAAGACTTTGAACCCTATAAAAACCCACATTCTTCCATTTTCCCTCTTTGGAGCTCTTCGTAGTCACTGATTAAGGAAAAATTCCCCCAAGATTGTCGAATCGTATAGATTTTTATGGTAATTTTTTCTTTCAAGAATCATTCATTATTTTTTATTTTCAATCCAAATATTCTTTACTTGGTTCATCCAAACCAGAGGAGCCTCTATAAGAAGTTCCAATACATTCCATATCCTCTATTGGTGTAGATATGAGGTAAGATAAAGAGTTATCTAGTTTCCAAGGTGAGATTCCATCTCTTTTATCTTACCTATTACATCTCCTTCCACTTTATTTTAGTTAACATGTATCCCCTGGCCATTAGTAACCTAAGGTTACGTAATAAATTGATTTTAAATGGGTTCATAGTTCGTTTTGGGATGTTCTTTCTAGATTTAGAGTGTTGGGAACTACGACGGGTGATATCAGGTGGGATGTTTTGTTATCCCATGGTTTTGATGTAGGTTTCCCATTGGACATGTCCTTTTTTATTTAAGATTCATATTTTTCATGTTGTTTTTACCCTCTACACATTTTGAACATTATTTTATAAGCATTCAATAAATTAATTTCATGTGCAATGTGGTGTTTATGACTCGTTTTCTGAGAAGTAGTGTTTTTTATTTCAAAATTGCACACTAACTGTATTTTAAACGTTCAGTTTTCTTTCTCACATAGTATTTGAATCTTATAACCTGGTTTATAAATTTAATGAATAATGTTTTATTAAAATTTAGTTTTAAATCATTTTAGTGTTAAATGATATTTTTTATTAAAAGTTGCATGGCTTGTTTTAAAGAAAATGACCAGTTGGTTTTTGTGTGCACAAGGTTGTATAAAATGATTTATTTAGCTTATTAGAAATATAGGCAGAATGTGAATACATTATTATTTTAATTCCTCTTGTGGGTTCCATTTTGTGATTGGTGTTCATAAAGAAGGTGTTTTGTTTTTTACGGTGTTTTTTCATTTTTTGTTAAGGGAAGGCTCATTTTTCACTTTTGTAAAAATTGTTGTCCATTGGTGGTAAAATCTGAATATTTTCAAGGTGGTTACCAATGTATTGAATATGAAAATAGTATTTTGGGGTCTGTAAATAGATTTACAATGTGTATTTGGATTTATAAACAAATTAGTTTTGGTTTATATGATGTTTTTGCCCCTATTGCCAGAAAATGGCCCGTTTTCCATCTTTATTAAAATGGTTATGAATTGAATTTATAACCTGAATGATTTAAGGTATTTTTGAATTTTTTTTTTTGATTTTAAATTTTGTGTATGCACCTCTTTATTAAATTCAGAATTCTTCCCTTTGGAAAACTATTGTTTTCATAAATGCTTAAGGGACCATTTTTCATCATTATAAAAAATACTAAAATTGTTTATTATGAATACCTCTTGTAGATGTTTCCAATTACATGATTTTATGTATATAATGGATGATATTTCAATACTGAGGAATACTTTTAATCCATTATGATAGTTCCTCAGGTGGGACTCTTTATGTTTTTTTTATTAATGGCATGAGATCTTTCCTTGGAGTGAGTTGGAATTATGTCTATTGTGAATTATCATTATATATAAATATATAAATGCTGAAATTGGATGCTCGGATGAAATAGATTTTCTCACCTCCTTTTTATATACATGATACATGTGAATCATGAGTATTGAGAGAATTTTCTAAGAATGAATTATATAGTGGAAGAGGATATAATGACTAATTCCCTATAGTTGGTTGATATATTTTTGGGTTATTACTATGGGATTGGTAACATCGGAATGACCTAAGTGAGGGTTTCTTAGAATTTGGGATTTTTTTATTTTCATTGTGTTTGGCATGGCAATAGGGATGGACTCTCATGTATTAGTGCATTCTGATTTGGTCAAGATCTCCTATGTTAACCCTTTTATATTGGATTATAGTTTCTTAAAGTGATGAATATGATTATTGTACGTATATTTAAATTTCTGTTGTTTTGTTATTAATATAGTGTCTTCTTGTGTTTTTTTTGTAAGGTGGGGTGATGGTTTTGATAAGGTTTGTGAAAATTATTTTCAAATAAAAGTGGTTTAATCTCATTGTATAAACCGTTAAATTTAAAGATCACATTCCCCTTGAAAATACTATATTGTACACTTATTGAATGAATCTTGTTTTGGAAATGAATAAAGGCTGTGTATTATACTTTTACTTTGAGTAACATGTAGAAAACCAATACTTTAATATATTTTAGTTCAAAATTTAACATAATTTTTATTTAATTTTAAAGGATTTGTATTAGGAATATTTTATTGGGCTAGCCTGCTGAGTTTTAAAACTCACACCTATAGTTTTATTCTGTATTTATCCCTTGTGATGGTTTTAGATCCAGTTCAGTTGCCTTGAGAACCATGGTATCATTATATTTGAAACTTACCAGTGTTGTAACATGGAGATGGTTGGTCAACATGCATGATCGGTTTAGTTGTATCATTTAGTTTTACTTTCATTTTTATCGTATAAATGATGTCAGATCATTTTTATATAAATTGACATTGAGATGTTTATTATTTCCACTATTTTCATAATTAATTATATTTCAGAGATATCATTCTCTTTTCTACACGAAAAACTACAAGAACTTGTTCCTAGACCATGGGGATTAGGATAGCCCATCAGGCCAGGCCATGGATCGATTCAGGTGCCCAGTTTGGGGTTGACTTGGGTTGGTTAATGACATATCATCTTAGAATTAACCATAAGTAATTCAACTACAATTTCACTTGAACTTGACAGAACATATAAATTTTAATTCAAAGCTTCTTGATGATGTAATAATAATAACTCAAAAAAATCCCCAGGAAAAAAGTGTTTTATTCACTTTCACTTATAAATGGAATTATAGAATATGAAAGATGAAGGCATGTGCTTTTCCAAAACCTTATATCTACAACGTCAACATCCTATGTCTAAATCCAAAAAAAATAATATCAAACAAAACCATTTGTAATTAAAAAACGAATATCTTATATGAATAAAAAAATGAACAATTAAAAATGAAATACATTAAAGCACACGATATGTAGTTATTGATATTCAGATATTATTTATTAATAGTTAAAATGAAAATGTAAAGAATATTTTTTATAAATAATAAATGTTATAATTAATGTATTTTGATGATTTATATTACATGAAGAATATTTTTATCTCAATGTAAAGTTATGACATTTTAAAATTATAAATATTCATCTTTATTAACAAAACATGGTTTAATGAAACAAAAAAATGAGCTCAAATTGTATAATAAATAATCCACAACATGATTAGGGAGTGTTTTTCATCAAATAATTATTCAAATCAGATTTCAATAAAAAAATGGAAGTGTATGGTGTTTTTTTAGTTAATCATGTTACATTATGGTATTTAATATATAATTAAGTCTCAAATATGACATTACATGTTTTTGATAAATATTCAAATTTGGAACAGACAGGAAGAAGTAGATATAATTATGCATAAAAACAACAAAAAACTCCTTGGGGGACAAAAAATATTACTAGAGGGGAATGATGAAGGATACAAGTGGTAAATTGTTTTCATTTAGGATGGGAGAATAAAATACAAATGAATATCAAATGATGTTCCAAAAAAAATTAATGATTTTTATTTGATGAAACTATGACATATTGTACATAATTTTAATCAAAGAGAGATGATGATAATTTAGATCATGTTCAGAGTTTCCTTTGTTGGTGATTTTTTAGTATATATTATCGTATAAATGATTTGAATCCCAGTTACATTATTTTCCAACATTAACCATATTCATAGGAATCATTTATCCTATTTAACATATTGGTTTCATACTCTCTACGGGAAAACACTCATAATCTAGAAATAAACTGAAGTGTGATTAAGAAATTATATTAATTAAAAGATTCATAACCTAAAAGTATAATATACAGTGATTACACAATAAGTAAAACAAAAATGAAAATAAAATAACATCAATAAACATTCATCCAATAGAAGAATATGTATTGAATTACATTTCAAATAAAATTATAGGGTGATTATTCAATAATTATAAGATGATCAACCTAAAATAAATAAATCCTAAAGCATTGATTATAAAATGAATATTAA
This sequence comes from Viscum album, assembly GCA_963277665.1. Lineage (NCBI taxonomy): Eukaryota > Viridiplantae > Streptophyta > Magnoliopsida > Santalales > Viscaceae > Viscum > Viscum album. The sequence goes on along the minus strand of OY728147.1, from coordinate 1,538,244,708 downwards.
CAACTGCATAATCCAGTGTAAGGTATAAAGTTATCAAAAAAATTATTTATTAATATATATGGCCAATTCTATAATCATTGATGGAATTAATTTTACTAATTAATGTATATAATAAAGAATTATTATATTAAAAAACAATATGTAAATTTCACATGGAAATATTTTTATTAATTAATTCATATACCAGAAACATGTTTTACCAATAAATGTAAAAATTAAATTATACCTAGAGTATTTAATGAATATAATTTATTATGAAGATTTATAGTTCGTTGGTTCATAAAAATAATGAAATTAATGATCATAAATTTTTAAATATTTAGAATGTGTAATGATAATTATATGAAATAGATCTCTTATTATAGGTATGTGATGGATGAATTCTGAATTTTTTCTCAGAATGTGAATTATCATATGGTTGAGGGTTTACATCAGTTCCAATAGCTGAATTGATTTTTTTACCTCTCAAAAGATATTGGGACACAATTATATGGAGTCACATTCTATAATATTTATAAGAAATGACTGTTTTTGTTTAAATTTTATTAAATATTGTTCATTTATTACAATATATTGGTAAATAAATTAAACTGAACACAATATATTCATATACATTTTAATGAATGAATGTAGTAGTATATTGATATATATTTTAGTGATATACAATAATAGATGATATGAAATATAGATAAAGGACATGCCCATTTATTCATATACATTTCAGTAGGTGAGATAGAAAATAAATCAATGATATATTAAAAAAATTACAGACAAGGATTTATAAGCTATCACATATAGAAATGATAGATGATCATGTCATCCATTATAATTAATAATTATCAATAGCATCCAGTATTAAAAAAATATTGGGTAAAATTAGAAATAATAATATATTGTTGGTTTATAATAGTAGATATTATTAAATGATTGTGTATAATAATAAGAATTAAAAAATGATAGTTTATAATAGTAGGCAGCATAACATTTTCCAGTTAGAGCATGATAATTTTAAAAAGAATACCTCATATGAAAATTATGATGTGAGATACAAAAAATCAAAGGCCTCTTATGAGAGTTCAGAGCATATGGAGGAATATTATTGAACCACTAAAGATAGTAAGTACACTATTTTGATTGAATGAAACATTAAATTGAGATTCCATAGATCATATTTAATAGAATAGATTTAATTTATAAACATGGGAACATTAATCAATTTTGAAGTGAAATTACATGTGATCCATTTAGTGAATATTTAGACTACCAAAAACTGGAATGAATATTTTTTAACCTATCGATAGTTGTGGTAAGAACAAATAGATAGAGAAGATGAAATGGAATGTCCACAATGCATGATTTGGTTGGTACTTTAGGAGACCCTCGTAAATTATGGATTATGGACAGGTAAGAGAGGGATCTTGGGAGGAGGTATATATAGAGAGGGGAAGGGATGGAGGTAGAGGAAGGTAGGTTGTGGCGAAGTTAGGGACATGAATTGTGGTATAAGAGGTTTTAAATTGAGTGAATCAAATGTAGTTAAATAGGGATGTATGAGGTGAAATGTGGAATAGAACCATGTTATTTAGTAAAAATAATGAATATAAATTTCCACCATTAAATTTTTAAAGAAAAATAATTTTTTTGATATATATATATAGATAATAGATGATCTTGTAAAATTAAAATAATAATATTAATATTGAAAAACCATATTATAAGTATTCATAAGGCATGTTGTAAATTATAAATATTTTTTTAGAGGCCCATTAATATGTAATTTTTTAAAAGTCCATTTCATGTTGTTCCACAGTATTTGGCAGAAAATATAGGAGTACATGTTATCATTTATGATGGAGTACTGGATAATGAAAATGTACACCATTACTAAACAAACATGTTATTGTAAATACCATGATATGAAAAACATTAAAGGTTATATTAAAAATATGAAGTTGAAGATTATATACATATTTCGAGGAAATTTTTACGATAAATATGATAAGAAATATTATTCAATTATTTTTAAAAATATAATGAAATTTGATGATGTAATTTTTTGGATTCTAAATTTGATTCAAGGAATCCAAATCATGGGTAGTGTTGTGGAATATTTTAATTCTTAAATAGTGTTTGATTAAAATCAGTTATAACTCATTATTATGGCCTTAAAGAATTATAATTTTATAAAAAAGATGACTACTATTATATTTTAGAACCACACCATTAATACAGGAAGGGAACATCCTGGCTTGGGATAAAAAATAATACATGAAAATAGTAAAAAAAATCAAATGTGGGATTTTTTGAGTCTTTGTAATACTTAGTAAATGGTTCTTTAATTAAATCAACATCACAATTTTGGATAAAAATGTTTCTTAAGCATATGAAATTTGAAGATTTATTCCGTATATCTGTCAAAAATGTAATATATATGTTATTGTTTTGTATTTAAAAAAACTTCTTTTTTATGGATTGGGTGTAAAATTAGTTATGGAGATAAGATATAATTGTATGGGATCTGAGTAAATAATGTTTTAAGTCTTCATGTGAAATAAGAATTAGTTTTGTAGAAAATATATGAATATTAAATATATATATATATATATATAATCTTAAAAATATATAAATGTTTTATACTTATTGATATCTTTTTTAAATATAGTGAATGAAGTAGCAGATCATTAACAATATGAAAATTTTGATAATTAAAACTCGAATGAATGTCTACTATTTTTCTTTATTACTATTATTTAATAATATATATTGATCAACATGCTTTAATTTTTCATCAAAACACATTAATGAGGTTTTATATCTTTATAATGTATGATGTCATAAAAAATAGATAAATTTCATCAATAATGAACATGAAAAAACAACTTTACTTTTTTGAATATGGGTTATTATAAAATCATTAATTTATTCCCCTAGTTTCGTATCCTAGGTGAAATAGGAAAAGAGACATGTATCGGGTCTCTTACTACTTACATATATAAGTATGAAGATATATGAGTTCATATTAAAAAATAATATAACCTCATTGATGGATATTGTTCGACATTTCAACCCCTGATTCACACCTTCTCTGGTAATATTCCATTGTTGGCTAAATAAGTTTTATTGGAGATAAATTTTCATTTTTATGGAATTAATACTGAATATTTATTATATTATAAAAATTAAATCAGATAATATTGAAAATTTCCTTGTATAATAATTTAATATTCAATTATATGATGTTTTACTATTTCAAGTAACATAGGATAAAAGTTTAAATTCCTATTATTTTGTGCATTATGTAAAATATTAGTGAAACGATCTGAGTTAAAGTAATCATTGTTTATTTTCTTCCTTAAAATTAATCAATCCTTTATAGGGATCACTTTTATATTTAGTATACATATAAATCATAACAACCACTAGTTTTGTGGTGAAATGTTTTTTGAACATTGAAAAAGAAAACAGAATAGGGAATGAGACATGTAATTAAATAAAATATAATAATTGTAAATACTTTTGGATTTACCTAATAGATACTACATGTAAATTAATCTAATTGGTGGGTATACCTTTGAAGTAAATGTCTGTAAATTTATTACTTATATATGAAATGATGATTTTCAAACATAACTTTCAATGGTTTCTACATTGTTTTAGTATAAATATACTATGGACTAAGGGATGATATCCCCATGTAATTTTTTTTATGATGATTAAATCATCCATATAGAATATGGGATTTGGATGGAAGTAGATGATACTATTTACAAATAAATTAGAAGGAAATATAAAGTAAATGAAATAAATAATCCTATCATGGGATTCTTTTTGAAGAGAAGGATATTGGTCATGTGTTTTCTTAACATTATTATAATTTAAAAAGGAAAATAAAATGATCAATGGGAAAATTTTATTATGTTACACATCATATTTTTATTACTTCACTCTTCTAAATAACGTTTTTACATCCAAAACCAATTAAAAAAATAAATACTACATGTAATTGATGATTAATATATAAAAAAATTAAAGATAATAAACTATGAATATTTTTTTTCAAATTTTATTTATAAAATTACTTTTGGAATAAAATAATAATAATAAAATTCCACAAATTTGAAATATTAATCTTAATTTATATTTGGGATGACTATACAACTATTTTCATTAATTTGAAAAAGGAAAAGTACTTTTAATATGATATAATGTTTTTAGAGTGAATGGAATGTGTAAGACGAATGAATTTAAAATATTTATGTGGAATTATATATCGCTTTATAAAGGGTAATATAATCATTCAAAAGATATTTTATTTTTTTGAATATATATATTAGATGAAAAAATTTAAAATGATATGATGAAAATATATTAAGTTATATAAAAATAATATATTATCTAAAAATAATATATTAAACATAATAATAAATATTTATCTTCTATTAAAAAAGTAAGAAATTAAAATATGTTAAATATATTGAAACATTATTAAAGTATATTACATATTAAAAGAAATTTTTAAAGAGTCATTTATTCTAACTTAATAGATAATTTTTAAGAATATAGAGTATAATTTTATAAAATGGATATCATTATTTAATTATTTTATAAAAATAACATAATATGGTAAACTTCATTTTTGATGAGAAAATATGTTACTTGGTTGAATATTAAATAATATATATAAAAAATAAAGAATGATAAAATACAGTATATGGTTAAAATTACATATAAATAATACAAAATAAAAAACATGTAGATAATGGTGAGAAAATAGACCATCATTTTTCACCTTATATGCCACTTTTATTCTAAAATAACCATCCCTATACATTAAAAAATGTAAATTTTAAAATATAACTCTCAAATTCCTCAATAAAAGGAACTGAATTATATCTTTAAAAAACCACATATCTCAATTGGTTTATTCTTGATTCAATACCAATTTTTTATTCCATATATTACAATCTTTCACTACACTACTTAGATTCTCATGAAGGAAGACTAAATCATCAATTTTGAAGTAACATGTTATGAGAAGAAAAAAATCCATAAAGAATGTATTAAGTTAATAATTATATTTTCTAAATACCATATCATCTTCATTAGTTATTAATATTATTATTATATATAATGGTTTAATATTGACAGAATTTTGCATCATTAAAAAATATATTGTTATAATATAACATAATTTTCTTACTCATTCTTTATTATGCAATTATCTTTTTTTGTTTTGGTTCAACCAACTACATGAAAGAAATTATACCATATTATCAATTTTCATCCTGAATTTGTATAAAAATAGAAATAATGTTAATATTTATTGGTATTGGTTAATTTATTTATTGAGAATGTGTTTGTATGATTAATCAAAAAATAAATTTTTATTATAATATATTTTTTTACAATTGATAGAATCCTCAAAAAACGTGTATGCTTCTAATAAAATTCAAGTGAACCAAACCAATATCATATATTATATGAACCTGAAACAAATGAAATAAATTTAATAAAATTTTACACCACCATTATTAATATGTGAATTATCATTTTATTATCAAATAATAAGGACTGAAATTGACATATTAAGAGTAGTATAATATAATTTAAACTACTAACAGTTGATGATGTTAGCAAAATATAACGAATATATATATGAAAAATGTTAATATAATTTAATATTATATATGAAAATATATTTGAATATGGTATGATATATTTTTTATATAGGTATCCTTATTATACAGGGTTATAAAGCTTCTTTCTCAGTATTCACAGGTAAAGGTAAGTGTCGTTTTTGTAATCTCTATTAGAAATTGAGATATCATATGTATAAATTTATAATTGGGGAATGTGTATTAAATGTTTCATTGAAAACTAATTTCATTTCTTCACCTTTAATTATTTTTATTGATAACTTTTTTTTCTTAATATTTCCCACATCATTGACTTATATCTCACCTTCAATAAGGATTTGATGGGATACAAGATTTATCACTATGAAATGGTTTTAAAAAATTTCATACATGTGAATTTTGATTATAATTTTAATGGATTTTTTCTCCGTTCTTCTCTATATTACTTATTTTTCATAATGCCTATTTTTCTAATGGATCAATTAATTAAAATTTTCATTCCACTATTTAAACTATATAACCTTATGTTTCTCAATTGGGTGTTTTGGCCAATAGGATTATTCAGTTTTAATTATTATAATATGATTTTACATTTTCATTATTTAATAATGTATATTAAAAATAATTATTCATTATTTTGAAGAAAATATAAAATATTAATTTATATAATTTTCCTAAATGACATTGTTATTTATATTTATATTACAAATAGTTTTCTAAATACTAATTTTGGGGGTTTTCATAACTTCGAATACCATGTAATACTTCTCACGTGTAATAGAGAATATGTTTTACTGAAATCATTAACATTAATTTTATCGATTTTTAATTTTTTTCATGATTTTATTTTTATACAAATTGTTTTATTTTGAAAAATAAATTATGATATGTTTTAATGAATTTTTTCTTATTTATATGGAATATATATATATCATTTATTATGTCATATGATCAAGATGTAAATTATATACCTAATTAATCAATTTGAAAAATCATACATTTCAAGATATTTTACATCCTAAAGCATGAGAGGTTATACAAGTCCATAATATTATTAGACATGATTATTCACATGGTGATGATGGTCTGGACAGTGAACCATGACATAAAATTTTATTTTCAATGGATAAATTATTATAAATTTCTATTAATAATTTATTATGTCATTTTAAAATAACTATTAATTAAATTATATTATTGTTTTATTTTTAATATTCTTTTTTTATGAATTCATTAAAAATTATCAGATACCATTGTTATGTTCTTACACCAACATGATTATCTTATTATCACTTATGATCTTTATTATGGTCTCTTATGTTGTTAAAAAATAAATATCTTTTGTTTTAACATCAATAATGGTTTGTGATCAATATTTTATCATGGTAATATTATAATGGACTTGATGATGTGTGTAATATTTGATATGGATATAAGTGATTAAACTATAATGAAATTATTTATGAAATGTACATATGATTCTAAAATACGTTTTTCATGTAGATAACCACCAAATTAACTAGAAAAATCTGGTTATATGTGTGTGATTTGTAATATAAAATCATCTCTAATATTTAAATATTTATATATGATATAATTCCATTATGTCATAAGATAAATATTTTTATGTTAAATGGTTTGGAACAAACAGACAATGTGATAATTATTTAGTATTGAAAACATGGTGGTTGAATGATCAATGAATAAATACATAAAAAATTTGATGAAAAATAAATTACCTAAGAAATTATTTTTAATACAATGTTATTCTATACTAACATATAAATGATCAATGTAATTATAAATTTATGATATTGATAATTGGAAGGTTCTAGGATGATAATTACTTTCTGAAATCATTTTCAAACTAATAAATTAAATTGGATAATAAAGATGTTGATGTGGAAGTGAATTTTTTTGTAACATATTATTGGCCATATTGAAACGCATATATTTGTTTATTTTTAAGAGATAATATTATGATTACATTTATTTTGCTCTTAGATAGTAGACTATGCATTCTACAATAACAACAGAGAATGATGTGTAGAAGGAAAAGACGAATGGGAAAAAGTCTCTAGAACTTGATAACTAAAAGAAAATTATTTATATCATTGTCAATCTACAATCATATACTGTAACCCATAAATCCAATATATAATTATTGATACATTTTAGGATAACAATATATAAAATCTCAATTTAAAAAATAAATAAATTTAATTTTTTATTCATTTGGTACATATTATTATCTTATTACATATTAGAGAAAAAACATTATTTTAAGCCATTATCATAGTCAAACTAAACTATAGTGAAAATAACCTAAATTATCAAAAAAAATCATTATTTGGACATGATATGATCCAAGGAGAACACATATATCCAAAATGGATGATAAATTTTTCTTACAATATTGAAATAGATTTGTGTAGTGATTTAACCACTATTAGGGAGAAATTAAATATAATGGAAGAAAAGAATATATGAATGCAACTATATGTCACAAAAAATAATAAAAAATTGAAATTTCATTTTTTACTTAATGATTTAAAATTTTAATTAATTTAAATTTAATTTTCCGTTGAATTATAAAAAATATTAGGATGGATTCATAGGTGAATATCTGGTTCATAGATCATAAAATTTAAAAGGTTAACCCTGAAAAAGAAAAAATTCTATATCACTGGATATTTTAATGGTTTTATAAAATATTTTTCTAAACCATGTTACATCCCAGGTGTGATTGATGTGGTGCACATGATTTATGTGTGGTTTGGTAAATCATGTAAGCAAGCCATTTTTTCTACCAAGATTTTGAAATGTTTAAATATTCTATTATAGCCTTCCTTGAATTAAACCATCTTGAACCACATGTCTTCTTCACTACTGTGATCCAATAGAGGATCCATAGAAGAATCACATTTTATTTATCCATTGATTTTATGGGTTATACTTTGATTCATTTTATCCATCTTAAGGGGAGATTCTTTTTACCCTTTATTTTGGTTTTTCATATAATATTTTGTCTTATTAATCCTTTTGAGTTAATTTTATCAAAATAATTGTTGAGGATTTTTCTAAATAAATATTTTTCCAATATGTTAGGTTGTGAATGTAGTTTATTGGATTTTCCTCCTTTTGTATTTGAAATATTTGCATCATTCACACATTAAACCATGTATGTTGATTCAAGGGAAAAAATTAAACACAATACCATTGTTAATATTTAATTTTTAACTTATTTTACTACATATATTTATAATTCTTTTATAAATGGGAATTTATTTAACCTATAAAGGGTCGTTTGAAGACATTAAAACCGTATTTTTATAGTCCTTGTGTTTTTTAAAAATATGTTTTGGGAACTTCCTTCTATTTAAAAAAATGGATCTCTGATTTTATCAGTAGTATTTTGTCATGACCCATCCTCGGGGCATGTGCCATGACTACCCCAAGCCTACCTCCCTTAAGATAGGGGCTGGTGACTAGCACCAAGGCATAAATCCCAATAATTGGGAAAGCAATGCCTTTATAAAAGTAAACAAAACACCACAGAGTACAAGATGAAGTAAAACACTAAGTAAAACCGAAACAAGCTGTGCTGAATGTAAATGGGCCTTAAATAAAAGACCAACTGTAAAGTACAAGGAAAAAGATAAAACAACCGGAAGGTGAAAATCAGCTCTTGGGTGGTCCTCCTCGGATCCTACCTGAAGGGTAGGTACAGATAGCGCAGCTCCTGGATCATCCACCACAGATCCAACCTGAAAGGTTGGTACATATAGCCTCCACAACGATCTCGCCCGTCAACCTCCTCCGTGTTTCATCTCATCGTGATGTCCACCACCGGATACTGTCTCGTCGTGAGGCAACCTCCGGGTACCGTCCAGTCCTCGAACACTCATCCTCTCTTTGCGCTGCCCGTCGTCTACATCCAACACAACGAGTTGCGGGCAAATCTCGTGCAGGGGTGAGTATAACGATACTCGGTAGGGACCCCGAGACCCTCAAGGTCTCACTAAATCCAACAAGGATAACCACAAAAAAAATATCTCAACAGATATCCTCTACTTAGATATATACCCATATATATATACCTAAGTTATGAAATAACCCGTCTCAATCATGAAGAAACAGAAGATTATGAAATCAACAGATAACCACTACCCAGGTATATGCCCATACATATACCTAAGTTAACAAGTGACCCATCTCAATAATGAGGTAAACACAATGATCATAGACTCAGCTCAACTAGGATTTTATTCATGATGTCGAAACCATGGCTGCTGGAGATCTCCTCCTCTGTCGAGTATAGTGGGTCTGCCGCTACAACCATGCATGCCCCACTAAACTTGGAATGTTGTAGTACTCCACATGTCGAGCACTGTGGGCCTGCTGCTACAACCAAGCGCTTCCCACCATGGGTCTGCCTCTACAACCAAGTGCTCCCCCTCATAGGCTCTAGAGGTACTCCTTTTGTTGAGTACCTTGGGTCTGCTGCTACAACCAAGCGCTCCTCCGCCGTGGGTCTGCCGCTACAACCAAGTGCTCTCCGTCATAGCCTTCAGAGGTACTCTTTCTGTTGAGTACCGCGGGTCTGCCGCTACAACCATGCGCTCCTCCTCCGTGGGTCTGCCGCTACAACCAAGCGCTCTCCACAGGGCTATCTGAAACACACCGAGACAATATATCAGCAGTCTTCAAGTCTCAGCAAGCTACTAGGTCTCTGCACTCTGCTAGCTCGTCACCAGGAGGTCCTCTCCAAGAGCTACTGGTCGATACTCCATGTATCACAAATTTCCACGAAGAAGTATCTCAAAGGACCACCTCGTCATAGAGGTCTCAACGCAACAGACGGCACATCAGTCGGACACCCGGTCTGTGAGTTACTAGCATTTTTCGTCCCAGGGTCCTCATTGGTTTCGTGTGCGAACCAACCCGGCCGTATCTCTACTGTACTCTGAACTCTAATTGGGTCTACTCATAGGGACCGTTTCTCAACTTGTTCACCAATGCCGCTGATAGTTCCTCAAAAGGACGTCCGTTCTGAAAGTTATCAGCCTTTCCGTTCCCGGGGCCCGGATGGATTTCAGGTACAATCCAACCCAAACTCTATCCTACTAAACCCAAAACTTAGGATAAGCATGCCATAATTTCCATCTCATCATGAGGAATCCAACAAAGTCGACGGCACGTAAATCGGACGTCCGGAGCTCAAGTTATAAATGTTCCCGCTCCAAGGGCCTGATTGGTTTCGTATCCGAACCAATGATGTCGTACTCAAAGTTCTCCGAAACCTTGAGTGTAATATACCAAAACGAACGTATTGATCCAAGGATCACATCGCAACTAATGGTGCATTGATCGGTGGTCAGTGGCCCATGATATTGGCGTTTGAAAGAAAACTGACCGAAAATAGGGGGTTCGGGCACGGTCTGACCCGGCCCGAGAACCCATGGGTTGGCCCGAAATGGGTCGACCCGAACTGGGTCCGGGTCCGGCCCGCTTGGGCGCGATCCGGCCCGGCCGGGCGCTGGCGTTGGCGCGGCGCGGCGCCCGTGTGGCCAGCGGTTTCAGGGGTTACAAACCCCCACGGTCGATGTAACCAGCGCCCCTTTGAGCTGCGCCACTCCGCCTCCGGAATGGCTATGCCTTTCTGGTTCATCCCACAGTCGCGGCTCAGCCGCGTTGGTTCCGTTCCGATGGCACGCCGCACGCTGCCACCTTTTACGGACCATCAGACGCGCTCCTGTGGTCTGTTTTGCTCCCTGCCTTCGCCAACGGTCCTCCCAGGACCCGAACATCACTACAGAGACTTAAAAACACCACTGCGGCCCGTTTTGACAACGTCCGACGATCCTCTGTCAATTAACGATCTGCAGAGCCTTCAAAATGCTGCAACGGCTTTGTGTTCTGGCGTCGCGCTTATTAATTGTTTCTGCGTTGTGCCGCTGCACCGCGCTACCTTTTCTCATGCCGCAACAAGAGAAATCATAAAACGGGGGAAGAGGGACGACCGTGTTCGTGCGGTCCGACCTCCTCTCTTCATTATGATAACAGGAGGCTCAACAACTATCAACAAAATAATCAAAGGCCGAGGATATAATCCACATAAATGAGAAATATACAATATTCCCCTACATCGTCAGATTCATTGAGTGAGGGTTCGTCGTGGAATTTATCGTCGCGGAAGAAGGCGTCGTAGAAGGAAAGGATCGTTGGTGTCGCGGTACACAGTGTCACGTAGTTGATCTCCGAGGATTCGGTGTTCTTCGTCGGAGATCGGTGTGTTCTTCACATTCTTCGCGTTCTTCGCGTTCTTCGACGAATAAGATGAAGATCTTCAAGCCTCCCCTTTTTCACCCAGTCCCCTCTCACCACAACAGGTCGAACCAAAAATAAAATAAGTGATTCTCTTATTTTATTATCATGACTTATGTTTTAAAATTCAAAAATTGAATTAATCCACTTAATTAAAAGTTGTCATTAAAAGAGAGGTTAAGGAGTTATGGAATATGAGAGGTCACCCACTTAATGGGGGAGTTAGAGTAGGTTTAAGGAATGTGAAGGGGTGGGGTTCGTGTGGCCCCACATCACATTTAACCTCACTTAGGTAGTTAGGTTCACCCAACCTCCATCATTTTGTTTTAACCACTTTAAAGAAATAAAATTAGTTGCACAAATTTTATTTCTCGGAAGTATTTATCCATAAAACTAAACAACTCTTCCTAAGAAAAGGAAACTCTGGAAAAGGTCTTCTTAAGCAATTACCAGTGATGTGGTTCCATCGGTGCCCTTAGATTTCGATTCTGAGCACCGGTTCAATAGATAGAAAAACCGGCTCGTTCGCTCACTGGACGTACCCGAGCTAAACATCGGAAATTGATTTCGGGCACATCAGGCCTTCGAATCAGGTGCCGTTAGAAACTACGTTATCATAAAATCCCAAAGAAATTAAGAAAAAAAAAATTCCTTGAAATTTTAGGGTCTTTACATTACTCCCACCTCAGGGATTTGTGTCCCCATAAAGCTTTAACACAACCTAGGGATACAAAAGAGGTACTGAGAACGCATCTGAGCCTTCTGCTCCCATGTGTCCACCAGGAGGTTCCCGTGCTACCAACGAAAGAGCACAATAGGAATCGACCATCCTCGTAGGACCCGCTCATGTCGATCCTCAACCTCTATTGGAACCCCAAAAAAGTCACTCCATTGCCAATGTCTAGCTCCCCATGGTCGATGATATGTGTCGAGTCAAACACGTATCTCCCCAGTTGAGATATGTGGATGTTTCCGGGCACCTGGTGCAACTGAGGTGGATGGTTCAAACAGTAATCTACCTCTCCTACCCAGCTGAGGACCTGAAAAAAGGTCCACTAAACATCAGATATTACTTGCCGCCTTGGCCTCATCTCTGTAAACCTCGTCGAGGTGATACCCGTATAAGGTTGTGATCATAATCCTCGAACTCTAGAGGTCTCCCGTTCCTAATTAGAAATGAAACTCAAAACTCCTGCTGCCACGAGGGTACGGTTAGCCGACTCAAGAGTGATCGGCTACACCCTCATATGCATGAGTTTATCTTGTGCTGCCTGGTGTTTCCTTTTCGCCGACCAAGGAAAACCCATCCCAACGTTGTAGGTAAACCACAACCTCTTTGCCTAATACAGTCAATCTATGTATGAACCGTGAATCCAATCCATACCCAGACCGACATCATAAGGCCTCAATGCTATCACCAAGAGATCCAAACTGAAACTCTCGCCTCAAGGGTCTGACCACACTGTCGGCATAAGTGTGGTTATCGAGTCTCCTCCCAAGGTATCTCCAGACGTCAGGGTCAAGTCCACAGCTTACCGGAAACTCTAGGACTGTGACCAGATTCGTGGAAGGAAGGAATGATTAATATCTACGTCTGTTACTATGGAAGCTAGTAGTGGACATAGACTATCCCTAGAATAATTCTTAGAGCCATTGGGTCACACTCCTTGACCTCATGCAGCTACTCTCTTTCCCTTCCCTCCAGCTCCCTGAGCCTAGCGGGGACTACAAAGGTGGGTGATTGTAACATTGAGAAAAGTAAACCACACCATGCTGCTATCCTAGATCTGCTTCCACATCTTCTACTCTTCAAATTCATCCTTCCTTGACACTTCCTCTTCTTGAAACATTTTACATGTCCAAGTCTCTGGGACTGACGCCAGTTCGCATCTTCTCACCGCTAACATTCAATGGCTATAACCGATCAGCCAAAGAACATTCAACCGCAAAGGTTCTCTCTAGCACACTAACATAAGTAGGAATGCATAGAGGAAATAATGCTTACTCAGATATCCATTAAACACACCTAGCTCTGAGATCCCAGCTCTAAAGCAATGATCATATTGTATTCATCAAGTACCAAGAACGATTATACGCCTCGATGAATTCTAAACTACCGAAATGTCATCCTGTTGAAGCTGTATAAGCTCTAGAATACTCTCCGCCACTTTCTCAAGACATTCCTCATCCTCCTGTGAGTCGGGCTCACCTCGGAACATGAGGGTATCTGATGTTGGAACACATGTAAGGCAGTAAGCCTACATGTGTTGCCTACCGGTACCGCCGGTTGTAACTGCTGACCAACAGGTAGTGATATATAGCTGACACACTACCCGAAGGCACTATCTCAGGAATCAGTCCACATATCGAAACCTCATCACTATGCAGACCATCCTCATGGTCATTCACTGGAAAACACTGGTATACAAGTCCACCATCCACTCTATTGATGTCTCAGGTAGATGGAAAACTCTAGCAATCGCCTCCAGCTAGTGCTCTGCTGTCTGGGAATCTGCCTCACCTCGTAACCTCGGAGGCCTCTACTGCTGGAAGTCGCGCAATGCGCTCTGCCAGCGTGCACAGTTTGCTAGTATGGCTGGTGGCATCTGCTGCCCAATAGGTGGTGGTGCTGCTGGTACACCCCCCGAGGGTGCCAACATAGTAAAAAGGGCCCCGCACCAGAGCCTCGCCGCTCGGTGGGCCGTCATAGAGTACTCTCTTGGAAACTCAAACTAACTGTCTGCATAGAGACATCCTGAACAGATGCGACACGGTCAAACGATTTATACCTGCTGAGCTGACCTTGTTTGAGATGACTTTTAGACTTTTTGGAAACACACACGCAATCAATTTTTTTGTGCACAATGTCGGAAATCAGTAGTCAGGGTCCTGGTGTATGGATATGTCGGCTGCCACACCAACACTGGACTCCCTGAACTGAAGACCACACTCAGTACCCATAACACTATTGCTTCACAGAAAAGAAAGATCAGAGTCCTAAGTTCTGTGGTAGAACCGACTCCTCTGATACCAATTTTCAACGACCCGTCCTCGGGGCCCATGCCGTGACTACCCCATGCCCGCCTTCCATAGGCCAGGGGCGGGTGACTAGCACGAAGGCGTAAATCTCAACAATTGGGAACGTATTGCCTTTATAAAAGTAAACAAACACCACAGAGTACAAGCGGAAGTAAAACACTAAGTAAAACTGAAACAAGATGTGTTGAAAGTAAAGGGGCCGGAAATACAAGCCCAACTGTAAAGTACAAGGAAAAAGATAAAATAGCCAGAAGGTGACAATAAGCTCATGGGTCGTGCTCCTCGGATCCTACCTAAAGGGTAGGTACAGATAGTGCAGCTCCTAGATCGTCCACCCCAGATCCTACCTGAAGGGTAGGTACAAATAGACTCCATAATGATCTCGCCTGTCAACCTCCTCCGTGTGTCATCTCATCGTGAATTTAACCACTGGATATTGTCTCGTCATGAGGTCCACCTTTGGGTACCATCCTGTCCTCGAACACTCGGCCTATGTCTGCGCTGCCCATCGTCTGCAACCAACACAATGAGGTGCGGGCATAGCCCGTGCAGGGGTGAGTATAACGATACATAGTAGGGACCCCGATACCCTGAAGGACTCACTAAATCCAACAAGTATAACCACAAATAATGATCTCAACAGATATCCTCTACTTAGGTATATACCCATACATATACCTATGTTATCAAATAACCCATCTCAATCATGAGGAAACACAAGATAATGACATCAACGGATAACCACTACCCAGGTATATTCCCATACATATACCTAAGTTAAGAAGTGACTCATCTCAATATTGAGGTAAATACAAAGATCATATATTCAGCTAAACCAAGATTTTATTAATGATGTCGAAAACACAACTGCTGGAGAACTCCTCCTATGTCGAGTAAAGTGGGTCTGCCGCTACAACCATGCACGCCCCACTAACCTTGGACTGCTGTAGTACTCTACCTATCGTGCACTGTGGGCCTGCTGCTACAACAATGCGCTTCCTACCATGGTTCTGCCACTACAACCAAGTGCTTCCACTCATAGGCTCTAGAGGTACTCCTTATGATGAGTACCGCGGGTCTGCCGCTAGAACCAAGCGCTCCTCTACCGTGGGTCTACCGCTACAACCAAGCGCTCCCCCTCATAGCCTCTAGAGGTACTTCTTCTGTAGAGTACCGCGGGTCTGCCACTACAACCAAGCGCTCCTCCACCGTGGGTCTTCCGCTACAACCAAGCGCTCCCCACTAGGCTATCTGAAACACACCGAGACGATAGATCTGTAGTCGTCAAGTCTCAGCCAGCTACCACGTCTCTGCACTCTACTAGCTCGTCAGTGGGAGGGTCCATTCCACAAGCTACTATTCGATACTCCAAGTATCACAATGTTCCATGAAGAAGTATCTCAAAGGATAGCCTCATCTTAGGGGTCTCAATGCAACAGAAGACGCGTCAGTCGGACGCTCGGTCTGTGAGTCAATAGTCTTTTTCTCCCTAGGGGCCCGGTTGGTTTTGTGTGCGAACCACCCCGGTCGTATCTCGACTGTACCCCGAACATTCTGAGGGTATAATCATAGGGTCCGTTTCTCAACGTGTTATCCAACGCCGCTGACGGTTCGTCAAACGGACGACCGATTTGAAAGTTATCAGCCTCCCCGTTCTAGGGGCCCGGTTGGATTTCAGGTACAATCCAACCTGGCCACTAACCAACTGCATCCAAAACATAGGAGAAGCATACCAAAAGTTCCGCCTCATCAAGATGAATCCAATAAAGTCGACGATACATCAATCGGACGTCCGGAGCTCATGATATAAATGATTCCGTTCCATGGGCACGGTTGGTTTCGTATCCGAACCGACCCGGCCATACATAAAGTTCTCCGAAATCTTGAGTCTAATATACCAAAACGACCGTCTCAGTCCAAGGATCACATCTCAACTGACGGTGCATCGATCGGAGGTTTGTGGGCCATGATATGGGTGTCTGAACGGAAACTACCCGAAAATAGGTGGTTCGGGCCCGGTCCGACCCGGCCCGAGACCCCATGGGTCGGCCCGAACCGGGCCGACCCGAACCGGGTCCAGGTCCAAACCTCTTGGGAATGACCTAGCATGGATGGCGCGGCCCGACCCGGCCTGCGCGCATCCCGGACCAACCTCGCCTTGGCGGCCCGGCCTGGCCCTGGCGCTGCCGCGGCGGGGCGCCCGCGTGGCCAGCGGGTGCGAGGGTAAAAAAACTCCGCGGCCGACGTAACCGGCATGGCTTTGAGCCACGCCGCTCCGCCTTCGGAATGGCTAAGCTGTTCTGGTTCGGCCCGCCGCCACGGCTTAGCCGCGGCGGTTCCGTTCCTGCTTCGCGCCGCCGCCACCTTTCGCGGACCACAGGTCGCGCGCCTATGGACGGTTTTGCTCGCCGCCTTCGCCAACGGTCCTCCCGAGATTCGAACTTAACTTCGGAGACTTCAAAACACCACTGCGGCCCATTCCAAAATTTTTTGTTGATCCTCTTTCAATTAACGATCTGTTGAGACTTCGATACGCCACAACTACGCGGCGCGATGACGCCGCGATTCTTCATTGTTTCCGCACGGTGTCGCTGCATTGCGCCGCCTTTTGTCATACCACAACAAGAGAAATCATAAAACCGGGGATGAGGGTCAGCCGTTTTCGTACAGTCCGACGTCCTCCCATCATTACGATAATAGGTAGCTCAACAACTATCAACAAAATAATCAAAGGCAAAAGATATAATCCACATAAATGAGAAATATACAATATTCCCCTACCCTGTCGAATTTGTTGAGCGAGGGTTAGTCACAGAATTTATCGTCGTGGAAGAAGGTGTCGCAGAAGGGGAGAGTCATTGGCATCGTGGTACATGGCGTCTTGTAGTCGATCTCCGAGGATTCAGCGTTCTTTGTCGGAGATCTGTGCGTTCTTCGCGTTCTTCGCGTTCTTCGACGAATAAGATGAAGATCTTCAAGCCTCCCATTTTTCTCCCAATCACCTCTAAACACAAAAATTCCAACCAAAAATAAAATAAATGCTTCAATTATTTTATTATCATGAATTTAGTTTTAAAATCCAAAAATTGAATTAATCCACATAATTAAAAGTTTCCATTAAAAGAGATGTTAAGGAGTTAAGGAATATGAGAGGTCACCCACATAATGGGGGAGTTAGAGAAGGTTTAAGAAATGTTAAGTGGTGGGGTTCATGTGGTCCCCACATCACATTTAACCACACTTAGGTAGTTAGGTTCACCCAACCTCCATCCTTAGGTTTTAACCACTTTAAAGAAATAAAATTAGTTGCACAAATTTTATTTCTCGGAAGTCTTTATCCACAAAACTAAACAACTCTTCATGAGCAAACACAACTCTGGAAAGGACTTTTTAAGCAATTATCGGCGTTATGGTTCCATCGGTTCCCTCAGATTTCAATTACAATCATCGGTTCAAAAGATAGAAAAACTCGCTTGTTCGCTCACTGAACGTACCCTAGCTAAACTTCGGAAATTGATTTCGGGCACACCGGGCCTCAGAATTAGGCGCCGTCAGAAAATGCGTTCTCTTGACATCCCAATGAAATTATGAAAAAAAAATTTCCTTGAAATTTCCGGGTCTTTACATATTTTAGATTTAAATGTTGTTCAAGATTTCTAATTACATTGATATTTTTTTCAAATTGCAATGAATATAGGAAAAATGTATTTTTTTTAAAAAAATTGTACATAAAGAAAGTTTATTTCTTTTCATTGAATATGATGATTATGTGTTATGTAATGTTTAGAATATTATAATTTAGTTTGATTCTTATTTTTTATTATAAAACAATTAATGATATTTGAATATATATTAATATGTTTGATTTATTTAATAATGTATTGGGTTATATTTTAAATTAAATTTTCTCATTTCAGTAATTGAATTTTATTTTGTTTCCAAAATTTATTTCAATATTTTATTCGTGGTTTTGTGATTCACGACACATTTGATAACTTATTAGGGTGATTTTATGAATTGAGATTTATGAGGTATTAAGGACTATTTTTCACCTATTGGTAATAGATTGGATGTTTCCATTATTTATTAGAATAATGAGATTGATTATTTCATCTAGAATGTTATTTTTTTTAATAATTTCCATGTTTATGAATGGAATAAAGAGAATTGGAGTGGTATATTATATGTGTTTGGTTTTTTCATAAGGCCAATTGCATCATATACACTCACATACCATTTATGAATGGCTGATGTTAGAGGTTTTATAGAAGTCTAATTCCATCATACGCCCTCACATACAATTTATGTATTGGTGATGTTAGAATTTGGTGAGAAATCCATTGATTTGAATTTTATATTTATTTGGTTAAATCATTCAAAAATATGATTCTTTTAATTTTCAAGAACTAGTTTCGCTCATGTATGGATCAGGAATTCCCATCAGTCAATGTCACATGGTACGCTAGGGGATGTTTCGTGTCAAATATTTTAGGTTCATGGTTTGTTTATAACAGATCCCCAATTGTCATATGGGTTAAAATGGAACATTTAAGTTATGATGTCAAAACCAGGAGTGGTTTGTGTCGGAATAGTGTTGAATACACTTTTCTACCAGGATCCTTAAATTATACTTTTTTATTGTTTTTTGGGTCTTAAAATTTGAAATTTAAATGTGAATTTGTGGTTTATTTTGACATAGATAGATTAAATTAAGACATGTATCATGATATAAATACCTTCAAAATAATGTTACAAATTATGTAAATAATATTGGACAATGTTAATGACCAAAATTAATATGAGTGTTTGAATTATAATGATACAATATGGATTTTTTAAAAATAAAATTATTTCCAATATTGTTTCCATATATGTTGATGGGGAATTAGTGATTCTTTGATAATAATTATAGATTCACATGATGTAAATGTGATTTAATTCTAGATTAATTATACATACTTCATAATTTTATGATTCTTTAAGAGTTCTTTATTATTAAATACATGTTTTTTGGAGTTAAAATTACTTTCAATAAGTTCCAAAAATTAAAATATTTATTTTCATGAATATATATATTTGATGAAGACCATGTAAAAAATAATTTCATGTATAATAATGTGGAATTTAATCTACATTTTTATATATAATTATTTTTGTAGGTTTTACTTACTTTTTATTGATGTTTATCCATAATATTGGGGTCAAAATAAAAATGAATCATACTTGATCAACCACTGAATTTTTAAAGTAGTAATCAACCACACTCAAGGGTAAAAATCATGCCAACTCAAATAGACACATAGCATGATATTGACCCATTTAATTTCACTCATATAGTGTGTGTAATTATCTGCACTATAGGTGTGTTAGTGGGCCTGTATAGGTAAGAACAGTCTAGGATCTTATGTGTGTGAATGTGTGGATATCAGAGACGACCATGTGCTACATACCGAGTGATCAAGGATATATGTAATTATAAATTGGATAGCTCACAAAAGAAAAAAAAATTTGTCGTAATTGGCTAGTACATACTTTTAAACCATTTAAAACGTATAAAAAAAATATTCCATTGAATTGGGATCTTATAATTTTTTTGATCTACTACATAAGTCACAATTAACCTCCATTAATCTAATCCATTTTTTCCTAAACTCTGTATTAATTTTCAATAGGTGGTAATTCCACTATTTTTAGGATTCCAATTCCAAAATATCTCTCTTCATTGTTGTGGGTTCAAAATTGCCAGTTCCATGGAAATTCATAAAATAATATTCTACGTTGAGCTATGATGTAATCAGTAGGATTTAACTAAAATAAGATAATGTAAAATTTTCATGGTTCTATATATTAATATCACACTACATTTTGTAAGAACGACTACACCATTGTTTTTCATCTTAAATAAAATATGAATCCATATGGAATAATTTCCACACATATGTATTTTCAATGATGTAGTGAGTCAAAATTTGTTTTTTGAAGAATTGTCTTACATTGAAGATAATTTTTTTTCATATTTATTGTTATTTTAATAGATGATATTAAACAACGTACATGCACATGATTATAAACTAACGAGGGAAGAAGCAACATTCCTAGTAACCATACATGAAAAAATTATACATACATAATATATAAGTTCATGATTCATGAATAATTTTCATGTTGAAGAACTTATGTTTTTAGTTATGGTATCTATATTAATGATGTCCTGTGATAAATATGATGAATATACATTTTATCTTCATAGATAGAACATGTGAGAGCTATGGGGGATTTACACCATGGAAAAATGTGTATATATTCATGTTTAGATTTTAATCCTACAAAATATGTAAGAACATGGTATTTTTTAGAGAAATATTGGGTATGTTTTTATGTAATTTTTTTGTCATTATGTACCTTTGGGAGGGAGAATGACACGGGGAGTTTTTTTTGGTGAAGTTATTAAAGAACATGGGTAGGTATGTTTTGTGCACGGTTTGCGCACATTTGGCCAAAATATGTGCAAGATAATTGTGAAGACATTGTAGGTTGGTACTATTGGAACATAGTTTTCCTAATCATGTGTCATGGAGACATGAGGTCAGTGAAAGTCTACATAGTTGGTGCATAAAATGGCCTAACCATGTGGCCTCCCTTGTGAAACCATGTGCACGAATCAGGTTTGTCCAAAAACTGGGTACAAAACCACCTTAACCAAAAATCCACTTTACTTTGACCTAGGATCAGCCTTCAAAATTTTTGGGGGATCCCAGAGCCTTCTAGAATGATTCCCAGATAATCCTAACTCCATTCACCAAGAAAAAAATACTAGATTGAAGATCCATTCTTGTTCTGGTATTTCAATTTTATTCTAATGTTTCAATCGTCCATTCTCTTATCATTCCCAGATCTTTTCATGGAAGATCTCCCCTATTTTCTATGATCGAAAACGATGTGTTGAGATCTAGAAATATGATTGTGTAAATATATCATTATTCATATGATCGTAATGTTATGATTTTAATTATTTTATGGATTTATATCGGAATCTTGATCGACGACAGTATATCGGTCGGATATTGGGGATTTTTTTTGGGAGAACATACTTCAATAAAACAAGATAGGTGGTCTAAATCTAACTTACATAGTCTTGGATTTGATATGTGTATTTGTATTTAATTTTCTTCTAGAATCCCTCAATTATTTATTTCCTAATTTTTAGTAATTTGGAATGAGAAATTGAATTTAGATTACCTTGGAGATCATTATATAATTGAATCACAGAAAAGACTGGGGGGTTCCCAAGTAGATATTTTGGATATTTTTATGGGGTGAGA
This sequence comes from Viscum album, assembly GCA_963277665.1. NCBI lineage: Eukaryota > Viridiplantae > Streptophyta > Magnoliopsida > Santalales > Viscaceae > Viscum > Viscum album. The sequence continues at coordinate 1,538,222,384 of OY728147.1, read as the reverse complement.
TATTGTAACTGATATATTGAATTTGTTGTGTTACAATTATTAATTTGGGGGAATTAATTATGAAATAATGTATTACAATGTAGGATAATTAATTTTGAGACTTAATTATGTTCCATGATGTTGATCAATGATAATTAATTGTGAGAATTAATTATTATAAAGTGATATTTGAAATGTATAATAAATAGTGATGAATTAATTAGGTAATGAGATTTGTGTTGATTGATAAATTAATTCATGAATTATTTAATGGGTATTGTACTTTTTTAATAGTTGAGTTAACTAATGGACTTTGAAATGTTTATCTAATAATTTTTAAGTAATTGAATGATGTGGAAAATTATTGTGAATTAATGAAAAATTAAATGGATGGGATAATTGTGGTTCTAGAAATGGCATTCTAGACTAATTAAATGTTGGGAGATGAACATGGAATTATTCCAAAAAAATTATACAAGCATGCGATTATTGGGTGCTAGGAATGATGACCTACACCAAATGAGATATTGTGTTATAATCATGTCGACATATACTTATTGATATTTGGAGTGCTATAAATGATGACCAACACCAAAGGATTAATAATAATGAATGATGATCCAACTGGGATAAATGAATTAAAATTGGGCCTAATGTGATAATTAACGATTAAATGGAAATGTGATAACTTTATAATTATGAATTGTTTTTTTCCTTCATAGAACATCATTGACTATATTTTGACTGTACATGTTTTTGGCACAGTTGTTGCTGGACTACTGAGTTGTAATCAACCCCTATTTGGGCCGCTTGATGAGGACTCAATTAGACATTTTTGATGTAGGGAAGTATAAGTGAAAGGTATGCGGATAGGTTGTTGTTTGGGATTGCATCATGAGATAGGGAACAAGACATGCTTTGGGACCCACTTCGGAGTCGTTGTGTCCTTACATTCAGTTTAATTTTATAGACACGAATTTACCATTGTCGTGGAATGTTTTACCTTTCAGTTGAGTATTGTATTTTCTTTTTTTGGTTATCTTATGAAATGTATTTGTTATGGTAATTTATACAATTACACAGTTGGTTATAGTTATTTTATTTTGTAGGTTTTGTACTATGATAAAAGGGGTTATAGTCTCCCCATGACTTACTTACTAGATCCAAACTACTAGTTAAAACCCTCTGGCATATGGGGATGCACGCATGAGGTCATGTGGCCAACAGGATTGGGGCACCATTCAGTGGCTCCCAAGTAAGGACCTCAAAAATAGGAATCAAAGGATTATTCTTTTCTTTCATATTATTTTGTATTTCTGTTTTCTGAATGTTATACATGAATGAAGGATGATTTGATTCTTTGTAATAACGTCATGATTGGGAGTTTCAAACCCATGTATGGAGGAAAATCCATGTACTTAGGGTGGGATTGTTGTCATTTTTTTTATTTGTTTCAATTGGATATTATTTCAACTTTGGTGATTCACTTATGCTGTGTGTGATATTTTTTAAAATAAGTTCTTGAATTTTAATTCATGGCATAAATAGGCATGATTATGGGGTCAACATGAATCATTATAGTAACTTAGGGTTTTTATGACATAAATAATTTTTGGCAGTCACAGGAAAATTATTATAGGTATGTTGTTGAATATCAACTATTTATCCTTGTTGTGAAATTGAAATAATGATGGATAATGAGAATTAATGGGTGTCTAATTAAAATGTTGATTGATGAAAAGTGTATTATCAGTAAATTAATTTTTGTACTAATAAATGTAAGATAATATAATGAATTACTGGATGGATTAATTATTGAGACTGTGTGTACCCTTATTAAACAAGAACATGGAGTAGGATGGTTAACAATAGTTATATGGCCTCAGAGTTGATCGTGTTCTGAGAAAAAGTGGAAATGACAGGTTGAAACATGTTTTGTTAGTTTTTCATCTTAGTTAAATGTTATAAGGTCACATTATAAGACCTAAGACGTGTGATTAGATTGTACAGATATTCCACCATGATGCTTATTGATGGAGAGACTAAGGGGCATGTCTCAAAATGAAATTCTAGTCTGGGAATAGTAGGAACCATTTCTGAATGATTTGGAGTAAGGGGAACAGTTTTGAGAAAAAATATCCTGTTTCATGTAGTTCATGGAGATAGACCTTTGGATGGTTCAGAAAAGCATGTTGGAGTTGACAAGGGAGTTTCTCCTACAGAACCCTCCAAAATTTACTGTAGAGGGTGGACTAGAGGGATATTATTTTTGGATTGAATTCATAGAGATGATTCTAGACCATTTTTAGACTCCAACTAAGTGGAGGGTTCATTTGCATACTTATATGCTATGGGGGGTAGCGGAGCACAGGTGGTACATTGGGGTGAAATCTGAAGAGGATAAGGATATTTTATGGAAGGAAATTTTGGAGAAGTTCTTGTAACACTTTAATCTAGGGACTCTGAGACAATAGAAGGCTTCAGAATATATTTATCTGACCAAATGAAGAATGTCCATAATGGAGTAAGATGAACATTTATCAGATTTAGATCATTTTCTCCCAGACATTATGGAATATGAGACTTCTTCCGAAGAATGATTTCAGTATTGAATTAGGTGTGAAATTATGTCCCAAACAAGTATCTTTCTTCTGATTTATTTCTCAGAAGTGGTTAATTATGATCTCATTTTAGAGGGGAACCTGAAGGAGGCTTCCATCTTTGGACACATAGCTGGACGATCATGGAGTGGGCCTTCAGATAGCAGGAAGCACCATGATATGAACCTAAGTCAAGAATGTGGAAAGAAAGGTGGACAGTTAGAGGGTCCAGTTGAACTAGATCTTACTCATGTGCTTTTACAGTACAACAGTGGGAAGAGACACAATCGTACACATTGTCATTGACCACCAGTGGAGTGCATGTTTTGGGGAAAGATGAAACAACTATAGATGTTCTACAAAAATTAGTGGCAAGATTGTGTGGAAGGAGCTCATGCTCAGAGTTAGAGTGTGGGAAGGGGGTCTTCAATACCATATAGTTCTGGAAGATGGATTCTACTGGAAGTGTAAGGAGAGGCATTTGACATTATGCTTCAGTGTATGATAGCTCATATCAACATAGTGGTGCTACACATGGAATATAGATTACTCTACAAGTAAGATGGGAAGGATAGTTACATTTTTTTCCAACTACACTTGTGGAGACTTAGGTTGGTCTATCGATAGTGAGATGTACTATTCTAGTTACTTCGACAACAACTACTCTATTGTTTGATACTAGTGCCTCTCATTCCTTTATAACTATAAATATTGTAAATGGGTTGAGCATGGAGGTGGATTCCATAAGTGCAGTGATGAATATTGATACACCATTGGGAATAAGGTCTAGGGATATATATTTATTCAAGGGATGTTTTCTAGAGATCGGAGTGTATCATTTTATTTTTGATTTGTTTTTCCTTGATATAATGGGATTCAATCTGATTATGGGTAAGGACTAGCTAGTTTGCATACCGAGACCACATATAGTGATACCATAAGAGATAGAACATTGTATCACCTAAGGGTGACCAGTATGTTCACCTTGTTGAATGAGATGTCTATAAAGGCATAGATGGTCTATTTATAGAAAAAGTGGGAGTGCTTATAGCCCAATTCACTAGTGTGATTATGGATGATGGATGTTGAAATAAATTCATCATTCCACCATTGGTATAATTATTTATGGATTTATTTCTAGGAGACTTTTGAGGGTTTCCACCTAAGGGAGATGTTTAATTCACTATTTATCTCATGTAAGGGGTTATGCCGATGTCTATTCCACCTTATAGAATAGATCCTACTGAACTTCAATAGCTCAAAATGAAATTGGAGGAGTTGGAGGATAAGGGTTTTATCTGCCCATGTACATCACCTTGGGGATCATCTACTTTCTTTTTAAAGAATGTTGGCTAGAGTTTAAACTTGTGTGGAGACTACTAAAAGATGAATTAAATGACCATGACGAACTGATATACTATACAAAAATGTTATTTTATCGTAATGCCATTTGGGTTGAAATATGATCCATCAATATTTATAGTGTTAATGAATATGATCATTCATACATACTTATATCAATTTGTGGTCGTGTTTTTGGATGTCATCTTGGTGTACTCTATGACATATGATGATCATGCCCCGCATCTCGAAATTTTCGTGGTAATACTTGGAGACCATAGGCTATATTCCAAGCTATCTGAATGTTAGTTTTGGATTGAAAAGATATTATTTTCAGGGAACATCATCTCAGAAGATGGTGTGGCAATGGACCGAGAAATAATGTAGGTAGTGGTTTCATGGAAGCATCCCAATAATGGTTTTGATATCCAAAGATTTTTGGGATTTGATGGTTATTATAGGAGGTTCATCCAGGACTTCTCTTGATTGGAAACACTACATGCAGGGTAGATAATTAAAGGGATAATGTTTGATTGGATATGAGCATGCACGATTGATTTCTTGTAATTGATGAAATGCATGACATCAACACAAATTATGGTCTTACCTGAGTCGGGTGAGCAACACATAGTGTATTGTGACACTTCGAGGATCAGACTTATAGTAGTGTTGATGAAAGGGGATTGAGTCATTACTTATGGGTATTGAGAGTTGAGGCCTCATGAACAGAATTACACTACGAATGAACTTGATTTGACAGTAGTGGTTTATGATCTAATGTTTTTATGACACTATCTTTTCAGTGAAACGTTTACAGTTTTTACAGATCAAAAAATCATAATGTATTTGTTTTCACTTAATGAATTGAAACTTATTTATAAAATATGTGAAAAGTATATGTAGTCTATTTATTTTGAACTGGTATATACACTCGAGAAGGGGAATAGTGCAGTTGATTCCTTGACAAAGAAAAATTATACTCAGATGGTATATGAGTTGAGTGCCGAGTGGAAGATGATGACTTCAACGGGGGAAATGCATGTGGTAGTTCGAGAGAGTCATAAGAGGATTAATCAAGTTTCTGTAGTTGTGGATTCAACACATTTGTGATATATTATCAATAAGATGTATGGGGATCTAGATTTTTAATCCTTAAGGGATTTCATGAAGATGGGGAGACACCTTTAGACAGAAAAATAAATAAGGATGAGATCATTTATGTGATAAATCAGGTTTTTGTTCCTAAGAGTATTCAACAAGAACTCATGTAAGAATTTCATTCTTAATGATGAGTGGTACTTCCTGGGGTGAAAAAAATTATTCTATGACCTTTGATGATAGTTTTGGTGTCCATGCATGAAAAAGGAGATAACAAGGTTTGAAACAATATGTTTTACCTTTAAACATTTGAAGGAATAACATCAATAACCTGAGGCCTATTGTAGATGTTTCCTATTCTAGAATGGATGTGGGATAACGTTATTATTGATTTAATTATAGGATTTCCAATTACTCTTACAAAGGATGAAAATATGTTGTTTGGTGTGGATCGACTAATTATAGTAGAAAGGTTCTTATATACTAGGGAAATTGTTACAGTAGTATAGTTGGGAGAACTATACTTGAGAGAGATTTCATTTACATGCAGTGCCAATTACTATAGTTTCAGATCGTGATTCACTCTTTTCATCATGCTTCTTGTACGGCTTACAGAATGTGATTGGTACACAGATGCTATTAAGTAATGACTTTTACTCTTAGATATATGGGTAGTCATAACATACCTTATAGGTGTTAGAGGATATGTTGTGAGCATGTGTGCTTGAATTTGGGGGTAATTTGGAGAAGTAGTTGGCTTTAGTGGAATCTCTCTATAACAACAGTTATCAAGAAATAATACTAATTAAACCGTATGAGGCACATTATGTTTGACCATTCCGATCATTGTTAATTTTTTTTAGAGATGGATGATTCATTGCTATTAGGACTAAGTCTTGTTCAGGAGACATCATAATAGGTAAAGTTGATTTGGAAACATATAGATATGGATCAGAGTATGAAGAAGTCATATGTTGATAGATGGAGATGAACCCTAGAGGTTATAGATGGTGACCATGTATTCCTTTGGTTGTCTCCTAGATTGGGAAACCACAAGATATAGAGGTAGTTCAGCTTGGTACCCTAGTTTGTAAGACCATTTGAGGTGCTGGAGAGAATCGGGCCTATCACGTAATGATTAGCAGTTCCACAAAAATTCATTACTATGCATGATTTTTTCAATGTGTCACAACTACAGCAGTATATCCCTTACCCTTCTCATGTGATTTATGTAGAATAGGTTGACCATGAGATATAAGTGTCCTTTGGAGAGGATCTGATACGTGTGTCAGGTCGTAGTCAGAATGGGTTATAGGGAAAGACAGTGTCGTTATTTCATGTGTTATGGAATCATTGAAGTGTTCAAGGGGAAACATGAGAATGGGAAGTAGAAATGATGTCTCAATGGACCAATACATTTATCATAGATTCATAGAGTTTTTTTGGGAGTGTTGATCGATGATGAGCTATTATATGGTGGGACGGTTGTAAGCTCCATGAAATTTCTAGAGCAATAATGGGTGTGTTCTTAGGTATTATTGTTGTTATTAACTACCATGGGGTTGGTTTATGACTAGGCATGTGTTTTGGTAATGTTTCAATAGAACATGGGATGATAGGTGGTTGTGCCCAGTTTTCGCATGGTTTAGCCAAACCATGCATTAATAACAATTAGGATAGTGGTTGTCAACAATGTTAGTTCATGGTTTTCATAACCATATGCCATCGAGCTGTGCGAGCAGTGGAAGAATGCACGGTTGGTGCAAGGTTTAGAATAAGCATTCAACCTCCTAGGTATATGTGTGTGTGTGGAGCAGAGAAATCTGAATATTTGATTTAAAAACACCTAAAACCATGAAACCTCTCTCCTCTAACCTGTGTCCGTCCTTGATAATTTCAGCATGATCATAGAGCATTCTAGAATGATTTTTATACCTGATAAACACCGTTCAGGGAGATAAAAATCCATGATCGAATATCCTTTGGTATTTTGGTATATAGATTATATCTCAATGTTTCTCCCATCTATTCTGTTATCTTTACTACATAAATTTTTGGAATATCTCTCTCATTTTCATCAACATAAACCTATGTGTTGAGATCTATATCTAGGATTTTAAATCTCGTCTTAGATTTTAAAGATCATGTTGTTTTGATATTAATTTTAGTTTAGGGATTTATATCTGAAGCTAGATTGACAATGTTGTTAAACTCAGGTTTTCAGGATTTTCATTGGGTTAATATCCTTTAACAAACTGTGCTAGGTGGTTTAAATCGATCTCCCAGAGTCTTGGATTTTATATGATTATGTGAGTATATGTATTTTCTAGAATCCATTGAAGACTGATTTCATGAATTGGATTAATTAAGAATGATGAATTGAGTTTTTATTACCTTCATGGTAAATTTATAATTGAATCACAGAACAAACGAAGGGGTTTCCCATGTAGACATTTTGGATATTTGTTATGGGTTTGGATATTTTAATTGATATATTAATTTTTTTTGTCAAGATTGTTAATTAATGGGAATTAATTTTCAAATGATGTTTGGCTATGTAAGATAATTAATTGTGAGAATTAATTATGTGCCCTGATGATAATCAATGATAATTAATTATGAAAATCTTTTATAAAAAATTGATACTTGATATGGATAATTAATTGTTAATAATTATTTATTGAATGCTAATTATGATGATTGATTAATTAATTGATGGATTAATTAATGTATTATGTTCATAGTTTATTGTTGAGTAAACAAATGGACTTTTGAATGTTTAACTGATTGTTGTATTATTAGTGAAATGATGTGGGAAATTCATATAAATTAACAAATGATTAAATGGATGGGATTTGTTTGGGTCTAGACATGAAATTCTAAAAAAATTAAATGTGAGGACATTGAAATGGTGTTCCTCCACAATAGTTATCCAAGAATTAGATTATGGTGTTCTAAGCATGATGACCAACACTGAATGAGATATAGATTTATAGGCATGTTTGCCTACACTTAATGAGATTTGGTGTCCTAAGAATAATGACATACACCAAATGATTAATAATAATAAATGATTATTTAAATGGGAAATAAGAATTGAAACTATTCCTAATGAGTTGTACTCACGCACGATTTGGGCCACATAATTGGAACCCAATTATACATTGTTGTTCTAAGAGAAGATAAGTTCATGGACATATGATAGGTTTCTATTTGAGATTGGAGAATGGGAGAGGAAACTAGATGTTCTTCGAGACCATTATGGGATTCGTTTTGTCTTTACATTAAGTTTCATTTTAGACACATGCCGTTTTCATTTTGATAACATGTTTTAAATTTCATATGAGTATAGTATTTTCATGTTTTTGGTCTCTTATGACATGGATATTTTTAGTTATTTATATGATTCTACCATTAGTTTTTGTTAATTTATTTTATTGGTTTTATTCTAATTTCATATTGTATTGTATCCCCAAGGATAACATACCAGACCATCACTGTTAGTCAGCACCCTCTGGCATATTGGGATCTGAGAATGAAAACATGAGGCCAACTATAAGGTCCCGGTTCTGGAAGCCACCTGGAGGCGCCCCGTACCTGGTTGGTCACATGGCCTCAAGCACATTTACCCAAATTCCAGAGGCTGTTGACTAGCAGCGAGGGCCTTGGGTGTGATAGTGGGGAAACCATTCCCTCATTTGGAAAGTACACAACAGAACTAAAAATAGCATACAATAGAGGAAGCAGTAAATATCCAACAACAATGCACAACAGAAAACAAAAACACTAAACAACTGGAGAAAATATGTATATATGAAATGATGCATGATACATACCTAGAAATGCACCCAAAAAGGTTGTAATGCTTGAAATACAAACAGTACCAAAACAAGTATAAAATTAAAGATAAACAGCTCCTCAGAATCGCATGACTAAGCATGGTCCCATGCTATCCTGCAAAAAAGTAATCAAGTGCCAGAAGTCAAAGGGAACATTCCCTTGTCTATACCTGCAACAAGAACATAGTCTGTTTGGGCTCGAAAGCATGGCCCAAACAGGGTGTGAGACTAAATCCTAGTAGGAACCCACCCGAAGATCGATGCCTAACAATCACTGGGCATATAGTAGGTAATAGTACAGCACATAGTAAAAATTATAGTAAACAGAAGGTAGTAATCAGTAAGTAGTAACATTATGATATACAATAGTATTCAATTCACATTACAACAAGCATCAGTGAAGAAAATAGCTAACCACAATAGGAACGCCTCTAGGAAGTACTTGTAGCCAACCCATCTGGTCATATCCTTGAAGCACCAACAACCCTCTGGGCAGTGCACTCAGCCTAACCCCTCTCATTTGGTCATAAGAAATTATAAGAATCTTTGGGGAAGCTCGCTTGATCAATTCCCCTTATAGTCTAGGGCAGTCATGGACTCTCTAAGAAAGATCACACGGTCTAAACTCTTATAGACCCAAGGTATAGAAACACTCTAAGGATATCACTTGGTCAATCCTCCAATATTTTTAGGTCAATCAATGAATATCTGAGAAAGCTCGCTTGGTCAATTCCTCCTATAGCATGGAATGGTTTAAATAAAATCAAACACATAAAGACTCTATGAGGACGCTCACTCGGTCTACCCTCCCATTGTCTAAAATATAAAAGACTCTCTGGTGAATCTCACTCGATCAATCCCTTGTAGTCTATATTGTCCAAGACTCTCTGGGATGCTCACTCGGTCTATCCCTTATAGTCTATAGCACCAGGTTCTCACGGTCTCGTGCCTATCAGTGCATAATAATGCTATAAGGACAATGTACAGCTATAGAGCTACATGGCTAACCAGTCTACAGAATAACTAGTATGTGAAGAATATCATTCCATCCTATAGTCACAAGGAATGGAAAACAGGTATAACTGCCAAAGGATAACAATACCCAAAGGTTATAAATAGAACAAGGCATGGGAAAACATACAAGCACCGAAATTATCATCAAAGATGTTCAAATTAACTCTACACAAGCACACAAGCATGGCATGAAAACACCACAGGAAAAATGGTAAACACGCAATACCTTGTTCATGGGTATTGGTGGATATTTTCACATAAAATTCAAAGACATGCAAATGTAAGGCACAAACCACCTACCGTGATGCTAGGATATCAATATACATGAACCACAAGGCTTTATTCTCCTTATAACATCGTAGATCTATAAAAATGCACAAAACGATCAACCCACGATATCGTGAGAAATAAGGAAAATCATGGAATGAAACTCAAGAAGAAGAAAGATCTCACCGATGCGGTTCCAATGAAATCAACGGTGGTTGATTCAGAAAACAGACGGAGGCTCGGGGGCTCGGAGGATGTTCATGGCTGTACGAGGATCTCTCAGTAAAAGAACCCGGAGAAGAAGATGATTATGTCAATTAGGCACGACCCTAGTCCATTTAATGAAAGAAAGAAATTACATGGCGTGTAATTATAGAGTACACGGTGTGTACTAGGATTTTCTGTACTCTGCTTTAAGTGGCCTCCACATCGCCCCTACATACCGTGTGTGTGGTATGGACACGACCAACACACGACCTTGCGTAGAATTGATGTACATGGAATGTACTTTTAATGTACACGACGTGTACTTTGAAAATTTCAAGATTGTCTTATTTTCTTCAAAATTGACAAGAAAAGGAAAAACATACCTGAAACCATGATCCGGGTTCTTACAAACTTCCCCCCTGAAATAAATTCATCCCTGAATTTCCCTAGAGATGCGTAGAAGAAGAAACCTCAAATAGCTCGGACCACTGCTATCGTAAATCAGCCTCACTTTTCTAGGTCGCGTCCTATACTCTCCTGTGCTTCCATAGCACCCGTACAATAAGAACAGACCGACAAATGAGAACCTTCATACAGTGATCGAAAATCCATATAGGATGCTCCTCAAATGAAGCATCCTCTTCATGTTCAAACTCCTCAGGTTGAAATACATGAGACGAGTCTGAAAAGTAACGTCGGAGCTGAGAAACGTGGTAGATATCATGCATTTCCCAGTACCTCTGAGATAACTGCAACTGATAGGCAACCAACCCAACTATACTAAACACCTCAAATTGACCAATGTACCGTGATGAAAGCTTACCCTGTCTCCAAATCCCCTTGTGTCCCAACCTTGGTGCGACACGTAGGAAAATCGGATCCCCGGCCTCGAACTCCAGAGGTCGTCTCCACTGACCAGCATAAAACTTATATCGAGACTGTGTTGTGGCCATACTCTTTCGAACCAACTCTATCCACTCTGAGGTCTCCAGAACAAGAATAGGTCCCAGCAAAGCTGCCTCTTCTGCCTCCAGCCACCCCAATGGTGATTGGAATATCCATCCATAAAAATACTTATAAGGTTCCATCTAATTAGTTTCTTGAAAACTTTCGTTATAGGAAAAATCTTCAAGAGGAATATTCTTCTCCCAAGAACCACCAAAATCTAGAATTCACGCTTGGAGCATATCCTCATGCACTTGGATCATACGCTCAGACTGGCCGTATGTCTGGGGTTGGTATGCTATACTCAAAAGTACCTATATACCAAAACCCATCTGAATCCCCTACCAGAACCGAGAAGTAAAACACACATCCCTATCATAAACAAAGGATTGTGGAACTCCATGAAAACGTACAATCTCTCAGATGTACCACCACCCCAGCTCATCAACACTGATGGTCTCCTTGATTGTAAAGAAGTGAGAAACCTTCATAATCCTGTCAACGACAACCCAAACATCTAAACTCCCTCGAGGTGACCTCGGTAACCTGGTCATGAAGTCCATTGCGACATCGTTCCACTTCCACTCAGGAATAGATAACTTCTACAAAAGCCCCATTAGTCACTGATGCTCCGCTTTCACCTACTAAAAATAAGAACACCTCATGATGAACCCAGCGACATATCTATTCATATTGGGCCACCAATACTGGCAATGTATATCATGATATATCTCAGTGAAGCCAGGATGAACTGCCCAAACTCAGGAATGAAAATCCCGCATCAGCTCCTCGCGTTTGTCTATTGGCACCCATACGTGTCCCTGGAAACAAAAAATATCATCCTTGCCCATAGTCAATCCATGAAGAGGTATATTCCTAACACACTCTCCCACAGAAGTAGCCCCTTTGAGTCTGATAGCTACCTCGTCAATACCTAATCGAGAAGTGAAGAAGTAACAACCATAGAAGATAGAAAATTCAGCCCCTATCTATCATGCACCTCCAAATGTATTTTAGAGAACATAGCTATAAGACGCCACTAACTATTGGCCTCTAGAACCACCTGAATCTGAGTTCTCATACTCAATGCATCAGCAAATGCGTTTCCATTTCCCGGCATATAGGCTTGCTCACAGTCGAAAGACTGAAGATACTCGGCCCACCTGTGATGTCTCTGATTCATATCATACAGAGTGAAGATATAGATGAGAATATTTTGGTCGGTAAACACCAAACAATGCACTAAAAGAATATAATGTCTCCAACATTGTAAGGCAAGAACAACAGCTGCCAAATCCAGATCGTTCGTCAGGTAGTTCCTCTCGTGTGGCCTCAACTACTGAGACCCATACAGAATGACTCTATCTCCCAGAATAAGTACTGATCCCAGCCTGATACCTAAAGAATCATAGTAGACTATATAGTTCTTTCCCGACTCTGGAAAGACTAGTATCAGTGCTGACACCAACCACGCTTTAAGCTCCTAAAAGGCTATCTCACAATAATCTGACTATAATAAATTCTCCCCTTTCTTGGTCAGACCTGTCAGTAGTGCTGCAAGGAATGAAAAGTCCTTTATGAAATGCCTTTAGTATCCATCCAGCCCTAGAAAAGTCTGCACCTAAAAGACATTCTTTGGCTACTCCCAGGAAACTACACCTATCACTTTCTATAGGTCAACTGGAACTCCCATCTCTGAGATAACATGACCCAATATGTGAATCTGATCCATCCAAAAGTGGCATTTAGAGAGCATAGCATATACCTGATGCTCTCTCAGTGTAATCAGAACGATCTCAATATGGGTAACAGGGTCGTGTCTAGTGTGAGAGTACACCAAGATGTCATCCACGAAAACCACCATGAAGGAATCCATATATGGATGGAACACTCAGTTCATCAATGCCATAAAGGTTTTCGGTGCATTCGTGAGACCGAATGGCATGACCGTATACTCGTATAGACTATACCTACTCCTGAAGGCTGTAAGAGGTATATCTGATGGTCTAACACGCAACTGATGATAATCGGATCTCAAGTCAATCTTCGAGAACACTTGGGATCCTCAAAGCTGATCAAAGAGTTCATCGATCCTCGGTAAGGGATATTGGTTCTTGACTGTAAACTGGTTCAACTTCTGATAATCACCGTAAATCCTAAGGGTGTCATCTGTCTTATTTGAAAACAGGACAGGCAGACCCCAAGGAGAAGTACTAGGTCGGATGAAAACCTTTGCCTAGAACTCCTCCAACTGCTTCTTGAGCTCCTTCTATTCAGGTGTAGCCATCCTATAAGGAGTAATGGATACCCTTGCCGCTCCTGGCATGAGATCAATCGAGAAGTATACCTCACGCTATGGAGGAAAACCTTAAAAGTCCACTGTAAAGAAATCCCTAAAATGACCCACAACTAGAGGAAAGTCTAACTGTGAAGTCCTCTGGTCATCCAGATAATGATTGACAATCTGGGTTGTAACTCCCTCTATCCCATGATGCTCTGGTCCAGCTCTACACGACTAGACATCCCACCCGCCTTTATGAAGAAACGATGTGCCTTCTGGTGATTCTAAACTCACCCTGTGATGATAGCAATCGACCAATACATGGAAATGGAATAAACTAGTCCATACCAAGAATGACATCATAGCATGTCATATCTAGGACATTGAGGTCCCATAAAAAGTGACACCCTACAACCTCAAGAGGTCACGATCGGCACTGACGTATGCTATATTCCCTCATTCCCAACGGTGTATCAAGAGTCCACATGTCGGTAGAAAAAAAGATACAGATCCCAAGGAGCTCTAAAACAACAGCAGAGATAAAGTTTTGCAAAGAACCAGTTTCAAAAGGAGATGAAGATAAAACTGAGGCTACTAAGATCGTACCTCAAGCTGTGGAACGTCCAGGATCTTGTTTTTTATAGGTCTATTCCACGGCGATAGAATGGCATGTACCGCGGCACTGTGCCCCTGGCTGACCACTCTGAGAAAATCCACTCTGCTGTCATGGGTAACCTTGTGACTGACCACCACGACTGTGACCTCCACCTCGGCCCGAACGGCCAGATGAACTCCAGTTCCCAGACTAATGAGAAACTGGCGATGTATCTCATGTACACGGGGTCATAGAAGAACCACTACCACCAGCTGTAGGTGATACAATCTGACAAAAATGCTGAAGATGGTCTATCTTACCGCAAGATCAACACTCTATTGGGTCTCTCTGACACTAAGGCTTAGTATGCATATTCCTACCACACTGGTAGTATACAACTTAGCTTCCTGAAGATACATTCCCCCTAATCTAATCTCCTCGATCAGACTCTCTACGGTGCTACCTGCTATCAATAAGAGGAACACTAACTCTGGATGTCAAACCGCCCTGGCCCAGTACTCCAGAATCTCTCAGATTGCGCTCAGTGGTCAGCGCCTGGTTGAAAATAGATGATATTGAAGTCAACCTGAATATATTCACCTAGGAACGAATCTCATACCTGAGACTGTCCACAAACATCCTAGCATGGAACAACTCATCACCTGCTGGAATAGGAGTGAAGCGCTGGAGCTCAGTAAAACGAGATGAGTACTCCATAACAGAAAGAGTACCCTGCTCGAGACTCATAAAATCCCATGCTCGTTTGGACCTCAATGACTCCAGATAAAATTAACCGTATATGATTCGTTGAAACTCATCTCAAGTCTTACTCTACTGGCGCCCTGACTATGAGATCACCTCCAACCACCTCTTGGCGGTGTCTCATAGCATATAATAGCAAGAATACCCTTTAATCTGGATGTATCTCTAGATGCTCGTTGATTGTCCGTGTGACCTCAAACCACGACTCTACAGCCTGGGTCCTCCATCTCTTGAGAAAGTAGGTGGATAATGTTGCTGGAAAACCCGCATCAACATAGCCATTGACGGGGAAGGAGGCGGCACTCCCTGAAAAGTCTGCATCATCCTCAGGAAGTCCTCCCTGAACTATGCATTAGTGCCCGCAATGGGTATAACTTCTGGTGCCATGGCGGGCACAACAAGAAGATCTGCAAGAGGTCCCTGATCGACCATATCCGGTGTCTGGTCACCGTTTGGAAGCTGATGTACAACCGGAGGAAGTATCCGTGACATTGCTATGAATGATTTAAAAGCACACCATAGATCTTGATTATCATGGAAAGAGAACAAAAGAGTACAAAATGGGAACCTGGGAAAGAAATATTCATGTTTCACATAACACGACTACACGGTGTGTATAAAAACTACACAGTGTGTTCTCATGTGCCATTCACATTGGTGTGTATTTATGCCACCTCTGGTCGTGTAACACCCCAAACTACATGGCGCGTTATTCCCACACATGGTGTGTACTTGTGCTCCATTCCCCTTCCCAAGTAACTTTAAATGGCTAAAACATATGGTCCCCTTAACCCTAGACTACACGACATGTTCAACAAGGACACGACATGTACTAGACAAGGTTTTGGTGACCCGTGTTGTTAGTTAAATGATCGGCTACTTGGCTGACCCTTACACGGCATGTTCCTAACAAACACAGTATGTATAAGAGAATCTAACACCGACACGTGTTGTTCGTGACATGACCGGGTACCTAGAACAAGACTACACGACATGTTCATCCCAAAAAATGGAATGTACTACACGAGCTTCCCTGACCCGTGTTGTTAGTGAAACGGCCAGGTACACAGCTCACTACTACATGGAGTGTACCTACCATACACGGCGTGTTCCTGAAGAATTATCACAACCCCATGTTTCTGTTCACACAGTCAGTGACACAGTTTAAAACTACACGACGTGTATCCATAAAGTACACTTCGTGTATTATGGATTTTTTTGAGTAGTAGCTTAGAAACTGCACCAATGCCCTAAAAACATTGAAAAACAAGAATGGAGGTGCCAAATTCTGATTCTTGAGGACCCATACTCCCCGAGAATCAAATCTTGGCATCATATACATGTCATATACATGAGAAAAAAGTCAACGATCCACCATGTTTCGATTCATAAGGGCCCATAACACCTCAATAACCAAAATTTGGTGTTCATTTAAGAAAGGTACAATACAAAAAAAATTCAATCGAACAACAAACATTCTATTTGGAATCTATCACAACAGCATGCATAATCTACACAACGTCTATCACAAAAACATGAAATTTCTAATTCACCCTAAATGGTATGGAAAGAATGCATGTCACGTGATTTATAACAAATGCATATATGATGCATGAGATGGAATAACCTCATGTAATCGGGTTGCGACAGAAATTGAACAGTAATAATAATAATAATAACAATACAAGGCATGTGAATCACTGTAGGTGAATCATATCAACCGTAACATCTAAAACCTATAAAACTGCAATAAACGATGTAGATTGGCTTTTACCAATACAAGGGTTAGCTACAACCGGGCACAACTTATTACTAAGTCCTGAATCCAGCTTTTCTTTAGCTAAAGGCTACAACTAGTAAATAAAGAGAAAATAATTCCTTTGATACCACTTTGTAACGTCCCGGATCCGGAAGCCACCCAGAGGTACCCCGTACCCGGTTGGTCACATTGACTTAAACGAATTTTACCAAATACCAGAGGCTTCCGACTACCAGAAAGGGCCTTGGTTATGATAGTTGGGAAACAATTCCCTCATTGGAAGAGTACACAACAGAAGTAAACAAAGCATACAATAGCGGAAGCAGTAAATATCCAACAACAATGAACAGCGGAATACTAAAACACTAAACAACTGGAAAGCATATGTATATATGAAATGATGCATGATACATATCTAGGAAAGTATCCAAACAGGTTACAATAATGGAAATACAAACAGTACCAAAACAATTACAAAAGAAAAGATAAACATCTCTTCAGCATCACAAGCCTAAGCTTGGTCCCATGCTCTCCTGCTACAAAGTAATCAAGTTCCAGAAGTCGATGGGTGCTTTCCATTGTCTATACCTGAATCAACAACATATTTTTTTTGGGCCCAAAAGCATGGCGCAAACAGGGTGTGAGACTAAGTCCCAGTAGGCAACCACCCAAAGATCTGTGCTAACTGTCAGTGAGCATATAGCAGGTAATAGTACAGTAAGAAGTAAATAGTACATTAAATAGTAGGCAGTAATCAGTAAGCAGTAAAAAGATGATATTAAAAAGTAATCAATCCACAGAACAAGAAGAAGTAGTTAAGAAAATAGCTAACCACAATAGGAACCCCTATAGGAATTACTCGCAGTCAACCCCTCTGGTCATATCCAAGAAGTACCAACAACCCTCTGGGCATTGCACTCAGCCTAACCCCTCTGGTTTGGTCATAAAAAATTATAAGAATATCTGGGGAATCATCCTTGGTCAATTACCCTTCTATTCTAGGGTAGTGAGGGACTCTATGAGGATGATCATTCAGCTTATCCCTCTAATAGCCCCAAGGTCTAGAAACATTCGGAGGAGCTCTCTCAGTCAATCCTTCTATAGTCTCGGGTCTATCACAAACTCTCTGAGGAAGCTCACTCGGTCAATTCCTCCTCTAACCTGGAATGGTTTAAGGAAAATCAAACATGTAAATACTCTTTAAGGAAGCTCACTCGGTCTACCCTCCTATAGTCTATAATATCCAAGAATCTCTGGGGAATCCCACTCGGTCTATCCCCTATAGTCTATAATATTCAAGACCCTCTGGGAAGCTCACTCAATCTATCCCCTATAGTCTATTACACCGGGTTCTCACGGTCTCGTGCCATTCAGTAGATACTAATTCTATAAGGCCAATGTAAACCTATATAGCTACTTAGCCAACCAGTCTATAGAATAATAAGAATGTCAATAATATCATTCCATCCTACCATCACAAGGCATGTAAATAGGTATAACGGCCAAAGGCTAACAAGACCCAGAGGTCGTAAAATGAATAAGGCATGGGAAAACATCCAGGCACAATAATTATCAACAAACATGGTCAAATAAACTCTACACAAGTATACAAGTAAGGAAAGAAAACAACTATGGAAAAACGTTAAACACGCAATACCCTGTTCAGGGGAATTGGTGGAAATTTGCACATAAAACATAAAGTCTTTGAATGGTAAGGAACGAACCACCTTCCGTGATTCTAGGAGATCAATATACTTGATCTAAAATGCTTGATTCTACATAGAATGTCGTATATCTAGAAAAACACAAAAAAAATTGAACCCATTATATCTTGAGAATGACTAAAAATCATGGAATGAAACTCAAGAAGATGGAAGATCTCACCAATGCGGTTCCAATGCAATCGATGGCGGTCGATTCGGGAAACAGATGGAGGCTCGAGGGCTCAGAGGATTATTGTGTCCTTACGGGAAGCTCTCGGTCGAAGAACCTATAGAGGAAGATGATTCTGTCGATTAGGCTCGACCCTGGTCAGTTTAATGAAAAAAAATATAGTACACAACTTGTTCTTCTGGAGTACATGGCGTGTACTTTGCTTTTCTGTACTCCACTTTAAGCATCCTCCACATCGCCCCTACACACCATGTGTGTGGTAGGGACATTTCCAGCACACGACCTTGAGTGGAGTCGAAGTACAAGGCGTGTGCTAATAAATTACACAACATGTAATTTGAAATTTTCCATATTTTCCTCTTTTCCTCAAAAACCACCAAAAATACCTGAAACGAAGATCCGGGTTCTTACACCAACCAGCTCGGGGAAACATTTATAGAATTAATGGAAGAACCATGGTAGAAAACAGAATACCACAAAATATCCACAGTGAGATGTGTTATACTATAGTCCTTCATACCCCACAACATCCATTCTTTTTTCAGGTTACCAAAAATTATTATTTCTCAGAAATTATTCAAAACTTAGGGTTTCATAATTGGTGGGATTAATATCCTAATTATGGTGAAAATTTATAATTGTTTGTTAGAAAATTATTTCATACCAACAAATGAACATATCATGAAAGAAAAATTAAAGAGATAAATATACGAAGAGAAAGGGGATCATTACGATATTCATAATTATCTAGAAAATAGGGGATTAAATATCTAAACCATTAGAATATTGGATATATGTATCTCAATGTAATGTATTTTTCTATTTAGGGTATTGAATTATCAAAATCAAGAACTATGGAAGATATTTCCAATATATATATCTTTTTTATGTTCCTAAGATAATGTTTTTTTATTGAGGAATTAAAGAAAGTGTTAGTGAATCATCATGGTGTTTTGATAGAAGTATTGAATTATCCTAGAAAGGACATCCATAGAGAATGTAACTTGATTGATAGATGAATATTATTGCTGTTATATAGATAAATCGAAATAAATATCAATATTTAATGTGTGTAACATGTATTAAAAATTATGAAAAAGAATATTAAGAAGGTGATTACATTTATCTCTAGTATCCAAAAAGGATGGTTTGAGGGAGGAACCCTTGGGAGGTAGTAATAAATCACAACATTTTTATGTATGTCTGCATTAGAATATGAGGTGTGTTTCTCAATCTTATGTATATAGTGATATTTATAGTGGATTTTGGTCAAACATCACATCACCGATTCATGATCTTTGGGCAATGTCCAGCAAGGGTGAACCACATAAATTTTTTTCTACATAGTTAATTTATTTATGTGCAAAAAAATAGGTCATGAAAAGTTATAAATATGTTGTCAAATAGAATATAATATTTATTTTAAATAATGATATATAAAGATACTAAATAAAACATGTGATTTTAAATGGGAATGATTTTGAATTGAAATAGATAGTTCCTACCGTGATTCACTCCCTCTCTAGGTGATCTCACACAATATCAATTTTATAATAACAACAAGTGGTATCAAAGGTAAGATTATTTATTAGATTTTTTCTCTAAACTTTCACATTATATTGACTAAGTTGATATTTTTTTGACCTTATATTGTAGAGTCAATATATAATGGAAGAACACCAATGGAAATTACAAAAGAATATGGAATCCATTTGTGTATAATTATTTTTTGGAAAATTATAAATTTAATTGGATGAGCCAAATAACATCCAAATGGATTGTATAGATGATTCAATATAGGCATCCCTCCATAATGATGTAATATAAATGTATATGTAACCAAATATGATATATAATGTTTGAACTACTATGGATAATTAGATTCCATGAAATATAAATGTAAATTTACATAAAATATTGGATAATATATATCAATAATAAATAAAATATATCTTTAAGTTGTAGGAAAAAAAATTCCCAGGATATCTACAATCATGTTCGAGAACAAGATGTAGAAAATTCATAGGACAAAAAATAATGTTTCAACATATCATAGAGAGAATAATATTTCTCAATAAGTATAGGTAATGATTATATACATATAAGAAATAAATAATATATAGGATTCAAATTGGAAGAGTTAAAATTTTACAGAAATTCAAAATATGAAGAAAAAGAATGATTTTTGGGTGGCCATTAAGGTAAAATTATTAATGAGAATAGAAATCAATAATTAAAAAATGTATGCAATATATACTAAACTATAGAAATGAAAACTGAAATAACTGATGAGGAGAATATGTTGTATAGTATTAAGTATCCCTTATAAAAGGATATTTTTATTATGTACACTCTGATGACATAATTTACTCTTCATCTTTAATCAAGGTTAAGTATGTTCTCATGATTAGAAGAAGAATTTGTTTCATCTAATAATTATTTAGATGTAATGGCTAGTATAAATCTCATTAATGATTTGTTTTTTATTTTATCCCCATTTGTAAAGTTATGATTATGGGAATAAAAGTAATTCCATCTCCAAGGAGAAATATGAATAGATTCTCTAATAAAAAATATCATGGTTCATGAATTAATCTGATAGTTGTAATAAAGAACCACAAAAAGGAAAAATGAATAAGATAATTAAAAATATTAACAAATAAAGAACTTTTTTTAGGTGTTAGGAATAGATATAAAAGGATCCCCTATGATGTAAAAACAATAGGATTAGTTCACTATGGAGACTTGGTAATTAATTAATCTTTTGTTGTATATGTGGATCCAACATCAATTTTTGTATTCCAACATGGGGATATATCAAATTATATGATTCTATTAGATACTAAAAAATAATTATTAATTATTTACAATAATGGATGTATGGTTTTTATCCGGATTATTGTTATCTTTTTTACCATATAAAATGTGTATGTTTTAAAGGAAATTCACTAGGTGTTAATGGAATATTTTGGGGATGCCTGAAAGGGGAAGAACACTTACTTGAGAAATAGTATTTAAAAAATTATATAGAGAACACTCCTTTTCAATAAATGAGGTAGTTAAAATCCATAAATATATCTATAAATGTTAGACCACTATGAGAGATATGAAAAGGCCTAGAAAAATTAGAGATTATATTATTATTAAATCACAAAGTGTATTGAGAAATTGATGTTCCAATGAATTAAAGTCATTATAAGAATTGATAATTCATCAAGGGATAGTCAAAGAACCATGATGGTATATAATATTAAAAATAATCCTATTCATGGAAAAGAATTCATTTTTTGGTATAAATACTTACGAAATAACATATTGTGTGAATGATAACATTCCTAAAGATTAGGGAATAGGTTTAGATTCCATCCTATCATATTTAGATATGAATATGTATTCTAATGTAAAATAAAATTGATAATTTTTGGTATAAATTGACTCCCTATAATACTATAATTTATTAATTTAGAGGCACCCCTCCCAAAAAATGTTCTATTTTTTTTAATTTTCATGGAAAGGTGATGAATTATGGGATTGATACAAATGATGTGATGAGTGTTATTGAAGAGAACATTGATGAATGTGCTAAAAAAGTACAGTGTTGATTGTGATAGAAAAATGAAAAGAGTATAAAGGTGAATATATACTTATAAAAGAAGATATTTTTATGAAAATGGGGACTACAATAGGTTTTCAAATATCAATTGGTAACTACTTAAATCCATTTATATCAAAACTAATGACACATGCTTCTAGATAATTCATATATAGAAATTAATTAAAAATAAGTCATGGAAAGTGTACAAAAATGGTAGTATTAGGATTTGTGTTTAAATCATGAAACCAATTATGAGTTTCTAGTAATATTAAGGTGGAATTAATGGTAAACATAAATAGTCAAAAAAAAAGTTATATTTTCATATATTAGTTATTCTAAAAAAATGTATAGTTTTTGGTGTCATTCAAATATTTCTAATATATCAAAATGATACATAATGATTTTACATCCAATGTTTGGGACAACCATTTTTTAACATAAATAGGTGGAATAAAGAATCATGTTTATAGAGAAAGTTTATGAGGAAGTTATATAAAACATCAAGTTTTTGTGAATTTCTTTATCCAATATTTAAAATTCATCGATGAATTTCATTCAACACTACACAAAATTATTCTTCCATTATTCAAAAAAATATAATATTGTGATATATAAAATCAACGATATTATCTTTTAGAACATTAACACTACTTTTGGATTTTGTTACACACAATACCTAATTTCCATTTTTTTGGATTAAACACTAGACTATCTTTTGCAAAACAAAAATAAACAATTAACATTTAAATTGAAGATATTTATTTTATAGATGTAGGAAGATAGGTAATTAATAAAACTAAATGAAATATGGCAATATACTATTTTTACATTTTAGTTAGTTATCAGTTGAATAAAATAATATAAGATTGAATCAATATAAAAAGAAATGATTTCTGAGAATGTAATTGTTTTCCAAATGAATGGATAATTATTCTTGGAACACATAATTTAAAATTAAAATTTTCCACATTTATAAAATATATATGATAAAATAAATAGAGTTTTAAAGGGTAATATGTACATCAAATTATCTATATTTTTTTTCTGATAAGATTCATTTTAGGATTAGTGAAAGACAATGAATTTTAATTAAAAACTTCCTTTTAAATAATTTATATTGTCAAACCATAATTTGAATTGAATTTAAAGTCCCAAATATTTTAATTATAAAAATATATTTCTATGTTTGGAAATTGGGATAAATTTCACAGTGAAATTGAAAATAAAAACATAGTAAACTTTTAATTTTTTTGGCATTAAAAACCTTTTTTCTTGTCATGTTTGTGATATTAATTCTGAATTAAATTATTCCCCTTATTTTAATTAAATATGAAATTATGGATAAATTATTTAAAATAAATATAAGTTTTAATTTATAATAATGAATGATCTATTTATTATAGAAATTATTATTGTAAATAGAGAAAATTGGTTGCATCGATTAAGGCAAAAATGAGTTTTTATAGTGGTTCAACTTATAATATAATGTGTAAAAATGACCTAAAAGTTTTCCAGACCCATTTTCTAGAAATATTTTGACCCATGGAACCATAGAATAATATTTTATGTGTTTTATGGAAACAATTCCATTATATTAACCCATATAACATGATTAATAAATATAATGACAATATTAATAAATTTATTTCATTTAATTTCTATAAAGAATTAGAATTCGGATGATAATACCCAAGTTTAGTAATAATTATTATTTTGGAAGAAAAATAATGTTTTTATTATGGATATTATCTTTAATTTTTGTAGATGAAGAATTAAAATAAATTTCTATGAAACATCAATACATTAATTATTTTGATAATAAATAAATAAGTCAAATGATACCAAAAATATCAATACCAAAATGAATTGAATGAATTAGTATCATCCATTAAATTTTATATGGTTAAATCATGTATATTGGGGTGAAAATAATATATTTAATTTCCCTAATTTTATTTAAAATTATTAAATTTAGATTAAATAAATTATTTCAAAATTTACATTACTGTTTTTTTATTATAAATGACATTTTTTTAAATGGTATAATATTATAAAAATATTTTCCTCAGTGATGTTGTGTTTGAATGAGAAAAATATATTCTTTGGACCAATAAGGGACCAATTGAGCTTTTATAATGAACAAATTTATCCCTATATAGAAATCATTTGTTAGTAGGGTAAGGGTTTAAATAGAATTTATGACAATTTCGAGTTGTGCATTAAAACATATTTTAAACACATTTAGGTTTTTTATTTTATAACATATATATAAGATTTTATAATCATGGATTCCAAATTAGATAACAAGGATCAGTTTAAATTTTTATAATAAATAACATAGGTTAGAAAAGTATTTACCAATGTGAAAAGAGGTAAAAAAAAACATAAGAGTTAAGGATCAAAATGTTTAAATAACATGTATAAATATTTAATTGAGGTGTGGATATGCCATATAATTCTTCCAAAAAGTTATTTATAATTTATTTTGGGAATGTTTATGTATGCATGATCACTCAATAGTAAACACCTTTGAGAATTTATAATAATTACCCTCCTCCTCAGTTATAATTGGTCATATACTCTTCCACATTATTCACACCTCTAGTTAAATAAATTGATCCAATACATGACCAAATATTTTCTAATATTCTATAATAAAATCTTAAATGAATTAAATTTGGAATAAATCCAATAAATGATGTCTTTTGGTAAAAACCAAAAAGAGACACACAATGAATAGTTAACATTCATGAATGTACATTTTGTTTTTTCTTCCTCAATAGTATTAAATTATTTTTATATCATGATAATATAATAAACTCAGTATCTTCCATATACTGAGTTTTTTTAATTTTATGGTTATTACCCAAAACATTTCAGACATCCATCAATGGGTTGAAAAATAATCTTTCATGTGTATGATATACTACCACATTGCAAATCGATGTCATTAATTTTTCCATTACCACCATTTATGATTGGGAATAATGACGGAAACAATATTTATATATAATATTTATGATATATATTTTTATTTAATAATCATATAATTTATAACATCATTCTTTTGATTTTGTGGGAATACGATAATGTCATCCATGCCTACGACAACCTACCACCTCACAAAGCAATATGATTCATTCACGCTACACATGGAATGTATTAATGGAGCTATTAATATTAACATGTGATATATATAACAAAAAATTATAATTTAATCATAATATATATATATATATCATTTACTTTACATTTTTTCAATATAGTAAGAAAATGGAATCAACGTTCATGCTTGTGTACGACCTACAATCTCTCTGAAAGATGTATTTCATTTCCTATCTTCATTTTTTATGGATTAATCATAAAAAATATATAATGAATATATATGATATTAATATTATTTTAATAATTCTAGATAATTTTAAATAATTATCTATATAATAAGATCATGAATAACAATTCCAGACATGTACGAAAAACAAAGCGATTATTACCTGAAACTTAACATTATCATGGAATTGTTAATAAATAAGAAATATAATGTAATATATATATCTTATATGGTATTATATATTTTAGTATTTTTAAATGATATATTTATAATAAAAATATTTTTATTAAATTGTTGGTTTGAACAATTATGATGATAGCCATGAACTTATGTTAGTGATTTTTCCCCACTCTTTTCTTTCATAAGACATATTCCTTATTTATGACCAATTTCAGTTATATAGTACATATAATGCCCATGAATTTATATTATAATTATTATACTGAATAATATTATGTTATATATATATATATATATATATATATATCCATTTTTGGATATCTCTTTTATAGGATCTATGGTTCAGAAGCTAATAATAGGTAATGGGTTTTGTTGTCTCACATCTATTATTTGGGTGACTTATGTCATATTTATGTGTTGTAAATTTATTTTAGTGTATATAATTTACCATCACAGTTTATATCATTAATATATCAAATATAAATATATTTAATGTTTACAATGATTTTATTCTTTCCCCAGCCATATGAAAAAATGCTACTCAATAGATATTTGATTATTGTCTCAATTTTCCTTCATTGAGATATACATTATATTATCTAAAATTATTATATAATGATGTATATATAATTCCCTTTTAAATTTAATATATTTAATTAATTTGCACTTACTATTTTTAATGTTCCATTTTTTGTTATTCTTTTCATTGGAATACAGTTTAAGGGTACCAATGTGGTGATGAATTATATTACAGTTTGATAATTATTTAAGATAATGTTTTATTATGATAAAAATGATAAAATATTATATCCATATTTAAAAAAAATCTATAAAGTTAATAACCTAATATTATTTATGTTATATTCAAGTAGTAATAACATTTTTTTCGCTCTTTTATAATTAAAATGAGTAAAATATGGTCATTATAAAAATTCAAAATTATCTCTATATTTGGTCGAAAATATATTTACATTAAAAACAATGATTCATATAAATGTTATCAACTAATTTTTATTGATTAAAAAAATATAATATCACCCATTTTTAATTTTATTCGAAAGGAATATTTAATAAGTTTCTTAAAATATTCCTCATTTCAATTTTATAAAAAAGGTGAATATAATATATTTTTTACATGCAATAAATGAACATTACGTACTACTATCAGGAATGATCAATTATTTAAATCTTTAACTAATGGGTTTAAAATTAAAATCATTGATTATTTTTTCATTAATTTTTTCGAAATTTTAATATTTTAAATAATTTTTTTCAAAGGGAAAACGGTTTCCAAATTTT
This sequence comes from Viscum album, assembly GCA_963277665.1. Taxonomy (NCBI): domain Eukaryota; kingdom Viridiplantae; phylum Streptophyta; class Magnoliopsida; order Santalales; family Viscaceae; genus Viscum; species Viscum album. The sequence continues at coordinate 1,538,195,399 of OY728147.1, read as the reverse complement.
TATGTTTTAAAAAACATTTTCAAATAAAAATGTATATTTTAATCATGAAATGTTTTAATTTTTTTAGAATATTTTATTATATGTTTTCAAGGTTTTGTTAAATAAAAAGGATTTGTAATATGTTTTATGCATTAAGAAACTAAATCGTAAGGACATTTTATATTATATAAAAATGTACTAAGTGAGATTTGAATATAATTCTCCATATTAGAGGTTATATAATGATAACATTTATTATTTACAATGTTATAATACAAGGACACCATTCATATTATTTCTCTGAATGTTTTATTTTTTGATGTATTTACACGTCTGAAACCTAATTATTTTCATGATTTATTCTACAATGGAATGATTATGAAACCTGAATCCTTTCTATAGTTTATGATATGATGAATTTTATATGGTCAAATTTTCATATCGACGGTAATGAAATAAAATTTTTGTATGACACCCATTTCAATTCACGTGTTATGATATGATTAATGTTTTTGATACTCATTTCATTTAATGGGATATGAAGTGATGAATTATTGTGATCTTGTAACCATTAATAATCTAGTTTTCAGTAATTCATTGTCAGTACCTATGTTTATCTCTAATTTATTTGTTAAAGATATATATCATCAGGCATAGATATTATATGGATGAGAAGTAAATTTCATTAAGTAATACACATCCGAAAAAGGATGTTAAATCATTTCAGTAATACATGTATGAACTAGGAAGTGAACTCATTTTAGTAATACATGTATAAAATTGGAAGTAAAATTGGGTAAGTAATAAAATGATGGAATAGGTTGTCAACCTGGTTATGTTATACAAGGTTGTAATGGTAATTGAATGTCATTTATTGTGGGACATTTTCCATATTGTTGTTCATGGTATTGATCCTTGAATAATATAAAATGAATTTATAGGATTATGTGTATGCCAAAAATTATGTGTCTTATAAAAATGATATTATCTCTTCCATCATGTAATTTTGTTTTTTTATGATCCATATCTTATTATCATCAAATATTTATTCCACGACTCCTGTGTATGATCGTTTATATGAATGTTATGATATTAAAATGTAATTATCATGTTATAATTAATTTTTATTCATGTTGTGATTACATATTTCATTTACGTACCCATATTGAGAATCAGAACACACCATTTCATATTTTTCCATTCCCTAGGTTATGAAGAGTGGTTTAATGTAGTAGTAATAATTGTGGATAACTTTTTGGGAATCATTGAATATCTATCTTAATGTTATATGATTGTGTTCTATGTTTCCAAAGGTGCTAAAATTTTATGATCCTACTGTTTCTATTTTAGTAATGTACTGAATATTTATAAAAATTATATAATATACAAGCATTATATTCATAGTTCACTATTTTTAGTGTCGATGTAATGATTTATTCATCCTTTAGAAACAATGATGTGAAAACATTAGTGAGATTATTTGAGATATTTATGAGGATATGTCTGGGGATTTATCAAATGTATAGTATTTGGGTGAGAAAAAATTTATGAAATTGTACAATAATTTTATTAAAGGGGTGAGATAGTGGTTTCCAAGAACTAATATCACTGTCTATATACTACAAGAGTATGTGGATGTATCATAGATTTACATTGGGGTAACAAACATACAAAATCATTATTGACCTAGAAATTATCAGGAAATGGTTTATGACAATGTGCCTTGCTTCACCCGTGGTTTCACACTCCTGGGGGATTTGATTTGGATATTCACAGACACATTATGAACAATCACAAAAGCTTGAAATATATAATTACCATGAATGATATAGTATAATCCTTTGTTTTCATTGAATTAAAATAAGATGGCATGATTAAAACTTCTTAAAAGTAACATTTTATGATTATGGTATTTTCTTTTATGATATGTGTTTCTCATATATGAATTCTATTTTTTAGTCAAATAAATGAACTAGAAGGAACTATGTAAATGTGGAATGTAATTGATAATTTTCATAGGAGACTTAAAAATGGGTGATTAATGGAGGGATGGATGTTGTGATTATGCCTAATAAATTTTCACTAATCATGATTAATAATGGTTACCTTAACCAGCCCTTAGACTCACCAAATAAGATAATGAAATAATTTATTTAATGTTCAAGTGATGGTATCCATTGTGGAAAAATCATTCAGTTTCTTATATGTCATGAATGTGGAAATAATCACCCATTTTAATGTATTAAATGAATATGAATATGTGTTTGAAATATAAAATAATGATTCAAATAAGGTAACAATTATTGAAAATGAATATTTCAGAAAACAAAATGGATAATATTACTTGTATTCCTTTGTTGTTAATAAAGGATGAATATTTTAAAAGTGGACTGTATGTGAATTATTAATATTGGTTTCCTTGGGAGAAATCATGTGAATAAAATCAACAACGTTTCATGAGTAATTTTTATATTACTAATAATGAATAGAATACAAATGGAATTTTAATGGGAATGTGTGTCAAGGAGTAAGAAGATAAATAATATATAAATTTTTTAGAATGAATTGGGGTGAATTATGTAATTATTTATTAGAATTAAAATATAATGTTATAAAAATCATTATATATATATGGTTATTATAATTTTCTAGTTAATTATTTGAAATGGTATGTTTAATTATGAATGATTTAATATGTGATATTTATGGAAAAAAATAGTTAATGGAAAGATAACCCTACATATGTTTCATATTCTATAAAGGTGACAATTATTTTAGGTAAAGAGAATATTAAAATGGTTAAACTAAAATATATATTTTTGATAACCTCAGAATAGATAATGGATTTGTTGATAATGTATTTTATGTTATTATTGATGGGGTTTGAAAAATTATTTCATATGTAGAAAAAATTCAATAATTTAAGGATTTATTTAACAAAGGATAATGAATTATTATTTTCATTAAGGTTATTTGTAAATTTAGGTCACTATAGATCATGAAGAGAATAAATTATTAAGTTACACACATGTTGGGTATGTGAAAATGAAGAGCTTCTTTATGATATATATGGGATTATTGTTAATTTGATTTAGAGAAATTTAGTGACAATATATATATTTTATTATTTTCTTATTTAGGATTGGATAAAATTTTTAACAATTTATCAAATGGTTTATGTTCATCTTTGAATAAGGATTTATAAATTAATTCTTGGAAATAAAAAGATTTATACACATTAGATAACCTATAAAAACCTTTTTTTTCTAATGAATACTAAGGACATAATGAATTAATTACCATTCTATTTATGTACCATATGAACCAATTATATTTTCAATATAAAAAATTAGACTTTATTTGTTGTAGTAATAGATGCTATGAAAATTGATCAAGGAATAAGTGAAAGATGAGTTAGTTTTTTTTTGAAATATAACGATATGAAGAATACATATCATCATGTGATTATTAATATGAAGGGTATGATCCTCACAAGTTATTATCCTAATCATATAACCTTATGGTCATGTTATTCTTATATATCTACTTTATTTACACTTACTGAGAATTTGAGCTCACCCTTTATTATTGTTTCTATTCCCTAGGTTATAGAAAAAGGATTTAAGGGGGAGTAAAAAATTTGAATATCTTTATGAGATAAATTGAATATATTTCACCATGATAAAATATTTATTACATGTTTCCAATGTTACTAAAATTATATGTACCCCATGTATGTGTTTCTTTAATGTAAATAATTTTCATTAAAATTTATATATTATCCATGTATAATAAGACCGGGTCTCTATAGTTGACTTCAAAGGAATAATTTATTCATTTTTTTGAATCATTATTGAAAAATGTTATTGATATATATATGGATATTACTATGTATATTTCAATTTATGTCTCTAATGATAAACATATAGATGATTAAATGTTTAGGAAAATGACCTGAAATTTTATTGAAGGACCAAGAGACTGGTTTCTCAAAAATTACAACTCTATATTGATACTAAAAGGTGATGTTCCTCTGACATAGATATACTTAGGGGAAACAAACACAGAAAAAAATTATTGATTATAACTAAATTGGGAATTGTAACATGAAAACAAGCATTTTTCACATCTGGATTGACACTTTAGAAAATATTCTAAATAAATTCATAGATACTTTTTAAATGATCAAATGAATTTATATATATGATGATGATTAATAACCAAGGATAAAAACGTTGTAATTTAATTAATATAAGGTTACATGATTCACATAACCTATAAGTAACATTTCATGATAATCAGGTTTTGCGATATGATATGAGTTTCCAGAAATATTTTTTTGGTATTAATTAGTGAGGGTAACTAGAAGAAAAGTGATCAAAATTGAATTTTAATGAAAATTTTTTGATGTAAAATAAACTGGGATGATGAATAGAGCTAATAACATTGTAATAATGAATAATTATTTTTCAATGAAAATGAATAAAAATGTGCATCACAACCAACTATTAGACTCATTGAATAAGTGAAGTATAATTTTTTTCTGAGAAATCGGGTGATGGTAAACATTGATAAATAAATATTTACTTCATTATATATTTAGAATGTGGAAATAATAAACAATGTGAATTTATTAATGTAACATGTAGATACTTTTACTATGGAAAAGGACATGAGGTATGTAACTACAAAATAAAAAAAAAAGTTTTCACTTACATATAGATGTGAGACTTGGTCTACTTATGGAATTATAAATGAATGAATGATTTATATTTGGAATGTATCAGAATTATGAAAATTGATTCTCTTTTATGAATTAATTTTAAGAAAATCAGAAATATGGAACGATTAATGGTTATGTTGCTAATAATGAGTAGGCTACAATTGACAAGGGAATGGAAATATGTTTTAATGAATAGGATGAACATCTTAGTTAATTTTTTGAGAATAAATTGGTTTTAATGTTTTATTTATGAATATTAATTCAAATATAATTTTATATAAATCCTAAAATATATAGGTGTTTTTACGTGAAATTTTTTCCTTTAGTATTTGAAAGGATATTCTAAATGATGATTTAATGCAAAGGTAGAATTCATAGAAAAAATGGCAAGGAGAATGATATACCTTAATATGTTAAACATGGTAGAGAAATGATTTTTAATATAGATAGAGGGATTATTGATATAGAAAAATTTAATTGGACAGTATTGACGACCTCATAAATGATAAGGTATTAATTGATAATGTAGTTTATGTTATAATTAATGGTGTATAAAAAATTATTGAATAATATTGAATAATATTTTTATCAATTCAAGGAACGAGGATGAATTTTCATTTTTAATAGGGATTTATCAAAGATTAGGTTATTATGAATTTTGAAGAGAATACATGAATAAGGTATTGACATGTTGGGTATGTGACGATCAATATCTACTTCATGAATTATGTGGGATTGCTGTTAATTTTGTTTTAGGGAAATTTACTGAATTTTTTTTTGTATTTTTTTGGTTTTTTATACATTGTAATGGTTAAATGGTTCTCCATTTATGAAAAGGTGTATGTTTTACATTGAAAGTGGTTCTATATTTTATTTAATTTCAATATTATGATTTATGAATATAAGAGAACCTATGAAAACCTATTTTTTGTGATGATAACTAAATATAGATAAAATGGACCATCGTTTTTATTTATTCATCCTTTGATACATTAGTGTTTCATATAAAACAAAATATCCTTTATTTATTTATGTCTGATATAAAGTTAGAATTTATCAATTCTCAAATGATTGATATGATTCTACTTATGAAATGTAATGAAATCATGTAAGTATATATTCTTTTGAAAATTATTCAACAATATGAAAAGTATCTCGAAAAAAATTGATTCTAGTAAATTCTTATCCGATAATGAAAATAACCCCTCACACCATGAAATATTTACATTTTTCAATTCAATAAAATTCTATAGATCTCCCAATTTATTATGATTAATGTTCTATATCACTAATTATTATTATTTCATTCTCTTGTTTCAAAATCATTACTTTCCATCTACATTCTTATATATGAAAACCTTGTTCTGAGTTACTATCTGAAACCATAATTCTTCGAGCATTCCTTTTTAAAGGAATTTTTACTATTTATTTTTATGATTTTCGTTTCTATAAATTTAACTTTCATGTATTAAACATTGGATAAACCAGTTGATTTTGAGGGAGAAATTTAGTTCCAGAGTATAATGTAACACACTTAGATTTTATGATTTATTTCTATATTAAATTAAAATTCTATGATGGCTTCCATTTCCTACTACACAATGTTTACATTACATTATCTGAAACACATTTTAATCATTCACTACACAAAAAACTATGTCTATGTTGAGAAAAATGAAACACTATGCTTTATTTTTATTACAAAAAATAATGAGTTTTATTGATTGCTGGTTTTATACAAAAGACCTAGTTTTATAAAACCAATAAATATGGTAAATATTATTATATATGATAGTTATCACTGTGTTATTCGAAAATAGAGAATGAATATGATTAACTAAAATAGGAAAGATATATTTTTTCACATTCAAATAATTTATCAATTTATTATAATTAAAATTAAAACCATTTAAAATAAAAGGATATATTTTCTTAAAAAATAATCTTTTATAAAAGGATAGTTAATCAAACTTGGCACACATAATATTAAATGAAATCTTAACAATCTTATAAAAATTATTTTACAAAATATAATTTAATGTTGGAATATTAACATCATCATTATAATGTAGTGATATTGTTTCTATTTTTATGAAATTTTTTATTTTTGGATTAATACTAAAAAATATAGAATTTTAATTAAAAACTAAATTTTCATTTAAATAATGTATAATGATAAAAAAAATTAATTTTATAAAGTAAAAATTTCTTCAATTACACATGTATTAATCCAATTTAGGATAATGGGATCAATTTAATATTGAAAATTTTTATATTAAAATTATAATCATTAGATATTTTTTCCTTAAAACCCTACTTTTTCATAAGGTCTATTTGATTAATATTAGAATAAATTATAACAAATATATGAATAAAATTTGAAAAAAATTTATTCCATATTTGGAATCATAATAATTTATAATCCATAATAATACCATATTACATTTAGTACAGAATGATTAGTGGAAATAATTAAAATTTATTAAAGCGATTAAGGAAAAAATGAGTTTACATAGCAGTAAAATATAGATTACGAGTTTTAAGAATAGATTAATTTAATTAAAAAACCCAATGGATTGTAATTTCTTGAAAATTATTACCTTATTCTTGAATTTGATGTTATTTTTAGACATTTTTCAATGAAATAGACCCATATAATATATTGGGTAAAGAAAACGAACAAAAACGTACCTCTCTTCCTTTTAATTTAAATAAATATTTATAATTGTAAAAAACAATATATGTTCAGTTATAAATATTATTTTGGACATAAATTACTTTTATTTGTGGTCATTTATATTATATTGTTATAGATGACATAATTACGTTGAATTATTATGAACCACAAATGTATGATTTATTGAGATAATAATTAAATAAATAAAATGATATAAAACACATAACAGGTGAAGTAAATTGAATGATTTATTGTCATCCATTAATTTCATAGATGGGTATAAAATGTTAAATTGTTGTAAAAACAATATATTTTAAATCCATCATTGAATTAATATTTTTCAAATTTAGAATATATAAGTAATGGTTAAATGGACATTAATATTTTATTATTACAAATAACATTTAATTAAATGATTTAAAATTAAAAAGATTATATATTCTATAATTTTATGTCTGAATTTTATTAAATTTAATATATGGCCCATTAATGGTAAAGTTTATCATTAATTATGAAAATATTTAACCCTAAATAATGTAAAAATTGTTATCATGGTTCGGATTCAAGCAGCGTTTATGCAAATTATTGACACAAAAATTAATATTCATTTTTAAAAATGTTATATTATTATTTTGAAAATTATTTATAAAACATTATAATAATTTTTTATAAATTAACATATATGGATGAAATTTATTTTTTCTTAATGGATAAATAAGGTAGGTTAGGAAACTAGCTACCGTAATGAAATACAAAAATTGTGAAATTTGGAGACATAAGAATACAGGAGCCAAATATTTAGTAAATGTGTATAAATATGTGTGGGATGTTCTTATTGAAAATATCATCCATAAAAACCATAAATTATTGGTTTTGGAGGAATTGGGGTATGATTTACCTCGTAATAGTAATTATGATTTGGTATTTACAATAATTCCACTCCTCCTGAACTATAAATGAGAACTCACTCTCCCCCATTATTCACAACTCTCAAGCCATTTTTATCATCCATTAACATCCCAAATATGTCATAATATTATCTAATAACATAATATAATTCTCTTTTAGGGAAAAAATTTATCTATAGTGGATTATTGTTTCAAATAAAAATGAGATACCCAAAGAACAGGTCATGTTCATCAACAACTATTTTGTTTTATTTAATTCCCAGACCACACAATATTTTTATATCATGATAATATAATTACATGAATGTATTAAAAATTATAATAAGTTGTTATATTAATTTTTATACCTAAATAATCACACACATACATAAAATGTGTTATGAAATCACCGTTTTTATTTACTGTGTACTACCGCCTCATGAACTAATGTTGTTCATATTTCCATTACCACCCTTAATGGAAGGAAGTAATTATTGAAAAAATATTTATAATATATATATATATGTTATTTATAATTAATTTATTATTATTTAATTTTTATATATTCACATTCATTCATGCTTCCTAGTTTTTTGGAATACAAGAACGTTGTTCATGTGGAAGACAGACTACATCCTCACGAAGCAATGTGATTTGTTTATGATTTAAATGGAATGTAATATGGATGGGATTAATATAAATATGTGACATATGTAACATTAAATTTTTATTTAATGACAATATATATGAATATCATTTACTTTTCTTTCATTCAATATGACATGAAAATGAAAATGACATTCATGCATGTGTATGACCTTTCGTTTCAATGAACAATGTATTTCATTACCTATTAGAAATTTTATGGAATAATGTAAACAAATATATAAAAAATTATTTTTATTAATATCATGGTTACCATAATCTATATTAATAAATCCTGATCTAATTAATAGGATCATGAATAAAAATATAAATCTTGTACATAAAACAAATATATTATTACATTAAACATAGATTTTAATGGAATTTTTAAAAAATGGGTAATATAAATATATTATTAAATACAATATGGTATTATATATATGTATATTTTATCAGTGATATATGAATAATAAACTAATATTTTTTTATTTTGGAGTCTTCAATAAAAATGATGTGATTCAAGACATGGGGTAATAGATTTTTGTCTCACTATTTAGTTTTGCAAGACACATGCCATATTCACCAAATATTTTGATTATGTGGTGAATAAATATTCCATGAATGTAAGGGATGACTCATTTAATGAAGAATATTCTGGTACACATATCCATTTGGGGATCTCTATTTTATGGGGTTTAGGGTTCAAATAGTAACAATTGGTAATGTGATTTCTAGTCTGACAATTATTTCTAAGATACTAATTCAATAATCACAACTCTTAAATTTTGGGTGGTGAATATACAACCTTTTGACATGTTATATGATGAATCAAACTCCTTTTGAGATATTTAAATGGTTCCATGGATGGCATTATTGAACATGTTTTATGATTCAAAAGTTTGTCAAACGATATGGGTTTTTTGTTAAAATTATAATTCGTTTATACATATGGTAAGTTATACACATATATTAATTAATTTTATGTTTATAAAGTGATTTTAGATTAAATATAATTAATTAATTTATCTTTATAATATTTTTTCTTCCATTTAGTATTATTTCTTCATGGGGATTATGGTTCATGGTTTCCAATGTGGTAATAATAATACATTAAAATTTCATCATTTTTCATATAAGATTATTATTATTCTTCCACTGATAAAATATTATAATAAATATATCAATTATTGAATTTCATTTTTATGATATGGTTTTCATGTTAAATTAAATGATACAATTTTACCACCCTTTGGTACATATAATTATTAAAAAAAATCAATAATAGAATCTGACTTAATCTCCCTCTTAGGTCAGAAATATATGTTCGTTCAATACCATGTTTTATAAAAATGTAATGAATTTTTTTATTGTCATCAAATAAAGATTCTTACCAATTTTCTTATTTTTAAAAAATATTTCCAATGTAATATTCAGGTTGTTTTCCAAAACAATAGAAGTTTTAATTTAATGATAAATTAGAAATGTAACATTTGTTTTAACATACACAACATGAATAATTTTTCACACTATCATGTACAATCAATGATATCAAGATTCACATACAACTTTTCTACATCATATTCAATAATAAAATTAGTTGTATTTATTATATTTAATTATTTTAAATAATTTTAAAAATAATAAGGTTTTTAAAATGATTTTATTTTAAAAAAACTTTTAAAATATAAAAATATATTTTCCACATTGAAATTTTTGAATTATTTTTTAATAGATTAATTTTTTTCAATGTGGATTACAAATAAAATGATTTGGTATTAGTTTTATGTTTCTAAAAAATTATATTCAATGAATGGTTAATTTCATTAAGAAATTTACAATGTGACCATTCAAATAATTTACCTCTCCATGATTAAAACATTTGAAATAGTATGTACATTAATGAGGTATAATAAAAGGTTACCGTTCATTTTATTTCTCTTAATGTTTTATTTTTTTATGACATGAATCTTATGATTACCAATTATTTTCATCGTTAATGTAATTATTAATTGATTATAAAACCTATATATTTTCCACCAGTTTTGATATGATGAAATATTTATGATAACAATTTCATATAATTGGTTTTAATATGATTAATTTTTTATGATACCCATTTAATTTCAAGGGTTATGATATAATTAATGTTTAATATTATCATTACATTTCATTATTTATGATATGATAAATTTTTTTAGTCTCACATAAAATATAAATATGGGTTTCATTATGTGATGGGTTGGACCAATATATCTCTATAATTAATTGGGTAATGATTTATATATTATGATATTGACATGATCAAAATAAACTGATATCTTTTTTTAAAATATAGAGATATAATAAGAATTAAAATCAGTTCTGTAATATACAGATGAAATGGGAAGTGACATCAGTTATCTAATAGAGGGAATGAAAATGAATTGAATATATTTTAGTAATAGCGAGCTTGAATGAGATCTGAACCGAGATCAATAACATTGGTATGAAATTATAAGGGAAATTGGTTCAGTAAAGGACATTGTCTGCTTTTATGTTCATGGAAGTCATCCTAGAATAAAATGGAATTATTTTTTATGATTATATTTATGACAAAAATTCCTTGTCTTATACTAATGTTATGCTATCCTGGATCCTATTCTTTGATATTTAAATTATTAGTGTTTTATGACCTTCCCATATTTATGAAATTACTCATGTTTATATTCTTTGATATGGAATGTATGATCTTAAAATGATATTTTCATGTTCTCAAACTCTTCCATTCATGTTATTGTTTCATATGACCATTATTTACCTATACAATGAAATCATGCTCACCCGTTATTATGTTTCCTTTACCATGTTATGAAGAAATGTTTTATGTAGGATTTCTAAATGGGAATATCATTTTTGAATCCTTGATGATGTCTTAAAAAGTAATGAAATCTTGTTCCATGTTTCCAAAGGTAATCAATATTATATTCCTCTAATAATTGTTTGTGAAATTTATTGAATATTCATAAAAAATGATGTAATATCCATGTTTGTTAACACTATATCTATATATATTTTGTTCAAAATCATAGTATATAGTGCCTCATTATATTTTTTTATCCAATCATTTGAATATATACTAGGAATTGAGTTTAAATGATACCATTTTTTCAAACATAACTACTTGGGGGAAAAATGAATGTTTTCAAGTGGAAAACAAATTAAAATAACATATATTCTATATCTAACAACATATTACATTTGTTATATTCAATTATTATAGTGTGAAATTATGGATATTACATTCTATATTTCTATAATGGGAAGAAAAATAATCATGTGTTTCTAATACTACTGAGTAACATAAAAAACTTCGTGATTTTTTTATAAAATTTAATATTTCCTAAAAAAAGATCTAAATCGGTGGTATTAGAGTATTTTAATGAATAATCATGTTCTAATTGGTTGCCTAAATCGGTGAATCACTTGTAAAAAATGTAATATAAAAGGATATTGGATTCTGTAACATGATTTTAATGCAATTTTTCTAATTATAATTTTTTTGATGCTATTGTATGATGTTATTTTAGAATAGTTGTAGAAAATATCAACTAAGAGAGAGTCATGATTTCATTGATTCAATCAATATTCATAGGTAAATAAAGAATAAAAAAATGGGTCGAAGCTATATTCATTGGGGGATAACATTATCATCATAATATATTGTTAAACACGAAATTAAAAAATTGGGTGGATATATTAACTCATGGATTAACCAGTATATTATTTTGAAAATATTATAGAGAACAGTAAATGAAGTATGGTTTCATTGACCCCAATAATAATATTGGGAGAAGAAAAAATATGATATTCTTCACTTTATCTCAAGGTGATATTATCAATGGGATATTACTTACTAAATCCAACATGGGATATTGTTATCCATAACAATGAATTGATGATGGATTTTGTTAAATAATACTGTTCAAGGGTTAAAAAATGAAGATGAGTGTTTGAATCTCAATAAAGAAAGTGGAATATAAATAAAAGAATTACTTTCAATTTTTTTAAATATATTTATGATGTTCTAATGGTGAATTAGTAATTATTATATAATTTCTAAGGATTCACTTGAAATAATTTGATTTCATGCTTCTATAATTGTCTATTTCTTATATTAGGATGATTATTGGTGTGATACTTGTTGACCATGGTATGTGGTCTAGAATGCCCAATGATTTCAATATGTAAAGTCCATGTAAATAATTATTTTCCTAAGGTATATTTTTTTTGAATACCATGAAACATGAAATTTATTATTAGAGGAATAATGAGGAATATGATATTAAAATTTATATATACATAGTTTTAACATTTTAACAAACTCTTTACTAAAATTTAAATAAGAAAATAAGGGGAATCTATGAAAACTATTTAGCTAACATGACTCTGGAATCATGGGATTATGGATCAACCATTGGAATGAAATCTAGTTAGAAAAACCCACATGGAAGCTTGTTGTAATAGTGGGATGGAGCATTGAAATTATATAGTGAAGACATATGAATGTGCTAAAGGTGGGAATTTTGGTTATATTGGGATAGTGTGACCCCTAAACCTAGGTGTGCGCATATTTGGTTATAATAGTGGACCTCATAATACTTAAAATAAATTAAGGATTTGTGAATGTATAAATGTGATATCATAACGATGTGAAAACCCAGTGTTGGATTCATTTAGTCTGAACTATTCACCTACGTAAATAATAATTATAACTATGAATCCATTGATTGGGATCTTATGAGTCATCTGGTAATCTATAGTAATTATATTAATTCTATGTTCATATTTGATACCATTATTTCACACTGCATGCATTATCAACTCCTAATATTTCCACAGATTTTGGAATTCTTATACCGTATATTAACACTTCATTATGGAGGGTTTAAATTTGAGGATGCATGGTTTTTGGAATAATATTATTCTATATTGAGCTATGATAAATTTATTAGGTATATTTATCAAGAATATAATGGAAAATTTTATTTTTTCTATAAAACAACAGAACCCAGCACCATGGATGAAAAATATGTTATAGTACTCCATCATAAAAAAAATATGAATCCCAAGTGATGTGTTTCACCATATATGTGTTTTCAATGACACTATGAGCTAAATGTTGGGGTTTTTTGGAATTTCATTTTACACTATAGAGAGATTACCTAAATAAAGAATTTTGTATTAAAACATAAAATAAAACTACATACATGAAAATTAGATAAAAGGAACAAAGAAAAATATCATGTTTAACAAACTAGTACATTAGAATCCAAAGCATAATGAATATTTTATTTCAAGATTCATGTATAATTATCTTGATAATAAACCCATGATATGATATGTGATATCGACAATAATGAAGATTTGATAGGAATGCGAATAATAACCATAATATCTTAGGCAATAATGTGAGGTAGTAATGGATGAGTTACTACATATGAGATGTTTGATTCTAGTAAATAAGATATTTTCAGGATATAGTATTTATAAAAGAACCATAATGATTAATGTAAAATTTGAAGTCTCACTTTGATAAGAAATACCACACCATAAAATTTTCAAAATTACAGGTACCATTATATATTCCATCAGATTTTTCCATAATCAGGTGTTTTCTATATATTGATAATTGTGTATTTATTTATAGATATTAATAATTTTTTTGGTATTAATGAGTGGTTTAATTATTTAAATTAATATTCAATATATTGAAATTATTTCCAATAAGGTATACTAATAATAAAATTAATAGCATGAAGGATAACTCTACTTGAGAAAAATAATAAAATAAAAGGATTATTAGAGATCAATCAGTATATTAAGAAATAACTTAAATAGAAATATAAACCAAGGGAATATTTAATATTTGAATCATAGAAGATGGTGGGGTTTCAGTGAGGGGATAAAATGTAGATAAATTTGAACCCATTTAATACCATTCCAGAGAATAATTTTTTTACTATGCCTACATTAAAGTGGAGTCATTAGCGGTATTTTAGAATGTATATGTGATATATAATTTGTTTCAAATAAGTGAAGGAGTATCTGATTATAGATATCAACAAAGCGTCTATCTAGAGATGAGGATGAATTTTCTGGAAGTGATGCCGATAAATGGACGTATATGTCCATACATTATGTGTTGATCCGTTCTAATATTTTAATAAAGATAATAGAAAATTCTAATTACATTCCTTGGAAATGAACCAATGTTTTAAATTTTTTGGGAGTGGATATTGGTAAAAAGTTAGATATCCATAATCTTTTACGGAAGTGAGCCTAGTAAGAGAAGTGTAGATTCATGAACAAGTGATATAAGTGATATTTAGAGTGATTTGTTGTCTATGAAATATCACTTATAATTACTAATTAGACATAGAGTAGTGAGAGTGAAGAAAGATAATATTCATTTTCATATTTACATTATGCATTCTAACAAAGACAAATTAATAAATCTTATGAATACCGATTTAAGGATCATATCAAAGTCACCTTGAAGGTTGAGTGGTCAGGATCATGATGGGAATGTCATAATGTTTATGGATTTAGTGTTTAAATTATCATAGATAGTGCATACCCTTATTGTCTACCCCCTATTAGGGTATTCTTAATCTAAGTCCATTATATAATATCTACATACCAATATTGTATGTGTCATATAATAGTTTTCAATATTTTTTGTTTCAATTGGTGGATATAATAGAGGCACATAGTTAGGCCACTAGACTTGGATAACGATGTCGAGCCAATCTGGATGGGATTCCCATTCCTTCAAATAGAAGGGGGAAAATTGGAGAATAATGAACCAAATTAGGAAGCTAAACCATGAAGAAGAATATAACCATCATAAAATTATATTTCTGAACAATTTTGAATTTTATTATCCCTTATATTAGATTGTATACAACATAGAATGAAATAATGAATCATTATATGATTCTGAGTGTTATTTAGATAAATTTTGTTAGTGATTTGTGTTTGGAAAATGGGGTTTTGATTTAAAAGGTAATTATTTAATATTAATAAAGGCATTTTTTTGTAAATTGAAAGAAATATTATATCTTATATTTTAGAAGGATTTTAAATAAATTAGTAAAAATAATAAATGATTGTTTATTTTTTGTTTTGAAACCTATGAGGAGGCCTTTCAAAATTGTTAAGATGATATCGTTATTATATAATGGAAACACAGTTTCATTAGGTGGGTTTTTAAAATCAAAACTGACTTTTATATAGTGTTTATTCGTTTTAAAACTAATGAAAATATTATAGATGTATACATGAAGTAAATTAGAATTAGAAGTGATTTTTATGGGATATATGCTAAAAATATGTTTTTAGTGAAATATGAGTGGATTTAATAACTTATTTCTGGGGAATTTTCTCATGTTGAAAATGTTTAAAATGGAATATTTTTTTATTAGTTTTTAATATGTTTTTATATTAGTAATGATTTTATTTTTGATTTTTGATAGTTGTCCACATGGATAGGGGTGGGTCAAGTATATCGATACATCTGATTTGAGATCAGTGTAAATATTTCAGTCTTGTGTTTTCATATTATTTTAAGTATTAATCATCATGATAGCTCCATGAAATATTAATTCTCTATTTTATGAGAGATTTCCATAGGAAAGTAGGTCAAATTGATTCGGTGTAGGGTCATATAGTTGTTAAATCTACCCAAAAATCTATTAGAGTTTATTGGTAGTAATTTTAATGATATTTTTTCACACCTATTGATTTCAACCTTATAGAGTTTTGTGTTTAATTTTTAATGTTTCTTCATCCTGAATTAATGGTTAAGGAGTTAATGAATTTCATTTTTTTGGTTGAGGACGTCACCCAAAAATTAGTTTTGGAGTACTCCCATCTGGTGTAGCTCTATTTTATGATGTTCTTAATAGGTCCATGTTGTTGAGTTCGATTTATTAGGGCCACGATAAGGGATGTGGTAGGAATGATTCTTTTTATATTCATCGGTTTTCCATTTTCTAATTTCAAAAAATATTTATATCAGATTTGTGGTAATCCTTGAAATTATAATACCTATAATAAAGGAACCCTATAGACCGATCAAAATTATCAACTGTTGAGTATCTTTTAATAATATTTATATTATTGTTTTAGAACATCAATCTAAATAAAATTATATTTTGAGTACAATTAGATTGTTCATATCAATTTTTACTCTTTTTCCAATCCATCTCCTTGTACAATACTATTTTTTTATTTAGTGGATAAATTTTTTATGAAATACCTTATATATTCATCACTTGGAGGGTAAAAATATATTTTTGTAATTATTTAAAAAAATTATTTTTTATTCTCATTCGATATTTTAATTAATATTTTTTTATTTCAATCAGATTGAGATTTTATCTGGACCCTTTAGGTTCTTACATCATTTTTGATCTACTATGACATAATTCATATTTAATTATGTTTAAACCTATAATGGTTCAAATATTTTTTAGGTTTTAAATGTAAATTAGTTGTGGGATTAAAAATTAAATATAGATATTTGTGTGAGAATTCTAATTGATTTATATAAAAAATAAGGATATATAAAATGAAAGTATACATTAATTTTCTAAGTCATTTATTGTTATTTTTACTACCAGTGAAATCAAATTTGATTCCATCTAGTTGATAGCTATGAAATACTTTTATCTCCATTAATATTTGAGAGGTTCAAGTGTGTTTTGTGTGTTTGTGGATTTAAATTTGAATGATTATATAAAATAGTCATTGTGAAAAATTTAGGTATTTCATTAGTACTTACAATGTGGTAAGCACGTGATAAACTACTAAATAGGTTTATTATTGTTATCATGGTTTGAGAATGATAATTGTAATTCCCCGAAACAATAATCATGGAGTTAGTCCCATAATTTATTACATTATTTGGATTAAAAGGAATCGAATCCCCATGGAAATATAAGTTTATCAATTTCAGAAATACAAATTACATACCAAAAACCAATAATATATTGTGAATGAAAATAAAGAAAAAAATGCATGATCATAGAATCAATGAAATACATTACAAATATTCATCTTTATATCTTAATGAAATGTATCAAAATAATGGTGTTCTAAATCGTATAATACGGATCATGTAATATAGAATATTTCATGAATCAATAATGAATAATAAATATGAGTTTCTATATATCTGAAAAAATATTTCATTTATATAAATTAATATTTAATACCTAATTAGTAATTGTAGATAACTAAAAACATATGTCATATTATCAATATATTGAAAATGAAATACATCGAAATATTTTTTATTTGTAAAAGTAATACAGAAAATATAACTAGATAGTAAATGAAGAATATTCCTAAAAACTAGATGTTATGTTTCTCGAACATGGGCCACTATACAGTCATGTTATATTCTGAATATTGTTTAAGTTATCCTATTTTGAACAAATTATTTGTCTATTGAAGTCTATAAATTCATAGAGAGGATACAATTAAAATTTTCTGTCAAATATTTTTTAGTCCAAATCATTCATGAAATATCAAGTAATATATTTAGAAATAATAATAATGCCTTATCATCAAATATCATTATTGATTAAAAGATACAAATGTATCAAAATTTCCCCAGTAAATGAAATAACATCAGATTAATCTCTGTATATAAAAATAGAATATAGTTTATACAATAATCATATTCAAAACACAATAACATGGATATTTAGGTATTATTTACTGTATTATAAAAATGATCATAAAGAACTGATTATTTTATGAGAACTTTGACAATCACAAATTATACTATGAATGTCAAATTTATTTTACGACATTGTAATTTTCAAGTGAAATATCACTAGATTAGATAAATCCAATTGAAACATATAAAACAAATTATTTTTTATTTATTCAGGATATAATATTAAATAGTGATTTATATTAAAAAAATTAACTAGAGTTGATTATTAATAAAAAATAAGCTTCAATGAAATTTCAATTGAGATTATCTCTTATAGTACATGTGTAACTATTAATTCATGGGATCCAAGAAATAGTAAAATAAACTTAAATATTTAATATCATAAAATTATATTAATTCATGAGATAACATTAAATAGATAATTATATACACCACAAAAATTTAATGAGTGATTAATATGGAATAATTATCATATAAAAAAGGGAAATTGGAAGATCCATCACCTTGCACTCCCTTTTAGAGGAACACTCTTTAAACTATTGTAAAATTGTTTTAATAATTTTATTGACATATAATATAACCATAATAATATTTACTAAATCACTTATGATCTTATTACAATATATTATTACTTTTTTGTTAATAATCATTCATTATTTTTTTTGTTTTTGGTGTTAATTGAAATGTTTTTCTAGTATGTTTTAACATGCCATTTATGTTCCAATTCCTTTTATCATTATTTAATCATCTCAATAATGCAAACCATTATATATAAATTATGTATACTTATTATATTTTTTAAATTTATCCATAAAATATTTATATATGATATGAAATACATTGTCCATAGATACTGTTGGTTATACTTATGTGTGAATGTTATTTCATGATTCTTATTATATGAAAAGATTGAAAATTAAATGTTATATACATATATTATAATTATAGTATCATATTTCTTTCATATATGTGACATATTTTTATTAAAAACATCTTTGATACAATCCATGTAAATCGCTAACGAATCATATCATTTTGAAGAGGTGGTAGTCCAAATGTCCACAAATGATGTTATCATATTCCAAAAAAATGGAATTAAAATGATTATTTGATATATTATAATTAGAAAAACATAAATAAATAATAAATATATTATATTTCCCATATAAACAATACATAAATCGTTATTTTCATCAATGAAAGGTGTAAATCTATGAATATGTCACCTTAGTTCATGAGACGATAGTCTGCCGAACCAAAGAACAATGATTTCGTATCCTATTAGACAAATGTTGGTAAATTTTTTTGAATAATCCTTAAAATAAAAAATATAATTATGTTTAAGATACTTTTAGAATTAAATAATAAATATAAATGAATAATTTAAGGGATAGGTAAATAAAAGGAACAAATATGCAAATTGAAAATTTTACATCTTCTTCAGGTATCTCCTTTTGATTTTCACCAAATGATTTCCTCATAATGATTTATGATAAATGTTAATATTCTCGTATGAGGGGAGATATTTTTTGTTTATTTTTTTTGGTTTTTAAGGTTTCTAAAAGTTTTATAAGTGTGATGTAGCGAGGGGGTTTGAGATCCCTTTTATAGTGGTGGAGCAGTGGAAATCATGTAAATACAAAAAGGTAAACACTATTAAAAAGTATCTATTACATAATGTAGATAAAATAAAGAAGTAAATTTGATCCATGTGGGTATAGATTATTAATATTTATATACAAAGGATTTTCTAAAACATTATTGGTCATTAATCTACTTTAGATTGATCTTTAATAATTAAGGAAACTCATTCTCACAGTACACACTAAAATTACTTTTAGTATCTTCAATTAATATTATTTGTTTAAAATTATGTTTATATTTTTATAAATTATAAATTATTATGATTAAAAATATTTAATACATATTAATAATTAAAATCAATTTTTTTGATGAAATTAAATTAAAAATAATCCCATCTAAGTAACAGGAATGTGAGTTTGCAAACTGAAAATTTTCAAATGCCTGAGATGTTTGTATATTCAATTTCAATGTAAAGTTTATTCCAATTACATAAATTATATTTTTTATTTATAATATAACCATTTATACTTTTAAATAAATTGATATTATAATTTAATATTTATAATTATTTATAAGTAATAAAATGATTTTTATTAAAGTTCATCATTTTTTATTATTTATCATAAAAATGTAACGTCTCAGAAAAATAAAAAAAACTATCCCTAAGATATTTTTGAAATTAAAATTTAAAAGTTTTATTTATTTTTTCATATAATATTTATAAATGTTTAATAGTTCATATTTAAAGAATTTCCCCATTCATATGAGGTAAAAACAATTAGAGAAATAAAACGTGTTATTGGTAATATTAGACTTATTATTATACAATGCATACAACATCTATTGGATTAATGTCATAATTTACTATTAAATATATAATATTTAATTTTTTTATCATATTTAACAAATATTCATTAATTTAATTTTTCAGATAAAAAACCTTGTGATGAATAAAAAAATTCTTAGTAAAATAATTCCCTTAAATTCAAATAATTACCATTTTCATTTATAATTAATTTGTCACCAAATAATTATATAAATATGTTTCAAATATATATTCCAAATTTATTTAATCATTTTCTAAGCTCCAATTAATATTTATAGTTGATAACTAACATATTATATTAAAATATTAATATATTAATGTAATTTTCTATAACTCAGAATTGTATATAAAACAAACTATTAATGGATCTCTGTAATGTGTATAAAAAATACTGATTAGTGTTGCGTATTCCAAATAAGATATTAGTGTTGTGTGTGGAGTCATATAATATTTCAGTATCATGTAAATCAAGCTAGAAAGAAATATAATGTATTCTAAAATTATCATATTTTAGATTCATGGGTTGTGACTTTCTCCCTACTTTAAATAAATTCCATCACAAAATTTAAAATTTTATCTCAGAAATCAGGTGTATTAAATTTATAAAATAATTCTTTAAAAATACCTTCATAGAAAAATAAATAATAATATTACTTCTTAATAAGAGGCAAAGGTGATGTTTATATATAAATTAAATGTGTGTCTCTATTAAAACACATTACTGGAATATAGAATATGGGATTTAATGAAAATCATAAATAATTATAGATGGTGATGGAGTTAATTAAAAATATGAAATTAATAGATCAATGGAATGTTAGGGACCTCAAAAACATAATTCTATGATGTTTTAAAAGGCCACATGTTCTATATATATAAAGGTATTAAGATAATGTTTTTTCAACTTCATTTTTCCTTGAGTTGATAAATTCATTCATTATATCTGTATATATTGAAATATACTTGATACATTTTCTATTTCATATGAATATTCTAATACATTGGTTGTGCCTCGATCTATTTATACTTCATCTCTAAACACTGGTTTCATCATATGGGTATGTAATACATTAATATCTAAAATCACATCAAATTTTATACATAAATAATTTCCTAAATGGTTAGCCTTGTGATCCTTAAAAATTAATAGGAGCCAAAATATAGAAAAATATAAATAAATTTACAAAATGAACATATAGTTAATCCCTCTAGTAACATGAATATGTTCTTAGTCATCCCATTACAAGAATGTCAAAAAAATTATCATTTATCATTTTAAAACATATTAATAACCTAAACTCCCATAATTTCTTATTCTAAATGTGAATGCATAATTATTCCTTGAATAACTTAATAATTATTGTATATATTAATTAAAACAAAAAATTATGTAAACTCCATCAAGGATAGAATAATATACTTTGTCAAAAAATAATTAATCAATTCCATGGTAGTCAAAACTAACCAATTCAATTTATCCATATCAATCAACCCTTATTCCTAACATTATTATATTTGTATCAAGATCATATAAAGGGTTATATTTCCCTCAATAAATTTTTTTCCATTTTTTTACATGACCTTGAATTTTTTTTTGTTCATAGGTACTGTTTAATCAACGTCTTCAACTCTTTAATGAAAAATTTCTATAATACACTTATTATACATTTAGTAATGATTATAACTAGGATATCATAGATGAAATACATTTACAAAATTAATCAATGATCAAAATATATAGACACATTAATCATTCCACATAGGTTTTGTCAATATAAGTTTCTTGACATTGATCCTTTTACAAATATCATGGAGAATACATTGAAACATATGGAATTAGTGTGATAAATTCCTCATTTATATTCATTTTATCCACATTGTCTCATTGATTTGTTTTTTCCTATGAATTATTTAGCATGATAAATATTATCTAACCACTAATAAAAAACTACAATTCCCTTAATGTATGTACCAGGATTTTTCATTCCTCAACTATCAAATGTGTGAAAAATAATCTTTCCTATACTTCCATTATCAATATTTCACTCTATCATACTGTTATTCCCTTTCTTCCAGTAAAATTAATAAGAAATTAAGAATTCATTGTCTATCCTGATTACACATAAAACTATTTCTTTATATGATGAAACTTTTTGTGACAATAACATCCTTCATGGAATTTGGTTAATCTCTGTTATGTAATGGTTAATCATATATTCGAAATTACATATGAAATTGAAAGTATACGTATTTTTCATTGTAAAGATATCTTCATACTCCACAATGCATTATTACTTATTTTCTTAATAAGAGGAACATTAAATTCAAGTTAATTTTTTTTCATGGGAGAAATAAATTTCAAATAATGCGTTCTAAAAATATTTGTATTCTATTAGTTCTTTTTTCCTAATCCTTTCTAGTATATTGGATTAATGGTGAACACTAATCATCATTTCGATTCAAAAAAATACATTTAAATTGTATCCACTTTTTTTTCACCACATCTTAATGATATAAATATCTTCTCATAATACATAATCCATTTCTAATCATCTATTGGATCAATAGTCGCACTGACTAATGGGAGTTTTGTTGCATAATGTTATACAACATTAGAGAATATTATTATTTAACTTGTTGGACCATCTTGGAAAGGATTTTTTTTATTTATTGATTAATTTCGTATAATATATATATAACCATCTCATTTTGAATACTATCAAAATCAGATTTATCATCAGGTAATACTCTACATTATCCATTAGTATTTATTCCATTCTTCTTTCCAGGATCCATTCCTAATGAATGGAATATACCAGTTTTGATCATAAAATTAATTGAAATTGATAATTATAACTATAGTGTAATGTATAAAATAAATTAATAGATATATATCTTTTGATAATATCACATTTAAAAATAATCTTTATTTGAAATTATATTTTCTATATTTCATCATACTTATATGATATGGTTATAGTTCAAATTTCATGTTTTTTCAAAATCTAGTTTCCTATGCTTCCACTAAACATACATTGATAACAACTACAACACACACCCCAAAATTTATGATAATGTGTCTTACATCATTACATTGGTATGATTATAAGTAATCAATTTTTGAAGGACTAATTAGAATAGAAATTTTTGTAAACTAGATTACATATCTGATACCCATAATGTATTTGGAATAAAAATAAAGAATAAAAAATTATTACATTAGAATCCCTGAATCTCATTCTAATAATTAATATTCATATCATAATTAAATGAAAAAAATATAAGGTTTAGGTCAAAAATAATATAAGATTTATGTACCACAGAAAATCTAATGTATCAATAATAAATAATTAGAATGAAAATGTAAATGACTAAGTACACATGCCATTTAAATAACCAAAAAAGGAATAAACAATATCGGAATGTTGATAGTAGAAAAAAAAATATTTAATCAATAGGCTGAAAATTAAATGAAACCATTAAATTTTACAACGTAAAAATGTTATATATAATAATAAAAAAAATTCAAAATTAAGGCCATTCATAAATTTTGGACATCTTGTATCTATCACATGAACCGACATGCCAACAATATCTATTCTCAAGATAGTTTAAAAAACACTAAATTATAAATTTTATTTGTCCCTGTAGACAAATGATGCATTGTGGATATATCATTAATAAGGCCCCACCCATGTATTTAGGTCAAAATAATTCATCAAATATTGAATTGTCAATTTAATTTATATCATTGTTCCTTAAAATAAAAATTTTTATAGATAAAAATATTAGTATTTATGAAAATATTCATAGTTATTCAAATAATATTCAGATTAAAAACATTATATTAAAAAGGAATACAGTTCAGGATATAATAATATCCATCACTGAAAAATATGTATATTATAGATAAATGTAATCTATCGTTTAAAAAGATCATTAGAATGTGATTGTTTCGAGATAAAATTAACAATGAAACCACATGAGTGGAGATAACCTTACCCACGACTCTATTAATCTGGTAGAATCTGGTGGGGATTCCCTATAGAGGTTATTCCCGAGGCCCTAGAATCTCCCTCCTTTGAGTTGGGGGATTATTATCTTTATCCCTCTTTTTCATTGCCTCAAATATTTCTTCTATTCAGTAACCCTATATTTATTCCTTCTTTCCATACAATTTATATTTTCCCTAAAGTTCTGGACCTCATCAATGGATCTTTCTAGCTTTCTATTTAGATGAATGAATTCTATGTGGCTTAAAATCATAAAAAAGTGTAAAAACAATACTAAAAAGATTGAGTCACCAGTAGGGGAAGCATCTGTCATCAATATAGTGAATGCATAAATTGTGGTTGTCGAATCTGATATCCAACCGAGTGGAAAGGTAGTGATAAATTTTAATTCTTTGGAATACAAAATTAATTTCAATGAAAAATCATTAGAAAATGGTTCATTGTTCATTACTACATAATAAAATTTGATATGATTGTCAGGAGGTGCATTCATGTAATCTTCTATAAGGATCAGGGTGTCTAGATTAAAAAATCATTGTATATTGACACATATATTCAATGGGATGAATCATATTATATATGATATCATTAAATATTAAGAAAATTTGGCATGAAAAATTAAAACCATTTCATAGATTATTCATATGAGAATGATACCGATGTTCAATGGAGTCTCTATATATGTAAGGTCTCTAAAAGAATTAAATTCAAATTCATATATTACTCTATTACAAATCATGTTGGTTGATTTTTTATGTTTTTAAGTGTCTAGTTTCCCATTTTATATTTAAAATTTCCTTATATTAAAAAAAATTATTTTTTCGTGGTAAATAATAATGTTATCAATCCATAAAAAAACTATGATTACAATGTTTACTTCTACCAGTTGAAAAATTTATATTCAAACCTCCTTGGATGAGATAATTCAAAGTAAAAAATTTAATAACTTAAAGTGTGAGTGAATAATGATATTATATGACCATGTGGGGCTATAACACCAAATTAATGTGAATTTGTACGTAATAACAAATATGTCTCTATATAAATTTAGGTGAAGTCAATTACTATTTAAGTAACTCATGAATATTGGGATTCATGAAATAATAAAATATATGGAGAAAATAAATATTATTAAACAAAATAAAGTAATTATATAACATTTCTTAGGGTTGTATATACCCAAAAATATAATAGTGTGGAATTTGGTATAAGTCTTGATTAAATATAAGTCAGACTTGATATCTCTTTACCTTGTGATCCCTTTTTGGTGGACTGTTTTTAACATCATGTTGAGTAGCCCTAGGAATTTATTGACTTCTAATAGAACCATAATCATATTTATAAAATCATATATGATTTTATAAAAATATAGTATTACCCATGTGTTATAAATCGTTCCATATTTCGACTATTTCGGGTGTTGATTTCATAGTTTTTAGAGAATGTTTTGACATGCTCTTTTGGTTCATATTATTTATATTATTATTTTATAATCAATATAATCTAAATCATGATTTAATTATTAAATATACTTATTCTATATGTATTTATATTAATCCATCATATTTTTAGATATGAAAATGTGATATGCCATTCATGGATTTTATATGTCGTACACACACATTGATGTTGTTTCCATTTTATTTTTGTATCAATAAAATGAAAATTTATTAATATGTAGGTATATTATCATTATTGTGTAATATTTATTTCATATATTTCATATTTTTTTGAACATTAATTTATACATTTTATGCATAATGTGGAAAAACTACATCCCTTTTAAGAACCAGTAGCCCTCACATCCACAATCAACGTTATTGTATTCACAAAAAATTGAAATACTTATAGGTAAGGGATATGTAATAATAACAAAAGAATAATTTTTTTAATAATTTATATATATCATATATAAAAATAATTAATTATTTATTTTAAACCATTAAATTGGGTGATGGAACAATGAATGTGAAAAGTTCGTTAGGTTTTAGTCCTCAATACACGCGAACAATGGTTTTGTTTCCCATTTGATGGAAGTGTGTGATATTATAGGTTGAAATAATTAAATTTAAACATATATGTATTTTTAATATACTAATTGTATTATATAATCATCATATTAGTAGTATTTTTCAGTGTATAAAAAAAAAAATCTATATATGGAATAATTTTATATCTTTTTTGGATAACTCCTATTCTTATTCACCAATGTCATTCATTAGGGGAATTTTTAACCAAATATAGGATTATAAGATTTGTGGGGGATGTTTGGATATTCATTATTTTTTTATGGATGAGTAATAGATCATGATTACCGTGAGTAAGTTTTGGGGTTTTAGTGACCATTTATAGAGGAGGAGGAGTAGCATTCAGGTAAATACAAAAAGGTAAAAACTATTGAGAGGTATCTATTACATTACGTTCCTTCAATAATAAAAACACTATATATATATATTGATATATGTT
Organism: Viscum album; assembly: GCA_963277665.1. NCBI lineage: Eukaryota > Viridiplantae > Streptophyta > Magnoliopsida > Santalales > Viscaceae > Viscum > Viscum album. The sequence continues at coordinate 1,538,167,872 of OY728147.1, read as the reverse complement.
CAAAATATGGTTATTAAATAGGGTTTGGGCATATTTCTACATCATTTTTCTCCCAATGATTAAATTTTGACCACAAAGAAATCTCTTTTTCACTTTAATCGTTAAAAATAATTTTAATTTCTTCTAGTAATGTTTTCAATGAAAAATTAATTTTACCATAACAGAAACTATAAATTATGATTATAAAAATCTTTGAATATATTTTTCAGAATTCCAATCCAATATGTGGCATAAATTATTTTTTCATAAATCCAATAGATGTGATGAGAATGTAGGTTTTAAAAGTAAAAATATTTAAATGTTGGAAATGTTTTTATATCCAATTTCATAGTGAAATTGACTACAATGACTAAAATTTGATTAAAATATTTATAACAAAAATATTAATACATTAAAACAATTTTACAATATAGTTTAACATGAAAAACTATTTAGTTTAAAAGAAAATTTTCAATTAAAAATCAATACTTTTTCATTATTCATCAATAAATGAATAATCTGAAAAAAATATAAAAAATTCAGCCTAAGATAATTTTGATAAAAAAAATTAGAAAAATAATTTCACTATATCAAATAAAATTTATAAAATCTTCATAATTTATATCTAAACAAGTTCCATAATATAGGGAGAAATGCTGCCTTTAAAAATTAAATCTTTTATAACGATTTGGATTTATTATTATGATATCTCTATCAAATATATTGGATTAATGTCAAAGATTTTATTTAAAAAATTATACCAAAAATTAATAATATTATTCATTAATATTAATTGCATTAATTTGTTATTATAAATTCCCTTTGGGAACATAAAATATTTTATCAATAAAGACATTTCTTTTATATTAAACTAGTTTCTATAAATGTTTCTAATTAATTGGTCAGAAAATAATTATATAAAAATATGTAATCAATATTATAAAATATTAGTTAATGATGTTGATATGTTTATAAATAATTACTTTTTTAAAATAATCATATTAATTTTTAATATTAATAGAATATTTTATTTTTGGTAAATCGAAGCATTGTTTGTATCACAAGATATCGAAGGAATACGGTACATTGTGTAAAAAAATACAATATAGTTTTTTCAGTACCATGAGACAATATTAGTGTTTTTTTTAGTGTATTAGTAATATAGAACAGGGTATAAATAAATATAGAAAAAAATTAAATTTATTCTAAATGGAAATTATTTAAATTTACAGTGGTGTTACTACCAATCAACCTATTTGGATCACTATGAAATTTGAATGGGTTTCTTGGTAATTCTATGACAGTGTCTCACATATTGAGAATGGTTTCCCCAAATAATTCATCTCTCAACAAGTAGTCTTACAGATTCATTATTCAAAAGTTTTTTTCCATGAACGGTCGGTGCCAGGATTATTAATATGTTTTGCACATCAATTCAACCAGATCTAAAATTCAAATATTTTATAATTTTACAAATTTCCAAGATTTTTATATATAATCACATATATAATCAATTTCTAAACACATATAATAACTATAGTTTAATATCCCCTTACATCCCTATTGTATTCCCTTAATTCATGGTTGATCTTTTCAAGGTTTGTTCCTTTTTAATCCATTTTTTCACCTAATACTAGATCTTATATAGATATATGTTTTACTTCATACACCTGATCCATAATAGAAATTAGATTCCATATATATTGTAATTAATTGGTAATTTTTTATGGTTCTTAACGTTCATGTCTCATTAGGACTCTATCTATTCAATTCCAATCACTATTTTCAAAGGCAACTAATATTCATCCATTAGAATTATAGGTGTCTTTATAAAAAGGTTCGAACTCAAAAATTTAAAATATTTCTTGTGAATTCCATTGGTTTGTTTTATAAAATTTATTAATTTTATGTCAATGTGGAATTATTTTATGAGATATATGCTTCTAAATGGGATTTAAGATAAAAACATTTTAATATTGTTGATGTGTCTGATAATATTTCTCAGTGTTGATTTTGATTCTAAAATGGATTTTAATGATTTATAGAAATGATGATTCACCATTAAAATGTATCCAAAATTATGATATGGTAAATTTAAATGTGTTGGAAAATATATCATTGTAATAAAATTTATTGCATTAGATATAAAAAAACATAAAACATACCATGTTAGTCACAACTGGGGGTTATTATCATGATATAATTATATTGTATAAGGACACAATATTGATAAGATTTATATTATAAAATTATTAACAGTCATTACCATGTACGGATATTTGTTCTTATAGGATATATTACTATTAATATTTGTTTTAAACATGATAGTACTGTTTCATAATTTTTATCACAAGATTATGATTTTTTTTATCAATGGGTAGCTTTTCATTATCATATATGATATCATTTAGAAAGTTTTCATATTCTGGGATTATGTGGACATGAAATATAGTCAATAAAAACAAATAATATATCAGAAATTGTGGTTTCAAGAAAATGATTTCAATAATAATTTTTGTTTTAAATATTAAACTATTAGTTTTTTTGTGATATTATAGTATTAAATTTTTTATAGGTATCTTATAGGGAATTAATTATTTCATAATGATTTTTCCATTTAAAATTTATATATATAGTATTTCTATATAGTTATAAGTAATTACATCATACAGTTCCACGACAACTCTTGGTTTTCATCACCTTATTTGAGAAATGTATTGGAAGTGATTTTTACTCACATAAAGATGTGTAATTTATATTTTCATTGTTTATTATATTAGCTTTCCCTTTTCTCATATTGTTTTACGTATCATTGATGATACCCCTATTAAAAATTATATCCTTTTAGGTTTTCATATTTTGTTTATTCATATTTTATTTTTTGTTTTTAGATTTATCAACACCTTGTGGACAACCATATAATATTAATTTCATTTCAAACAAGGTTGGATGAATAAAAAAAATTTATCAGAGGCATTGGAGAGCTGATGGTGTAATGAAATTGAACGAGTTTAATCTAGGATATTTTATAAAAATTTGTTATTATGGTAAATAATTAGGTAGTTTATATAAAAGTGTGCCTAACCATATCACAATAGAATATGAGCACGAAATACTGTTGGTAGTCATTTATCATTTTACCAATCAAGATACATTGTTTTTGAGTTTATTTAAATGATCATAATTTATTTTTTATTTAAAAAAAATTATATAAATATTAATCAATTATCTCTTGTATGAAGGATCTATGTTTTCATTATAGTATTATTTTGTACAGATTCGAATTTGGCTTCTTGAAGGTTTCATTATCATACTGAAATTTTATCCTATACTAATTATAATTTCTTTTTCATTTATTATAAATTAAATACTAGAAGAGATATTCCTAATCAATTATAGGAATCCATGAGAAACTTTCTACAAATCAATCCTCTAGTAGAACCTTCCTTCATTAATGCTGTTATTTGTAATATATATTATTTATGTTAGGAAGGTAATATATAACACAGATGAATTATGTATTATATCTCATCACTTTCCATTGGTAATCCACCTATATTTCATGGTGATAAATGACCCATGAATCTAAAAATTGAATCATACTAATTGAAAGGATCTTACATGTTTTGAAAACATCAATGGACTATAAGGAGTGGATTTCCACGTACATTCTTAAATTAATTAGAGATAATTGTGGGCCTCCAAAATATATGATATGTTAAATAACAATCATACATAGTATTCATTCAAGAAGATCATCATCCAAAAGTTTAATCTAGAATAATTATGAGTGTAAAACGAATTGTAATTTATGAACATGGAGAAAATGAGTTCATTCAGTTTTAGAGTATGACACCCCTTTATCTGGGTTTTCCCACCGAATAATTGAGATTCATACTAATGACTATAATAAATATCAATGATTTGAAATGGTTATAAGGCCCAATATTGGTATTATGCTGATTTAATTATTCCTACCAATAATGTTTTTGGTTATTGATAAAGATAATATGGAATATGTAGACAAGGCTAATAGAACATTTTTATGTGGGAAATAGATTCGTACAAGAAATAAAATATTGTTTTATTCAAGAAAGAAAAGGAAACAAAATGATAGTTGGTTTGTTGTTTCCAGTTCCTTTTTAATTTTTATGAAATCTTTAGGTTGGTATCATGTATTTTTGGAGGCTTTCACATTCTATGATTGAATATAATCGTGTCACCAGTACTTATCATCAATTTGAAAAATATAAGAACCATATTTTTTTGGGAGAATGACCCGTTGTATAAGAGATCGATCACCTCTTACCAGATTACCATATGTCTCTTTGTATACAACAATGATTGATATATCTCACTCTCATTCCAATAGGTTTAAACATAAAGTGAAGAATGATATCATAGGAGTTGTTAGTAGAATTTTTTATGAGGTAAATTCTTCACTATAGAAATATTAAGAGGGTTTAGTTAGTATAATTTGTACATTTTTTATTCCATCCTATAGGGCTCTGGAATTGTTTCATATTTGTAGTGTTGTATTATTATATATCAATAATTTTAATTGACATATTTGGATTACATTTTGATAATTTTACATTAAAGATGAATAATTAGGGACCTTCAAAAAATAGTTTTAATAAATGTTTCAAATTTCTAATATGTTGGGTAAAAAAAGAAAAATATGATGTGTTGATGTAATTATTTGTTCTTTAACAATAAATATAAAAAAATATAATTAACATAGATTAGATTGTAAATTTTAATTCCCATATATTATACTATCACATTTTAGTTCATTATTTATATTTTTATGGTATCTATCTTTTATTTTATGGTTTATGAGATTCTAGATCCAGAAGAACATTGAATGTTATTACTAATGATAGAATGATCTCATGATAGTAGTTAGATATGACCTATGAGACTCATGGTAAATTACTCAATAGTCTAACCCATGTAGTGGTGATTGTAGTGCCAATGGACATCCCTAAATAATTTTCAATGATACACAGATAGAGATAGGTCGAGTTAACATTTAAAATAGACCCTGGTTAATGCCCATTTAAATTTAATAATATTTTATGGAAGAATTTTAGTTAAAGTGGAAAAATATTCATCTTAAAAAACATTAGAAAAAATTATTTTTTACAAATAATTTGAATTTTAAATAACATATTATATTTTTAAATAAGGTAGTTGGAAACCTCATAATTTCTTTAATTTTTTAATGCTAGTCAAGATGATTTTTGAAAACAAATACCCATTTATTACGATTGATGACATCTTTGATCAACTCAAAAGATACTAATGGATTTATAAAATTAACCTATGATTTTTGTATTATTAGTAAGAATCTAATAAAACGATATTACTATGAAAGTAATAAGGATATAGTATAATAATTTCAATATTATATATTTTCTATTTGGTTTCACTAATCAACCTACAATATTTAGAGAACTAATGTACAATATCGTTCAATAGTTATTGTACTCCATTATAATTATATTTAAAAATTATATTTTAATTTAATATTTGATAGAGGATGATCCCATGAATACATTGTATATCTCGCCTAGAATCATGAATAAATTTCACATGGAAGGTTATATTTCTGTATGTGAATTTTGGATTCATGAAGTAATATTTATGTCTAATATTATATCTGAGAGGTGAATCATTGTGGGTGCTGAAAAATGTCATGTGGTAATTTCTTGGGAACAACCCAAAAATGGGTTTTAAATTCACAGATTCAGGGGATTAATAGGTTATTACTAAGGGTGATTTAAACTAAATCCATATATATATATGAAATATATATTTCATTAAAATTAAGTTTTTCATGTGAGGGTATATAAATATATTCAATATTTTATTTCATCAAAATAAAAAACAGTTATCATTTATTTTTATGCATTTATTTTAATTTATGAAATTAATTTATAATATTAAATGTTTTGGGACTTCATATTTTTTATGATACATATAATAGTTGAAGAATTGATTCATGCATTGAAATTCATGAGTTAATTCCTGCATAATCACTAATTGTTATCAAGGTATTTTAAATAGTACTTATTTATTATGGAAACTAACTATGGTTATTCTAATTCATGGTTGATATTACCTATACATTAATATCATTTTATTATTCATCATTTTCAGTATGAGGTTATAACACAACATAGATAATGATAGAATCTCACTTTCATTTTGAGTGATTTAGATCATCCCACTGATATTGACGGTGGTGTGAATCTTATGTTTACCTTATTAGTGAAATTTACCAAACACATATATTGGTGATGATATTGAAGATGATTCATCAGTTTATGTTACACATGTTTACAATAGTTATTCATTTATACAAATTTTTGTACTCTCATATTTTCATTCATGGTAGATCCAAATAAATGTTATTTCACACTCTTACATGATTGAATAATCGTTGTTCGACTCTAATGAAATCCATTGGTGATATCAGATATTACCCATTATTTTGATTTATGAAATATTTCATTGAAATAAATAATAAATGAAGAATATAGTAGAAAAATTCATGATTTGTGAACATATGGAAGTAGGTTCGACCATTCAAAAGAAAGATGGAGTAAAGATAAACAATGAATAGAAATTATGATTCTAAGGAGTATATGAAAAACCAATGAACTACTCTTTCACATCCTTGGATACCTGAGGCTTACCCTCATATGATCGGTTCACATTATATATAGTAAACCATTCACAAATGGTTTGTGTAATGGTATTAAATATGTTTAAATTTTTTATTCCCCTTTTAAGTAAAGGTTTTTCTATTCTCACTATGACGTAACCAGTCTCTAAATAATGCAACAATGTTTTTTTAAAATCCTCATAGTGGTAACCTCAATATTACCTTAATGAGATGAGGGTTATATATTGTTATTCACATAAGTGAGAAGGCTATGGGAATGTAGTACAATCATGAAAATGTTATAAAAAAGGTGTGTAATGGTATATCATGAAGAACCAGTATCTATAGAGTTCACACAAAGGTCGTACACTTTCCATGAATAATATATGTTAAGGAAATCTTTGTACTGCATTTAAACAATGAGAAAAAATTATTTTATGTAATGGTATGGACTAACATACCGTTATTAGAGGGTCAAAAACTAGACTACCATTATAAATAGAGTATATATACAGGTAGAAGAATGTTACCCTTATAAAAAATAGGTATTCTATATCTGAGTATTTTGAATTGTAATAAAACTATTCTAAAATATTTTTTACATATAAAATGATTTTTATTAATTATAAAACGTCCAAAAAATTATAATAAAGATAATTTGGGATATTCTAATTTATAAAAGTTTTATAAGTAAATAAATTAACAAATAATTACAATTTTTTAAATTCTTTTGAATTTTTTTTCCAAATACAAAATCGTAATATTTAAATACCATATAAAAAATTATATGGTGATTAATATGATATAATAATACATTTTATTATATATAAATAATAATAAATAATTAATAATGGAAAAAATATAAAAAAAAATTTATTTAAATTATGAATTATGGATAAATAATTAAATTTAATTTTTCCAAATAAATGGTCTATATTTTGATATAATATATTCCATGTCAAATATTTTTTTAATGATATGATCAAGGATTAAATAAAACGAAATTATATGATATTTTCATTTTGTAAATTATTTAGAAAATATAAATTGTATTATCAAAGGTTTAAAATATAAAATTATATATTTAAAAATTAAATTACACATAAAGAAAAATAGTAGATATTTCATATTGGAATGAATATAAAAAAAATTTCAAAACATTATTGAATGTCCATAATGATAACACTATAAAATAAAAACTCATTTATAATCAACATCGATTTTTGTATTATTAATAAATGTTTAAATCATGTTTAAATAATTTATTTCTTAATTTATTTTAAAATATATTCCATGCAAGATTCATGTTTTGTTATATTTTTATGAAATTTATATATTTTTTATTCTTCAATTTAATTATTAACCAACATATAGGATATGGACTTTCATTACATCTATGTAATTAGAAAATAATGATTTTGGTTCATCTATGTTTACCATGGTTGTGTAATTTTTTTCACATCAATATGCTTTAAAAATATATAGTTTACATAGTTAATAAGAATAGGAAAAAATTGAATAGATGAAGAAATACATAAAAGTGTATAAAATGAGATAAAATATTGAGATAAAATCCCATTCAAATACTAATTGTTTGACACTTTACTAGGAGTTACATGTTAAGACCTCTATCGCAAAAATGTGTAGCTTATTACATAGTTAGGAGACCTAAGATGTTATTGTGTAAATAAATTATATATGGATGACATGATATCATCCTAGGGTTTTCATTCTATAGAAAGTTGGCCTTATATTTTCAATTGTTAATCAATTCCTGAAACTTTTTTTGAGTTACATTAGCTGGGATACCCTTGTAGGAATGTATTTCCAAAGGAATAGATATAATGAACCAACCTTAGACAATAAATATTATAGTTTTTTTGAACTATAATAATTGTTATATTATCTTTTTAGATTATAGTTATTGATAATTAAGAAAAACTTTTACTAAGTAAACACATATTTTACAAGTTTATATTTGTTCTCTATATCGATTTAAATCATAAAACAAAAATACTTAAAATAAAACATGATTTATCTTTATAAAAAATCACTAAAATTATCCTCTTGATTTAATCCTGATTTATATTTCATGTTAAACTATTTGAATGAAATTTTAAAAACATAGGATGAGTAAAAAATCACATTATGAGATATAAAAAACATTGTAAGTTCAGTAAAAACATAAAAATTCTATAATGGTTATTGTTATCTTAAAACATCATTACCGGTGTCAATAAATTATTTTTTAATGAAAATTAAACACACATATTTCCAAAATAAATTCATCAAAACCCATAAAATGCAATTAATATCATATAGGTGACAATTTTCATTGTATTTGTTAAATAATTTTAAAACCCATTGAATTGGCATAACCATATGGCCAAATTATAATCAGGTCACTCTTAAAAATGTAATAAACATATGGTGGACTTACACGCCATATTAATTGGAGGGAAATCATGAAACCAACAATCCATGAAGATATAACGTGCTTAACTGACATTATCAGGGCCACCCAATGTCTACGCTATATATGGATCACCAATTTAATATAATTATAAATTACAATATAATCCATAAAACACATAAATCATAGATAACATTTAAAATAGTTTAACAAATTATATGAAAAATTTTTTTGGATAGTAATACCCTTGAATTTAAAAAAATCTATTTTCAATACCAAATCCCCATTTTCTATGAGAACCAATTTTCAATAAAAACCCCCAAAACAATTAGTATGGTTTTGTAATTTAAATTTACATTTAAATATTGAAAAATATATTGAAATTAAATAATATTAAATGTTTTCAAATTTTTTTGTTTATTTGTTATTAATAGACAAATTCTTTTATTATTAGTCAAAACATTCCATATAAAACCCAAAAAAATATTCCATTTTAAAACCATAGAATTAAATTAATAATATAAAAAATGGTCTTTATGATCAATTTATATCCATATATATATATATATAAGTAAACTTATTTCAAGAATATTAACATTGCGAAAATGATATTTGAAATTAAATCATTAATGATTCAAACTGTCTTATACCACTATAGAAATCTTAATCATAATCCCAATGATTTTTTTAAAAAATTAAATAAGATGATGAAAAATAAATTAATAATCTTATATTTCAATGTGGTCTGTATACACAACCCATAAAGGTTGGTGGGTGCATAAATTCAAAATATTCCATAATAAAAATTTATTTAGACGAAGTCCATTATCTTGAGACTGACTCGTCACATTCATTTTTTATCATTCTAAATAATAACATTAAGTAAATTATTTACTGAATTTAGGACCTTCTTCATGTTTATTATTAATTTTTTATCAATTATTATCATTTTATAACAATTAGATAACTATGTATTTTAATTTTGCATGTTTTGACAACATTTTGTACTTGTGTTAAAAATGAGATTGATATGATGACTATAGACAAAGTCGATATGTGTCCATAATCTCCATAACAATTATCATTAAATAATTAACAAATTTAATACCTAAATTTTAAATTTAAATCTATCCATTTTATATGGATATGAAAAAGTAGCTATGTTACAATCATGGAGACAACAAGTTGTACGTACGCAGGAGTAACATTTCCATTTTTGAAAGATTAGTATTGAAAGAAGATAAGTATCATTTTATATTTAAATAAAGATTATAATATCATTAATATCATTTTAATATTTGAAATTTATTTTTATATATAATTTAAGTGATTTTATGATGAAAAATTAATCACATCATTTCGTGCAGGTGATAGTTCACACATATTTACAAACGACGTTATCATTTTTCTAGGTGGTGTAAATTAAAGAGAAAAATGATATAAGAAACCAGGAACCAAAAAGTTATTTTATGATATGTGACATAAATTATGGTGATCTATTATGAGGTGAAGCATTATAAATTTTTTCTCTCATGGTAATATGCGACAACATGTAAAAGCTCAGAACCAAATCAGTTAGGTTTTATTTATCCAGTTCCTGTACATATATGAAATTAAGATAAGATATCTAGGGTATTTTTGGTTTGGCGTCCATTTACTCAGATAAATAATAAGGTGACATGTGTTATGATCAACAAAAATAACTTCATTGGATCACTTAATTCCGATTAATGATACAACCATAGCTGAAGTGTTGGAAAATCACTATGTAAAAGATATTGTTTGTTTCCAAAGAGTTTTATCTATTATTTTTAGGGATAATGATTCTTGGTTCACTTCACATTATTGTAAGGTCCTTTTGGATTCACTAGGATCTCATGTACAGTTTAATATGGATTGAAATCCATTTTTGAATGCCAGATTGAAAGAGATATTTAGATTTTTGTGAAAATGAATCTAACTTGTGTTCTTGACTTTGGAGGGGATTGGGAAGATCATTTGGGGTTTTTTGAGTTTTATAATGTAAATAGTGACCTGTATGTGATTCAGATGGATCCTTTTAAGGCCTTGTGTGGCCAAATATGTATATATCCCTTTTTTAGTCCATAGATTGTAGAAAATTCATCTAATGGGGTTATATTGGTGAGAGAGACGACATAAAATATTATGTTAATTCATATTAGTATGTTGTCATCATAGAGATGATATAATTAATATGTTTTTATTCATCACATTCAATTCGGGTTACTAGTTAGTGAGCACGTTTTTTTGAATGTTTCACCCTGTTTGGGTCATTGACTTATTTTGAGGAAAGTGAAACTTGGTCCTTATTTTTGGGGAACTATTGAGGTTGTTGAGAAGGTGGGAAAAGTTTCTAATGATTCATCACATCCAACATAGATGACATCAAAAGATAAAGGGTACCATGAATTTCATCTACAAAATTATCTATATGATACATCTATTTTTCTGTGTTAGGAAGATCTTAAATATGGACCTGATTTATCAATGACTGAATGACTATTCAAGATAATTGATGGTTAACCCACGGTACATAAAGGGAGGAAAATAAATATGGTTCTAGTGCTATTGAATCGTGGTTATGATAATTATGAGAATTGGGGTAGGGAGTCATTGACAAGAGAGTAGTGGACACAACATTTTGTAATAGAAGATTTTGAGTTTTCTTTTTGAGGATAAAAAGTCTCTTTTATGGGGAGGTTGCGACATCCTAGTACACTTTTTAATATTCATAAACCCCTATTTAATTAATATTTTTTGAGGATTAGTTTGGGGTTATTTTAGGTAACATTTTTATACTTTTTCAATTTTCTTGTCTAGTGAGAGGTTGGTTCATGGTTTTTCCTAATTGTACGCCCTCTCAAGAAAATCAATAGAAACTAAAGAAGTGACATTTTATATGGTTTGTGAATGGGGTTTTAGGTCATTCACACACATATGAGAAATCATGTGGCCCATTTACATGGGACACATAGTCAGTTCACGTGGGTTTTCAAACCTATGGGCCCTACCTAGCTAACTGTTCATGAGATTTAATTAATTTGAAAATATTATTTTCAAATAATAGCGACAATCACATTATTCATTAGAAAGACTGATCATGAACTCATATTTTTTATTCTTCCTCAAGAGAAACAAAGATGTGATTTTTGACACACTATACACTCCAAAATGTAGATTGATGCATGCTGAACACTGCTCAATCTCCCCCTAATTCATTTTATCACCACATTATTTTTCTCCCACTATCTCTCTTATCCTCCCCATGGGTTTTGTAGGTCTTCATGTTTATTTGTGGATCTAGTACCCACATATTTTGATCTTAAACCAATGTTTGATTATTTTTAATAGATTCTAGGATTATCATTCTTCATTTATGAATCATGATTAGAAATTTGTGAATCAAGAACTCGTGATACCTTGGTAGGTGGTTATTCCATTTTTCATAATTTTTATTCAACCTACCTTGATTAATTAAATTAAATAGTTTGATTTAAATGGAAATTTTCTAATTTTTTAGAATTATTTCAATTGGATTATTTAAAAAAACCAATTCCTTTGAATTGGGTATTTTTGTGATATTTATCGAAATTGTATTAAATTAAATAATTGAATTTAACTATGAATGTGAATTTTGAATTTATTTCAAATTCCTATTTTTGAAAATAGAATAATATTTTTTTGAAAGAAACATTAGGATTTTATCTTTTAAAAAGTATTATTTTTTATTAAAATCCAATTTTGGGTTTTAAATTAAAATTGTAAATTTTGAAATGGGTGAATAGTACATAATTGTATTTTATGATTTCTTAAAATATATTTCACATTATTGAATTGTACCAGGGAACATGAAATCCTATGTGTTTTTAAATTATTTTTATAATCATGCTAGTTTGGCATTTCTCTTGTAATGGATTGATGTGATACAACACTAAGAAAACATTAGATAGAACATCATATTTCTCCAGTGTAACTATGAAAAGTCTACAATTTTTAATTCTGAGGTACACATATACACATTGTGGTTGATCACATGATTTTATAATTGTAATGACTATTATTTTACTGATTCAATTTTATGTAAAATCTTAAGATATATATGAGAACAATAGCTAAGACAACGTGTGTTTCTTAGGCCTAGAGGGCCCTAAAGGATCTGTTGAAAATTTTTATGTTTTAAAATATTTCATATGGGAGATTTTATATAAAATGTGTAAAAACTCATAAATGTGTTCACGGATCAGAAATTTGAGGGCACTATTATGTTCGGGATGGCAGGTTACCCTATGCTTGACTTCATATTAGTCAGTATAGGTCTCCAGTGAGAAACACTAAAAATAGAATAATAATAATTAAAATAATTAAATTAAATTATTTTACCTTTTCAAATATTTATATATCATTAAAGGTGAAATGGTTTAAAAGTATAAGACCAACATTAATTTTATAATGTGGTGTTTTTTTAAGTAGAACCTAATAACGACCGACATGGGTCAAAGGTGAAACATAGTTTATTTACATGGACATCATTAAATTATTTAAAAAAAAATATTTGGACCACATGTGTTGATGTTAAGGAAAATGTTTTTATAAGACTCATCATAAATAATGAGTTATCATTATAACCCTAGTGTTTTCCTAAGTTATGGGTGAGGAGGCTCTCTCAACCATGATGGAAATTCAGGGGTAATGATTCATTCAAGCGATCATGAATCGACTAATGTAGGGAAAAATAGACCGATTTGACGATTAGACATAAATAGACGTCTAGAATCAATACAAACTCGAGGTAGGGGTTTAATTCTCTGTGAATTTCTTTCCCTGTTAATGTTTCCAAAATCAAAAATGGACCAACCCATGAATAGACTGATCTGATGTTCTAATGTTTATGAAGGATGGTTAAAATGATGGATTATTATGGAAATTTGATCTTGTGATTTTTAATTTATTCATGGTGATCATGCTAACAAGAACAAATTTTGGTAAACATGAACAAATCCCTAGATCCGTTCAATAGGGTTTCTGTTGTACCTTTTCTATAATTGTTCTTATATTTTTCACTAAAGGACCCCCATGGTCATGTCAGAGTTTTCTCGGTGGATCCAAACATGACAGAACCCCTAGAGATATGACAAGACAATCTTTACCCCACACAAGTGAATACGGTGACCCAAGGATCACAAAAGTTTTCCTTCTTTGAAAAATTGGCCCCCATAGTAATGGTGGTGGCCAGTATAAAGGGAGCCACTAGTGGTGTCTTATACTGGCATGGCCACCCTACTAGAGTAATACAAGGATACTGCGACAGGCAGCAGACAGGGCCCATCGACAGGGATCAGCCGAATGCCATAGGGGCTTGAATTATGCATTGAATGAATGTGTTCTAGCAGGACCCCCATAACTAATGTAAGGATGTTACTATGGAGTCTGACCAAGCTGAATATTTTAGTCACCTCATTAACCAAGTGGGATGCAAAACATTCTGTGTTCGGGTGAGATGAACTGGACCGCTCAAGAAGGCGGGGTCAGAGATGGAGGTCTGGGACGGACCCAACAAGTCGGGTCGACAAGGCAGGTTTCGTGGGACTTGGAGGTTCTGTTTAGGCGCGACCCAGTAGATTGGGTCAGGCAGGACCCAGTTCGATATGGATAGGGTTGGTCCAACCAGGTCAGAATTGACCCAGAACCAACAAAACTGTTTTTACTTAATCACACATAAATATGGAACCATGTGTCTATTTGACGAGCCATTTACGGTATTGTGACACTCACAACGAAGCAGTCATTTTGAGATACTCTAATGGAGTTTACATAATATATTTCATACAACCTATTTCCTAGAAGAGTAGGTAGTCTTAGAATGAGCGTTCTAAGGGAATTATCTTGTGGCTGGCTTTGACATAGATGATTTTTGATTACCTAGATTATTTTTCTTACCTAAAATGTGTTTCTCATCTAGAAATAGTTCCATACCTGGACTGTGAGTCCTATATAGAATGTGTGTCTTAGCTATACTAATTTTTTACTCCTCTGGTTTACCCTGGGGTGGGACTTCTAGTCTTTGATGACACTCTATTTGTTACCGACACTCCGCTTGATACCAAAACTCCCTATGTTACCAACACTATTTGTGTTACCAACACTCTGGGTATTAACAACACTCTTTGTGCTACCTATACATCATGTTTTACTGCATGAGGGTACTATGTTTTATAGAGACAATCCTATTTATATACAATAGACTTATTTATTTTGTGAACTGAGTCTAGTGACTCTCTGGATTTTACCTCTTAGAGGCTACACTTCCTATGCCTCTTTGGTAGCCTATGTGTTGATCCTTAGTAGTCTTTTTTAATTTTATTCCTTAGTGGTTCTCCATCATGGTCTTACTTAATGTTATTCCATTGTGGTGTTCCTTCATGGTGTTTCTTCATGGTATTCATTAGTGGTTCTCGTTATTTGTTTTTATTCGTCGTGTTTCTTAGTGTTGTCCCTTCATGGAATTATTTCATTGTGTTTATTCATTGTATTCCAAAGTGTTGTTACTTTGTTGTGTTCCATGGTGGTGGATTTTATTGGTGGTCCATCATGGTTTTCCGTCATGGTATTGAATTTTGGTGTTCCTTCACGGTGTTCCCATGTGGTGTTAATTTATGGTATTCCTTAGTAGTGATCCATAAATTTATTCCTTAGTAGTGATCCATAAATTTATTCCTTAGTATTTTTCTATAGTGCAGTTCTATCATGTTATCCCATAATGGTAGTCCTTCATGTTGTTATTTCATGATGGTCCTTCACCATTTTCATTCGTGGTGTTCCTTCTTGTTTTTCCATTGTGTTTTTATATAGTGATGATCCTTCATCCTGTTTTATAGTGCTATTCAATTTGGTATAAATACCGTGTTTTCATTTGGTTTACATTGTTTAATCACTTTGTTTTTTTGGGTCCTTAATAAGTAATTTTTTACTCAACCATTCATGGGCTTCACCCAAACGTTTCATGTCATGTGAAGGTGATCAAAAGATTTTATGGATTCCTTTGTTGTCTAGAAATAGGGGTGCTTCAGAGAGACTCAATAGTCATGGTACGATAAAGTGGAATTCAGATATCGTATTGTACCTACCCTTTATGTATGGTATCATGCATATGAGACCTAGGATAAAGTAATTTTCTATTTTAGTTGGGCTTGTATCAAATATTGATTAATTTTCATTTGTACTATTACTCTAAGTTGATGTCTTAGTGGTGTGCATACATGCTTAATAAGTGTTTTCAGTTGAGAACTCTTTCATGGATACTTGTTCATGTGTACATGTATTTAGTCAAATTCCTCTCCTTTGTGGGATATTCCTACACGATGCAAGTCACCAGCCCATAGCCTATGGGAGGCATGCATTGGCTAGTCACAGCATGGGACCTAGGGGACTAGCTGTGATAGAGTTGTCTGAGAGGGTGGTTTATTTTATTGATTGTTTTTTGAAATCATGTTAATTGTTTTGAGATCTGATTTCACACCAGGGAGCCTAGTGCAGGTGCGGTGAATGACATATCCGTATAACATGACATTGAATTATTCTTTCTGACTATGTAAATGAAGACAAATGTTGCATGGGAAATTAATTGTTCTTATATCAAATAGGAATTGAGGCATTAATCATGTCCATATTGAGTCATAATATGCCCATTAGGAATAATCTATTCATCATTTTACATCTTTTTTGTTTCATGATTATTCAATGTAAACAACATTCCCGGATTATACCACGTAATAACACAGATAAATCAAGGGCTTCTATGATGGGTACGGCGATTTATAGCAGATACCACACTTCTTGGTGGCGTGATATCAATACCAATAACTTTAGAGTAACACATGTTACTCGTATGACTAACAAATGATATTTTCATGCTATGTGCACCTAATGAGTTTCAGGGACAGAGACCCCTCAGTTTCGAAGGAGGGAATCAATTTTAGATGGCTAAGGACTAGCTTGATTGGGTGACATATTTTTTTCCCATTCAAGACACCATTATATTATATGGTATTCCTAGTAGTGATCCATCTACAATGATCATCATGGTGATGACAGATTATAGATTATCTGATCCTATGACGAGGTTTCTCTTACGGGGATTGAGTTTGTGTCCCATTCTTAGAGATGGGTCTCTTAACATAAAATTTTTGGTTGTGCATTCCCTAGAGCATCTACAGCTTTGGAAAGATGACATGTCAGTATCATAGCGGTTTTTTCCATTGTTAAGGTGTAAACTAAATCATCCTGGGTCGAGGGTGAATGTTAGTTTTTTTACTTTATGTGCCGACGCAATGTCATTTTATTTTTCTTATTAGACACATCAGAAATCCATGGTAGTTTTCATTACCCTAGAGTATAACTAATTAAAGGAGGAGTAGGCTCTCTCACTAATGAATAATGATATATTGTTGGGATTCAATCACGCAATGATTAATCGACAAACGTCAGCAGAACAAGGATCCACATGATGACATGAGTTTGATCTATATCTGAATGTGATCCAAAACTATGCAGGGGGTTTATTTCTTTGTCATTTTCATTCCTCATTATTGTTTCCAATGACGAATATAGAAAACCCCATGAAATATTTGATCCATTAATAAATATTTTCTTCGGGATGGATAGAAAAAATGTGGGATTAATGTGATAATTGCATCATGTAATTTTTAATTCATTATTCATGATCATGATAACAAGAATTTTTTTGGGATAAAAGAAACAAATGCATGGATCTATTATAAAGGGAATTATTTGTCTCGTTCTTATCCATAATCTAGTGTTCTTTTCCAACACACACCTGTTGTTTTTTCAGGAATTTCTTGGAGGTTATGAAGGTGACTAGAACCCTATAGAAATGACAAGAAGATATTACATCCAAAAAAGTGAAGACAATGAACTATGGATCATGAAGGGTTTTTCTATTCGAAAAAATGGGACACCATATAGATGCTGGAAGCCCATGGAAAATGGATATGTCGATGGAGGCCCCAACTTTAGCATACGGTGGCACGTCCACCCGATTGGAGGAACTCCCGGCCACCACTACAGGTGTTGAACAAGGGCAGTCAGCAGGAAGACGCCAGCTGGGCTTTATGGAATGTGGTAGGTGGCCACATCACACGGAAAAGGACAGAGGTCTAGTGGGATAGTGTTGGGACCCTATGTCAACTACCATGAAGTTCATGTGGAAGCCGATCAGGTTGAACATGGTAGTCGATTGTGTTGACCAGGAGGGGATGTCGTAGTCACTATGTCTTGGGGAGACAAACCAGCCCTCTCATTTTGTCCAAGTTGGAGAGGGTGGGTTGGGTTAAATGAGTGATCTAAGTTAGAGACTATGGTTCATGTCAGTTTGGCCCCATCAGGTCAGCTGAGGTGGGACCCGGACCCAAACAGTCCATTTCTACTAAAACACTCATAACACTCCAAGCATGTGTCAGTATGAAAATTTTTTTATGGCCTGGGGACCCCCTTTATGTGGCAATCAGTTTGATATATTCTCTATGAGTTTATATAGATTTTGGTATAAATCATATTGGCTCATGTTATATCATCTCTCGGAATGTGTGTGATAATTTTAGATTCATGGGGATAGTTGCGTCGTATAATCTATTGGATTTTCGAGACTATGCATCTTACCTAGATTGTGTGTCTTTCGTAGATTGTGTGTCATACCTAGACTATCTGTCTGACATAGAGTGTGTGTCTTACATCGACTATGTGTCTTACAATGACCAATTCAGTACTCCCATGTTCCACCGGGGTGCCAGTCCACTAGTCTTTGATGATACACTATGTGTTATAAACATGCCATGTGTTAATAATTATCTTTGTTTTATCTACACTCGGTGTGTCACCGACACTCGGTGTGTTACCGAAACATTGTCTGTCACCTACACTCCATGTGTTACTACCGAATGGAAATGTGTATTCTTCAAATTATATTGTTTATGTATGATATACCTAAACATGTTGTGTTCTAACTCTAGAGACTCTCTTGAATGTGCCTCTTGGAGGCTACACGTCATTTTCCTCATTGGTAGCCTATGTGGTGTTCCGTAGTGGTGGTCCATCATGGTATTCCATATTTATGTTCATTCTTAGTGTTCCTTAGTGGTGTACCTTAGTGGTGTTATTTCCATTTGTTTCTTCATGGTATTCTATAGTAGTGTTCCGTTATGTTGTTCCTTCATGGGGAATCTTTGTTGGGTTCTTTCATGGTGTTCATTCTTCGTGTTCCTTCAGGGTATTCCGTAGTGGTGTTCCTTTGTGGTGTGACTTAGTGTTTTTCATTTGTGGTTTTACTTTGTGGTGTTCCTTTGTTGTATTAATATGTGGCATTCCTTCAAGGTGTTCCTTTGTGTTTTTCTTTTGTGTTATTATATAGTGGTGTTCCATCATGGTATTCCTTATTGGTGTTCCTTAGTGGTGTTCCTTCATGGTATTCTTTGTTTTATTCTTTCGTGTCCTTCCTTAATGGTGTTTCACTATGGTGTTCGTGTGTGGTGTTCCTTCATGGTGTTTTTTAGTGGTGTTCCTCCATGGTGTTTAAAAGTTCTATTATTTCTGGCATACCTTTTCATGAATCATTTTGATTTACGTTGTGTAATTAAATTGGGGTTTGGGGTCCCTACTATGTATTGATTTAATCACCCCCGCATGGCCGTCACCATCACATGTTGTATCTTGTGTAGACTATCCAAAACTTTTATGTACTCATTGTTTGGCTGGATATTGGGGTCATTTTGGGTGACCTGACAAAGGAAGTACACTTTAGAAACCATTATTCAACATACAGTACCTACCCTTTAGGTAGGGTTTAAGGTGGACGAGATCCAAAAGCATGTACTTTTCGATTTTAGTTGGGTTTTTATTGTGGCATGTTTAATTTTCAGTTGTACTATTACTCTCATGGGTTGTCATAGGGACATGAAACCCCATTTACTACATGTTTTTAGTTTAGTAATTTTGTTTGGAGATGTGTGCATGTTTATAGGTACAATGGAAAATTTTCCCCCTTTTTGAGATACTCCTACTCACTGATAGTCGCCATCCCCTGTCTTATGGGTGGAGAGCTTCTGGTTGTTATGGAACATGCCCTAGGGAATGAACCATGAAAATAAAAATACCATATCTCTGGACATTCATAAATCTTGGTAAATGGCCTTGATTATCTGTTGTTTATATATGATATATAATTGAAATTCATTTTTGTAAATTGTTTTACATGCCTTGGGAAATTTTATAAATTGTATTATATTAATTTTCTTATTTAATCCATGTGTGTAAGGCACCATTTATTTAATTTATTTTTATAATTTGAAATGTATTTCTATTATTTGAAATGTAAGGCATGATTTGTTTAAATTTTATTTGTAAATTAAAATCAAATTTATTGGATAACTGAAATATCATTAATTTTTAAATTATTATTGGAATCTTATTAAGGAATAAATGTTGAGAACATACTATAATTTTGGCACACAACCTACATGTACCTTTGAGAGATCATATATATTATCCTTGCAGGTTTGAGCAGGTGTATAACACCACAAAGTGGTGGATCTAGATACTACTCTGTGTACATGGAGTGTTGTGTCAATTGTGATTTGGGATATTTATTTATCCCATCGTACTGGTAATTTTCTTTAGTACTTTTTGTTATTATTTCCAATTTCAATAAAAAACACTTATCACAATAGATATTATTTGTTTGAATATGGATTTCATATCATGTTTCCACAATTTTCTGGAAACTTCATTCTCATAGTCATTTGGTATGTCTCCTTGAGTTTGTCGTTATCCCATGGGTATCATTAAGTCCCTTTGGTCCATGTTAGAGTCGTATTGATTATATAGTTACGTGGGTACCGTGAAAGATTTATAAAAATTCTAATAAATATATTAACTTTATAACATATCAATATATTGACAATAATATAGTTATTATTTCATAATGATTGAAGAATATTTTATGTAGGTGGAAGAAGAAATAAAACAGAAACACTTAATTTAAAATGATACATTTTCTTCCGAAAATCTCCTTCGATTATCCCCTTAATAACACAAATGGTTGTGTCCTAACTAAAATAATAACTCTATTATGTGTCTATGGATACCTGGATTATTACATAGAATCAATTATCTAAAATTGATGGGTTTTTTAAGAAGAGACTTGACTAGTTTCTATTTTATATGAGATGGGAGGGGAATTCTTGGAAAGATTCAATGTATTAAAATAGTATAAATTATGTTTGAATTAAAAATGCAATAAACTAATTTAATTAAAATATTGGATGATTATGGGTAAAAATAAATTCATCCAATTAAATTAAAAAAGTTTTTTGACTATTTTTCAATCGTTATAGTCGATTTGACCCTTATTTAACCCTCTTATGTCTTACCATGATAAATTGTAATTTTTAACATATTATGGATTAATATAGTTCCTATAAAATTCTAAATCAATCATAAATTTGTCATTTTGTAAATTTTAAACAATATACTAATATTTATAGCTAATTTTATACATTTTTAATTTTATATCATTTGATAAATTATTATATAATGTAAATTATCATTAATGTAATTTTTAAAAAAATAAATTAATCTAATTTTGTAAAAATATAATAACAACAAGATAAATCTGGAACGATTCTTAAAAATAATATCTAAAATGTAAAAATCATCTATAAATTCATGAATGACATTAATTATTTAAAATTATGTTTATTTTATTATTTTTAATATCATTTATAGGATATTTTCATTAGTTGTGCAATCACTGCATCATCATTATGTCAACAATTAAGCTAATAAATGTATCACCAAAAATTATAAATAAATATTTATTATGTATATTATTATTTTAGCGTTCAAATAATAATTTACAGACAATTATTTATCCTAAATGAACCTAAATTTAAAATTTAATAGTTATTAAAAAACAATTACGAATTTTTTGAGTTCACTTAAAAAAAAATATATAATTGGATTAAAGGCACACAAGTTGCTAGATGAGGTCATAAAATATGGTCAAAAATTATTTTTCTCAATAATGTCTCATCAAAAATATTATGAGAAGTGTATTGGTAGTATTTCTAATATTTATAATTGTATTTTTACCCTCTATTAGCCAATTTACACATAATTGTGGTAATAATAAAAATTACAAATTTTATTATTCATATTGTTCAAAATAAAAAGGACCTAGTTAATGAATTTGGACCTTATTATTTGGAATATGTAATCCATTTTTCAAAATTCAAAATAAATAATTTTTCTCAAAAACCCAGAATGTCATGTGAAATTTTATTCCGCTAAGTATAACATACAAGGTGACCGCTTCCATCAAAGGTCTTCTTTTTATAATCCCAATCATAAACAACAATCACAGCAAAATGAAATGTAGATTGATCTGTTTGGTCCCATATTAGATAGTTTTTCAAATTATCATAGACCTATCATGCACTACTGGTCAAATGAGTGGTAGTGGTGTGGTCCAGGACTCAATGGGAGAGGTGGTTCTAACCTTTTTTACTTCTTTTGTAAGATGGTTCTCTATTCAAT
Source organism: Viscum album (assembly GCA_963277665.1). NCBI lineage: Eukaryota > Viridiplantae > Streptophyta > Magnoliopsida > Santalales > Viscaceae > Viscum > Viscum album. Next base: position 1,538,145,181 of record OY728147.1, on the reverse strand, counting down.
TGGAAGCATAATAAGTGCTCACTATGTTTCTTATGTGTAGCTAGATAAACATAAAAATTTCCATTGTGCATGCATATTCCCTTTTTAATATAATGTTGTGCGTGGAATTGGGACTATTCTATGGTCGTTTTAGTACACTATTAGGGTATTTAGCGGCCCGATGAGCAACAAAAAAGAATTGTTCCATACATGGAATGAAGTAATTTTTCTTTTTAATTTTATATTATGAAAGGATACTCAATGTTATAATATATCATGTCTCTCATATAATGGTTCCTTCCCCCTACAAGAATCCCAATTTGTTCAAGTGGATTCCCTCGACCTCCACTACTTCATTCCAACACGAATCCTCGAGTAAACGGTTGTCTATACCCCTTTTAGAAGGTGGAATTAATTTAATAAGCATGTTTTCAACCATTCATGGAATGCATGCCAAGCTCGCTTGGGAGGCACTGGAAAGACGATCTCTTAGGGGTAGAACAATGAATCACATCTATGGGATTATCCAGAGAAGTCATCCCTCAATGATATGAAACCTAGTACAACCACATCTGGATATTATACAACAACACTCTCGATGGATTGTCGGAAGGGGGAATAAAATATTCTGGCAGCAGGATTGTGGGGCGGGGAGGCTGTGGTTCCCAGGCTTTCCAGCCCCGAATATCATCTTTAATGATGATTCCTATCATATGATTCTCCTAAAGTCCATACTCGTTAACAATAAAATGTAGATGTTTAACTCTATAGTCTCAAATAATGACGATGACATATTATTTTTCACAGGCACCTCATCGGGTGCTTTGTCCATCATATACATTGATAATTAGACAAGGGAGGTGCTGAATGTTGATCTGTGGGGGGAGATTCTATGGTGTAAAGTGATCCCTTTTATATTAAATTTTTTGATGTGGAGAGTGCGAAAGAAGTCTCTACCAATGGTTTCTAACCTTCAACAAAAGGGAATCCCAACATTTTCCCAGTGCTGGTGTTGCAGGTCTCCTAGAATAGATTCTATGGGGCACCTTTTTTATGAATGTTAATGGGAATGGGGGGTCCTATATATGTTCGTGGAATCTTTTGGATGGAATGGATATGATGGTAACCTAGAGGAATTTCTACACTCCACGTTTAGGGGATCTGATAACCAAGGTTCTGAAAGAAAAGAAAGGATGCTCATACTCACTACTGAGTGCTGGACTATATTGCAGGCATAGAACAACAAGAGCCATAATAATGGCTCGGTATCTCAGGTCAGTATACACATCAGACTGAAAAATAATATGCTAGATCTACTTAAACAGTTCCCAGTCTGCAATTCTGCTCATTTAATGCACGCCATTTCTTTTGGTAGTAGTGCAGAACATCGGGTCGTCCCTCCTGGTCATGGGTAGTGTGTGAGATGGCGGTCACCGATACATGGACTGAACCTTAATGTTGATGGTTCGCTGATAAGAGGGGAGATAAGAGGACGGGGTGTCGTGCGTGACAAAACTGGATCTATCTATGCAGTGTTTTCTGCCTCGTTTGGGCTAGCCGATGCACTTCAGGTGGATGCTCAGGCCATGGCATCATGTCTAAAGAAGTGTGTATGCTGAAATCTGGTGGTGTCTTTGGTGGAAATAGATTCCCTGGTGCTGTTTAATGCGCTGCAATGTAGAGGCAATATTCCATGGAGCATAATTTATAAAGTTAAGAGATGTAAGGCTTTAATGGGGTCATGCATGGAGATCTCTCATACTTGGAGGGAGGGTAAAACGGTGTCAGAATTTATGGTGTCCACGAAAACACCAAACAACACTATTTCTTCCTTCTCATCATTGGAGTCTTTTCCAACTAATGGTTTGATGTTTGTAAAAAATGATGCTTTGTGGTTGCAATACATTAGACCCATGTGACTATTCTTTTAGTATTATGATTACTATTATTTAATAAAATTTTAACATTAAAGTCATATGAATGACCTAATTTGGATTAAATGACTTAAAGATATACTTATTAAACACTAAAACAAATAAAAATAATAATTTAACAAAAAAATTATTTAGGAGAAAATCTATATTTATTTAAAATTTACTATTTCTAACAGAAAATAAAAACATGAAACATAATAGAAAAACACCAAAAATAAAACCAAAGTAAATTTTAATATTAAAATTTTAATGGAGAAGTTTGTTTTTTGAAATAGGGGTTCTTAGGGTGTAAAAACTACATTATAAACAAATCCTCCATCAAAAGGCAACAAAACTATCTTTTTTTTAAAAACCAACTATTATGTATAAAATGGGATGCATTTATATATAATATCCACAAAAAACAAAGGGAGAATGTTATGTAATAACATTAAATATATTTTATACGTATTTAATTAATATAATTTAACAAGAGTTATTTTATTATTTATTTTTTAAAAAGAACACTTTTCCATTTTTAAATAGTTTTCAGAAAAAAATTCCTCTTATTTTAAAAAGGTTTTTATTTTCATTTTGAATTAATTCCTCAGTAATGAATTAATTTCGTATATACATATATAACAAATATTTCAAAAATTATGTAAAAAATGTTCATACCTTACATTGTAATGTCTACGTTGAAATGGTAAAATTAAAAAAAATCTTAATTGTTCGATTAAGGGTGATGTTGCATTTTTTTACACTATCTAACATAGTATTTACTTTAAAAAACATTGTATGAAACATTATCCCCCCTTTTTTCAAATATAATCCTCATAATTTTAACACACCGTTGGTAACTAAGGTTTTACTTTTCTAATAACCTTTTTCATATACATTGTAACGTCCCGAAATTTTGAATAAATCTTGTTTCTTAATTTTGTGTGTTATTTTTATACTCAACAAAACTGTTTCATTTGATAACATGAGTATAATTAAAATGAGACCGTTGGGTTTTGACTGTTATATGGTCATTGGTCAATATGACTGCTGTAAACTACACGTTTCGATTAATGTCTCTAAATACAAGTAATCTTGGTTAATTATTATAGAAAGAAGATTTGATGGCCTCACCCAGTAGTCTTGGACCGATCGAAGCCCATCTAACAGATCTTCGGAAGGAGGTAGCACCACTGGGCTTTCCTCTGGACCAAACCAAATCCGAACATCATCGTGTGAAGCTAGAATAGTATCTCCTTCGCGAGAAGTTAAAACTGATAGAAATTACTACTCGTGCGATGTTGGTCGAGCCTCCCTCTAATTCTCTCACCTTAGCACACCTTACACTTAGGTCCTATGCTGGTGTGATAAGAGGCTATTTAAGGAGACCGTAACTGCCTTGTGTAATCCTTTTTTTTAAATAAAAATTGGTATTTCTTCTTATGATGATGTTTATGACTTTTCAAATGAACGGATAAATATAGTATGCATATTTTTTTGTGAATTTTAGGGAAAGGATAATTTAAAAAAATGTTTATGTTTACCTTAAATAATTAAAAATGTGTAATGATTTTAAAAAAATGGTCGTCTACAATTGTGTTTAGTACGAAATTTAGAGTCTAATAAGATCAACATAATTTTTTTGAATAGTAAATTATGAATAGTGATTTTATGCTTAGGATTAGTAATGTAACCAAATGGATTAGTAATCTCAATTAAATAAATCATTAATATAATCGAGGCACCTTGATTAAGTAATGTGATTCAATAAAATCGTTTATTAATGGTTTCATAAATTATTAGTCAGGTATTAGTTTTTTCGAGTGAATAGTGTTTTTTAATTAAAAATTAAATTAAAAATATTTAGATAATGAATTTTTTACAAAATGAATTTCAATTTTGAACTCAGAGCATCGATATTATGTTAAGGTAATTTTTGGAGATTTTTTTGAAAAAAATGAATTTTCAGTGAATAGTGTATTTATTTAAAAATTAAATTAAAAATATTTAGAAAATTATTTTTGTAAAATGGAGTTCATTTTTGATATCAGAGCATTGGTATTTGGCTAAGGTGAAATTTTGGTATTTTTCTGATAAAGATGAATTTTCAGTGAATAGTAAAAATACAGTTTTAGGGTTTCGTTATGTTTAATGACATCATAACTGTGTCATGATGATTCCATGACATATTTTAAGGGATGATCGACCAAAGGTGATGAATTATTGTATGGGGGGCCCCATGTGCCTTGAATCCATTGGAAATATCATGGGAGAGCACATGGTGTTGAGAAACCCACTTGTGAGGTGTCCCTTGGCAATTAATGCCTTGTCCCCTCACTTTCCCTATAAATACCAATCCATCCTCTCATCCATTTCGACTCCTCACTCTCCCCCAACGAAGTTCTAGTCTCATTACCTCCCAAGGAGTACTCCCAAGGTGCCCCCAATCCCTCAATGTCCCAACCTCTGAGTTCTAAGACTTACGTTTTAAGGAAATGGATCTGACCCCTCTCTTTCTTTTCAAGTGATCTCTTTTATCTCATTTATTTTATGCTCCATGTTCTTATGTTGGAGGATGTTCTTTTATATTCATTATAATGTACCTTTTATGTTCATAGTATGAGAGAATCTATTTGATCTCTTCAATTTAGTATTTTGAAGTTTTAAGTGCCGTCGTTAGGCTACGGGATTATCCTAAGAGAAATCTAATTTTTGTCTTCCTTCCATATTTTTTATTTCAAATGATATTTCCTTAAAATTTCATTACCAAGTTCATATATCATTCATATTATTTCCCTCTACTATTTTATGGGTCATTTATGATTGTTTGACCCATGCCCCCTCTATTTTCAATGTTTTCAAAAACCCCGAAACATAGCCGTTATGCTGCAGAATTTCTGTCTCAAAATATCTCTCTCTTTTTCTAAAGTCATCATAATTTATTAAGTGAATAATCAAAGATCTATCTTATATAGGCGTATTAACATATATACCAAGTTTTTCTATTTTAAATTATAGTATTTACATAGATGAGACCGCTCTCCCTTTCTGTGGGTTTAAAGTGACATAAAGATCATGTCTTTAATGCAGTTTTTAAAATGTTATGATTGTGAAATTAAACCCATTTCATTTATACTATATATGTTGTTTATGAAATTATTGATGATGATATATGTGGCCGACATGATAATAATGACATGTCAAGGGTGCGCCTAGATAGCGCTCCAATTCATTGGGTAAAGACTTAATCTCTAGAGATGACTTTTTAGACTGATACCATGGTGAATAACCTTGGTAATTTTTTATGACACCTTGGGGATGGGCCTTGGTGAAACAAAATGATTGTCAATATTAAATGTTGCATCCAAATATTCAAGTTATGAAAATGTTATTTTTATTATGATATATCTAATGATTTCTTTCTCATGCCTTAAAGTTCTTTTCATGACCTTATTGAAGTATCTCAAGTTCACATGTAAAATGTTTCTCTTGTTTCCCTTACTGGGCCTTCTGCTCACCCTTTCATTTGATGTATGTCCCCAGGTTATGAGATATAGTAATGAACATAGGTTGAACATGAGGAGAATCCTTTCAAGTGTTTAAGAATAATGTTTTATGTTTTCATGTTTTATGATCCTGGTTTCCAAGACACTAAACCTTAAAGATCCTCGGTTTTGTAAAATGTAATGAAAGTGTATGTGATAGAAAGGTGGTATTCTATAGTTGGTATCAAAGGATGGTTTAGTTATTTGTGGAAATTAGGATATGAAAACATTAGGATGAAGCCTATAGAAAAGTTTATATATAGGAAATCTTCATGGTATTTTTGTGAGTATTGAGTAATGGGTTGCCAAGAAAATACATCCATGTCTGGATATGAGCAGGTAGAGATGGCTCTGGCACATATGTACATAGGGGAAAAACCTGAAAACACCGCTTTGAGCTAGACTCAAACAGGAACTGGTACATGACAATGGGCATTGCTGTACTCTTGGTTACGACACTCCCGGGGGATATGAGTTGGTAAATTCATAAGCTTATTATGAACCATTGTTAAAGGAACAAAGATAAAATAAAATAAATATTCACATAAGAATATATGATCATGGATAACCTAGATGGGAACCCAGGGGATCACAAGTTAGGGTATACTTTTCTTCTACATGTTATCCTTATATTCTTTAAGTTCCTTTTCATGATTATTGGCTATGTATTTATGCCCGTAATTATACTTTCTCTTCTTAGTTAATGGTGGTAAATGAAAGAACATGTCCCAACAACCAATGTGATTAGAAATGCAAAGATTTCCCTATTAATATGACAGAGATGATTAGGGGAATTAAAAGATGATTATTATTTTAAAAGATGTTCACTATTTTGGGGAACCTATATAGGAACCTATATAATCGAGGTAAATAGATTACTACGGTATTTTAATTGAAGAGTAAGGTTGGATTATATTTTGAAGAATCGATGAATTTAAGGTGGACTTATAGTAATTTAGGTCACTTATGGAAATGATTAACCTATCCTTGGTAAAATATGCTTAGGTTAGCTACTTTTGTTATAATATGTTAGGAGTGGTTGATGTTGTTTGGAGATGAACAATGAAGTTTATTTTGGAAGACTATGTTATCAAATCATTCCTATATTTGGGTTTCAATAATAGTTTGGTTTATTTTGAAGAATTTTAAAGACCATTATTTATGGAATGGTCTATGATGAACTTTGGGTTGTACCATAGAACATTGAAGAATTAAAATTAGTTTCCATTCCTATGGGATTCTTTCCATTTGAAGAGTTGTTTTACCTTACAGTTTCTGTTTTTGGGATAATGTTTAAAGATAGAAGACATAGATAGTTAATCTTTTGTGGATTATGTGACTCTCTATAAGATGATTCTTGTGCTTTGAATGAGACCAAGTGTTTTTGAATTCTCATCGTTTGGAGAAAAGATTTGTTTTGGTATAGACTTATTAAAGGATGAAACCCTACATGAAGGTAGGTATATTTTCTTATGTTTTTGTTCTATGTTGTAAATGAATTCCTCAAAATCATGAAAAGGAACGTAAAACAAAAATGTTGTTGGTTTACGTTTCCAAAATAGGTAATCTAAGAAAATTTACACACATCATAATTTTGAGATTTTCTTATGGTTAACTTTCTAATAATCATGTTTTCTATCACTCTCCCTCAGAAAATGACCCTTTGTTTTCTCCTCCATGTCAATGTTTTTCTACATGGAATCCTAGTATGGGTAAACTCAGGTGTCCTTTCTACTTCCTTTTCTTTCTTTTAAAGTAATAGTGTTACTGAATCTTTTTTCGATGTTGGACATTCAATGAAATTTCAAAACCCAATTTTAAAAAATTACAAGGACGCAATTTCATAATGGGGGAAGATTGTAACGACCCGAAATTTTGAATAAATATTGTTTCCTAATTTTGTGTGTTATTTTTATACTCAACAAAACTGTTTCATTGGATAACATGAGTATAATTAAAATGATACCGTTGGGTTTTTACTGTTATATGACCATTGGTTAATATGACTGCTATAAACTAAACGTTTCGATTAATGTCTCTAAATACATGTAATCTTGGTTAATTATTATAGAAAGAAGATTTGATGGCCTCACCCAGTAGTCTTGGACCGATCGAAGCCCATCTAACAAAACTTGGGAAGGAGGTAGCACCACTGGACATTGCTTTGGACCAAACCCAAGCTGAACTTCATCATGTGAAACTAGAACGGAATCTCCTTCGTGAGAAGTTCAAACTGATAGAAATTACTACTTGTGCGATGTTATCTGAGCCTCCCTCGGATTCTCTCACCTTAGCACAGCTTACACTTAGATCCTATGCTGGCGTGATAAGGGGCTATGTAAGGAGACCATAACTGCCCTGTGTAATACGTTGTTTTAAATAAATATTTGGATTTCTTCTTATGATTATGTTTATGAATTTTCAAATGTCCGGATAAATATAATATGCTTATTTTTGGTGAATTTTAGAGAACGGATATTTTAAAAAAAATGTTTATGTAAACATTAAATAATTAAAAATGTGTAATGATTTTCAAAAAATAGTCTTCTACAATTATGTTCAGTACGAAATTTAGAGTCTAATAAGATCAAAATAATATTTGATAAATAGTAAATTATGAATAGTGATTTTATTCTTAGGATTAGTAATGTAACCAAATGGATTAGTAATCTCACTTAAATAAAGCATTAATATAATCGAGGCACCTTTATTATGTAATGTAATTCAATAAAATGGTTAAATAATGGATTCATAAATTATTAGTCAAGTATTATTTTTTTCGATTGAATAGTGTTTTTTAATTAAAAATTAAATTAAAATTATTTAGAAAAATATTTTTTTTTTCAAAATGGATTTCATTTTTGAACTCAGAGCATCGATATTATGTTTAGGTAATTTTTGGAGATTTTTCTGAAAAAATGAAATTTCGGTGAATAGTGTATTTATTTAAAAATTAAATTAACAATATTTAGAAAATTATTTTTATAAAATGGAGATCATTTTTGAAATTAGAGCATTGATATTTGGTTATGGAGAAATTTGGGTATTTTTCTGAGAAAGTTGAATTTTCAGTGAATAGTAAAAATACAGTTTTATGGTTTCGGTATGTTTAATGACATCATAACTATGTCATGACGATTCCATGAGATATTTTAAGGGATGGTCTACCAAAGATGATTAATTATTTTATGTGGGCCCCATGTGGCCTAACTCTATGGGAAATATCATGGGAGAGCACATGGTTTCAAGAAACCCACTTATTAGGTGTCCCTTGGCCATTAATGCCTTGTCCCCTCAATTTCCCTATAAATACCAAGCCATACTCTCATCCTTTTTGACTACCCACTCTCCCCCAACTAATTTCTACTCTCATTACCTTCCAAGGATTCCTCCCAAGGTTCCCCTCAAGCCCTCAATGACCCAACCATTAGGTTTTAAGAGTTACGTTTTATGGTAAGGGATCCCACCCCTCTCTTTCTTTTCAAGTTATCTCTTTTATGTCATTTATTTTATGCTCCATGTTCATATTTTGGAGGATGTTATTTTATATTCATTATACTCTCCTTTTTATGTTAATATGATGAGAGACCCCCTCTTACTCTCATCATTTCATTTTATGAAAGTTTAAGTGGCGCCGTTAGGCTGCCGAATTTTTAAGGGATTATTTCACCCTTCTCGATTTGAAGATCTATTTTCATGTCAAGTCATTGATGTTCCTTTTTATTATGTTGGGGTATGATCTATATATCTATAATACTGAAATCTTATGTTCATATGATGAGAGACCCTATTTGATATCTTCAATTCAGTATTTTGAAGTTTTATGTGGCGCCGTTAGGCTGCCGAATTTTTAAGGGATTCTTTCACCCTTCTTGTTTTCAAGATCTATTTTCATGTCAAGTCCTTCAAGTTCCTTTTTATTATGTTGGGGTATGATCTCTATATCTATCATACTTAACTCTTATGTTCATATGATCTTAGACCCTATTTGATCTCTTTAATTGAGTATTTTGAAGTTTTAAGTGGAGCTGTTAGGCTGCCGAATTTTTAAGGGCTTCTTTCACCTTTCTCATTTTCAAGATATATTTTCCTGTCAAGTATTTCAAGTTCTTTTTTATTAGGTTGGGGTATGATCTATATATCTATCATACTTAACTCTTATGTTCATATGATTATAGACCCTATTTGATCTTGTCAATTCATTTTTGGTTGAAGTTTAAGTGACGTCGTTTGGCTGCGGGATTTTCATAAGAGAAATCTAATTTTTGTCTTTATTCCATATTTTTCATTTCAAATGGTATGTCCTTAAAATAACATTGCCATGTTCATATATCCTTCATATTCTGTCCCTCGACTATTTTATGGTTCATTTATGATTGTTTGACCCATGTCCCCTCTTTTTTCAATGTTTTCTAAAACCCTGAAACATAGCTGTTATGATGCAGAATTTCCGTCTCAAAATGTCTCTCACTTTTTCTATAGTTCGTTTATTTTATTATGTGAATGCTCAAATCTCTCTCTTATATAGTTTTATTCACATATATACAAAGTTTTTCTATTTTAAATTCTGGGATTTACATACATGAGACCCGCTCTCCCTTTCCATGGGTTTAATGTGACATAAAGATCATGTCTTTAATGATGTTTTTAAAATGATATGATTATGAAATGAAACCCATTTATTTTATACTATATGGGTTGTTTATGAAATGATTTATGATGATATATTTGGATAACCTGATAATAAATACATGTCAAGGGTGCGCCCAGATAGCGCTGCAATGCATTGTGTAAAGACTTAATCTCTAGAGATGACTTTTTAGACAAATACCTTGGTGGATAAACATGGTAATTTTTAATGGCACCTTGGGGATGGACCTTGGTGAAACGAAATGATTTTCAATATTAAATTCTTCAGCCACATCTTCATGTTACGAAAAATGTTATTTTTATTATGATATATCTCATGATTTCTTTCTCATGCCTTAAAGTTCTTTTCATGACCTTATTAAAGTTTGTCAAGTTCAAATGTAAAATGTTTCTCTTGTTTCCCTTACTGGACCTTCTGCTCACCCTTTCTTTTGATGTATGTCCCCAGGTTATGAGATGCAGTAATGAACCTCGGGTGAACATGAGGATAAGCCTTTCAAGTGTTTAAGAACAATCTTTTATGTTTTCATGTTTTATGTTCCTAGTTTCCAAGACATTAAACCTTGAAGATCATCGGTTTTGTAAAATGTAATGAATTTTTATGTGATATAAATGAGGGATGCTATAGTTGGTATCAATGGATGGTTTAGTTATTTGTGGAAATTAACATATGAAAACATTAGGAAGAAGCGTATATAAAAGTTGATATATAGGTAATATTCATGGTATTTTGGTGAGTATTGAGTAATGGGCTTCCAAGAAAATACATCCTTATCTGGATACAAGCAGGTAGAGGTGGCTCTAGCACAGATGTACATAGGGGTAACACCTGAAAACACCGCTTTGAGCTAGACTCAATCGGGAACTGGTACACGACAATGGGCCTTGCTGCACTCTTGGTTACGACACTCCCGTGGGATATGCTTTGGTAAATTAATAAGCTTAGTATGATCCATTGTTAAAGGAACAAAGATAAAATAAAATAATGATTCACATAAGAATATATGATCATGGATAACCTAGATGGGAACCTAGGGGATCACAAGTTATGGTATACTTTTCTTCTACAAGTTATCCTTATATGCTTTAGGTTCCTTTTCATGATTATTGGCTAAGTATTTAAGCCCCTAATTATACTTTCCCTTCTTAGTTAATGGTGGGAAATGAAAGAACATGTCCCAACAACCAATGTGATTTGAAATGCAAGGATTTCTGTATTAATATGACAGTGATGATTTGGGGATTTAAAAGATGATTATTATTTTGGATGACGTTCACTATTTTGGGGACCCTATATGATCGAGGTAAATAGATTACTTGGGTATTTTAAATGACGAGTAAGGTTGGATTATATTTTTAAGAATCGATGAATTTAATGTGGACTTAGAGTGATTTAGGTCACTTATGGAAATGATTAACCTATCTTGGGTAAAATATGTGTAGGATATCTACTTTTGTTATAATATGTTAGGAGTGGTTGATTTTGTTTGGATATGAACAATGAAGTTTATTTTGGAAGACTATGTTATCAAATCATTTTTGTATTTGGGTCGCAATCTTAGTTTCATTTATTTTGAGGAATATTAAGGACCGTTATTTTATGGAATGGTCTATGATGAACTTTGGGTAGTACCATAGAACATTGAAGATTTAAAAGTTGTTTTCATTCCTATGGGATTCTTTCTTTTTCAAGAGTTGTTTTACCTTACCATTTTTGTTTTGGGGATAATGTTTAAAGATAGAAAAAATATATAGTTAATCTTTTATGGATTATGTCACTCTCTAGAAGATGATTCTTGTGATTTTGATGAGACCAAGTGTTTTTGAATTCTCATCGTTTGGAGACAAGATTAGTTTTGGTAGAGAAATATTAATGGATGAAACTCTACATGTAAGTAGGTGTATTTTATTATGTTTTTGTTCTATGTAGTAAATGAATTCCTCAAAATCATGAAAATGAACGTAAAACAAAAACGTTGTTGGTTTACATTTCCTACTAGGTAATCAAAGACCATTTACACACATCATAAGTTTGGGATTTTCTTATGGTTAAATTTCTCCTAATCATGTTTTCTATCACTCTCCCTCAGAACATGACCCTTTGTTTTCCCCTCCATTTCCATGTTTTTCTACATGGAATCATAGTATGGGTAAACTCGGGTTGCCTTTCTACTTCCTTCTCTTTCATTTAAAGTAATAGTGTTACTGACTCTTTTTCCGATATGGGACTTTCAATGAAATTTCAAAACCCAATTTTAAAAAATTGCGAGGACGTAATTTCTTAAGGGGGGAAGATTGTAACGACCCGAAATTTTGAATAAATCTTGTTTCCTAATTTTTTGTGTTATTTTTATACTCACCAAAACTGTTTCATTTGATAACATGAGTATAATTAAAATGAGACCGTTGGGTTTTGACTGTTATATGACCATTGGTCAATATGACTACTGTAAACTAAATTTTTCGATTAATGTATCTAAATACCAGTAATATTGGTTAATTATTATAGAAAGAAGATTCGATGGACTCACCCAATAGTCTTGGACCGATCGAAGCCCATCTAACAGAACTTGGGAAGGAGGTAGCACCACTGGGCTTTGTTCTGGACCAAACCCAAGCCGAACATCATCGTGTGAATCTATAACATAATCTTCTTCAGGAGAAGTTCAAACTAATAGAAATTACTACTCATGCGATGTTGGCGGAGCCTCCCTCGGATTCTCTCACCTAAGCACACCTTACACTTAGGTACTATACTGGCGTGATAAGGGGCTATGTAAGGAGATTTTAGCCGCCTTGTGTAATCCTTTGTTTTAAATAATAAATGGGATTTCATCTTATGATGATGTTTATGATTTTTCAAATTTCCGGATAAATATAGTATGCATATTTTTGGTGAATTTTAGAGAAATGATATTTTAAAAAAAATGTTTATGTAAACCTTAAATAATTAAAAATGTGTAATGATTTTCAAAAAATGATCTTCTACCATTATGTTTATTACGAAATTTAGAGTCTAATAAAATAAACTTAAATTTTGATGAATAGTAAATTATGAATAGTTATTTTATACTTAGGATTAGTAATGTAACCAAATGGATTAGTAATATCACTTAAATAAAGCATTAATAAAATCGAGGAACCTTGATTAAGTAATGTGATTCAATAAAATTGTTAAATAATGGTTTCATAAATTATTAGTCATGTATTCTTTTTTTCGAGTGATTAGTGTTTTTAATTTAAATTTAAATTAAACATATTTAGAAAATTATTTTTTAACCAAATGGATTTCATTTTTGAACTCAGAGCATCGATATTATGTTAATGTAATTTTTGGGGATTTTTCTGAAAAAATGAATTTTCAGTGAATAGTGTATTTATTTAAAAATTAAATTAAAATTATTTAGAAAACTATTTTTATAAAATGGAGTTCATTTTTTAAATCAGAGCATTGATATTTGTTTAAGGTGAAATTTTGGGATTTTTCCGAGAAAGTTGATTTTTCAGTGAATAGAAAAATACAGTTTTAGGGTTTCGGTATGTTTAATGACATCATAACTATGTCATGATGATTCCATGACATATTTTAAGGTATGGTCGACCAATGGTGATGAATTATTTTATGGGGGGCCTCATGTGGCCTAACTCCATTGTAAATATCATGGGAGAGCACATGGTTTTGAGAAACCCACTTATGAGGTGTCCCTTGGCCATTGATGCCTTGTCCTCTCACTTTCCCTATAACTACCAATCCATACTCTCATCCATTTCGACTCCCCAGTCTCCCCCAACTATGTTCTAGTATCATTACCTCCCAAGGAGTCCTCCCAAGGTTCCCCCAAGCCCTCAAGGTCCCAACCTTTGAGTTATAAGAGTTACGTTTTAAGGTAAGGGATCTGACCCCTATCTTTCTTTTCAAGTGATCTCTTTTATGTCATTTCTTTTATGCTCCATGTTATTATGTTAGAGTACGTTCCTTTATATTAATTATAATGTACTTTTTATGTTCATATGATGAGAGACCCAATCTTACTCTCATCATTTCATTTTATGAAAGTTTAAGTGGCGCCGTTAGGCTGCCGAATTTTTAAGGGATTCTTTCACCCTTCTCATTTTCAAGATATATTTTAATGTCAAGTCTTTCAAGTTATTTTTTTATGTTGGGGTATGATATATATATCTATAATACTGAACTCTTATGTTCATATGATTAGAGACCCTATTTGATCTCTTCAATTCAGTATTTTGATGTTTTAAGTGGCGTCTTTAGGCTGCCGAATTTATAAGGGATTCTTTCACCCTTCTCGTTTTCAGGATCTATTTTCATGTCAAGTCCTTCAAGTTACTTTTTATTATGTTGGGGTATGATATATATATCTATAATACTGAATTATGATGTTAATATGATGAGATACACTATTTGATATCATCAATTCAGTATTTTGATGTTTTAAGTGGCGTCGTTAGGCTGCCGAATTTTTAGGGGATTCTTTAACCCTTCTCGTTTTCAAGATCTATTTTCATGTCAAGTCTTTCAAGTTATATCTTATTATGTTGGGGTATGATATATATATCTGTCATACTTAACTCTTATGTTCATATTATGAGAGACCCTATTTGATATTGTCAATTCATTTTTTGTTGAAGTTTAAGTGACGTCGTTGGGCTGCAGGATTTTCATAAGAGAAATCTAATTTTTGTCTTCCTTCCATATTTTTCATTTCAAATGTTATGTACTTCAAATTTCATTAACATGTTAATATATCCTTCATATTCATTCCCTCTACTGTTTTATGGGTCATTTATGATTGTTTGACCCATGTCCCCTCTCTTTTCAATGTTTTCTAAAACCCCGAAACATAGCTGTTATGCTGCAGAATTTCCGTCTCAAAATGTCTCTCTCTTTTTCTCAAGTTCTTTTTTTATTAAGTTAATAATCCAATATCCCTCTTGTATAAGTGAATTCACATATATAACAAGTTGTTCTACTTTAAATTCTGGGATTTACATACATGAGACCTGCTCTCCCTTTCCGTGGGTTTATAGTGACATAAAGATCATGTCTTTAATGCAGTTTTTAAAACGTTACGATTATGAAATAAACCCATTTATTTTATACTATATTGGTTGTTTATGAAATGATTGATGATGATATATGTGTCTCAAATGATAATAAAGACATGTCAAAGGTGCAAACAGATAGCGCTCCAATGCATTTGGTAAAGACTTAATCTCTAGAGATGACTTTTTAGACTGATACCTTGGTGAATAACCATGGTAATTTTTAATGACACCTTGGGGATGGACCTTGGTGAAACGAAATGATTATCAATATTAAATGTTTCAGCCACATATTCATGTTATGAAAAATGTTATTTTTTTTATGATATATCTCATGATTTCTTTCTCATGCCTTAATGTTCTTTTCATGACCTTATTGAAGTATCTCAAGTTCACATGTAAAATGTTTCTCTTGTTACCCTTACTAGGCCTTCTACTCAGCCTTTCTTTTGATGTATGTCTCCAGGTTATGAGATGTAGTAATGAACCTAGGATGAACATTAGGAGAAGCCTTTCAAGTGTTTAAGAAGAATGTTTTATGTTTTCATGTTTTATGTTCCTGGTTACCAAGACACTAAACCTTAAAGATCCTCGGTTTTGTAAAATGTAATGAAAGTTTATGTGATAAAAAGGCGGGATGCTATATACATCATTAGAAATGATTTACTATATATTGATTTAATAAGATAGAAAATAAGGCTATAATATAACATGAGATAACAAATACAATTTTTCTTTATAAGAAAAAATTGACATAGACATGTTAAATATCTCTCAAGGACTAATAGATATTTATAGATAAAACCATCATAGTAATGTTAACCATCAAAAAAATAAAAAAATGTGATGGGTTAAGTGTTCATTGATAAAAGAAAATAGGTAACATTTTTTTGTATCATGATCATGTTCATAGTGTTGAGGATAAATTTTACTAAAATGATTAAGAACATAAGGAAAAATACTTTCATTGAATGTAATAGTTTATAATTTAATCAATTTCCTCCACAATTTCATCTTATACTCAAAAGGATGAGTATTCAAGATGAATTTTTCATTCTATAAGCACTAAGAATCAACTTATAGAGAATCAAATAATCCAAAAAAATAACTATATATTTCACATGTACATATACATTAAAAAATTTAAATTATTAGGATATGATAAGTTTATTTCGAAAGAAATAATAAAAATTTATATGATGGAATTTATTTTAAATTTCAAAACACAACATTAAAACCCAATGATCGACATAGATAATTATATAAAAATTCTTTGAATTCCTCCAAATTATTATATAAGATTATTGTAATTAAAATTAAACTATATTTGATCACAGAATCTTCTAAGATAAAATGTATATTTTTACTCCAAATAACATAATTTAATCCGAAAATCTTATACCAAAAATTTAATTTCATAAATCACAAAATCTCAATAATATGATAAAAATTTCGATAAAAATAAACTGAATCACCATAAGTACACAATAAAATTCAAGATTCTTCAAAAATATAATTCTTCAATTATTCCTCAAATGAAATCTATTTGTGTTATATTTAGTATTATATTATAGGATTCCCAAAATAGGGAATGTCTTCCAAAATATAATTAACATCATAATATTCAATTCAAATACTAATCCCAATAAAATATATTCGATAAATCATATGTTACAAAAATAAAATTAGTATTTTTTAATAATTTCATTTCACTAAAAATAATCATACTAAATTAGACTGTGTGTAGTCATGTGGTATGTGGTGATTTATTTTATAAATTTTTTTACGGGTTCAATTACCACATATTTATAGTATATAATGGTTTTTCACACATCTTATGGGTTTCCATTCCTAAAAAATATCAATATAATTTTTATAAAATTTTAGAAATTAGAGAAACATCCTAAATAAACCATAATTTTATTTAACCACAATGTGTATCTCATAACCTCCATTTTTCCACCCAAAATGTAATCACCCATAATTACCTCAAAATTGAATGTCTCAAAAACTATAATTAGACACCTTCTGTTTTCATAACATAAATCATAAAATTGGTTTCAAAACAATTGATAATATGATCCACCATAAAATTATAATCCTATGATAATATTCATATCTCTTAAGAATAGGTAATATTCTCTATTATGGTCTAGACCGTCATGTGATAAAAATTATAAGGACCTACCCATAAAATATATATATTGAAGTGATTTAAAAAAAATAATTGAAATTAAATAATATTTTTAGTAATGAGTTTTAGGGAATTGAAAAAAATTTAAAATAGTAAACCCTTATATTAAAATATTAAACATATACATATGATTAATTTTTTTTCCTAAAAAAGAAATCATTAAAATTAAATATGATTTCTCTTTATGAAAATTCATCACAATTATCCATATAATTTCACCATCGCCTCTATTTCACCACTAATCCTTTTGAATTTCATTTCCAAAAACATGGGATGAGCATTAAAGCCCTATAAGAGATATAAAAATTAATTAAACCCACTAATTCATCAGAAAACTGAAAAATCTTTTAAATTTTACCCTTATATTAATTTTTTTGAATATTAATACAAACATTTTATCATTAAAAAACACCCAAATTTCTCAAATAAAATCATTAATACCAATAGTCCTGATGTAAAACAACATTAGGTTATTTAAGGAATTATATTCATTAAAAATATTAAAAAACATTTTAATTAGAATATCCAATTGGAAGAGTTTATACATATCACTCTTATAATCGAATAACCATATAGTCAACTTCCATAACTAATGAAATGTAGGGATATCACAGACACACCCATCCACTAAGCTTTGGAAGGATCACATGACAGTATTTGAGAAACCCCATTCATAAAATATATTGGGATCACCATTTTCATATAATGTTCTAGTATCATATCATAAATAAAAACAATAAACTTAAATATTCTGGAGAAGTTCTTATTAAACCCACATGAAAAAAAAATTGGATTAAAATAACCATAACATTTCAAAAACCATTCTCAAAACAAAAAAACCCTTTCAATTAAAACCCATTTTCAATACCAAAAAAAAGAAAAAAAGGGAATATGGGTTTTTATTAAATAAACAGGTAACCTTTTAATTGATGCAAAACAATAAATAATATTTATGGTGGTCGAACGGTAATTGTCATCATGTATATTAAGAGTATAACATTCCATTGGTAATTTTTTAAAATGTTCAGTATAAATCATGTTAAAGGTTTCATCTTGAAATCAATTTACTGAAATTAAAAATTGACATATACATTTCTTTTATAATTCTTATATATCTATATAAAAATATATGTACTATAATATAAATAATATTAACAAGAAGAATTTTTTTTAAAAAAAATTAATCTATAATCATGCAATGTGTGACATATAACATTAAACATTTAAATCATACTCCCCATGAAAGAATAACATTTAAAAAAAATTGAATTACACAATAATAAATAATTTCATTATATTATATTTCAACGGGGGATTTATAAAAAGATAATTAAATTAGATTCATGTATAAAATCAACATATTATTTAATTAAAGGGAATTGAGAAGGTGTCCCTTACCACGATTCGGGCGTGTCGTGTATGTTATTTATTGTCCTGGATAAAAATATTAGGTTAATTATTTATTTAATTAAAAAAAATATGGTTTACTATTCATTGTTTGAAAATTATTAACATGTTATACCAATTACTTTGTAATTTCATTTCATGGTGGATGTTTTGCCTATATTCGGTACACGAGTCCAAAATGATTTTGATATGATGTATACAATCAATGTCTTCACAATTCCATCATGTATATGATAATAATCAAGAAATTTAAATAATTTTTTTAATTAAATTATAATTTTAAATACATTTAGAACATATGGATATGAAAAATGAACTATTATTCAGTCATAGATATCGTAAACTGCACGTACTCATGAATAAAATTTTCATTTTTTAATGATAGTTATGGAAGGTAGGTAAGTATGATTACAACATTACATAATTATTGTAATATAATTTATTTTATATTATTTATTATAATATACTTATATATATATATATCATTATACTGATTTGGTTATGAATGGCCAATCAGATTTCTTCGTGGAGGTGATATTTCACACATACACATGAATGATGTTATCATCATTTTGTTAATCGAATTTTATGAAAAAAAGTGTCATATAAACATTAAATAATTATACAAAAACCAATAATATAATTTTAAAAAATAATTCCATCATTATAAAATGTATTTTCAGATGGTTATGGAAAAAAATTATGTTGATATGTGAGGCAGTAGTCTGCCACACACATGAACAATAGATTATATTTCTATTTGATTGAAGTAAACATGAATTTTGGAATTGATATTAAATTAATAGAACCTTTGTATATTTTTTATACTGGATTTATTATTTCATAATGGTTTATTTTTATTTTTATTATTTGTAAGAAGAAAGAAAAAAACAATTAATTTATAATAATACAATTTCTTAAACGATGTCCTTTTATTTAAAACTCAAGACCACTATGGGTTGTGGTTTACCTAAAATAATATCTATAAAATTTATATAGGTTTTATTGAATAGGAATTGGGAAGATATTGTCTCTTCAAAATTGGTTTTTATATTTGAATAAAAGTGATGTTGAGGTACCTTTTTATAAGAGAGGGGAGAGGAAATAATGGAAATCTTTAAATATTAAATTAATATTAGTAAATTTAATATCCTAAATGGATCCAAACAAATATATTTAAAAAATAGACTCATATATTGATTATGTAAATACATCCAATTAAATTTAGAAATGTTTGGTCTATATTTTAATCCTTATCGTTTATATTTCACGCTTATAAATCCCCATTAACTGTTATAATGAAAACATGTATATTTACTATTTACAAATTAATACAATTATTATGAAATCTAACCGAACAATAAATGGATCATTTGTGACCTTTTTTACATTATATGAATATTTTGGATGAATTTAATTTTTTTTTGAATTTTATAAAATTTAATAAAATACTATTAGTTTTAAATTATCATTAGTGTCAAATTTCAACATTATTCAAAACATGATTTTTTAAAAACATCATTAAAAAAATATATATTCGGATCAATTCTTCAAAAAATGTTATGAATATGTCAAATAAATCCATAAAATTCATGTATTACAATAATTGTTTGAAATTATATTTATTTTATTATTTTTAATATCCATTATTTGATATTTCTATTAAATAAAAAATTACACCATCATCATTGTGTCATCATTTAAGAGAAATATTTAATCACAAATAATTTATAAATAAAATATTCTTATTTATATAAATCTTTTAGATTTAAAATTAATATTTTCATTAAAATATTTTTTTTAAATAACACTATATTAATAAATTTATTGGTATTTGAACATAAGTTTGTCCACATTGACTTTTCATTAAAATAAAAAAAATCTAAAGGGGTTAATGTGTTCCAATTCACTCCAAAATGTTATTCAATATGTTCAAGGATTCTTTAAATCAACCATATATCATCCAATAAAATTAGGGAAACTATTAAGGTAATTTTCTTATTTTTATAATATTATTTTTACCATTAATTACCAAATTTACCAACATTCCTGGCAATAAAAATAATTATTGATGTTATTTTTCATATTATACAAAAATAAAATAATATATTAACTATATTTGAACATTTTTATTCTAAATATTGAATGTATTTTTCAAACATAAAAACATTATTGAATAAAATAATTTAAATTTAATCCCATTGAGTGAGCGACAAAAATGCTTTTGAATTGAAAATCATGAAAATATTAAAATTTATTTATATACAAGGTGAACATGAAAGTGTATCCAATTAAATATAATATATTAAATAATATTATTATTATCTAATTAATCATTATAACCAAAAAATATAATTTTACACTAAATTATTTAGAGAAATATGATGTTATTATTTAAAATTTCGTATTTTTTAGTAGACATCAATACATGAATATTTTTAGAAAACTACCAAAATTTAATAAAAAATAAATATTAAAATCCCACATTTAAATAAAATATTTATTTTTGTAAAATAGTTCTTAAAAAAGTGTCAAAGAGTATATTCAAAATATTTTCTCCATCAGAAGGTGAAAAAATTATATTTTTTTAAAAATACAACATCTATACAAAAATGTGATTTATTTTAATGTCTAGTCTAGAAAATACATATGAAAAATATTAAACATTAGAGAAGAACCTTAGTGATGCATTATTTTAATTTTTTTTTGATTTTTGACATTTATCCATTGTATAAAAGACTGATTTTTTTCATTATTATTAGTCCAATTCAATTGTAATGAGTTTTCTACGAAAGTTGAACATTGTTAAATGTTCCATTGAAAAATAATGGGGAAGAAATGTTTTTATATTTGATAAAAAAATTCTGAACATAGAATTTCAAAATTCAAAGTATGAGAAGTAGAACTTATAACGAACATGAAATTTGGATGTTATATAATGATGTTGATATATTGAAAAATTAAACTCATTTCCATTTGTATGTTGTTCACGGTTCATCAAAACTGACATTGGTTTTAAAATTAGAAGTTGTTCAATGAGTAAGATAGAATGATAAATAAAATAAACAATTCATAATTTCCAAAATAATTAAATGATGCAATTTTTAATTTCTAAAACATTTCCTTTTAATTAATTAGAGAATGAAATAAGATATTGAGTAAGAATGTTATAAGTTTTTACATTAAGAAGTCATAATGATCCTAGTGATTATGTATTTAGAACATGATATCAAGAGTTAAAAAGTTTTCATAATTTCTAACCCAATGCTAGATAATTCATTTTTTGTATAGAAGTTTTCATAAACCATTAAAACTATCTTGATAAATACATTTAAGGAAATATAGGAGTTCTAAATATTCCATCGGATCCATCAATCAGGATAGAGTCTCAATCATATCTTGAAGCACTGGGAATAAATGTTTTTAGAAGTGTGACTGATTTATAGACGATGTATTTGAAATAATTTTAGTTTTATAGTGTATATTCCATCATAATAATAATTCCATCATTATTAGGATTCAATTATAATAAATCTCTTTAAAAAAGTCAACCACGCTGACTGTTCAAAATAATTCTAGATCATAATGAGAAGAAGAAGGTATCCATATAGTAATTAGAAGATGAAAATTTCACAATTATAATGAAAAGTTGTTGGTTGTCAAATCATAATGAGTATAGGAAGGTAGAAAAATAGTAATGACCATATGAAGTTTCCTCACAGGAAGATAAATAAGATGTATCAAAAAAAGATATGTACATTTATTGTAATTAACTGATGAAGGTTAGCAAAATGCTGATTGAGATTTTGTGTAGACTGAATAAAATTTAATACTTTCAAGAAGAATAAAATCAAAAAATAATGAGAACGTTTAACGAAGAAAAAGAGGAAGATTATATGTGAGTATTGTTTTATGTTCTGAAATTTGAGTTAGAGGGAAAATATTTTCAGTATCTTGTAATTTCTAATAGAATTATCTTATAAATAGAATCATATTACATTAATAAATTTCAATAGTATGTGTGTGTGGAAATTGGGGACCATTTCATTATATTTGTAAATGTTATTCCCTGATTGAGTTATAATGAGAGGGTCAAACATGTACTATATTTTATCTAGATGAGCATCATAATATTATTTCAACCATACTAAAGAGTTTTTCACTATGGAATGTACGACTGAGTATTTCATAATTTATTGATAAGTGCATATTAGTTAAGATAGCATCATATTGGGTTGATTGGTCTGAGTCAATCAGATTGTGTTCGTTAGACAGACGACCAAGTTACTCAAGGTTTTCATTATCAATAAATATTGTGGAAAATATTGAAAAATGATTTATTATATTGTTTTGGATCAATTTCTTATATTAAAAATATTTAAAATGATGGAATTCAACATAATAATTACTATCAGAAGATTTATTTTCTTTAATGGGAGATGCATCATGTTGTATCCCATTATATTTAATATTGAATTTCTATAGACCCACATGATTAGATATATAAAGAATGTAGGTTCTCGCATAGGGTCCAAACCTTATAAATATTATGTTCTTTAATTTCATTCATACATCTTCTTGTATGTGTATTTATAATAAAAAATCATAGGGAAATTACTGTAAATAAGTTACATGGGTTATATTCCTAAAACTATAGAAACATATAAAATGTTGACAACTGATTAAACTCCACCTTCTCAGTTTTTTTTTGATCCATTTAAAATTTAATTAGTATCACAACGAAAGATACCTTTTTGAATTATTATCATGAATAATATAAATTATCTCAATAATAGATGAATTACATGATTTTATTGAAAATTATAATGGATTAAATATAAGAATAATCAATTTCTTATATATTATGGTTTGTATGTTGTTGATGCAATTGCAATTGTATTGATAACTATTGAGATGGATTTCCTGATAAATTTTGATGATTAAAGAAATATAAAATTTGTTGGAAATTATAGAAATAATATACTTATGTCCTTATAAAAAAATTTAATATGAAGCTTATGGGTATCATATGATAAAAGTTTATGTTGGACAAGATGGTAAATATTTTAGAAGAAAATACGAATGTGAAGGATGAAATTCAAAAAATTATGTGTAGTATATATTTAAAAATCAGAATTAATGGTGAAGAAAATATTTATTAATACATAACAACAGTAAGTGAATTTGTTTGAAACATGAGTATATTCAACAATGTCCTAGAACAGTCTACAACTCTGATGAAACTTATTTAAAATTTTCACGATTGGTTTTATTCAAAAATTTCATCATTAAAATATAAGGATTATTTATCTATTGATAAAATGCATAAATTTCTTGTTTTTAATAAAATGTGGAAATACCAATTGTTCAAAATGAATATGAAATATGAAATGACTTTTGATTCCATGAGAAAAATGAAAATAAAAGATTCCAAATATTTTGATCCTTTTAAATCTGAAGATAAATATGATTATGAGTTGAATGAAAAACATTGTGTCTCATAAATATATGAACCATCTATGAGTTATAGAAATATATGGAGGTATATTCCTCTATTTTTTTTATTGTAGTGGAATTAGATACATTTATATGAATTTAACCTAGAATAATATTGGATAATATTGAGACAATTTTTATGAAAATCCACGATGGAATAATTGTAAAAAATATTCAATAAAATAAAATTCATCCAACAAAAATGATAATAAGTTCACTAGAAATAAAATAAATATTCTATGTAAGATATATGAATTGGAATCAACTGTGAAAATTTATTCTAAAGATGAATGTTTTTTAAAATATAGAACCTTAATTGATATTGTTGAGAAAATAAAATATTCCTCCAATAGTGAATATGTTGGTGAAGAATCATTAAGAGTATCAAATAAAAATTACTTGATGCATTTTTGGAGAAAAATAATTCCCTAAATAATAAAATCAGAGTAAGGAATAAATATTCTCAAGAATGTTTTTAAGGAATAAATTATATCATCAAGAATGAGGATGAATAAAATTAAGATATCATATGTTACAAAAATCAAATTTATTGAAATTTAATGATAATTGAAGATATCAGTAACAAGTTAGAAGATAAGAAAGTGTATGTTAAAAAAATATCATGAAAAATATATTGACGTTAAAAATATCATATGAATGATGAATGAAAACATTAATAAACACTCATATATAAAATATAATAATTCTAAAGTTTCTAATAATGATCAAATAAAGAATCTTGTGAAATCATCACCCACTAAGAATGGTTAGATCTTAATTTTTTTAACATTTTTTGTTTCAAAAAATGTATTGGGAAATATTGGGTGGAATTATGGTGTGATAATCCTACTACATCAATAAAAGAAAACAAATCACTCTGCAGGATTTATGGGGAAAGTACATGTATTATTAGAGGCGTAAGAAGTTATCAAACTCATTAATGTTTCTACAGAAAAGTATCTCACATCAATAGAAAATTAAAAATTGATGTATATTGTTAATGTTTTGTAATCTACAAGAGAATGATTTATAATTTTTTGCATAACTTTTGACTTAATGGAATACATTTTGATGAATGTAAAATAAATTTAAGAATAAGGATGAGTAAATTTCCTAACTAACAGGAAGGTAGAAATAAAATCATAGGATATTAAAATCCTTCCAGAAAAAAGAAGTTTAAATTTATAGAATCTATTTTTAAAATATATGATTATTATGGTCATTATGCTGAATAATTCATGAATCACCTTCTAGGACATGTATCATATTGTAGAAAATTAAAGGATGATGTATAAGAAGAATGTAGAGGAAATAATATTCATGTTTGATACAAATTTGAATGGATGTAAAAGAAACACACCAAATATACTTTATATTATTTTATTCTTAAAATAATATAGTTGATATAAATATTTTGAGACATGCTGGAAGACATGATAGGGGAATAATAATTTTTGGAAATAATATTCCCTTGAATATTAGTGGAATCAGAATGGCTGAAATTGATGTTGAAAAGATTAAATCAGAAGAAGTTTAATTTTTTGGGATAAATCATATTTTACATAGTGTATGTCAAAATTTTAATGATGGAAAATAAGTTATTTTGAAAAGAGATTCTTATATAATCAAATTTTTTAGAGATAGATAATTTATTACAACATGAGAAAAAATGTTTATTATTTCTCTCAAATTAGAGAGTTAAATAACACATGTTACATGAGTGATAATGATTAAAACAAATTGTATCACCAATGAATTTGGAATCATCGGATAAAAATAAAGAAAAAACATTCGTATGATGATAATGTCTATAAATTTCCATAATTATAATGATGAGATAAATAAATTTGTGTTTATTTTCAGAAAGGTAAGATTGCAAAAATAATGTCATTGGAGATTTGAGATTCAATCAACCGGACATATTGAACATATTAAATCTAATCTATATTAGATATTGATATTTCAATCTAAAATGATATATTTACACATTATCCATTGGATTTATTATTTTTCTAGAGTAGAACTCCAAATGGGGGTGGTGAATTAAGATGTATAAATTGTTTTATCAATAACCATTATTTATATGTTTTTTAAATGATCCCCTGATTTAAATCAAAATGGATCAGTTAACCAAATTACCAGATTTGTAACAAAACATTTGTTGAAAATATTTCTCAGATATCTATTAGTTTACTATTAAAACAATATACGTTGTTAACTTAATGTCTAAAATTAGTCAAATACAAGACATCTTATACAAATAGTATCTATGATTAAATATCAAAGAAACTTTAGGTTTCTAAAAATGATTAAAATAAAATATAAAACAAAACTAGAAAGCACAAAAGAAATTTAATCAAGGTGTTGATTCTCATGATGAGACCTAATCATCTCCACTTGGTGATCACCTATCACTAAGGAATTTATATAATATAATTTGAATCCACACCCTAGATCGGGGTAACAAAAGTATATAAACTGTTTAGGTCAACTATAAATCTTCGACAATTTTCATGGTAGTGTTAAATAATAGGACACATAGGGGACTCTTCTACTATTTTCCTTGGGAGTGTAAATGTGAAGGTTTGTGATGATATCTAATTATCATCTATTTTGGATCAGGTGACAGTGTGTGATTATAAAACAGATGCACACATTTCATGAAATATAAATAAGGTACACAAGTACAGAGAAATTATAAAAAGTATTCATAAATCCTTATGTGATATTATATAATGTTTCTAGACTCTTTTAGGATGGTAAATGTGATTATACAGATATCTTCCATAAATAGAAAAATATAGAGTCATTTTTCCTTCTGTCTTCTGTTCCCTGGTGGTAAAATATTTATCAATGTATTGGTATCATGTAAGGTGTTATTATTGATATCTGTGGTTTTTGGTTCTTAGTTATTTCACCTGATAATCAGATGTTTTTAGTAGAGAATATTTCATAGTTGGGTAGATTTTTGTTCACCAACCACTATTATTTCACCTAGGTTATTCCTTTATAAAATTTAGGGTCAACATCTAGGATGATCCTAATTATGTGGGGTTCCTCATACATTTTAATATGGACTGAAAATGTCATTAATATTGTCTAAAAAATGATTATTTAAAAATATTATTATTAAATAACACAAATACGATCGCCAATAATATGTTCTAATTTATGAGACAGATCAGCAGTGACCTAGTCTGTCAGTAGGTCATGATGTCAGTGAGTTGGTTTGTCGGTAGCTTATTCAATCTGTATGTCATTTCTATTTATAGATAATTTTTTCTAATAGATCAATTCAGTCATTATATCATTTATATCTATAGATATTTTCTATGTATAGATCAAACTATCGGTGGAATACTATATCGGGATTTTGGTATGTGATGTCTCAGTAGCTCATTATCTATAACTCAATCTTTCGGTGAGTCAAGCTATCAGTCAGTCATACATAGCCAAAATTCAATGTCAATTTATCATTTGGTATCTATATAGATAGCTCATACATATATTGGTGCCTTACCTTATCGATATCTTATTTTATCTATGACACCACAAGATTTAATAGTACGCAATCTCTTTAAATTAATTCAATAACATACAAAACACGCAGCATCGAGTTCGAGCGCACCATGACTTACCAAACAAGCCAGTCAAAAAGAATTTATGAATAGTATTAACTAAATATCAAATTTTATATACTTCATATAATTTTAGAATTCATATTATGTGTTTCTTAGATATAATATAAGAACAAATTTATTTTTTTGATAAATGAATTAGTTTTTTAAAAATTGAAACTTTTCTTCCTTTTAATGGAAAACCCTTTTCAAATAATATATTTTACACTTTATATATTCAATTTGATAAAATGAACTTATTCATTAAAATAATGACATAAAAATTTATTTTGGATAAATTTTTGGTGTTTTTCTGATATCTTTAATATTTTGATGAATAGTGAAAATTACTAAATTTTAATTAAAAAAACATTTTTAATATAAAAATTTAAAGTGTTAAATAATATATTTGAATGGTTTTGAAGTATAATTTGATTATATTTTTATCATTAATTACAATTTAGTTCATTATATGTTATTTCACGTTTAAATTGGACCTAAACACATGTCAATCTTTTGATAGTTTTTACTTAAAAAAAACAGATTTTTTGTTTTTACAATGGAAATTAATTTAAAATTAATTAATGAAATTTATATGTTTTGATTTTGGTAAAATAGAAAAAATTAGTGAATTTTAAATATCAAAATTTACTTTGGCTGAATTTTTTTTCTTAAATCATTCAATTTTGGATAAATAGTGAAAAACAATGTGTTGTTGTTTCAAACTGACTTTTATTTAAATAATTATTTATATTATTTAAATTAATTTTAAGTCAATATATATATATAATACATGTATATGTTCAGTGTAATTTATTAGAGCCATTTTATAAAAATATCTGATGTATAAAATAATATTGAACTTTTAACCATATTTTACCTACCTTCTAAGCACATTTTCAAATTTGCCTACAACGTAATTTTACAGCTTCTATGAATTGAATTTCAAAAATCCTATAAACACTGTAAAGACTCATTAATTTCAATGATTTTTTTTCTTAGATTCTTTGGGATTTTACAAGTATGCAGTTTCTGACGACACTTGATTTCGAGGCCCAGTGTACCCGGAATATTTTTCTAAAGTTTACCTCATTTACGTTCAGTGAACGAATGAGTGGGTTTTTCTATTTTTTGACCCGGTTCTCAGAATTGAAATCTGAGGGCACCGATGAACTCACATCACCGGTAATTTCTTAAGAGGACCTTTACCAAAGATGCATTTTTACGGGAGGAGGTGTTAAAAAAATGTGGATTAAATAAGAAGTGAAAAAAATTTGGGACAATTTAATTCTTTTATTCTATGTGGTTATATCCTAAGAGTGGGAGTTGGGGTGGAAACCACTAGTTCCTAACTACCCATGTGAGGATAAATGGGAGGTGGGGCGAATACGAGCCCCAACCCTTCACATTCCCTAACTCTCTAACTCTCCCCTTTAAACGTGTTCACTCCCCCCTTTATTTGAGTAACTCTTCCCCTCCCCTCTCTCCCTCATTAAATCTTGCAACCTATCAAATAATTAACTAGACAAATCATGGTTTAATTAATTATGTGATTTGAAATTTGAATTTTTGTAATTTAGAATGCACGGGATCAATTAATAAAATAAGGAGGAGCCTTTTTTTATTTTGTTGGTTGGATTGTTGTGTTGAGACTTTGGTGGGGAGCTGTAGTTTTAATTGAATAACTTCATCCTCAATGAGGAACGACAAGTCTTTGATGAAGAACATCGAATCGGCGACCCCGATTTATTTTTCCTTTTCCTCTTATGCGGCAAGGAAGGAAATACCAATACAGGAACTCGGAAATGACGTCACACCTTGTTTTCTTCTCTCCATGCAAAAAAGAGCAGACACCACTTCCTCCTCGGACATTCTATTTCGACGTCTAAGAAACCTCACCACGTGACGCCATCAACTGCGATGCTGCCATTGGTTATCATTTGTTGAGGTAGGTGTTAAGTTCATTTTTAATGGATTTAAAATGTGCTTTGGTTTGTCGTTGAGAATCTCTTTTACCTTATTCGATTGCTATCTTTTTATGCTGAGGGTGTGGGCCGAACGAACACGGCCCAAAAACCCTCTGTTGTTCTCATTTATTAATTTAGAATTGGAAATTGATGGCAGAGGAAGCACGACGTCCTTGCGCCATTTCAGGAACGTGGCGAATGGAACTGGTACCTTCGCGCTGGTTGTGAGGAAAGAACTGTGGCCCGCAACACGGGCCGCTTCAACGGAGGAACCGGTTGGCCCATCGGCCGGTCAGGCCGAGCTGAACTGCGGCACCGGGAGGGTGCCATGCTGTAGAACGGCGCCCCGCCCCCCCATGCGAGCTTCCTGCACAGAAGACCTTCCGGTCTAGCTGGCCGGTTTGGGGAAGGGTGTCGCCACAAGTGAAGAAGAATGGGGGGTTGAGCCCCCCCCCCCCCAAAGAGCCTACTCGGCTTCGGCCAATCCAGTCGGGCCACCCGCCCAGTAGGGCTGCGCCACGCTGGGCGGAGCCGGGTCTCTCCGGGCCGAGCTGGGCGGGGCCGCACCATGTCGCGCCCCTCCGGGCCGGACCGCGCCACTTCGGACCGGGCCCCGCCACTTCGGGCTTCGGCGCATCCCTTCGGGCTGAGAAATGTTTTTCTTCAGACCGGTCTGACACCCCTGCTGGGTCGGACCCGACAAACTGGGTCAACCCGACTTGTCGTCCCACTAGGATAAACGGGTCGGGCACATTATTCACTTAAACGTGGATAACATAAGGACAACACGTCCGATCGACATGTCGTCTATGAAATTAGGAATCTTTTGACGAGACGATCCTTTGGCGATACTCCCAGTGAGTTTCAGATTATTTTGGATATTGGCTGGGTTGGAAACGAGCATATTTCTAACTGGTCCCCTGGGATGGAAAATCCATATCTCTCAGACCAGGCGTCTGATTGACGTGCCGTCAATTGCGTTGAGTTCCTATTGATGAGACGGAACATTGTGATAAATCCAAATTAGAATTCACTACAGTTTATGTATCGACCCCCCCTTGGGACATGGAGCGGACACTCCAGGAGTCGAGCGTGTTGTGTGCAGGAACCCTTGAGATGGCTGCGACTACGATGACGATGACGACTGTACTTGGATCCTATGTGGTTCCGCAGCGAGGAAGACTATACTTGGATCCTCCATGGGTTCGGCAGTGATAAAGATTGTACTTGGATCCTATGTGGGTTCGGAAGCGATTGTTTCTGTACTAGGATCCTACGTGGGATCGACAGCGACAACTCCTGTACTTGGATTGGACTTTGGTTCGGCAGGGGAGATGATTCTGAGGCTACATCTTTCATCTCCACCACTATTCATGAGTAGTATTCATGTGTGATATGAGTCTTGACTTTAAATCAATATTATCAATATGATTGACTTACATTCTTGTGTGGACTGGGTTGTTCATTCTTTTGTGGATTGGGTTGTGCTTTCCTGTGTGGAATGGGTTGTGCTTTCCTGTGTGGATTGGGTTATACAAGGGCTCTTAAGTCAGAGCCAAACTGGAATTGATGACTTAGGTATATTTATGGGAATATACCTAAGTAGAGTTGGCTGATACTTCGTGTTTATATCTTTTCATTTTGGTATATCCTTTGTGGAAACTGAGAGATCTTCAGGAGTCTCGGGGTCCCTACTAAGTATCGTATACTCACCCCTGCACGGGCTATGCCCGCACTACATTGTGTTGGATGCAGAAAACAAACATCATTGATTTAGGTGGAGTCTACTAGAGCGGAACAGTACCTGGAGGTGAACCACTTGGAGGGATGTACTCAGAGCAGACAGTCGGGCCCGAGGAGCCGACAAGACTATCTGTACCCACCATTTAGGTGGGAATTTTGAAAGATGACTTGGTGGTTTCTACTTTACTTTTTAGCTGTTTAATTATCATTCTCAGTTGTACTGTATTTTCAGTTGGGTTTGTATATCCCCCCTTTTACTTTCCATCACATACTTTTGTTCACAGTTTACTTAGTGTTTACGTCAGCTTGTGTTCTCTGTTGTGTTTGTTTACTTATATAAATGCAATGCCTTCCCTTTTATCGGGATTTACGCCTTTGGTGCTTGTCGCCATCCCCTAGCCTATGGAAGGCGGGCATGGGGTAGTCACAGAACGGGCCTTGAGGATGGGTCGTGACAAACACGGTGGACATCATTAAGTAAAATATGATTCAATAGGATAAAAATAATTTTTTTTGAATAATAACTTTTGAATTTTATTTACTACGATTGGAAGAATATAGGGTAATTAAAGGTAAAAATGATCTTAAAATTACCCTAACACATAACCAATTTCAATTGGATATGTTTACATCGACAAAAAAAACCATTGGAAAAAAAGATGATCCTTTTGATCCACTTGGATTAGATTCAGACTTTTATTATTATTTTATTTTATTGAATATTTAAAAGTGTAAAATTCAAAGATTAATAAATAAACCATTTTAAATATAGGGATATACTTAAGATAAATTCGAGTATAAATATTTATAATAAATATAAAAATATTTCCAACATCATGGTATTGTATTTATAATTTTAGACAATAAGTTATAAAAAAATTTATGACACAACGATGATGCAGTAATTACATTATTAATAAAAAAATAAAATATATGATATTATAAATATTATCATAAATATAATTTGAAAGTTTTAATGAATTAAACTAATTTTTTAGGTTAATGTGGCAGGTTAGGGTGATTAAAGTAATTGTTCTAAGTGCTATAGTGGTTATGACATTAACTAAAATAAAGTACTAAATAGTGTCAAATGGACATAAATGAGTTTTTTTTGTAAAAAATAATATATTAATATATTATATAATAGTAATAAAAATAAAACGATAGGTCAAAGGAAATATATAATAATAGATATGTTATTAAATAACCCTTTAGGTTTCCCTTGACATTTTATAAAAATATTATTGTCCATTTAATATAAAAATACAAGTAGACATGGTAAATGTTAAACTATTTAACTAAAAGATAAATCTAAAAGATAATTTTATGATGGTAAAATAAACTTCTCTTAAACATATGGGTTGAAATTATTTCGACTCCTAACCACCTAAGGATTTAAATCAATTCATTAGGAGATATTAGAAACCGAATATCATTGTATGATAAAATAATATACCATGTTTTTAATAAGGTTCCCCTCACCCATCTTAGGAAAGGGAACCCCACTTCTCTCAAATTCACACCTCTAAATCCTTTTTTCTTTGACAAACCCTATCCAAATATAATACCAAATATCCTAACATAAAACTATAGGCCTTCCATTGATCTGAAATCCAACCTACAAATCCCTTTTATTCAAATCATAAGGAAGCTCCCGAAGAAGTGGTAATAATTTCATCATCTTTTCCAAAGTCATCATCTCCTTCCACATTCTATTTCTTTGTAATTTCCATACCAAAATAAAAAATCTAGTACCTTTTACATTATTTGATGTTATTATAAATATGGTACAACCATATTCATTATTCTATTCTTCATAGGACTGATAATTTCACCATGCGTGCATACGTACGGCTTGCCGTCTCCACGACGTGGTGTAATTTTTTATTCCACACTATGTTGTTTGGATTGATATAATTATTAGTAATATGTATATAAATAATGAAAATAACATTATAATGACTTTTTAAAATTAATATACCATCCAATTCCTCATATTTTTATCATTAAGGAAATGATATCATCGCTCGTGTGTATGTACGGCTGACTATCTTCACGAAGTGATGCGATTCATTTCCACATTCACCATTCAACAATGATTATAGAAAAATTTATTATTAAATATATGTAATATATTACATAATAATGCTACTGAATATATATTTGTGTGTGTGTATTCACATATATCTTATTCAATTACTTTCGTTCAATACAATATGAAAATGGAAACTAAATTTATGCGTACATACGGCCTACCGTCTCCTTAAACATTGTTTTCCATTTCATAAATCTATTTATTATAAATATTTATTTTCTAAATATATATGATTTATAAATATTTTTTTACATTATTCATGTATTTTAATCATTTTGTCAGTTATATGATAAATAATAACAAGTCACAGCACATACAATAAAAAAAGCGATTATTACTCAAAATTTTACATTAAATGGAAATATATATTAAATGGGAAGTATAAAGTCATAATTGAATCATGTATCATATCATAAATATTAATATGGTTTTTTATTATTTAATAACAAACTATGGTCATTATATAGGATGTTAAATGTACCCTCAACTAAAGGAATGTTCTAGGTAAGGGTAAATTTTTCAATCACATTATTATCTGAGATTATTTATGTGCATGTATTTTCTGGGACATATTTATTATCCTTGTCCATGTTTCACAAAATAAATTTCAAAATGAATATTTTATAGTATTATTTTACTAAAACAAAATTTTTAAATTTTTAAATATTTTTTCTTCAAAATTTGTTTCATTAATATCCATATTTTCAAAATAGTTTTAAGGATTTATTTATATAGACATGAATGTTTAAAATGTTAAATCCTATAAACTTATTTAATGTGGTATGGGAAATATTGATTCAATAATATATTTTAAAATTATTACATTATAAAATTTTTATACATTAAAATTATTTCAGAAAAAAAGATATCTCTCTCAAAGGGTTTTAATGTTTGTTTTCAACTATTTCAACATCCTTTTTGGATATAATTCATTAATGAGGTTGATTTTTTATAAATAAAATCATTAATATTGAATTTAATGAGTTATGATATGTTTGAATGTGTATGTTCTATTTTTATAATCTTCATGGTTTATGGTTGAAGTATTATAATTTTTATGAAAATTTTTATACAAATGTTTATGTTATGTTTCAACATTTCTATATGAGGAATACAGCGGTCTTAGTATGTGATGGGTGTATCCCTCTATAGCTCCTTGATTCATTGGCAGGTCACATAAGAAAAATTAGTGTCTTGGAATAAGGCCTTGACAAAATTTTATCTTTATTATTAACACGAGGCCTTGACTATGTGGTAATTATGTCTGGTGTTAGGCATTCCTTCATTATAAAATTAGTTATTACAAGTGATTATTTGACTAGTGGAATATTAATGTTATTTTTTATATGGTAATTTTTGATTTATTTTCTATATATTGTGTTATAATTTATGTTTAAAAATGATGTTTTTTATATAACACATATTTCCTAGAAAGTATATAGCATCCGCTAAATTATTTACCCTTACTGAGCATCTAAGATCAGCCATTTCTTATTTTTTATTTTCCCAGGATTCCAATAAGTGTATTATTAGTGATATGCATGGTTAAGCTAAGGAAATAATGGATTTCATAATGGATTTTTTATTCTATATTGTACGTTATAATATGTAATGTAACATTCATATATATAATCAATTTTCCAAAGACTGCTAACCTGATCGGTCCTTCCAGACAAGATTCCTTGTAATCACTATAATGTATTAAAATAATTCATAGACTATATGTAACTATGGTTGGTGAATTAGAGTGGGTAGCAGAGGATATATAGCAACAAACATGGCAATAGATTTATATAATGTCTGATTTTCAAGCATTACCCAAAGATGATCTTTTAGGATTAGTATAGATTTAATTCCTAGAAATTTGGTAATGTAGAGATTTTGTGAATTATCAATGAAATATATCCCAATTTGGATAAGATCATGTAGAGGCGGCTCTGATACAGATGTACCTAAGAGTGAAAACTCAGAGAAGGTGATTTGGGCTTGACCCTGGGTATCCTGGTACATGACAACGGGCCTTTCCGCACTCTTGGTTATAAAACTCTTGGGGGATATTCTTGGGATAATTCACATTTTCATTACGAAACATTATGAAGTATTTAAGGGTAAATAAATCATCAATGAAAACCTTTTTATGATTATGAATTATATACATAAATATTTAAATTTTTGTTAGGTATTTTACATGTTTGGAATTATGCATTGCGATTAATAAACTAGAAGATTGTATTTCATTATTTAAAAATGGTTCCTAGTAAAATAAATTAGAATTCTTGAAATACACAAGATCTAATGAGTAAAAATGATCAAATATTTAGTGGTTTTAAGCCAACATTAAGAACAGAACTATTTTCCAATGTATGATCATCATATGAGGAAATAATATCATCTTTTAACAAGATAAGTAAATATTTTTTTATGTCCTATGAATTTTAAGGGATTATAGAGAAGAAAATGATTGTAGGTTGAAATATGGAAAAAGGGAAGAACGGGAAGAAGGAATTTCCCATATGTGATAACTGTGTAATGATTCTCCTGGGTATATGTTGAAATGAAATGGGAGTTTTTTATATTTGTGGAGAAGAAGACACCACGTACGTGATTGAAACGGTATGAAAAAGGTTTCAAATGTATAACACTCCATCTGTAGGGAGTAGGTGCACTACATTAATCAATATCCCAATCATCATATTATAACACACATGATGTTATAGAATAATAATAAACATTGGATACTACCGCGGATGAAGAGGAATGATTAATGTTATTATGTTGTTATTAAAGAATAGTGTCATTTCAGTACAAGTTTTAATAATTATAAAGTATATATGTTTTTTACTAGAATATTTTTTCATTAACGATTTGAGATTTTATGGTAACAAGAAAAGTAAAATAGTTTCAATTAAAAAAAATTGTAAAATATGTGGTTATGGGAAATATAACCCTTAATATGTTTCTGGAACTGATAAATGTTTTTAAGAATATGATATAATTGACTAGGATAACGTTTATTGGATATTATTGACTACCATGGAACTAACTAATTGTTTGTTTATTCCATCATTTTTAGAGTTGAAAATAATTTTGGATATAAGGGGAATATCCATAATCTTATAAAGAATAGGGGATCATGAATGTAATCAATAAGTTTTTATGGTAATTTAGGGTGTTATTGGTTATTAATGAATACATTATGAATGTATTCACAATTTTTTATGTGTAAAAAAAGATTTTCATTGTATTTTACTTACTTTTAAATTTTGGACTACGATTTTGGACAAAAGTATTTTAAATAAGTCTAAAGGTTAAAATGGATTAAATTTGACATGGATACTATTGTTAAATTTAATGAATTTCTTAATATTATTTGTGGACTGTAATAAAAATGAATACATGGGGGTCGAGCGAAAACCCATCACGTCTGGTAAGGTCATGAGACTCGAACCCGCAACCGAAGGGTGAAAATGGTGCATCACATTCCACTGCCTACATGATTTCCTGGTTTTTATATTGTTGTTTTTTTAAATATTTTGAAAAATAAATTATAAATTAATTATTTTGGAAACCCTATATTGTTAGGATAAATATAATATTTTTGAATTCTATTATATTTTTGATTGAAGGATGAGTTTGTGGTAGGAATAAGTTGAAGGAAAAATCTCCAATTATAAACTATATTTTTTTTATTCAATTAATAAATTAATTCTTCTTATTTAGGGAAGGGATATTAATAACAAAAATGTGTTATCCTATTAATTTTTGTTTTCATGATAATAAAATTTTCTAATATGTTAGTACGGATTCTCGGGAAAAATCTGATGCATTTTATTTTATATTTTTTTGGGGAAATCAATCCCATGTGTATTTTCATTTATTCACATACAATACATTTCAACCCATGGTGAATAAGATAACATTATGGTACCTACCATTATTTGGCCTAGGTAATAGTCTACGTCAACACAGGCTGGTTTGTTGATGCATATCATATATAAGAAATAGAAATCTCATGTTAGAGTTACCACTAAAATCAAAATCGAACCCTATTAAAAAAATGGTGTGTGCAAGAACATATTTTCTCTTGTTCTTGTACATAGAAGAACTCAACCCATACTCAAATTGGTCGTGCTCGATTAGAATATTCAGTTTTAGTTATCTAATAGTAGATGTATATACCAAAAAGGAAAACTATTGAATTGAAATTTCACCATATCTCACATGAATGGTTAATGAATTTATGATAACATGTTAGTGGTATATTCATTTCAGTGTAGGATTTCATATATGTACAATCATATAAATGGAATGTAAAAGTTTATGTTTTTCAATTTTATATAAAATTACAGTAATCCATGTATAATAGAGATATTTTTTTCTAACATAGTATTAAAATTGAATAGTTTCTATGAAAATATATTATTTATTTTCTTATAAAATAAATAACATGTTAAAAAAATATGAAAATGATTCCAATGATGGTTTTCAATAAAATATTTGTAATTTGAGTTAAAAACTTTTAAATAAATCTGATATAGATTTGATAACATTATTCCATTACATAAGTGTTAATTAATCTTTAACATCGATGTTGATATATATTTTAATAGATGATAAATATTGATTATTTTATTATAGCTCATAAAAAATAATGTGTCAAATATTAATATCAGAAATATTAATTTGGAGGGACCCCTCGATGCATAAAACGAACGAAGGGTATTCAAAATACCCATGATTAATTATTGGATCCCAAATATAGAAATTATTTTTATATTAATTATTCCAGTCATAGTAATTCAGAGCATAAATCCATAATATCTATAATGTGCAATTTTTATCAATATTTTAGATATTATATTAAAAATTAAAATGTTATAAATTATATGAAAATCATATATTGTAACTAAATAAATTAAATTAAAAGTTGAAAGACATAACATTAAAAAAATTGCATATATAATTAGTTCCATGTATAGAAATATTTATTTAGAGAGATTTTCAAAATATATAACTATGGATTTCATTGAAAATAAAATATTTTAATGTTTTATAATAATAATAATATAATATCATTCATTATTTTTATAAATTATGTGGGAAATGATTCCAAATTATGACTTCATGTAATCTATATTGGTTAGAAACACCAACCATTCACATAGTTCTGCATATTTCGTTACTATTACCCATTAATACCATAATATTTCTTATTAATATATAAAATATATTTTATAAGCATTTGAAATAATCATAACAACATAAAAAAATAACCACATAGAAAAAGAAAATAATAATATATAATATATTGGATTAATATAACAAATATCATTTTAAACATTTATTAAATGGAAATACTATATAAATAAGACCTATAAATCCCCAAAAAATGGATAGATATATATAAACCCTAACCAAATTATTTCATGAGAAAATACAATCATTACAACATAAAAGGATTATGAAATAGGAAACAATGATTCAATTTATCCCCTGAAATAACATGAATTTGGATTCCAAATGTATTAATCATAACATGGGTGAATTCCCATATTGTTGAATTCATATATAACTAGGGTAAGATAATGAGAAATGAAAATAAAAATAGGGAATGAATGAATGGAATACATGGTCATAGGGATGATGAAACCACTCAAATCCATACTTGATATTCAAGAGACATTATATATCATATGAAAAGGGATGGAGATAATCCATGAGGGCATTTAGCCAAGTTAATGGTCGGATAATTGATCATTGGTTAGTGGGTTTATTGTATAATAAATTACTCATTTAATTATTTTAAAATAGGATGATAAATATCTTAGGTGGAAATTGGAGTATTAGTTTAATCCAACAGGACATACAACAGTACTATACAGACTACATATATATTAGTTAAAAAACAGACATCAAGTGAAACCCCAATAATTATTTGGTGTCTTTAAAACCAACAACACTATTATTATATTCATCATAGAGTAAATATTTTTTCACTCCTAAATGAAACCAATAACATCATGAATGAAAACTTTCAATGTAATTAAATAATTAAAAATCACCTTATCCAAAATTAAAACAAAAAATGAAATTGTTATGGAAATTAGATGAATGATGTTTTATAAAACATTGTTATATAGGTTATATTAATTATATACTCCCATGAACCACATTTTTCATCTGTAAAAGAATGTAAAACCAAAATTTAACTCTAATAACTATCCCTATAATCAAATTTACGATAATTACACAAATCTATAATAATATGGCCCATCAATTTCCTTAGAAACTATCTCTAAAAAACACATATCTATACAAATTAATTTATTTTAAACTAAAATAGAATAAAAAACACACCATGACTATAATTCATTAATATTCTATGTTCCTATAGTTAAATTTCCAAAATATTACCCATCTAATATCATTAATCATGAATAATTAGATTCCCAATATAATCTATAACACACATAAGTCTTAAAATACCATATAGTCCAAAAAATACATTATTATTTGAGTTAAAATACTCAAATGAAAATATATCTAATGGATCTTCCCATGATAATAATCCCCTCAGACAGTTCATCATTGTTTAAATGTTTTTATAAGTTAGTTAAAAGTTGTATATAAATAAAATAAATTACCTTATTTCATTTCAAATCCATCAAAAAAATGTATTTATAAATCAATAATATTATCAAAATAGAGAATTCCATTTATTTCATAATGAATAAAATTATATTTCAATACCCAATAACCTCATTAAAATTTAAAAAGCACATTCTTAGAAAACAAATATTAGTTTAATTTTATTAATTTAAAAAGTATTTTGATTATACAAGAATATTCTTGAATAATTTTTCATATAATGAAATTTTTTATGCAATTAAATTTTCAAATTTTTGTTATAATGAATACAAATCATTTTTCAATATAATCCTAGGAAAAAAGATTAATTATTTAGTATTTGATTACTATTTTTCAATAATCCTGCTATTTCTATATCTCAATGAAATTGGTAACACACTGAAATTTTTGAACAAATTACTTTATATTAAATATTATTTTTTTGATAACTGTTATTATGTAATTCTTGAAACTAAGTTAAACCACGTTATACCTTTCCGAAATTGATGATTAACATTAATAGATTTTGAATATTAAATGTAAATCATTATTAGTATATTTAAAAAACTAATAAAAAATAATATAAATAAAATTATGTTAAAATATTTTTTTTATAAAACATATATTATATTTCATCACTATTTTTTGAAATCAATAAATGTAATTAATTAAATTAACGAGATGTGAAATTAATGACATCAGGAAACTAATTAAATAACGATAATGAACTGTAATTTTATTACTTATGGATAAAATATTTTTAAAAAAAAATTAATTTTATAATAGATAATAATAGTTTTTTTAGGATACGTTTTAAATTTAATAATATTCATCAAAATTAAAAATCAATTTTCAAAAATATCAGGAAAATTATTTATTAGGATGATATGTCGATATTTATTTTAAAATAATGATTTTTAGAAGAATAATATAAAATATCATTTTAACAAATACTAGTATATTATTACATAGTTAAGATACAAGCATGAATTAGAAATTAATAAACCACTTATTCTGATTAAATATTAATTTAATAAGGTCAATTATATATATAATAATGTTTTGGTAAATTTATTAATCAAGATTTGACATTTTAGAACTTTTAAATATTTTTTCAAATTTTTTTTATACATTATGCATATATTATTTAGAAATTATTTTTTCTAACCTTAACTGATATAATAAAATAAAATTGTATTCTTATTAGATTTTAACATATCAAAAATAAATAATCTAGAAAATTTTATTTTTATTTATAAAAATATGTTACTAACAAAAGAAATAAATAATTATTCAAAATGTAAATTATGTTAAAATGTTAATTTAATTGGATAAGAAAAAAATTAACTCTAAAAGTATCCCTTATATGTTTTCCTGATATTTATTATGAAAAATACTTATCCCTTATACATTATTTTATTCTATTAGTCCCACTTTCAACTATTAGTGATATTTCATTAATATACAGTTTGGATAGTCAACAAAAGTGGTCCACCATTCACTCATAAATGGATTCTTTAATTACCCCACTAATACTCACACCAAAAGTATATTGCCAAAAACAACTCTATAAAATCAATCTAAATAACTAAATTCAATGAATTAGTGTCCTTTCACTCATTATAGAATCATTATTTAGAGGAGTAATCATTTTTCAAATAAGTTCATCTAGGGATTAAGGTAGGAAACATATCTATACATTTTTTATTTCAAATCATTCTCTTTTTCGTATTTGTGGATATAATTTATTCTTCCAGTATTAATTTTACAACATCTGATTCATAAGTATGATAAAACATAATTTTTGTAATGTAATTATAATTTTTCTTTCACAATCCCAATAGTCTAAAAAATGGAAACATTGCTCATGTGTATGAGAAGACTACCAATTCCCTTTAGCCATTTTTTTATTGCATCGCATCCTCTAACGGATGGTTATATTAAATTATTTTTTTAATTTATATAATATTTATAAAATATTAATTAAAATATTATGGTAAATTAATATTTATTTTTCTAACATCTATGCTTTAAAAAAATTAAACATCAATTCTTTGTACGTTTTGAGCATTTACTCCATGAAGAGACGCATTCCATATTCCATTTTCACCATAAATTGATGGTTATAAAATAGTAAATAATAAATTAGTATAAAATATAACAGATTATTAATATTTTTGATAAACGACCAGTGTTTATAGTATCTAACAATTGAACCAAAACATGATTGAAAAACATAATATTTAACTCCAATATTATAATTATAACGGTGAAGTATTAATAATGGTATATTTAAAATTATAAATGGAATTATATATATTTTATTGATATTGAATGTATTCTAGTAAAATGTATCAAAAAAATTAATTAATTAGACAGGGGGATATGGCTCGTATGTAAAAAATCATGTCTCTTGTTAAGGGTTTTCTAATGAGAATTTCCCTTTAATGATATATTTTCTATATTCACCACCTTCATTATTTTGTTATTGTGTAAACATCCCATGAATTTATTTGGTGGTTAATTCCATAAAAATTAATTGGATTTGCTAATACATCTATGTTTAATTATTTCATAATCATTTTTTTAAGAAGGAATGGTTCGAACCCTTATTTTTATTAATATTGAAAATCAACGACCTCTTTTAACTGGGTATAGGGAGACCCATTGCATAGCCCGAAGGCCTAGTGGGAGTGTAGCCAATTACATAGCCCGTCGGCCCATATTCATTTGTCCAATTCCCATTCTGTGAATAGTAACCCGGTGGATACAGTACCCGCACAGTACCGTCGCCGCTACATCCCCCTTCCACCGCTACAGTACTCGCCGATCAACTATACCGTCGCTGCTACATTGCCACTACAGTACTTCTACAGTTCCTGCGCCCAATGGTTTTTGAACCCCAATTATTAATGTAGTATTACGGGAGTGCATACCACTAAACCAAACCCCAACCACATTCATGAGCATTTAATTCAAAGCATACCAATGTTTTGAAGGATAATGTTAAAATCTAACTTTTTGTATAGATTATATTTATTTAAATCTGAAATTTTGAAATTGAATATTCTTTATCACATAATATACATATATTTTATTTTCCTAGTGTATTTTTTTTGTGTTTACATGTCTTCTAATAATCCATCTTTGGTTCAATAATAAATAGAAAAGAAATAGTATAAGAAAAAAACCATCCATAATTAAGTTCGTTGGGCCAAGGATCATTCCCCAAAATTTCCTTGTTCACTAAATTATTTCAATAATGCACAATAATATAAATAAATTTGATAAATGGCATATATAATACCTATATTTTCAATAAATTGGATTAAAAGGAAACATTTCATACATTCTCCAAATAACTAAATGTTGATGTTCATTATGAATGAATGGAAAGAATAATTTTTTGTAATATTAAATATAAATAAATTTTACCATAATCATGTAAAAAATAATTTATATCCCATTACAATAATTCATTAATTGTTAATGTGAATAATAATACCATTATACTAGTGGATTTTTACTTTTTAAAAGATACAAAATAAA
This sequence comes from Viscum album, assembly GCA_963277665.1. Taxonomy (NCBI): domain Eukaryota; kingdom Viridiplantae; phylum Streptophyta; class Magnoliopsida; order Santalales; family Viscaceae; genus Viscum; species Viscum album. Next base: position 1,538,101,338 of record OY728147.1, on the reverse strand, counting down.
AATTATTTATAATTTTGTTCTCCAATAAATATTTATTCTACCTCTTCAAAAGTGTATTAAATATATTATAGTATCATTTATTAATATAATTTTTAACTTGGTTTTTTATCTTATTATACCATTAACATTCATTAATTATATTCTTGATGATGTGGTTTTTAAATATGTTTTCAGGAAGTAAATAACATTCCCAATGATTATTTAATCATTGATTAAATTATTTTTATTTTTCGGATTTAATGGAACACATATATATTGTTTTCATTTTATTAATAATGATTAGATAATTATATATCACTATAAATATTTATTTCATATTGATTAAAAATTATATAACATTAAATAGAATTAAGAGTGATCCTAATCACCTATGGGACTCTATCTACTACGATTATGGGAATAGGGATCAGAACCAAGACACTATGGGAATAATTACATTATAATGTCATCAAATGTAAGAAATGACTACCAAGATTATTTTCAATGAATATTTTCAAGCCAAGATCCATTTTAAAATTCTTATATTTATGGTATTTTCTCATCAGTCGTGATTTAATAATTTTGATTACAGGTTGTTATGAGCCGTTTAGTTTCATATGTACACAATTTACACCATGTTTCTTGATTTATGAGATATGAATTATTGGGTTTTATTTTCATATATAATTATCATATTCCCATAAACTTATAAATATCATATTATAACATATCATATTCTAATATCAACTCATATGTTTACCCTTACTAAGGAACCAATTTCACCATTTACTACAAATTATATTTTATATGTTAACATTAATGGTATTTTGTATGAGTTTATTTCAAGGATACTATATGAGAGGAGATACATACCACATTAATCATTAGTTATGATCATGAGGAATAATAAAATATTGATGTTTGATTGCATATGATCCTTTTTAATCATTACATCCTCTTACATATTAATAGTTATATTTTTCAATCGAATTCACCCCCACATTCATTCTATCTACTTAACTACCCAAATCCTAATACTAACCTCATATTAGATTTATATGACCACAATTACTTTTTTTCGGTTACTTATTATGTATGAAATATCATAACTCGAGTCTAAAACCAATCGTATTGTTGTTTACAATTAATTTTCAGAATTAATATCATTTCCCTTTAATGATATAATAATTTTAATGAATTCTACACAAATCAGAATTATTATATTTTTAATAGTATCCCATATGACCTAAGTAGTATGTCATAATCCCCATGGGACAATGCAAAGAATTATGTGAATCAGAATAATGTTTTGGTACGATTCACTAGATAACAATGTCAATCAATGAGAAATTTGTGTTGATATTTTATTATTGAAATATATAGTATTTAAAAAAATAGATCACGTGTAAGAGTAAATAAAAAACATAAAATTTACAATTTATATGTCTTACTGAGTTCCAAATAAAAACTATAGTATCAAACCACTACTCCAAGAATAAATTGATGTTTAATCACATCAATTATGAAAATAATGAACATTATATATATACACACACAAGTATACGTGTGTAATAATTAACAAATCATGTAAGTACATGTGAACCATAGTTAACATGAAATATGTGACCATAAAATACTCACAATGAATCAATGAATATTAAAACCCATATGAAATAATATTTTGTGTGTTCTTTAGATCAAAATACACAATTACATAAATACGTATTGAAATAGTTTTACAAATGTTGATAATAATAACTACATGGAATTGATAATACAAACTTATTAAATTATCAATAATAAAATAAAATATTATAATTATTAGTAATTGGTTGCTATATATTGTAACCACATAATTTAAGAAAATTGAGTAGAATCTAATATGCCTGAGTTTGGGGAACTAGGATGATTATCCATGTGATCAATATTCTTGTAACACATATGTTTACATATATAATAACACATATGAGTATATGTGTGCATAAAAACTATATATGAAACACTATAACTATTGGAGAATTTGAATGATGGAATAAACTAGGAAAACATAGTTTCTTATCTTAGATAAACACTAATCAAAAAAATTAGGAAAATGTTGTGTTACCCATTCCAATCCATCATCATTTTTAATGTTAATGAAAATTAATTAAATATATTTTGATTGAGGACCCTTTAATCCACTTCAATTTACTAACTAAAAATAAGTATCATCTTAAGTTAAATATATATTTTTAAATAATATCTCATGGTATAGATTTTTTTATTGAAATATATATATAAATATATAAGTTTCACTATTATAGTTATATTATAAAAATATGAGGCTATAAATAAAGATCATAAATTATATGTGAATATGTGTAAAAAGTATAATACACATGAATAAGTCAAATTAACATCAATTAATGCATATTTTATATCAGTATGTCCCATATACTAAAAATATATAAAAAGAAAATAAATTCATAGATTAATTACGAGAATGGTGATAATTTAATGTTCAAATTCCTCTTGTAAAAATGGAATCATTATTCATTAAGAGTGGACACTTGTTTTCAATAGTAATATCTATGTGGGAAATATTTTTATGGGAACAAACAAAATTCATATTTTTCTTTGATTTATAGATAAATGCTTTGTATGAGCTAGAAAATTTGGTTTCTAAATACCACAGTTTTTGTAACTACTTTTCTATTATACATACCTATGTTATATACAATTTATAGCCTTTTTAATTGTCAATAAATTCTTAAATTATCCAAGATATAGAGTTATCGGTGATACATAGTTTGTATTATTTATACAAATGTAATGAAATAAAAATATTTCGACGTTAGTTTCATACATGGAAATTACATTAAAGGGGTAATGTTTTTTTGTGTTAGATAAAACAATAATTTAAACAAATTACAGTCAATGGGAATACAATAACCCATAAATAAAAAAATATTATTTTCATTTAATAAAAAATTCTTATATATTAGTATATAATAAAATCATGTGACTAACACTTCATGAAAAGTAATCATGTTACCATTTTTAATTAATTTATTATAGTTTGGGTTAAATGCTAATAAATTAAAACCCCAATGTACTGTTACCATATAATTCATTTCCATTCAATTTGTCTTTGAATTTAATTATGTATTGATTAAAATTTTAATTGAATTTAAATATGAATCATTGAGTTATAAATCATATAATTTATGTCATGGGTGATTAGTTTTTCAATATAAATAACTAAGGAATAAATATTTAATTATTTATGTTTTGTATGATCAATATACCTATGTTTTGTAACTAACTATAAACTAAGGATACTATCCATATATCCATTATAGTAATAAAGTTAATTAAGATAGAAACATGAAAAAGTGAGTGATTACCAATTCCACTCTTTATGGTTGACTAAACAATACTGTAATGTAATGGAATATGTCCACATTATCTAGAATTTATAATAAGACAGGACATTTAATTGTGAAATTATGAATCCTAATGTTTGAAACAATAAATAAATCACTTAGGATGTAACAGTTTTTTATTTCAGTATTAACATCCCTTTAAAGATTTCATTGAATGTGTGGATTTAGAAAAACAAAATAACTAAAATTAACCACTCTACCCAACATTGAAACAATTCATTCTGATATAAAACATCAATAAGAATGTTATAATAACAATAACCCCTAAGGCAAATAAAAATATTAAAAATTTATTCATTATAAAAAAATATTTTTTAAATTACATATATATTATAATTATTATTATTATATAATTATTTTTTAAAAACATCTTATTAATAGTATTTAATTATTATAAGATGAATAATTAATAAATCATTATTAAAAATATCTTAGTGAAAATTGATTTTTTTCAAAGATATCTATTAAATGTTATGGATATTTTATTCTAATCATTTAAATTTCAATATTTGAAATATATTAACATAATATTTAATATTTTATTATTTAAACAAATTTATTTAAAAAAATTTATCAAGAAAATGATATGAAATAATATTTATAAAATTTAATGTTTAAGATGCCATTTTATCTATAAATATAGTTTTCATAATATTTTATTCACTTTTTCAACATAATGATTTATAATTATTTCAATTTTAATGGAATAAGTTAAATACCTTTTTTCAAATTTATCATATTATTTTTTATGGGGCATTTTTATTTGAATTTTTTTAATGTTATAGTAAAAAATAATATAATTATTAACGAGATAGTGTCTTGAATTTGTGATGATCTAATAAATTGTTTAAATTTTTTTTATTAATTTATTTGGGATTATTTATTTTCAATAAGTATAGAATCACTTGTTTAAAAATCGTATGTTTAATTTATATGATACACTTTTAATGTTTTGAACTATTGTATTCTTTTTTTTAATAAAATTTTTAATCATTATTTTTTAAATAAGTTTTCTCAATTTTTAATACGGGTTGGAATACAATGGAATAATAATGATACTTTTTTGTTTAATTATAGTATATTGAAGACAATTTAAAAAAATGTTATACTTTTATCCTAATCTTAATTTTTAAGTATTAAAATACTCTTTCTAGAAACCATTTCAACACACTACAAGAGATAATATTAAAATAATGTTCTTTAACTATTATAAAATATATTTGTAAATAGTTTCCATATGAAAAATTATATTAAAAATATTATTTAATAATATGTTTTTCATTTACCACTATTAAAAAAAGTAATTTATGTTAAAATTATACTTACCATAGTAATGGAAATTTAATTTTAAAAGTGTTTAATATTGTGTAAATGAGATAAATATGTCAAAAACGTGTCTCAAAATAAGTGTTTGATGATTCTATATACCAAAATATATCTATTATACATTATTTTCCACATTGTATTTCACATTTCATGTGAAAAAAGTGTTTCTTTTATATTAATAGTTTATATTTTTCAAAAATGTAGTTTCTCTCACATATAAAATGGAATTCCACCGACCTCTAAAATCAACAAAATAACATTTGGAGAAAAAATGTTCACTAAAACATTTTAATTCCAAAATTTTAAAATTTAACTTCCATATACCTACAGTCAAATAATTATTTACTATGTAAAACCCCTCTAAGACGTACCTCAAGATAATTATCATATTAACAACTTAAGCACTAATCACACTAATATTTTTGTATTATCTATATTTTTCGTCAAAAGCTATTTCATGACATAAAAAATTAAATATCAATATTATTTATATTATGATACTTAACTAGTATTATGTATTGATTATTACTTATAGTTCAGTAATTATTCTTAGAAAAAAATATAATGTTGGCATGCATACGAGCGAACTACCGACTCCATGAAAAACATGTCTTATATTTCATAACTGCATTACATGGATGGTTTTACTAGTTTATATAATGGATTAATATAATATTAATATAATTATTATGATTATATAAATAATAAATTATTTCCTACCATTCTCTCTTTCTTTTTATAATTAAAGAATTATCATTATATGTGAGTAGTTTACCGCCTCCATGAAGTGGAAATTTTCATTTTCTATCATTTTACTTGTTTCTCCTGTATATAACTATCTTAAAATATATTTAACCACCTAATTTTTTCTGAATAAAATTATTTTAATTATTCAATAATTATATTCTATAAAAATAGTCACTTCAATAATCATACTCACCCATTAATTAAATTTTTTTATAATTTATGTTTTTAACCACCTACATGAAGTTATCTATAAAAATATATGATGCATGAATATATAATGATAAATTAAACTATTATTATAACATAATGATAAAAAAATTGGTTTAAATTTATGTAGTTTTTATGTTATTATTGAAATTACTATTAAAAATATTCCATTTTTCATTAATGTTTTACAAAAAAGATCATATCTAATTCCACTATCTCTAATTAAAGTAAAACTATTGTGGAAGAAAATATGAAATATAAAAATAATTATTAGTTACATAACTTGTTAACATTAAGTATAATTATTTTTAAATTTCTTTTCCATATTTATAATATTATTAAATTGTCTAACAAATGGGTGTTATATATTTGGTAGCGGGGAAGATAAAACTAGGATAAATGGGGGTTTAATTAGACCACTGACTAGCTTGTGGAGGCCACTGATCCACTAGTAGTATAGTATAAAAATGGGATACATATAGGAAGGCCACCATCCAACCAATGTGACATCAAGAAAAGAATTCCTAATTCCATATTACAATAGCTAGCTAATGGTATCTACCTGTTAAATGGGGACCTCCGGATGCGATAACTTATTCAAAGACAATGTAGTAAATTATGCTCATCATACTATTATTTCTATTCTCTAATAACCGTATTTTCTTCATATTTAACCTTATAAAACATCATGGGTTATCAAGGGTTGGTTCAGTCTCTCCTAGTCAACTTAAAATGGCATGTTGATCATCAGTAGGTTTGTATATCATCCATTGTTTTTTGATGTATTCCTTCATTATACATCCATTTCTATTATAATTTATTGATTTTATAATAAAAATATATAAATATATATGGTTATGGTTAATTCATAATTACTTAATGATTTATCAAACATTTATCTACTTGAATCTAGAACTCATGGATTTTGTTCAATAGTAGTTGAACTCCTTGAGCTATGTGCTGATATATATTCACCTCTACCCATTTTACAATGGATATATGAATATATGTTTTTGGAATCAGTTTTTAGTACCCCTGGTTTGAGGTACGTGGCCTTTGGTAATGCATTTTTATGTGTTTAATGTTCATGAGATGAGTTGGGAATAGGTTTGGAGAGTTTGGAATGGTTTTTAATGAGTTTGGATTCCCTGCATAGAGAGCACGGTTTGAGAATGGTTAGTGGAAACCGTGCGAATTCGCCAGGAAACCAAGTAGGGGGAGACAGTTGGCTTCACACGGCCTATGGACGGTTTGTCAAAACCCTGAGAGGCAATTGTGTGGACCCTTTCTCTCGAGGGAGTAGCGTGCGCACAGTTAGCGCATTGTTTTCCCAACATTGCGGACTAACTGTGTGACCACATAAAAATACGGTCTTAAAACTAGGGTTCACTCTGGCTTGGAAAATTATCGATGGAAAATGGTTTTCAATAAATTAATGGTTTATTGAAGAAGATTTGTTTGCGTTGGAATTGGTTGATTGCATGTTTTTGTGACCTTGGTGGGTTATATGCTTGTCTATGTCTTGATGGGAATGTTTAATGGAAGTGGCGAGATGTACCACCATAAAAAGGGGATGGATAAAGGGAGGAAGGGCCACCAGCAAATGATAGTGGACGGGAAGAGACATTAGTTGTGAATGGGTTAATAGGTTGGACGAAAGCCCCACCATTTTGTTGTGGTTGGGAAGTACCACTATGTGTGAATGGGTGAACAGGTTGGACAGAATATCCACTTGTTGGTTATTTTGGTTGTTTGTTGTGCATTTCTTTACAAGTTGGAAATTGTCGTCCCGATTTGAGAATGATGAAAAGGCTTTTGGCATGTTTGGTTGGATTTCCCTTGGTTTCTTGGTTTGGGTGTGATGGCTTGGTAAGGGAATGCTTGGCTTATTGAAATGGTTGTATTTGTGATTATTTTATATAAATTGTTTTATATAAATGTGCTAATGGTTTTAACCTAGTGGCGTGTGTAGGGAAGTCATTTGGGGAAACCTATTTAATTTTAGTACTCACCCCCTTCTTTGGCATGTTGCTGTCTTTGTATATGTTTTGTACTGTAACGTGGTAAAAGATAAGGCATCACCCTCCTTTTGTGGTGCATCATAATTTCTGGGTGGTTCTTGAAGCATGGATCTTGGTGTGGAGACATGGAGTGTGCCTTGGTTTATTTTGGGTCTATTTTTGAGTTTTCCACTTAATACTCTGATATGGTATTGGTTATATTGGTAATGGGTTGTATTGTGGAACAACATGGTTTTCCTTTGGGAATAAATGATTGAATTATTTGGTTGACATGCATCATATGGTGATTGATAGTGGACAGTTATGTTCATTTTTTCATAAGAGAAAATCAATCCCCAATTTTTTCTTGAAGCCCTCGGCATATATTGTCAGTCTTGGGCACCTTGGGAATATTTCTTAAGGCCGTGTAACCCTCATAGCCTCCTCAAGCCAATGAGGTAGGGGCAAGGCATTACAAGTGGTATCAGTTTTTTCGGTCCTTAGATTTCAAGTGACAGTAGTTGTTTGGTCGCTCTGGAACCTTAGTTTTGGATTTGACATTCGTTGTGGTATATTCCTTGTGTTTGGATGGCATTAAGGCATAGAAATGTCGAAAATTAGAATTTATAGCATAAAAAAAATGTAGCTAACCCTCTTATGCTGAAATTAAAGTTTCCGAGGAGTTGAGTACATAAGTGTTTTGGAAACACTTATAGGCCTTAGAAGTCTCATTTTTGTGGGTGTATCCAATGAGATGTTAATGTCATCTAAATTAGAAATGAATTCCTTATAGGATTCATATTTCATTATTGTATAAAGATTAATGGTTTGATACGAATGTGTGAAATTGTTATGTGAATAAATTGGTATTTTGAAAATGGATTGGTTTTCAAAATGCTGAAACATGGATAATGTGAACTTCTGGAAATCCTTGTGTGATAGTGTTGTGTAATGTGATTAGAAATGGAAATTCATGATTTATATGGAAGTGAGACTCATGGTTGTTTTTTTTATATTTATAGAATTGTCACAAGGTAGGTTTCGTAGAGACCAACCGGAGGAGGCTATTGAAAGTGTGGTAGAACTAGAGCCTCAGGTGAACCAGTAGCTAGTGCAAAGAATAGCACATGATTTCTAGGCTACGGAAAGTGAAAATAAAATGGATAAACCAAGGCATGTGAATCATGTGGTTCTTTTTCAAAAAAATAATCCACCTATCTTGAACGGTGATTCAGATCCAGAGAGGACAGAAGCATGGTTGAATAGAATGAACAAGATTTTCGAGTTCTTGGGAACACCGGTAGAGTTAAAATTTATGTTGGTTGTTTATATATTGGAAAATCTTTCCCTTCAGTTGTGGGAGTTGGTAGTCCAAGAAGGGACGGATAGGGTGTGATGTGGGAAGGCTTTGAGGAATTGTTTAGTAAACAATTCTACCAACATATGTTCAGAAATCAGCATACGACTGATTTCGTTAGTTTGAAGCAAGAGCATATGTCTCTCACAGAGTATGCATCTACGTTTATAAACTTAGTGTAGTTTTCAACATAGGTCGCGAGTAGCACGTCGTTGATTTCAGGGATCTTTGAAGCAGGTTTGAGGTAAGAAATACGTTCAAAGATAGACGTACTATGTATAGTTGATTACAAAGAGACGACAAATAGAGCCTATGTTGCTGAACCGAATCTGTTGGGAACTCTGTGTGAAGGAAGCATGGAGGTACCCATGGGAGACTGTGGGAACTCTAATGCTGGGTTCATGCGGAGGAGGGACACTTATTCCCAGGGTGGGAGTATGATACATAATCCAACGGTAGGATCGATGAATTGTCCGCCGAAGACCCAGATCAAACCAAGATGTTTTTAGTGTGGTTCGATGAGCCACATCAAGTGAGATTATATGGGAAAACCTCAAGCATGTCATGATTGTAAGAAGATGGAGAATATGTAGCATTATTGTTGGAATTATCTGACATCGGGTGCACATGATACTTCTCAGGGATCGCATACGTCGTATGCTTTGATGGGATGGGGAAAAAAGCACACCCCTTTCCAGTAGAGTAAAGTGGGTCATGGTGATTCTCGGAATACCACAACACCTCAGTAGGGAAATAAAGAATAGAGTGTGGCAAGAAAACATGTGTTTGTAGCATTGCAGGTTATGGTGGATGATCAGTCAGGACCATCCACAGAGCGATGAACTATTCATTTAAATTATACCTTGATGCAAGTGTTGTTTGATATGGGTGATTCACACACTTATATTGCTACACGTGTGGTTGATTTGTTGGGATTAATGTGAGAAATGTTGCCCTCAGTTTTAAAATTTCAAACTCCTCTGGGTCGAAGAGAGTGTCGAACCTACTTGTGTAGAGCATGTTGTATCATTGTGGATGAGGTTGAGCTAATGTGTAATTTCTCAATGCTTGAGATGGATGGGCATGATCTAATCCAGTGAATGGATTTTATTATGTCTTTTAATGCCCACATCGATTACGATGAGTGAACAGTGGCTTTTACAACACATGATGGTGTTATACATCTCATTAGAGAAGTGAGGCATGAAAGACAAGGTGCAATGGGTTTTTTGGCATGAGCATTAGGCAAGTTATCGTATCACTTGGTTGTGTTGTCATTGGAATCAGTAATTGGTGTTGAGTAGAGTGTTGTTCAGATAGTGGTGGATCAGTTCATTGATGTTTTTCCTGAAAAATTCAATAGGTTACCTCCTATAAGATTAGTGGAGTTTACGATTTATCTCCTTCTGGAGACCAGTCATATCTCATGTCTGTCTTATCGGATGGCCCTTACTGAATTACAGGAATTAGAAGACCAGTTGGAAGAGTTAGAAAACAAAGGGTTTATCCATCCTAGAACATCCCCGTGGGCATCGCTGATGTTGATTGCGAAAAATGTGAATGAAATTTTGAGGCTCTGTGCTGATTATCGTAGACCTAACTAGGTTACGATAAAGAATAGATATCTACTTCCACGAATTGATAATTTGTTCGACAAGTTTAGGGAATCCCAATAGTTCTCCAAGACCGACCTGAGGTCAGGTTATCATCAATTGTGGGTGAGGAAGGATGATATTCCTTAAACAGCTTTTTGAAGTAGATATAGCCATTATGAATATGACTTTATGCACTTTGGTCTAACTAATTCTCCAGCGGTGTATATAGAATTGATGAATAGGATATTTCAGAGATATCTGGATTCATTTGTGGTGGTTTTTGTAGATGATATTCTGGTGTATTCAAAGACAAGATCGGAGCATGAGTATCACTTGGAGAAAGTGCTAGGGATATTGAGGGATCATGAGTTGTATGCCAAATTGTAAAAGTGTTACTTCTTGATATAGGATGTTCATTTTATTGGCCATGTGATTTATGAATGGGGTGTTTCAGTGTATCTAGAAATGACAGATACTTTTATCTCGTGGAAACCGCCAAATAATGTATTCGAGATACAGAGTTTACTTGGTCTAGCTGGGTATAATCGGTGTTTTGTTACAGATTTTTCATGTTAGATTCGTTGAAGATTGTTGTGACAAGAAGGAATGTTCCATTCAAGTGGAATGAACATTGTTAGTAGTGTTTTTAAGAGCTAAAGGGTCGACTTACATCTATAAAAATATTTGTTTTTATAGAACTAGGAAAAGGGTAAATGGTATATTGTGATGCATTAGGATCAGGTTTGGGGTGCGTTGTCATGCAAGGGAATCATGTGGTGGCATATGGATCATGGCAGTTGAGAGTGTTTAAGAAGAACTACAGAACTCATGATTTGGAATTGGCAGTAGGGGTGTATGATTTGAAAGTGTGGTGTCATTATCTCTTAGGTGATAAATTAATGGTATATACAGATCATAAGAGGATGAAGCACAATTTCTCACAAAGGGATTTGAGCTTGACACAAAGGAGATGCATGAAATATCTCAAGATGTTTGATTTTGAATTAATGTACACAACAAGTAAAGGAAACATGGTGGAAGATGCATTAAGTAGAACATCATATAGCTTAGATGGTGAAACATGCATCAGACCAGTGGATGTTGATGTTAGTTATAGTCGATATATGGTTGCAATGTAAGAACCAGGGTGATATAGCGGTCTTCATTCCGGTTTTTTTGATTCCTGGCTTGGTTACCTTGGTAAAAGAGGCATAGATATATGATTCTTAGTGTATTACCATGGGCTCATGACTCAATGGTTGGGAGACCAATGGGGGTTTCCAATTGAATGGAGATTAAGTTTTGTGTTTTTGGAATATGATGGGTGTACCAGTTGTTTGTCAGAAGGATCTTCTCATGGCTTATCATTATTCCATGTGGGATGTACATCCTAGAATTCAGAAAATGTATAAATCATTGAAAGCGATGTTCTGGTGTTCTTGTATGAAAACATGGGTGGCTGAGTTTGTTTCGAGATGCATGACTTGTCAGTGGGTCAAGGAAGAGCATCAGAGGCCATCGGGAATGTTCCAGTATTTAAAAATCTTTGTTTGGAAGTTGGAGCAAATAGCGATTGATTTTTTTCACAGTTCTCCCACGAATGGTCAGAAATAACGATGCCATTTGGGTTATAGTGTATCGGCTAACGGAGTTGTCCCATCTCATTCCGATTCATGAATCTCATTCGGTGGAGGATCTGTCCAAAATCAATATCTGGGGGGTGGTAAAGAGGCATGGCATTTCAGTTTCGATCATATCTGTTAGAGATCTTAGTTTTACACCTCGTTTCTAGAAATCCTTAAATCAAACCCTTATAACTAAGTTGACCATTAGTACGTCGTATCACCCTCAGACGGATGATCAATCTGAGAGGATGATACAAACTCTTGATTATATGTTACAGTCTTGTGTTATATGATTTTGTGGCTCATGGAAGGGTCACTTGTCGTCGGTTGAGTTCTCTTACAACAACAGTTATCAAGCATCCATACATATTGCTCCGTTTGAAGGTTGTATGGGTGGCCGTTCCATTCTCCACTATGTTGGGTGGAAATAGGTGAGTCCTTGATGGTCAGACCAAGCCTAGTCCACGAGACTACGGAGAAGAAGAAGTTGATCAGGAGGAGAATGGAGATGGCTCAGCATCATCATAAATTTTATGCATATCATCGTCGACAGTAGTTGTTGATCAGGGTAAGTGATCATGTTTTCTTAAGGATCTCTCCTTGGTCGGGACTTAATCAGTTTGGGAAGCAGGTAAATTTATCTACGAGGTATATTAGACCTTTTGAGATTCATGAAAGGGTTGGTGAGGTGGCTTATAATGTGGTTTTTCCACCTAAGATCAGTGTGGTGCACAATGTGTATCATGTTTTACAGTTGAAAAAGTATCTTTCGGATCATGACCATGTGATTTGATGGGATCATTTTGAACAAAAACCAGATGCTTCAATGGTTCACGTGATAGTGCTTGTTTTGGATAGGAAAGAGAAAGTATTTGGAGTTGAAAGCATCAGTTTAGTTCGTGTTTGTGGCAGCATGGTAATATTCAAGAGGAGACATGGGAGTGAGAGAAAGAGATGGTCGAGGAGTGGCCCGAGATCCGTCAGTAAAGGGTGGGTTCACTACTTTCTGAGGACATATATTCCAATGGTGGGGAGAATTTATTACCCATGGTTTGATGAATGTGGTATTTGGTTATAAATTATTATGTGTTTAAAGTGCATGGGATGAGTTGGGTAGAGGTTGGGAGAGTTTGGAATGGTTTTGAATGAGTTTGGATGCCTTGCATAGAGAGAAATGTTTGAGCACGGTAAGTGGAAACGAAGCAGATTCTCTAGGAAACTGTGCTGGGGGAGATAGTAGGCTTCACACGGCCTGGGAACTATTTTTCAAATCGTGCGAGGCAAGCGTGCAGATCCTTGCTCTCGAGGCATTAGTGTCCTCATGGTTAGCGCACAGTTTTCCAAACCGTGAAGACTAACCATGTAGCCACCTAAAAATAGGGTTTTAAAACCCTGGTTCACTCGGGCTTGCCTCATTCCTCTCCATATTCTCTACCAATCAACCCTCACATTGGATTTTGGGTTCTCAGGGGTTAAGGGTGATCTACCACATGTTTTTATAGAAAATAAAAGGTGTTTTGAGGTGGTTTGAAGGCGGTTTCTCTTGGGTAAGTCTTTCATCTTGGGTTCCTTTTGTTTTCCTGTATATCTACATCTCTCTCTCGGATATATAGATCTACACTAGTTTATGTAGATATAGGGTTTTGTTTTCCATGGATGACTATTTTATGGCTTTTTATGGTTAGATAAGGGGATATAAGGAGGTTTCGGTGGTGTGTTCGCTAGATATGAGGTGCAGGTGCTTGTGGGTCGATTTCTTGGGAACCCTAATGGTAGGTGGATTCTATCTAAACTCTACTCGGTTAAAAGTAGTGGTTTTTGATTAAAATTAATTTATTGTGCTTGAAATTAATTTTGATTATAGTGCCCGATTATTTGGAAATCCAATTGTTGATGTTTTGGGAATTTTTGAGGAAAAAAGGGGGTTTTATGGTGAAATGTAATTGTAGTGGATTTTAAAATACATATTTTAAAATAGGTTTTTGAGATTGATTTGGAATATAGTTGGTCGAAAATTGTTTTCCATAAAGATTTTTTTATTGAAATGTGGTTTGGCATGGAAAATGGTTTTTAATAAATGGATGATTTATTTAATTGGATTTGTATGTGATAGAATTGGTTGATTTGATGCTGTTGTGACGCTGGTGGGTTATATTCTTGTTTATGGATTGATGGAAATGTTGTGTGGATGTGGGGAGAAGTACCACTATTAAATGAAGATGGATAGTGGAGGAAAGGGCCACCATCAAAGGATAAGTGGATGAGAAGAGCCACTAGTACTGAATGGGTGAACATGTAGGATTGAAGCTCCACCAATTGGTTGGGGTAGGGAAGTAAAACTAGGTGTTCATGGGTGAATGGGTTGGATGAAAGCTCCACCATTTGGTTGTTTTGGTTGTTTTTTGTGAATTTCATTGCAAGTGGCAAATTGTCGTGCCAGAGCGTGAATGTTGAAATTGCTTGTGTAATGATTGGTTAGTTTTCCCTTGGTTTCTTGGTTTGGGTGTGATGGATTGGTAAAGGACTGTTTGGATTATGTAAATGGTTGAATTTGTGATTATTTTATATAAATTATTTTATATAAATGTACTAATGGTTTTTTCCTAGTGGTATGATTAGAGAAATCATTTGGGGAAAACCTATTGAGTTTCTGTACTCACCCCCTACTTTGGCACGTTGGTGTCACTGTAGATGTTGTGTAACATGAAGTGGGAAATGTTAAGTCATCACCCTCCTTTAGTGGTGAATCATAATTTCTGGGGGGAGCTTGGAGAATGGAGCTTGGTGTGGAGCCATGGAGTATGACTTGGCATATTTTTGGTCTTTTATTGAGTCTTCTACATAGTACACTGATATGGTATTGGTTGTATTGGTTTTGGGTTGTACTGTGGAACAACATGGTTGTACTTTGGGAATACATGCTTGAATATATTTTTTTGACACGCATCATATAGTGATTGAAAATAGATAGTTTGGTTGGTTTTGTCTTAAGAAAAATATGTTCCCAAGTTTCTTCTCGAAGCCCTCATCATTTATTGCTAGCCTTTGGTTCCTTGGGAAAGTCTCTTAAGGCCATGTAACCCACACCACCTCCTCAAGAATATTCGTTAGGGGTGGGGATTTACCTATTTTTTTGGTATTACTATCATTTTCTATAGATTTCCATCTCCATATAGTGTTTGTGATTCTAATTATAGTTATTTGTTTGACCCATCCATGGGGTAGGCTGTTCTGTATCTATATTATGTTTGATGAACCATAAAAGATCTTATTTTTATAAATTTTTCTAAATGAACTAATTGGCATGACCAATAAGTTTATGAAATATGTAAATAAATTTGGTTTTCAAAAAATATTGATTTCCACTTATTTTGGTAATTAATTAAAGGGTTTCAAAAAATTAGTAGCTATTTTATGAAAATGGTTTTCAAATAATCATTTTCAGTCAATAATATTGATATAAATTAAATTTTGAAATTTTATAATCCCATTTAAATGTTTAAATAAATTAAATAATTTGGATCCTTGGGTACCTAAATGTAGGGTTTGGTATTTGTCCTTATCCTTTGAAACATTATGGGTTGACATTCTAGTGATATCCTATATTAATAAATTTTTATTTATTTTTTTATGACCTTGATCTTGAAATTTTAAGGTGGTTCACATTATTGGGTGCTTTTATGTCTCTATATTGTAAATTGGGTTTCACTATAAAAGAGAGTTTACACTAGTCATGGATTTTTATTTAGGTAAAAGTGACCAATCAATAGTAATGATTGATATCCTTGAGTACAATTAGATTCTTGTGTTTTAATTTATCAATTTTTAATTTCAAATGATGTATGATTTATGAATTGATAAATATGAATAGATTTAATTTAACTGTGATTTGAGACATCTTTATATGGGTTTTATTTTGAAATATATAATTTGAGATGTTTTATAATATATTTTTTATAATTATGGAAGGTTTTTATTCTACCTTGTATTTAATAAAATGGGAAAATTGTGAACATTTCATAGAGACTTATTATATAACACCTAGGTGGTAAACTATTTAGCTTATTTATCACACACTATGAGAACTATGTTGGGGGAGAGAAGACATTGTTTAATTTGATAAATAAAAGGGAAAGTTCTTGTAATGATGTGGTGGGTTTTAGATCTTTGGGGTATGGGTTACTTGTTCTGAGATGGTGTGATATTATCCACATATCACATTTTTATCAATTGAAAATTTTGGGTTGTATTGTTTGAGGATTTTATAGTTGTTGATGTAGTATTTTTTATTATACCATTTTTTTATACTATTATTACTCAGATGATTCTAATATATTATTTTTTATTTTTGGGTTATTTGTTGTATATTTTCCACGTACCTTTTTCTCAGATGAAAAAATGCATCCCTCTAGTTATTGGGAATTTCATGTGTTCATGTTTTTAGCTCACTGAGATTGGTAATTCCCTTCGGGTCTTTTTATGTTACGTTTTGGAGCCATGTTAAAAGTGTAATATGTTTTTAGATGTGAAAAATTGGTAAGGATGTCTGGTTTTTTTTGCTCTTAGGATGGTGATAGACTTGACTTTGGATTGTTGTGACATAATAGGTAGATTTTAGTGACTGTGTTTGTAACTCATATCATGACGAGCATCACGTAACCATATGTTGAATGGCTATGTACATTCAGTTTTGTATAATACTCATTGTATTAGTTTTTATAATTATTCATTGTAGTTTGAACTATGGTTTTATAACTACATGACATTTCCTTTATTTTTGGTATGTAGAAACACATCTATGAGATTCCATATAAGGATTATTCATGTGTTTGATGTAGATAATTATCATCAAGGTAATAAACTTATTGATAAAAATATCAAAGGGGAATCTGTATGGGTAGTTTGAGTCATTCACTAAAATGTACCACCTATTTTTAACTAATTCGTTATGGAGTAACCCAGAGATTAATAAGAAATAAACCAAATGTGTGAGTCCATTATCATGAATTACTCATCATAAAAAATATGTTTGGTACTCAAGAGGTGGTGGACTATGAATAAATTATTAACTTGGTATATGATTTAAAAGATACTTCAAAATTTATCATTTTGATGATTATAACATTTAACCTTGAGGTCTTGAATAAATGGGTATGGGATTCAATATTATATGAAAATTTCTATGTGGGACTGTAGTATAATTGATTCAATACCCTCTCAATTTAATAGTTCATAAATGAATATTTAATGATGGATAATTATCTATACCTACTATATTTTTATTAGGGATAAATTTTCTTACAACCCCATGTGACATTAATATTATAGTATTCCAGATTTTTTATACAACACACAACCCTTAATTAAAAAAAATTTGATAAATTATTATTTAAAATTAAATCTTCTAAAACAAGCATTAATTATTTTATTATGAATAGAAGTATCCATATTTTAAAAAATAATAATTAAGGACACATAAAATACACTGATACTAAAATTATTTTTAGAAATGAATTCATATCTTTTGAATGTAAATTTTTCCCAACAAATTATTTTTATTTATATTTTACGAAAAAATAATAATTTTTTTTGTAAAACATATAGAATAATTTTTTGAGAAAACTAACATCATCTTTGAAAAAAAAACATCAAATTTAATTTACGTTGAGTTTTTGAATTTTTTATGTTTTACTTAATTTCTAGTAAATACTAAAAAATAATAATTTTAATTAAAGACTACTTAATTTAGATCAATTAAAATTTAAAATTTAAAATTTGAATTTTTAACCCTAAATTAGTGAAATATTTTATTATTAATCAAATTTATTTCATTACAATAAAGTTCATGTAAAAATTTAACATAAAAAGTTTTTATAATTTTGAATACTATTTATTTGGAAAATGGTTTTTTTGTCATGTTTGTGTGTTTAATAACACATTTATGTTACCAATTATATGAATTAAATATTAAAATATGCACCAAATATATTTAATTTGTTTTATTAATATTATATAATTATTCCAACATAATATTTTGTCAAAATTGAATAGTAAAATACGTAAAAATTAATTACCATGGAAATGGATAAAACGAGTTTTCGAGGTGTTAAAAAGAAATGATATGTGAAGAAAGAACCGTTAAAATTGTACAAATCCTATTGGATGGCCACATCTAGACCATATATCATAAAAATTTGCGATAATGATCCATTTAAGGCTTTTGGAATGTTCAAAATGTTCACAGAACATTTATTTTTAAAAAAGGATATAGTGTAATCTTCCCCATATATAAAATGGAACCCATTATCCTCTCCTAGATTCACTTTTGGATTTTTATGATAATCTACAAAGTATTTTTCTATAATACTATATATGTGTTCTGGTGGAGTCCTATCGTTATTAACCAAGAACCATTGTTTTACTTTACCATCAACATGGTAAAATCATAAAAAATAATTATTATAAAAAAATGTAGAATCTCTTATATTATGTGATGTTAATTTATTAATTTAATAACCTTAAACTATTTCATTATCCATAAAATTTTGAAATAAAACAATCTGTCATTTCTACAGTAGACAACCTCCTCCAAAACCGATGAAATTATTTTTCCATCATCTCATCTCATATATTATTAGGATTATGGAATTAATTACTATATAATCTATTTTAAAAAAATTACTAATTCTATAGCTCTAATATGTCATACACGTTTTTATATTTCCATCTTGGAAAAAACGATAATGTCGTTCATGTTTATGGTAGAATACCACCTCGCGAAGCAATGTGATTTATATTTATAACCACATAACATGGATTTTATATATAAGTGTACAAAATAAAATGATATTTATAATAATATAATCTTTATTTAATGTTAAAATAATAGATACCATCTTTACATAATGACTGTTTAAATTTTAATGTCACACATACACACATACAACCTACTGTCTCCATGATTGTGTAATTGTTAATTTTTCATAACAATATTTCATGGATATTTTTAAGAGTATAGTGTATATATATAAATGATAATTATTTAATTATTTTCATTATTGGAGTTTTTTAAAAATGTTCTCTTTGACTAT
This sequence comes from Viscum album, assembly GCA_963277665.1. Taxonomy (NCBI): domain Eukaryota; kingdom Viridiplantae; phylum Streptophyta; class Magnoliopsida; order Santalales; family Viscaceae; genus Viscum; species Viscum album. Next base: position 1,538,081,986 of record OY728147.1, on the reverse strand, counting down.
TATTGAAACAACAATTACATTTTGAGATTATGAACACAGTATTCTCAAAGAACTCAGTGTGGACACATATGATGCATGGTTTAAATTTATAATTAATATAAATTAATTCAATGATTTATTTATAAGGTATAAATATAGTGAAAGTATATAAATAAAAAACTAATATATATGTTTTATTTAGACATTAAAAGTAATATATGGAAAATTTGAGACTCGAAGTAAGAATTTTAATCTCAAAACATCCAACATTGACACACATGTTATCTTTTGTACTAAATTATAAATAAATGGATTATTTTTCTTCCCTTAAAAAATTATATCTTCAGTCATTCATACATAATGATATTTCATTTTATAATCCTTTTAAATCATTTATTGTAGTTTGGATTCAGACGATACAAAATAAATAAGGGATTCTTTTTCAATCTCAATATAATCGTGATTATTTATGCATGAATTGTAATAATTCGGAATTATATAATATTTACCTAAAATATTCATTTTCATCTAAACTATTTCTTTAGGAATTTTTCTTATAATAGTATAACTTTCTATCTTTAGTATATAAAATTATTGCAAAATATTATTAATAAATGATGACTTAATTTATATGCAAATTCGAAAATACATTTTCATCTCTAGTAATTTTTTCTAAAAATATATTTATGAATATGTAAACATTATCTAGAAGATTTATTAAATAAATTTTTACACATGTTTTAAATAAAAATGTTTTTATAATATTATTTTTTTTGAATGATTTAATTTTTAGCCATTTTACAATATTGTGAATGAATGTTTTGTAACATATACAACAGATAAAAATTACCCACCATAATAACCCCTTAATTTATTATAGCTTCCTATATAATTTTCCAAAGTTCTTTTCAAAATATAATGTTTAACATATTACTATTTTTATTATTATATATTAATTTATTAATTTTGAAGTGAAAATGATATTTTCATCATGATATATTCCATGTTACATTTTAAATAATTTATCATCCATGTAAAAAAGTGTTTCTATTATGGATAGCTTATAAATTATTTATATATTTCTCCTAAATATGTAGTTATCTAATTATACAATAAATTTATGGGGAAATACATTTTTTTCATTTCTAAAATACATAAATTGTGAAATTTTGTTTTGATTATGATACGAGGAAATATTATGCTACATATTTTTATTACATGTTTAATTATTTGGTTATACCTTATGATTTATTTAGTTTACGTGGAAAAAATAATAATGAAAAGTTACGATGGTTTCACCCATATAGTACTCTAATGCATTTGGATATGATGTAATATCATGAGGTGTACTGTATGGGATTAGGGAGAAACCAAATACAATATAGGGGTTTTCCACTATGTGATATTGGATTCAAAATTATCCTTGACACATGTTAATGTAATTTCATAGGTTTCTTCCACATTTCATAAAATTCCATTATATTATTAAACCATATTATTTATATTATGATTTCATTTGATTACTCAGGGTCCTTATCGTATATGATATATGGTTATAAATTTGACATAGAAGTTGTGTTTAATTAACATGTTTATTCACTGTATATGGTTTTATCACACCCCAATTGTCTATTTATTACATAGGTAATCCAGTGTATATTTTTGAGCACAAATTTACTTTGGTTTTCATTAGGGAGAGTATAATTACGAAAATTTTAGCTTCACTGTAATTTATTATAATCATATTCATCCAATGTTACTAGGACTCATGATATTTGTGTTTTAATTAATGTATTTGTATGTTAAAAATTATATAACAAGTATTGTAAAATTCTAAGGACTCTATAATCAATTTCTTACTAAACCTATCTTTTTTGTGAACTTTTTCGATTTTGACTCAAAGGTGGGGACTAATGATCAATTGATGCATTAAAAAACCTATAATTCATGTATCATGAAATTAGAATATATTTATATTTATATTTAATCTCAACATATATAATGTTATAGTCGATAAGGCTCTACTCTCTATGATATATATGGTGGTAACAATATGCGTTCCTAGGAAATCACATTAACAATGGGATAGTAATAGTGGTGTATACAAGAAGAAGAGGAAGTGAGAACATTATCATAATAATGTTGTGGGTGTTTATTAAATGTTGAATCATTATACAACATGATAAGTAGCTAGTAGTGTACTGTTAACTTTGTAATGCATTTGAATAACATGGGGCAATGCATGAAATTTCAAAACACATTCGATAAAATAAAATTTGTATGGCCTTGGGGGGGAATATATAGTTGGTTTTCAAGTCTATGTCCATCCCCCACTATGGTTTGGTATATTTACCTCTAAAATACATTATTTAGTAGTCATAATAAGTAAGGTCAGTAAGGATCAATATACGTTTCTATAGTGTGAGGAACCATCATGATATATTTGACTTTTTAGTGAGAGAATATATGGGACTAGGTATAATGATAGGTACTATTTTGATAAATAAAATATTTGAATTTCACTATTTGATATAGGTTCCCCACACTCATTTATATCAACCCATTTCATTAATGTGTTGAAACTAGCTTTTGATTTCATATACATTGTGATGGAGATGGAAACAACGGACATTATGAGTAAAGAGTAGGGGGATTCACTATCCTTTATGCCATCATTAGATCGTTGTTGCTGAGTTTGTCAAGGAATTCCTTGTTCTTGGATGGGATCTATTGACAGTATTCACTTGGATGGATTATATGGTTGATCACCTAGATATGATGAATTATTTATATTAATAATGATTCATTTACAGCAATCTATGGGATTCCTATAATGTTTAAGGGTGAGGGGGATCTTATGTGTGTTAATAATAGAACTTATTAATTGTGTATTTGGAGTATTCTATCGAATATTGAGGATTTATGTGAATCAGTTTAATCACATATTGATATTATTTTTTATGTTTTTTATTTTAAAAAGGTTTCTATAAAAGAAATATATGGTCATACTCTAGAGAGGGATGTAGAGTTCTCGGTCAAAATGGTGTCGAATATGCATGTGATATTGATACACATTTATCGTATAGAGCCTATGGAGTTGAGAGATCTAATATACTTGATGGATGACCTATTATAGAATGAAATTATTTTTCAATGTGTCTTTTCATGGGTGACCCACATGAACATTTCCAAATAGGCATATGGTTTTCTGTATCTTTGAGTAGATTATCATCGGTTGTATCGGGTTAAATTCATGAAAAAGTACCCCTATTAATTAGTTGATAAATTATTTAATACTTTATATGGTAAATTTATTTTTTATCTATAATTAATAATGTTATCATTAGGTCATGGTTGGTGTGTAATAAATCTTTAATAGACCTATTTGGTGCATGTATATCCATTATGAATATCGTCAAGATCTGTTTGATTTAATAAACCCTCCAAAAACATTTATGGATTTGTCAAACTAGATATTACACCAACATCTCTATACCTTTATTTTTATTGGTGGACTATATCCGAGTTTTTTCTAGATCTAATAAAGAGAATGAGATACATAAATGTGTGTTTTGGAAACCACAAGGAGTCAAAAAATTTATGGTATGTTATTAATGTGAATTTATTGAATTTGAGTGGAGAAGTTGTTCTCAGAGCTTGTATCTTAGGTTCAGTATTTTGTTATTTTATTGAATTTACAATTTATTATTTTAATATCTATAATTAATTTTATCATATTGTTCGTTATTCTGCATGATGTTAATATAATAATTTTCTCATTATCTGTCACATTGATATGGTCGTAAAACCACCCCCGTATAATTTTCACATTGATGTTTTGAAAATAAATTATTAAATTAGATATACAGTTGGAATATTTACTATGGTAAGACATATAATGTATATACTATTATGATTGAGTACTCATATGTGGATGAGGAATATTTGAATGATATTCTCAGATTGTAATCTCTAATATGATAGACTATGAGAACAGGATCACCAATATGAATTTCAGTTTTTTAAATAAATATTTATATATTCAAAATTGATATTGGTAATTAGAAAAAAAATTATCATTGATTCATGCCTAGAAATAGATTTACAGAAAAAAAAAGTCACAACATATGTTGGTGAGTAGTAGAGTATGTTGGATGTGTCATGAATGAAATTTTACTAATAAAAAAACTAAGGAATGATTTGTTCCTTATATATAAATGGAATCTTATATATCATCACTTTTTTAGAATATAAACATCACATTAAATTCCTCGGACATTGGGTAATGATGTTTTTATTTCAGATATCCAAAGAAAGAGGTATATAGAACATAGATTGAGGATATCAGTGTGAAACATGAAGGATGTGATACTATACCTAAGGTATTATATTACATAGTGAGAATTAATATGTCTTTTTCTATGTTTTTACATTATGATATTTCTCTTGGGTGCCTTGACCCATTTATAGATAGTAAGGTTGGAAATTCAGTGATCCTACCCAATGCCAATGAGAATGATTCCAAGAGTTTAAAACATAGTGTATTTACATCGATCTAGATTATATTAAATTTGAATTTAATTTATGAAAAAAAAATTATATAAGTGAATAATTTTATCAATGTATTATTGATCATTAATATTCACGGGTTAATAAAAAATATATTAATTTTACTATCAGAATATTTAACAAAAAAATAATTTCCATGATTTCAAATAAACTATTTATTTTATTTATTAGTGAATAAACTGTTTACATATATATTACATTATAAATAAAAGATATTTCTAGTAATTGGAGAGAAACTATATCCTGTCTAGTGATGTATATTAATTTTAATAAAATTAATTAATAGTGATCAATACACATGTTAGTGCACAAATAAAATTATAATAATAACAATATTATTATTTGGTAATGGTTTAATAATGATTACTATATTATTTAAGGTCTGAAATAAAATTAAATATTACTTTTATCTTATCCATATCACTAAGAATGGATTTTTATGTCGATTGTTTAGGGATAAATGAGATTTTAGAATAATTGAACACAAAAAAATTAAATCTTCATTCATCCTCTTCTCAACCTATCAAAAATGGGGAGAGGTAGATAAATTATGCCATTCTTGAAGGAACTCAAATCGATTGATATGACCAGTGTGAGATAATTTGATCACTATGTTAGCATATGGAAATGGATTGCTGTAATTTGTATAAAATTGTAGCATGTGTGGATCACTAGTAGAGAGATTCTATAATAACATCCTCTAAAAGATAAAATGGTAATAAAAATACATTTTCCTAATGATCATCATCTATATCGGAGAAAGATGTTAAGGGATGTTAATATTTGTTCTGGTAAAATATGAATTAGTTAAAATATTAATCTTATATATATTCTCTCTGGGTATGGGGTTTCTATATTGAAATTAATTTTTATATTTCAGAACCTAAATGTGCTTCCACTATGTATGAATCCTTCATGTGAAATCAGTTTGAGCATATTTAAAATTAATAATAATTTATTTGATTGTTGAGTATTATTCACCCTCATGGTTGACTTTATCATTTCACATTATTCATTCATTACTCCAATAGGATTTAACATGTTTTCATTATTTTAATTTCTTTGATTAAGATTTAAAATTTATTAAGTCCAATAATGGATGATGAATGATAAAATATTCCATTTCAAAGTTTCATGGAATTTTTATGGATAATTTGAGATTACATATTTTGTATCTGGTTATATTCGCTTATTCCCATGATCATTACACATGGCCATGACACGATATTCACATCACAATAAACAGTAATTAAACATGGTGAATTTACTTTATAAAAAATGTATACCTTGAAAACATGGAAAACAACATGTTCGATTACATGACTTGTAGCTGGTGTACATGTCATTTAGTGTACACATGTTAGCAATAAAATTCTCCAAACTCATTTGGCCATTATTCTCTGATAATATACATGAAACAAACACCCAAATAAATTAATGGAGTACATGACATATATCCCACATGAAAAACATATAACTCATTGATTATAGCATCTAATATATATGTCAATAATTTTTTTTAGATAATCATATACACAACATGTTATATACACATTCTTTAGATATCCTATAAATGGAATGTTGATCCGTATCCATTGTAAATGATATGTCCTTCACTGGGATTCATGGAGTCAAGGAAAAATGAGCACACTAAATTAAGTTGGTTGTACACATATTTTAGTATGAATAAATTATATTTGAGAAACCTAGTTGTTGAACATGGGTATTAGAAAACTAGGATATGTATTATGTAACTCGTAAGTAATCACCATGTAGTGCAATAAATTTAGCTTAAATTAAATTACCATATTTTGATAATTGCACCCTTGAAACCATATTTTATTAATTGGAACCATTTTTCACAAATTTAATTATATATTTAATGTATTATTAAATTTAAAATAAATTTATTAGAATGAAATGTAACTATTATTTATTCAATTTATTTTCTGAGAATTTTATTAAGAAGTTAATATCTAAGAGAAATCAGATGGCCAATACGATGAATGCTAATTAATTAATTAAATAATGAATGTAAATGTATATTAATTAATCTTATTTAATATAATTGAGTATTCATATGGTTAATTTTTCATAAAAATTTCAAGTATGACGATTCATGATCTTGAAAAAGATTTTATTGTGTGTTGAATGATGCATTTAAATTTATTTCATGGGTTTCCAAATATATAATTTTTATTCACCTTGATGGGATTGAATTTATGTCACCAAAAATTATTGTGTAATTCCAATGTGTCCATGATTTATTAGGAATCCCCCTTTATCAAATCAATTATATCCCCTTATCTATGTGTGATTCAATAATACATAGATGTCTTTGATCATCCCATGTTTGAGGAAGGCAGTTCAATATGGAACTATAATGATTCCATCACTTGTGATGCATAGGTGTACAAGTGAAATACTATAACTCATGCAACCACCTTGATAATGAAATTTTCCATAGTTAGAAGTTTAATTTATTATCTAAATAATAAATTGAAATCTATATATGATCATGATCATATAATTTAATTATTATTTATTTTTCTATTATGTAGTTTTTATTTTATTGATGAATGGCATCTACCACATAAATAAATGAATTTGTGATCGTAATATAGAAAATTAATAAATTTTTAATCAATTATGGTTAATTATTTATGTAAAAAGCACCAAATTTTAACAAGTACTGTAAAGGAAAAGATAAGATAATTTTTTTCCTAAAAATATAATTCCATAAAATATATATTATCTTATAAATGGAATTATATTATATGATTTATATGATGTCCATATACCTATGTATTTAGCCAATTCTCAATTGGAAAATTTAATTTAATCATGTTTTCATATGAATCATATGTGTTGAATTAAAATTCATTCATCAAAAAAATTATCACTCTCAAGACTAGATGTAACATGTAGGAAAGGGCTGAGAAAAGCCAAGGATTTAGTGATAGGAGAGTACACTCAATGTATTGATCTGAAATCCCTTAGTTAGAAGGTACACAACTAAAAAAACAATATAAGTGGCTCGACCATCCCTCTCTAAGGGTATTCCGTGTGAAATATAGATCATTTTAAATAGAATATCGTATCAACTAGGCTTTTTTAGTTCTATGGTGATGAATATTATGAGTTGATAAAATTGTGAAAAAATAAATAATATTTTTTATATATAACATAATTTAAAATAAAATAATATACTAATAATATTAAAATTTATTATATTTGAAAATGTAATTTTCATCATCCAAAATATACCAATGATCTACATTTGAGAAATACAATATACTCAATGCTACTAAATTCTTGTCGAGGATTATACGCAATTTAGTATTTCTCCTCCCTAAATCGAAATATAACAGTATAGGATCGCCAAGGCTATATAGTCATTCCAAAGAGGATACCAATGAGGATATATTTATCAATTACATTTTTTTATGATTTGATATATGTTAAATGTGAGATTATATAATCTATTTCAACATAACATATGAAGAATTAGAAAAATGTAAACTCCTATAGTATAATCAATGCCCCAAATGGTTTTAAAAAAGAGACATATATTTTGGTTATATTATATATAAAACAATATAGGAACTATTTATGTTCAATAATATTGACCATGGGGAGGTAGATCATCAAGATACCAATGTATATAAATTTTCATGATAATACTATTAGTGACTTACAACTTCGGATTTCAAATGGAATTTTGATGGTTTTAATACATAATTTGAATGTCCCATCCATCAAAAAAAATTAATTTTGAATCCAAAAACAATATAGATAAATATAATTTCAAATGTTTTATTTTTTTATTCATTCAATATTGTTGAATTTTTAAAGTAAGGGTCATTTTAATAACAAAACATTATGTGTTTTGTTATGAAAATAATGAAGTGTAAATTGATAAAAATGTACTCCACATGACCTATAACATATCTAACATTGGGATAAACATGGATGCCATGTAAATGGAAATAATATTAATAATTTACATAAACATGGATATATATATATATATATATTATTTTGAACTAAAATAACGTAGTCAATGTGTCTCATTTTTTGAAGAAATATGAACAAGTTCCCATTTAGTGAAAATGATGAAAGGGCTAATGATATTCATGAGGTAGTTTATACAATTGTGTTCTGACCATTTTCTATTGATCCGTGGAGTGGGTACTAATACATAATAACTTATACTAATGATTTTACAAGATATGGATATTTATACATGATGAGTTATAATTTATATTCCTTTGAGGCGTTCAAGGAATACAATAATGATGTTGATAACCATCTCTGTATTATGAATTATAAACACAAGTCTTACCATGGTGGTTAATATCTTAATTGATGTTTAATTAATTATTTACAATATTTTGTAATCATATCCCAACTCACCATCCCTTATACACCTCTATTTAATGTTTTAAGGGATGGTAAAAACAACTACTTTTTATACATTTTGAGATCAAGGATGGGTCATTTGAGTCATTCTTTATCCTTTTAGGGATACATGTTCAAAAAAAACAAAATAACTATACAATGTTCAAACAATTATAGTAGGTAATATACTTTTCCAATTACGGTATGCTATGAAATTAATTTTTGTTATATATTTTGTTATATTGGCATGATAATTAATGAATCCATTAGTGAAAAATACGAACCTGAAGAAAAAATATTACCCTTAATGATAACCCCTATGAAATACGGAGTTATAAACTATAAAACCCAAAATATTAAATTTATGAGTGGTGTAAAATTTCATATTTCTCTAAAGGGTGATAATATATAAATGGGATTTTTGGAATCAGATAGAATTTGATGAATTATAGTCTTAATTTATACAAGGTTTGGGGTAGGTATAGATTCCAAAAACCCTCTTGGGGAAGGAACATATTTAAGAGCCACAAGTAATATGTATGAGTAAAATAGTTGTTTCATAATTACAATGATATATTTTTCTAGTCACTAATGATGGGTAATTATTATTATGTGATAATAATCACCATATAACCTAGAAGAATAATGTATGTGGAATTTGTTTTCTAATTATAATGAAGCCATGAATTTATAAATAAGTTCCTCATAAAAAAAATATTTCATGTTTTTGGAATATCCTACAGTAAAAGTATGTGATATTGGTTAGAAATGGTTATTCAAGAGGAACTAGACATTAATGGGAAATTAAATACATTTATGGGATGACTGGTTTTAAAAGGGGTTATATAGAATCAAGGAATATGACATAATGAAACATTATCACTAGTTTAAATGTTTATACACATCAGAATTGTACTATCAATTATGTCATTACAGGTTTATGATATCTATAAAATGGAAGTTAAAATCACATTAAATATTTGGAACAATCATTATGATTTTTATATAACAAAACCTTATGGACTTGTGACTCAAATGGAAGACACCAATTTAATAAAGTTGAGAAAATAAATTTATTGATTAAATATGTTGTATAAAATATTGAATAATAATTTTTATTTGTCAAAAATGAAATTTAGTTTCATAAATAATTAATTTGATCCATTTATAAACAATTTAGTGGGGGTGCACCCATTCTCTTTATGTTATATTTCAATAGAATATTACTCATTATTATAAAAACAATATATTGAAATATATTAATTTGTGGTTGATTAAATTCTACTCCATAGTAGAGTTTGGTGAGGAAGAATATATTTCGAGAATAAAAATACATAATTATATATTTAATGTAACAATCGACCAATGTAAAGGTAAATATATTGAATTGATACTGAAGATATTCAATATAAGAAAACCAAAAGGGAAATAGTATCCATGGTCACACGACATTTATCAATCTATGAAAATATATCCTCAAAGACCTATTTAATGACAAATAATGTTAAAGATCAAATACATTTCATCAATTTGATCAGTCATTTATGATATTATAGTACAAGGAATGATATATCTTACACCTTATGTATTGTAGTAATAAATCAACATGACCTATGTGACCACCATTATATGGGTTTCAATACAATTAATAGGTATCTGGGGCATTCCAACGATGCATTATTTGTCTTCGGAGGATATTAGTAACTAGTCCATAGAGGATATGTATATGTTATTTTATAAACTAATCAAGACAATATTCAATCAAAAAGAGGATATGTCACCGCCTTGAATTGGGGTGTTGTGAGATGGAATGTCTCAAAATAGGATGTGTTTTCATATTTTTTAAATGAGTCCAGGTATATTATAGATTATGATAACTATAAGAAAGATATATGGATACACAAATTAATTGATGATAATTAAATGAAATCTAGTAGAAATGATCTTATCAGGATATATTGTGATAATAATGTAGTAGTGGATCACAAAAAGACACCATGGAAACATTAATAGATGGTGTATATAATTAAAAAGTATCAACTCTTGATGTATTTGTTCAGAGTGGAGAGGTTTTAGTGAGATTTGTTTTTATAAAAAACAATACAGAGTACTACTTGACTAAATCATTGAATTGGTAGATAAATTATTATCATGTGATTTCTATATTACTAAATGTTATAGGATGTTGGGTTTATAACATGTTGAAGATTCTTTGAGTAGATTTCCTTGGGAAAAAAATTAGTACTTTGATATAATTTATATTCAAAAATTCTAATACCAATATAAAATATTTTTACATATATTTCATTTTTATTCATTATATTTATGTATTTATTTTTTAAGGAAACTATCATATTGATAATGGTTTATTAGTTATACACTATGATGATAACCATCAATTCCTATAATTATATTCAAAAAAGTAGTTCAATGTTTGGATAATGTACTATGGTAAGAAAAAATTGATTGTATCCTATTAGTTTTATATTCTTGTATAATTAGGAGGATTCTTCTCAGGATGTTCCAACTATGTAATCTCCAAGAATGGAGATTATGATAACTGACCCACATGTACAAAGTATTATTATTATTTTTTCATCATATATTTTTATCCATGAGAATTTGAAATTTTATATAGGCATTAATAAGTTGATTATTTGTTCTAATGACTCATAAACATAGAGTAATATTCCATGATTGTTACACCATAAAATTATTTGAAGTATGTATCCTTGGGTGCGTCATTAATAAAACATTATTAATCGATAAGTCCATGATAGATTTTTTGCATCAATATTTATGGAATATTATATGTCAACCCTATCATTTGAATAGAAGTATAAAATTAAATTATATTTCCCTAGTGCAAAGATGTGTTCAATTTTGATAAACATAAAAATAATTATTGAGTATAGAGGTCGATGATGTACATGTGGAATCCATATGATGAAATATTATTAAAAAGTGATTATATTGAATAGTTTTTTTCATAAGTTATTTTCAATGTTGTGACATTATATTATTTGTATTGGGATTTTTGACCCATTACATGATTGTAATATTTTATTTAAGGGGCTACTACCTAATAATAATGACAAATAATCATAAAGGGGCACTAAATAAATATTTTTATTTGATATTGATTCAAATATATTTGAATTTATTTATTTGAATACTGAATCTTCTCAATAATGATGATTAATTTTATTAATTTTTTATTGATTGACGATTTTGAGAAATAAAGAAATAATTTGTTTTATTAAATTAGTATTTATAAAATATTTATCCATAAATTTATGAATAAAATATTTATTTTCTAAAACAATAATGAATACATTAAATTAAATATTTATTTGGTTTTTTAAATAATCTCTAGTAATTTAAGAGGACCAAGATCATTTATAATGGGGAATATTTATTTGTATCCTGGTAAATAATATTTACCATTGTTCAAGTTAGCAAAAATTATAAATTAATAATAATATAATTATTATTTTGAATATGGTCTAATAATTAGTACTATATTATTTAAGGTTCAGTATGAAAGTAAATATTATTTTAAACTAAAACCTATATCTATAAATAAGTTATTATGCCTACTTAGTCTTTATATTCCTGATTTATGAATAATTATGAAAAATAGAATTTTACCTCCATTATTACATCTCACTATATATTAACAATGATATGAATAAGATAAGTTAAATTAAAATGGAAGGAACTATATGTTTCTATATGAAAAATGAGAGACAATTGATTAAACATGCTAAAACCCAAAAATCAATTTATATTATTTAAAGATCAAAATATCATGTGAAGATAACATTAATAGGGATAAATTACCAATATCCACTATTAATAATGAATATAACTTGAATATGGTCTAATAATGATAAAAAAATACATTACTGTAGGATGATATGAAGTGGTAATAGTTATTCCATTAATAATTAAATTAATTATTTATTCCTTTTGAAGAATATTTTTCATTTGGGTTTTACAAATGTCTATGTTAAAAAACATTCCCACCTAAGGATCCTCCACTGTGACAAAAACCTATAGTTGGTGGAGCATTTTTATTTGGAAAAATGCCCATAGTTTACACTAAAACAGAGAAAGTCATCTTGTGATGGGTAGAACCAAAAATTACTTTCAAGATACAGAGCCTCTTATGACTAGATAGATTCAATCAATAGTTATTGAATTATTTCTCATGGATATACATACTAGTAAATACATTTTGGGTGATTAATTTGTTTTTTACTAATGATTCATTTAGTGAATCAACAATTTCTAACTTGAAAGGGCATTTGACATCATTTTCCATCTTAATAATTTTGGAACCTGGAATGGGATTTAATGTGTAATTAAATTAATTTTGCACTTCATCAAGGTTTATTTTTATATATTATGCCCATTTTGTGGAATATAGATCTATAAAGATTCAATCTCTTGAGACAAATTACCACTGATATGTGGGATTTTTCCAACATTATGGTTTCTATTGAGTGTTTATGGAGTTACCTTTTTTCCAATAGGTTCATAGTCTTTTAAGATAAAAAATACTATGTTAAATTTTGTATTAGAAGTATGTAAATATCATAATGTATAAATGGGTAGAGTATACCATGTTATATGAAAAAGACATCGCCTATACCACTAGGAAGGGGCATATCATCACTAATTCTCTAAGTAAGAAATTATATTCTTCCTTATATTGTGGAATCAAAAGGTAAATCGAATATTATAGTACTTTTAACTCAGTAGCATATATATGTTCAAAAGGATGGGTTAGATATGGTACTAAATATTGTTTACTTATTATAATCTCTCATTGATTCTATAATGTTATGCCAGAAGTATAATAAATATTTTAGTGGAGTCTGAGTATTGTTATATATTAGATTCTCCATTCTTGGTTGGTCTCTCCCAATTGATGGAATTTAATGCCACAACAGTTGGATCTTCCTCCCTATGTGCATTAAGAACCTTTTGTTTTATGACTTCAATATTTCATTATGGGTAATAAAAATATGTACTACATAAATATGTTATGGGATTAGGTGGATTTTATAGTAGATGAGAATGATGTGAAACATTACAAAATTTGTTTCCTACTTCTAAACCTACTAGAAAAGAAGGATGAGCACCTATAACCTCAATATTTTCTATATCCTAATTTGGTGATATTATAGAAATTACATGATGCCTCCATGGACCTCATAAATGGAATATTATAAACTCTATATGCAATGAATTATATATTGACGGAGATTGATTATTTGATTAAATCATAAGATTTCATTTTCGTTTGGAACACCAATGAAGTTAAATATATAAGTAATATGTATGTGTAATTTATTATTATATATCAAATGGTCCTAAATTATATTACATTTTATATGTATTATTTGTTTACCATTAGGTTTTTGAAGTGTATATATGAGGCTATGGGGACGATTTTCTGATTGAGAACAACGTAATATTAACATATGGATGGATGGATATATATATCAATAATTATTCTAGAGGAAATTCATAATACCTTTTTATTTAATTTCAATTAATCATGGAAAACTCATTTAGACATGTTTGGTTCATTTATAATATAAGATACCCATCATCAGCAGTAATGGATCCCTTGTAAGCCTTTCATAGTCTCCAATACTGGTCAACCCGTAATTGGTTATAAGTAGTTGTGTACATTCAAGTGTGGAAATGAATTTTTCAGGATATGTTGATTATGATGGAGGATATATTTAAATTATTTTTATTTATGATAATTTTTGTAAATCATTTAAATATCATATAAAAAACCCTTTTGTGTTTTTAATTATTGACAGGGTGTTTTTGAAATTTTCGCAATTTATTGTTAACCTTCATCCTGGGATGAATGGATGCTATCATTAAGATATGTTAGAATATTTTAGATAATTATGTGTCATAGTGAGGACAATTAGAAGTAAGTGTCACCCACAGATATGATATGTATTGCTGATATTTTCCAAATATAAAAACTTATGATGTACCATCCTCATTATTTCAATGATCTAATTTAAGAAGTTATTGAGTTTTAAGTAAATGATTTAGTTGTATAGGAGATAGTGGAAATTTTTTATTCTTATAAAAATGTTCTCTGTGATATGATTGTTTCATTAGATGGTGTCTTATAATGGAAGAAATTAGATTTATATGAGACTTGTTATGAAGTATCATCAAAGAGGGAGTAGTGACATCCACTATTTTCACTACATCATTCTTGTATATAGATTTTTGAGGACATAAAGTCTTATATTGGGGAGAATTGTATCATTATACCTTAAATATAGTTTGAATCCCTATTAAAAACATTTTTCTATTTTTGAGTTTTAATGATTGCATGAGAAAGTGGAGATAAATTTTTATACAAGGGGAAACAGAATTTAGACTAAACAATGTCATATTAAATGAATTTATTTCCTACAAGAATATCAAATAATTATAAGTGGGAGCCCATGACTTATTCTATGGTAATTATAGTGGATCTATTTTACTAACATCTAATATCAGCAAGGTAGTGGAGTTGAGCTTGGATTATTTTATAAATGATTGATTAAATACAACACATTAAACCATTATTTAACCCATAAAATTAACCAATTTTACCTTAATTCATGATGTATGACACATGGGGATGTCGATTGTTATACTAAACACTCCCTATTTCTGTTTTATGGTACATTTATCTTTATTCAATGGGTTTATTCTCCTTTGGTATGTTTAACTAATTATATATTGTTCCTTTTTTTTATAATTGAATTGGTTGTGGTTTGATGCTTCTTTGGATGGTTCTATTGATTATATTGATATTACTTCTCAATTTTCTATTGATATTTCTATTATTTATCTTTTATGAGATATATCTCATAGAATTTATGGTGTGGTGAATTTGATACTTAGTGTATGGGATGAAATATCATCTCTACTAGAACTTTTTTTTAAATGATGATTCTAATTTGTGTGAATAATTATTGAGGTCCTCCACTCAATTTTTTTCCAATTTTAATTTTACCTTTGATGTGTGGATATTATTTTATTTAGTGTGTGACCCATGATTAAGATATGTTTTTATTTTTCTAGATTCGGTTCTATGTACTATGAATTCACTTGGTTTTATAGCTATGTTTCTAAATTATACAGGTTATGATACAATAATTTATTGATATATATGAATAATGGGATTTTTCTTAAAGGAAGGGCATCCACATGTTTTGGGAAAAATTGTCTTTTAGTAAAATGTTAACTGAGTTTTAAAATGGATTTTTAATTTAAGGTTTTTCGTGAAAAGTATTATTTTTAAATTAATTTGGAAATGAGAAAATATGTTTGAAATGATTTGATAAATGATGCACTTGGGGTCCTCGGGTTCCGATGGGGGGGGGGGTTTGTTTTGGGCCTTTAACAATATACCATTAGGGGATAACATTTGGGATGTTTCTATATTAATATATCATAGATTTAATTTCTCTACAAACATGATCTTGAAATTGTAAAGGGGTTACATTTCAAGGATCTATATGTCCCTAGATCATAGAATCATTTGCCATAATAAATTGATTGAAAAATGATTGTGGTTTATTTTTTTATGTACGAAGACCATTGATATCCCAACCAATGATTTATTAGTGTTCATTTATAGTGTGATGTAGATTTATAATGTTTTGGTTTTTATATGATGTGTGGTGCCTGATTTGTTAAATGTAAAGTCATCTATATGACATCAAATAGCTTTATCCTATTTTTGATTTTGATCTGTGGAACGACAAACTGTTTTACCATGATTTCTTTATAAATGTATAATTTTTTTATCATGAATTTTTTTAATAAAATGGGAATACAAGGATTATATTATACTTACTTTTCATGGAATATAGGGGCATGATCCTATTGATCGTGTTTACCTATCATGTTACACACTCTATTTGGGGTGTGTAGAAATTTATTTTCAAATATACAGAAGGTAAATAAGAAACAATCATGTGGAAATGTAAATATCAATAGAGATTAGTTATTGAGTAGTGATATGGGGTGATTTTCCTATGTATCACATTTCTAGTAGTGTCTAATTTTGGGTTATCTATTTTTTATATGTGTTTATAAATGTTCATTGGGTTTCCATTTTTCAACTATTTTTGGTATGACCACTGTTGAAAAAATATTTTATAGAGTAGTATAAATTATATTTCTTGAAATATATTAACATACATATAATGAATTTAATTTTTAATAAGGGATAATCATTATCTCTTGTTTCTGTTAGTTTATAAGGTTCCCATTGGCATCCCATTAGGATTGAGAATGCCCTTCAAGACATATAACAATTAAATTCAAATCAAATTTAAATAGTTTATTTAGGTCCGCAAATAAAATTATTAAAAATATCTATTTATACCTTTAATGTTCTTGTAATTTTGAATTATTAAAATATTAAATTAGGAGGTACATCGGTATTAAAAAATGATTGGAAGAAATCATGATTATTTACACATGGTAATGAAAAAATTGATAAAGAGATAATTATTGAATACTAAATCATTATAATGAAAGAGTATTGATGGTACAAGATATGAATAAGGTACTTAAGTAAGTGAATTATATAGTTATGGTATTTATAATATATTTTAAATCAATTTTTCTTATAAATATAGTAAATGTAAGGATTGTTTCCAAATTATCGTTCATTGAAGAATGTTTTCATATTGCACACATATTGATTTTCTATATCATACATAAATCCCAAATTATTTTCTTAACATTATTATTGAATATTTAGTGTATTTTAAAATACTCATCATAACCCATAATTGATATATCTTTATTTCATTTAATACAAGAGCTTCATGGGTTTCCACAACTCTATTTATCATAATTTGGGTATTCTATATATTTTATACATATTTTCAATATATCACATATATTAATAAAATTGTTTTATTTGAAAAATAGTCATCATAAATTTAATATAATTTAATAATAAATAATATTTTTAACCTTTCACGAGTTGTCAATTTTATTGGGGGTTTCTTGACTCAATTTATATTCATGAGTAATAATTATACCTATTGGACTGAGGATGTTCTATATGTTTTTATTCTATACCAGGAATATATGATATTTAATTTCCTATATATTTTTTTGGAATTACATTGTAAAATAAAAAACATTTTCCTTGATCAATTTACTTATTCTTAAACCCTGATGATGAAATGACTATGTCATCTTCTCCACAAATGCGATATTTATCTTATATGTCTATGTTTTCCCTATAAACCAATGTTGTTATTTATTATTTAAAAATAAAATATTTATTAAATCACGTAATAATGAAATTTATCTTTACCTCCTTCCCATGTAAATTTTTTACTTGTGTATGATATGTTATTAAATAATGTAAATATTAAAACAATAAAACCAATTTCCTTTCCCAATTGTTAAATGTATCTTTGAATCCAAAATTCCTAAAAATAAAATTTAGGAATTTTCATGGATTGAATATTGATATTAATTTCCAATTTAATACTTTGGAAATCTTATTCAATGCAATTGATAATAAATTATAATTTCTGAAGTGACATAAAAAATCAACTCATTATGGTCTTGTGGAGAAATGATTTCAAAAGGCTGTATTTAGTTTTACATCATTTATTCAAACTAACTATTTATGAAATAAACCATAATTAGATTTTCAATGTGAAAAACCTTAAAAATTTCTTTGAAAAATACTAATTTTGAGTGATTTTTTTTATTTATATATTGATTTACTTTTGTTTTATTGTAATGTGATGCTATATTAAAATCATATAAAACCCTTTTTCGCTATATAGGATTTAATTATATAATGGATGATTGATTTTTTATGGAATATATATTTATTTGTGATTATTTTTGGGGTCCTATATCTCCCAATAATGTGTTGGTAAAAAGTTATTATCAATTGAATTGAAAATTGGTTGAGATCTATGAAACTCATGTCACTTATTGACCTTTATTTATGTGTCTCGTGTTACTATTGGGTGACATGTTATTATTCTTGAGTCATTAATGTGTCACATTAACTAATTCAATATCCCCCATGAAATGGTTCACTTTATTTTGATACCTAATCTAATTTGTATTTGTAATGATAATATTTTCTAGACCATTTAATACTGATGATATGTTTGATATAATCTATCACATACTAAACCAAATGTAAATGAATAGAAATATATTATAAGACAATTATTAATAATTCTATAATAATAATCATGACAGTAAATCCTCACATGTATCCATAATTTAAAGATAAATATCTTATATTAGATAATACAAAAAAGTTTTTATCTATTAAACTAGTTTTATATATATAATGTATTTTATTTTAAAGATCAAATTTTTAAATAATATAATCCTAATTAGATAAAAATAACTTCATTTTTGGATTTATAATTACTAAATATAATTAGAATGAATTTTTTAAATTTTATAAATAGTTGTGTTTTAGTCAAAATGTGGTGTTTAGATAAAATATAATTTTTATAACTATATCACTATGTACTAAAATATGAAAAATTCATTTATATTATTAAATATTTAATTAATAAATAAATATATAAATCATAATTTATTAATTACCTTACCAATCATATTTCAAACATATTTTTTCCGATTAAAAATACCAATTTAATCAAAAGTATTTTTTTCTTTTCTCCAAATTAAGTGTTTTGAAGGGGAAATATAATTTTTCATTTGTTTGAAAAAATATATAATTTAATTTTCCAATAAAATTTCAATTATTTTATAATTAATAGTTTATACTATAATATAATCTTAATCACAATGTTCTAATCATAGTATTAAATTTTTATTAAGGAAAATAATTTTTACAAGTTATATTGGATTATTTTAATATAAATCATTAAAAATTTTAAATTGTTTTATTATAAAGAAGATTTAAAAATTGAAATAATATGGACAAAATTAGGTAATGGTTTCAGTATAAATATTTAAATAACATTTATTATTATGGTTAAAAATCAAATATCAAGATAAAAATAAGTTTTTGTAAAATTTGAAATGATCAAGAAAAATTATATATATATATTCTTGGATATCTCAAAAAATATTGTGTGGGGAGAATATATAACAAAAAATACTTACATTTATCTTTCTTCCAATTTTGGTACATTAAAATTTGTATTGTATCATATATAATTAAGAATAAAATATTTAATTCTAGAACTACTTTTACCTTAACATATAACATGGTATTATATCCACCACTTTTAGAATCACATAACCTTAATATGTTTTATTTAAAATTACAAAAATATCCATTCCTACTAACCACTCCAAATTACCCAGTATATTTTTCAATCTATTTTTTTCTGAAGATCTTCAAATCTAAGGAGTTTTATAAGGGAAAACTCAATCTATCAATGTGCATATTATTTCACATAGACTATTAATTTAATCTACACCATAAAAAACAATATATAAGTTTTTAATATAATTATATTAGTTTAATTGTTATCCCAAAATGTATTTTTATTATTTATACAATACTTATGGATTAGTTCTTTTCCAATTAGATATTCTAAAATAATTACTTTCCTAATATACTAACTACCCTGTCCAAAACATGATGTGATTCATTTTAATATCCTCCAATAAATTATTATATAAACTATTAATATAAGGAAAAAATAAGTTCTATATGTTAAAAATAAAAAAAATTTAAGTTAATTTTTCATAAACCATCGTTAGGACCATTGATTAATAAATGGGTCCATTAATTTTTTATATTGAGTACTACCACCGCAAGAATAACGAACATCATATATTATCACCAACCATCTATAGTGCTTCATAAAATTAATTTAATGATGATTTTTTATGTTAATGAACTTTTAATTATTCTATCTATTTTACACAGTTATTATCTAAAAGCATCCACTTTGTCATTAATTCATTATAATAATATACCATTTTGGTCGATTTAACCACATATATTGACAATGATATAATGTTTTTTATAAAAGATTATGGTATGTTATACAAGGTTTATATATTTTCATGTTAATTTTTTATATATTTTATTATTTTATTATTTTTTAAATTTAAATTATTGATTTATTTACCCCTACTGATATTTAAACATAAACAAAATGAATTTCCTATGGTTTTTATTTTAATAGTCTATATTCATGTATTTCAGGAAATTATAATAAAAAAATCTTAATTAAAAAATTGAAATTCGTTTTTGAAATATCTATTAATGATAATCAGAAAAGAAAAAAAATCCAAATTTATCTTATATAACTAAATTTCGTACGAAATAGAAAATCAAATTCTCTATCACACGATAATTAAGATTAACTGAAATTGATTAATATATTTGTAATAAATGGTTATAAAATTATCAAAACATATTATTATATTCATATTAATGTTATGAGATAAGTGATTAAGATAGTTATGTTCATTATATTGGATAATAGAGGGCATCTGAGTAGGCATTAAGAAAATAAAGAGGTTTATTCTATTAAATTGCTCCCATTGCAACATGTTTCATATTATGAACCAAATACATTATATTAGATTTACATTTATAATTATTGATATATTATATGAAAAAATCATTTTTATATGTTGTAATTTAATTTCAATTTAAATATCTCCATTTCATAAGCATTTGAGGTTAATTCATATCACAATTTTAGATGATTTGATGGAATAAATATTTTCACTCAGTCATAATCAAACCTCTTTAACTGCTACCATTTTATTTAGGTATATCATGACCTATTATGATGTAATTTTTTATTTACAATGTCCAGTTATTGAAATCATGTTTCATACAAACGTATTCTGCAATGATGAATCTGCTGTTCTTTAAATATGAAATATTTTCATGAATAAATCATTGTTTCTTAAAAATATTTTACCTAAATTATTTATAATATATTCCCTTATAATATTATCCATTTTAAGTGGAATAATATTTCTTTTTTATGTCATGTAACCTTCATATTTACCTGTTTCATTTTTTAATTTATTTTTAGTTACCCTTTTATAATGTATGTTTTAATAACTGTAATTTATAATTCTTAAATGTTTTTTCTCATATTCAAAATATATTTATTTATAATAAGAAACATAATATATTTTGATATGATTTTTTTATTTTTAATTCTATATTATTAATTATATTTAATAAAAAGATAAATGTTTATAAAAATTATCAATAAACCTTAAAAATTAATTATCAATGTCATAATTACTTCTTCATTAATTCCAATGAAAAATGTAATTTCTAAAAAATAACATTTACGATTTGATTAAAATTCTCATCATTATATATAAATGATTTATTTCAATATAAATTATTTTTATAAATCACATTCCAAATGATTATATGTAATATTGTATTGGGTAGAACTTATTTTGAGTAACAACTGTTAGCATGATTGATGTTTATTTTTTTTATAAAATCTCGAAATGTTGTGAAACCCATTATTTTCGTGTGTTCTTTCGGTTTAGTTAAAAAAATTATATATCCATATATATGGATGATTTTATTTGTTTCCCAATGGTTTCCATCATATGATGGATTAATTTTCTTAGGATTTATCAAAATATATTTTGAATTGTGATTAGATAACTTTAGTGGAAAACATGGGATACATCATTGTGTATGATATGATTCTAAACATTTGGTAAAACATAGATAATGTGGTTTACCAAGATTAAATACATATTTGGATATTGGAATGTGGAATTATTATTAATTTATTTTCCAAGGTGTAATAAACTAAATTTTTTTTATAAATGAATGGTTCATCAACCCAATGCACGTTGAGTGGTCCTTAGATAACACACTATTATAAATAATCATGGGAGACTTGTGTTGGCTAAAAAATTGAACATTAAAAACCAAAATGAATGATAAATTCGACTTTTAAAATGAGTTTTTAGGATGATATTTTATATATAACTAAATTATTAAATCCATGGTCAATGTAAGATTAGTATAGGATGAAAAAGTGTTTTTTCCTAAATGATATTGAAAAAGAAGAAAATACTTTATTTTTTAATTAATTTAATGACTATATTATTTACACTATATTTTTATTTTTTTCATTCACTCTTACCATATTGGTTTATATATTTCCTAAGTCTCTATAAGAAAATTGGCTTGAGGGGAATCTAATAGATTAACTCAATGAACAATATATATGAATGTGAATATGGGTGATAAAACATATGATTATATTAAAACATATACTAGAAAATATGATTTCAAATGTAAATATTATCTATGTAAAAAATTATCCATTTAATAGAATGGTGTATTTTCTTGATAGATCATGTTATGAAGACAATGATTGAAAAATGATTGAATTTCCTTCCTTCCATAAATGTGTAAATAGACACCTTATGGATTTTCTAAATCGAAATTAATGATGTTTTATCTAATCTAAAGGAGGTATTCTACAATAAATCTATTGAAATATATGAAGAGTCTTATTAAATCAATTTAATGAAATTGATTTAACCATAAGTTGAAAATTATTATTCAATGTCTTATGATTAGATAACTTGGAAATTATCTAATTATGTGCCCTTATCTAAGGTATAACCATGAATAAGAGAATCAACACTATCCATGAATATTTGGATAATGGAATAACTAATAATTACTTCTCTCAAAGTGGAAACACTAATATTAAGTTCATCGTACCTCCAATCTAGAGTTATGAATGTCTCGTTGGAATTTAATTCTTAGAAATCTAGTATATAAAATAATTTTTCCATAGCAACACTCAAATGATTTGCCTTTTTAATAAATATTCTAGTTGGATGAATATTTTAATTCCATATATATTATTATAATAATTTTCCTTATATATATCTTAAAACCCTTATTATATATAAAATTAATAGGATTGCACTGATGGATTGGTGCCCACCACCTACTGTAAAAATTAACCGTATTATGGAAAATAAAATTCATATTAAACCATGAAATTAAATTACTATAATTATAATAATAAAATCCTTTTAGAAATACATTATGTAATATTGGTCATGGAAGAAGATAATAGTGGACTTTGAGCACTATTGTTTTGAGTAAAAATCTATATAATGGATAAATGCGTTTTAATGAAAGAGATATGACTCCCATATTGGTAATATTAATTTCATCTCTTGAAATTATATAATAACTGATATCTGTAATTTAGATTCCCATATATATATATACATATTATAATTTTATAAAAATAAATTTTGGATACAATTTATTTAATTTGATTGATTGTGATGACCCAAAAATATAGACATAGAAAAAAGATGTATTCATCAATAAGATGAACCAAAAAGTAATGATGTAAATTAACTGAAATATATTTGAATAAAAATTGTCAATAAATCAATAATAAAAACTATAATTATAAAAAAAATTAAATTTTTTTAATAATTAATAAATAACACGAGTTAATATTGATGACTGTTTTTAAAATAAAAGGATGTCTATTTTTATTTCCTTATATTTAAATATTAAATTTATTATTTTTATTATTTTTTTCATATGAAACTAAATTTCTGCACATGTACATTGGGTTTTCATTTTCGAAATGTTAATTGAATCACTACCATTTGAAGAATCATTTACAGAGTATTATATATATTATTTTTATAAATATATCTATATATCTCATGATTCTTATTTCAATATAGAAAAATAATTCCCTCTATTTTTTTCTAGTCTAAAAGGATGTCATTGGTATCCTGTTGTGATTTCGAACACCCTTTTGGACATGTCCCAGTTCATTTAAATTCATATGTAAATAGGTCATTTATGTTGAGAAATGAAATTATATAAAATATATTTTCTATACGATTAATGATCTACTAATTATGAAAAATTACAAAATAGAATAATGAGTGAAATCATTATTAAAAATACACTTTAGATGAAAACAATAATATTAAAAACTGATAATGAATAAAAATTCTAAAGAGATAATAAATCCATATTTAATGATTATAACGATGGAGTAGTTATTGTAATAAATATGAATAAGGTAGTTAAGTGATTAGCATGGTTATGGTACATATATACTATTTTAAATACCTTTTTCATATGTAGAGAGTAAAGGGGAGGATTTTTTATAAATTTACATTTATTGAATAATTTTTTTCATATTGCACTCTGATTAATTTTTTACAGTATACATAAATCCCATTGGATTATCATAACATTGTTTATGTTTATTTGGTGTATTTTACATTCCTTTTAATGAACCATAATTTATACACCTTGATTACATTTTATATAAGAGATACATAGGTTTCCACAACTTAATTACCCTTAATTGAGATATAATATATATTTTCTAAATATATTCAATATATGATGTATATAATGAAATTTTTTGTGTTCTAAAAATTTTTATCACCAAATTAATAAATATTTAATTATCATTATTATGGTTTACATGTCATGAGTTATCAATTTGAAAATTGGATTCTTGATGAAATTTATTTTGATGAGTTAAAATTAAACGTATATGTCTGAGGTTGTTCAATATTTTTATATACTATACAATGAATATATTATATTTCAATTCCTATATTTTTTTTAATTATAATACCATAAAAAAATAATTGATCCATTTATTTTATCTTTAATCATGATGATGGAATGTTTATACCCCATTCTCCCCAAATGAAATTTGTCTCATATAAGTCTAGGTTTTCTCTCTAAACCAATGATCTCTATTATCATTCAAAATACATATAATTATTTCATCACATATGAATGAAATTTTTCTTTACCTTATTTCAATGTAATTTTTTACTCTATTATGATATTGTGTTAAATAATTTAATTTATAAAATAATAAAATCAAATTCCTTTCCATAAAATAATTTGAAAAAAATTATATTTCTCAATTGATCAAAATATATAATTTTAAATTTGGCTTAAAAAGTCTACTCATTTTGGTTATTTTGAAAAATGATTTCAAAACACTAAATTATGTTTCACATAGTTTTCCCCCATTAGCTATATAAAAACTAACATAAATATAGATTTTCATTATTAAAAACCCTAAAAATGACATAAAAATTAATAATTTTTGGTTATTGAATATTTTGTATCTGTCCATTTACTTATGTTGAAAGATTATGTCAAACTATTTTAAAATAATAAAAAAACAATTTTCAATTAAATATTATTTTCATCATATATAAAATGATAGATAATTTATGGAACAGATATATATTTATGATGATTTTTGGGGTTAAATATCAACCTCTGATGTATTGGTTAAAATTATATATACAATGAATTAAATATATAAAATTAAATATATATATCATGAATTAAAAATTTTATTTTGAATAAAACCATTTTTCTATATATTATGTATTTTAATTTTACAAAAAAATTATAAAAATTATAATATTAATTAGATAAAAATTTCATTATTTTTCAATTAATAACCACTAAATTTAATTAGAATAAATTTTTTAACTTATTTAAAATAGTTTAGTTTTAGTAAAAAATGTGGTTTTTTAAATGCTATAATTTTTATAACTCTATCATTTTGTCCTAAAATATTTAAAACAAATTTTTCAGATAAATTATTAAATTAATGAATAAAAATATTTATTTTAATATATTATATAACATCTAAATCATATTTCCAATGTTTTTTCCTAACAAAAATGTCAATTTAATCAAAATATTTTTGGTCTTTCCTCTGAATTAACCATTTTGATGTGGAAATTTGGTTTTTTATTTATTCAAATGAATATATAATTTATTACTACTATAATAAATTAATTTATTCTATAAATATTATCATGTACTATAATCTTGTCATAAACACAATTAACTAATTCAAATAATTTAGTTTTATTAAAATAACTTTTACCGAGTTATATAGGTTTGTTTTAATATTAAACAATCAAAATTGTAAATTTTTAATTGGAAAACATAATAAAAAAATGAAATCACAAGAATCAAATCAGTAATTGGTTTTAATATAAATTATTCAATAATATAAATTACATTGTTTAAAAATTAATTATTATGGTAAAAGTAAATTCTTTTAAATATATAAAATATTAACAAAATTCTTTGTATGCTATTAGTTGTATCTGAAAAATAGTGGATGGGGATAATTTATAACCAAAAATATAGACCTTTAGAATTTTTCAATTTTTTATCCTTTAAAATTTGAATAGTAACTTACATTAGAAATATTTACATCTAGAACTTCCTTTACCGTAATGTATAAATGGGTAAAACATCCACCACTTATACAATCACCTATCCTTCATATTTTTTATTTACAATCAGTAAAATTTACACTTGTACAAACAACTCTAAATTAAATAGTATTTTACTTAGTATATGGTTTTCATAGGATCATCATATTAAATCAGTTTTACAGCAGAAAACTCAATCTACCAATGTAAGTATTAATTTCATACAAACTTTTAATTTAATAAAAACATTACAAAATAATATATGTATTTTTAATATAATTATATAAATATAATTCTAATCGATAAATTTAATTTTATTATTTTTACAGTGGTTATTCATTAGTTCCCTACCACTTATATATTCAAAAATAATGATTGTGCGAATGTGAGGACTACTACCTCCAAAAAGGTGATGTGATTTATTTTAATGTCCTACGATAATGACTTCTATAATGTATGATTTTAGTGAATAAATATGTTCCATATATGAGAAATACAATTATTAAATGGTAATTTTTCACATAACATTATTTGGTCCCATCATTAATAAATTGGTTCATTAGTTGTTTGTATAGAGGATTACCACCACCACGATCGATGAATTTCATCTATCAACACCAAAAATCAACACTTCTACCTAAAATGAATTTATTATGGGTACATTATGTAAATTGAAGGTAAATTATTTATTCTATTTTAAATATTATTATCTAAACATATCATGTACCTCATTAAATCTATATATTAAGTTACCATTTTGGTAAATTAAACCTACTCTATAGTTGATGATATAATGAATTTATGGATATTATTACAGTATGTTATATAAGGTTGAAACATTTTCATATTATATGTTTCTTTTTTTAATTATTTTAAAATGTTTTTATATATTTGAATTATTTATTAATATCTCTCCTTATAACATTAAACACATATAAAACTCATTACCTGTGGTTCTCATTTCCCTATGTTCTATCCATGTGTTTCAATGAATTTAATAATAATAAAAATAAGTAAAAAATGGAAATTCTCTCTTCAATTATTTGATAATAAAAATCATAAAATAGAAAATTCAAATTTTAGTACCTATTACAAATTTTGTTACAAAACACAAAACCAAATGTTCTATCACCCTGTAATTAATATTTACAATAATTGATTAATATATTATTAGTATATTGTTACAAAATAATTATAAAAGTGTAGTATATTGTAATTAATATTATGAGATAAGTGATTAAGTAGTTACTTTAAATATATTGGCGGTTAAATGACATCTGAGTATGCATTAAAAAATGTAGGGGTTTTTCTCTGAAATAACTCCCATTGTAACATATTTACTATTATAGACATTATTTATTCTATGAGTTGTAAATTTATAATAATTGACATATTATATGAAAAATTCTATTTTATTGGGTATTTACTATTTAAATAAATATTACACATTCAAGAAGGCTTTAAGGTAAATTCACACCATGTTCATAGAAGATTTTAAAAAATAAATCATTTCACTATGTAATAATCACTCTTTTTTAACTCTTAACTATTTATACTGAAATATCCTTTCCTATTATGACATCATTATTTATTTACATATTGCATTTTATTGAAATCATGCTTCTAACCAAATTATTCATGCTTGATGAATCAATTATTCAAATATTTACTTGAATAAATCCTACTTTCGTTAAAACAGTTTCCCAAACTTTTTTATAATTTCTTCCCTTATGATATTATCCATTTTGCATGTGATCCATTTTATTACAGATAACATAAATCCTTATTATTTCCCTTTATTCATTTTTTATGGTTGTTTTGGTGATTTTTTTATTATATATGTTTTCGGAATTGTAATTTATAATTTTAAGATGTTTTTTTCTAGTTTTTAAAATATATGTATTTATATTATAAAATACAATCTAATTTTATAGGATTTATGTGCTTTTAAAAATTTATTATTAATTATTATACATAAAAATATACTTTTTCATTTTTTAATTCACTGTAAAAAATGAAAAATCCAGTAGATCATTACTTATTCTATAATGAAAAATGTAAATGTAATTTCTAAAAATGTGAATTTATAATTTCATTAAAATTATCATCTTTAACTATAATAGATTTATTTAACTATAAATTATTTTTATTATTCACATTGTAAATGTTCATATGAAATATTCTATTGGGTTGAATTTATTATGAGTGTCAAATGTTGGAATGATTACGGTCAATTTTGGTGATAACATATGAATTTTTTGTAAAATCCATTATTTATTTTCTTAGGTTCTTTATGATTGGTTTAATATATTTTAATAGAAACATCTATATGGATGATTTTTTTGGGTCCCTATTACTTCTTTCATTAGTTGGATTACTTACTGTAGTATTTTAATTATTGTATTATTATTATGATTTGAGATAATTAGTGAAAGCAATGTTATATGGCTTGGAAAAAATAGGGTAAAATATAGAAAATGTGTTTTCACTAGAAATGAAATATAAATTGAAATATTAGAAAGTGGATGTGTTTTTTTTAAATATGCACCAAGGGAAAATCACCAAAAAAAGGTTTCTTAGAAATAACTAGATCATCACTCCAATGCTCATTGAGTAGTCCTTTGAATGATCGCAATTCTAAAAAATTATGGGGGACATGTGTAGGTTGACAATATGATCCTTAAAAACCTCAATTATTGATTAATTCCTAGGTTATAATTTTATATTTTGATTATATTTCTAATACATCATGGATAAATGTAACCATGATAAAACTAATATTCATATAGGATTGAGAAACTGTTTTATAAAATGGTTAGACAATAAAAGAAAGAAATATTTAAATATTTCATTAATTTAAAGATAATATTAATTCCACTATATTGTTAATTTTTTTTCATTTATACAAACCTTTTCGGTTTTATTATTTCAGATTATATAATGGAAAATAGTTGTGAGGGAAAACTTATTGATTACCTCAAGAAACATCATATAATAATAGAAATGGGGTTGATAAAACATGTGATTATAACAAACCATCTATCAATAAATATTCGTAAAAATGTGAATATTATCGATGTAACAATTGTACTAGTGAAGAAAATGTTTGAGTGTCATGATGGATCAGATTATAAAGACAATTAAGTTTATGATAATCAATTACCTTTATTATAGAATTATAGAATGAGGAACCCAATATATTTTCACAATGAAATTGAATGATGTTTTATATATTCTAATGGGGGTTATCAAAAATCAGTTTATTGAGGAGAAAAACTCATGGGTCTCTTTAAGACAATTAAAAGAAATTGATTACACCTAGGTTACCAATTTTTATTCAATTACTCCTGATTGGATTGCTTGGGAATTATCCAATTAAGATACATATACATTTAATAACCATGATTAATAGAATCAACAACCTATACGACTCAGTGGACAATGGAATAAAAAAATTACATCAATCAATGTGGATGATCTTATATATGGTATATTTTTTCTCCAATCCTAAAATACTAGTGCCTTCTAGAAAATTTATCATTTTAATTCTAATATATAAAATATGTATTCTAGGATCTTAATCAAATGATTTATATTTTTATAGATATTCATGTTATGTAACTATTGTATTCCAAGTATGTTTTTATATTAATTTCCCTTATAGATGTCTTAAAACTAAAATTATATAAAAAAATAATGACATTTTATTTACTGATTTCTTCCAAAGATGGGTTTAAAAATTAGCCATATTATGGAAAACAAAATTTTTATTAAACTATGATATTAATTTACTGAAATGATAATAACTAAAACTATCTATACATAAATTATTTAATATAGGTCTTGACACCAAATAATACTATATTTTAGGAAAAATCAAAATGACTAAAAATCAATATATGTGACAAAACTATATTAATGAATGAGATATGACTCCGATGTTTTTAATGTTAATTTTATATGTTGATATTATTTAATAAGTGATCTCAATAATATATATTCCCTTATATAAATCATTTGACTAGTGATAACAAAAAAAATTTGCAAGATTCAAATTATTTTGTGGGATAGATTATAACCACTGAAAATTTTAAACATTGAAAAAATGATTTTATGCATAATAATATGAAAAAGAATCTAAAAAAAGTAAAATATATGAAATATATTTGAATAAAGTCATTAAAAAAAGAATTAATAGACATTATAATTATGTAAAAATTAAATTTATGGTATTTTACTAGTAACTAAATCATATGAGTTAATATGATGAGGGTTATTTTAAAAAAAGTCTTTTTATATTTTTTTTATATAAAAAACAAATTTATTTTTTATTTTTTTATAATTTGAAACTATATTTATTTTTTGTATTCATATTATCAATATATACTAAAAATTAATTTTCTTATTTTTTATAAAACCAACTTGGAAAAAATTTTGTTTTCTTACAAAACATATAATTGTATTAATAACATAATTATGAAATTGAATATTAAAACCCATTTAACAGATTAAATTAAGAATTAATATGTGAAATTATGAATTATGAATTTTATTTTATATTTTCAAATCATTTTTCTGTTATTTACCATCAAATTAAAATTCTACTATATTAAAACTACTCATTCATATTTTTCTAAATATGTTTTTCGATGGATATATTTGACTTTTACAGTATTTAAATGTAGTATAAATTTTATTTTATTACATAACAACATAATAATAACCATTAGAATATTTATATATCTGAGTTGTAAGTGGAACATAAATTATTAATAATAATAACAATTTTTCTTAAAAATAATGTTTGTACACATTATGGACATCTATTTTAAAAATAACATTTGAAACCCACAAAACATATTATTTTCTAAATTGGTATAAAAAAAGAATTCATATGGTTCAAATTATTTATGTTTTCATAGAATTATTTATTTTATTAATAATAAAAAATAATGTTTTTAATTAATAACCCACATTGAAAAATCAGGGTAAAATCTTAATACTATAATTTTAAAAAATATATATAGGATGACTAAAAAATGTCTTTATAAGGAGAATCATGATGAAAAAATATTTACCATCCACTTTATTATTTCTTATTTCTATCAAACATTTAATAATTACATTTCATTATTTAAAATATATTGTTATTTCCAAGACTAATCTTCCATTTAATTACTAAAGATAATCACTTCCACTGCATGAAAACATAACCATCATTTTAAATCCATTTTTAAACTCTTTAAATAAAATTATCCAGTAATCCTATATATTTTATAAAAGCTAATTTATTATCCACTGGAAGAGGCTAATATTCATTGTAAATTTATATAGTTTTCATGTGATTTTTTATTCATAAAAACCAATTTAGTTCCTTTTACACTTTGAACATAATTTCACATCACGATTGCAATTCTTTCGGAAAATGTACTATTACATGGTACATTCTTGAACAAATCATAAAACCCCAAATGATCTTGATTTTATTTTAAAATTCTATTTTCTTTTATCCCATGATACAAGGAACAATTCATTCTTTGGTATCACTTAGATATTCATTTTGGAAGACCACCAAAGTGGGCCTTGAACTAACCACATTCTAGGCGAAGTGATTTGGACACCATCCCAATAAAAGAATTGTATCCGCCATTATTCAAGCCCACAAAGACTCAAAATTTAACTGGGGATAAAAGACATCATGGGGCACATTTCATTCAATAGTGGAACAGGCTAATTTTAATGTTTTAATATAGTTCTTGGTGGCCCGAGTTGAAGATGCAATTCTGGGCCAAATTCCGAGCCCAGAAACACATCTCACCATTTAAATCATATCTCACGAACTGTCACGACCCCCTCCCACCAAAGAATCCCCTCCTGAGCTGGCAATGTTGAAAGGGAGATAATGACCCCCGAGTCCAGCCTCCAGTAGGCCTCGGGTAGGCGACTAGCACCAAGGGTATGAGTTTTCTCAAATATGGGAGGCATTACCCTTTTTATTATTTTGGATCGGGAAATAAGACAAGTCAACCACCAAAAGGGAAAAAAGAACAAAGGTGATGAAAAGAAACCCAAACCAGTCCCATATGCATGTATAAATAAACTGAAACAGGTACAAGTACAAATAAGCTTAATGTACAAGTGAGTACAGTACCAAAAGAAAAACAAGAAAATAGCAACTGCACAGCACCCACTGCCTGACTAGTAGGGTCCCGTACAGCCCTGGTAGTCCTCTTGAAAACCTGAAATAAAGTAGGGTGAGCATACAAGTATACTCAGTAGAGAACCTAAAGCTCTCGTGCACAAGTGGGGAGACACCCTAAGGTCTCGTGAGAAAACAGAAGAACCAGAAACTAATAAGGAAAAACTATCCACCCAGCCTCACTGGTCACACTCACCAAGTAACACAAACAAGTTTAGTATATATATAGAACAAAAGTATTGGGTACCCCGCACCATTACCCACTTAATTAGATGCTTCTCTTCCTAACGGCAAACGTCCTGACGCTACCACACTCTTCCCGCCCGCACACACCTGGGCCAAACCACGCATCCCGCCCGCACACACCTGGGC
This sequence comes from Viscum album, assembly GCA_963277665.1. Taxonomy (NCBI): domain Eukaryota; kingdom Viridiplantae; phylum Streptophyta; class Magnoliopsida; order Santalales; family Viscaceae; genus Viscum; species Viscum album. The sequence goes on along the minus strand of OY728147.1, from coordinate 1,538,048,166 downwards.
CTCACAACCACGCATCTCGCCCGCAAACACCTGGGCCACAACCACTAATCTTGCCCGCACACACCTGGGCCACAACCACTAACCCGTCTGCAGAAACCTGGGCCTCATCCCGAAGGTTCTTGGGAACGGTAAGCCTGCCCGAAGAGTCTTGGGATAAAGTTCGCCTCAAGCCATCACAGCCTCCGAAACCTACCCGAAGAGTCTTGGGTGTAAGGTCACCTCAAGCCATCATAGCCTATGGAAGAAGGAGCAGGAAAGAGCTAGTAACTAAGGGGGAACACCCTCTCCCATAAAATGGGAGTGTTCGGCACTAGGTGCTTGACATGGATGTGGTGCGACAAAACACAAAGATACAATTATATATATACATATACCAAACACACAGCCCAACCTATGGCTTCTTAAAAAGAGGAACTGAGCATGTGCCTCGGCACTGCTACCACGAAGCATGCATCAACAACCAAACAATCATCCCCCAACCCCATTTAGGTTTTCATGTTTCATGCAATGGTTTAACAAATTATTACTATTGGGCGACTATCATCCATACAAAACCTTTCACAAACATATCCCTGCCATCCACAACCAAAGTTAGGTAAAACGCAAGCAACCACATGCCATTTCATTTACAAAAGATTATCACAACTATACAACATTCCATCATTCATTTATTTCAAAGTTCCACACATAAAACCCTTTCCACACAGAAAACATTTCTGCATTTGAAATCACCTTTTACTTCCAAAACACTTTTCATAATCAAAACACTTTTCATAAATAAAGGCATTTTCCACAACAAACCACTTCCCATTTCAACCCCATCGTTTACAAAAACAATTCCCACAAAACAACCAAACCACCAACATGTTCATTATTCCAATTTTGTTCAACCGTGGTGATCACACAAGGTTTTCATTCTCATTTAATCAGCCAGTCTTTACGTGCTTATCCATTTTCCATGTTTTAACAAAACCAATCAAAAACAATTCAGATATCAATTGTGCACACAAAGGCCACCAACGACCTTGATTTTCAGTAGGCAAAGGCCTTTCAATCCAAAATCACAATCAGAAGATAAAGAAACTGGAAGGCAATAGAAACAGCACAAAACCCCAAACCCTTCTTTATCTGGTTATTATCTTTATTTAAAGTTCAACTGCATCCCATGGAACAAAATAAAAATATACCACCCCGCATGTTGCACCAAAAAGAGAGACGAAGGTAAACCCCTACCTCAGAAGGTCCTGATCACGTCGCATCCGACGACGTCCTTCGGTGTCCTCCGCCTTCGCCAAACCCGAAAAACGCCTCTTAGGATGGAAGCTGGAGAAGGAAGGCCGGAAGGAAAGGTGAAAAGTCTAGGCTTAGAAGCTTCGTCTTGTCGCTACGATCCTGTGGCCGCTGACGGATCGTAATTCGGAGCTCGGACAAAGAAGTTAGAGGAGGAATACTTCTCGATCGTCCAAGAGCGTCGTCGTGCGACAAAGAAGCGATCGATATAAAAGATAAAACATGACCTCGTTCTTATATAGGCAACAAATAGGTAAATCCGTATTCAGCGTACATTAATGAATACACGATGTGACCGTACATACGTTACATGTTTTGATTGGTTAACACACAACACGTCACGCGGTTTCCACGCGTTTTAATAATAATGATAATTCTATCAAAATGTGGTGTTTCGTTGACCCGAGGCATGAGTCATAAATGTAGCTCATTAATGGTCTTAAAATGACCTTCATAATTTCAGGGTTACGCTGTCGCTGACGGATCGTCAATCCGATACCGTATGAGGGAGATACGTTGGATACAAGATCCCGTAATAATAACAATATTAAATCTATTAATTCATGAGCGTTTCGGGTACCCAATACGAAAACCCGAAAAAGACATCCAATATTGGACTCATAATTTTCGTCTCGTAGTCAGGGTCGCACTGCCACTGACGGTTCGTGAAACCGAGGTCGCACGAAGAAGTTACGGACAAAAAAGTGTTTTATCAACAAAATTAATAATAACAATATTTTATTATTATTATTAATCAATTATTTATTTATTTTTCATAACTCCAAAAGCAAACACGTTTTGGAGTCTTCATGGGTGCTATAATTAAGCACCAATTCCTCCTTTTTCATTTATTTGTCATTTAATTTTATTTCTCTTATTATTATTTTTTTGTTTCTCTCTCCAATCTATTTTTTTCTTTCATGATTCTCTCCCACCACCAAAAGTGGCGCCTCCCATTTCTTTTACTCCATGTGGAACGCCCCAAACTCCATTCTCACTTCAACTTTATTATTTAATAATATTAATAATAATAACACCCATAATTAAAGTACTAATTTAATCCCATTAAATTAGTTTACCATGGTTATTAAGTTAAAACCATTCCATTTAATTAAATTCAAATAATTTAATTTACTAACCAAAAATTAAACCCATTTAATTTAATTTACCAATCACACACATATTTCTGTCACCTTTATCATTATTATTTAATTCAATAGTAATAAATCCTCTTTCAATTTCATCAACGGGTCCCCATCATTATCATTAATAATAATTATTATTATTGACGCCCATTATTTTCATATAATTACTCCATATATCCCATAACATTATATTCAAGCATGGTTGGGAACCCCATTCACGTGCCTCTTCATGTTATTATTATGATAACAAATTATTATATAATAATAATATTTTAATGTTATTAACACAATTCCAACATTAATTGTGGAGAACCGCACAACGCCTCTTGTACAAGGTCACACCCATGCACCACATGCATTTCATTCCTTTATAATTTATTACATGAGCCTCATTTATTGTAATTTATTCCTTTATAACTTATTCCATGCGCCTCCCATAATTTTACTAAATATACTCGATTTTATTTCTTATATTCTACAATGATAAAATTAAAACCATTTTATCTAATTAACACCAAATATTTTCACGCCACCATTATCAATTACTATTATAGAAAATTATTATTACAACACGTGTCGTGTTTGACCACAAAATTTTTTTACAATGAAATGGACCGGAGAGGTCCGGGCCAATACACCAGATACCTCTCAAAACATTCTCGTCCTCGAGAATTAAAACCAACCCATAAAAGGGGGAAAGGTCCGAACAACCACCCCTCAAGATACCTCTCAGGCCTCTTGTCATAACAAGAAACAACCGACAACCCTAATTATGTGAGTTAGGAATTCCCTCTCCTATGTCGAGATATTATCCGCTTTAGGCGGCACTGACTCGCCTGCACGGGTTTAATCGCATCCGCATTAATGCCTCTCGATTAAGGACAGAGCCTTCCCACTTCCATATATTAGGATTTCCCAACTTACACTGCCCCCCAACACCATAAAAAACATCAATAAATTTCCCGAACACATGGATTGAGTAATTCCTTCTCCCATGTCGAGATATTATCCTCTTTAGGCGGCACTGACTCGCCTGCACGGGTTAAATCGCATCCACATTAATGCGTCTTGATTAGAGATTAGGTCTTCCCCTCCCCACATTATAGGGCTCTTCACGTACATTTAAAGAAAAGCGGGAAACAACATAGCATTATAGACTCATGAAAAACAAGGTCCAGGCCCAAATCATGGGCGAGAATGAGTTTCAACAATTGAGTGTGATGCTCCTGGATTTAAAAAAACATAAACGAGAGCATTTAGGTAAAACATGAAAAATCTCTCTCAATCTTTCGCCTTGCTGGGGTTACCAATTCTGTTGCGTGAAATTGTCCGCATCCCACTCCTCTGCATTTCTGTTAACATCCAAGTTCCATAGATGTACGGTAAACAAGGATCGCCTAAGCCTAAGTAGTAAGGAAAAACTCAATGTTTTAATTATCATTTTATTTCAATTTCTTTCCCAGAACACCAAAATCAAGTAAAACACAAACATGATGATGAATGTAACTTCCCTATGGTCTCTACCCTGCAATCAATATAGTCTCACTTGGTCGTTAGGTAGGCTCAGAGTCCTTGCATTGGATCATGGGGGGCCCTAAAATCCCGTGTCCTAGCCGGTCTTCCCAGGCCTATGTCACGCACCAAGATTAACGAACACTGTATCCCTACCATCCCATGAAATCCTCACTGTGCCTAACTCCAGACTCCATCCTATCTCTCAACCATCATCCTCTGATACCATTCTGTCACGACCCCCTCCCACCAAAGATGCCCCTCCTGAGCTGGAAATGGTGAAAGGGAGATAATGACCCCCGAGTCCCGCCTCCAGTAGGCCCCGGGATGGCGACTAGCACCAAGGGTATGAGTTTTCACAAATATGGGAGGCAATACCCTTTTTATTATTTTGGATCGGGAAATAGGACAAGTCAACCACCAAAAGGGAAAAAAGAACAAAGGTGCTGAAAATAAACCCAAACCAGTCCCATATGCATGTATAAATAAACTGAAACAGGTACAAGTACAAATAAGCTTAAAGTACAAGTGAGTACAGTACCAAAAGAAAAACAAGAAAACAGCAACTGCACAGCTCCCACTGCCTGACTAGTAGGGTCCCGCACAGCCCTGGTAGTCCTCCTGAAAACCTGAAATAACGTAGGGTGAGCATACAAGTATACTCAGTAGAGAACCTAAAGCTCTCGTGCACAAGTGGGGAGACACCCTAAGGTCCCGTGAGAAAACAGAAGAACCAGAAACTAACAAGGAAAAACTATCCACCCATCCTCACTAGTCACACTCACCAAGTAACACAAACATGTTTAGTATATATATAGAACAAAAGTATTGGGTACCCCGCACCATTTCCCACTTAATTAGATGCTGCTCTTCCTAACGGCTTACGTCCTGACGCTACAACACTCTTCCCGCCCGCACACACCTGGGCCAAACCACGCATCCCGCCCGCACACACATGGGCCTCACAACCACGCATCTCGCCCGCACACACCTGGGCCACAACCACTAATCTCGCTCGCACACACCTGAGCCACAACCACTAACTCGCTCGCAGACACCTGGGCCTCATCCCGAAGGTTCTTGGGAACGGTAAGCCTGCCCGAAGAGTCTTGGGCTAAAGGTGGCCTCAAGCCATCACAGCCTCCGAAACCTACCCGAAGAGTCTTGGGTGTAAGGTCACCACAAGCCATCATAGCCTATGGAAGAAGGAGAAGGAAAGAGCTAGTAACTAAGGGGGAAAACCCTCTCCCATAAAATGGGAGTGTTTGGAACTAGGTGCTTGACATGGGTGTGGTGCGACAAAACACAAAGATACAATTATATATATACATATACCAAACACACAGCCCAACCTATGTCTTCTTAAAAAGAGGAACTGAGCATGTTCCTCGACACTGCAACCACAAAGCATGCATCAACAACCAAACAATCATCCCCCAACCCCATTTAGGTTTTCATGTTTCATGCAATGGTTTAACAAATTATTACTACTGGGCGACTATCATCCAGACAAAACCTTTCATAGACATATCCCTGCCATCCACAACCAAGGTTAGGTAAAACACAATCAACCACATGACATTTCATTTACAAAAGATTATCACAACCATACAACATTCCATCATTCATTTATTTCAAAGTTCCACACATAAAACCCTTTCCACACACAAAAAAATTCCGCATTTGAAAACAACATTTACTTCCAAAACACTTTTCATAATCAAAAAACTTTTCATAAATAAAGGCATTTTCCACAACCAACCACATCCCATTTCAACCCCATCGTTTACAAAAACATTTCCCACAAAACAACCAAACCACCAACATGTTCATTATTCCAATTTTGTTCAACCGGGGTGATCACACAAGGTTTTCATTCTCATTTAATCATCCAGTCTTTACGTGCTTATCCATTTTCCATGTTTTAACAAAACCAACCACAAACAATTCAGATATCAATTGTGCACGCAAAGGCCACCAACGGCCTTGATTTTCAGTAGGCAAAGTCCTTTCAATCCAAAATCACAATCAGAAGATAAAGAAACTGGAAGGCAATAGAAACAGCACAAAACCCCAAACCCTTCTTTATCCGGTTATTATCTTTATTTAAAGTTCAACTGCATCCCATGAACAAAAGAAAAATATCCCACGCTGCATGTTTCACCAAAAAGAGAGAAGAAGGTAAACCCTTACCTCAAAAGGTCCCGATCACGTAGCATCCGACGACGTCCTTCGGTGTCCTCCGCCTTTTCCAAACCCAACAAACGCCTCCTAGGATGGAACCTAGATAAGGAAGGCCAGAAGGAAAGGTGACAAGTCCAGGCTTAGAAGCTTCTTCTCGTCGCTACGATCCTGTGGCCGCTGACGGATCGTAATTCGGAGCTCGGACAAAGAAGTTAGAGGAGGAATACTTCTCGATCGTCCAAGAGCGTCGTCGTGCGACAAAGAAGCGATCGATATGGAAGATAAAACATGACCTCATTCTTATATAGGTAATGAATAGGTAAATCCATATTCAGCGTGCATTAATGAATACACGATGTGACCGTACATACGTTACATGTTTTGATTGGTTAACACACAACACGTCACGCGGTTTCCACGTGTTTTAATAATAATGATAATTCTATCAAAATGTGGTGTTTCGTTGACCCGAGGCATGAGTCATAAAAGTTGCTCATTAATGGTCTTAAAATGACCGTCATAATTTCAGGGTTACGCTGTCACTGACGGATCGTCAATCTGATACCGTATGAGGGAGATACGTTGGATACAAGATCGCGTAATAATAATAATATTAAATCTATTAATTCATGAGCGTTTCGGGTACCCAATCCGAAAACCCGAAAAAGACATCCAATATTGGACTCATAATTTTCGTCTCGTAGTCAGGGTCTCACTGCCACTGACGGTTCGTGAAACCGAGGTCGCACGAAGAAGTTACGGAAAAAAAGTGTTTTATCAACAAAATTAATAATAACAATATTTTATTATTATTATTAATCAATTATTTATTTATTTTTCATAACTCCAAAAGCAAACACGTTTTGGAGTCTTCATGGGCGCTATAATTAAGCACCAATTCCTCCTTTTTCATTTATTTGTCTTTTATTTTTATTTCTCTTATTATTATTTTTTTGTTTCTCTCTCCAATCTATTTTTTTCTTTCATGATTCTCTCCTACCACCAAAAGTGGCACCTCCCATTTCTTTTACTCCATGTGGAACGCCCCAAACTCCATTCTCACTTCAACATTATTATTTAATAAAATTAATAATAATAAGACCCATAATTAAAGTACTAATTTAATCCCATTAAATTAGTTTACCATGGTTATTAAGTTAAAACCTTTCCATTCAATTAAATTCAAATAATTTAATCTACTAACCAAAAATTAAACCCATTTAATTTAATTTACCAATCACACACATATTTCTGTCCCCTTTATCATTATTATTTAATTCAATAGTAATAAATCCTCTTTCAATTTCATCAACGGGTCCCCATCATTAACATTAATAATTATTATTATTATTGACGCCCATTATTTTCATATAATTACTCCATATATCCCATAACATTATATTCACGCATGGTTGGGAACCCCATTCACGTGCCTCTTCATGTTATTATTATTATAACAAATTATTATATAATAATACCCTTTTAATGTTATTAACACAATTCCAACTTTAATTGTGGAGAACCGCACAATGCCTCCTGTACAAGGTCACACCCATGCACCCCATGCATTTCATTCCTTTATAATTTATTACATGAGCCTCATTTATTGTAATTTATTCCTTTATAACTTATTCCATGCGCCTCCCATCATTTTATTAAATATATTCGATTTTATTTCTTATATTTTACAATGGTTAAATTAAAACCATTTTATCTAATTAACACCAAATATTTTCACGCCACCATTATCAATTATTATTATAAAAAATTATTATTACAACATGTGTTGTGTTTGACCAAAAAATTTTTTTACAAAGAAATGGACCGGAGAGGTCCGGGCCATTACACGAACCCAAAAGTATTTTGGCCTAACATTTTATAGTATATTAGAATTTATCAGGGTATTAATTTAAGTCTACTATGTCCCATTCCAATTCATCCTTCTAGAATGCCTTTCGGTGCGTCTTTCTAGTGGATGCAAGCTAGATTCCATTTCGGGGGAAGAGTGGAAAAGTCACATCTCCATTAATTGTCCACCCACCTTTCCCAAAAAGAATTATTTAAAGGCACATGGAATGATGGGGGCTCGGCCAAATAATTTCAAAATGATTATTTAAGGTAGTATTGGTGGATTATTTTTATGATCTTGGAGCATTGTTATGACTGTAATGTTATTATGCCAAATTGTCAATGTAGCATTTTTCCATCTCATGTATGTTGTTTGAATCACATTAGTTTTCAATAAAAGTACTTCTTGTTATAATTTAATGTTCTTATTCATATGACTATGATACCTTTGCCTTATGTTGTGAACTTTTTCACACCATACCCTGTGATTTTGTTCACAGAACGGTGGAATGATCTTTATTTTTGGTGTTCTTACTTCTTCAATTCCACCCTCATAAGTATACATCCCATTTCTGATTAGAACATGTTAACAATGGAGGGATAGCTATTTTATGATTTGATCCAAGCGGGTAGAAAGGGGATAGATTGGATGTTATTTATCACTCTCTAAATGTTATTAATTTCTTTAATTTGAGTTTCATTCATTAAATGATTTTCTCTCATCCTATTCCTTATTGAATTTATTCACCCTACTTTTATGTGCTAATTAGATTCTTTACCTTGGAGTGATCATGAAAATGAACCTACAAGTGTATAGGTGATTAGTACATGTTTGAGGTGGTGTTTAGTCTGTATGTGATGAGGTTAGTTTTAATTCATTTCATTAATTCTTCTCATGTTAATGAAATTGAAATTGTAAATGAAAATGATAATTAATCCCATACACCCTGAGCAATAACCTACTATCAACTCACTTTCTCATAATTTTAAATCACATATATCTTTTAGTTCTATTTTAAAACCATCTAAAATCAACCCTAGTTGGCCACTTCATAGCAAAAAATTTATCTCTTTTCATTGAGGGTCTAAAGGTTCTTCTTCGGTCTCTGAGGATTCGACAACCCAAGCTGCAATGAAATCGACCGCTTTAACCTCAAAACATGGGTAAATTTGGGTGACAACAAATTTTGGCATCGTTGACGGGGACCAAGTAAGTTTCTTAGACCAAAAACCTTATTTTCTTACCCCCATTCTTCTATTCTCACCCAAATTCTCTTATTTTTTTCCATTTCTCGCTTTTTTTTGCGCATGTCTACCTACACCCGCGATAATTCAAACAGATCAGTTATGTTGGATAATTCAAGGATATGGGAGTCAATTTAATCTAAGGTATTGTTTACATTTGATCAAATTATTCTTGAGACTCCATATTCACCAATTAAAACTAGTCCAACATAGGGTATTCAATGAAATCAAATGGTAAACCCTGTGGGTGATTTAATGGGAAACCCAAAACAAGAAGCTCCAATCATAGGGAATGTGGTCGATCAAACCATGAACGACTACCTCAATCCCGCATGGACCAATTACCCTACATGAATTAGTCACAATTCCATAGGAGATGACAACTACATCTCTAAACCCCATGTCCTAAACCACCTTCCAACATTCCATGGAATGGTGTCTCAGATGCCCTACCTTCACATTAAGGAGTTAAATGACATTGTATAATCCATGTGTCCCCCCATCAACTTGAATCATCTAAAATGAGACTATTTCCCTTTTCATTAAAGGATAGATCTAAATATTTTCTAAAAAATTTTAGACAATCATCCATCAACTCTTGGGACTAATTACAAAGGGAATTATTCAAAAAATACTTTCCCCACCACAAAACCATAGCACCTAAAAAGAGCATCCAAACCATTTTTGAAAAAGGGGGAGAGTAATTCTATGAAACATGGGAGAGATTCAAATACACCCTAAACATGGTTCCACGCCATGGTTTTCCTATTCTTGAACAATTGATAATTTTCTATGAAGGTTTGGGCTCGGGGAACAAACAATTCATTGACATGATGTGTAATGGGACCATTAAAAACAAATCCCCAAATGATGCTTATGAGTATCTAGAAATCCTTTCTGAACAAAACCAAACAAGTGTAAGATCACCTTATTATAAAAATCCACAAATAACTATTATAATGCATACACATAGATAAGAGAAAAACCATAGGGAAAAACATTCAACACTATATTTGAAGGTTGAAGAGATAAACCATAGGAAAATCCATGAAATCCAAACTGTAGTCCTTGTTTGCACAAACTACGACAAGAATGACCACAAAACAGAATACTTCTCTACAATTATATCCATCATGGATGTTCTTTTAGTAGGGCCACCTGATGAATTAAATGCCCTAAACATTAAAAATACTTAATACCTAAACACAATCAACCCAAGGTATAATGACCACCCAGGCTTCCGATGGAAAGATAACAAAAAACATAGCCAACCACATGGACCAAACCTATAACTGACACAAACTTTTCAAAACCATAACCACCTCTAACCACAACCAATCCAATACCAACATCCTCCAGTCCAATACCAACAACCCATCCAACAGCCAATGTATCCCCCTCAGATAACCCAACCAATACAAGCCCCTTCCCAATCTGTCCCTCTCGCAATACTTGATCAACTGTGGAAACAAATGGAAAGGATGAAATCAGAAGTCTCTTCCCTAAAACAAGAACTTCAAACCATCCAAATAGGAAAGGAACCCCTGCATACACAATCCATTCCACAACAAACAATATGGAAAGTGTCAAGTTTCCCATAAACAAATCATGAACAACTAAAGGCTGTGACTTTTCTATGAAGTGGGATATCAATTGAGAAACCAGAAAAAATTATTCATAAAATATATAAATCTTCAAACACTAATAAAAATTCTAATGAACCACATGATCAAACTGAAAAGCATGATAACATTGTTAAAGAAACAACCCTTTAAAAAACAACCCCACAACCTGCACTATTCTTCAAAGCATGAGGGGGAAAACCAAGCCTGAATTGAGTGAAGCATTGAGGAAAATATTCTCACAAGTCATGTTGAACATTCCACTCCTCGGTGAAATTGAAACCATTCATTCATACTCAATGTACCTTATGAGATTGTGCACTTTTAAAAGAAAATTTTCACCTAAAAACCAAGTCCTTTTGGCTACTAATGTGAGTACCACCATTCAAGGGACCATTCCTCCTATGTTAAAAAACCTGGGATTCCCTCACATCAATGTTGAACTAAGAGAGTTCAATGTTGTCAAGGCCTTATGCGACCTAGGTGATAGTGTCAATATCATCCCATATGATGTGTACTGCCAATTAGGCATAGAAGAGATCCATCCCACATCTATCGCACTTCAACTTGTTGATCATAGTATTAAGGTTCCCAAAGGGATCTTAAAGGATATATTGGTGAAAGTTGAAAATTTCATTTACCAAGCTGACTTCATTGTTCTGGACAATCAACCAAGCTTATGTCCTAGGTGGAAAACCCCAATCATCCATGGTCGTCCCTTCCTTGCAACAATCAACTTTATTATACAAGTCTGAACTGGGATCATGACCATCACATTAGGAAACATGAGTCTAGACTTGAACATCTACAATTAAAACTATCAAATTGGGGATGATGAAGAGATCCATGAGGTTTATTGTATAGGTAGTGTTGATAGAGAACTCAAGGAACATCAAGGAATTACAGAATGATGTTTACATCAATAAGAGATTGATTTTCTTTGTTGACATGAGGGAAATTTGTCTCCTTGGATAGAATCTCTTTCAGATAGCTCTATTGACGATTTTCAAAAATTACCAATCAATGATTCCATCGATTAAATCAATAATATCATGTCCATACCCACTCATGACACTACTCTAGCTAATTTAGTGGATAAAAATTCTTTTCACTAGGAACCAATTTTGTCAAGAAGTCTGAATAAGGAAACTGAGTTCAATACAAAGTATCATCCTTTCCTAGAAATTGATAACCACTAAGATCTTGAAATTAAGTTTTTACCTTCATCACTCAAGTATGCGTTCTTAGGGTATAATAAATCCTTTCATGTTTTCAGATATTCCTCTCTTGAAGCCGATCATGAGAGGATGATTTTAGATGTCTTTTAGAGACATAAAAATCCATTGAATGGACCCTATTTCATATTACTGGGATTATCTCACTTATCGGGACTCATAGACTTGTTCTAGAATCCGATTCAAAGCCATCTCATCAACCTCAGTAGTGATTCAATCCTAATCTCATGGATGTAGTGAGAAAATAACTTTTTAAATTGTTAAAAGTTGGTATCATCTATCCTATAGGTGAGAGTGAGTGGGTTAGACCAATCCATGTGGTTCCAAAGAAGGCTGTAATCATAGTAATTACCAATAACGATAGAGAAATGCTTCCAACAAGGGATAGTAGTCGATGGAGTGTCTGTATTGACTATAGTAAGCTCAACTCTTGTACAAAGAAAGACCATTTCCCCTTTCCCTTTATTGATCAAGTCCTCGAGTGAGTGGCGGGTCATCAGTTCTAATGCTTCCTAGATAGATTCATAGGGTATAATCATATCTATGTCTCCTTAAAAGATCAATGAAAACAACCTTCCCTTGTCCATTCGGCACGTTTGCCTTTAAGCGCAGGCCCTTTGGGTTATGTAATGCCCCTAGTACCTTCCATCGGTGCATGATGGGAATCTTCTCGGACATGGTGGGGGATTGTTTAGAGGTCTTCATGGATGACGTCTCTATGTTCGGGGATACTTTTCAGGGATGCATTTTAAATGTTCAAAAGATTTTTTCAAGACGTGAGGATAAGAATCTCATTTTAAATTGGGGAAAATGCCATTTCAGGGTAAGGGAAGGACATGTGCTAGGTCATCTAGTATCTGGTATAGGGATTGATTTAGATAAAGCTAAGGTTGACATCATTCATCACCTTCCATGTCCTAAAAATGTTAAGGAAGTGGGGTCCTTATTAGGTCATGTTGGTTTTTATAGAAGGTTTATTACGAATTTCATTCTTATTTCTCGACCACTCTTTACTCTATTGGTAAATGATGATCCATTTTTATGGATAGAATGTTATGAGAAATCAATCTCTACACTCAAGTAAACTATTATATCACTTTCTAGAACATGTGTCATGCAAGTGACTTCACTGTAGGTGCATTCTTAGGACAACGGTGTGAGAAAACTCCATGTTTCACTGCTTATGCAAGAAAATCATTAAATGATGCACAAATTAACTACACTACCACTAAGAAATATTTTCTTGCTGTTGTCTTTGCTTTAGAGAAATTCAGGTCTTATCTCTTAGGATCACCCATCATTGTCTTCACTGACCATTCATCCCTAAAACACCTTTTCCAAAAACAAGATGCCAATGCTAGATTGATTAGGTGGGTCGTTATTCTTCAAGACTTCAATTTAACCATTAAAGAAAAAAAGGGTGTTGGAAATGTTGTAGTTAATCACCTATTTAGGATGGAATTCAAAGACAAATCACACCACCTCTCTATGTCTGGTTCATTTCCTGATGAGAACCTCTATTAAGTGAGTGATTTCCCTTTCTATACTGACATATCTAGCCATTTTGTGACAGGTGAAATTCCAAAATTCCTGGGGACCCAAGGTAATAGTAAATTTTTTTCTGATGTCAAAAAATATGTGTTTGAGATCCTTACCTCTTCATGTTCTGTCATGATCAAATCATCATGAGATGTGTTCCTGAGTCTGTGGAAGAGTACATTCTAAAAAAATTTCATGGAGAGGCATGTGGAGGACACTTTTCTACCAAGAAATCCACTACAAAGGTCCTCTAATGTGGTTCTAATGGCTGAACCTCACTAAGGATTCCTTCCAATTCTGCAAAAGTTGTCCTCAGTGTCAGCAATTATGATACATTAGCAAAAGGAAACTAATACCCTTCACTCCCATTATGGTCATTGAAATCTTTTATTGTTGGGGAATTTATTTCATGGGACCCTTTTCAAACTCTAAGGGATACCTCTACATCCTATTAGATATTGATTACATCGCAAAATGGGTTGAGGCCATTCTGACCAAATATAATGATCATCAAGTTGTGATCTGATTCCTAAAAGAGCATATCTTTTCTATATTTGGAATTACGAGGGCTATAATCAGTGATCATGGAACCCATTTATGCAAACTCCCATTCTCTTCACTCATGTCTACGTATGATATTATTCATAAAGTTTCCATTGCATACCGTCCTCAAACCAACAGTCAAGCTGAGTTAGCAAATAGAGAAATTAAGAAAATTCATGAAAAACATATCAATCCCTCTAGGAATGATTGGCCCGAGGAACACCTAGATTCCATTTATGCATATCGAACTATTTTCAAAACTATCCTAGGCATGTCATCGTATATATTAGTTTATGGAAAATCATGTCATTTAACTATTTAAATTGAGCCCAAGGCCTTTTGGGAAATAAAAAATTTAACTTTGAAATTTCATTGGCTGTAACGAAATGGAAATTATATCTTAATGAAATCAAGGAACTTAGGATGGAGGCTTATAAAAATTAAAGGATCCATAAATCAAATGTTCAAGCCTACCAATCTAGGAATCTCATTGTCTAACACTTTGAACCGAGAAAATTAGTGCTCTTGTATAGTTGGAAACTTCATCTACACCCGGGAAAGCTATGTTCTAGATGGTCTGGTTCATACCTAGTGCATCATGTGTACCCTCATGGGGAAATAGAGATTCAGGATCCCACAAGTGGTCATGTATTCAATGTAAATTGGAATAGGTTTAAAATATTCATTGAATCATTCAATAAATAAGAAACCAAAAAGGATTTAACTGTGACAACATATGAAACATAAAAAAATTAATAGATTTAGGGTATATGTTGGGACAACAATGTTAAAAAAAAGTGTTGCATGGGAGGCAACCCATGGTTTTTATATTTCCAATCGTTGTGAATCATCTTTTATTTCATTCTTTTTCATTTCTTTGTTTTTTAAAAAAAATAGATTAATGATATGTTCTTCATTTATGAGTAAGGATGGGAATGAAATGGGTGCATTGTATTTATCTTTGTCACGCGGTGTGATCCCTGACTAATACCTTACCCAGAAAATTTAAATAAGGCAATGTATCATCATTTTGATTTAAAAAAATAGAAATTATTGAAATTTTATTCTTTTATGAGTACATATGTGTATAAAAGGGGAGCAACGTATTCATCCATGTCATGCGGTGTGATCCATGAGTAATACCTTATCCATAAAATTTAAGGAAGACAATGTATCATCAATTTTATTATAAAAAAAAATTAATAACAATGAAACCCATAAAAATGTTAATACATGGTTTTAAATAAATTTTATTTGTTGTTTTTTTGTCTGGTTTTTTCTTCTTTGTATGTTCAAGGACTATTTAGGGTGATACATATTCGTTCAAGGAGGTTCCTAAATCATCTAAGAGATCAAAGGTGTAATCTGGAGCATCATGAACTTCAACTTAAAAAAACTAGGTGAATTTTTCCATTTTATTATTTAAAATTAATTTTAGAACAACTATCATCTACCACTACCCCTTACAATCATTCATTTCTTTAAACATCAGGGACAATGTTATTTTATGTTGGGGGATATTAAATAAAAAAACTGTGTGCACAAAAAAAATGTGTGGAAGGAAAAATTTTCATAAACCTTGAACAGGATAACACACATTGCAAACTCTAAAATGGAGTATCAAAGAATTATGCATTCCTTGATTATAATTTTAATGCAAGTTTAGGTTCATGTGCATAGTTTTTGGAATGTGCGGTTGTCCGATTTCATTTTTCATCGTAATATTTTCATCCATTTAATTAAAAAAACACAATGCACATCCACTAGATGATGCGGTTTTAGCATGAGTTCTTGGTGACCAAGAATAAATAGCATAGGTTTGGAGATCATTTTAATTTTAACATCATTATTCAAAAAACAATTTGCGCGTAGAGCAATTAATTGACCTAATGTGTGGATTTTGACACTTGGGAATCCTGACTCCATAGTTTTCTAGCCCAGAGTAAGGAATTCTATATCAATTTTTTGTAATTTTATTTTGTTTTTGATTGAGTTAACTTGAGTTGATTCCCGAGTATGTGGGTTTCACTTGGTTCCCTATGTTCTTTGAGCTTGGGAGTCATTTGAAAATTCTTGTTGCATGGGTTGACAAGATTGAGTTCAATTTCAATCACCATGGATAAATTGAAAAACAATGAAAACAAAATAAAAACAAAATAAAAAATGAGTATTCATCTTAATATTAAAATTTTATTTCTCCTAGCGCTTCCATCTTTTCTCCCTCGAATGAAAATGAACCCCCTTGTCTACTGTGATGCACAACACTTCATCATGCTTAACTGAATTTGGATGAAATATGGCGATGAATTTGAACAAAGGAATTGGCTTGGGCTTGGGATATACCAATGGAAATAGCTTGTTTTAAATGATTTTTATGTGTTTCAAAATTGTTTGTTATGTAACACCCCAGGTAAATAAAGAATATAAAATCTTTATATTTATCCATATTTGTGAATCAAATATTAATATGACTTTAAATGGGATGCTATGCTCGATGGCGTACCCAATACGCAACAACGAGTTTCTTGGAAATCTTACATTGCACTCTTATAATAAAATAATATTATTTTAAATGGTATTTAACATGTAGCCATTGTATTGGCGGGAATGGATATAAATAACTAAAATATTATTATATATGTTATTAAATCTTTTTACATATATCCAAAAAAATATAAAGGCTTAAAATACGGAAAGAATTCAATTTTAGGCGTATATGCCCTAGTTTTCAATAAAGGTTCACTTATCGCCTTTTGATGGCGAACCATCATTAAATATAGTATTTCTCACTCTTATACATTCTATTGGACCAAATAAAACTATTCTTAATGATCGAGACATCAAAATTTACTTTGTGTAAATTTTTGGTATCTTTCCGATAAAGTGCATTTTTTAATGAATAGTGTAAAATGTTGTATTTTAATTCAAAAACTCTTTTTAAACTAATTTATTTACATGATTATATTATCTTTTGATTTTTTTAAAGTGAAATTAGAATATATTTTTACCATTTAATCCAATGGTGTTCATTGGAATAAATTTCACTTTGAAATTAGACTTAAACTGGTGTCAATCTTTTGATACTTATTGTTTTATAAAAACACGCTATTAGCTCTGACAGCGGGAATTGATTATTAAATTAATTAATGTGACTTAAATGTTTTGAATTTTATAAAATATACTTCATTTTTGAATTCAGAATATCAAATATTTCTTAGGGTGAATTTTTGGTAATTTTCTGAAATACTTCAATTTTTTATGAATAGTGAAACCACTAAGTGGTACTTATAAAAACTGATTTTCCGTTTAAATGAAATTTTTCCATCATTGTGTTTTGAATTTAAAAAATCCGACATACATGGTTTTCATTAAGAAGTCAAATGTGGTTCAATGGGATTAAAATAATTTTTTGGTGAATAGTAACTTATTAAGTTTTTAATCGCGGTTAGTGGTAATTAGTGTAATTTAAGGTAAAATTGATATTATAAAAATGTGAAAACACCATGAAACTTGTCCTACCCATATTGTATGAGTCATGGCCGACCAGAACAACCCATGGGTCGATTTAGGGGACCCTATGGATCCTCTTGGGTGTGATAATGACTTTAATGCCTTTTTTTAAAATAAAGGTGAAAATGACAGTAACATAAATTGTTTTACTAAAAAAAATTTTATAAGGGGTTATACTTATTATAATTTTGTCTATAAATACTATTTGGAAAGATAATAAGATTTCCTACATCAGGATATTTTATTTATAATTTTTAGACATTAAATAAATTAATTTAATTATGACATAATGATGATACAACGATGACCTCATTAATGAACAGTTTAAATAAAATGAAACGATAATATAAAATATAAGACCTACACTAGTACAAAAACTATTGGATGGGAATATTTCGAAGCCTTATCATCTTATCTTCGAAATATATCAATTTGGGACCTTATAAATTCGAAACACTTTTGAAAATAAAATAATAGTTTCATGATTTCCAAAAGTGCCCCTCCTCTCCTCTTATAAAAGGCCCCCACCTCTACCTCATTTCACACACTCCTCAAGCCTTTTTCTTGGCCATCCCCTGACCATTTACTCTCTCCACATCCCTCTCCTCATCCTAGAGGATTCCCTTTGGGAATAATCCTTTCAAAGGAAGCCTTTAGGCTCAAATCAAAAGGAGTTACACTTTTAAAGGTAATTCATTCTCTCATGTTCATTTGTTTTATTTTTCTTCTCCAACCCCCTAAACTCTTTTTATTTACTTATTTTGTAACCACACCAGTATCTTCAATATACTAGGATGTTGTTATAAGATTTATTCGAGCTACACTCTCACACAACTACATCAAATGGTTAAAGAACATATGGTTTCCCTGGATGGTGAAATTATGCCTCCTGAAACGATGATTGTTCACTACTCATTTAACACCTTCAAAGGTGTCCATTAAGATGTCACTATATTTATATATGATATATAATATGTTTAATTTTTTACTTAATCTTCTGTATTTTTCATTTTTGGCTTAACTTTATGGCTTCCATTATGGGTATACACGATATCTTCATTTTAGGAAGTGTGGACTACCGCCCCCTCAAAGTGATGTGATTCGTTAATGCCATATGTGGGACGTATAAAGGAAGGATTTAATGTTATTATATATTATTTTATACAGGAATTATTATATACCTCTATATCATTGTTATTTCTTTCCATTAAAGTATGAGATAGAAATGAAAGTAGCGTTCATGCGTACGTACGGCTTACCGTCTCCATGAACGGTGCATTTCATTTCTTATCCCCAAATGTAATGTACTATTAAAAGTACATGTATATAATAGATATATATAATGAATTATATATCTAAATTATGATTATAATTATGGAATTAAAATATATATACCTCTCATTTAGTTTTAATAACATTAATATGACAAAGAAATGAAAGTAGCGTGCATGCATACGTAAGGCTTACCGTCTCCATGAACGGTGCATTTCATTTCTGACCTCTAAATGATTATGTAATATTATAAATACATGTATATGCTGGATATATATGATATATATGATATCAAAATCAGGAATGTCATTCTGTATATAAAGAACCTTTGACCACACGAACAACATGTAATTGAAAGAAGTCCACTTTCGACTTAAGAACCAAATATCGACAAAACAAACACTATTAACTTAAATGGTTACATAATGTTAATAACATGGAAATAAGTGATATAAAAGGAATAATGAACTTTTAAAAGGTCCTTAATCATTTAGAAATTAACTCAAGTTTATTATTCAGGATTTTAAAGGAACGAACAAGACAAGTCAGACTTGAGGTAAGGGATCTTACTCCTCTCTTTCTTTTTAAGTACACTCTTTTATGTCATTCCCTATAAATCTCATCCTTATTGTTATTTGGATGTTATTTTATATTACACTTACTTTAATTTTTATGTTAATGTGATGAGAGACCCTATTCTCTCTCATCAATCCATTTTGGGATGTTTTGAGTGGCGCTGTTAGGCTGCCGAATTTCCGTAAGAGATCTAACCTCTCTCTTTCTATTTAAGTACTCTCCTTTATGTCACTTCTTTTAAGCTCATATTTGTTATGTTGGGGTATGTTATTTTATATTCATCTTTTTATAAACATTAAGTTAATATGATGAGATACCTTATTTGATCTCATCAATCCATTTTTGTAAGTTTTATGTGGCGCCGTTATGCTGCCGAGTTTTCGTAAGGGATTTTTCATATCACTTTTATTTCTGTGAGATTTATGCTACATTTTCAAAAATTTCCTTTGATTGGTGAATGTACTGCCCATTATTCTACTTTTTGTGTAATATGATTTCGTTTATGAGTATTTACATCAATGATTTATTGTCCTTCTTTCATGGGGTGTATGTTTTGAAAGATACCCAAGTCGGTAAGGGAACCTTTCACCCTCCTCTTTTTTAAAAGACTTATTTTGTTGGGTCTTTTAATTTACATATTGTTATGTTGGGATATGTTCTCATATATCCTTATTGATGTCAATTTTATGTCCATGTGATGAGATACACTTTTTATCTCTCATCATCTCATTTTGATGTGACGCCGTAAGGCTGTCAGGGGAACTTCTTAACCCAATTTCGATTTCTTTGGGTTCAACATGTAGTTATTGAATATGTCATCCTTTGATTATGTGTTAATGACCTTTTTATTATTTTACACTTAATATCCACTTATATTTGGTGTATTCATTTTTCACACATAATTATGTAATTGATTTATCCTTTAACCAAGGATACCATCTTTGTATGAGACTTCGTCTCAATCTCCATTCATTGAGGCATATTTTTTTATACACAACCTTCTTTTATACGGTGTATAAACCCCTTTGACTTTTACATTTATCCAAAAAGAATCTTTTTTATACGAATCTTTTTACAAAATGACAAAAGGGAATGTTTTTGTCATACGTATGCGGCAATAATGACTTCTCTGCCGTCGTGACCATTATTTGAGTTTCAACTTCCTCTACAAGCTATACCTTCTTTCTAAAAGAAAAATAAATACCATGTTTTACCTTTATCTTATTTCGGTATTGAAAATGGTTTTCATAAGTTATTTTTATATCAATGTGTATTGTTGATATCTTGTGATTGAAATGTGGAAATGTTATGTTTCCTTTATGCATGTTTTATGTGATACGATTATGTTATGGTTCTTGGGAATTGTTATGAAGAATGGGTGGTCCGTGATAAACTAAGGGCGGGTGAGCCCGATATAGCTCTCCAATGCATTGGGTAAAGCGAAGGAGTGAAATGTTAAGGTTTCTCTGAAGAGATTTAGGGAATATACTGTGATGGGTATTCCAAACGTAACCAAGAGGGTTACTCCCTACGTAAGAATGTTATGAATGCCTCAAGTTACCTTTATGTCTTATTATTTGTATGATTTATTCATGGTTTTATGAGGTATGTTGAAGTGCCTATGTTTTATGGGTAAAGTATGATTTCATTCTTATGTATATATGAACTCATGTTTCCTTTCCATATTTTTATAAACCTTACTGAGCTTTTTATGCTCATCCCAAGTTTTTGAAATGATTTTCACAGGTCAAGGGAACGGTACAAGATGTGATGATAGTGTCAAGGATGTGTCAAGAAAGAATCCATGTTTTTTTTTCAATATGATTCTCTTGATGGAAAGAATGAATACTGTCTTTTATGTAACCACTTTGTTTAAATGTGGAATGTAACGCAAGTTTCATGATCTAATTCTCTAAAACTCTAAACCTGAAAAGATCCTCAATGTGTAATCCTGTAATAACTCAAGATTAAGTAAGGTTTATGGTTGGGGCCTTATAGTTGGTATCAGAGGTCGGTTTAGATAATTTTAGAGGTTAGGGTATTCTCAAAGCATAAGTGACAGTACCATAATGGAAAGGATTTCAGAAAGAATCCTAGTTTTAGATAAAGTTAATGAGTAATTATATCTTAGTGGTTATCTCCCTCATTAGTACATGATAGTCTTGTTGATATACTCACACTGACATTTCTGTTTTTAGTGAAATGATGGATCTAGCAGGCACCAAAGAGAGAACGGGTTTGAAGGAAACGGTGGTGGTTCTCTGATTAAGAGACTGTATGAAATGGGGGATTCAATGATGAATCTCATGGTTGTTCTAAACCAACTATCAAGGAGTCATGATCAACCACTTTAACCTTGGTATGTTCTATAATGCATCATGTATGAGATGACCAAATCGATGTGGAAGATTAGGTAATAATTATAAAGGTAACCATTAGAGTTTATATGATCCTTACTTTTGAGGTAATTATCGGTTATTATATGATATGGTGGAAAATGAAAGGCATGAGATAAACCTGAGGTTAAAATATGTAATGATCATTTTTGATGATTTTATCTCTTTTTGGAGAATGATTTAAGAATTATATATTTTTGGAAAAAGGACAACACACAGACCGTGTGACAAACCATCGCGTCGGACAAAGCTGCAGGAATCGAACCCACAACCAAAGTGTGACTGGTATTTATCGCCTAACACTGGACTACGTGAAGTCCCTGGTTAGTTTGACTGATTATTTTTAGTTATATGATATTATGAATTAAGAGTAAGTTGATTTTGGGTTATTTATGAAAATGATTAACCTATCATGGAGGATATGTGATTAGGTTAATTACTTTTCAATACGGGGCTTTAGGAGCAACTGGTGTTGTTTGGAGATAAATGTTACGATTTAACTTGGAAGACTATGTGACAAAATCTTTCAAATATATGGATTTCAATCTTAGTTTTCTTTACATTGAAGAATTTTATGGACAAATTTTTTATCGAATGGTCCTCAATGAAATTTGGGTTTTGTTGGAAAAATTTTGGAGATTAAGAATATATTTTCTTTTTATAAAGTGTTATCCTTTTCTAGATTATCAGATCTTGTACTAACCTTTTTGGTTTTGGTTTTGGTTAAAGTCTAAATGCATGGGAATTATATATTTCTCTTTTTTGGGTTAGGTGATTCTCTAGAAGTTGATTATAGTACTCTTAATGTGAAGAAGTATTCCGAGAAACTCGTCTTTTGGAAAAAAATATGAGTTTGATTAAGGAATCTAGTAAATGTTGAAAGTCAACATGATATGTGATTATGTTTCCTTATGAATAAATTTCTCAATAAAAAGTAACTTAAAACAAAAATGTTGTCTATTAACTTTTCCTACTGGGGAATCGAACACCATTTAACCCATAACAAGTTTGTGATTTTCTTACTGTTAACTTTCTCCTAAACATGTTTTCTACCACTCTCCATCAGAACATGACCCTATGTTTTCTCCTCCATGTCCATGTTTTCCTACATGGAATCCTAGTATGGGTTAACTTGGGTGACCTCTATACTTATCTTTCTTTATTTTAAAGTGATTGTTTTACCGACTCTTGTTTCGATGTGGGATTTTCCAGGAAGTTTCCAAGCTCAATTTTAAAAATTGCGAGGACGCAATTCCCAAAAGGGGGGAAGGATGTAACACTCCAGGTAAATAATGAATATGACATCTTTATATTTATCCATATTTGTGAATAAAATATTAATATTACTTTAAATGGGATGCTATGCTCAATGGCGTACCCAATACACAACAACGAGTTTTTTGGGAATCTTACATTGCACTCTAAGAATAATATAATATTATTTTAAATGGTAGTCAACATATAGTCCTTGTATTGGAGGGAATGGATATAAATAACTAAAATATTATTATATATTTTTTTAAATGTTTTTACATTTATCCAAAAAAATATAAAGGCTTAAAATACGGAAAGAATTCAATTTTAGGCATATATGCCCTAGTTTTCACTAAAGGTTCACTTATCACCTTTTGATGGCGAACCATCATTAAATATAGTTTTGGTCACTCTTATACATTATATTGGACCAAATAAAACTATTCTTATGGATCAGGACCTCATAATTTACTTTGTGTAAATTTTTGGTATCTTTCCGATAAAGTGCATTTTTTTAATGAATAGTGTAAAATGTTGTATTTTAATTCAAAACCTCTTTTTAATCTAATTTATTTATATGAATAGATTATCTTTTGAATTGGTTTTAAAGTGAAATTAGAATATATTTTTACCATTTAATCCAATGGTGGTCATTGGAATAAATTTCACTTTGAAATTAGACTTAAACTGGTGTCAATCTTTTGATACTTATTGTTTTATAAAAACACGCTATTTGCTCTGACAACAAGAATTAATTATTAAATTAATTAATGTGACTTATATATTTTGAATTTTGTAAAATATACTTCATTTTTGAATTCGGAATATCAAATATAGCTTAGGGTGAATTTTTGGTAATTTTCTGAAAAACTTCAATTTTTGATGAATAGTGAAACCACTAAGTGGTACTTATAAAAACTGATTTTCCATTTAAATGAAATTTTTCCATCATTGTGTTTTTAATTTCAAAAATCCGACATACATGGTTGTCATTAAGAAGTAAAATGTGGTTCTATGGGATTAAAATAATTTTTTGGTGAATAGTAACTTATTATGTTTTTAATCGCGGTTAGTGGTAATTAGTGTAATTTATGGTAAAAATGACATTATAAAAATGTGAAAACACCATTACACTTGTCCTAACCCTATTGGATGAGTCATGGCCGACCGATACAACCCATGGGTCGATTTAGGGGACCCTATGGAGCCTCTGGGGTGAGATAATGACTTTAATGCCTTTTTTTAAAATAAAGGTGAAAATGACAATAACATAAATTGTTTTACTAAACCAATTTTTAGAAGGGGTTATACTAATCATAATTTTGTCTATAAATACTATTGGGAAATATAAATAGATTTCATACATCAGGATAATTTTTTTATAATTTTTAGACATTAAATAAATTAATTTAATTATGACATCATGACGATGCAACGATGACCTCATTAATGAACAGTTTAAATAAAATGAAATGATAATATAAAATCAAAGACCTTCACTTGTCCAAAAACTATTGTATGGGAATATTTAGAAACCTTATCTTCTTATCTTATAAATATATCAATGTGGGATTTTAGAAATTCGAAACACTTTGGAAAATAAAATAATAGTTTCATGATTTCCAAAAGTGCCCCTCCTCTCCTCTTATAAAAGGCCCCCAACTCTACCTCATTTCACACACTCCTCAAACCTTTGGCTCGGCCATCCCCTGCCCATTTACTCTCTACACATCCCTCTCCTCATCCTAGAAGATTCCCTTTGGGCATAATCCTTTCAAAGGAAGCCTTTAGGCTCAAATCAAAAGGAGTTGCACTTTTAAAGGTAATTCATTCTCTCATGTTCATTTGTTTTATTTTGCTTCTCCAACCCCCTAAACTCTTTTTATTTACTTCATTTGAAACAACACCAGTATCTTCAATATACTATGATGTTTTTACAAGATTTATTCGAGCTATAATCTAACATAACTACATCAAATGGTTAAAGAACATACGGTTTCCGTGGAAGGCGAAATTCTGCCTCCCGAAACGATGATTGTTCACTACTCATTTAACACCATCAAAGGTGGCCATTAAGATGTCACTATATTTATATATGATATATAATATGTTTATGTTTTACTTAAGCTTCTGTATTTTTCATTTTTGGCTTACCTTTATGGCTTCCATTATGGGTATACGCGATATCTTCATTTTAGGAAGTGCGGACTACCGCCCCCTCAAAGTGATGTGATTCCTTAATGCCATACGTGGGAAGTATAAAGAAAGGATTTAATTTTATTATATATGATGTTATACTGGAATTATTATATACCTCTATATCATTATTATTTCTTTCCATTAATGTATGAGATAGAAATGAAAGTAGCGTTCATGTGTACGTACGGCTTACCGTCTCCATGAACGGTGCATTTCATTTCTTATCCCCAAATGTAATGTACTATTAAAAGTACATGTATATAATGGATATATATAATGAATGATATATCTAAATGATGAATATAATTCTGTAATTAAAATATACAAACCTCTCATTTAGTTTTAATTCCATTAATATGACAAAGAAATGAAAGTAGTGTTCATGCGTAAGTACGGCTTACCGTCTCCATGAACGGTGCATTTCATTTCATACCTATAAATGATTATGTAATATTATAAATACATGTATATGCTGGATATATATTATATATATGATATCAAAATGAGGAAGGTTATTCTGGATATAAAGAACCTTTGACCACACGAACAACATGTAATTGTAAGAAGTCCACTTTCGACTTAAGAACCAAATATCGACAAAACAAACATTATTAACTTAAATGGTTACATAATGTTTATAACATGGAAATAAGTGTTATAAAAGGAATAATGAACTTTAAAAAGGTCCTTAATCAAGTATAAATTAACTCAAGTTTATTATTTAGGATGTTAAAGAAATGAACAAGATAAGTCGGACTTGAGGTAAGGGATCTTACTCCTCTCTTTCTTTTTATGTACACTCTTTTATGTCATTCCCTCTAAAGCTAATCTTTCTTGTTATTGGGATGTTATTATATATTACACTTACTGTAATTTTTATGTTCATGTGATGAGAGACCCTATTCTCTCTCATCAATCCATTTTGGGATGTTTTTAGTGGTGCCGTAAGGCTGCCGAATTTCAGTAAGAGATCTAACCTCTCTCTTTATTTTTAAGTACTCTCCTTTATGTCACTTTTTTTAAGCTCCTCATTGTTATGTTATGGGATGTTATTTTTTATTCCTATTTCTATAAACTTTAAGATAATATGATGAGATACCCTATTTGATCTCATCAATCCATTTTTGTAAGTTTTATGTGGCATCGTTAGGCTGCCGAGTTTTCGTAAGTGATTTTTCATCTCACTTTTATTCCTGTGAGATTTATGCTACATTTTCCACAATTTCCATTGAGTGGTGTATTTACTGCCCATTATTCTACTCTTTGTGTAATATACTTTTGTTTATGAGTATTTACATCAATGATTTATTGTCCTTATTTCATGGGGTGTATGTTTTGAAAGATACCCAAGTCGGTAAGGGAACCTTTCACCCTCCTCTTTTTTAAAAGACTTATTTTGTTGGGTCTTTTAATTTAAATATTGTTATGTTGGGATATGTTCTCATATATCCTTATTGATGTAAATTTTATGTCCATGTGATGAGATACACTTTTTATCTCTCATCAACTCATTTTGATGTGACGTCGTTAGGCTGTCAAGGGAACTTCTTAACCCAATTTCAATTTCTTTGGGTTCAACATGTAGTTATTGAATATGTCATCCTTTGAATATTTGTGAATGACCTTTTGATTATTTTAAACTTAATATCCAGTAATATTTGGTGTATTAATTTTTCACACATAATTATGTAATTGATTTATCCTTAAACGAAGGATACCGTCTTTGTATGGGACTTCGTCTCAATCTCCTTTAATTAAGGCATATTTTGTTTTGTACACAACCTTCTTTTATACGGTGTATAAACCCCTTTAAATTTTACGTTTATCCAAAAGGAATCTTTTTTATACGAAGCATTTTACAAAACGAAAAAAGGGAATGTTTTTGTCATACATATGCGGCGACAATTACTTCTCTGCCGTCGTGACCATTATTTGAGTTTCGGATTCCTTTACAAGACATAACTTCTTTTTAAAAGAAAAATAAATACCATGTTTTACCTTTATCTTATTTTGGTATTGAAAATGGTTTTCATAAGGTTTTTTATATCAATGTGTTTTTTGATAACTTTTGATTGAAATGTGGAAATGGTATGTTTCCTTTATGCATGTTTTATGTGATACGATTATGTTATGGTTCTTGGTCATTGTTATGAAGAACGGGTGGTTCTGTGATAAACTAAGGGTGGGTGAGCCCGATATAGCTCTCCAATGCATTGGGTAACGCGAAGGAGTGAAACGTTATGGTTTCTCCGAAGAGATTTAGGGAATATAATGTGATGGGTATTCCAAACGTAAAAAAGAGGGTTACTCCTTACGTAAGAATGTTATGAATGCCTCAAGTTACCTTTATGTCTTATGATTTCTATGATTTATTCATGGTTTGATGAGGTATGTTAAAGTGCCTATGTTTTATGGGAAAAGTATTATTTCATTCTTATGTATATATGAACTCATGTTTCCTTTCCATATTTTTATAACTCTTACTGAGCTTTTTATGCTCATCCCATGTTTTTGAAATGTTTTTCACAGGTCAAGGGAAAGGTACAAGATGTGATGATAGTGTCAAGGATGTGTCAAGAAAGAATCCATGTTTTTTTCAATATGATTCTCTTGATGGGAAGAATGAATACTGTCTTTTATGTAACCACTTTGATTAAATGTGGAATGTAATGCAAGTTTCATGATCTAATTCTCTAAAACTCTAAACCTGAAAAGATCCTCAATGTGTAGTATTGTAATAACTCAAGATTAAGTAAGGTTTAAGGCTGGGGCCATTTATGGTATGAGATTTATGGGTGAGAAATGTTAATTAAATATCTTTGGAAAAGGGAATTCAAATTTCATATTTTTGAGAAATATTTTGCTCAGGACTAGAAAAACTCATGTTGGGCTGGTGTGATTAGCCACTTAAAGAGGATAATATTCCTTGATAATTTATATAGTTTTCATGTGATTTTTTATTCATAAATACCAATTTTCTGCATTTTACAATTTGAATATCATTTAACATCATGATCACAATTCTTTCCTACAATGCACTATCACATGGTACATTCTTGAATAGATTATAAAACACCAAATGGTCTTGATTTTATTTTCATATTATACTTTCATGTCTCCCATGATATAAGGAACGATTCATTCTTTTGGATCGCTTGGAGATTCAATTTGAAAGACCAATAAAGTGGGACATGTACCAACCACATTCTGGGCGACGTGATTTGGACACAAGCCCAATAAAAGAACATTAGATTCCATGATTCAAGACCAAAAAGTCTCAAAATTTAACTTGAGATAGAAGTAATCAGGGGTAGAATTTCATTCAATAGTTTCCCAATCAAAGTCGTTTGTTTTAAGGGAGTTCTAGGTGGACCAAGTTGAGGATGCAATTCTGGGCCAGATTCTGCGGCCCAGAAAAACAGCCCACCATTTAAATCATATCTCCCGAACCACAAAGTATGATGGGATTAAATGTTAAAATATTCTAGGTGACATCTGAGGATTCATTTAAGTCTACTATGACCCACTACAATTCGGCCTTCTTGAAGGTCATTTCGGTGCATTGTTCTTGTTGATGCAAGCTAGATTCCATTTCAGGGGAAGAGTGGAAAAGTCACATTTCGATAAATTTTCCACCCACCTTTCCCCAAAAACAATTAATTAAAGGCACATGGGATGATGGTGTATCTTCCAAAGACTTAAAAAATGCCTATTTAATGTAGTAGTGGTAAAGGATTTGAAGGATCTTGGAGCATTGTTTTGATTGTAATGTTATTATTCCAAATTGTCTTTGTAGCATTTTTCCTTCTCAAGTAAGTTGTTCGAATCACATTAGTTTTCAATAAATGTTCTTATTCTTATATTGTTATGTTCTTATTAATATCACCTTGATACCTTTGCCTTATGGTGTGAAATTTTTCACACCAAACCTTGTGATTTTTTTTAACAGAACGGATGTGTGATATATATTTTTATGTTTTTACTTCTTCAATTACACCCTCGTAAGTATACATCCCGATTCTATTGAGAACATGTTATCAATTTAGGGCTAGATCTTTTATGGGTTGATCCATGGGGGTATAAATGTTCTGTATTGGATGTTATTTTTCACTCTTTACATGTTATTAATTTCATTTATTTGAGTTTCTTTCATTAAATGATTTTCTCTCTCCCTCTTCCTTATTGAATTTATTGGCCCCAATTTTATGTGCTAATTAGATTATTTACCTTGGAGTACTCACGAAAATGATCCTACAAGAGTATAGGTGATTAGTATGGGTTTTTGGTGGTGTTTAATCAGTATGTGATGAGGGTAGTTTGAATTCATTTCATGAATTCTTCTCAAGTTAATGAAATTGAAATTGTAAAAGAAAACGATAATTCATCCAATCCACCCCGAGCAATAAACTAGGATCAACTAATTTTCTCATAATTTGAATTCAAATAATTCTTTTAGTGCTCTTTTAAAACCATCTAATATCAACCATTGTTTTCCACTTGATAGGAAACAATCCACCTCTTTTCTTTGAGTGTCTAAAGGTTCTTCATAGGTCTCTGAGGATTCAACAACCCATGATGCACTGCAAGCGACCTCTTTAACCATATAACTTGGGTAAATTTGGGAGAAACCAGTAATATTTACTGTTATTTTCATTTAATCACATCATTTTCATATATTTTTACAAGAGATAATTTTAAATTCAAATAATTCTATAACGATCCATTATTTTTTTCTTACTTTTTTCATCACTAAGTTATATATAAAAATTTATATAATAATATTTGAATATTTATTATATGTTATTAAATAATGTACATACGTTAAGGGATACTAAAAAAATGAACATATGAACATGTTTATTCCCACCTCTATAGTTTAATGTAGTTAGTTTTTTATATCTTACACCCATGAATAATATAATAAAAAGAATTTATTAAAATATTTGATGAAGATGTCAAAAATAATATTTAGAAGTATTAGTTTATCTTAATCATTAATTTCATTTATTAATTTAGAAATGGGATCATTAAACATACATATATCATATTATGGTCTCCATGAACAATGGATTTCCTGAGTCATCATCACTAATCATTTATGGTTCCTTGATAATATTTAATGGGAAAATATGATGTTTGGAAATTTATTTGATTCTTCAAAAATAAAATTAACATAATAAAATGGATTTCACTTAGTTATAAAGTTATTATAAAATGTAACCCTTTTTCAATATAACAGCCTATCTAAACGACAGAAGAAGGATTTTTTCAAAAATAAATATAGGTAGTCATATAATTATAATATTAGGTAGTAAAATATAAGTATGTTTTTTAAATTCCTATAGTACAGTGTTGTCAATATATAAAATATTTATTTATATATCACCATTAAATCATTAAAATCATAAAAAAATTATTCATCAAAATTTTATTTTAACTAGTTGTATTCATGTCTATAACCTAATGAAAACAAGAGGTAACTAATAATATTAAAAAAATTTAATTAATTCATGAATCAATTTAAATTACAACCTTAAAATTCCATTGTGAGAATATATTTTTTCATTGTGATGTTTGTATGAAAAAAACAATGAACTATTATGGTACATGATAATTTATATAAACTAAAATATGATAATATTTTTATTAAATGTAGTGTCTGAAGAATTTTTATAATTATATTCTATTTTTATATTTGTTATATATGGTAAAAAGAAAATTATTACATGGTTATAATGATAATATTGAGGTTCATAGAAATTTTATTAAGATATTTATGTTCACTGTAAATGAGGTTAAATGAAACACCAAAAAAATTATAATGTACATGCGACAATATGTTTCCTTATGTATCATGTAAGACCATGTATTAAAGAACATAAATAAACTATTAAGATTATTATTTAAATTGAATGTTTGAACTAGTCATTTAAATGTTTTTTATGAATAATATTATCTATATTATTACAATATATAATTTACACACATATAATATATATTTTATTAACTATAAATAAAATATGAGTAATTTTAATTAAATATACATGTTTTCTGAAAAAATATTATTTTTCTTATGTAGATAGTTTATTAATTTTTTTTACTAATAATTTGAAAATACTTTTTCATATTTAAGAAATTGAAACGAAAAAAATAATTTTAAAGTCAAAGTATCACAATTATATTATGGTGAAGTATTGTGATTTTCTAGATAAGATCAATTGTTTGATGAATATTGGAAAAAATGAATATTCAGAGAAAATTCATTTTAGTCCAAAAATTTAATGATTTTTTGTTATATATTTAATTGTATTAAAATTATAAATAGTTAAATTAAACATTTGTGAACCCAATATTTTTCATTGAAATAAATTTCATAATGAATTTTGAAACAAAATAATTATAAACTTTTGAAAATTTTCACTTTAAAAACATGCTTTATGTCTATGTCTGTGGGATAAATATTAAATTAATTTTATAAAATTATATTTATTGAATTGGGAGGGTTTTCATATTTTGAGTAAACATAAATTATAATGTATGATAAGCATAAATTTACATTATTCTAATATTATTTTAAAAAATAGTAAACATTAATTATAATGATTAAGGTTAAATGACTTTTCTAAGTGGTTAAACGAAGTATATAAATAGTAAAATGTCCTTAAAAATGTGAAAACCCCATTTAAAAGACAATATTGGACCATTAACACATTAGGATATATTTTTACGAGTTAGTGGGACTCTTTTAGATGATTCTTACCTATATAATAACTTAAGTATTGAAAAAGTCAGACGAAATTATCATCATCCTTTTAATACATATAATTCATTGTGATATTAAAAAAATAGTTGTTTTATCATATATATATATATATATATCTATGATAAATTAGTTGTCAATCATTATTATTTACAATTAATTTATATAGATGAATAAGTAACATAAAATTCTTATGAAACACCAACACATTAATAATTTAATTAATGATTTACTATAATAAATTATACTAATAATAAAATTTTTAAAGTATATTGAATTAAATATTATATTATTTAATTTTTTTATATAAATATATAATGTTAAAAATCTTTTAACAAGTTATATTATAACTCTATCACTATCTTGATATTTAATTAATTAACTTTGAATGAATAATGGCAATGTTGAAAATAATGTTATTTTATGATAAATTATATATTAATAATTGATTTTTAATTAGTCAAAACATTTCTGATTCCAACTATTGTTTAAATGTTAATAAATTTAAAATATGTTACATTAAATTAATTATTTATATTTTATTACGAATATATTCAATCATAAATACTAATAAAATTGTTAGTATGTTTAGGGTTAATGTAGAATTTTTATGCATTACATGCGACTTTGTTAAATATTAATTTCAAAGAAAGATAGGATTTAAAATTGACAATTTTGATTAATTACTTATAATTATTGGTATAGAACTATATAATATTTCCCAATGTTATATATTATAAATTGATAAATTTCTTTTGATAGAAAACTAATTATCAAAATGAAAAGAACAAAATGGTAAAAATAAGGATACATAAATGTGATCATTTTCTAAATTTTTTATATAGTTTTTTGCGGTTTTTCTAGACCATATAATACAAAAAACATTTTAATAATCAAATTTAGATCATCATGTGTAATGAGAGTCTTCATAATAGTTAATAATTTTGTGTATTTGTGAGAATTTCACTCTTCTTCAAC
This sequence comes from Viscum album, assembly GCA_963277665.1. NCBI lineage: Eukaryota > Viridiplantae > Streptophyta > Magnoliopsida > Santalales > Viscaceae > Viscum > Viscum album. The sequence continues at coordinate 1,538,015,058 of OY728147.1, read as the reverse complement.
TATAAAAGGGCACTCACTACCATCAATTAATCACAACAATGAAGTCATTTGGATCATAAAAGATCTTCCAAAATAACTTCCACAAATATCTTACATCAAACTATATGTCTTATTTTTGGAATAATTTTTTCATTTGATAGATTTAGTTCAATCATAAGAATGATACATGAAAAAAGATGCAATGGTCTTATAAATACATTTTTATTTCATTTCCTTCACAACCACCATAAATTGATTTTATACCATTTTATATCAAAATCACTATCTTCCTCATAAATATTTTTTGTTATGTTAATATTTATAAATAATAATTCCCACACTTCCATCAAATGGGATATGAAATCATAATTCATAGGTATAAAAGACTACTGCCTCGCGAACTGATGTTGTTTGTTTTCAATTACCTCCGTCCATGATTTGTAATAATGAAATATATAAAGTTTATATATGATATTTATGTTTTTAATATAGTTTTAGAATTAATATATCAAACATACCTTCAGTATTTCCATATTTTTGGAATATGAGAGTGTCACTCAAGCATACAGAGGACTACTACCATACAAAGTGATGTGTATCGTTCACCGAACAAATGGAATGTATAAAGGATAGTATTAGAAAAAATATATAATAAATATGAAATAATCATTATAATGTAATATATATATATATATATATCTCATATAATTTCTCTACCTCAATATGAAAAGAAAATGGAAATAGTTTTAATGTGTACGTATGACCTAATGTCTCCATGAATGATGTATTTCATTTCCTATAACTAAATTGTAGGGAATAATATAAATACATATATTATAAATATTAAATATATTTAAATCATGGAATTTATCATATATATGATTAAATCAGGATCTATGTAAGAGAAAAAAATAACAAGACAAAAGAAACACTAGAAAAAAAAGGAAAACAATGCATCAAAACAATGAAAAGAATGGAACATTAGTTAAAAGTGGGTGATAAGATGGTATACAAGTATAATATTTAAAATTTAAAATAATAATATGGTTATATAATATTTTTTTAACATGCTTAGATACATTATATATGTTTTTAAATAGTGTTCGACCAAAAGAAAGTGTAGGGTATGTGATTTCATCTCAACTTACATTCTATTAAGACTTAATTGTTAGTTTTCTCCATAACTATTTTATTTGGTGTATATACTATCCAAATGAAATATTATATCTGGAAATATTTATTATTAATTTAATTTTATGTAAAAAATTTAATTATCTCACTCATGGGGGATTTTATGGATAATTCACAATTTTGTAAAATTTACTGTTAAATATCAGGTTTCAGTTGTGATTGTTAACATTATATTAAAATTAATTTTAATGAAATAATTTTTTTGTACATTAATTTTAAATTTAATATCTTTATTTTTCTGTAATAGATATTATTATTTCGTAAAATGTATACAATTTATATATATTCTATTTTTTTTGAATGATATTTTTATGAATGGGTAAATATATATTAATAGTTCTCCTTTACTAAATATGGATTCTTGAAGAGGAACATTGCTTATGAATTAAATTGAATATTTGAAATTTTATGAAATATTAGGACATATATGACATGGGATGGGACTGTTAAAGTGATCTTCTTAATGTATCAGTAGTCTCCAAAGGCAAATCAGTTGGCCCTATACATTCATATTTTACATAGTAGATTTATATTGTCACAAGAATAGATCGTAATGGTATCATTATAAAGTGCCAAGAAAATATGGAATAAAATATTTAAAAATATCATACATTCATTATTAATTTAATAATATTTGTTTCTATTAACTATATATATATATATGCAATTCAATCTCAACTTATAGATTAAATGGTGTGTGTGTTTGGTTATTAACTTTTCTATATTTATTGTTGAATATCCAACAATTTAAATGGAATTTTTGTTAAGTTATATATATTTTTGTGTTGATCATTCATTTTTGATTCATGATATATTCCAACATACATAACCCTTTTTGTGAAATTTTTATCACCCTTATTTGGATTTTTCCTCTTGTTATGAAGTAGAGTAATTTGAAAGTTATTTCAAGGATGAATTTTATTATATATTTTTAAGTATTATATTTTATTTTCTATTAATAATATAATGTGTGTATAATATATCTATATGGTTTTATAAAACATAATAATTGATTAGAATGTTGGGATTCGATTCTTTATAATAATTCTGATCTAATAATGTATGGAACCTACTTTGGGATTCTATTATTGGGGTCATTATTTTTTGTATCAAAATAATATTAGTAAAAACCTTGGGAAATAATTTTTTGATGATATAAATAAGGGAATATAAAAAAATGATATACATTTAGGATAATAATTTAAAAACATCCTAATGTTTTAGTATGTAATTTATTTGGTGGTTTTTCTTAAAAATACATCTATTTTTGGACACGACATGTGGATGTGGTTATGAATAAAGGTACATTGTGGTAATAAATATGAAAAATTAATTTTGGGAATGAAATGATAATTACCTAATACAGGAATATAGTCATAACTATCAAATTAGTTTGAAAATTCTAGTGGATATTCTTTGGAAAATTTCCATTTTTTTAAAAACCATTATGAAAGACCTGAAAATAATAAAATCCCCAATGAAACCATTATTATTATTATTATATTAGCAATGCATTAATTTTTCCATTTATATATTTCAATATTTTTGGGATAATAAATTCTGTTTCATAAATAAATAATATAATCAAGTATATTAAATCATTTACAAATGTCTCATAGTAGATTGAATGTAAACTACATCATTTCACATAATCCAAAGGGTAATAATTGTAATTTATTCAATAGGTACAAGACAATATTTTGAAGGAAAATATTATCCTAAAAATTCTCATTAAATGATGAAATATAATAATATAATAACGAAAAAAATAAATATTTCATTTATTATTATGGATTTTATGTATATCAAGGGAATACAATGATGATATAGAAAAAGATAGGCAATATAAAGAAGAAAAATAACTATTTCCCTACATGTTATAGTTTTGTACAGAAACATCCCGATACATGATAATGGGGGATGATATTTTTATATAATTGTTTGGAAAAAAATAATACATGATATTAATTTAAAGGAAAAAATGGTACTTATTTTTCAATGATTCAACTCTATGGAAATTGGGAACCAAAAAAATGAATTCCCAAAGCATCAATTGAATATAATTTAAAAAACAAACAGACCATGGTTATGATTATGATATTAATACAAATAAAGCAAAATGATTTATTTTATTTTGTTTAGGTTCATTAATTATTTAGTTCAAATTTTGTTAGATGATGTTAGGGTTTTATGAATTATGATATACATATATATATAAGGATTATACTATATATTTTTCTTTATAAATTTCAAAACGAGTGTGGTATGGTTTTAATAATCAAAAAATGATTTAGTAGAAAATCGATCATAGTCGAAAAACTATGATTTATTTCCCTTAATATATTCTTAATTTTTTTATAATTATGTATGTATGAATGGGTTATTTATATTGATAAAGTAAACTAGATAGTACTAACTACCTATGAAATGATTAATTATATATTAATAATGTTTTTATTCTATCATTGATTTAGTTAAAAATATTTATGTATTTATGGAATATATCCAGTAATATGTTTTTTATTTGAGGAATAAAGAATAATAAATTTTTTATGTAAGTTTTTTTGGTAATATAAATTATTAAAAAATTACAAGATAAGAAATTATAAAGATATTCACATGATTTAAACTCGATAATTAAGATACACTTCATGTATTTTTTGATATATTAATATTTTAATTTTAGTTATCATTATTCAAAAGTGTTGTATTATCATAATTTGTAAAAGATAATCATTTCTGGAATTTTTGACATTGATATTTGGATGAGTCTTTACAGATTAATTTATTTCTTCACCAAGTGATGTGAAAAGTTCTATGATATGAAGTTGAAGTATTTCAACCATAACCAATGGATGAAATTTTGTTGATTATAAAAATATCATGTAAGTTTATTTCCTTATATTATTTATCAATTATTATAGTCCACACATTTAAGGAACAACTATTGAAAAATGTTATTTAATTAAATTCATATCTTAAGAATCATATTGTCTTTTTAATCCTCATATATTTATTGTTTTGGGCTACAGAATATTTCAAAAATCCTTCAGTTTTTGTGATAAATGTCCACAATAAATCAATATAACAATGTATTATTTTTCTACATCTTCAAATATGGACATGAAAAAAATGTTCTCCTATATGAATAAAAATAGTTATAAATTATTTCACGTGATAATAATTATTTAATCTATCTCTTTTTAAGAGTGTACGTTATAAAATCTTATTTGGATGAGGGGTTACCAAAGATGTTATGCCACACTATTGATTCATGTGATCATGTATAAATTTCGAATAATAAATAAATTTATAGTAGGGAGAATGAAACATGATGATATTTATTACATAATAAAATATTATTAAATAATTTATGTTATATAAAATAATGAATTAGAGTTATGGTATACACCCTACTAAAATATCTTATGCTTCAAAAAGGACCATGTTTTACCGAATCAAAATATATTTTTATTGTTATTATTATTCGAAATGATAGTTATTTCCTAGCTATTAGAATAGAAGTTATAAATATGATTAAATAAATTATTAATAATATAGTTTAAACATCTTTATTGGTCATATATCAATTATAAATATTATAGGAATAATTTGAAGGAAAAAAAGAAACATTTTTATAAAGAATAATATTTTTTCATAAATGACAGTTTAATAATTCATGGCGTACTTAATTTAATGTTAATTTTTACCATATTTTAAATATTTATATAAATAAATTATTTTATAATTGATAATATAAAAATTATTTTAGGTTTAATCTTTGGTATTTTTCTGAGAACATTCAAATTTTGATTAAAAGTTAATAATACTGAATTATAATTTCAAACTGATGTTTCATCAAAAAAAATTATAATGAAAAATTACATTTATATTTTTTAAATGAAAAAAAAAATTTATAATATAAGTATTTTTCTGAGAACATTCACATTTTTTTTAAAAGTGAATAATATTGAATTATAATTTAAAACTGATGTTTCATCAAAATAATTTATAATGCCAAATTACATTTATATTTTTTAAATGAAAAAATAATTTATAACATAAAAAAATTAATATAATTTAAGACATTAGAATAATTCCTGCATTTAATATTAACTTAAAAAATTATAATCTGGAGAACTATTTAACATTAAAAATCCTATATCATACCACATCAGTGGGATTAAATTTAAATTTATTTTTTTCCACATGTATGGATTGAATTTTGAATAAATAATTCTTTATTAGCAATTATAATATTTTTTTATTTTTAATTAGGAGAATATAAATTTTTAATAAAAATATTATTTAAAATATTGATAATTAATTACCGTTATTAAGATACAATGATGGTCACATAGTGGTTAACTATAGTCTATAAGGTAATAAATTTCATATAATGTATAAAAATAATTGGGTCATATTTATACCTTTTAAATGTTTGGATATATTATTATAATTTTTTGGGACACTTTTCCATGAATTGTTTATATATAATAAACAATGTAATAAATAATAAAAAAGTAATATTGTTCATCATTTTGATATATAAATTTTTTGGGATATGGGAAAAAATATGTTCGGTTATATATATATTAATTTGAAATTTATATGAGTTTTTAATAATCATAAAAAATAATTAAATTGTAGAGATAAATTAGTTACATAAAATTATTAATAAAATCCAATGCAGAAATTACTTAGTTAATAATAATAAAAATTGATGATAATAAATATATAAAAATAGAATAAAAATGAATGAATCATTTTATTCCATTAATATATTTATTTAATATAACATGATATAATTATTTTTGGAATTAATATATTTTAACTCTATAAATTATTATTATTATTTTCTTTTAATTTAAATGTATTATACTAATATTTAAATGAATTTTATATTCAGTTATATTATATTATATTAAATGATATTAAATTTCTATTAATATTATACTATGAAAAGTTATTATAAATTATTATAAATAAAAAACATGGTCTATAATGAATTAATTTATCTTTTATAATGAACATATCGACCACTAAAAAGTCAAAACATGTTTAGAACAGCTTGGGATGAATAATAGTTTTTATGAATTTCATTCTCTTCTATAAATGATTAATTTTCATCACATATAGGATTAAAAATTGACAAATTTTCTTTAATACCTAGAATATTTTTTCACACACTATCTATGATGTATCACTATAATTAATTATTAAAGTATAAATTAATATTGTTAAAAAAATATCTAACGTAATGAAAAAACTAAATTAGTAGAATATGGAAACATAGGAATGAAGGACCAAAATGTTGAAAACATCTAATAAATTGTGGGGATAACGTGTGGGTAGAAAAATATGACTATTAATCAACATTAATTATATGTCATGGATACACATTATGTAAAAGATAAGTTTCAATAGTGAATACTTTTGATATTTTACTATAATTCCACTCCTCCACAATTATAGAAGGGTACTCACTCCCCTTATTACAGCACCCTTCTACAGTCCATTTTCATAGAGTAATATCTGACTTAATAACTACGCAAATTCGATCCCCTAATCCTATAAGAAATATATTTTACATCAATAAGACTTTTTATGGTTTTAGAAAAAACTAATGATGATACCCAAATAACTGGTAATGTTATTTTACAAGCATTATTATTTTATATCCTCCCCCAACTTGCTAAATTTATATTATAATATGATAATATAATCATATAAAAATATTAAATATAATGATATTTTTTAATTATAAGTTTATGAGCTAAATCTTCAAACACTTATATCAAATGAGTTACGATATCATCTTCATGTGTATGACATACAACCTCCTCAAGAATTTATTTCATTCATTTTTTTATTACCACATTCAAATGATGGTAATAATGATGGTTTTATATTATATAAATAAAATATATGATGTTATTATTATTAAATAATTATTTTATAAGCCCAACCTTCGTGCTTTATATTTTATGGGAATATGATATCATCGGTCATGTGTATGGAGAACTACCAACTCGCAAAGGGATGTGATTCGTTCATTCTTTAAATTGAATAAAATAAGGATGTTTTAAATAAAAAAATTTCCTATACGTGACATGATAACGAAACCGGAACGATAATATATATTTATATGGAATTTAATTTTTATTTATACAATATGATATCAAAATGGAAACAATGTTCATGCTTACACACATTTTACCTTATCCATGTACAGTGTATTTCAGTTCCTGTCACCAAATTTTATGTATTATAAAAATACATATATAATAAATATATATGAATTTCAAATAATTTTTTACAATGTATAGATTATTAAATAATGATATAATTAATTATAACAAATACATATCATGTAAAAATACACTTGATATTAAATCCATTTAAAAATGGACAAATAAAAATAATGAATGATTATTAATAAATAAGAGACAAAATGTTATAAATAGGTCATATATGATATTATGAATATTAATATGGTCATGTTATAAGTTAATAAGATTCTTAAAACCATTAAAAATGATGTTAAGTATCATTCAATAAAATGAAAGTATGAGATAAGGGATTTCATCTCGATTTATATTATATTGAGACGTAATTGTTGTGATAACCCATTTAAGTATTATGTGGTGTATATAGAACCACATATAACATAAAATATCATTATTTATTAATTAATAATGGTATTTTTAGTTTATTTTTTAAATATCTCAATGTAGGGGTATTTGACATTAAAATTACTAATTTGTAAATGTTATTGTGAAACATCAAATTATTTTGTGATTGTTTAAATTATCAGAATACAATAACATTATTATAATAATTTATCATTTTAAATTAGATTTATCTTAAATATATATATTCATATGTAATGGAAACAATTATTTCCTAACCCAATACAATTTTATCATATTTTTTTCCCTTGATTCATTTTTTATTTACTAAGAAAATATTGATAAATCTATAACATTTACTCAATACATAATTTTTATAAGGAACAATATTTTTGAATTAAATACAATATATGATGTATTAGGAATGATTTTAACACATATTACTTGGGTTGTGTACAATTAAAATTAGTCTTCTCAATTCATTCGTAGTCTCATGAGATGAATTAGTTGGCCAAAGTCGTGGGGATTTTTCCTTCTAGTTTTAAATAGTCTTAAGAATATATAGTGTGTGTAAATGTATCATGTTACTAGGAAACAAGATTTACAATAATAAAAAAATTACATTTTTCAAATCGATTAATTATTATCCCTGAGATATTCACTTTGAAAAACTATATGGATTTATTTTATTGTCAAATTATTTATTAAATTTAGTGGTTGTTCAATTATTATTATTTCCATATTTATTAGGTCATATTAGGTTATTTAAATGGATGGTTTGTTTAGTTTCATACCTTTCCATATTGATTATTAATTTTTTATTCGTGATATCTTTCTCTATACATACCCCTGACAGAGAATTTTAGTCGACCATTATTTTTTTCCTTTCACCATTTGTTTTAGAAGACTAGTTTCAATGAGTTTTCAAGGAATAAATTTTTCAGATTTTGTTTTTTATTATGAGTTATTTTTTATTAACAGTGTAAAATGGGTATAAATTATGTATTTGGTTTAGAAAACTAAAAAATGTACCAGTCCTTTATGACATTTTCCCTCATCATCCTGGAAATTTAATAATGTAAGGCACAAACATTGGTCATTTGGGGTCGCATTTATTATATTAAACAATATTCATATAAAAAGTAATACAATGTATGGTAATTTATTATGAAATTGTTATATTTAAGATATTTTTTTATCTAATTCACCTAATCAATATATTATGGTGTAAATTCTAGCTAATTAATAGTTCAAATACTAAAGTATCATTTATTCATCTTAATTTTTATTCCGCATAAATTGAACCTTTATTAATAGATAGGATCCATAAAGACAAATCCTCTAATATCTACTCATGATGTAATAACCAAATAAAAATAATATATGACTAAAATTAATATTGTATGGATATATATATTTGTGACAGAGCAATTGAGATCCAATTTACATGTTAATAATTTAGAATCATGAATCATATTTGCTAATCCCTATGCCTAGAAGGACTTATAATTAAAAAAAAATGTGTATTAGGGGAAGATGTAAACATAGTTATATGATGATGCATAGGTTTTATGTGTTTATTACATATGGGTTTATATCACACAAATAGGTGTGAATCAATGAATTGATTAGGGGTGACAAATAGTGATAGAGAATCAAAAAATATAGTGGAGGTGATAAAAATGGAATGTTAAGAATGAAATACGTAATGATATGAATATATAACTAATGAGGGGTTTTATAATTCATGTACATTAAGGGTACATCAATCAAAATATAAAGGGGTTACAAAAATCCAGGTAGATTCATAACTAGTATAATATTATTAAAATATTTCTGTTATTTTAAATCAATATATATAATATTTTAGTATTGATTTAATGTATTTTCATATTAAAATATATCTAATTTTTTATTTATATAAAATTTATAGAGTTTCAATTTTATAATTTCAATGACTATGTTAATATTAGATCAAACATATTTTAATTTCTAATTAAAATATTTAATTTCATTAAAAGTGAGGGGGTTGGAACGAAATCAAAAACTATTTGATGGTTTCCTAAAGTATTAGGGGAGAAGTAATTTTTTTTGTTAAATAATATTGAGACATAGTGAAAAATAGGATAAACATGAAAAGAATGAACAATAATGAATGAATAACCCTGGGCAGGAAGGATCTGCCTTTCATTGTTGCCCTGAAACAATGCATGACAAAAAGAATATTCCTATTAATCAACATCATTTATTCATAAATTTTATAAGAAATGGACTAGTAGGAAAGGGATTGGTTGCACATAAATTTAATGGTCAAGGTAATATATGAATCCATCATTATGATGGGAATATTATAATCTCTGAAAATAGTGAGAAAAATCTAAAATGTATTTTATTTTATACTAAAAAGGATCACCCCACATGGAAATCAAAATGTTGAAAATAAAATGAATAAAATCCCTCATAAAAGGATCCCACTGTGAATTATTTTATTCATGTATGAACCATTACAGTATATTTTGAAACACAAGACAAGTGAGGCCTATTTTAACTAATGTAAGAGGCATATAATATAATGACATTGGATTATAGTTTGGTGAAAAAAAAGTATTATTAATTTCATTTAAATTGTCTTCAATTTTGATTATCATATTTTTATATAAAAATTATATCTTATCCCTATTACATATATCTATTAGTTATTTTTATAGTGTGAATATGAAATTTATGGAATGTAATATCGAATATAATACAATATTATTTTACAATTTTTTTAATTTTTTTATTATACCACCATAACATCATTCATTTTATGGAATATATTTATCCATTTTATATATTATCATATATATAAATATAAATTTATTTTCTAATTTATTTTGTGGTTTATGTGATTTATTTTCACTAAAAATTATTATGATTGAGGAAGAATGTATATATAGGTGTGAAATAAATAAATATTTTGAATGTTTTATTCATATGTTCAAAATATAGGCCTCTAAAATAATTACACCAATTAAAATTATCATCCTTGAAATATTCAACAAAAATCCATAGTGTTAAATTTATGGGAAAATAAATTATTGAATGTTTAATTATGTTCTATTGATTCCTCTTAACAAATAGGGTTCTACAAGAGTTCTTTTGATAAAGTTAGTCACTATGATTTATTATACATTATATATACAATACGTGATCCTTTTTCAGGATAATTTTATGTTGGTTCATTAATTGGGTTTGAAATGTTAATATTATATATATATATAAGGACTATGGTATATATTTACTTATAATAAACACATAGATCATATTATATTCATGTGTAATGTTTGTTAAATGATTTCGGTGAAAATAATATATCCTAAATTTCATGATTATAAAAGTGTATACAATAAATAGAGAATAGTTTTCCCTTTAGTGAAGTCCAAATAATATTATAGACATGTATTTAGTGTAAAATTTATCTCGAACATCATCAATGATATTTTTGAACACATACAAATATTTATTTTCATGATTTCTTAAGGACATTATAAATGGGTTAAATATTATATAACATTTTATGTGAAATATTGAGTCATATTTCCTTTATTAGAAAATATAATATAATGTATAATTAAATCTACATAAATTCTCTTACTGACCATCAGATGGTATGATATTTATATATGACTATAAATTATTGGTACATGAAAAATAAACCTAGAAAATACGAAGAAATAAATATATTTGGGATTCTATCAATCAAGATATTTACAGACCTATATAGGAATGTAATTTCATATATTTTTAATAATCTATCATGAGAGGATTAAATATAATGACATTCCATGTTATATTTAAATATATCAGAATACTCCATAAAAACATTTAAGTTGCCCTTTAATATAAATAATATGTTTTTCTAATGGCACTTTTAGAGTATCACTGCATCCTTCCTATATATGAAATCATAATAAATGAGTGAGAAAAAGTTTACTATTTAGTGGATGTTAGAAATATTTTTGGTATAAAGAACAATTTTAATAATTTTCATTCAATTTTTTTTGAAAAAAAAACTATGGAAACAATCCATGGTGACCATTTAACATTTAATTTTTTTATGGTTAATGGTCAATATACCCTCATAGATATCATAAATTCATTTTTATATTTCTTGTTTACAATTAGTAATAAGGTATATTTTATAATATTCAAAAAAATTTGGATCCACTAAAATATCTCATGAAGATAATGATAAATCATGATACTTTCAGAGAGTATTGAGGTTGATGAGGCATGTGAATTATCTAATAACTCTATTTTTTCACGAGTTTTGATAGAATACACAATTTAGTTCCATTATCAATTATTACATATTTATTAATGTTAAATTCACTATTCATCATTCCCGTAATGTGTTTAACATTATTTTTAACCCAAAATTATTATTATGTATCTATTTTACTTGTATTCAGTCGATAATTGTAAAATAATTTGGCAATTTGATGGTATCACCATACATTTAAAATTTAATGAAAATAATTTTCCATTTATTTTTTATTTTTTATTTCCAAATACACCTAAATTATATTGTTGCAAGATACTGCAATTTTTGTGCATCAACCACCATATTTTAGAACATTGTTTATTTTTTTTTTGAAGTAATAGTACAAAATTAATTACATAAATATTTATAGATAGATATCAATAAAATTATTTATATATGTATTATATCTAATAATCCATATATATCGTACATACCATACTACAGATGTTAGTTCCACAATTATTTAACATAATGATTAGACCAATAACTCAAAGTGTATGTGATATGTTTCTTTTATCTCAAATTTTTTATATCCCAAGGAAGATGCATTCAATTTGTTATTTTTCAAGATAAGAAAAAAAATGATTTCATTATATTTTAAAATATAGAAAAAATAATCCAAATACTAATGATATTATGAGTACATTGTTGTGACCAGCCTTTTATTTTTCAGGTTGAATATTTCCCGACATTAATCATTGTGAACCCATTTTCCCCCACATATCAAAATTTGTTTAACTATTGATAAAATTAAGATAAATTTCACATGAATAATTATATGTATATAGATAATTAATGAAAATTTTTCATCATTGGGAAATTTGTTTTTTTATATTTATAAAAATAATTTTATTTTATATCTATAAAAATTATATTAATTGTAATATCATGCTTCGAGACTATTAATCACATTATGAAATATTCAATTATGATGAATTTATAAAAATAATTATTTTATTAGTGATTCAGTACAATCCTCATATTATATTCATGTGTTACTTTAGACATGAAGTATTTTTGAAAAACAATTATAAAGTCCTCTATAATATTACCATCAAATAATCAATAACCTATATGAATAATGTATGAAAAAATCATGTTGCGTCCAAAAAGACAAATATAGCCACTATGAACACATAATATCCATATCATATCATTCATATGTATCCTTTTGAATTTATTCTTATGAATATTTAAACATATGGTATATATAATTATGATTTTTATAGTATCAATATACCTATAGTTTATAAAATTATTATTCAATCCATGATAGCGGGTAAATTATATTTTTGGTAACTAATTTTACCTACTATTAGTATATGAATATATATATAGACCCTTCCTTCAACATGGTGAATAGTAATGGGTTACCCCACATGGATTCATTAGGGTATAAAACACGTTTTCATGATATATGTGTAATTTTTTGTTAATTTCTCTATTTATATTGATTCCATTCAGTGTAGTGTTGTTGATATATGTGTTTCACTAGAATAATTTCAATCGAGATATCTACCATAAGAATAACGATAATAATATTGATGAAATTTAAGAAGAATCATTATATTTCCTCAGAAAATTGGTTTCATCAATGTTAAATATTTTTGTTATCTCAAATAGTTTACAATGTTATCATTATTTACTATGTATCACCACCTGTACTTGTGAATTCCATTGTATAGTAAATTCTTAAAATTATGTATATTAATACATTATTTTGATATATTATGGGATCATTATGGAAATTTTATTTTCCCAAATGATGATATGAGATATTTATTTTGGGATTCAATCCCTTCTAATAATTGAGAAAAAACCAACAAACCAAAATAATGTGATCTACTTGACGAATCTTTCAAAATAATATAATTTGGAAATAGGAAAGGCATTGAATGTCATAATTTCAAAATATTATGTTTTAACAAATAACATGGATTCTAGTTGATATGAAGTTGATTCAATACACTTTTGAAGTTATCTTGACAATAATAATTACATTAAGAAAGAATTAAATTATTCCATTTTAAATCATGAGTAAAATATATGTATAACATTCTCCTTTTAAAGTAATTTAGTTTAATTAGTTTGGATGATGAATTAAAATATTCCTTTATCAATTATCAATGGTTAATATTTTCATCAATTACGAACAATAACACCTTGTCATTATATTATATTTAGAAGATAATATTCTAATTGTAATTGAATTATTCTACTCTGGGTTGTTCATTGGGTTGATCTTTTCTTTCCAATATTATATTAAATGTTCAACTAATACCCATTTAATTGGTTTTGATTTTTATCCTCATAGAAATGTTGTATAATTTACTATTTCCATTTAGAAAGTTCATAGGGTTATTATTTGCATATTTTTTACATATGGTTTATATGAACTTATTAACATTACCCTCTAGTGATAAATTGAACTATTCTTTTCCGAAATTCAAGTTAGTAATACTATTCTCAAAACTCATTCATTAATTTAAATTAATTTTCATCAAAATAAATATATCCCACTAATAATCAAGTATCAATACTATTAATGTGATATAAATTATTTCAAATTATGAAAATATATATTTTATTAAAATATATCAAAAAAAGATGAGTTTTTTATGAATTAATTTATAAATTATTCTTAAAAATAAAAATAAGATTATTTTAATTTTTAATGTGGTCTAAAATAAATATATTAATTTTTTAAAGAAGTTTATTAGAATAATTGTTATTATGAAATATTTTCATGGTATCATTAAACAACATTGATTTGATGATGTATAGATGATATATATTATTGATTAAATTAAAATACTAATATTATTATTCGTATAAATTCTAAAATGGTGGAGTAACATTTTCTAACCTAGATAAATAGAGAAAATAAAGTTTTTTCTCAATATATTTTATCATTTTCCAATATTATGTTCATTTACAGATCAAAAAAATAAAGGTGGCCTTTTGCACTAAAAAAGAATCAATAGTAGGATTTAAATTCTTTGAAAAATTGTGATACTCTATGTAGATTGTCTTATTATTCAATACCTATGATATCTTGGTGTAAAACATTATACGGGATTAAACATTATATGATATTGCATTACGAATAAAAATATGAAAAATATTTTTATAGCACATCACATTGGTTGTTAAATCAATCCTACCCAGTTTATAAAAAATAATAAAATTTAAAGGGATAGTGAGGAAAATTATTGATAATGAATGGGCTTACGAAATATTCAAATGAGTAAATTGGATATTATTTATAATATAAATTTAATATATAATCTAAGAATACAACCAAGGTTAAATTTTTATATAAAATTAAATTATACTAATTTTTTATCTATTAATGGATACCAACTATAAAAACCCATAAATGACCCATATAATTATTATATTATTTCTAGATTATATATATATAAATATAAAAAAACATAATTATTAGGCTTAGTGACATTTCAAATTATGTTTATTCTAAAAATATATTTCACATAATTCGACATGAATATTTAAATCCTTCGCTATTATCCTACACTATGCATATCATGGCATTAACAAAACATATGATCACATTGGGACATTTATCATAGAAATAAAGAGAGAAATTACCTTAATTGGTTGGAAAATAGGAAATTAATGGATAAATGATTCAAAAAATTATACATTATTGGTTAGAAAATTCAATACTATAATATAATTATAGAAGGATGATTATAAGAATAATATAATATTAACAATGTGTCATTAAATTTATATTATATATATATTAATAAATCATTATATTCGTAGTTCTTAATATTTAAAAAAAAATTAGATATTAATATTTGTAATTTTTCGTGGAACATACCTTATACATACAATCTAAAGAGTTGGGATAATTAGAAAATATTATAAATTAATTTATAATTTTTGAACAACACATCGTATAATATTATCTTGCATATAATTAGTTCAATATAGAAAATAAATCGTAGATTGGTAAGATAGAAATTATATGATAATGGTATTCCATAAAGAACTAGATAACAAAGCATTATTTATCATGATCTTAAGTTATCACATATATAAAGTGTATACATTTTTATGTTAACTTTTATGGAATCATTTTGGATGGTATTTCATTATATGGAATCTAAAACATCAGGAATATTGTTGAATGTCAAAGGATAACATTATAATTCACCTATATTATCTATAAATGTTAATAAGGATTTTATATGTTGAAATATTCGTTAGAATATAAATGTGTGAGGGTAAAAGCTGATTTATAAATACATGAATAAATCATTAAAGATGATATAATTCATGAATTCATGTTGAATCTTAAAAAACATGTTATTGGCATGGAAATTGGATCTTTACTTATCTAAGTACCTCTAAAAAGATTCTCTTTATTAAAATATTTTTCCATATCCTTCATATATTGTGAGTCATTGGATTATCATGGATATTTGAGATTTTTAATCATGTTAATGGTGTGTAAACAAAAAAATATAGATACACCCCAACATACGGATTTTAATGAAAAATCATTTGGAATATTTATCAACCCCAATGATTATTGAACAATGAATAATTGATATATATGGATCATGGTACACATTAAAATTCCTCATTTATTGATACAATGTTTGAGGTTTAAATCATGGTTTATGATCTCATTAGGGGTCTTTTAATTATTATTGTACTTATATTTAGTGTTAATTATTCCATACAAACACTTTAGTTGTATTAGCATAATTCAATAATTATTGATTTATTATATGACGATGAAAAATATAGTTTTTTAATTTGTCTTAATGGACTTATTGTGTATTATAAAATACAATACAATATTTTTTTGAGCCAATATTTATATTATGGGATATAATAAGATTCAATATAAACAACACATATGATATAGGATATCATAATGAATGATACATTTAAATTCCTTCTTTTTTTTCATCAAAGATGATTAGGGATATCATAATGAATGATAACGATGCTACATGTGTGTAAAATAGAGAATAATATAACCCTTATGATATATCTTATATCATATTATATGAATCCTTATACATTGATGGTTATATTTATTCTAATAATTTTATGTTGAAAAATATGATAGATTGGAATCCAACAAGAAACCTAAAATATAGTATATTGATATTGTAGGACATAATTTCAATGAAAATTTTATTTTTGTACTCTTTAATAATTATGAATTTAATTATTTGGTTTAATAATATTTATAAATCTTTGAAAATATATATTTTGGTACATTTTTTTAATTAATAAAATTCAAAATAAAATTATTAATTAAAAATTAAAAATTATTAATTAATATATTTTTTATGAAATATTTTTTAAAAATATATTTTGAAATGTTGGATATTAATTTTATTTACTTTTGAATATTTATGGCAGGAATATTAACATTCAAATAAATATTTTATACATAAATTACATTATTAATCTCAATAACACAATTTATATGTTATAAAATTAAGTACAGTTATTAAATTGTTTTTAATACATTTTTTAATTTATAATTGTTATTAAATATGAATTTTTGACAAAATTTACACCATATTATGAAACATTTTAAACCATATGAAATTGATGTTTGATTACGGATATGTGCGTATCTATAATAAAATTAAATTCACAATATGTTTAATAATTTTATAATATATGAATAGATAATATAAATAATGGATATATTGTATAAATCATATATTAATGTAAAATTCCATAAAAATTATAATATTAAACATATTATTTTATAGTTAAGTATAAATTTTTGAAAGTTATTTTATTTTTCAATTCCAATAATGAATGGATAAATTTTCATTTGTTTATAATTATTTTTTTCATTATAGGTTCCCAAATATTTTATAACATGACTATATATAGAACAAATAATTTTATATTTATTTTTTTAATAGTTTCAGTTCTTGATATAATATTAATATTTGGAATTTATATTTTATTATATTTAAATTTGTAAAAATACTTCGGTAAAATTTTGTAAATTCTTTTATGTGGGAACATTCTAGGATTTATAATTAATAGACTTTTAAATTCCCCTGATAATGGATTTTAAAAGTTAATGGTATGTAATTTAAATTCTTATTATCATTTATAAAGAATTTGTGTCTGAATAATTTTTTTTAAGGTCACACTCATTTAATGAACCTTTTCTAGAGGTATGTTTTGTAAAATTTGTCACTAGATTGATGTATGATTCGTTTTCTAGAAAAGTGTGGTTTTCTATTCCTCACTCCTTGCATAACACTAAGAGGGGTTGAATTAGTGTTGGGGACTTTTTAATGTGATTATATCTTTTTATCCAATTACCTCTTAGAACGTTTTTGATCATGATTCTATTATTCACTTTTCCATAACGTATGCATGTATATGAATGCATTAAACATAGAACATAATATTTTTACAAAGATCACTACTCAACAAGAGTATTTATTCCCCTGGAATGGTTTGGAAACAACAAAATATGACAATATCCACTAGAAAATAATACTGTTTTATGGATTAAAATGATTATCATATTTTCATACAATCATATAGAACTATTTAAATAATATAATAGTGAGTTACTATAAACCTTGGATATATCATTCTACTACCTCTTAATAAAATATTCTCTATATTTATAAGGGACTATAACACCAGAAAAGTCATTCCCCTGTTGATTCCGATCTAATGTCATAATGTCTTCATTGTTCCTCAACAACCTACTTCTTCACATTGTTACTTTTGAAATAACAAGCAAGGAATTATTATTACTTCTTTATTATAGAAAAATGGAAGCTTCACTTTTTTATTCTTCTTCTAGCCACAACAATATGAATGTAACCGAATAATGGATTGAATTCTCCCTAACAGAAATTATAATAAAAACATATCAATTTTTTCAATCAATATTAATTTATTATTTTCCGATTCTCCATTAGTGTAAGATAAACTACAATTATATCATATATTCTTTTTCATTTTTTATTCACAAATATGTTTTTTGATTTTAAAAAAATGAATATCCCCTCAACTTCACATCATCACAATTTATCTCACCTGAATAATTATCAATCTTTATGTGGGAACACTCAGTTATTCTTCGGAATGGATTAATGAGTAATTTTTTAGAAAGGTACTTATTCTATTTATTTGAGAAATAATGTCAACACATATGTGTATCAGTTTACTTTTAACCATCCTTGTGAAAATATGAACTTAAGTTCATACCAAATTATTCTTTAAAAAAATAGATTTTTTGTTTTCTCTTCACTTTCTACTATGTATCTGTTGTGGAAGAACTTGTATTAACTTTATAAAAGAAATTGGGGGTATTATACACTTATACTGGTTTATAAATCTATTTTTCTAGGAGACACTAAATGTATGTGAGTTTATCATGAGTATAATTTGCTCAGACCATATTCTACATAATGTAAAATGACGGTGTAAACAAATTTTTCTTGTTCATGATATTTTTCCTTCTCAAATTATCCATTATCCTCAAAAAATTCTGTTTATGATCATTGAAAATTCGATTCACTTAAATTACATATCCAAAAATGATTTTCACAAAACACCCTCATGAATCCGACCACCATCATGAAGAAAAAATTAAATCATACTAAAAACTGCATTCATGATGCTCACCGAGTCAATTAAAAATATCTCATCATCTCAATGCACAAATTGCAATGAACCACTACTGTCACTCTTGGAATTTAAATTCTATTATTTATTTTGAATCTACTTTGGGTTCATATTTTTAACATGGTTTCTTGATGTTATGACATTAAATTTGTTGTCTTGAGTTTTCTTGATCTATGTCATTAGTCCTAGATGTCTGGATGGTATTTGGCCTTATCATTATTCAATTGGAAGGTATGATGAGGAGGTGGTTTGGAATTGAATTTGTGACACTCCTAGTGTAACCTTTTCTGGGGTATGCTTGTTTGGTTAGTTTATATCTTTGAGTTAGATATATTTTGGGTTGAAAATTTATTTTTCTCTTGGAAATAATTTCCCCATATCCTCGGCCAATATATAGCATTGAATTCCACTATCCCCCCTTGAAATTGAGTCAAAATGGAGTGTTTCTGGGTGGATAGAATATGCTTCAATGTTTGGCTGAACAGTTTACTAAAAAGTTACACCAAACCATGCACATTGTCTATCACATTAAAAATATTTGATAAATCCAAATTTTTCCATTCCTAAAATCAACCAATATTTCCTCTTTCTTCCCCCATTAAACCCTAGCCACCTTGGGAGGTCTCCAAGCTCCTTCAATCACACGTGGATTCCATATTTAAATGGGGTTTTAGTGGAGGAACATCATGATTCTTCAACTATGTTATTTTTTTCCCTTCTATTCCTTTTATTTAGGATTAATCCCCACCTCCTTCCTGATCCAAATGTATAGAAACTAGGGATTCAAAAATAGGGTTTATTTTTGAGTTTTATGGATTAATATTCTTGTTTTAAATATGTTTTCATTCCCCTTTGGTGCTGCAATGGTGTGATTGATGATTCACAGAATGATTTGGGGAATTTGACATCTATGGTTGGTGATTTAATGTGTATGAATTCTTTAAGGAGTTATCTTCTCATGATTTATATTTTTAGCATGTTCCTATTCGAATATATTTGGTGAAAAAATAGTTTTTTATAGCATGTATTAAGCCTTTAATTTTAATTTTGAATTTTTTCTTGTAATGGGGTGTTTTTAATATGTTACGTGTGTTATATCATTTAGGGTCACTTTATAACATGATAAAATAGACTAATGAACTTCCTTTTGGTCTCCAATTCTATTTTGGGATGGTTTTGGTATCTTTTTGTCCATTAAAGTGTGTTTTGAATGGGTTTTATGTGAAAAACCCTATGATACTTCTTATAAGTTATTTATGAACGTTGTAAATGGTTTATTAGGTTACAGAAAGGGTGAAAAGGTTGATTATATGTTGTTTTGGGGTTTTCTATTATAAAAATGCGTTTATGAAAGGTAAATTGATGATTTTGTATGTCAGAAATTCATAGAAAAGTTTATATATTGTTGAAATGATTTATAAAAGTGTAAGAAAGGTGTGAAACATGTTTGTGGACTATTTTCTAGGATTATGATTTCAAAATCATATTTAATGTTAAAGAAGGGTTATGTAATATGCTTTTTGAATGTTTGGTGCATGTGTTTTTGAATTGGAATTTTCATATGAAAATAGTATTTTAGGAGATGTGGAACTTGATTGATCACAAAGTGGGAAATCCATGTATCTAGGTTGGAGGACGTGTACTAGTATGCTAGTGATCTAGAGAGGTTTATCCATATTTCCCATTGATAGTTTTAAACAGTCAAAACATACTAAATAGTGGTAATGATAGGGTACCAATATGTTATGGGTATAGTCCCTACCAGTGGATCATGCCCAAGAACATATTTTTTTAATGAATAATTTTAACTAAGATATGAGTTAACTGGGTCTCACCGCTTTCTAGTGCCTTGGGGTGTTATTGTGACTAGTTCTCATTGATTATATGACATTCAGCATCGGCATATGGTGTGTTAGGTTGGAAAATTTAGTATCATATGTGTTTTATTTAAAAGTGTTCACTCTTTAAAGAATACATTTTGAAAACTGATTTCATTGAATGTTGCACCCCTTTGAAATTGTAACTAGCACATTTATTTATAAAAAGTTGTAATCATTTTAATTTAAAATTATTATCACATGGACTCTCTTTGTGTGAAATCATATTGTTCATGTTATAAAACCCTACTTACAACTTTGGGAGTAAGTATATTTGGTTTTTTTGACAATGGTAAGGGAATTGTCTTTGGGGATGGCGGTTTGAGTTATTATGTCATTATTTGGTATGATGTTGTGGAGAAGGCTTGGGGTTGATGTCCCCTAAACAAGTGGTTGTTATAGATTTTTAATTACTACTCACTATTTATTGCATACGTCTTATGTTTTGTTTAAAACATTTTATTTCAATTGTATATTTTATTAAATGCATGTTTTGACTTGATTTTCAGATAAAGTTTATTTGTTTTTTTTGGTTTCCTATGTTTATAAAAATAGATTAATCATTACCAAACACTAATTTTAGATAAAATGGGAGTTGTGACACTCCATGGGGATCAGGAATTCCCTTGAGGCCTTTCTACAGACCCATTTAGGTGTCTATTTTTATGATGACCAGATCAGGTTCATGACAAAATAATATCAATGGTGGTTCACTGTTTTTGAGTTATGTTTTTTTGGGATATATTCTAGGTGCACTAGAGTTGGGATTATAATGACATGCCATTCTGGTATTGAGTAGGGTTCTAGGCTATCACACCCCAAAATTGTATTCATGTTTCTATGTGATTTTGGTTTTTTCTGAGTTATTTTATTCT
This sequence comes from Viscum album, assembly GCA_963277665.1. Lineage (NCBI taxonomy): Eukaryota > Viridiplantae > Streptophyta > Magnoliopsida > Santalales > Viscaceae > Viscum > Viscum album. Next base: position 1,537,992,530 of record OY728147.1, on the reverse strand, counting down.
CATGGTTCTTCAATAACTTGAAATTTAATGAGGGTTGGGTCAATGGACTCATGAGATCACAGGGCCTTGCTTTGCATGTGGATCTAGGGATATTTCCCATGAAAACCCCCAATGATAGTGAAGTAACTGGCATATTACCACCGACCATATTTCTGAGAAATCCACAACACTAATTTCCTCTTGCATTATCTTGGGTCTCTTAGTTTTTGAATCCAAGAAACATGGTTTCATTGTAAAAATGACATGGTTCGAGGAATTTTGAATTTTATGAAATTATTTTCTAGTAAAACATAAATGGATAACCTGTAAAAGGATGGAAATTAATTTTCATAATATTTATAAATTGTTAAATGGTGTGTTTACACCTCAATAGAATGTGTAAATTATGTTAAATTAGGTTTGAAAATATGTTTCAAATATAATTTTAGGAGCTATTGAAAAGTTTTTTTTGAAGGAATGAAGTGTTTTTAAATTCACGACAACAATTTGAAGATATATTATTCTTTGGTAATTAATTTTATGTTGAAATGTTTTATGAAATATTGGAACTTTGTTTTAAATATGGATAAATGAATTCCTAAATCATTGAGTGTTGATGAAATGGAGTAGTAATAAATCCACAAGTGTTTTGAAATGATCTGAGATATTTTTAATTAAATGGGTATTGCATGAATGTGATTTTTCATTTGAATGGTTTGGTGATTTGTTAAATGGTTTCTAATATGAGAATTGATATTTAATTTTGTTTTTACTAATTTTTTAAATGATAGATTATATGTATCATGTTTCAATTTTTTAAATAAGATATGTTTGGTATTGGTCGTTTGTGCTCACATGGGTAATCAAATGCATGGGTTTACAAGAATATAAGGATGGTTAATGTCGCGGTTATATGATTTCCAGTATGTATATGAGGAGGGTTCCTAGTGCTGTATAAAATCAAGTATGTGTGAGGCCCGTGGGGTACTAGGGGATAATTCTCTAATATCCAACCATGTCTACATTCAAGGAAATTTTCTTTTTAAAACATTTGTTTTTGAAACTAGTTTTTGGGATGTATGATTTATTTTATATTGAGATTTTTATTGTGGAATTTTTTGAGTTCGGAAACCTCTCTTGTTAAATGATGTTTGGGGTTTGTGTTTCATCAATATTTTGGGTTAAAGTGTTGGTTGGTGGTCTATTTAGAGAAGTTTTTTTGTGAATCTATTATTGTTGTTCACCTCATGTGTTTGGTTCTTGTTGTGGAATTTTTTGACCAACATCCCATCTTGGTAGATTCCATGGGTTTTCTTGTTTGCTATGGTACACACCCATAATGAGTCAATGTACGATTAATGTGTGGACACAAGTTAATCTCTGTTGGAAAGTCATCAAATTTATTAATATAAATACTTTCTTATAGAGGTTTGTTGTTGAGTTTTCCCCTCTTCTTTTGTTAGTTATGTGGATCCCCTTGTAAAGAGAGAGTAGTTGTGGGAGGTTGAAATAGAAATTAGTTTCAACAGTATCCAGATTTGTTGAAGGTGAATGTAGTTAAGGTTTGTTAGTGTATAATAAATTTTAAAGGAAATTCAGGTCTTTCCTCACTCTTCTCTAAGAAAGGCTTCACGTCAGGCCACCAGTGTGGGAATTCTGGCCAGGAGAGGTTGTAATGGATGCTTGTAGGAATCGTTTGATGTTTGGTACTTGGTATATGTCCCCTCTAATTATTTTGTTTCTATAAGTCACAATGATCATATTTGGGGATACCATATAATATCGTGTTCTTATTGGACAATAATGGTGAATGTTGTGAAATATTATGAAATTATTTGTTTTTTGGTATTGTGACTCCCTTTAGAAATTTTCAAAATCATTTGTTTTAGAAGATGGGTTTTCTATATATCTTATGCTTCTACTATAATCCATATGAATAAACATGGGGTGACATGTGTAAATCCTCTAATCCATTGTTTCCGTAAAATATCAAAATAGTGTAACGTATGTTTCGTAGTGTGTTATATCTTAGTGAAGTCATCTATGATTATGATGTAATTGATTGTGGAACATGAAATATAAGTTTCGTACGGTGGTTTCTAAAGCCTGACTATGAGTAAGGAGATTCTTCATTCATCTGAGCTCAAACCACAGGTCTTATTATGATAATGGAAGCTAGTTCAGGAAATTCTAGGGTCATGAAGGCCTTGGTCTAATTAATGTCCTCGATATTAATGATAGTAATAGTTTAAACCTCTGTCATTGTTGTCTTCCTCGAATCCATTCTATTTGGTGGAATGGGGTGCGAGGACCCTATCTCCACATTGTAGTCTATTTGACGGTAAGGGTTAGGTATGAAAAAGTTTCAGATATTATGCTTTTACCTCGAGTTTCTTTTGAGTTTTTTTGATAAAAATATGAATCATGTGATAGATATATTCATGCATGCAAATTGTGTGTAGTTGGTAATAACTGTTCCACAACCCTTGAAATCGTGCATAAGAAGAACAACCCTATACTAAGACATCATAATGTCTATGTGACTTTTATCAGTTAAGAGTGTGTTTGGGTCTCTTTTGGAATAGGCGACCACAAATGTTTTGCATGGTATGAGAAACCATGCATACTAACCATGTGGGTATGCCAACTCATTAAAATATGGGTTTTTTCTCATGTCTCCCCATGCTATTTAGTTAAGATGGGTGGTTCTTGTGGTGGGGATACCCACTATGGGTCTCAGCTATGTTCTTTTTTAAAGAGTCTAATTTTAGTCTACCCGTTATGAGAGGGAGTCCATTTAGGAACACACCTATTGGTTAACTGATTCTGTTTTTGCAAATTAAGATGAATCTTATGGTGGGGAGACAATATATAACTCCCTATGTTGGTGTAAATTTTTCTTTTTCCTTGGGGTTTTCCTAGTGGTAGGTAGTCTGGTTCAATGGTTATCCAACAACCAACTTAATTTCTATGAAAAAATTGAGACTATAGCATGTCCAATGGTTTTTTACTGAAGTAACGCTATAGTACCAATGTTTATATTTTTGTTCTTTTCACATTAATTACATAAGATTCATATGGAAGTGTTTACAGTGTTTCTTCTTGGGATGTCGTTCAATTATGTTAACAAGATTCAAGAATGTGCTGTAAATATTTGTTGGTGATAATATGCTATCCTTTTTTTCAATATGTGGTGTTTTATATTTTGGGGACTGGTTAACCTTAGTGTGGGAGTCCTTCATGGGCTCTCATTTTAACTCATAACCCATTTTTTCTTATAGTGTCCTTGTTTAATTTTTGTTAAGAAACCCCTCCCCATTCTTGACCATGGAGATAGTATTGGGCTATATTCTTGCTTCTGACCCAACTCAGGATTTCTAGGAGCATAATTCATTATGGTGGGGAGAATTGTGACACCTGGATTTTCAATTCCATTATTTTTATCAAATAATCATTTGCTTCTTAGATTTCTCTAGGTATATGGGTGTTTCATGTTTAAATGTTGTGTCTTTGGTGTTCTATAAATAAGTAGTGAGTATTGGAAGAATTAGATGGTATTCAGACTAGCCTTTTATTAAAGGGATGGATGAGGATGAGGTGGTATGGAATTGAATTTGTGATAATCTTAGTGGAACCTTTTGTGGTGTATGTTTATTAGGGTGGATTATAACCCGATCATAGATGTGTTTGGTATGAAAAGGGTGTTTTATTTTGTGCATTATTTCTCCTATCCTTGTCATATGACTTACCCTTTAAACCCTCTTATGTACACCTTGAAATTGGGAAAAATGGATAGTTATGTGTTGACGGAACACGACACATTTTTGGGTCACAATGCTGACTAAACATTGTAGAAAAATAATGTATAGTGCCAAGACCATTAAAAAGTCTTTTGAAATTTATATTTTTCCAATACCAAAATAAACATTATACACCCTCTTATTCACCAATTCAACCCTCGTAACCATTGGAGGCCTTAATACTTTCTCAAGCACCCTTTGAAACCATTTTTGTTGGGGGGTTTGGTGGTGAAACTTCAAGATTTATTGAGTTTGAGATTTTCATTCCATGTATCTTCATTATAAATTGAGTTTCAACCATCCATACTATTGTTACACATATCTAGAAACTAGGGCTTCATACATATGGTTTATTTTTTTGTTTATTAGATCAATATTCTTGGTTTAGGATTGTTTTCATTAACTTTTGGTATAGTGGTGCTGTTGACTTCCTGCAATAATATTTGGAGGTTTTTAAATCTATTTAAGGTGATTTAATATGTATTAATTATATTATGGGATAGGTTTTATTGATATACATTTGTCGAATGATCTACATCCATTTTATTTGGTGTGAAAACTGTTTTTTGTAGCATTGATTATCATTTTAATTTTAAAGATTCATTATTTCTTTAAATGATGTGTATTTCATATGTAACTCTTGTGGTGTCATTTGGGGTCGTTTTATAACACGTGAAGTTGGTTTATTAAACATTTAATGGGATATCAATAATGTTTTGGTAGGGTTTCGGTGTCACTTTTTCCTTGAAATAGGGGTTTTAATCAGTTTTATGTGAAAACCCATGGAATTTATCATGTAAGGGTTTTATGAAAGTTGAAAATGGTTTATTAAGTTACATAAAGAATGAAAAGAATATTTATGTGATTTTTTTGGGAGAGTGCACTAAAAATGGGGTTTTGAAATGGAAATTGGTTATTCTTGAAGGAAAAATTTATAAGGATTTTTTTTAAATTGTTGAAATGATTTATTTAATTATAAGAATGGGTTGAAACAATTTTATATGATTTTTTGTGTGAGTATAATGTTAAAATGAATTTTACTATGATAAAAGTGTCATGTGACTTGATTGTGGGATGTTTGATTATCCTGATTTGTAAATGTAATATTCATGTGAAAATGGTATTTTATGATATGTTAATGTTGATTGATCATACAATGGGAAACCTATGTATCTTGGTCGGCTAGTGCATACTAGTTTGCTTGGGATTTAGAGTGTTTTCATCTCCGTTTCACGTAGAATGTTTGAAGCTGATAGCACTAACTAAATAACGATAACTAATGGGGACTACTAGGTTATGGCTATGTTCCATACGAGTGTCTTGTGCATGAGAACATGTTTTTTTATGGTTACTTTTTACCGAAAAATGAAGTAACTGGGGCCCACATCTAGTTATTGACAAGGGGTGTTGATGTGACTAGTGCTTGTTGACTATATTATATTCAACACTAGCATACAGTTTTTTTAAGGAAAATTAATTATCATGTGTGTTTTATATAATATTATTAATTATTTAATGTATCCTTCTTGAAAACAATTTTCAGTTAAAATTGTTCCACTTTGAAATTTTTACTAGAACATTTTTTTTATAAAACGTGAAATATTTTTATCATAAAATGATTATCAAAAGAAATATAATTTCAAGAATTATATTTGTATTAGGATCATACACTATTTATATCTTTGGGTGTATGTCTTTTTGGTTATATTTTACATAGGTAAGGGTAATGTCATTGGGGAAGGCAGATTAGGTTGTTATTTCCTCGGTGATGTGTTATGGATATTCCATGTGGTTGTTGTCCCCTATCCTTGTGGTGGTTTTAGATTTTATATGCTTGTAACTTTTTATCATTGACCTCTTGAGTCTGGTTTAAAAATTTGGATTTCAATTCACAATATTATTTATGTTTTGTTTGGACTAGATTTTCATTTCAGTTTTTGATTTTTTTGTATTATCTTTCTAACCTCAGTTATATAATTTTCAAAAACTTATTAATGATACTGGGGAACTTGTGCCTATCCAAGGGGATCGAGTACTCTGTTTGGGCCTTTCTGTACACTGGTCCAGTTGATGGTTTTTGATTGTGAGCTGATCTGGTTTATGACCATTATCATTAGTTAGGACTATAGATATCTTTTCACAATGCTTGTGCTCTCATATTAACCCATCGTTCCAAAGCATATCTACCTTCATTAAATATAAAAAAAATTATTTTCACTATTATTTCCATCTATAATGAATTGGGGTAGCCTTATATTTATTAGGTCTCTCGTTTATGATACTCTACCACCTCCAACATTTTTTTCATATCAATCAAAAATATATTCACTATCATCCACCATTTACGATGCTACATTGATATTTATCATTTTTGTAGAGATCGCCATCAAAACATAAAATGCTCATAACACACTACTTATCATCAATGTGAATATTACCAATACTATTCCCAATGAAACATATCATTGCAGCGCTCCTCCATTCGCGATGATTCACATATATTAATCATAATGCATTCTGTCTTACATTCTCGAACCACCCTTCATAAATCCCAATCTTCATGAAAAAATGGAATTTCTATATTTTCATATGGTACTTAAGTAAATAACTTTATTTTCTAAGTAATTTATTGTACCATCCCTATTTTCCTACAACACCAAAAATTCTCGTCATGTCATATTCCAAAAAAATTGACCTGATTTCAAAACAACTTGATTTATTTCATCTATAACCCTTTTTTATCGTGATTTTTAACGATTTATCGATCACCATTAGCATAGTAAAATTTACCAAGGATTATATTGTAACTTCCTTGTCTTCTTGTAATACCATTATTTCCAATCATTCTTGTATACTATTGGTTGAACTTTTCTCAAAATTTTCTTCATATTTATTTTATCATATGTTCTCTAAATAAGTAATGATTTTTTTTGAAATTAGAGGAGAAATGAATAACCATATTTTTCAAGATGAATTATTCAACCATGTCATCCAATTTGAACAAATTAATCCATAAAAATTCTCTAGTTATCACCATGGAACTAAAAGTATGAAACCCATTCACATGTTTCTTGGAATATAAAGACATAAGGACTTCGTCCTAGATCAATTAAATATGGAGCCATTTCATCATATTGATCACATACTTATTGTAATATGGAAATGATAACAATTGAACACCAATGACAATACATATAACAAAATTGAATCCATACACAATGTTTCCTATAAAATATCTCTTTAGTATTTGATAGAAATATTATCAATTTTTTTTCGAAATGAATGTGTCTTTATGTGGAACTATTATATTCCTTATAGCATTTACCATTCAAACAATGATTTCAATTTATCTCCCCATTAAATGATAATAAATACATGTTTCTTAAAGAAAGATATCAGTACACAATTAAGTAATGTTATATCCATCATTTCACTCTAAATATATAGTAGTCGTGCTCAGTGTAGAAAATAAGTAGATTTCATTTAGACACAAATGTTGTACATTACCTACCGATCATGATAACGTAAGAAATCAAATCACCAATACTGGCATTGAATGAGTATTAACATCGATTATATGAAAAAAATTGTTATATGTGAGGTAATTAATTTTAATAAAAATATTCTTGAAACATCTACACGCATATAAAAAATGGTTCAAAAATATAAAAGTGTAATAATAATGATTAGAGACCTTTGGTTAATTAAATTCTTGTAATGTCACTAAATAAATCAATTTATTCCTCTTTGTAAAATGTTTGATATTTTTAAAAAAATCGATTATAGATTGAATTATATATAAATTATAATGACATGACCTTTGAGAAATTTTTAGATTAATCATATTTGAAAAAAAATTAAATAATAATTCCAAAAGCTTATTCATTTGTCTCTCCCTCAGAATTTTTTTTCACCATCATTATAATGGATGATCACATTAAGAATAAATATCAAAAAATTACAGTATAGATAATATACAAGAATGGGTCTTTAATATTTTGATAGTCTATATTGGATAATATTTAAAACATCAATAAAGATGATATTATAGAATAAATTTTCTTTGGGATAACATTAAATAAGATTAAAAAATGGTGGAATCATTGTTATCATGGCTATCTTGAATAATAAATAACATTCTTGAACATCATCAAGGATGAAAATCAATCATATTATTATTTTTATATCAACTGAGTAATAATTTATTGATGTTAACTTCTTCAGTATTTATATCTATAATTGATAGAACTCACTAATTCTCTTGTTCTCCCACTATGTAATTTCTCCACCTTCTGTTGTCTGTAATATAAGTAAATAGAAAATATAAAAAAATTTATCATAAATAAGGTGTATCTCCATTGATTCATTTATATGAACACCATGGATGAGATGGTTTTCTCAACTTTTTTTCCCTATTATAACCAATCATCATTCATGAACTTATAAAAATCTATAATGATATTTCTTTGGAATCATGTATCTATTTAAATCCAAATCTTTATTGTGTGGAGAATTTTTGTTCATAATAGCCTTCATGGATGATAAATTTATATTATTTTTTAGGGATTCTTATTTCACTACTAGTAGGGTTAAACAACCTTTAGAAATTTTACTAGATTTATTTCATATCTCAAACAGAAAATCTTCAAAATAACAATTTACTTTTCTTGAAACTCCATTATGAAAATTTCATTCAATATATAGAATATTATCCCCCTTTTTAATATCTATAGCATGTGAATGTTCAATTATTCTCAATATTGACAAATATTAATTCTTGATTACTAATATTTCAGTAGGATATAATGAAGAATGTTTGGAACATACACATGGGTCCTTATGTGTCCCATCCCTCTTATTAGTTATTTTTGATTCACTTCCCTTCAACGTTATGGATTTAGAATCCATTTTTTTCTCTCAATTCATCTTTCGAATCATCATGCGATAATTTTTGTCCAAAATATACTTATGATATCATATCATTGTTAGTCTTTTATTACGGGATGTAATTTTTTATTTTGCATTCTTATCAAATTTTGATACATGTTGGGATGTCTATTTAACAACCATATTACGAAAACCATTTCATACATCACAGATGTAATTAATCATTCAAAATCTTTTTATAGTATACAGATGATTCTAGAAGTATGGATGTTTCTTCTATTTCTTTGGAAATTATCACCTTGAGATATACATCATTTTGGAATTTACATTTATTGATTTTACTGTAAATTTAATGAAAATTTCCAAATATATTAATTCACAAAAATTGACCCACAAATCCTGGTTTCATGATATTTTCTATATTAGATTATTGTGTCTTATTCATGAGTTGGTGTTATTTATTTGGATAATCATGTAAGAAATCCTTTTTCATCACCACCATAGACCTAGTGTGATTATTATTATAATACATATTCATCCATACTTGTTCTATTGTTTTTTTACAGAAATTATTTTTCATGATAAAATGTTTACAAACATTTTTACATGATTTTGTAAATAGTACTAATTATTTTTAACTTATTATTATAGATATCTAAGTGAAGTTATGATCTTATTATCACATGTTAGAGGTCATTAATCAATAGAATTCTCCAATGATCATTGGGGACCAATAATATAATTTTCATTCTTTTGGTAATACTAAATTTGTGTATTCAGATGTTATGCCAACTCACATTCCAATTCAATACATTTCACATTAAAGATCATTTTATAATTTTCAAAAATAATCATCATCTTATGTCATACCATATTCATTTTTCCATCCAAAAATTCACGGAACATTATTTTTTTCTGAATCAAATATTTATGTTCATTGATGTAATATGATATTTATTCTGATTGTATACCCTTGAAATCAGTTCTATTTGAAAATTTATCTTTATGTGAATGGATAATTTAATCTTATATTATTTTAATAAATTTCTTTATTCATATTTTTTAATCCCTTTTGAGGAACTTATTTCATGTTCCCTATTTTTTTATGAATTTTTTTTAAATTTATGGAGGTATTTTGATGATAAAGTTTTTTTATTTTTAAGATCATTTCCAAAAAACAATCTTCTTCCATCTTGGTGATCTTTTCATTCATAGAGAAAACAACTCCATAAAAATTGGATTCTCTTTCTTGTGTAATAACATGCATAATATTGCTTAATCTATAAACTAATATTTCTATAGATTTTTTTGATGGATCATAATCACCACTTGGGATGGAATGTTTATATTTAGAATTCATTCCAAATGCATGGAAAAATAATTCCAGATAACTATAGGTTATAATTTTATGAATAATATTTGTGTAAAATATATCCTCATATCCATTACATTTAATTCCTTTTATTTCTCTATCTTTATCAAGATATAGAGAAATATTTTCTACCACTTCTTTAGATAAGATGGAAATATTCTCAAACATTCCCTCCTATTTATTTTTCCTATTCATCATGGTATTGGAAGATATAGAATTAATGTAAAAGGAAAAATAATCTTCTAAAAAACTTATCTTCATTTAAGATATTGGTAATAATCTCATGTCTTAAAAATAGAATAGATTCAATATAGAGAATCTAAGAGAGGTTAAACTATCTTAGACACTAATTGATTAAACCAGTTTGGGACATGCCTAATAGTAAGAGGGGGTTTGAATCATTGTTGGGGTCATTAAAAATGAATTATATCTTTTCATCAAGGTACCACATAGAACCACAAGGATCTTATTTATATTATTTAGTATTACTTATAACATACAAGTATATTTATGTAGTATAGATAGAAAATGATATTATATCACATTTCATTACTCAACAAGAGTATCTACATCCATGGTATAGTTTGTAATCAATAAAATTCATAACAATACACTAGAAAATAATACATTTGTGTGGAATATAACAATTATGATATTTACTTCCACTATGGAATCACTATGAAAAAAATCCAAAATTTTGTGTTTTATAGAACATGGATGGATCTTTGTAGTGCCTCTCAAGACGATCATATCATTATTGATATGGGTTTGTAATAAAAACAACTTCATCCACCAATTGTGTCCTATCACATGTCAAAATTATTCTTTTTTATTTCATATCCTTATTCATCACTTTTTTATATTTATAACTACATGTAAGAAATTATTATTTCAGTATCCTAGAAGATAACTTGATAGATTCAATTTTTCCTTCTTATTCTAGTCACAATAATAAGATAGAAATAGACTGATGGAGAAAATTCACCATGACCAAAATTATAATTATTCAATATAAATTTAGTCACCAAATATACATCTCGTATTTTCAAATTCATCATTAGTACAAGAAAAACCTCACTAATATGTATTCTTATTCCTCGTTATATAATAAAAAAATCATTGTGATTGTTTAATCAATGAAAATCTTATCAACACAGAATCAAGAAAATTTATCTTCCTTAAATAATAATCAGTACTATAGTATGAAAACACCATTCTTCATTAATGTAGAATAATGTGTTATTGTGTAGTAGGATTCCTATAATATTTAATTAAGACTTAATACTAGCGCACAAGTGTATTAGTTTATTTATCCTCTTTCTTTTCCAAATATGAACATAGGCTCATATATGGTTCTTTTATACACAAACATACTTATTATATTTTCACATCTCTCTCCATTTTGTATCAAATATGCAGACACATGGTTTTACATTGGTTAAAAATGTTGGGGTATTATACACAAGTACTGGTATATAGAACTATTCCTCAATAATCACTTCAATAGTGTGATTTTATCATGTTTTGAGTTTCTATAGATCATCATCTTCACAAATCACAATTAGGGTTTAAACACCTATCACATGTGCACACTAATTCTCACTCGCAATCTATATTTTATCCTTTGTGAATTGTGTTTATGAAAATTGCAAACTCTATTCACATAAATCATAGATCAAAATAAGAAATCTGTGAAGCCCACATGTAAAGCATTCTGCCTTTATAAAGAAATATGGTTTTTCAATACAAACTACCTTAATGATGGACACACAATCAATGAGAAATAACACATTATATCAATGAAGCCATTACATAGAATTGGAATCAGTCAATATATTGAATGTCTTTTTGTGATCCTCTTGATTTTATAGAATGCTTGCTTCGAAGAGCTCCTCTACCTCTGTGAAATCATAGAAATGTAATATTTTTTATATTATTTACATCTAAATTTTAGTAGAGTCACTGTATATTTATTTTCTCACCCATTAATGATGCTCCACCACCTCCATCATATTTTTTGGAGCATTCAAAAAAATCATCACAATTATCATACATTTGAAATGAATCTTGGATATTTATTTTTGTTGTAGATGTCTTCATCAAACCATCATGTTCTCACAATGTGCCACTATTCATTATTCAAGGAAATACAATGACCATCTGTGATGTTGCAAAATATTTTGGCGCTCCTACAATCATGAAGCTTCACTTCTTGTAATTGAGTATCGTTCCATAAAAATAATCACACATACACGAACTACCATTTGAGAAACCAAATCTTTACAGAACTAATTTCTTTTCCATATTTTTACAAGGCCTCTATAGAATTCCATATTTCTTGATTCTATCATTCCCTCGAATTTAGGACCCCAAAAATATAAAAAAAGGGAAATGATTCTACCATAAAAATATATTTATGAAACACACACAATATTCTAATGAAATTTACATCATTCCAAATATTCTAAATTTATTTCATCACATAACCAATATATGTGATATTTATCCATTGATCTATCACCATTACCATTGTTATATTTTACTGAGGAATGTATTGTAACTTCCTTGTCTTCATGTGGTATCTTTAATTCCAATGAAACCAGAATACATATATAAAAACCAATTATCTACATTTCCTTCAGAAGGATTGAAAAAAAAGTTATGCATGAAACTTATGATATTTTTGAAATATTATACAAAAAAGACTCATCATATTTTAGTAGGATTGTTATCCAACAATGACATACAATATCATCTAATGAATATATAACAATTATTTCGTAATCACCATCATTCTAAATTTCATTAAACCATTAACATGTTTCATTGATTATCAATATTTGAGGACATCATCCAAGATCCATTAACGTTGGAACTACATCATCATATTAACCATTGAGATATCTTCTTATCCCATTTATCACTATTGACCACTAATGAAAATAACTTTAAATCAAATAAAATCCAAAAAAAAGTTGGATATTCAAGATATGAAAGAATATATTCATATTTTTATTTAGGCTATTCAAACATGATATGATTTACATGAATTGTTACACATCAATACGCTTTTAGCGTATTAATTTTGACGATGGATTTAAATTCAATATAAATTAATTATATTCTTGGAATCATAAAAATTAAATATAATTAGATATGAATGTTATATTAATTACCAAATAAATTTAATTTTATCCTAGTTATCACAATAAAAATACATTTCAAGGGCTCGATCATCCAACATGATTAGACAGAGAAAAGAATGGTTCCACTATATTATGTTTTAAAAAAATTAATGTAATTTGATTTCATAAAATGATTTGGTTCCCATTTTTATTATTTTTATTAGTATACACATAGATGGGAGACCATGATATCATTAGGATTAATACAGTATAGATTTCAGTTTATCTAAATGATGAATTTGAAAAATTGATGTATAATTAAATATCCAAAAGTCATATAAGATATAATTTGGTTAATAATTTAACTAAAAATTGATGTTGGGATAATAATTCCCATGGGGTTTCATATTATAGTGAAATATGGATCTAAGACCACAAATTTTAATAAAGAATATAAAAGGGGAAATTATTTTAATAATAAAAGTCAATAAATTATTGTAAAAAAATACACATCTCATTAATTATTTTACCATATATTAAATTTTCAACAACATAAAAAACATAACATTGTAATTAATATTAGAGAAGCAATGGAATATATTTAAGAATCATATTTGAATAGTATAATACAACAAAAATTTTAAGGAGTCAAAATAGGTATGTTATGTGAATCCATTTTGAGTAGCTAGTTGTTGATGTTGATCAAAATTTGAAAAAAGATAAATATTATAATTATTGAACATTTCATAGAAAATTAAAAAGGTATTATTTTCAAAATGAGGTAATTATTGTCATTCTACAGCCATATATTCAATATGAATAATAAAATGTGTTTTTGGATATATAAGTAATTACTTTATAATTATCAGAAATATCATAATATTTTTATAAGATCAATATTTTTACCCATCTCATTAGGTATTAACGAAAAGTTATTGTCAGATGTGATATATTGTGTGAATGCCTATAATAGTATAATAATTCAAGAAATTTTCAATCTATGATTCGAAATGATAATTGTAATGCCCATAAATGATTCTTCGTAAGAAAAATTCATGTTTATTGAAACCTAAAGAATGTAACCGGATAAAAGAAAACTATTTCTATATCATTTAATTTTATAATATATCTATGGGGGATTAGAAATATATATAGAATATTCATGTTGATTAGTAGTTCTATAGATATAAATTCTTAGATTTTAAGTCAATGTGATACCAATAAATACTTCCAAAATATTAATAAATATAGACGGCTTCAAAATAAAAAAAATATTTTTTAGAGCCTATAATTTCCATTCTAATAATGGAGAAAATGGTTATAAGATAATGGATTTCTTTGAAATGTAATATATATAAATCAATAAATATCATACAAGTATAAATAAAGTATGGTTCATTTCACATTATTTCTATTATGCTATAATTGAAATTATTAGTTTATATTGGGTTTTAGGTTTAAAAAGAAATAATGTATTAATTATATATTATTTATGATTCATTAGAATCAATAATTTTTCTTAAAAATTATAATGAATTAAATGTTTTTCTTGGATAAACGTGGTTATAATGATGTTTGTAATCATATGAGGGATATTACCCCACAAACCATTGGTGGGATATTTTATTCAATAAAATCCTCTTCTCAATACACTTATATAAACCCAAAGATCAACATATATGATATGGTGTTCAATAATTTTTTATTTTATATTCAAATTAAATGGAAAATAGATATTTACTAAGAACAATAATTTTTTATATCATGGAACGAAATTATGAAAAATATATAGTATATATGACACTATTGGAAGTATTTTTGGAATTTTATATGTTATTAATTTGAAAATAAAGATTTATACATTTAAAAATATGATGTGAATATTAATAAATATCTTAAAAGTAGAAAAAAAATCAAATATATTGTTAAATTATAAAATGGGAATATTTTATGTAATTTTTTTATTTAATGGAAAAATGAATAATGATGATAATGAAATTAGAAAAGATATAATATAAGTTAAAAATTAATTAATATAAAATAATTTTATGTTTTTATTCATATATTTTGGGATACCATGATAAAATAGTAAAAAAATAGTAATATTATTCTTAGGTCCCAAAATTAGTCAAATTTGATTTCATCCTAGCCATTTATCATATACGTGTTTAAGGAGACTAATTTACTTTATAGTCATATAAGGATGTGACATGATTCACATAGAGTTGTAATGTGTTTTAAAAAATTATGAATATGAAGCAAACATATGGTTGATCAATTATCATATATTATATAATTCATTAAGTAATATATTATGTATTGTTTTGAAATGTATTCTTAATGGAGGATAAGAAAAATAATTTTAACATGTTATATAAAGTTAAAAGTACAATTTTTTCTATTATATATTGGATATGTGTAATTATAAGACTAAATGATAATTTACCACTAAATATCCCACTCTATGGTAACCAAACCTTATTTTCATCATGGTGTATTATAGATTTTTGTACTGTAATATGATTTTTATGATATCGATTCAATAGTTTTGACATAAAATAAGTCCATACAACATAAAAATGTTTGGATTGTATGTTGACCAACAATGTAAACTTGTTAGAGTGTCCTACATAATTTACATTTTATATTTGGTTCATAAAATTTTCATTATACAATGAAAATTAGATTAAATGATTAGGAAATGATGTTTTTATATTTAATATGTAAATAATGTGATTAGCAGTTTTTCATCATACCAATAATGATAATAATTGGTTATTATTCATTTAAAATCATATTGCAAAACCAAATATAAATTGATATATATTAATGTACAATTAAATCCAAAATTCTTGACTTTTTAAAAATCTATCATAAAAAGAGTCATGAATAATTTCTTTTTTCTAATTCAGAATTTTTAATATTGTTTTTAACATGATCTTTTCCAATTTTATATTAAATTTATGTTTACTATAAACATCATAAAAATGTAATGTTTAATCATATAAAAAAATTTAAATAATTTTATGAGTTATGAAAATTTTTCATATCATTATTTTAAACAAAAAATTATATTATATTCATATTCATATATTGGTAATTATTTATAAATATATTCATTCAAATGATTACCTATATTGAATTTTTTATCATTTGGATGGATATGTTATTAATCATTTGGTTATCTTTAAAATGGATTCCTAATCTTTTACAAATTTTTTATTTCAACATTCAATCATGTGTAAACCATTAAATTTTGATTCATTAATTATATTTCTCATGGATATCTATATTTTAATTGGATAAAAGTATACCAAATTTTAATTAATTTCTTCTAATCATATTGATTTTTATTATTTTTATATCATTGGGAGACCAAAACATATCTAGTTTCTTAACTATTTTAATATAATAGTGTTTATTATTACCCAAAAATAATTCTTTAAATATTATATTGTGTATTAATCATTAATTGTTTTTGACACCCTAAATATTTCATTCACTAATACAACATTTTATTAGCATAATATTACTTACATTGTAGTATGTGTCATCCAAGTACTGTAATGGATTAGTTTACAATGAAATATGGACTCAATGACAATGAGTACATAAAATATTTATAATTTTACTCTATGATATTACTAATAAGAACCCATATTTGATATAACATACAAAAAGCATTTATTTTGTCCCAAAGAAAAAAAATATTGAGTTTATATTCTTAGTAAGGGTAAACATAAAAGATATCAATCATTGATCACAACTGGTATAATAAAAGAATGAGTGTCTAAGATGACTGTAAAAACGTACAATAATAATATAAAACTTGTAATATATCCCAAACATGAACCATTAAATATGGGATTTTTTCAATGAAATGAGATAATTTATATTATTTCGGAATCATCAATAATCCCTCATAATCATTGAGAACATAAAATATGAATTATATCCAAGTTCATTAAATTCACATAATCATAGAAAATAATTTCTTTATTCATGGTTCACTAAAATCAATTTCATTTAGGAAAAATATACATTATGGAAATTCTTATATATTCATTTCCAACATTCTCTGAGGAGTAACCTATTTCTGGCTGTCACCTTCATCTCTTCGTAGTTTATTATCTACATCGTCCCTTAAGTGTTTTTCAATATTAATATCATTTTAAAATTACCTAGAGGGATATAATTATCCCACCAATCCTAGTTTTATAACATAACCATCTATACATTTTTTATAATTTAACCATACATCACATCCACACAATCCATTAATATTTATTGAAGTATAAAATTTAAATATTTATCACTAAATTAAAAAATAACCCATATAAAGACATTGGAGTTCATGAAAACATTATCATCATAAACACAAACCATTTAAAAAATTATTAAATATGGGGATATTGGAATATATCAACATTATTTCAAAATAAACATGAAAAGATTCCCTAAATAAAAAAGTCAATTAAAGATCAATCGTATATTTCTAAAAAAAATTCCAATTTCATTGTGAAATCAACTAATTGAAATATAATTTTTTTAAACATTTAATATATTTTATGTATTTAAAATGTAAAAATGGAAAGTATAAATTAAGAATCAAGAAAAAATATTATTCATTACGGTACAAAAATCTATTAATGTGGTGTGTGTTAAAACAAAAATTACATTAATATTTATAATCAAAAGAGAAGATCACATCATTTGGAAGATGTCAATAAGATTCCATTGAATAGAAACTCAAATGTATTGAAACATGGGTAAAAATAATGTTAAAAATTCATTTATAAAAATTAAAGTATTTATTTAAAACATTTTTAATGAAATATGTATGTAATGAAATTATTCTTCTATAAAGAGAGAAAAAATATTAGTTTCCCACTAAAACATTCGTCTAGTCTCAAGAGTCATAAAAGCGTTTTTATTGATTGAAAAACCTGTAATCTCAAGAAATAAGAGAAGAATAATAACATAATATATGTGAGATGTTGAATATATTATTTAATCATTATATATTTAATCATAAACAACGATGACTAAAAAATAGGATATTTACATAAATGCACTATAACATCAGTAATCATTGATTCATGATCCCCTAAAAGGAAAAAAATATAAAGAATCATTATAAATAAAAAATTATTATAATGAAAAAAAATATGGGTAGTTTTACTCCTCATATTGGAATATAGGTTCATAATATAAAAAATGTGATAAAGAAGGCAATTGGGGATGTTAAACCCTTACATCATTAGTAACATTTAAATCGAACCCCCATATAATAAATAATTTTAATTGTAACATATTATTACAGGAATTAAGATGCATATAGGTTATAACATGTAGAAATATAATTACGTTACACTTAATAAAATAAAAATATTATTAACATAAAACAGGACACCATAAAACAAAAACAAGACGAAGAACCATTAATAATTTAGAAATTTTGGGATTGAAATAGAGTAGAATATTTAATACCTTATGGGATGATAAATCACATGAATATAATCATATAATATGATAAAATTACATTTTTTGGAACTATATACACTAAAAATAATAAATTGGTGCAAAACTGTATATCATGTTTTAATGAATATATTTTCAGGTGAAACCTTTAACATAACTCCATCTTACTTGAGTACAAATTTACAGACAGTTATAATAAATTTAACTTTTTTATTATTATATAAAAAAATATGAGTTACTATTATACCATTACTAAATTAATTATAACATCTAGTTTCTCACTCATTTATAATCCTTCACTGATATCCTCATGTCAGGTGTTAACTACATCATTTGTTTTTTTATGTTTTTCATCAGTAGTTACGATCCATGAAAATTTATCAAGGTTTATAAATCATTATAATTTTATTCAAGATATAATTACAATATGTCTTCATTATGAAGATAATAATAATTTATATAAATTAGTAATAAAATATAAATTACATCACCATGTTGAGATGGTAGTCCGTACGTATGAACGAGTGAAATTTTAATCTTTTTGAGGGATAAGATAAAAGAAAAGAAAATATTTATTCAACATATATAATAATTAGTATAACATAAAATTATTATATAGAAAATAAATTATCACAACCAACAACTATAAATGATGGTGTTGGAAAATGAATCATATTGTTATCTGGAATTGGTAGTCTACATGTACGCACAATGCATATATTGGTCACCGTTTTGATTGAAAATTGGTTGTAAACGGTAGTCACATAATTGTAATAATATATATATATATATATATATATATTTCATCCAATTTTTTGTCGATAAAATAAGATTATATATTTAAAATTAAATAATAAAAAATTAATGATCTTGAATAAGACGTATTCGATTACATTAAAAAACATCAATTTTTAAACCTTAAGAGTTGAAATATTAAAAATTTGATAATACAAGAATCTTATTATGAATGGTAGAAATCTAGGATGGATTTTTAGTAGGTAATAGTCATGATATAAGATGAAGTGTTTCTATATTATATTTGAGGTTTTGACAAACAAATACTTTATAAAAATATTTCTATTATAGAATGTCACAGTCATCGGAATATGGCTTAAAATGGTTAGGTATGCAAAATTTGTATAAAATAATGTGTAATTTTTATTTAAAAAATAATTATATAGGTTTGGGTGAAAATTATACTATTATTGTTTTCTTTCACCCCCAATAAACTGTTTTTATCATAAAAAATGGTAACAAAATTGTAATAATTAAATTATTAGATCTAACAAATAACTATTCTAAATATTTTAATTTTTTTAAATTATTATGATTTGAAATATAGAATCAATTTTTGTATATATAATTATTATAAGTGAAATAATTTAATTTTAAATATGTGTGGAAGTCGTAATAATATAATGTCTTCGAAAAATACATTTTTAGTATAAAACAAATTTTACATCATTTCTGTTCATTCTATAAAATATTAAATTATGAGTAAAAATATATAATTGAATATATTATCTTATAAATTCATTAAAAGAAATTATTTTAAATATAGTTGTTAAATTTATTATGATAAAAACACAATATATATATATATATATTGATTTTAGAAAAATGTATTTTAAAGATCAATAATGAACCTAGAACAAAATAATGTATAAAAATCATACAAATGTAATTAACTATATTATCTATAATTAAATTATACTAATGTTAGTTTATTTTCAAATTTAAAACATAATGGGATGTTTATAAGTAATTAAATTAATGTCTTGGAAAAAATAGATATTTTTCACAAATACCATAAATATAAATTTCATTACTGAAATTAAAAAAATTGTTAAAATATGATATTAAAATTATTATTGAAAAATGATATTATTTTATTGAAAAATAATATATAAAAATTTTAGAGAATATTTTTAATTGTTTTCCAAAAACTGAAATAATTAGCATTTTTTTTGAATTTTTTTGAATCAGAATATAACATTATTGAAAATTGGATTTAATTTTATAATGAACTAATGAATACATTTTCATATTTATAACTGTTAAATATATTTTCAATAATGTTTTTTCACTATTGATAACTTCCAATTCATGGAGTTGTTTATAATGTGTTTGAATATCATATTTTATATATTCAATGGGTTGTGGGTGAAACATGATTTCGAAAAAAATAATATAATTTTATGAAATATATATCCTAAAATTAGTGGGTGTATCATTCTATCCCTTATGTTAATTAAATATTCAAATTGTTTTCTTCTTGGTAATCATAGGTTCTATGTTGGGAAATACCTTTGTTGAAAACCCACATCATGGAAAAGAATAATAAAATATGCTATAAAAGGGTAAGTGGAGATATAAACAATATGTTAAATAATATTTAATTAGATTCCCGTATTTGGATAATATTATTTCGAATTTAATATATATAAAAAGAGTATAAATTTTTTTTCAAAAGAATAATGGATAGTGATAGTGAACATGTTCATGTTAATTTTAATGTCCACAAAACCATATTTCAGTTATTGGTGAAGAAATCCTAATTAGAAATGAAATTAAAAAGAAAAATAAATTTTTATTTTCAAAATAATCCTTATTTAATTGGAGGAATTAATTTTCCAGGGATGATGGGAAAATATAATTACATGATTGATTCAAATAAAATATCATAATTCCATTATTTGATATTTTGTTTGAATTAGATTCCATATTTCTTCATCAATATATGAATATTTAAGAATGAATATGAATTTTTTATGTTTGAATCAATAATATTATATTTTATAGAGAATATGATTTTAAAGGAATGAAAAGTAAATCCTTATATCTATATATATTTAACCAACTAAAATGTCGAGAAAACATTATCTAATATGGATAAATATTTATATAATAGAATAATAATTAAAATCATAAAAATTAATAATAAAACCCAATGATCAACTTAAACCATTCCATAAATATTTATACATAAAAATAATCTAAATCAAATTTGACAAATTATTAAATTTATGATTTTTTCAATGTTCTATAAATCTATAAAATTATTTTAACATTAATACACAAATAAAATACCCTTTAACATAATTTCTAATACCAATCATGTGAAAACCTTCTGTATATATTATTTATTAATATGGTAATAAAATAAATGATTATAAAATCACAATCAAGACCTATAGTAATTAAAAATATGACTATTAACCTCTTTCCAAATTTCAAATCAAATATTATCTAACAGATTCAACAAATCGAATAATGCAATATGCACATTGAGGATGAAATCAATCACTTCTAAATAAAATCCCGTATAACATTAATGTTCAAAAATACAATAAAATTTACATTACTAATATATTTCTATATTTTTTCCAAAATAGAAAATATTTCTAAACCCTACGATGTTCTAATGGGTTATCTATCCTTTAATAATGTGCATTTAGAAAAAAATAAGGTAACAAGTAAACCACTTTTAATGTTATCTATAACATTCAACATATTATTGAAAATATATAATGGAAAACTACTCTTGAACAATCACCACATGTTTCACTATTTCTATAACTATAATGTTATTAATAAAACACATATGTAATATTATTCTAAAATCCATAAACAAAATCCCTTCAGTTATAACCTTTATGTGAATATATTAGAGTACACCATACATGTTCTATGATCAAGCCACTTGAGTGGTCTTTTTAATAATATAATTCCCAATGTCATTCCATTTAATAAACAAGAGTGAGGTTCGTGAATTCTATCGATATTTTTCATAATTAAAATTATTAATTGATCTAATCAAATAATATCACCATGATTTTTGTTAATGATATTTCTTTCCAAAATTAAATCTTTTTATGTCCCCCTTAATACAATTTACACCATGATTCATTCCCTATATATAATAAATATAAAGTCCCATCTTCCCCCCTATAATTTATTTTTATAAAAAAAATCATGTAATTCTATTTTTTTTAACAGCCATGAGACTAATGGGTTACTCAAGTATTCATGTCAACCTTGATACCAAATTATATGATTTCTTCATATCTATTGAGTTATATTATGTATAAATCCAATTATTTCATTGGTTTTAAACCACTAAATAACTTATGAATCAAATTTTCTAGTTCAATGATAATACTAGAAGAATATCAATCAATTATTTTGAAATATATGTTTTAGTCAACACTGAGCTCATATATTATCGTACATTAGACCACGTAACAAAAAATCAATTTTTATTAGTAGAATAATATTAGTATAGTGATTGAAAATTATGTTCCAGAAATCACCACTATATAGAGTCAATTTAAACTCATTACCTCAAATTTTTGATAATATTGTAAAATTGATCATATTTATCATCCAAGGATAAATAGATAAGGTGAAAATTTCATGTTACATGTACTAAAGAATGAAATATTTATTTTCATAGCTACCAACCCACTACAATGACATTAGTGGTTCTGTAGACCCATTAAATTATTATGTACATTTCTTTATTAATAACTAAATATTATGTTTTTATATTAATTTCTCATTTGTGATTTCAGCATGATTCATGGATTGATAATGTTTCATAAGTATTGGAACATTATTTTTCATTCTAGAATTAATTTAATTAAATTTCTCAAGTTGATAATAATTTAACTATCCATTAAATTTTATATTAAATAGGTTACTTCTCATTTAAGAAGTTTTATGAAACTAAATATCATTGTATGGAGAATAATAATCATAACGGTAAATAATATAATCATTGAAATATCATTCATCAGATCGCTAAATCATTCAACATTCATCTCTATATGTGGACCATTATGATTAACCTTGTACTTTAATTAAATAAAATAAATCCAAATCATTCATAATGTTAAAAAATTTAAATTTTAGTTAACCATTGAATACAACATCAGAGTGTCATATAATGTTCATAGTAAGTTCCCATTATCAATGCACTATAATTATGTATAATAATTAATCTAAAACCTTTATTTGTCTATTTCCACTAGATTCAACTCTTCCAAAAACCACATCCAATTATAGTAACCGTAAATGGATGTAAATCAATGAAAACCACACTTTTTTCTCTACCATAACATATGATATTCTCTTATACATAAGATTATCCTCTATGTTCTAACTATTTATTTCTCATCATATTTTAACATTTTCACTAATCCTTTATCAAATACCATATATGTTGTCCCCAATCAAATCATTAACAAATAATAAATATTATTCGTGTAAAATGTACTAAAAAATTTTAAATTCCCTAAAAATAATTCTTTAGTATTATTGGTAACACTGAAATATAAAAAAACATTTTCATTAAAAAATGAACATCATTTCATATTATATTCACCACGAAGAATCCCCATGAATAAACATATCATGTTAAAAACAATTCTTCCAATAATGGGTAATAGAATCATAATAAAGTGTGATAATATACTTTAAATGACCGTAATGATAAGATATTGCAAGCAATGATCATATGTGAGTGTAAGAGAAGCTTATTCTATTATATAATTATTATAATGTTCAATAATCCCACTCAAATAGTGTAATATATTTAAAAAAATTGAAATTAGATTTTTCTATTAAAAATAAATAATACATAAGATTGAGAAATCATCAATAATCAAACATGGTCCTTGAATAATATCATTTTCGTAATATCTATGTTCATTGAATTTCTTATATGAATATAAAAATAATTTGTAATTCAAGGTTCACTATTAATACTATATTTGTTGAAAATTTCTAATAATTTAATGTCCTAGGGATTCAATTAATACATTCTCTTAGAAGTGACATCTATTCAATTATCTCCATAATATTTTATATGTTTGTTTACCCCATAATCTATTATAAGTTTCCTAACTCTCTCATCATTGCACAATTCATTATAAAGTTATAATTGAACCATATATAACTTTATCTATAATCCAACCACACATATATTGTATATAATAGAAACACACATCCCATAATCACAATACATTCATATATATTCTAAAATATCATGAGAAAAAAAATCATTACATCAAAGAATATACCATTGAAGGAAAATATGTCTAAAAAAATTTCAGTATCCTAGTCATAAAGCATATTGAGAAATAATAAATATGGAAACATTGTATGATATATATTTTTAAAACAATAGACTCATCAAATGGTGATATTATATAGAAAAATACTTTTACAAGAACCCTATAAATATATTTGGGGAAAATTAGATTTTCTTATTTTTTATAAAAAAATAAAAATAAAACTTTCATAAAATAAGAAGAAGATTCAATTAAAAAAATTTAATAAAGAGACTAACATAAGTATAAATTAGTTCAAAATGAATAATTGGATAATGAAATTTATCAAAACCGTTTAAAAAATATGAAGATGGAAAAAATTATTCATGGACAACTCTTGGTAATGACTTGACATTTTCCTTGTGACAAATTGGAATATTTTATAGAATAATTTCATAGTTAAGAATAGGGTCAATGCCATATTTCAGGACCCATGGACCTTAATGTTGGTATATTAAAATTATTAAATAAATTATATCACATGAATACAGTTTTATGTAATAATGTAATGTCTCTAAAATGTTGTTTTATATATTATTATAAATGTCAATGATAAATATAAAATTCAGGTTTTAACCTAGATGTGATGTAACATTAGTAGGTGTCATAGGAATTTCATAAGAGTGGTTGTAACAGCCCCCGATTTTATAAGATATATTCTTTTTAATTTGTTTCATATATTCTTTTTTACACTAAACTAAGATTATCTTGAGCTATACGCAACACTGTATTAGCTTGTAGTATACACAACACTAATCTCGGATCGTGTTACGCAAAATTTCTACTTTGTTGGAAAGTAGTAATTCTACACAACATTGAGTGTGTGTATATATATATATATATATTCAATATATAAATGAAATATGGTTGGATTTTTTTATACAAAACATCAAAAGAGTCTTTCATTACACACAACACTGATTTGTCTTTCATTACACGCAATCACAACCTTCCTCGATAGCGTGTGTTGTACACTATACCGGGTTTCACTAAACAATGATATATGGTTATAATATTATTATAAACTTTCCGCTATGAATATTAGTAAATAAATTTCTAAATAAATGACATTATAATTCATCTAACACATTTTCTAGAACAAGGTATGATAACCAAAAATTTTTTTGCGTAAAATATTTATTTTTCATAAAAATGTAGTTTGCCGCCTTTTGATGGCGCACCCATTTTAAATATAATTTTTTACAAGTTTATAAGTTAAATTTTACAAAATAAACTTCTTCTTTTGAATCAGGATATAAAAATTTACATTGGATAAAGTTTTGATATTTTTCCGATAACTTTCATATTTTAATGAATAGAAAAAACACGCTATATTTTAATTAAAAACAAAATTTTTCATCATAATAATTTATATGGTTAAAATATAATATTTAATGGTTTTAAAGTATAAATAAAATATATTTTTACCATTTAATATAATTTATGTCATTATAATTGATTTTACATTGAATTCATAGGTAAAATCATTTCAATCTTTTGCAGTGGTTTACCTTTTAAAACTTGTTTTCATAACAATGGTAGTAATTTTAAATTAATTTCTGCAAATTTTGTGGATTGAATTTAGAAAAATGGATTTCCTATTTAGAATCAGTGGCTCCAAATTATGTCAACAGGCTACTTTATATTTTTGGACATTATGAATAGTAACTACAATAAATTTTATTTACCATAGTAAAAGGTAAATCGGGTAGTTAAGGGTAAATATAATATAATAAAATTACCCTAACACTTATCGTAATATAATTGGATGCTTAGATTTCGTGCTAAGAAATATTTGGGTCGAACTGGAATCCATTGGAACCCACATGGGGGTGATTTAGACCTTTAGTTCATTTTATTTAAAAGAAAGTGAAATATGTCTCACTGAACATTAATAATTCATGTATTTTTAATATAATTTTATACAGAATATAAATTCGGTTATAAATTCTCATTTGAAAGATAAATTTTTTTTATCATTATAATTTATTTGTAGTTTTTAAGAGATATTTAATTACCTTAATAGATTATACATTAATGATGCAGGAATTATTTATTTAGTGAAAAATAAATAATACAGTTTTTATTGAAATAATAATACCCATTAAAAGGCACTAAAACCTGAAAAAAACTTATTGGTAGTCTATATATACACCATAATCATCCAATGGCCGAATATATTACCATTTGGAGTCTTATAAATGATATTAGGACACTTCTGTTATTTTATTTTAAATGATGTCAAAGTTATCACCTTCATAATTTAATAAATATAACATTTTACAAGTTGGGTGTCATAGAATATAAAGACGACTAAAAGTATTATTATGAAATATATAAGATTTATCTTCATCCTAGTAATTTATTTTTAATTTTTATGCATCAAATAAGTATATTTATTAATTATACAGAAATGATGTAGAAATTATTTAATTAAGAGAACTATCAAATAAATGGTTTTACAAATAGTAAAATAAATATTATATGATCTATTTAATGTTCTCTACTAATTATCTAGATTAATATGACATGTTATGAACCTATTAAATAATTTAGTTCGAATATATCCTTTGTGTGGATTTTATTTAAATTCAAATAAATTAATAGTTTCAAAATGGACACTATTGTTATTTTATAAAAATAACATATTATTAAATTGCTTAAAAATAACAAAAATAATTAAAAATTAAAAATTGAAATCTATATAGTCAAAAATTTCATAAAGTATCCAATTCTGAAAAATTAACAAAACATAAGTTATTACTTATAACCATATAAAATTTATAATTGTATTACCACAAATAAAAGTAAATAGATTAAATAAGGATAATTCAAAATGATAAGGTTTAAAATAAGATCAAAACATGTCTAAATTTGATTGGATGATGGTATTACAACCATATCTCATCTAAGCATCTAATTGAGTAATTTTTTGAGGTTTTTATGTGGGGTTTAAATTTATATTAAACTAATTTTTTTTAGGATTTCAAACGTTCCCCTCTCCTCCCTCATAAAAGGGAACCTTGTCCATCTCATCTTTACACAGCATTAAGCCTTCAAGCTCAGCCATACCCTAACCATTTCCCTTATCAACTTCCCTAGAAATATTCTAGTGGTTCTAGTCTTTTTCAATGACAATTTTTACTGCTTTCAGAGGAGGCTTTAGAGAGGTGTGCCGAAGAAGAGGTAATATCTATTACCGATTATTTCAAATTTATTTCTTCTACATCTTCCTCTTATTTAGTTGTTTAATTATTAAGTAATAACATAAGTATCACTCATATACTTATATGTTATTATAAAACATAAACAACCCTATTCCACCTTCTATCCATCCAATGGAAAACGAAATCATCACGCGTGCGTATGTACGGAATACCGTCTCAAGGTCGTGGTGTAATCTGTTTTCCACCACCACCATACTTGGATGGGTATAATGGTGTAAATAATAACTATATGTGATTATTATGAAGTGATATTGATTCTGAAATAGTATAAATACACTTTAATACAATTCCATGATCATGGGAATGATATCATCGCTTGTCCGTACGTACGGATAGCCATCTCTATGAACGCGATACGATTCATTCTTCATGTTAACCATTCCTGAATGATTATAAAGTATATATAATATATTATAATGAAATGTATGAATAATAATGCTACTGTATTTATGTATATATATATATATATGTATCTCATCTATTTAATTCCATTCAATTCAATAAGGTAACAAAAATAGCATTCATGCGTACGTACGGCCTACCGTCTCCATGAATGGTGTATTTCATTCTATTTATCAATCTATCATATATGTTTATATAATGAATATTTATTATATATAAATCATGTTTTATAGTCTTAAATTATGTAAATCAGGATATTAGTAAAAATATAAAGAACAACAAGTTGAAACACGCACGATAAATGAAACGATTTTACCCAAAACATTACTTTAACATGGATTTACAAAATAACGGTTAATATAAAGTCATAAGTTACCCTTATATGATATAATAACAATGAATATGATTATATAATAAGTCAATGACATTATTTAAATCATTATACATGAGGTTCGGATACGTACAAACAATATTAGACCTAAGGTAAGGGATAATTTTTCAATCTCATTTTTTTCTGAGATTGGTTACACGTAACGATTTACTGGGGTTCTATTTTTCATCCATGTCCCTAAAATGATTTTCATAAAGTTTCTAACATACTTCCATGTATTTTTTAAGCCATGTTTACCCTTATCTGAATTTTTCTTTGCGTTATGGATGGAATCTTTCTTTTATTTACCATACGTGGTAATTTTTGACTTTTCTGTTAAAAGTATGAGGAGAATTTTTTTAACTTATACGGCATGAATGGATTTTTACGGTTTCATAACACCTTATTTTAATGATGCTTACTCTAAAATATTTAATGACTTTTTTCAACAAAATAATTTTATTTTAAAATTGCATGGAATTCTGTAAAAAGAAAATTATTTTGAAAAAGAAAGGATATTTTCCTCAAGAATTCATTTTATGTGTTTTATCAAAACCATTTTCCATATAAGATAGAATAATTTCATATGTGTATGTTTCAAGTATAAGGTCTCTATTATTTACATGGTTTCACTTTTCTTATGATGAAATGATCTCCATTTTTTTATATGGATTATGTTATTAAGGGATTATGTTTATGAAACCCATTTTATTCTTTGAGTAATGATGATTGATTTCTGTTCATCTTGTGGCACACACATAAGAATCATTTCATTATGAGCTGGGATGAACCTATATATCCCTCTAATGCATTGGGTAATGATTTATATCTCATGAGATAGACATGGCTGAAACGGTAAGTAAATCTGGTTCAGTAATACAGGGCTGGAACGACATGTTAACCCGGTTCAATAATGGAATTTGTCCACTAAGATGGTCTTCGTAGAATTTCCTTGGCTACTATGTAAATCATATCATGTGATTAATTTTTTCCACATTTACATGTTTTATTACCATGATATTTTATTATGATTGATGTTCCATTATGATCTATGCCTTACGTACTGCCATGTTTTATGTCATTTCTCAAGATCATGATGTCTAAACATTATGTTCATGTTTTTAAGTTCAAGTATATATGGTTTGTTTTATTTTCTCCATGATTACCCTTACTACGAATTTGAGATCACCCTTTTTATGTCTTCATTTCCCCCAGGATTAAAATAAAGTTTTTAGGTAAGGAGACAAAAAGTAGATCATCGTTATAGGAGATATTGAAGAACATTCAACATGATTAGAAGTTTATATTCCACGTTTCCAAAGAAACTAAACTATTATGGTCCATTGGTTTCTATTTTTGTTATGTATTAGATATTATGAAAGAGTAATGTAATGTTTATGTACATAAAGCTTTGGGTCTCTACAGTTGGTATTAGAGGGAAGGTTTATCTAGCCATTGGAAACTAGGATAAGAAAACTTTAGTGAGATCCCTAGAAATATTTCTATGGTATGTCTAGGGATTTCCCTAAGGTTAAGTATATATATAGGTTATAGTCCTAGAATTATGGAAACCATATTAGAATTAAACCTAAGATGTCAGATATTGAAGGTACTCCCTCTTTATTATGCTGTTTTCCTAGCATGATTTTTTCCTCTCACACTAGTCTTTTTGGGTTCTAGAAAATGGCTGTAAATATAAGGATTCACGATAATGGAGGATATGATGGAAAATGGAATGATATTATTCATTAGATACCAAATGAAATGGAAATTGGAAGGTGAAACATTGTTATTATGCCTAATCAGCAATCTCATAATATGATCAATAATCTCAGCATTGGTAAGATTACTTACTCTACTAATAATAGAAAGATAGAGTTTCATGATGATCATAGAGGAATGAAAGTTCAATTTCCCTCATGTAAGTCAAGTGGGAAGGGGAATCAAGGGGAATGTTTCAAATTAACTGGAAGATTATTTGGGTGTAGAAACGAAGGACACAAAGCCAATAATTGGAAAGGAAATGGTTCAGATAACACCATGGACAAGGATAATGGTATTTCTAAGACATCAAAAATGGTTAAATGTTTTAAATGTTGAATGTAAGGGCATTATGAAAACCACTGCCATAAGGGAAAATCTCATGAAGAGAACCATCATGGTCGTATGGGTAGTATTTATGTTGATGATGAAGAAGAGACCTCAAATGGTATATGAGATGAAAGAAGTGTTCAGGAATACAATGATGAAGCTCAGTCAATGGTTTATGAAGGTAGTGGGATGATTTATGTTTATCAAGAGCTATGTTGTATAGGTAATGGTACTATGGAATAAAGACACATCTATGGATTGATACACTATTGTATTTCCTAAGTATTTGGTAGTATATGTTGAATGGAACCAGTAACCATGAAAGGTTATTTGAATATTTTTAGAAAGTATATGATATGCGCATAATGAAGGGATAAGAAGAAAATAATATGTATGATATTATTCATGATCTCATGACTGATATAAGGACGAAGTGATATCATGGTTTGAGTATATCAAAATTTTGGGATTTTGGTATGTGGAAAGAGTTTAGTTTTGACAGCATTCATGTTTTCACTACGGTTCAATGGGTATTAATTTTTCAATAGAATACATGATTAAGTTATTTACATGTTTGGAATGTGACCAACAAGATATATCGTATGATATATGGGGGATAAATGATGGTATTCACATGCTCATTATATGACATTTCTAGTAATTGTTTTCTTTATAATATAAGCTTGGACATAAGTATTTTGGAAAAGCCTCAGGATTTGAAATGGATTATGTTGGACATAAGATAATATTGTTTAAGGCTAGAACTATTTTCGATATTATTGATGGAATGTTATAATAATGTAGTTTTAGAAAAAGGAAAACATGAAGGATGGGCGACAACATATCATGTCAGACAAGGTTGTGGGAATCTAACCCACAACCGAAGTACGAAAGGCTTTTATCGCCTACCACTGGCCTACAAGAAGTCCCTTGTTAGTAGAAACTAGTTTTATTTTATTATGTGGTATGATAGATGATGTATAAGTACATTTTTTGAATCATATAGGATTAACCACACCATAGATGGACTTATGTATATTTGATAACTTTTTCTAACATTTTGTTTAAAACAGATGGAATGACTCATCATTCTATCACCTGATCTCCTAACACTTCACAGCTGACAATTTCAACATCATTTCATTAAGAGATGAAGTTAAAATTGTTCAAGGCACTAACAACAGAGAGATTGTACCAAAATCAAGTAAGTATTTATTTTTATTCGAAAATTATTCAACAATAGAGAAATTGTCTTGAAAACCAAAAAATTTGTCCTAGTGCCCTCATATATGAGGAATCAGATGGTACCTTAGAACATCACAAATTGCTGGCTTTGTGATTGTTATATTTTTCATAGCCATGTTCTCTACCACTCTCCATCTGAACATGATGGTTAGATTTCTCTTCCATATCTATATATTCACCTATGTTCACTTATATAGAAACCCATTGATGAGTTACATTGGGTAATTATTACGTTTCATACTTTAGTTTTTAAAATTAATGTTTAGGAGTCCTTTTTACGATGTGGGTTTCTATGAATATTAAACTATTTATAACCCCGTCATATTTCGAGGGAGAAATTAATTTTAAGGGGCGTAGAATGTAACAACCCGAAATTTTATAAGATATATTTTTTATAATTTCTTTCATATCTTATCTTGTATGCTACACCAAGATTATATTGCTCTATATGCAACATTGTATTAGGTTGCAGTATATGCAACACTAATCATGGATCGTGTTACATACAATTTCATGTTTGTTTGATAGTAGTTATTCTACACAACATTAAGTGTGTATATATATATATATATATTAAATGTATAAATGAAATATGGTTGGATTTTGTTATACGCAACTACAAAGTAGTCTTTCAATACACACAACCCTGACTTGTCTTGCATTACACGCAATCACAACCTTCCTCCATAGCGTGTGTTGTACGCAATATTGGGTTTCACTAAACAATGATATATGGTTATAATATTCTTACAAACTAGCCGTTATGAATATTAGTAAATACATTTTTAGTTTTATGACATTATAATCCATCTTACACATTTAATAGAACATGGTATTATAACACAATAAATATTTCGGGTAGAATAAGTATTTTTCAAAAAATGCAGTTTTTCCGCCGTTTGATGGAGAACCCATTTCAAATATAATTTTCGACAAGTTAATAAGTTAAATTCTACAAAGTAAACTTATTATTTTGAACCAGGATATAAAAATTTACATTGGATAAGGTTTTGATATTTTTTTGATAACTTTCATATTTTAATGAATATTAAATACACAATATATTTTAATTAAAAACAACATTTTTCATCGTAATAATTGATATGGTTTAATTATAATATTGATTAGTTATAATGTATAAATAGAATATATTTTTAACATTTAATAAAATTTATGTCATTAGAATTGATTTTACATTGAATTCATAGGTAATATCATTTCAATATTTGCAATGTTTTAACTTTTAAAACTTGTTTTCTTAACAATGGGATTATTTATAAATTAATTTCTGCAACTTTTTTGTATTGAATTTAGAAAAATGGATTCCATATTTGGAATCAGTTTGTCCAAATTATGTTAATAGGATACTTTTTATTTTTGGGCATTATGAATAGTAACTTCGGTAAATTTTATTTACCATAGTAAAAGGTAAATCGGGAAATTAAGGGTAAATACAATATTATAAAATTACTCTAACACTTGTATTAATATATTTGGATACTTATATTTCGTCCTAAGGAATATTTGGGTTGAAATGGAATCTATTTGAACCCACTTGGTGGTGATTAAGACATTTACTTTATTTTATTTAAAGGAAAGTGAAATATGGCTCAGTCAACATTAATAATTAAAGTATTTTTAATATAAGTATATACAGAATATATATTCGGTTATAAATTCTCATTTTAAAGATATAATTTTTTCCTTTATCATGATAATTTATTTATAGTTTTTAAGAGATATTTAATTACCTTAATAACTTATACATTAATGATGTAGAAATTATTTATTTAGTGAAAAATAAGTAATCTAGTTTTTTTGAAATAATAATACCCATTAAAAGGCTACCAAACCTGACCAAAACTAATTGGTATTGTATATATACACCCTAATAATCCAATTACCTAACATATGGCCGTTGGGATTCTTATAAAAGTGATTATGACACTTATATTATTTTATTTTAAATGATGTCAAAGTTATCACCTTCTTAATTTAATAAATATATCATTTTACAAGTTGGGTGTTTTAGAATATAAATCCGACTAAATGTATTATTATGAAATATATAAGATTTATCTTCATCATAGGGTTTTATTTTTAATTTTTATGCAACAACTAAGTATATTTAATAATTATACAAAATTGTTGTAGAAAGTATTTTATTAAGAGAAGTATCAAATAAATGGATTTAAAAATATTAAAATAAATATTATATGAACTATTTTATGTTCTCCACTAATT
Source organism: Viscum album (assembly GCA_963277665.1). Lineage (NCBI taxonomy): Eukaryota > Viridiplantae > Streptophyta > Magnoliopsida > Santalales > Viscaceae > Viscum > Viscum album. The sequence continues at coordinate 1,537,958,194 of OY728147.1, read as the reverse complement.
TTATATATGAATATAACATGTTAGGAACATATTAAATTATTTATTTTGAATATATCCTCTGTGTATATTTTATTTAAATTCAAATAAATGAATAGTGGAAAAATTGACATTGTTGTTATTTTATAAAAATAACATATTAATAAATTGTTTAAAAATAAAAAAAAATTTAAATGTTATAAATTTAAATTTATATACTCTAAAATTTCTTAAATAATTTAATAATGGAAAATTAACAGCACATAATTGACTATTTATAACTATTTCAAATTTAGAATTGTATTACCACAAATACAATTAAATAGATTAAATAAGGATAAATCAAACTGATAAGGTTTAAAATACGATAAAAACATGTCTAAATTTGATTGGATTATGATATTACAACCCTATCTCATCTATTATTATAATTGAGTCATTTTTTTGGTTTTTATGTGGGGTTTGAATTTATATTAAACTAATATTATTTAGGATTCCAAAGGTTCCCCTCTCCTCCCTTATAAAAGGGAACCTCCTCCCTATCATCTTTACAAAACTTTGAGCCTTCATGATCTTCCAACACCTACCCATTTACCTTCTAAACTTCCCTAGAAATATTCTAGAGGTCCTGGTCTTCTTCAAAGACCAATTTTAGTTCCCTAAGTGGAGGTTTCAAAGAGGCGTGTCGAAGAAGAGGTAATATCTGTTACCGATTCTTTCAAATTTATTTCTTATTCTACTTCCTCTTATTTAGTTGTCTCATTACGAAGTAATAACATCATCATACCTAATATATGGATATGTTATTATAAATATGAAACAACCCTATTCCACCTTCTATCCATCCTATGGAAAATGAAATCATTACGCGTGCGTACGTACGATATACCGTCTCCACACCGTGGTGTAATCTTTTTTCCACCACCACCGTACTTGGATCGGTATAATGGTGTAAATAATAACTATATGTGATTATTTTAAAGTGATATTGATTCTGAAATAGTATTCATACACTTCAATACAATTCCACGATCATGGAAATGATATCATCGCTCATGCGTACGTAAGGACTACTATCTCGACGAACGTGATAAGATTCAATCTTCATGTTAACCATTCATGAAGGATTATAAAGTATATATAAGGAATTATAATGAAATATATGACATAATAATTCTACTGGATTTATGTATATATATATATATATATGTATTTCATGTATTTAATTCCATTCAATTCAATAAGGAAATGAAAACAGCGTTCTTGCGTACATACGAGCTACCGTCTCCATTAACAGTGTATTTAATTCCATTTATCAATCAATCATATATGTGTATATGATTAATATTTATTATATAGAAATCATTTTTTACATTATGAAATTAAAGAAATCATGATATTATTAATAATATCAAGAACAACAATTCAGAACACGAACGATAAATGAAGTGATTTTACCGAAAACACAACTTTAACATGGATTTACAAAAGAAAGATTAATATAAATTCATAAGTGAACCTTATATGATATAATATCAACGAATATGATTCTTTAATAAGTCAATGAAATTATTTAAATCATTATACAGGAGGTTCTGATACGTACGAAGCATATCAGACCTAAGGTAAGGGATAATTTTTCAATCTCATTTTATCTGAGATTTCTTACACTTAAGTATTTACTGGGGTTATATTTTTCATCCATGTCCAAAAAATGTTTTACATAAAGTGTTTAATATTCTTCCATGTATTTTAAATTCATTTTTACCCTTCTTTTACTTTTACTTTGTGTTATGGATGGAATCTTTCTTTTGTTTACCATACGTTGTAATATTTGACTTTTCTATTAAAAGTATGAGGGGAATGATTTTTTTAACTTAAACAAGATTAATGGATTTTTATAGTTTCATAACACCTTATTTTCATGAAGCGTACTCTAAAATATTTTATGAAAATTTTCAACAAAATCCTTTAATTTTAAAATTCCATGGAATTTTGTAAAAAGAAAATGATTTTGAAGAAGAAAGGATATTTTTCTCAATAATTCATTTCACGTGTTTTATCAAAACCATTTTCCATATAAGATGGAATTATTTCACATGTGTATATTTCAAGTATAATGTCTCCATGATTTACATGTTTTCACTTTTCTTATGATGAAATGATATCCATTTTTTATATGGATAATGTTATGAAGGGATGATGTTTATGAAACCCATTTTATTCTTTGGGTAATGATAAATGATTTATGTTAATGTTGTGGCACACATAAGATTGATTTCATTATGAGATGGGTGGGACCTATATCTCCCTCCAATGCATTGGGTAAAGATTTATATCTCATGAGATAGACATGGCTAAAATGGAAATGAAATCTGGTTCAGTAATACAGGGCAGAACAACAAGTAAACCTGATTCAGTAAGGGACTTTGTCTACTAAGATGGTCTTGGCAGCAATACCTTGGCCACTATGGAAATCATATCATGTGATTAATGTTTTTCCAAAATTACATGTTTTATTCCAATGCTATTTTATCATGATTGATGTTCCATTATGATCTATTCCTTACGTACTACCATGTTTTATGTCATTTCTAAAGATCTTGATGGTTAAACATTATGTTCATGTTTTTAAGTTCTAATATAAATGGTTTGTTTTATTTTCTCCATGCTTACCCTTACAGAGAATTTGAGCTCCCCCTTTTTATTTTTTCTTTTTCCTCATGATTAAAGGAATGGTTTTAGGTAGGGAATCAAAATGGGGACGATCGTTATGGGAGATGTTGAAGATCTTTCAACATGATTAGATGTTTATATTCCAAGTATCCAAAGACAGTAAACTATTACGGTCCTTTGGTGTCTATTTTTTTTATTTATTATATATTCTGCACGAGTAATGTAATGTCTATGGACCTCAGGCTTTGGGTCTCTACAATGGTCATGGTCACAGGAGAAAAAAATAAATTGTTAAGATAATTTTTTGGTTATTAAATTTTTGTGACATAAATCCTATTATATTTCAACATGGGTTTTATGAAATAATATTTCGAAAAACATTACAATATTATAATGGGGAAGAAAGTGGATGAGTGATTCAATTAGAACAATAATATTGTTCATGGGTGATCAGTTTCTTAAGAGTCTATGCATGTTAATTGAGTTCTTTTATATCACCAACCAAAATGATTTTCAATTAATATTTTCATCAATGAAAAATATAATATTGAAGTAATACATTTTATTTATAGATTATTCACAATTGGTGAATCTCACATATCAGACATGAATTATTTTCATTGGAAAATTAATTCACTAGTTTATTATATATTTATTCTAAAACATTTATTTTCCTTGAATCAAAAACGTTTTAGTAATTTCATGATATTTTTTTTATTAATATGAAATCATCATTATCTATATCAATTGATTTTGGATAACCCAAACAATTATTGATGTCCATTTCCCCATATTTTTTCAATTCAATCTACATTCATCAAACATTTAACAATAATATTTAGTTTGACCAGAAGATTCTTCTTACCCAAAAATCAACCATTAATAGACAACCAATTGTAAAAATTGATTATTTAAAATTTTTATATTTTTGATTGATGGTATGATAGTTATCAAATGAAATAAAATAAATATTTGAAGTTGGATCTATGAATTTATTGTATGGTTTTCTATTGAAGCAATTCATTGTTATGAGAGGCATTCTCGAGGTGATGGATGACAAGAAATTCAGCCACCAAAGATGGATTATACATATTAAGTATAATATATGACATATATAGTATATTATATGGATGAATAATTGGATAAATTATTATTGGTGAGACACATGATAGTTGTTGATTTTTTGGAATATACCAACATAAATAATCTATAATGCTGATGATCACATATAATGAGATACCCCTTTGTGGTGGAAAGTGCATAAACACATGATTAAATATCACATGTCTTGTGAATTTTCACCCATGAGGTGATCCTTGATCAGTGACCCAATGTGAATCCCAATGGTGCATGGACACATTCCCAACTAGATGGAACATACATGGCTACGGTACATCGGAACATCATGTGTACATGGGAATGCCGTATATATATAAGCCTAAAAAAGTACATAGTTAGAGGAATATACATAGTAATCTCCAAACATTCCAATAAAAACCTTTTATTACACGTACACATCGGTTACTCTATCTAGTGAAGTTTGAGTATTCAAATATCATTAATATATATTATTAACATTATGGAAAATTCCCTTTCTATATCCCAATACGGTTATTGTGGGGAAACCCATCTATATAATTGAATCGGTGATCCCCTATTAGGGTCAAATATTGGACATAAAATGGTATCTCATCATTTCTAATAGGATGTGATCCTCTATCATTACTCCCTAGGATGGGATATGAATCACATTATTAACATTTTGTGCATGTTATCCTCATTCTAGTTGAGTAATCAATTTATGGTTACCTATCAACCATTGGCCTTGGGTGTGATTCCCAATTAGTGTATCAAAAAAATTTATGCTCTAGGGTATACCTCTTTAGGGTATGTAATTATAGACATGACCTCTTGGATTTGTGCCATCAATTCATGAAATATATTAGTAGTGAGTTCTATCAGACAAGTATAACATTAAATCCACCACATGGATCCTGGGATGATAATATGCATCCAATCTATTTTTTAAACATGGTGTCTACCTGTAATATATCATAGTTGTTACTCTCAATTATATAATGTTACATTATTTGATTATTTATGTTGAGTGATTTTGTTTTTATATCTCAAATTTTATAGTCTTCCCTATATAGTATATGTATCCATATTTTATGACTTATTTAGATGATATGCCTATCGAATGATTCTGTGGATAATCATGATTTACTGTATTATATTTTTTATGGATGGACCATAGATGGTTCCAAGAGTTCCATCTTCAAACAATTTACATATTTTCTAGTATTTGAGGCATATTATAATATTTTGTGGGATGTTTTTTTTGAACTTTTATGATTTCTTATACAAAATATCACTTTGATGTGGGATTAGTGAAATGCCAAAAAAATTCGCAACAGTTTTCCATTTTTTATGCATTATATATTTTTTTTAAAATGTATGTGTGTGTTTCCCTTAATCTATGTTTTTTCATGTTTGTTACATGTCTAGTATATGATATTCACTATCCGTAATCAAATTGAAGGTGGGATTGGGGTCTAACACATGGCTTACCAATGCCCAGATGGGACTTGCTGGGTCTGGTTATGAAGAAGTTCTATCAGAGGAAGTTAAAATTTAGACAAATGTATAGATATTATATATTTTGGGATTGGTATGGTAACTAAGGAAATATTGTTAAAGTGTTCCAATATTTCTCTCAGACTAGGGATCCCAGTAATGTTGTGTCAGCTAACATACCCATTTACAAAAAGTGGAATAACCTATATGTTTAATTGGAAAATGTTTGTTCTATTTGCGGAGAAAATTTTGATAAATGAATTATATATTAATGGGATTTGGTTTCAAGGTAGTTATTTATTCAAATCCCTTGACATTCTATTTGAGTGTGGTGGATCTCAACATTTTCAAGATGCTTCGATAATGAAATCCATCTTAGATTTGACAGTATTGTCATGATGATTATCCCCATAGTGGTGAGACATTAGTTCGGTCCTTACTCTAGATGTAGTACCCCTATATTGTTTTCCAATATTACCTATACATTGTGAGTAGCTGATTACCCATGTTGTACAAGCATTTTACATGATTATGCTGATCACATGTTATGAGTTCCATAGCTAGTTACCCATTTGTTTTTTGGAGTCCCATACCCCCATACGACAAAGGGTTGGATTGAAGTAGTTTGGTGAGTTTTATAAATTTTATATAACCCTCTCAAATAGATGGAATTTTTAGCTGTGATCCTATTTTATTAATACATATGGTGATGGTTGAATTTGGTGACGTAGACGAAATATGAATTTAAACTCAATTGGATATAGTTTAAGAGTCTCTTCACGTAAGAGTCTTACCTATATTCATTATGGCAAGTAAATATCCATGATTTTATAGGGATTTATTTTTTTATAATATCAGAGTTACATTTCTCATCATGGTTCACTAACCCATCATTGTAATATATGGTTGTGATTTGTGACGCATTCATGAAAGCATAAATCATAGAACATATCCTTCACCAAGATAACTATTATAGTGTCACATCTATTTATACTGTTTCTTATACTTGGGGTACTAAACTATTACATAATGGTGGAGTGTTTTATAGTGGATTACACATATTTAGATTGTTATAATAGTCAGAGACACAATTTATATATTTTGGAAATAGGTTGTTGATTAGAGACTTAGGTACCCAATAACATGAGGAATTTATAGAGATAGTCTCAGGATAGAGGGTCTGATGTTTGGGGGTCACATGATAGTTCCATGGATATAATGGAGATAAGATTAGAATCATGCTATGGGGTAGGAAATATCTTCTGGTATTTTCTGGTCATCTATTTATTGTACATGGAGAGAGTTCATGGAGAACCATGGAAGACGCAATACTCATAGTTTGAAGGTCCATAGGGTTGTTGATGTGGATAAGGTGTTTGGAATGTAGAGGGTGGTAGCTGTCATTTTTAGTTTTTACCACCACCACCACTTGGTTGTTTAAGTCACTCATTTCATATCAAATATCATTTTCGAGATCAATAGAATCTATTTGATCCTTTAGCATAACCATTATGTTTGGTTACCTATATTGATGTAAACTTACTGATTACAAACATCCACACATAGTTTGATCCGAACCATTGAAGAGTGATCCTTAAATGGGAAATTTTTATATACAAGATGAATTATTATGACTTAATTCTTTTTATGGACATGATATACCTTTATAATATAGGAAATAAATATTTGATGATGAAATTGGGGTGAATCTTGGTTGGAAGGAAGATTTTATCCTTCATTGTTGATAAGGAATCCCAAGAAGACTAGTATTAACCCACATGTAGAAATATATATATAATTTCCCATCACTTGAAATATATAACCCTTGGAGAATTATATTTTTTGCGATATCATTTTCCTACATTGGTGGAGGTGTATGAAAATTTCTTCTTTGAAGATGTGGTAGGATTACCTCCAAACTGATCGATTTGATTCTCAAAAAATCATCAACTAATAGATTCTTTGATATTAATTATGTCTATATGGGAAATATTTTTTCATCTTACTAATGGAGAATATATTTATATATATTTTCAGATCCATAAACTAGAGATGGCATGAAATTATGAGGCCTGGTGTTCCCAAAATTAATTTTATCAAAATTTTAAATATTTTTTTGAGGGAACGATTTCTTAAATAATATAGTCTAAATCTTAAATGAATCTTAGATCGAATATCCATAACAGTGGTAAAATACATAACTCAAGATTTGTAGTAAAATTGACTAAAAATTGGTTATCATGGGCAATTTATGTAAATTATTCATTGGTTGTACGTTCAATGGGTTAATTAAATGATTAATTTAATTTATTTATTTATTAAACTATTAAGAAATCCCTTATAATTAAACTATTATGGATGATATCAACTGTCAGTTTCATAACCCCAATAACACAGAGAAATTATATCTTCCATCATAGTTTGGATAATCGATAACAGATGACAACATTCTTCTGGATATAGGATAATCGAGTGGTAGTGAATTCCACAAATTCCATTTCATTGTGGGTGATCATGTTATTCATCATAATAATGGTCCAAATTGATGTAGGAATTTTAAATTATTTTATTCATCCACATTTGATTAAATAGATTGGTAATGATCAATAATACATCATGATCTATATTACATCATGTCATTACATGTTCCTATATAGCGAATTTTAATTGAAAACTAAATTAATCCCATGTTTTTCAAGATTTTCAACTCATTAATAATAATCTATATTAAATGGCTGATAATAGGTTTTCAATGTATTTTTACACAATTAAATGTGTTCATTTATTCCCCAAATGTCTTTCAACTTCTTATATATTGTGTAACTGGGCCAGGTCTAGAAATTTTTTAGCGTGATCGAGCCCAACCATACACTTAAAATTGAGGAGGATTTGTGCATGAAAAGGGCTTGGAAATAAAAGGATGTTTGTAATGATTCGGGGAAAAAAGGTGATTCCACCTTGGATAATAAATCAAGTGAAGAACTACAGGTGATAGAAATGTGTAAAAAATTATGCAGGATTAGAGATATGTAACATAATGTAGAGATCAGGACCTTGAATTGTCATAAATGACGAATGAGGGCATACCCTTAAATTTTAGGTAGCTTGGAGGTGAGATTTGATTGTGTGAATTCATATCTACGATTCACTAAATATATTTCTTGTTTTTATGATAGAGTTATCAACATGAAATGTACTTTGATGAACACCAATAGTATAGTACCCATATGTGTGCTGAAATAGGGCATTGAAAATGTTAAGGATTATATGTTCTATGAGTAGTTTACACAAAGTGTCACCATACCCATATAGAAACGACATGTGGGGAAGCACATGGTAATTTTACCTTTCTAGATAACATGGCATGTACTGCATTTCATAGAAATGGGAATATATAGAAAGACATTTCTAGGAGAACGGTTAGCACCCCAGGTGGCTAAGGCACACTGTGTAGTCCCTCTATGTGTTATGTAAGACTACACGAGTAGTGATATGTGTACCAATAGGGACACAATGAGGTATTAGATAAATATAACAAAAAATATGGGTCTCTTAAAATTACTCATATCCATTTATTATTTTTTAGGAACATTTTACAAATAACTTCTCATCTGTTTTGGCTAAAATTTTGGCCCCTGGTAAGCTATTCCAGATGGGATTTTTTACATGAAATTATATGGTGGATTTCGTAGTTTCCATTGACATATGATGTGTATTATTACCAGTGTGTTTCTTCCATATGTGAGGATTTATGATCACATTGATTGGGTAGGATCATTATTATAGAAACCCCAATAGAATTTGTGTGTATGTCCCCAATCTAGTGAGTCGTACCCACTATGGAATTAGGGTGTAGATGATCATTCTACTAAATTGTACCCCCTATTCCATTTTTTTGGTCATCTATCTACTATGTTGTACCCCCCCTATGGAATTAATTAGTAGGTCGTATATATTTTTAGTGGTACCCCCTATGAAGTTAGGGTTCTGGTCCTCAATCTACAAAGAGATACACCCAACACATTTAGGGAGTGGGTACTCAAGAAACTGAGTTGTACCGCTTATGGTTTTAGAAAAAAGGTCCTCTATGTACGGAGTGGGACCACATTCTTGAATTAAGGAATGGATCCATTATTAACCTAGTTGTACTTCAACTTTGGTATGGTGTGGGTCCCCCTTACACTTGATGGAACCCCAACACATTAGGGATAAATTCCTTTATGTCAATATGGATTATATTTTATTTTAAGGCATAGTGTTGAGGTGTGGGGCCTCCACACATTTAATTTAATTGATAGAAACATGAGGTGATGTGCATCATTTATAGACCTTCTCAACCTATTGGCAATATTTTTATTTGATTTTTGGGAGAATGAGATCACCATTCAATATCATTCAGGATTATTTTTTTGATAATATATTTATATATATCCATGATAATATATTCTGTTACATTATTTCTTTCAACTGACCTGCCTAATATTTTAGCATTTATATTATTTATTCACCTTCAGGTTTAGGTGTGTCATAGTGAGTATCTATATAATCACACCTATATGTGATTTACCACCACATTTCATGTATTATATAAATGATGGAGAGATAGGTGGTCATTACATAGTATTATAGAGATACTATGGTCCATTTGACCACACATGTTTGTCAGATATTATAGATATATATATATATATGAGATCTCTCTTCATTTAATTTTTTGGTTGTTTCAGGTTGAGACATCATTGTAGTTTGGTATGTATTTTTTCATTTTTGAAATTCAAACCATGGAATGGTGTTTGGAGTAGTCCCCATAAAATATTTTTATGATATTTATGGAATAGTGTCACGGTGTAAAGATTTTAGGGCTTAGTATATGGAACCATGTATTGGTGTTCCTGCTGACTAATCCATTCATAAGCACTATGACTTTCTACTAGTTGAAATATAATACTAAGAACTTGGTTTCATTTATTAAGGGTATATACATCATGTTGGATTGATTCCATTGTATTTAATTCTTTAGTTATATCTATATAATATATATTTATTATCCTCTATATTTTGTATGCCTTGATTAATTTTACGATTCATGCATGACAATAGCTAGCCATGTTGCTGGTTTAAGGTAGTGATGATGAAATGTTGAGTTATGATTCCTCAATTAATGTTCTATCTCATAATATCCTACCAACAAGTAGATTGATAGAACATTCAAGAGCTTTTCAAAATTAAATTCATTTTTATAATGTTGTTTCTTATGTTCTTTGTTTCTATAATTTATTATTTTTCATTTTTATTAAAGTAGATATATTTATAAAAGATATAATTAAAGAATTATGAATAAATCAAATATTGATTCATGATAAAATATATATCCATTGATATATAAATATTATATTTAATTTATAAATAAGAAATAACATGTATTATATAAATTTATTTAAATAAATTCATATGTAACATTTAAAGACACTACATTAACACAGTTTAGGAAAACAATGTTTTTTTTCTATTTATGGGTCTATATGTTAATTATAAAAGATAAATTCGTACATTAATAAAAAATATTTGATATTTATTGACACTAAAAGATCACATAAAATAAAATAGTATTTTTATTAATTTTATTTTATTTGATAAAATATCATTTATTGTAAAATAAAATTATTGTAAAATTTGACATCATTTATTTATCTATAAGAAAAAAATAAATAATTGAAATTAATATTTATTAATTTCATAGCTATGTTACAAGATATATTCATTTAAAAAACAAGTAGTGATATTAAATCTATCAATTTAATTAACATTGATATATATTTTATAATTTATTTTATTTAATTATTAACAAAATAATCACTACATTAGCATTTATAAAGAAATTATTCTAACTAAATCCACTCTAAATTTTTATTTATAAATATTTTTGATAAAAATATAAAATTAATATTTAAAAAAATATTCTTTATGAATTTTTTTTTCATTTCCATATCTCAATATTTATATAAGTTAATGGTAAGGAAGGATCCATTTTTATCATTTTCCATACATAACTTATCATATAGGGAACATTCATGAAATGAATCTCTAATAAATCATAAAATTAGAAAAAAAAAATGGTTATGTGGTAGAAATATTGGATTAAAATATCATTTGGAAAAGATTTTAATTAATTTTAGACGTAAAGATTAAGGTTTCGTCTCTTGTTAAAAATTAATTTACCATATTCATAGTAATTAATTATTTTTACATTTATATTTTTTTTTTAAAAAAATAACATGATCTTATAAGACAAAAAATTTACCAATCATTGTATCCTTTTATATTATTTTTTAGGGATTCAATTTAAATATGTGGAGAAATTAAATTTAAATATAAAACCATAGACGTGGCAAGAGGCTGAGGTTTCAAATAGAAAATTTTCACAAGTTCATTAATCATTAATTTATATGTTCAATAAAAATTATTAAAATGACGAAAATTTTAATAAAAATTTATATTTGATATATATTCTTGTAAAAATAAATTTAATATATAATTTAACATTAAAAATAATTTAAACAAACAAGAAGTATTTAACTAAGATGATGTATTTTACAATATTTATCGAAAAATTAGTATTTTAAGAAAAATACCAAATAAATTACACAAATTAAATGTTCATATTCTAATTCCATAAGTGATGTTTTTTATGTATAAATTATGAAATGTGATAAATAATGATCAAAATATTTTCTTAATTAAAAGGTTGTAATAATGTTTTCTAAAAATATAAAAACCTTTTATGCTTAAATAATGGATTTATTATTATTTTATTGAATTTAAATATATTGTATGAATTTATATTTTTTAAATAAAAATGTGTCAAAAATATATTTAGGCATACTCACGATATTCAGCATTATAGGTAGAAGATAAATTTAATAGTTAAAAATATTATAAACATTATATTATTGTTCTGAAAGTCTCATCCCTGAATTTTTCATAATTTATCAAGGAGAATATATATTGAATGGAATGATAGATAATCATGTTGTTGAGTGCGATGGAAGTTAAACAATGGATTTTTTGTAACATAATCTTTTAGTTAATTTAAATTGATTTGAAATTATATATTTCATAAAACAATGAGGTGTTACAGATGAGTATGATGAATCTTTTACATAATGATGCATCTCTCTCTTGGTCACACATGAAGCATATCTGCAAGGAGGATATCTACCAACCTACATTTCGATCAGTTCTAATATATGTGATTTAATAGTTGCAGTATGGCAGCATGAACAAGGTGATAATTCAGAAAGGCATACTGACATCTCAAGATACACCCTATATATTATTTGATATCTATCATTTATATTATGGAATTTTTATTGACCACTAAATTTATATATTAGATGCGGTGTGTTATCTTTATTCATTCCTAAATATAATAGACTACTTGAGTTCTCCCTAGTATTAGTGAGCTTCCATACTGAGATAAAAACTATAATTGTTGCTACAAGTAGAAATATATGGGATGAGAAATATAAAGTAGGTATCCTATAGTAGTCAAAGTGATTCAGGAGTTCGACACACATCATTAATATATACAAGGATATTGGATAAATAATTTAGGTCTCCCATGGTGGATCAAGTTAGTTGTGGGAGAGGTGGTGGTTCTCATGTGATGGTTGTGGACATCTAGGTCAGAATTTCCCAACCCCTCATATTATTGACAGAGAGATTATCAATGGAAAACATATATTAATAAAAGAGTATGAGTTGGGTGGTTCAATAGGTGTAATATATTGAAGAAGAGAAAGTATAGTGGTAGGAGATAACATGTATTTTACCATATTTCTACCACCCCTACCATTTGTTCCACTCCACGCTTAGTGATATGGTGAATAGTGGAAGGTATAGGAGTATTAAGTGGAGGGTAATGGCCTTCAATATCTTAGGATGTCTATTGGAATGAAATACATTTAATCTAAATTATATATAGCACTATATACATGGGTTAAATCAACTATTTTAATTCCATTTATATGGTTTGAGTCATAGAAAAATTATTTGAACTATTATCTTGACCCTTGTGCTTACAGACTGTGAACATAGGTAACTTAGTGATCAATCCCTTCTTCTAATAGTGTGAAATGAATATTGTATTTGAGAGTTTTATATTGTGTCTATTTTTATAAATGATGAAAATTTACGAAATAATCCTAGGTCTGTATTTTATATACATATTTCATTCCCAGAATTCATGTTTTCGATATTGTATGAGGTGTATCTACAGAGACAGATTGATATTTTCATTTGTAGATAATAAGGAAAACCAAGTGGAGATGGATGATATGATGAATAAAAGTATATGGTTGAGCACGTAGTATTTGGATAGTAAATTACTTGGGGAATTGGATTCTTTGGGAATTTTTAATCAAACTAGTGGTGGAAGAGAATGTAAATGTATTTCTTGGGGATGTTCTAGCCTTTCATCAGTAACAATAAATGGAATAATGAATTGAATTACACCTTGGGAGGTACCCAATATAAAATCCAAAATTTATTATTTGTCCTATAAAAATTAAAGATTCTATTATAATATTTGAGGAGATGTAGAAAATGTTATCTTTGAGAAGTAGTGTTTCCCCAGGGCATTTTCAGTGTTCTTCACATAGTAATAATATCAGAACATGTGGTTGTATTAAATTTGTTGTATCATGAACCAGAACACCATGAATTAAATGTATCCAATACCAAGGAAATAAAATTTGTGGATCTGTTTGTTGGGTAATGTTGGTTCTTAAAGACTGTCCTAAGATCACTATATCACCACATTAAATTATGATAGAAAGATGTGTTGAAGAAAACATTATGATTTTTCTACATTGAAAATGAATTCTTGATGATTCATGTTGTATTGAATAATTCCTCACTATCATTCATTGGACTAATTAATATGATCATTCAGCCATTCATTGACATCTTTGTGGTGGCATTAATTGACCCATCGTAGTGTACAATGAATACAAGGAAGATCATGTTATAATATTGATAACGGTCATGTAAAAACTCTCAGAGAAACACTATTATCAGAAGATCATGATATTTCAATTCTAGATTTATGATATCCAGATTCTAGGATAAGAAATTATAGTTATTGGTTTAGTATTGGACCCGATGAAGTTTTCGGTAGAGTTATTTTGCGGGACATCCAAGGTAATGAATACAGTGTATAGACTCATAATAGTGGTATGCTACTATAAGATATTTCTTATCGATGTCATGTGAATATCATCATCATTGACGAACTTGCATTGGAATGGGAAGACATTAATTTAAATAATGAGGTGAACAAAATAGTTTCATTATTTAAGACACTGATGGATGAGCACCCATATATTTATATATCTAGTGGATGGTGTCAAGTAATTAGTGTTATATAATTCGTCATTGTTAGGAAATGATTTTATTGAGGTGGATGTTTGTTTTGATTGAATATGGGACTCAGTAGATGAGACCATAAATGGAGAACAACAAAACCCATGATCATGTGATAGTAGTGACAGTCTTTCTCCATAATGATGAAAAGAAAATAAATTAGGGTGAGTCTTTTTCAATATACATTGAATATAAGGGTCTTCAGTATTTCTTTTCACAAAAGGATTGATACATGAGAGATAGATGAGGGTTGTATTTACTCTATGATTATGTATTTTAGATATCATATTCTTTAGAGAGGGGGGTTGTTGTAGAATATTCTCTTATATGAAGATCTTCCCCACACATATTGAAGAATGATTCAAATATGTAAGCCTATATGCATTTGAACTTATTTTAAATGAATACATATTAATAACTATAGTAAATAGTTATCCCCACAAATTATAAATCTAGTTAGGGAGGCTTAGTATGGAGATACCAACCATGAGACATTACATATGAAAATATCCATTAGATATTTTACTAATGGATTTTTTGAAGGTGGGGATCACGTAATTAATTTGATTGAGATGAATAAGGTTAAAATAAAATTGTGGTAGGTGGTGATGAAGGATTTTAATACACCACCAATAGATATGCATCCAATTGTGTATAATCTGTAACAAGAATTCCAAAATAAGTTATGTTGTTTGGGAATGAAGAAATGTGTAGCAAACGTAGTCTCTAAAGGATGCACTTGTACGTAAGGGATGGTTGAGCACTAGCTAAATTACATGAGATTTCAGAGTGTAAGTGGTATGTGACATATATATAAATTATAATGGGGCATCCATAAAAATCAATATGAGGAAATTTCATTTGGGTGTTCATAGAAAGATAATCTTTGTTTTCCCAATTCCCATATATTAGAGAGAATAGTCATGTTGAGATAATGGGACACCATTATGTCATGAAAATAGTTTGGATTCATGGATTTCTATTAATGATTGTTTTAGATAATGATGATTTCAACATTTCATGAATATGTAATGTTTTATAAGGGAACTTTGATAAACTTTTACACTTGATAAAAGAGTTTCACCCACATATTGAAGTCTACAATTAAGGGAACATTCATGTTCAGAAATAGACGATTCATGATTATTTGTATTAAGGTTTCTGTAGTTGGTATTATCAATTACCCTAAGGGGACTTCTTGAAAAACAAAATGTCACACCTAGATCTCATGAATATAATTGTTATAATTATTTTAACTATTTCAAACCTCACTTTCATTACGTACGGATTCCAAGTTGAAATTTGTGCGCTTTCTCTGATAATCGATAGTTTTTGGCTTCGCAATGTCTGGCACACGGGCAGGGCCCAGACAAATTCATGTGGCTTTGCCAGACCACCTTGTGGGCTACCTGATGCGTAGTTAGTTAATTAATTAGTTGAATGAATAATATAGTTAACGCAAAAGAAAAATAAATTTACTTATAACTTTTAAAGAAAATAGTTGAGATTATTATTATTATTATTATGTTTTATTAATATTTTAATTAGGGTATTTTGTATATTAATCCTATTACATTTTCATTAAATATTATTAAACGTTATTGTTTTTATTATATTTAATAATTGTTATTATTATGTTAAGTTTGTTTATGTTTTTTTAGTTTTTATTTTAATTTTTATTTCCATTTTATTTTCTTTTTTTAATCATTTTATTTTCTTATTTTCTTATTTTTTTCTTCTCTCCATTTCCCCCCTCCCTCTGTCTTCTTCATTTCTATTCCTCCATTGTGCACAGCAACCCCACCCCCCCAAACCTAGATCGTGCCCTTATTCTTCCCGTCGTATCCCCATTCTGTGCTCCCCTCCGACGAGCCACCGTCGGCGCCCCACTGTCCCTCCCTTGCTTCCCCAGCCGCGCGCCTCCCTCTCGTTGAGACCACCTCCTCACTTGCTGGCCGGCTAGCCGCACCACCGTCGTCCTTCCCTAAACCTGCTACTGTCGTCATCGTCGTCCCGGGCGCTGGCCGCCGCTGCCTTCATCGGTGAGACCTCTCCCTCCATCTCCTTCTTCATTTGGCCAATTGTTTTGTCTCCTTCACGCTATTTTATTGTATTCGGCCGAACTCTAGCTTGTTAGGAGTGCCTTTGATTTCTGGTTTTTTCCTATTATTGGTTGGTGAATATGGTCTCTTGAGGACCTTCAGAGCGTGTCCAGACAACCGCTGCCGAAGGCGAGGCGGTTTGATGTGTTTCAGTCCGTCTTGGTTCTTCGGTCAATGTTTGAGGTGAGGATTCTCTTATTTAATTGTTTGATTTGGTTTGTTTTTTATTCAATTGCTTCGATAATTTTTTTTTGGGTTTCGCATTATAACCCTTGCGGTGAGATTGATGTGTGACAGAGTTTGCGCACTTCTTTTGTGAATTTTCCCACACTGATGTAAGTGTTTTATTCTGTTGTTGTATTCTGCCATTGTATTCCGCATTGTCTCTGATAATTAATTTGTGACATGAAATGTTTAGTATTATTTTATTTATGTGGAATTGAATGAAGATGATCTTTTAATGAGGAAATTTGGTATATTGTGAGAGTGAAAAACTAATTGTGTTTATTTGGTGTATTATTTTACTTGCGTAAATAAATCTGGTGTTGTGTGATTGATCTGTTTGGTGTGAAACTAGTATTTAAGAAATTTAGTATGCCTTTGATATTATATAGATTGTTCCAATATAATGGGTTGTGTTTTTGAGGAAAAACACATTTTTTGTGTCATTTGACGTTAATTTATAAACAATGATGTTGGTTATTTGAAATTTTATGAGTAATGCGAATGATGTTTAGAAAAGGTTTTTAGTGTGCATTTGATTTTATAAAAAAAATAAAAGGAATATGGGTGTTTTGATGAGTGTCTTATGTTGCATTATCCATGGTTGTCTTACAAATTCTGGAATTGTTTTATATAAGGACATTAAGGCTGCGAATCTAGTTCTGCCTGAGGGTTGGGTGCATTTGCTTTTGCTGGTAGTGTTTTTATGCGTTGCGCATGAAACTTTTCTGTGTAAAAACCCATGCTGAATTGTTTATAAGTGTTTCTATTTTAAACTATGCAATTCGTCTATTAAAATGTGTGTATGCTGCATTTTGTGTTTTGGTGTTGCATCTTAGCACGTTTGGTTTTAAAAATGATGTTTTGAATGTTTTTCTTCTATTGAGAACCCTTGATGCATTATTTTTAATTGTTTTTTAGATTGTCCAAGTGTTTAATTATTCTATTAAAATTATTTTTGTAGCGTGTTGGGCCTCGCTACGGTGGTTTGGGGTCGCAGGTTCGAGGTATCCTACATGTACATGCATAGGGTAAGGCATATATATATATATGCCCTCTTTGTACATATTTCATCATGGCGTGGGGAATATGTGAAATGAAGCTAGGGGTATAGATATATATATGTATAAATTCATGTGAATGCATGCGTCAAACGTAGGTTTGAGTGGTGGTCGAAAAATAATTACATGTATGAGGTAGTTCCTCTATGACTATTCCGTTAATTTGAGATTCATAATTGCTTGCTTGTTTTAAAAATATGTTTTACATTTATTCTATATACACATGCTATGAAATCAGGTTACAGTTGCTAGAAATGATTATGCCTTTGCATAGGAAATTAAAATGTATTTTTGATTCTATCGGTCTTAAGTGACCTTTTCTTGAAAAATTGATTACCTAAGTGGTTTTGAATTAGTAATGTGTATTTCTGAAGGTGTTTGGCCTTTTGTCTTGTTAATTGTAAAAAGTATCCACTTTATGTAATAAAGCCCATTTGGAACCTTAAGAACGTTTTATGAAAAATAAATAACTCTCTTGAGGCACGCCCCCTTGGTTTTAGAAAATTATTTGTATGTTGGAAGTGTTATGATGTGCCTAACGTTGAAGTTTATGCATTGTGTGATGTGAAAGAGGGGGGATGCGCTTAAGGAGGGAGAACAGTGGTGAGATGTTGAATGAGTTTTAGAAAAAGAAAGTGTTATATACATATATGTTTTCTTGATAAAGAAAACTCACCACCACTTGAAATAAAGCACAATGGGGAACCTGGGTATCTAGGTTGGTGACCAGGACAAGTGCGCTAGATGACACGGTATGGGTTCGTCCCAGTTCATCTAGCAGGACTGACGCAACAATAGTAACTAAAAATATGAATTATAAGGGTCATGGTCTTCTAAGCCACGTTTTTCTGAGGGTCGTGGTCTTCTAAACCACATTTCACTGAGGTACGAGGTCTCTAGGTTCCCACTTATTTTAGATACCTATAGGGATTGCCGATGGTGCTCATTTGCGAGGTGCTACTTGTGATTTCACTTCCATTTAAGTTGTTTCATACTTGATGACTTTTTGTGAAAACAATATTTTAATCCAAACTGATTTCTTTTCATTTGAAATGTTAATGCATGCTTGGAACCTATTTTGAAAATGCAGTGGGCATGAAATTCTTTACTTGATAATGCAAACTTGTTACTTGTATTTGAAAATAAGGAAAACACTATTGTATTATATCTTATTTTTCAAACTGGCATGACTGGATTTCTTACTAAAGTCAGGGGAATATGATGTGGTTACATTTTTGGTATTCCTACTGATCATCTCGGTGCTCATGCCTACTTTACTTTTCAGTTGCAGGTTTCAGTCTTGGATCGCTTTTGGGAGCAAGTGTGGTTGGTGTACCGTGGTGATCCACAGGGTCACCTGAGGTATGTCATGTTTCTTTTCTTATTCCTTTTTCCGCTGCGACATTTTTCAGTTTTTTCCTTTATTTATCTACATGTTCATTTTATGTTTATTTATATTTGTTATGGGACAAATCGTTCCCAACTGCTTTGTTTCGATGCCCGACACTAGTTTCCAGTCTGTGAGGATCAGGAACGCCCTCAGGCCATGTCGTGGACAGGGTCGGGTGCCATGTTGTATGACGATCCGGCCTGGTTTGTGACAAAATGGTATCAGAGGTGCCCTTGTTATTTGGTTTGTCATGTATCTTAGTGAGTATGTGTGTCGGAACTCGTGAGGTAGGTGCAGGAAGGACGTCATGAACCCGTGTCCGTCCCGAGACTCGATTTTCCAGGGGTACTATGGGATTTGATTTTTTATTTTGCTTGGTCTATGTGGATGAGGGATGACAAGTGAAGTGATCTAGTGTTACGCGACGAGCCTGAATGGAGTAGCAACCCATGTACATCCTGAGTGCATGGTTCAAGATACATTCCGTGGTGGATGCTTGCTCGGAGCATGGTCTGCTAAGCCATGTTACCGGGTTGGCAAATCCACTAGTCCCTTATTTTTTGGAAATTTTGATGTGAGTTATGTTTGACCTTCATTTTGGTCGGTGTGAGTATATCTCAAAAATGAAAATGGATTTTTGAGAAGGTGTTTTCAAAAGGGAATATGGTCGGTGGAGTGGGAAATGGTTTTTGAAATGGAAAATGTTTTGGAATTTTGGAATGTGTTTCTTTAATAATAAGTGACTTTCTCAAATTGGTTGGTAATTTCTGCTTTATGCTTAATGGTCTATTTTGGAAATGAGAAGTGTCTTGAATTGACCCTTGGTATTCCTATGAGTGATCACATACATTGAGGTTCGCATGTGGAAAGTGGGGAAATTTGTGACATGAGTGGATGGGTGCTTGACCTAGCACATGGATATGTATGTTTGAGACTTCCCGGGATACCAAATGGTGGATATTTAAGTTGTTTTGTTTGATGAAAGATGGTTTTCAAAAAGGGTTTCTCAAATGTTTAGAAATGTGTGTGAGATATTTTTTAGTGTTCCCTTTTCGTGTTGGGTATTCTATTTCATGAGTTCTTGGTTTTGACATATTGAATTGTGGTTTGAATAGTGATTTGAGTTTCAGCTTTCATTTGTGATTGATGTGTGGAATTTTGATTTATGATGAGTTTTGATTCAGATTTTTCCTCTTGTTTTTGAGTATGGTGCCTAGAAAAGTCCCAGATGTTTCTATTGATCCTCTTCTAGTTGTTGGTTCTACCCAGAATCTTAGTGGAGTGGTGGAATTGAATTCATTTTGGTTGTCGTCCAGCTACCGTGGTGATCATGATTTATCAAAAGTAGCAGACTGGCATGGTGATGTCGTTGGTGTTTTCAGGTTATTTGGAACTCCCAATGCTATGAGAGTCTGTGTTGGTTTTAGTCCATTTTAAGGTGAAACTTTGGATTGGTGGAGGAAATAATCTCAGCGTCATTGCATGATGGTATGTCATGGAAGGTGTTTAAGGCGACTGTCATCTGATGGTTTATACCCGATGAAGTAACGGCGAGGAAAGTGGCAGAACTAGTGGGTGTCGAGTAAGACCAACGACCAGTGAAGGCCTATGTGGGACATTTCAAGGGGTTGATTCCATTTTCTCTAGAGGTAGCGTCGTGGAATTAATTAAAGTTTCTATTTTGTGGGGTCTTCGTATAGGTTTCCAGGACCATTTTTTCTGGTGTTCGGGAAGGTCTCCCATCTGGTGACGAGAGAGAATCGCAGGAACCTGTCTCAGACAAGTATTCTTTTCAATTCAATCTTCTATTAGTTGGGCCACCCCCTTGTTTTCTTCTAGTGTTCTCGGTTTGGGAACATTAAGTTGCCTTGTCATCATCCTCTGAAGGCTTGTCGTCAGTATGACCATTTGCGAAAATTGGAGAGGATCCGCTAGTGGCATTATAAGCAAGAGTGTTGACTAAAGGATGTCATCTCTTGAATGCGGGGCAGAAGATGCTTCAAGACATCAGAGCTCCAACCACAGGTCTCGGAGTGATGTTCTTCACACAGTTAGGAATCATTGGGTGTGGGGAACCTTGGTTTAATTTTTGTCTTCAATGCTGAAATGGGGAAGGTATGAATTTCCTTGTTGTAGCTCTCCCGTCTTTGAAGGTTCTGTCCGGTTGTATGTGGAATAGAGGCCTCGTTGCCTCGTTGTGGTCTTTTTTCCTTGAATACACCACTTTGGAAGTAAGGAGGTGTGTTGGTATCATTTTCTTGTAATTTTAGTAGTTGTGCCTCCTCAAATTTAATCTTTGGATTTGTCTCTTTATGGCTGTGAGTCTCAAGATGATTATATCTCTCATGTGGCTAGCTCCTTCGGTGACCCATTCTTGTTTTAGGATGTGCTCATTTTGGGGACACTTGCGTCTTGGGAAATAATGATTAGGGGTTGGTCCGCCACTCGGTTTGGGGTCTTTCATAGATGACCCCATGTGGTGGGGGTCTAGTTTATGCGGAGAGTTCATGGGTCGGTCTATACTGGGTTTCTCGTACTGGTATGTGCTAATTGACTGAAGCTGGTCTGTCCTTAAATGGTGGGGAGACCCACCATGAATCTTGAAGTACCTTCGTCGAGGTTTGGTCTGTGTGGCGGTTCCCTCTTGGATCAAGTTAGTAGTTCTAGAGTTAGCCCCTGACAAGAGTCTCAACGTCAGTTGTGCTAGTCAGGTTCTTATGGTGGGGATAACCCTCCTCGTTTCCTAATGGTTCTTCTCTTTTCAGTTTCCCTCAGAGTTGGCCAGGTGTGACTGATAGAGTAAAAATTCTTATAGAGTTCGTGATTTTGTTGGCCTCGTTCAATTTCAAACTCGAGTTTGATTCCTTGTTTGGCTGGGTGACTTTCATGGGAAAGAATGTTTTTGTGGTGGGGAGAATTGTCACACCCTGATCTGGAGAATTTAATTATTATAATTATTTTATCTATTTCAAACCTCGCTTTTATTATGTGCTAAGTCCAATATGAAATTTCTGCACTTTCTCTGATAAGCGATCGTTTTTGGCTTCACAATGTCCGGCAAACGGGCAGGGCACAAACGTATCCATGTGGCTTTGCCAGACCACCGTGCGGTCTGCCTGATGCATAGTTAGTTAATTAAATAACTGAATGAATATTATATTTTACGCAAAAGAAAAATAAAATTATCTATAACTTTTTTTAAAAAATAGTTAAGATTATTATTATTATTATGTTATGTTAATATTTTAAGGAGGGTATTTTTTTTATTAAGCCTATGAAATTTTTATAAAATATTATTAAATGTTATCATTTTTATTATAGTTTATAATTGTTATTATTATGTTAAGTCTTTTTATGTTTAGTTAGTTTTTATTTTTATTTTTTTTCCATTTTTGTTTCTTTTTTTTATTATTTTCTTTTAGTCTTATATTTTTATTCTCTCCTTTTCCCCCTCCCTCTCACTTCCTCTCCCATATTACTCATGGCGCACAGCAACCCCCCCCCTAAACCTAGGTCGTTCCCTTCTTCTTCCCGTTGGACCCCCCTTCCGTGCTCCCCTCCGGCAATCCCCCACCGGTTCCCCACACTCCCTCCATTGCTTCCCCAGCTGCACGCCTCCCTCTCGTTGAGCCCACCTCCTCGCTTGCTGACCAGCTAGTCGTGCCGCTTCCATCCTTCCCCGAACCCGCTGCTGTCATCGTCGTTGTCCTTGGCGCAGTTCGTCGTTGCCTTCTCTAGTTAGACATCTCCCTCCTTATCCTTCTTCATTGGACCAATTTTTTGTCTCCTTCACGCCATCTTATTGCGTTCGCCCAAAACCTAGCTTGCTAGGATTGCCTTTGATTTCTGGTTTTCCCTTATTCTTGGATGGTGCATATGGTCTCTTGAGGCCCTTCAAAGCGTGTACCAACAACTGCCACTGAAGGGGAGGCGGTTTGATGTGTTTCAGTCCATCTCAGTTCTTCGGTCACCGTTTGAGGTGCGGATTCTCTTATTGAATAGTTTTATTTGGTTTGTTTTTTATTCAATTGCTTCGATAATTTGTTTTTAGGTTTGGCATTATACCCCTTATAGTGCGATTGACGTGCGACGGAGTATGGAAACTTCTTTTGTGAAGTTTTCCACACTGAGGTAAGTGTTTTATTCTGTTGTTGTATTCCGCTTTTGTATTCCGCACTGTCTGTGAAAATTAATTTGCGACTTGCAATATTTAGTATAATTTTATTTATGTGGAATTTCGTGAAGATGAGTTTTTAATGAGAAAATTTGGTATATTTTGAGTCTGAAAAACTTATTGTGTTTATTTGGTGGATTATATTACTTGCGTAAATAAATCTGGTGTTGTGTGATTTATTTGTTTGGTGCGAAACTAGTAATTATGAAATTTAGTATGCCATTGATATTCTATAGCATGTTCCTATAGAATGGGGTGTGGTTTTGAGGAAAACTCGATTTTAGTGTTATTTGAAGTTAATTTATAAATAGTGAAGTTGGTTATTTGAAATTTTGTGCATGATGAAAATGATTTTTGGAAAACAAATTAGTGTGCATTTGATTTTTTAAAAAAACAAAAGGAATTTGGGTGTTTTGAGGAGTGTCATATGTTGAATTATTCATGGTTGTTTTATGACTTCTGGAATTGTTTTATTTAAGGACATTAAGGCTGTGAATCTAGTTCTGCCTAAGGGTTGGGTGCATTTACTTTTGCAAGTAGTGTTTTTATGTGTTGTGTAGGAAACTTTTCTTTGGAAAACCCCATGATGAATTGTTTATCAGTGTTTCTTTTTTTTAACTATGCAATTCGTCTATTAAAATGTATGTATGATGCAGTTGGTGTTTTGGTGTTTCATCATGGCGTGTTTGGTTTTAAAAATGATGTTTTGAATGTTTTTCTTCTGTTATGAACCCTTGATGCGTTATATTGAAATGTTTTGTAGATTGTTCTAGTGATTAATTATTTTATTAAAATTATTTGTGTAGTGTGTTGGGCCTCGCTACAGTGGTTTGGGGCCACTGGTTCGAGGTAACCTACATGTACATGCATAGGGTAAGGCATATATATATATATATGCCCTCTTTGTACATATTCCCTCATGGAATGGGGAATATGTGCAATGCAGCTAGGGGTGTAGATATATATATGTATAAATGCATGTGTGTGTATGCGTCAAACGTGGGTTCGAGTGGTCTTCGAAAAATAATGACATGATTGAGGTTGGTCCTGTATGCTTATGCCATTAATTTGAGATTCATAATTTCTTGCTTTTTCTAAAAATATGTTTTACATTTACGCTATATACACATGCTATGAAATCAGGTTATGGTTGCAAGAAATGATTATGCCTTTTCTTTGGAAATTGAAATGTATTTTTGATGATATCAGTCTTAAGTGACCTTTTCTTGAAAAGTTGTTTTCTTAAGTGGTTTTTAATTAGTATTGTGTATTTCTGAAGGTTTTTGGCCTTTTGGATGGTTAATTGTAAAAATTATTCACTTTATGTAATAAAACCCATTTGGTACCTTAAGAACGTTTTATGAAAAAGAAAAACCTCTCTTGAGGCACACCGCCTTGGTTTTAGAAAATGATTAGTATGTTGGAAGTGTTATGATGTGCCTAACGTTGAAGTTTATGCATTGTGTGACGTGAAAGAGGGGGGATGTGCTTGAGGAGGGAGAACAATGGTGAGATCTTGAATGAGTTTTAGAAAAACAAAGTGTTATGTACATATATGTTTGCTTGATAATGAAAACTCACCACTACTTAAAATAGAGCACAATGGGAAACCTGGGTATCTAGGTGGGTGACCAGGACTAGTACACTAGATGACATGGCATGGGTTTGTCCCTATTATTCTAGGAGGATTGACGCAACAACACTAACTAAACATATGAATTCTAAGGGTTGTGGTCTTCTAAGCCACGTTTTTCTAAGGTTCGTGGTCTTCTAAGCCACATTTCACTAAGGTATGAGGTCTCTAGGTTCCCACTTGTTCTGGGTACCTACAGGGATTACTGATGGTGCTCATTTGCGATGTGCTGCTTGTGATATAACTTTCATTTTAGTTGTGTCATACTTGATGTATTTTTGTGAAAATCATATTTTAATCCAAACTGATTTCTTTTCATTTGAAACGTTAATGCATGCTTGGAACCTATTTTGAAAATGAAATGGTAGTGAAATTCATTACGTGATAATGCAAACTCGTTACTTGAATTTGAAAAGAAGGAAAACACTATTTTATTATATCTTATTTTTTAAACTGGCATGACTGGATTTCTATCTAAAGGCAGGGGCATAAGACGTGGTTTCATTTTTGGAATTCCTACTAAGCATCTCGGTGCTCATGCCTACTTTACTTTTCAGTTGCAGGTTTCAGTCTTGGATGACTTTTCGGAGCGAGTGTGGTTGACATACCGTGGTGATCCATGGGGTCACCAGAGGTATGTCACATTGCTTTTCTTATTCCTTTTTCCGCTACCACGTTGTTAAGTTTTTTCCCCTTTATTTATCTACTTGTTCAGTTTATGTTTATTTATCTTTGTTTTGGGCCAAATTATTCTCAACTTCTTTGTTTCGATGCCCGACACTAGTTTACAGCCCATGGGAATCAGGAACGCCCTTCAGTCCATGACGCGGACCGGGCCTGGTGCCGAGTTGGATGATGATCCGGCCTGGTTCGTGACACAAAATATATCATTCCACGATAGACATGAAACAATTCGAGGACCTTTATGTATTACCTTGAAGGTCACCATGATATTGGATTTATCTAGGATATTTATCACTAATGTTCCTACAAATAGTGTGATCTACAACATAGAATTTTAAAATTATCATTAACATTATGAGAAATAAAAATGATAATAGAATTCGTATGTATATATAGTTCTGATGCATTTGGATTTCAAGGAAGGATACATTGTCTTCCCTTAAAATTTATCTCCACGTAGATTAGTGAAATTTGGCCAATGTGGTAATTTATCTTAGATATTCATTTCCCATTTCTAGATAATGTGTTGTGTTTTCAAGGGTGTATACTTCTTGGATCTACTACTGTAGTAAAATTGGTTACACAATGTATTCCATGATTCAGAACTAAAATTGTATCTGCACAATCCTACACATGCTATACATTGGAATGTGATGCATATAAAATATGGAGCTACATTTGTAGAGTTTCCAATGAATATTTGGGATTATTAGGAGAATATATTTTATGGGGGAGCGATACCTTTTGTTCTGATCCACTATCAAACCTAAATTTTTTAAGAGAGCACCTGGTAGTGGGAAACCATGATGTCAGTTCAGTACCCAATCATTTTATTGTATTAAATTACAATTATTCAGCCAAAAAACGATAATTTTTGTATATTATAATATCTATATTTCATCAATATATTGACCGTAATTATTCCTAGTAATATTTTTCGAGATAGGTTCTAAGATGATTTTATACTCTAAGGTCTAATTGGACTAATATTATTAATACTAAAATATTTTATATATTAATATAACCAATGAAAAATATTTTTAATATTGTGGAATAACTGCATTATGATGACACAAATGGGAAATCAATAAAAAACATTTAGTTTAAAACATATATTTTATTTTTTGTATGACATGAGCTATGTTTTGATCGAGTGACTACACAAACAACTTCAATTAAAAAAAATATAAATTAATTTATTAATTTATTTTTATATGTGTTTCCATATGGACCTAAAGAATATTTTGTTAATATACATCTACGTCAAATTTTCAAGGATAACTGAATGACAGTGAAATTTGAGAGAGATAATTGGTGTATATTGTCATCAGATGATAATGTATTGGATAGATACAACATGGATTCTATACACCATGGGTGTTTGTGGATCTATCAATTTTTTACGATAAAAAATTGTTATTCTTCAGTGAAAAATCCAATCCCAAAAATGACATCTAATTTATGTGGATTCAATCCCTTTTGATTTATCATGTTGAATGTGGAGAAATTCTAGAAACATGAATTGATTTACACAATGATGTGTGAAATATTTTATATTTAAATTGATTATTTTTTTCAATTCATTTATCATTCAAATAAAAATGGATTGTTTGTGACTCTAGCATGACTAAGGATGATATCAATTCAGTATTTTTCTTGAATTTATCCACTTTATTCACACATTTTTCAATGTAAATTTATTTTTACCATGTTTCAATGAATCCATATTACTTGATCATTGTAAGAACATTATTTGATGTAAATGAAAAATACCAAGGATATGGATTGTGATTGAGTTTGTGATTGAGGATCAATAACAATTGAGAATGATCTAACATTGTCCTTATTCATGGTTTGACATGTTGTGATGGAACATGAAACTATGATGGTTTCACATTCTGATTTTATGTCTAGATTCAACATCATGGTGATATTTTTTATTCCCTGAGGTCTGATCCATGGAACATGGGCAAGATATATGGAAGGAGATGTGGATTCCTGGGATACACACATCTATATGTTAATGTACAAGTAATCTATTGAAATATTGAGTATCATGACATGTAATCTTGAGATAAAAAATTATTTGTCCTTACCAGTAGCACTAGGATATTTGGGGACTATTAAATATTTAACACTTTTTGACACCTATCACACACTGTTTATACATTTTCTATAATATAACAATGTAATCTAGGATTAAATGTGAATGTATAAAACTAGATATATTGGAAAAACATATCACTGAAAAACATCCATGTATACTTGTTCAACCAATGTACATGGGAACAACGTGTACTACGCATGCCCGAACATTTGTACACATGCATGGGTATTCGTCATTTTGAGTGCTGACACAACCTTTATACACTATGTACCCATAAAGGACAGATTGTGTATATGTTTTCTTATATTTTGTGTGATATGAAGATACACAGGTAGACCAGAGGTTAGAATTAGACATTATGTACCCCCAATACATGTTGTGTACTCCCTTTGATGGTTCTTGGTACCAGTAGTTTCCTCAATTTAGTCTAGGAACATTTGAGTTCTAATACATAGTCCCTTACCATGAGGATACAGGATTAAATTTCATACTTCACAAAAGATTCTGATCCTTTCTACGGGTTTAGTATCAAATTTAGTTTGGTGCTTCAATTTATGGATCAGAACAAGAATAATCAATCATTTCAATGTGGGATTCAGGGTAGACAATGAACACCAATGAAATAGAATAAATCTGATATCTAAAATGCCAATATTGAAGGTTTTGTTTCGTCCCTCAATAGCATCAACTGTGATATCCAATATAGATTATGTGACCTTTAGATATCTAACACCTACATAATGGAAAGGCTATGCGATCACAACCTGTAATATGAGTGTCGTCAATGAGAAAATGTCTTGGGGAGTTACCTCTCCATGATCTGTTTAATGTAGAAACTTCTAGTTGTATCTCTAGGAAGATAGTGTTGGTGAAACCTTTTGGTGATGGTAATGTGTTACCAGTGTATCTATGTGTTTATTAATGATACTTATCTTATCCAATTCATATATCGAATGTCCTGTGGACTACTGTTGACATTATGTGATTAGAAATTTCTTGTTTTCCAACATGGAATGTTTATATACTCCCAAATATTTATTATTCTCACACATGTCGTGTCTTATAAAAATGAGTGGTTTTTTAACGTTTTCCTTGGATAACTATGAGTAGTAAGATACAATACTGGTTTTGAAAAACCATTGTGTGTATATTTTTTTGAATTTTGTAGTGTAATCTTATTTTAGTTAGTATTAAATAAATTTTTGTTTGGTTTGGGTTCCTATTTGCCACATTTATTTCTTTTAATAAATTTTTTCACACTCTAATTATGGGACAAAAATTCTGCATGCATTGTTATATGTTATGTTTTTTATATTTCATCATGGAATGGGTATAAATTTTTTATATAATTACATTTGAAAATGACCTATATATATTGTATAATATTTCTTGGTACAAATTGTCAACGCCTGTCCTATTAAAGGAACTGTGGGAGTGGTCACACTCACCTTATCACCAAAAAGTAATCCCTATATGTGTTGGGGCATGAAACATTTCGAGGATGTTTATACTCACCACTAAATATCCCTTCAACATACACATGATGTGTCTCTGTAAAACCACATAGGAATGATATTGAATTGTGATTGTAGAGTTGGAATATAATATTTATTGTTAATGCATGGAAATGTTGGATGGCACAATTTAGAGTATACTGAATATTGATGGTGTTTTTGATCATTGTGGATGTTGTGTGATCCATGAAAACATAAAACATGGTGGACCCTTCAAGTTAATTTTATTATAGATGAAAATATGAGATAATATTTCCTTTTATTTTACATTATGTGTTTCACATACATTTATTGCCTAATTCATGTATTATATATAATTGAAACCATATTATATATATTCATAATATTTGGGTAGCAATTTTTTTAATGGATATATATATATATATTCGGATTTCACTATTAAAGGCCTTCAATTTTGTGATATATTCCAAATCAGTATAGTTACCTAACCCAATCATATTTGAGGTGGTACGGTAATTTCACCCACATCTAACCATGGGCCCAAATATTTATGTGGTCGTTTGGGTACTTTCTATTTATAATTATATTTAGGGTTCATCAAAAAATATATAAAAATTAATTAAATTATATTAAAAATAGAATAAAATTATTAATGAGATAAAGACATGAACTGTATAATAATAATGAAAAAAATACAGAATGAAGAAGGAGAAGTTATTTTCATGAGAAATAAAATTAACAATAAAAAAAATATATGAATCATAGAATGATATCATCATGATAAATTAGTGACATAGATTCGGATAAAGAGAAAGGGAATATAAAATAAATATTTATTATTTATTATTTTATAAAATATTAACACCACTAATTTAAATGGTGTTTATTTTTTATAAATGATACCAAAAAAAATTTCCTTAATTCTTAAGCATTGATGAAATATTAAAATATTATATTGAAGGGTGATTTGATGAGACCTTGAAGATCACTTCATCACCAATTAAGGATCAAAAAAATAGTTATTTTAAGATAAATATTTTTTAAGATGTTGGGAACTATAAGTAATCATTTTTCTATATAAAAAATAAATTTATGATATATTAACATGAAAAAATATGAGAATAATTTAGAATCATTATTTCATTTTTAAAGTAGTAAATTTAAATTATTTATAGTGTATGGAGTCAATAAAACATTTCACTCATCATAGGTTAAATAGAATGAACTAATGGAGGTAATCCACTATATTGAGGAACAACTACTAGATTAATCCAAAAATTATAAATTCTAAACAGATTATATGTTACTATAGTAGGTTAATTTATAATATTTTATAGTTGAGGATGATTAACTTATGGTAATTAGAAAATTTATTTAATGGTTATAGTAGGAATTATAGATAAAAATTCAAATAATCAAACAAGATTTTGGATTCATTATTCTATGTGTATTTTCGTTTATATTGAAAAAATAATCACTTGAATAAATTAATGTATAATAACAATAAAACTATATAACTAAAGAATAATAAGAAAAAAAATATGTATCTTAAAGGAATATATAATTAATGTAATGAACATTATATTGACATATTTTAGGGTATTTGAAGATATATATATGAGAATTGTCTATATGTAAATTTTAGTTCTCAAAATATGATTTATGATTCACTATAAAAACCATTTAATGACTAGTGTGAGAATAATAATATTATATGGAATTCGAGGTAAAGTAAATTTTTAAGTTACATGCTTAGAAAATAATAAATATTTTTTAACACTGGTTGATTAAAATAGTTAATGTATAAAATTACATTGAATCATGATCAAACATTATAAAGATGTATTGTTGAATAAGAACGATTCAATATACATTTCATCTCTTATATGTAACTATACATCAATATTTTATGTTTTAATAAAATTAAAATCGAAGAGATGAAATATATGACACTAGAAATAAAATAAATTATGTTTTACTGGATTATAGTATGTGGTTAATTGGTGTGAAAATACAATTGTATCTCATGATGTATGGTTATTATAAAAAAATTCATTGAAAATTTTAATCTAATAGCATTTTTTATGTTTTTTATAGGGTATCCTTTTTTATTCAATTTTTAACTAATATTAATAGGATTTCTATGAAGATTAATAAAAAATATTAAAATAAAAAGTTAAAAATGCATAATTTATTACCAATGGATATGTTAAATATTTAATAAAAATTGGATGATGAATTAAATTACTATAATATTTAAAATTCAATTGAGAATATTATTTTGTGTGGTTAATCTTGATGATAACACATATGTATTTTATAACTAATATAGAAAAAATAGAAAAATGTATTTTAGGAACAATAATGACTCTATTTTAGTATGAATAATGATAATGGTTTATTATATCATGTTAAAGAGAATAAAATAAAAAATAAACAATTCTAGTAAATAATAATTCATGTAATGTTTAAAATATGAGGTTAAATAATATTTTAAAATATGATAATGGCCACAAATATTGTTGTTATCAATAGAATAAATGTATTTTTTAATATTATTATTTAAATAGAATGGTTTACAAATTTTACAATATAAGAATTTTGAAATATCATTTAATAGAAATATGATAATATAATATAGAACTAATATAATTGAAAAATCTAGTTTAATTAATAAAAAACATGTTTCTATATTGTATATATTAGTGGGAATACCAAATAATGATGAAAATAGGGAATTTAAAATTTTGGATTATAATTTTGGTTTAAGTTCATTATCTCTTATGTAATTGAGAAGTGTATTTAAAATCAGAAAAAAAAAATTTACATTCTTAGAAAAAAATCTCCAATAAAGAAATAAATATTGTTGTATCTATATAAAGAATATCTTATTTTTTAATTAAAAATATATTATTTTTTAACAAACAATAATTTTATGTTATTCATGAGGAGACATGGATAAATTACCTAATAAGTAGTTGAACTAGACTAATCAAAATTAGACTTGATAAATTGTCTAAATGATGTAATAAAAGATCTTTTTTGATGTCAAATGTGTTCTAAAAACATACCCAATAAATAATTTTGGTTGATCAAAGATAAATAAATATTACTATCAAAGGAACAAAAATAAACTAAATGAATTAAAATTGATGAAACATTTTCCATGTGTAGTTTTGGAATCTTTCTAACAAAATGTAGATACCATTATCATCATGTGGTTATGTTTATTATAAATATATCAGAAAAACCATTTCTAATGGATAAATTGAAAATGATATTTAAATCAATAACAACTGGATTTTATTATAAATGGATATGATAAAAAATATTTTTAGTGAAAAAGGGAACTCCAAGGGTCTATTTATGCTCCAAGAATATTGTTTTATAGCCTTTAAAAATATTAATTTATTAATTTATTTTTGAAAGAAGACATTATTATATTCTAATTCATAATAAAACATTTCCTTAATAAATGATGGTGTTATCATAGATATTACATAATAATTTTATATTCATGGGATGTTAAATTGAAGTTAATTGATTAATTTATGAATTCATATTGTTATAATTATATGATAGTAGAATTAAAATTTTATTCATATTTCATGTCACTCAAGTAAATAGTGGAACTATAATTTAGAAAAAAATGAAAATATAGTGATGAATGTTTTTTTAATAAAGTATTTGAATATAACTATATCACAAAAAATGACCTATATGAAGTTTCTAAGAGATGAATATTCCATTAATATCTATATAAAAAAAGGATTACTATTATATACCAATTGAATATGTCATTAAAAATAATAAATATTATGATTTAATATCTCTATAAATGTTATTTCATTATTATTACTTGGTAATTAATTTTCTTAATATGATATATATATTTCAATATAATAGTATAATAATTAACTATTAACATTTCAATATTTTTATAATAGAGTTTGAAATATTGGATTTTATTTATTCTAATTTTGATAGTTTACGAGATTATTAAATGTAAACATACGTGTGGGAATTTTCCAATAATAAATTTTTATAAAATTTCATTATGTAATAACAATTATTGAATCCAAAATATCATAAATATAATGTAATATATAATAGTTCCATTATATTTTAATACAATTTTTTCAATGAAACAACAACTAACAGACATTAGTAATGGGTTATTAAATAATATTTCTATTAAATATTACAATTAATGTCTGGAGAAAAGTAATCAACAATATAATATATCATTAAATGATAGTGAAAAATGAATTTATATATAATATTATCATTTAAAATGTTTTCCATGATAGATGAAAATCAATAATTTGATAATTATATAAAATTTGATATTATTAATAAATGCAACTACCTATAAAAATTTAATGATGATTCTATTATGACTTGGTTTTTAAATATGTCAATATTGTCTTTGGTTTTTAAAAGAAAACTCTCTCCTTGAATATTTTAATTTTTTGATTGTTATAATAATATAAAATACAATTTTTCATTAAGTTATAGACTTATAACTTGTTTTATTAATAAAAAAAATTATAGTTTATGGTATAAGACATGAAATGATAAAATGTATGTTTTCTCACAAATATTTTATGTTTCATGAAGTGTTATCATTGATTTTATTATTATAAAAAACAAAAATTACTTTTTCATTGTATTGATTGAAAATGTGTGATAAATAAATCATTTTTCATCATAGGGGGTATAGATATGACTAATGTTTTCTTCAAAATGAAATTATATAGTTATGTGCGACCAATTTACCCATAGAGTATAAGTTAAAAGAGATGAATTATTATTCTTATCCCACCTTAATTTGAAATATTGTTTTTCAATCTAAATGGAACATAGTGTAATTGAATAAATTATTAATTATTTATTGATAAAATATATGATGAGTAATTTTATGTATGGGGATGTTCACCGAAGATTTTTATGTGTGTTTTTGTATTTATTTGATGCATAGTAGGCTTAAAAAAATACAAAAAGGATATTTCAAGAAATGATCCAAAAATAAATTATTAGGTGTTTTTTTTTTTGAAAAAGGTTGAGAAATTCACATAAAATTAACCACTTAATATTGATAAATCATAAACAAGAGATTAATTCCATCAGGTTTAAAATCATGATTTAATTTAACCTTGATTTATATTATTGTTCCTTTTAGATGTTTTGTGGAATAAGGGTTGAAAATGCGGAAATTTGGGGAAAAATTCCAACGCATGGTCAGTACACAATTAATACTAGATGTGTGGTAACTAAGAGATATAGATTCTAGAGATTATAGAGGGTTTATCTAGGGAATATGAATGGTTAGTGAGACCATTAAGCTCTCAAAGGAAAAATTGTGGGGTTATAGTGATTTTTTAGCTGTGTCACATTGTTTGATAATAGTTTTCCCATGTCATAGATTATATTCTATGTGGCTTTGTGACTTACCGTTCAAAGAGGAAACATCCATTTACAGTTAGATCATGGTGATACTAACCATGTGACCAATCCTTATGTGCAAACCCAAAACATTAAAATATTGCATATTACACATGAACTATTGAATAATTTAAATCCCAATCAGCACATAATCCACATTTGGATCAAGATAATAATTTCACAGTTTCTAGAGGCATGTACCATGAGATTCATGTACAATTTCTTTAATTCATGAGGATCATTTTGTTTAATATAATGTTTTTAAATTTTCTCCCCTTTAATATATGTATCATTTATTGATAAAATATGTTCCTATATAGTGGGATTCAAAATGTTCTATGGATTTTGGAAATAATGTTTTTGATGAAGGATTGATTTTGTTTGTATATATATGAGATTATGAGGGATTGATCTAGTAATTCTTCTTATTCATTTTCAAATACTATTAATTTTTCCTCTATTCATGTGGAACGTTTATTTCTAAGAAGGATTTATTAAAAAAATTCTATATGTTCCAATTAATTTCCACAATCTATTCCATGTAACTAATATTTTTCAATTAATTTTTTTTCAGAAGACATAATTGTTTTTAAAAAATTGTTTTTCATTAAAATTTGTTTTCCACACAAACTTTGTTTATGATTTTCCAAAGTGGTTTTTTTGAAACTAAAATTTGATTTCAAGGATTAATGTATTTATTATATGACAATAATTTCATTTTTAAAATATTATCATGATATATAAATGGTGTTTCAAAAAAATAATATTGGTAATCGTGGTTGCATCAGGAAATATAGTTGAGACTCTTGATGCGTGTACTGATGCTAGATGTTTCACTTAACTTTACCCTATTTAATTATAGTAGTGGTTATGTGGGTATAATTTTCATAATCCAATAATAGGTCTATAATCTAATGTGTAGTACGTATTCTTAAATTATGAATAAAAAATTAGTTTTTTTCATTTTTTCCAAATTTATTTCATGATGTAGTATTTTATGGTTATTTTCTTATATAATGTAATTTTAATCCATGGTCGGTTTCAATTATGATTTCTATCATTATCACATTCATTTTTCATATTTCGTGTTATGAAAATATTAAACTCTTTGATGAAAACTAATGGATGATTTAAAAATTAGTTTTATATTATGAAAATTTATCTCAACATGTTTTGTTTTAAATCTAAACCAAATTCAGTATTTATAATAATAATTTTATTGATTCTTTGTTAAAATAATATTATTATTTGTGAACAAACTATAACTTTTACCTTCAGTAGATGTTGATTTTGTTTTTGGGACTTGGGTAAAGTAATGGGAATTGTGTAGCATTCCATCATAACTTGTGGATATCAAATAGGTAGATGGATAATATGATGATGATAGATGGTCACATAATAACAAATTCATATGGTGTTATTTTATCATTATGATGAAGACTCGTTGTATGGATATTGTTAGCCTCATTATTTTTACTTTTCATTTGCATTATACACTTGTTATAACTTTGTTTTCAACACGATTCTGCTCAATATATTTTAATAAGGATACCTTGAGTTTGAACATATAATGTGTTGTGAATAAATATTACTGAGAAAAGTAGTTTCAAATTCTATAAAAAATAATTTCCTACCATAATATTTATCACAAGTCTGAGGTTTGGTTTAGTTTATATCGTAGACTAGAGTTAGATCCAATATCTTTCAAACAGAATGTTTACGAGAGTGACGAGATTATAACATCCCAGGTAAATAAAGAAATAATACATTTTCTCTTTAATTAATATTTCCAAATTAAATATTAATTTTACTTTTAAGGGGTTTCTATGTTCGATGGCATACCCAATACGCAACAATGGGTTTTCTTGAAATCTTACGTTTTACACTAATAATATAATATTATTATTATTTTAAATGGTTGTTAACACCTATCTGTTGTATTATCATGAATGAATATAACTAACTAAAATATGATTAAAAATATTCGTTAAATGTTTTTACATTTATCTAATAAAATTTAGTGTCTTAAAATATGAATTAATCTAATTTTAAGCAGAAACACTCTAATATTTATTAAAAAGTCCATTTAACTCATGTTAATGGCGAACACTCATTAAATATAGTTTTGGTCACTATTATATTTTTTATTTGAAAAAATAAAATTATTCTTTATAATTGGGAGATCAAAATTCACTTTGGGTAAAATTTTGGAATTCTTCTAATAAAACTCAATTTTTGCTGAATAGTGAAAAATATTTTATTTTAATTCCAAATTGCCTTTTAATACAATTTATATATATTGATAGATTATCTATGTTATTGGTTTTAAAGTTTAATTTGATTATATTTTTTATCATTCAATTCAACTTTGATTATTGGAATTAATTTCACATCATAATTGGACCAAAACAAGTGTCAATCTTTTGATAGTTTTTATTTCATAAAAACATGCCTTTTGTTTTGACCACGTGAATTAATTTTAAAATACTTTCTACCACATCTGTGTTTTGAATTGGGAAACTTTATTCCATATTTTGAATCCAGAGGTCCCAATTGTGTAAATAGGTAACTTTTATTTGTAGACAATATGAATATTTACTTCAGTAAATACTTTATTTACCATAGTTAAAAAGTAAATCCGATAAATACGGGTAAAAAATATTATTATAATAACATTTAACTATCTTAACATTTTTACTTATCCTATTGGGTGCTAAAAATTACTATGATCATCTTGGGGTCGATTTTGGGTCCCCATGGGGCCTCATGGGTGTGATAAATACACTTTATTTTAATTAGCAAAATGGAATTACAAAAATGACCTAAACAAATATATTTTAGTAAATTAAATTTTAAATAGAGTTTTCTAAGTAATATTTTAGACTATAAATATTATTTTGAAGTCTAAACAGATTTCCTTCATCATGATTTTTTTTAATTTTTATACATTAAATGAATTAAATTATTAAAGACGCAATAATTATGAAGTGTTTACCTTGTTAATAAATGATTTAAATAGGTAAGATTATAAAGAATAACATAATATCCAAAACCTTTCCAATTTTTATTGGATGATTATATTTCAACCAAGAGTAAGATTATATGTGACTTTAATATGTTTTGGTAATTTAGAAACCAAAAATCATTATGTAATAAAATTATATTTTTAAACATTCCAAAAGATCCCCCACTAAACCTTATAAAAAGCCCTCAAATCTAACCCATTCCTCACATTTCTCAAGACCCTTGGCTCATTCAAACCCTGACAAAATAAGATTTCACGACCCCTATCATCCTTTTAGTAGGCTTAAAATAGTCATTAGGAACTTCAACAAACCCTTTTGGTTCAATCCAATGGGAGTTACCCGATTTAAAGGTAACATCTTGTCTTAAGTTCTATTGTTTTATTTCACTTCTCCAACCCTTAAACACTTTTTATTCATTTATTTTATAAAAAACTAGTATCCTAAATATTATATAATATTTCTATTAGTATTATTATAACTACACTTACACACACCTCCGTCTAATGGGTAAGGAACATACTGTTTCTATCGATGGAAAACTAACGCCTCACGAAACAACGATTCTTCGATTATCTCCAACTGCCTCTCATGGTGACCATTATAATGGAAATTTATTTATATTTGATATACATTATGTTGATGTATTATTTATTATTATACATTTTCCATTTATAATGTACCATTATGGTTTTATTATGAGTAAACGCGATAATTTCATTTTAGGAAATGCAGAATTCCACCCTCAAAGTGATGTGACTCAATAATTCCATATGTGGGTTGTATAAAGGATAGAGTTAATTATATT
This sequence comes from Viscum album, assembly GCA_963277665.1. Taxonomy (NCBI): domain Eukaryota; kingdom Viridiplantae; phylum Streptophyta; class Magnoliopsida; order Santalales; family Viscaceae; genus Viscum; species Viscum album. The sequence goes on along the minus strand of OY728147.1, from coordinate 1,537,919,418 downwards.
ATATAGGATATTATACTGGAATCATAATATTACTATGTACTATTATTTTTTAATTCCATTAAAATAATAAATACACATGAATGTATTGTTTATGCGTACGTACGACTTATCGTCTCCCTGAATGGTGCATTTCATTTAATATATCCAAGTGTAATGTACTATTATAAATACATACATATAACTGAAATATATGATATATAATATATCTACATCATGAATATCATTCTGAAGATTATATATATTTGACCACATGAACAACTAGTAATGATAAGAATTCAATTTTTGACTCAAGTACCAAATATCGAAAAAACAACAGTTATTAACTAAAATGATTACATAATGTATATAAAATGGTAATAAGTGATTTAAAAGACTTAATAAACTTATAAAAATTATCTTAAGCAAGTAAAAATTAACTTTAGTTTATTATTCACAAGATTAATGAACGAAAGGGTCATTTAGGACACGAGGTAAGGGACATCATCTCAATATCCATTGATTAAGGAATATCTTTTTTAATTAATGAATTTATTTTATACAGTGTATAAACAAATTTGATGTTTAATTTCAATCAGGGGAAATATTTTTCTATGAAGTGTTTTACTAAATGACAAAAAAAATGTTTCGTTTAACATACGCAGTGAGAAAGACCATTCCACTGCAATGAGTATTATTTGATCTATTTCTTCCATAACAAGATTTAATGTTTTTAAAAGGAAAATTAACAACATAAAATCTTTTATGTATTTTGGTGTTGAAAATAGTTTTTAGAAGGAATTTATTATTTCAATATCTTGAAATGATATATTGTGATTGAAATGTGGAAATGGTATCTATCCATTATGCTTGTTTTATGTGTTACGGTTCATGGGAATTGATTATGTATATGGGTGGTTCTATTATTATCCTAGGGTAGGTGAGCCCGATATAGCTCTCCAATTCAGAGGATAATGTGACAGAGGTAAACATGAATGTTTCTCCTAAGACATTTATGGAATATACTATTATGGGTATTCCAAATGTAAATCCCTACGTAGCTGTGATAGTTACAATATAAATATTATATGGATTCCACAAGTTAACTTTATGATTTATGATATCTATGGGTTATTCCAAAATCTTATGATTTCATGTGGTATGTTAAAGAGATTATTTTTTGTAACAAAAGATGAACTAATGTTTTTTTCTTTGATTCATAACCCTTACTATGTTTTTTATTCTAATCCAATGTTTTGAAATGTTTTTCACATTACATAAAAATGAGTTGGGTCAAGGATGACATCAAGGAACAATCATGCTGTCTAAAACAAGGAACTATACATGACTCTTTTTTCAAGAGTTTTTATTTTATAAAAAAATGGAAACTGTGTACAAGTTTCTACCGTGTAATTTTTGAGATGTAATGTAATTATTATGGCCTAATTATCTAAAATCATAAACCTGAGAAGATCCTCAATATGAATTATTCATTTAATTGAAGATTATGTATCTTTTATGGTCGGGTCCTTATAATTGGTATAAAATGTCGGTTTAGATAACTTCAGAATTTTGGATATTGTTAAATTCATATCAAGAAATTAATTTATGTTAAGGTTGAAGTGAAATAGCATTTTCTGATTACCATGTTTCTCTGCCTAAGATATTTTTTCATTCAGAATGGTTTTCCTCATATGAAACCCAACAAATATATTCAGATGAAATCTGGAGGAAGACAACCTTCCAAATCAGCAACCAGAGATTTTCAAAATCAAAACTAAAGAGTTTGTTTCTATATGGAATAGTTGAATCAGTCTATAAGTGGCGGTGGTATCCATGTAGGTGATCTTTCTGATCAACCATAGAAGATAATGTTAGTAGTGGAGAATTTCCTAAGGCAACATCTCCCATAATTCAGAGGATAATCGGACCCAATGCTTACAGAAGGGTGGATTAAAGAACTGCATAAGATTTTCTATGTAATGGTGTATTATGAACATCAAAAGATTAGTCTTGTTGTTTACCATTTTGAAGGTAAATATATTAGGTGGTGGTCGATGGTGAAAATTATCAGGGATAGTGAGGAGATTAATGCTCTTAATTGAGATTAATTCAGAGGTATCTTTCTCAAGAAACATTTTCATAAAGTAGTTCATCTTAGGATGGAAGGAAAATTCCTAGAATTGAGGCAGGGTTATGACATATTAGCTACTTATGATGAAATATTCACTCGACTAGAAATGTATGATTCAATTTTCATAATAGATCTTGATAGTAAAATCAACTGTTTTTACTCAAGATTATATCCAAAGTATCATAGGAATTTAACTTCTCATGAGTTCCAAATGTATTGAAAAACATGTTTGATATGCGAAGAAGGTGTAAATGGAGTTTACCGAGGATTATGTGTTCATTTAAAACAATGAAACAAGAGGTCAAGGTGGCATATGAAAGAGAAAAACTCTTAAAAAATTCTTATGGTGAGAAACATAAGTTTACAGTTTGTGAAAATTGTGGCAAAAATCATGTTGGAGAATGTCCTTTGAATTATGGTAAGTGTTTTCAATTTGGATAAATGAGACATAAGGCCCATAACTTCACTGAAAATGATCAGGTTAATGGTAAAACATAATCGGATTTACAATTAGTAAAAAAAATTAAGTGCAATGAAAGGGGTCATTATGAAAATGGGTCTCCAATGAAGAACTCCACATAGGGAAAGAAACTAGACTACAAGTAGAAAGGGGTGGTGAAATCCTCTGCAACTGCTTCATCAGATGATGGGCCATCAAATCATGTAGTATCAGATACACTATTTTTTTGTTGAGATTATTCCAATATATTTTTTGATTTTGGGTATATACATTTGTTCATTTCTGAGAATTTTTCTAGTAAATAGGGAATTCCATCCCAAGATATGAATCCTGAACTTAAGGTAAAAACACATGTAGGAAATTTCGAAATAAAAAGAAATTATAAGAACCTCCATGTCCTTGTCTGTGGAAAGAATCTACCTAAAACCCGTTTTATTTTTCCACTAGTAGTGTTTGATTTTATTTTTGGTATGAATTGGATTTCTAATTATGAATCTATGATTGACTATAGAGTTAATGTGGATTCTTTTCTGAATGATTTTTAGTTTTTGTACAATAATGAACAATTACTTTTGATACCATATCACGAAGCCGAGAAATAAGAAATTGATAGAAATGATTATTACCTTGCACATATTGTTGACAATAAAATAACAATTGAGATTAATGATGTTCAAATGGTAAATTAGTACCTTGATGTTTTTCCTAATGAGTTTCCCGGTATTATACCTGAACGAGAAGCTGGATTTACTGTTTAATTTATTCATGATGCTAAGACAATTTCAAAACCTCCATACCAAATTTCCCAAATTGTACATTTAGAGTTAAAGAAGAATTTACAATCGTAATTAGTTAATGGATTTATTTGACCTAGCACATCAATGTGGGGTCCTCCTATCATATTTGTTAAAGAAAATGTTTTTCAATGAGACATTGCATTGATTATGGAGCATTGAATAACATCACTATTATGAACTGATATACATTGCCTCATATCGATGATTTTTTATCAGCTCTAGGGAGATCATTATTGTTTGAGGAATGATTCGAGGTCATTGTACCATCTTTGGAATGTAAAGGAATCGGACATTTGAAAGGCCATGTTTCGTACTATATATGGCTATTATGAACTTTTAGTTATGCCTTTTGGGTTAACCAACTCACCTGCTGTATTCATTGCTCTTATGAATAGAATTTTCTATGAGTTCATTGATATGTTTGTGGTTGTTTTCATTGATGATATTTTCGTTTTTTAAATTAAATAGGAGGATAAAAATCATTTAGGGGTTTATTTGAATACCAAAAAAGAAAATAAAATATATGGAAAATTTTTCAAGTTTGATTTTTGGATACAAAAAATTCATTCCTTGGTCACATTGATTCAAAAAATTGCATAACTATTGATCCTTCTAAAAAATGTGGTTGAATAATAGACAATACCAAAAAATATAATTGAGATCTGTAGTTTTCTTGGTTTGGAAGGTTATTCCCAGAGGATTGTTGAGAAATATTCATGATTATATATTCCAATGACCATGTTAACTCGAAAAGGTGTTAAGTTTATTTGGAATAAAGAATGTGATGATTTTGTCCATGAATTGTAAAGAAGATTGGTGAATGCTCTATTTTAGGCACTACCTTCCTCAAATAGGTATTTTATTATTTACAATGATGCTTCGCTGAAAGGACTTATTTCTGCATTTATGCTGAATGATCATGTAATTGCTTATTCATTACATCAGTCGAAACCACATGAGTTAAATTACCCTATACATGATTTGGAATTAGCTATTTTTTCTTTAAAAATTTAGAGGCATCATTTGTATAGAGTAAATTGAGATATATATACTAACCACAAAAGTTTGAAGTATATATTCACTCATAGAGAATTGAACATGAGATAGAGGAGATGGTTGTAATTAATCAATGATTATAGTTTCACAATCCATTACCATACAGTAATAGAAAATAATGTGGCTAATGCTTTGAATCGAAAAAGTAATTCCTCATTGACCATAATATATTTGGAATGAGATCCTTTGGTTATTGATTTGATATACTTTGGAATATAAGTTTCTGGCACATGAAATTATTCTATTTTGTGTCAGGTGTTAGTGAAATTATCTCAATCAGATAGAATAAAGCAAGAATAAAAGGAAGATAGTGAGTGGTAGAAAAAGTTCAGTTGATTTAGAAGCATATGAGAACAGCTCAATGGAGGCAGCAAATTTATGTGGATAATCATAGGAAGGTTCATTATTTTGAGTTAGGTGATCATTTATTTCTCAATTTTTCTCCATGGAAAAGTGTGATGTGTTTTTGTAATATGGCAATGTTGAGTATGAGGTTCATTGGACCTTATCGAATCCTAGAGAAAGATGGATCAGTTGCATACAGAGGGGATTTACATCCATTTTTTTCCTAGGTACACAATGTTTTTTTTGTTTCAATGTTATGAAAATATATTCCAGATTCATATCATTTTTTCAGCCCAGAGATATTTCAGTGGTAAGAGAATCACTCTTATGTAGAACAACATGTCTAGATTCTTGACCAAAGAGAGAAACTATTACAGAATATGATAATCCACTAGGTAATGGTTTTCTAGAAAAAATCTATTGTTCAAGAGGAAACATGAGAATCAAACAATGCCATGGGGGCTAAATACACTGATTTATTTGATAAGTGAATAAATTTACAAGAAAGCAATTTCAAAAAGGGGGGAAGGATGTAACATCCCATGTAAATAAAGAAATAATGAATTTTCTTTTTTAATAAATAGTTTTGAATTATATATTAGTTTTACTTTAAAGGGGTCACTATGATCGATGGCATACCCAATATGCTACAATGGGTTTCATTGAAATCTTACGTTGCACCCTAATAATATAATATTATTATTTTAAATAGTAGTTAATTCATTGAATTTTTATTATTGGGAATTAATAGAACAATCTACACTCTAATTATACATGTTTATTAAATGTTTTTACATTTTTAAAATAAATTCTAGGTGCTTAAAATGTCAATTAATCTAAAATGAAGCATAAATACTATATTATTCATTTAATTGTCGATTTACAACTTTTTAATAGAGAACTGTAATTAAATATAGTTTTTGACACTTTTATATGTTTTATTTGAAAAACTAATATTCATATTTAGAATTAGGGCATCAAAATTCACATTGGGTAATGTTTTGTAATTCTTTTGACAAAATTCAATTTTTGATAAATAGTGAAACATTTTGTATTTTAAATCAAAACTGTCTATTAATAAAATTTATTAATATGGATAGATTATATTTTTAATTTGTATTAAAGAGTAATTAGATTATATATTTAAAATTTAATCCAATGGTGGTTATTTCAATTAATTTAAATTTGAAATTGGACATAAACAAGTGTCAATCAATTGTTAGTTATTATTTCATAAAACAAACCTTTTGTTTTGATAGTGGAAATTATTTTTAAATTAATTTCTTCCACTTACGTTTTTTGAATTTAGAAAAATGGATTCCATATTTGAAATTTATAGGTCCAAATTGTGTAAATAGGTGACCTTTATTTTTAGACATTTTGAATATTTACTTCAGTAAATATTTTATTTACCATGGTTAAAAGTTAAATATGGTAAATTAGGGTAAAAAATATTACGATAATAGTATAAAATTACACAAACATGCGTCCTAATCCTATTGGATGATTCACGTCAACTAAAAGAATCTTGGGTTGATTTTGGGACCCCTTGGGCCTACTTGGGAGTGATAATGACACCTTATTTTAATGAACATAAAGTAATGGAAAAATCTACATAAACCAATATATTTTAGAAAATTAAGTTTTACAAAGGGTTATACACGTTATCACTTCGACTATAAATATTATTAGTAACTATAAAAATATTTAATATATCGTGATATTTTAAAAAAATTAGTCATTAAATAAATTAAATTATTTATGACACAATAATGATGTAGTGTTTACCTCATTTATAAATGATTTAAATAAATAAGATTATAAAGATTAAAATAATATCCAAACCCTGTCAAATTATTATTGGATGATATTATTTCTACTATTAGTCATCATATCTTCTACGTTAATACGTTTTTGACATTTAGAAACCTAAAATAATTATGTAATAAAATAATTTTATTCACACTTTTACACATTTAAATCCCCTTGATAGGTCATAACCGTACCCAAATAATCTCTAAAAGTTCCCTATACTCCTCCTATAATCCTTAACTTAGGTATATGGAACTTCAAAAAACCATGTTGTTTCAAACCAAACAGAGTTACCCAATCCAAAGGTATCATTTTCTCTTATGTTATTTGGATTTATTTTACTTCTCTATTGCCTAAACTTATTTTATTCTTTAATTTATAACAACTACTATATTCTCAATATACTGGTATATTGTTATAAGAAGGATTATAACTACACTTACACACACATCCATCTAATGGGTAAAGAATATACTATTTCTGTGGATGGAAAACTAATGCCTCACAAAACGATGATTATTCAATTATCTCTTACCGCCTCTCATGGTGGAAATTATGATGGAATTGTATATATATATGCTATATATTATGTTTATTGATTCATTATTCTTCAGTTTTTTAAATTAATATCATACCTTTATTGTTTCCATTATGCGTAAACACGATAATTTCATTTTAGGAAGTGAGGACTACCACACACTCAAAGTGATATGACTCGTTAATGCCATATTTGGGACATTTAATGGATGGATTTAATGATATTTTATATGATATTACACTACAATTATAATATAACTTTGTATCATTATGTTATAATTCCATTAAAATAAGAAATAGAAATGAAAGTAGCGTTCATCCGTACGTAAGGCTTACCATCTCCATTAACAATACATTTCATTTCTTATATCCAAATTATATGTACTATTATAAATACTTACATTTACTGGATATATATGAAATATATGATATCTACATCATGAATATAATTCTGGTTATAATGCATATGTGACCACAAGAACAACTTGTAATTATAAGAAGTTTATTTTTGACTCAATTACCAAATATCGGAAAAATGACCGCTATTAACTTAACTTCTTATATAAGGATTACAATAATTTAATAAGTGATATAAAAGGAATAATAAACATGAAAATGGATCTTAAACAATTATAAATTAACGTTATTTTATTATTCATGATATTATAGAATGAACAAGAAAATTCATACATGAGGTAAGGGACTTCGTCTCATTCTCCTTTCATTGAGGCATATATTGTTTTAATAAAATAATTTCTTTTATACTCTGTATAAAAACCTTTGACTTTTCATTTTACTCAAAGGAATATTTTTCAAAGAATCTTTTTACTAAATGACAAAAAAAAATTTCTTTTAACGTACGTTCTGACAACGACCTTTACACCGCAGGGAAAATAATTTGATCTATGGCTTCCTTAACAAACCTTAATGTTTTTCAAAGGAAAATAATTACCATATACTCTTTTATGTATTTTGGTATTGAAAATGGTTTTGAGAAAAAATTTATTATTTCAATATCTTGAAATGATATTTTGTGATTGAAATATGGAAATGTCATCTTTTTATTATGCTTGTTTTTTGTGTTATGGTTCTTGGGCGTTGTTTACGTATATGGATTGTTCCATGATAAACCTAGGGAGGGTGAGCCTGAGATAGCTCTCCAATGAATTAGGTAATGTGATAGAGGTAATCATGAATGTTTATCCAAATATATTTAATGAATATATTGTGATGGGTATTGAAAATGCATCTCCCCATGTAGCTATGATAGCTACAGTGTAAGTATGATATGGATGCCAAAATTTACCTTTATGATTTCTGATTTCTATATTTTATTCATAAATCTTATGATTTCATGAGGTATGTTAACGATCTTATGTTATGTATGTAATGATGAACTATTGTTATCTTTATTTTGTTTTATAACCCTTACTAATCGTTTTATGCTCATCCCACGTTTTGAAATGTTTTTCATAGGTCATAAAGATGAGTAGGTCAAGGATAGGATCAAGGAAAAGACATGTTGTCCAAAACATGGAACTAGACATGACTCTTTTTATCAAGATATTTTATTTTATGAAAAAATTAAAAACTGAGAAGAAGGTCAACCTTGTAATTTTTGATATATACTGAAATAGTTATGGCCTCATTATCTAAAACTATAAACCAAAAAACATCCTCAATGTGAATTATTCATTTAATTTAGGATTATGTAATGTTTAAGGCCGGGTCCTTATAGATCTAGCTCACTTCTATGTCTAAAACTTAGTTACCATGTCTGGTTGGAAAATTTTTAGTGCTTGTGACATGGCATTTGAATTTATTTGAATCAATTAGACATGGTGTTTATTTAAATAATATAATTATTTCTTAATGTGTTTCATTTTTTTAATTAAAAATTTATTTAAAAATATTATATTTTACTTCATTAAAATATCTATTAGATTTTATCACCATGATTTTATAATTTTTACTGAGGTTTTTTTGTTATTATCTTATGATTTAATAGGATGCCTCTTATATGAGATTATGAAAATCAATTTGATGAAGGAGGGATAAATTTTCTGTATGAGAATTCATTAGTGGAAAAATATATATTAGACTATATAATTCACGCCATTCATATTCTTGGTAATATTAGTGTCTTGACCTGGGGATGTTTTATGGATTATGGCTCTGAATATATTATGAACTATATAACCATCTTCCATAGAATGAAAATATAATAGGAATATAATATGTGGATTAGGAGAATTGAGATGATATTAAATTTTTAGTAAAATTCTAAGAACTCTAATGTGTGTTTATTCATGTACATTCATTATGTAACAATAAGGATATTGTTTTGATTTATTATGAAAGTTAGGTTTCATGAGGATGTAACATAGAATTATTTTTTAAAAATGTACAACAAGTAGTTATATCCATAGATTCTCCATGTTGATAATATATGATAATTTACAACAATTAATAAATTGGAGAGTACTGTAATATATTATTCCATCAATTTTGATTATATTGTGAACCTTGTACCGTAGTTGGTTTCCAACAACTACCTAAAAGCTCCAGGGTTCGAGATAGGACAATGGGATAGTATTTAGTAAATGAAAATTACCATCTTAAATCCACACAATTTGGATGTAGTTGATAATAATTATATGGAATATGAGGAGAGAGCTACGGTAAATGTTTGGATGTTGTAGTTTTTAGGTAGTGTATGTCTTATGCTCATAAAAATAAGTGCGTAGGGAGAAAATTTTCTTCAAAACCATTTTTAGAGGATTATATAGGAAAGAAATAGGTTGTTTTATATTTGAGAGGATGTCCTATTAATTCCATGAGTAATTATTCAAAATCACCTTCAATATTTCATTAGTGTTGGATGTATGACAATGTGGGGAGTTGCTTTAGATGGATTCCTCAAGATAGTATGTTTGATTCACGATCACTAAAAAAATTTCAAGTTTATTTTGATGCTTCCTATAGTTTTATGTCTTATCCTAGAGACAATGGGGGACATACACATAGATTAGAATTCATATGAGAATCTAATACATTAGGTCAATATATTGAATAGTATCCACCATAGAAATATAATGCATGGTTGGATAATATTTGGAAAAATATATCTATTTTCTATTTTATGTTTATAGATTTGTTTGATACATGTTCTAATAATTATTATAAATCATCCCTATTTGATAATATGTTGTAATTATTCTTATTTATTACACTTTTATTTTAATATTTTACCAACACTTAATGAGAGAATCCCAATTATTATATAAAATGTCTCGTGTATTGGGTGGTTAAAACTAAATTTTATTTGATGTGTTATTTTTTGGTTCTATATCTAGATATATAGAAGATAATTATTTTCATGTATAAGATTATATACATGAATGATCTGATTGACTTTTACCATCATTGGGTTAATTTTTTATCTCATGAAACGGTCTATCTGGTTTTGGGGTTGAGTGAGACACTAAATTAGTGAGAGTTGATTGATATGTTTCCTTTTTATTATATAATCATATCACTACATGAAAAAATAACCTGATCATTTAATGAATAGTTTATGGAAATTAGGTACGTAATATATTCAAACATAATGAACTATTGTAATCCACTTGAAAAAATTTCCCATGGGTTCACATCAAGATTAATTTACTGTGTATCACATATTAGTTACAAACATCAATGGAAAGGGGTTATCATGTGTCCGATAAGGGAATAATAAGGGGATACATTTAACAAGTGATCATAGGGCATATCAATAAGAATAAGTTGTGTAAAAAATTACATTATCAAGATAACACGAGGAATATAATAATAAAAATAATATCAATCATAAAATTGTAATGTTGCAGTAAAATTTAAATGTTACATTCATAAAAACATCACCAAGGTTTATCATGAAGGTGTAAAAAATGAAAATTACTATGGTTCATCAAGGTACCATAAAACAAGTCATCTATAGAAATTAAATTTTTTACACAATTCATTGGGGTGATATCAGGGTGAATGATTCATATTTTTTAACTAATGTAAGCCACATATATCATTATAATACATTTCAGTAATTACATTTTGAGAATAAAGAACATGTATCTTATCAAAATCATGGAATATAAATTTTCTTAAGGTAATGATCATCACATCATTAGTATCCAATGAAAAGTGAACATGGGTTTCATATATTTATATCTAAAATTAAATAAGACATTTTTAGTCTTTTTTATTACCTAATGAAAAATGGTTACTTGGAATTGAAATGAAAAAGAAAAAAATAATTTCACATGTAAAAGAGTATAATTTGATAAGTAAATTTGGAAACATGATGGGACGAAAACATTGTTTTATAAAAGTTTAAAATGAGAAATAAGAAGGTGTCTCATTGATAAAAAAATTTATAATTAGTTGTGTGATCATGATCATATGAAATTTATCATACATACCCATTAGAAGATATAAAAACTACATTCATGATTCGAAATAAAGAAGATGAGATTTTTGTTATCTTGAAGAGTTACTACTATATCTAATCGGTTGGAATCTTTTATGGAAGATGAAACCTTATGGGTAATATATATGAGAAAAAATTACCATAACAACATCGATGATGGATTTTGAGTGAATTGAAATGGTAAAATGGGTGGGTATTTATAGGAAAAATGGATGAATTATTAAATATTTTCCAAATATTTTTCTTGGAAATATTGGTTCTGGAATATTAATAAAAATTGGATTAACTGTTGGTTTTTCTCAATGTTTTGTCAAATTCATAATATAAGTAGGATAACTAAATCAACTATAACCAAAAATAGTTTTTTAATAATTATAATGACATGGATAGTTATTTTAATCACTTATTAATGTTTTAAGAGTCCGAAATTATAATTTTTGACATCATAATGTCACAGATAAGATGAGAAATTGAATAAAACTATTAAAATAAATAAAATTATTAAAATGATTTATTTTAAATTTATTAGTTGTGGTTAATTAATTTTTAAATAATTAAGATATAAATATGATGTCATAAAACATAATAAAAAACCAAAACAATTTATTTACTATTCACTATATATTTAATGATTTTTTGAAAACTCATAACAATCCAAACTTAGATATGTTCAATGTGATGATAAAAAATATAATATTTATTTTATCAATATAATTTTATTAGTAAAATGATTATTACATTTATATATAAATATAAATATTTATTTAAAATAAACTTTATAAAGACATAGTTAAATTTGATACACTTATAATGATTTTCAAGTGAATTATAAAAATTTATAATCATTTATATTTAAATAATAGTTCACTATAAAAAGTAATAATGAAAATTTTTACTCATAAAACCTAACATTATAATAAAACTATATATATTTTATTGAAAAAATAAATTATGCTTTATTTTAATCTAGAAATATTTTTACAACATTTTATCAACTAATAATATTTTTCTAATAAAAACTATTCGAAAAATGGAAATATTGAAATAAAAAATTATTTTTTCAATATAAATTACACTTTCAGAAACTATGTCCTACACATATAAGCCCTTATTAAACATATTCATAACCTAAATTTATGGTGTGTGATTGTGGTAGTTTTATGGGGTGGATCAGCTAACATTGGTAGAGTGGTAATATCCACTAATTTGACATTATACCGTAATAAATTTCAATAATGATTAACTTGTTAAATATCAATTTTGTATTGGTCACTGAATAACCTCAAGGATTCTACCTCCCACCCATGTTTAGAAATGTGGGCTTCAAAAAAATTATTATTCTAGTTGAGGACATTATTATTTTTTATTCAATTTTCATTACTACTTATAAAAACTAAGTATAAGTGTAAAATTATTAAAATATATATATAGTTCAGAATGGTAAAATATATCAATGGTTACATTTACCAACTATCTTATAATGATATATTCCCAATGATCCTGTTTCTATATATAGCTTATGAATATTAATTCATTCATTCACTCAATATTCAGTAAATATAAAATTATGTATATATCATCTTTTAATAATATTATTAAATTTTTAACAGTATTTGATTCTATATATATATTGTTGGATATGGGGGAGATGATTCTAGTAGATTGGGCTGGTAGAAATTTATCCATTATAACTATTTTATTATTTATAATTTTTGTAGTTCTGTTATTTTGAAATTTATCTTCGTTTATATGTGAATAATATAAAATAAGATTATATTGAAATAATGTTTTGTTGTTTAATATATATTATAATGTGAATACTATTATATTATAAATAAAAACCATTTATTTTAGAAAAATATATTTTAAAAATCATGGGTAATAACATTTATACCCCCTTTAAAAATATCATCCCTTAAATGTCTACTAATAATCTATCTTGAGAATAGGTGAGGGTATGAAATTAAAAAAATTAGCCATATTGATAGACCTATAGCCATGGTTTTGAAAAATGTGGCTATAGGTCCCCTGGCATTGTGAGAGAGAATAAAAAATTCTACACAAAAGAGAGCAGGATGCTATATTGACAGAGTTTTTTTATGAAACATATATAGTTTTTAATAATATATATAACAGATATTATATATATACACGATTCTCAGTGTGGTATAATGGTTATGTAAAATAATCCAATGGGTAGGGTATAAAGATTTAATCTTCCCGATGACATTATATTTGAGCATTTTCCATAGTTTTTTGGGGCCATCGCTTTAGATTTCAACCATCAAAATAACAACTATTTCCAAAGTTTTAATTATTGATATATGTCAACATTCATTGATGAAAATGATGAGATATATTACCATGGTAAAAAATGATGCAATAGGGTAGAACCTATTAGCACGGCGATAATACACACTGCTGAAAGAAACCATGGACATAGGCTACAAATATGGTTTTGGGCCCTATTACCTAGTTTTCATCCGTGGAAGTATACCAATTTTCTAGTTGTGGAACATATGATTCATTATTTCATATGGTTCCTATGTCATCTCTTCTTACTTTTGGTCCATCCAAAACACTTCGAAAATGTGACTTGACGTTCTATGTAGATATTGGTAACTATTTTCTTATATTTTTAGTAGATACTCTTCATAAGAGAGATAATATTCTAGTTAAACCACCTTATGATTCCATACATGTTAGAGAAAGGTTGTTTACATCCTTAATTGATATATGATGAATATATCATCATTTTGAGCCATATTCGGTCTAGGTTCTAGATGAATTGTTACTGTTCCTATTCGATCATTGATCTCAAACTGGCCAATGTGGCTAGGGATAGTCTTTCATTTCTTTCAAAATAAGATGACTCTGATTTCTAGACATATTACAAGGACATAGTTTTCTCCCACATCAAACACTATGATCATTTGATTGTTGTCGACAAATATCTTATACAACTATGAGAAGGCATAATATCTTATAGGATCATATTGGCATTTTCTATAATCTCCTATAAATTCTCAATACCTATACCATTATATCACCAAACTAATCCCAATAATAATTAGTTTCAGATTTATTCCTAAATAGTGATATTTTGGGTGACATTTGAATACTAAAGTGGAAGCTCATTATGTATGAGAAATCAACTAATATGTGGTGCTGATGAAATTAAACATTAAATTTCATTGAGAAAATTATCATCATGTTATAAATTTTCTAAATAGTCCATTCAAATTGGCAATTACTTTTGTATGATAGGTCGAATTGTAATTCTATTTACTTTTAAAGGAATCATGAAGACGTCTCCATAATTTAAATTTGGACTAATGATAATGATAAAAATTTATATAAATTAGGTCCCCATTCAACCTCACCGAATCTATTTTTTGTATCATTAAAATATATACAAGATAGAAAAAAATTGGAATAGTGATGAAATGGGTAGTCTTTATAACTCATTTGAATATATCCCATTTCACATTGCTTCAACTAAAATTCCTTGGAAGAACAGTGGAAAAAACCATTCTATTATTGTACCACTTTAATGATGGTATGGGTAGTGGTTTCATTACCCCTTCTGATGTTGTTTCTCTACCCTTCGTTGTCGACACACTAATAACATTGTAGTCTTGTTGAAAATATCACATTTCATATTATATCCCCAGCAGTGATGAAGAAGGCCCTAACACATATTAGTGATTCCGGAATATAAAAGGGAATGACGAGCTATGGTTTTTATCAATAATATCCTATTGTATCTCTAGGATACAAGGGAGTATTATACTTAAATGAAGTTTATTTACATATTGTTGATTAATAATAAAATGAAGTAAATTCAAATTATTCCTAGCCAAAATTTTATTTTTTATCAAATGAATATTACTTTTCCCTAAATTGATATTTTCTAGCATTTATAATTTGTAAATTATTTGGGATGGGGTTGATAAGATCACACACCTTATTATTACATTCTTCCAACATTATTAGTTCATTGGTCAATGAATCTGTGACAACCGGGTCTCGGTGACAGCACAGCCACCCCGCCTTAACATGGTCGTCGGGTCCTGGCCCACCAGGTACCACCAGTTGCCCCGCAGACATGTGGGGCCTACCTCAAGATCCACCCACGTGCCTGAACGGGTCATATGACTAATGACACTCCCCACAGGCCAACACATGTCCTTTCAGTGTGCTTTGTCCTCACTCACACACACCCTGGGAGACTTCCCAGGAGGTCACACATCCTAATCACTACTCCAGGCCAAGCACGCTTAACTGTGGAGTTCTAATCAGATAGGCTCCCGAAAATGAAGGTGCACCTTGTTGACATGAGTCATATCATTTAGTCCTTTAACCATTTATAATTTGGGGATGTTACAATCACCACCACTTTAGAGCACAACGCCCTCGTTGTGGGCCCTACATCTCAACATAGGCAGTGCACCGCGCACTTAAGGCTGGGTTCCTCCTATGATACCAAATGTGACAACCGGGTCCCGGTGACAGCACAACCACCTCGCCTTGACATGGTCGTCGGGTCCTGGCCCACCAGGTATCACCAGTTGCCCCGCAGACACATGGGGACCACCTCAGGATCCACCCACGTGCCTGAATGGGTCATCTGACTAATGACAGTCCCCACAGGCCAACACATGTCCTTTCTAGTGTGCATTGTCCTCACTCACACACACCCTAGGAGACTTCCCATGAGGTCACCCATCCTGATCACTACTCCAGGCCAAGAACGCTTAACTTTGGAGTTCTAATCAGATAGTCTCTCGAAAAGGAAGGTGCACCTTGTTGACATGAGTCATATCATTTAGTCATTTAACCCTTTATCATTTGGGGATGTTACAGGATCCTCCTGAATCCTCACCATTTATTGTCTAATTAGGTATTTCCTAATTAATGAATCAATGTTATTATTTTATTTTTTGGGGTTATAATCAATTAAATAGTCACAGTTTTAAAAATATCAATCCAAATACTTTTTAACATGTTCAATTCCATCTACATGAATCTACACATCATACATTGGTGGTCTCAATATATATCACATTTATCCCTACAAAATAATGTGAATTGAAATTTTATTTGAAAAAATGAATGTAACTAACTGAATAACATTATTAGGTAATTATACTCATAGTGATTTAAATATTGAGTTTCATAAGAGAAAATAAGGTAATATTTCATGAAAATGATTCCCTGTGATTTTATTGAAGAATTACAATAAATAAGAAATCATTCTTCAAAATATAGTAGCTATGACATTTTTGATGTAACTAGTCTCTCCTCTATTACATGGAAACATTCTTCACAGTCAATTTATAGATAAACAGAGGTTTTTTGTGAGTTAAAATGGATAGGGGAGTAGAAATTAATGAATTTCTTTCAAAAACATCCTATAACTTACTTCTAAACCAATGAAACTATGAATATCAGTTACCATTACAGGATTTGGCCACTCATCTATAAACATTATCTTTATAGTGTCAATAGAGTTTCCATTATTAGATACAATATTCGTTAAGAATGAAACTTGGAATGTGATCATGATGATTATCAACAAAAACTAGAGGTTTAACAATACAAAGTTATTTTGAGAAAATGAGGCATGTAATAAAAAATTAAATATGATTTATAACATGGAACTATTTCTACATTATTTAAATGTGACTTTGAAAAACATAAAATGATTATTTATGTGTCATAAAAAATTTACCAACATTATTCACAAGGTAATCATTATACATGGAATATTTAGAGATTAAAATACTTACTTAATTAGTATAAGCACTATCAGGGGGCACCATTAATAATAATTAATTAATTATATCTATGTTGATCACAATAATTCATTTCATTAATAATATTTGGATAATAAACAATTACATTATTAATAGAATCAGAACATACAATATTTCATAATGAAAGGTTCATAAAATAATTATTTTACTATGAATTTGAATATAGGTAAAATATATATAAATTAGAAATATAGCTTTTTGGTTTATATCTAGTCAAATACCGACTAAAAATACTATATGGAATCAAAATAAAAAAATATAAAGATAATTATTCATATTCCAAAGAGAAATTATATAATTCAATTTGGATACATGATGGGTATAAAATATAATATAGAAAATGATAAAATGAGAGATAAATAAAGACTCCTATTGATAAAAATATTTTAAATGTAATTAAATTATAAATATAAAACTAAAAAAAATAAAAAACACCCTTAATAAGTTATACAAATAGATAATTTCGTGAAAAACGGGGGGGGGGGGGTTCTCTTACCTTGAGTAGTCACTACTAAATAATGAGGATTGCGAGAATTGGCGCTTTAGGACACCTTGGTGGGATTCCATGGGAGGAAAAAACTATAGATCATAAAGGAGTATGGATTGAGAGAGATGAGAAATGGATAAATGGGTGGGGTTTTTCCTGAAAAAGTGGAGGAATTATCAAATAATTTCTATATATATAACATTGAAATATTGTTTTTATAATATGAAAATTATTGGCTTAAATGTTTTTTATTTCTCGTTGTTTTGGATATTTCAGTTAAAAGTTATAATATTTTAATCTAATCGAACTATCTTTCTTTAATACTTCATTGGACATGGATAATATGTTTTTTAGAAAATAATTTCTTTTAAAACCATATTTTAAATTTTAGACTTCAGAATGACATGAATAGGTTTGGCAATTGATCAAAAATATTAAAATATATTATAACAGTAAAATAATGTTTTTTATTTCATGTATTATTATTATTTAACTAATAATTAATTATGAAATAAATATGAATCCATAAAACATACCATGAATCAAAAACAATATTTTTATTATTCTGTAAAAGAGTAAATAATATTAGATAACCATAATAAATTCACCCTAACCATCATTTCTAATATAATACCTATTTTTTAAAATTAATTATATATATAATTTAAATATATATATTAATTATAAATATCATTATTTATTAGAAATTATATTTTTTGTGAGATGGTAAAATTTCTGAATCTATTTAAAATTTAACAGGACACTATTAAATTATACTATAATTTAAACCTGAATAACATTGTTTTAAAATGAAATAAGATTAAAAAAATATTATTCAAAATAACATAGTTTATTATAAAATAACATATATTTTCTATGAATCATAATTATATTTTATATTCATCAAAAAATAAATTTATTAATTTAATCTCAATTAGAAATATTTTTTATTAAGAAAAACTATTCATAAATGGAGTTGATGGAATATAAATTTTAATTGTACATTGTAAATTACACTTTAATGATCTATGTAAGGGGAATGAAACCCCTTATTGAACTTGTTTATTCCATATCGGTAAGGTGTGAAATAATGGTACTTTGATGGGTTGACTTGCTTAAATTTAACCAATTTTTAATATCTACAAACATTGAATTCTACCAATGTAGATTTCATTCAACATTCAGTTTTTTATGTTCTTCTTGGCCCTGCTCGTGGGGGATCCCCTATGACACTACCTCCATACCATGTTATGAAGAATGGTCTTCTAATGACATAACACAACTATTTGAGGCCATTATGTCTACTTTATGCATAATTTATCCATTCAAATTACTACTTATAAACACTAATTATAATTGTTAAATTATCACATAAGGGAATAGTTCCCAATGTTAAAATTCACTAATGTTATATTGAAAAATGGTTATATTTTTAAAACTATCAAATAACGTTAAAATAAATATAGTCACATTTCCAATTATACCTAATAAATACCACTTCATTCATTAACTAAATATTCAATAAATTTTCTCATATTTGTAAATCATAATTTATTAGGATGTTTATGGGTTTACTACTCTTCGATTACATTTATATAGTGTTGGATGTGTGGATAATGATTCTATTAGATTTGTGTGATCAATATTTTCTGATTTCATTTATTCTATTGTATAATTATGGTCCAGTTGTAATGATTATTATTTTTAGATGTTTCATAGTATATTAGCGTAATAATATTTATTGAAGATATAGGTTTTAGTTAGGTTCCCTATGATTTTACATATATAATATTATAAAATAAATAACACAAAATTTTTCCTGAAAACAAATTTCATTTAAAAATATTGGGTCATTACAAGAAGAGCATGTTGATCCCTATGTTGGGGTGATGTAATGTCTGATGTTGGAGATATTCTCTGATTGTATTGATCATTTTTTATAATTCCACTTCATAAAGTGGTGTCTATGTACCCAGAAGTGATTCTTGCCAAATATTTATATTCACCACTATATAGAGAGTTTGAGTTAAATATTTTTTGGATCCATGATATTCTTACTTTATATATTCCATCATTTCATATAGAATCTTCTATATTAATGAATATTTTTGTTCAACAGAGAAGTATTAAGACTAAGTGTTTTATTCATCTGTCATATCATGTTGGCTATTACTAGATATTTTATTTTGAAATTAGATTAGAACCTTAGGAATTATATTTATTATTTGAAGTTAAATTTGGATAACACTAAGAACATGTATCCCTTTTTATTAATTTATGATATCTTTGATAAATATAGAGTGGATCTCTCGTTTCCAAAATTGACTATTAGTCATTGTACTCCTTGTAGATGGTCTAAGATGATGATTAAAGAACAGAAACATTTAGGATCCTATGTATTTAATTTCATGTTATTTCTCATGCAATTATACATCACTATGAATCTTGTAGTGTTTTTGGTATTGATAAAAAATATATTTCCTTGAATAATGGGTTAATTTTTTAATTTTTCAATTGATTATATTTTGGATTACTATAGTTTTGATGAGGATAACATAGATTATAGGGATATAATATTTATAACATTATTATAAAATAGTGGTATGGTAAGATTTCTAAATTTCTGTTATAATTATATGCTTTGATGTATTTTGAAGGTGTTATATCAAAAAGGGGAATCTTAGTAGATCATGAAACTATAGAGGTGGTAATATTTTGGGAATAACACATAAATGTGTTTTAGATATAGATATTTATGGGTTTTGATGGTAACTATAATAATTTTTTTTAGTATATTTCAATGATTTAATAATCAGTGGAATTATGGAGTCAAATTAGTTTAATGTTTGGGTGGAATGAAAAGTGTTAGAGATAATTTCAGGAACATTAGGTGAGGCTACCATCAGTTCTTGTTTTGATTATATCAGAATTAATTTTGGGATTTGATATGTTTTGTGATGCTTGTAATAAATTATTAGGGTGGAGCTTGATGTAGAGTAATTTGGTGGATGATTATTCTTCTACATAGTTATTTTTCCATGAGAATAACTATTTTACCCTTGTCATTGAGGTAGAATAAGTAATGTATGAACTTATTATGTGGAATCATCATCTATTTTGTATTGTTATTTTAAAGGTTATTGTAATTATAAAACCATAAAGTAGATTTTCAATAAGATGGATCTAAACTTATGATCTAGATTTGGGGTTTAGTATCATAATATGTTCAGTTTTAATGTTACATAACCTTCTAGGAAGGGGAACATCTTCAATGATGAATTGATAACAAAATTACCATCTTAGATTATAAATTATTAAGTGGAGGAGTGTTATATAAGGAGTGTTTTATATGATCTTGGGACTGGAACATGTTCGAGGGTTGGTGTTTACTTCATTAGGGAAGAATGAACATTTTTTTATGATAATTCTAGGCTTTAGTATTTATCAAAAATAGATTCTCAATACAAGGAAGAAATGAAAAGTAGTGTGCATACATCATGTGATTGTTATTGGTTACCAATGAATTATTTATGTTTCAAAAAGAGTTTGGTTGTTCATATCCCTTTAATTTTTCAGTTTATTTATTATTGATAATAGTTTTGTTTTTCCATAATCTATGGTACTACCAAGATGTATCTTGTTAGGATAAATATGTTTCGGTGGATGATAATGATACGGGCGATTCATAAAATCATACCCTATTATCATGATTTCTATAGGATTAATGTGGTGCTCTATAAACATGTTGGATTATTATAAAATTTACCCATTTAAATGTTTATGTGTGATGATATTTCCATGGTTTTCATTTTTGGGTTTACCATAGACAGTATGTGGGAAAGAAGTGATTTGTGTTATCATTGATTTTTATAAAAAAATTCATTTATCTCTTTCCCATAAAAGATATGAATAATGTGAAATTGTTCTAAAATTTTTATTTCTGATAGATGCTGGGACATAATGGGGTGCCCTATAATATGGTATATTTTAGGGACCCATGCTTCACATCCATGTTCTAGTATTTTTAGAAACATGTGATGAGTTCTTAGAAAAAATTGATCATAATATATCATCCAAATAAGTATGGAAAACATCATGGGATATATAGGTTCATTTGGAAATCCTCTATGAATGTGTGCATAATTTTTTTGGCTCTTGGGAAAGACATATATCTCAATTCGATTTTACAATAAAAATGTTTTCCATTCAATGGTTCAGATGGTTTCTTTTGAGGATTTCTATGAGTGGGAATGTAGATCTCTCTTTTAGAGGGATGAGTTTTGAGAACTTTATTTGGTTGTACCATGTATTTTTCATGAAATGATAAGAAATATGCACTTAATTTGAATGAGACTGATCAAGATAAAAAGTAATCATAAGAATAATGGGTTCCATTGTTAGTGACCCCAAGAGATCGAGGTTAGTGATAATGATTAAATCTATCTTTCACCTCTATTTTGAAACCATTAGTTGGGTGATATGGTTCTATTATCATATAGTTTGTTAGATCATTTGGAATATTGGGACAAATTGGTATTGTTTCATAATAGTTGGACATAACATATCATTTTAAATTGATTCATTATGTATTTTATGTTTCCAAGATGAGGAGATATCAATTAGAACCCCTAAATTTGAATAAAGGATAATATATTTATCTTCTTACTAAAAACACATCTATTTTTAAACCAATTATAATTATATATCACTATGAAATGGTACTAAATGATAAAATAATTCCTTGTCTTCACACAACAGAAGTACACATAGGATATCCATGAGAGATGTGTGTAGCAAATTATGATGAGGAAGAAGTGGAATTATCTCATCATAAACCGATAATCCAAACCACATCATTAGGAAATAATTATTTTATAATGCGGAGAAATTTGGTACCCATCATTTCCTTGGAACACTTTAATTTATTCATTATTCTTCTCTAGGTTCATTATATATTTTATTTGGAATAATGGTTTCAAATGTCAAATTTATGAGAATCCATGTGTTGTGAATGGTTAGAACACCATTATTACTAATTGTGAAATATTCCTATGATATTTATCTTTGATATTACATAGAGTTTTTCTGATTTTGATCATGTAATGTCAAATAATATGGCACATCAATGAAATTTTGTAGGGTATTTGTTATTTTTTTGGGGCATCACAATTTATTTATATGATTTCTCCAAAACATTTTTCATTTCCCTAGAGAACTGGGGAAATTTCACGGAATGAGGAACTGCACATAGATTGTTTTTCATGGTTAAACTAACCATGAAAAACCCTTTTAGATATTAAAATTTTATAAATTACACAATATACCATAATGGAATTTATCTGTAATCACATCCTAAACACCATTTGGATTGACCTAATCATTAAATATCTCTCACGATGCTTCTCTATTTCAGATTCTTGGGGGATTACCATTGTTCATGATGGTCTACATCAATTAATATTTTGTTTTTTATCATCTATTCCATATTATTATTAAGATTATTTATAAATATATTATCATCTAGTATTTTAGTATCCTTAATTTCCAACATATACCTGATTTTAATATTTTTATAGAGGAGTGATGTTATTTATTATTTATATTGGATCATGACAGCATGATTTACTCATTCTTGATCACCATTTTCAAAGGTGAATATATTTCCCTATATTCATGAAGCTTTTGTTTCTATGATATAGGTTAATTAATAAATTTTTATATTTTAATGTATATTATTTTGTATCATTCATTAAAATTGATTGATTTTTTTATTATTGTGGTTTTTAAAATAGATTAAATATTCTAAAATATTATTTATTAAAAAATATTTTTCTACACAACGGATGTTCAATGCAATTACCCAATGATGGTTTTTTTATAAAATGTTTTTTCAAGCATGTAATTTATTATTATTCAAATTAATATGTTCTATAAAATGATATAATGGTTTCTAAATGGTTTTTGAAAGACATATCACATTGTTTTTCCATGGGTTCATTAGGAAATATACTTTTAACTCTCCGTGTGTGTAATCCCACTAGAGGTTTTTTGTAACATTGGTGTGTGTAATTACAATAGAGTCCACATTTTATGAATTTACCATACTAATTGAATAGGGATATCGATTAATTTATAGTACATATTAACAAATATTAGATCCCAATGGGTGTACTTTTGTTGTTTTAATTTTTTCCCATGATTATATGTTTCAAGATTTTTTATCACTTCCTTATGTTATTTTTTATCCATACCCAATTTTAACTATTTATAATTCGTCATAGAAAGTAATTTTTATATTACATGTTATGATAATATGAAAGGATTTCATAAAATCTAAATGATGAGTTAATAGATGGATTTATCTTATAAAAATTCCTATAAACTAGAGTTGTTTAAATGATGGTGCTAATGAATTCATGATTATTATATGGTATAAAGATTATGTGTTGAAATATTACTAGAATTTTCCTCAAAAACTATGTTTTTCATGGGTGGTTATAGATATTTATTTTCCTAAATCTTGTTTAGAGGGTATAATTGAGTAGTATTCCAATATATCTTTCTGTTATAAAAATGGCAGCTAGATGGATTGGTGTTGATGGATTATCACATAGAGGATGGATTATCTACTCATTATTTATCTTAATATTGAATTTTATTTGGACTGATGATAATGGTCACTTGATTATCTCTCGTTCATCTACGTTGTATTATTTTTTGACTCATTTTTTCTGTTTTACATGAGACTTGTTTGATTATTTTTAGGATGCTCTCTTGTGCAATCCCATCTCAGGTGATGTTCTTTAACATGAGATGGTTAAATTCACAGTCCATAGAATTAATATGATCCTTTTAGTGAAAATTGAACCATTTAATTTTTTAATAAGATAATTTTCAAGTGTTACATTTTAAATAAATATTTACTGGTGTTAATATTTTAGTTCGTATGAAGGTATTAGATAATGAAATCTACTATAAAACATGACTAAAAAATTATTCAAGGTTTGTAATTTTATGAGATAAAAACATTAGAAAAATATATTAGGGTGAGAACAGAATAATAACCTTGGTTGTTTAAATATTTATTAATATAAAAATTGAGAAATATTATTCCTTGAATTTTAATCATTTTTTATAGAATATTTGAATGAGTTTATGAATTCCATAACATATAAAATAAAATATCTATATACAAATTGGTTTTTTAAATAATATTTTAAAATATGATCTATTAAAAAAATAGATGATTTTTATAGTGAATATTTATACATGAGAATCTAGTCAAATTTTATTAAAAAATATTCATCATTGAAGGAAAGCCATATCAAGGTTTTTCATAGATTAAAAATCATATTATTGTAAAGACTAAAAAAATATATTAAGAGATATATATGTCCTATTATGTTGTAAAACAAATCCTATACAACTCATCTTTATGGTTAAAAACATCATAGTTAAACATGTCATGAACCATATCATGATAAACCCCAAACTATGAAAATAATTTAGCATAAATTTTACATGAGTGGTATCATTATCCCTAATGTTTAATGAATTGAATCGTTGGAATCCAATTAGAATATTATTTGGATATTTTTACAATAAATGAATTAGAAGCATGAGTTCCCACAGATAAGACCGAAAATAATATCAAGTAAATTAATGTTCCGAGATTATAAATTTAACTAAAATAATATAAAATATGTGAAATGAGGTACCATAAAATAAAACACCCTCTAGTCTTAAAAAAAGTAAAAAAAAATATGATCTGATTACGAAATAAAAATTTGAGAATACAAATGCGATGAAATTGAAAATAGAAATTACCCATAATCATCATCCAATAACTTAAAGGGTCCCCACATAATCAATGTACCAAAAAACTCTCGGAATGATTTATATATAAAACATAATCCATCAAAATATCTTGGGTTCCTTGATGTTTGGTGGTTAATGTAGGGTGTAAGAATAAAATAACATTACAGAAACGAAAAAAAAATATTTAAAATATTTTATTCTCAAAATGGGCCATAAACACATGTATAAAATTATAGGATCAAAATATATTTTCGTTTTTTTAATAAAATAACCACAATAATTATATAAATAGTCATTTAAATTTAAAAACACTATAATGAATTATTTTAAATTTGCATCAAAATTTTATTTTAAAAATTCCCATTTTGAACTTCGATTTCAAAATATCCCATAACATCATATAATGTAACAAAACATAAAAATGGTTGAGTGTAGTAAATTAATAAAATAATAATAAGATCATAATCAAACATAATTATTGAAGATTTAGTGAATCCAAAATGAATAATAAGTATATCCATACATAATAATGGTAATGTTATTATAATTCTATGAAGATAACCTAGATATACTCATGTAGGAATCATTTACCAACCCATTTGAATACCATAAAACTATAACCACCTACATTCTCTAAATTCTAACAACTAGGACACACAACAATTCATGTCCATGGTGAATATATCCCCATAAGGTATCAATAACATA
This sequence comes from Viscum album, assembly GCA_963277665.1. Classification (NCBI taxonomy): domain Eukaryota; kingdom Viridiplantae; phylum Streptophyta; class Magnoliopsida; order Santalales; family Viscaceae; genus Viscum; species Viscum album. The sequence continues at coordinate 1,537,893,004 of OY728147.1, read as the reverse complement.
TCATTGAGGATAAAATGAAATTTTTATTATCCTTCAAAAATATTCTTATGATACCATAATGAAAATAATAGCTGGAGATGTGGTTTCTGAAAGAAGAAACAAAAACCACAAAAATTTCCCATAAGAGAAATTTTTATGGTTATCTCACAACATTGATAAATGAATATAATTATTATCAATGTATATATTTCATCTATGTTCACAATTTTTATCAAATCATTTAATGGTTACAACATTGAATTTTCATTTGATGCTAATAACTATGTATTTATAACAATATAATCTGTAAAATTCCAACAAAAAAATAAACATTATAATAAATTAATTATTTAAAATATATAAATGGTTTAAAACACCATTTATACATAAAAAAATTTAAGACAACATTAGAAATCCATTTCAAATATAGTGGTCTTCTATGAAGACTAATTATATATTGTATAAATTTCATATAATTCCAATTTATATTCAAGTACAAATCTAAATATAAATATCATTCTACATGTAAAGTTTTACATATTATAAATATATAAATGTATAATTTAATGTGTAATTGTAATAAATGGGTTACAATTTAGGGGAATGAATTAATTACCACATCAATGAATTATAATATACTCTATAAAAGATTGAAAATTACCAAAATTAATACAATTCATGTAAAAACCCATATGAATGAAATAGAATATTATTATTAATGTCTTTATACAATTTCAAACACCAATAAACCATTTATAAAAAATACATGCAATTTTAATAGGCAAGAAGTATATAATTATATTATATATAAGGGATAATAATTTCAAACACCAATAATCCCTTTATAGGGAATCCATGCCATTTTAATAGACAACAAACATATAATGGACAAAACAGCCTATCTCAATGGTATAAAAATTAAACTAAACCCTCGAATATGAGAAGAAAAACAAAAAAACCCAATCTTGGAACCCTAATGAAAAAATAAACATACAATACAACCCCTACCATGAGTATTATACATAATGGATCCAAGTCAACAAATTAAAAGAGAATGATATAAAGAAAAATTTATATTAATAAAATGATTCTAAACATGAAAAAAAACCCATAGTAGGATACCTTAAAATTAATGCTGAGAGGTAAGAATAGATATAATTTCAAGCGCATAGGTTGATCCTAGCAAGTAGAAGGAGAGAACACAGACTTTGGTGTTTAATATTATAATGCATATATTTTTCTAGAAAGGAATATTAGGTCTCATAGTTAGGCAACTCAATCTACCAAACTATGAATGATATTTTCAATAAAAAATATATAGATCATCCTCCCTCACATGATTTTAATGTAAATTTTGAAAATAGATTAGAAAAAATATGAAACTTGTCTGTTAAAATTATAGATACTATACAACAGTTGTATCATGATATTTACAAACAATGTCAAACATAAAATTCATTTCCATGATAATCCAAACTCATATATATTTTTCACATAATTTCACAAAGATTGGAATTAACAATTATTAATTTATTTTAAAAATCAATAAATGAACATGATGATCAAGAAACTAGCCATATGATAAGGTAATCACATAGTTTTTCTTAGTATTGTCTCATTTACAATGAGTGAAGTTAAAATTTTATCAGAAAAGAAATTAATATTAATAAAATTAGAAACTCAATGAAAATAGTAGACGAATAAAAAATAATATAGTGTGTGTCTATTCTACTTACCATATAACATTATTCCCCAAGAAATTCACTCAGCTCAATATGAGAATCCAAATAAAATCCCACCACTAGAAAAGAATAAAATTTACAAACTATCAACTTGATATTAAACTAGTATTTTAATTACCACTCACCTTAGTGTTATTATATTTAAAATATTTAATACATTACTAGATAAACTAAGAGAAAAAAAAATATCCTTCATGGATATCCCCACAATTTAGGAATATAAAATATTGGTAGTTTCCTTAAACATTTAACATGATGTGTTCACAAATAAAATACTCCACTGTTAAAATAAAATTACGTATATAAATTACTCATACACAATATGATACTTAATTTATATAAGTAACATACTTCCCTAATTAATAATATCATATGCATTTACCCAAATAAAATCATATATAGATACTAGAATTGAAATTTAAGATTATATTCAAAACAAGAATGATTCAACTAAGAAAGAACTAAATTATCAAATAATAATTTTATGAATATTCTTATGAGTTCATTGGATTCATTCAATAATTTTATATCTTAAGACATATAATTTATGAAGATAACACTAATAACCATAATGACAACTATTTCGGAATTAATAAAGAATGACGTATTAGAATGAGAAAGATAACCAAAATAGTGTAATATACCTGAATGATTCATTCATAGAGAAGAATAAAAAGATAATATAAAATATTAGAAAATATTTTCCTTTTTTTTTACACTCCTCACTCAATGGGGAACCATTATTGACACCAAGGGGGTTGTGTTTTCTACAACTAATGGGTCTCCCTTTGGAAAAAAACTTATGAAAAATGACTTTTCCCCTAATTAATTAACAAATAATATAAAAAATTAATTAAAATGACCATTTTAATGATTATAAATACCCTTTTAATAAATATTAATTAATATGGTTCAACTTGACATAGTCTGGAGATAAAAAATAACATTCTCATTAAAAATGTGAAACACTCCTTCAACATTAACAGGCCCTACAAATTCGTCATAATCAATTCCTTTTTCTATGACATAAACTAATCAGGAATAAATCATTGGAATAATGTTACCTTAAATAAATCCCATTTCATTCTATGATTTAATAATTATGGAATTAGAAACATTTACTGATTGTGACCTTGTCTCTTAAACAAAATAAAGAGAGCTCTCATCCTATAGACTTGTTGTGTTTCTAGTGATCTAAACACCTCTTCAATTTGTTTCATCCACATCATAACATATAATAACCATATTTCATCTCAAAATATAGGGAGATACTAAATACTCACTTGATACACAAAACTTCTATTTTTAATGATACATAAATCCACTAAAAAAGAAATTCTATGAACCGTTAGAACCTATCTTAAATTCATACTCTAAATTGAATGAAAAAAACAAATAAAATCAATAAAAGGAAATATATCTATGGAAATATAAATAATATCATTTCCACTCAAAACAATAATTCCATGAATCTAATTAATAAACTAATATATAATGAAAATACCTCCTTTCTGATTAAAATAACAATTTATAAATTCAAAATCTATTTAAGAAAACTCTTTTAAAACTGTAAAAACTTGTTTTAAAATCTCAAACATTTAATTAATTTTATAAAATATATTATCTAATACAATATATTTATATCATTTTTCATAATTAAATAAATTTTCCTTAATTAATATTTATGAAAATACTATGAATATTTCATCCCATAACCATAATATATATTAAGTGGGACTAGAGGTTGGGCATGATCTGTACACATTTCATAGAATATCATGTTCTAATATTGGAAAATCAATTAATGGTCATTCCAAACTAAACACTCCAGCTCTATATGGATTTTAATATAATTTGAGCGAATTGGGTAGCACAAGGTAAATTCTGATTACAAAATCTCTAAATAGTTAATCACGTGAAAAATAATAAATAACATTAAACAAATAGAAATATATATAAAATCAAAACACAAGGATAAAAACCTGAAATCTAATTGAAACCAGAGGCTTGTTTTGAATAATATTTCATGATTATAATCTCACCCCATCCTCTTATGTTTTTATTATAATACTCTATCTAAATGAAATAAATTACAGTATAAGGTGACTCTGAAACAAAATTATTCTAAAATAACTTGTATTGATGTTATTTTTTGATGAACCATATGGAGATAACTCTTAATCTAAGAACATGAGTGATCCCACAAATTATCCAAGGGGCTTTCTCGATCCCCATGAGATGAAAATATTAATTATGTACATTATAGCAACATAGTTGCAGATAATAAAACCCATAGAATAATAAAAAATAATCGTATCGATCCTGAAAATTTGATGTTTCTCACCTAAGAATATGAGTTCTATATAATATAAGATTACCAAATATGGAAATAAAATAAGCTAAATAATCTTCCCAAAAATAATACCAAAATAAATACTAATGGATATTAATAGAAATTGGATCTAAATATAGACCTATAATATAAGGGATTCAATAAAAACAAAATAAAAAAAATATCTAACATCACCATTTATTGACCTCCACTATCACTATCGATCCAACGTTCTATTTTAATCTAAAATCAATCCAGAATATAAACATAATAATAATAAACTTGATATTATACATATGTAGTGCAATCTGTCTGTATTTATCATAAAATAGATCAATATTTATGATTTATAGAATCTATAAATTTCCTTTAAAAAATAAATATCATAAACACTTACATTATTTTATAATTATAAAAAAAATTATTTCATTTTTAAAAACTATACAAAATTATTATTGAATAATGTAATTAAATAATAATAATTTTTTAAAGAAGGGTTTTTTTCCATTTATTAACTATTCATTTATAAAATACTCATTTCGAACAACCTTTTCAATCCCAATATAGTCTCACATAATAAATAAAGAAATGATCAATAATGGAGTGATATATAAGAATGAAACCAACGATACAACATAAATAAAATTAGTGGGTGTGTAGTGGAGAATCCATGAGATATAATTAAAAACTACTAAAATATTCATAATGATCTTAATTTCATAAACATCATGTGATAAGACTCTGGAAGACTTATGGTGGAATTATATTCATAAATAGTTGATGAATATAATTCTATAAACACATTAATTCTCCTAAATATCTCAATTGGTGGATCACACCCAAGGTGGAATAGGTACATACAACTCATCTAATTAATTTATTATAACTCATCAGGACTAGATAGAAATATATATCAACATTAAAACAAATACCCTACATCCCAATATGATAATAAATTTTCAAAACATGATTTATCTAATATCAAAAATATTATAATAATAAATATAGTCCAAATACATTTTTATCTCATATGTATACACACATTCATGTGATTACATCCTTAAAATTAAAGACTTTTATGTGGTTGTAATGCTTTTAATGAAATAATTTTATGAATCAAAACATAGATTATCATTTTTTAAAATGATTTCATTATAAAAAACTCATTTTATAGAAATGAAATTTCGATAATCAATGTAAATAAACTAGCAACCACGTCAGAGATCAAATAATTACTCAAAAATATATATTATAAATGAGACATTTAAATCCAGCATTTAAATTTATGTAGATACCAATAAAAAATTTAATAATTCCAAGGTTTGAGATAAGTCATTCAATGGAATTACTATTTATATATATGTAGAAATATATATGTACACATCCATGTTCAAATAGATTTTAATTTATCCCTATAATATATAAATATATAATAATATTCATATGAATTATAATGTTTTAAATAATTAATCACAAATAAACTACCAGAACAATGGTATGAAATTTTTTATCTAAGAAAATAAAACCTAAATAAAAATATAAATAAATTGAAACAAAAAAAAATAGCATAAAAAGAAAATAATTTAATTTCACTAATGAACTTGCTTCATGTAAAACTGTAAATATTATTTATAGGATATTGTTTTAAACTGTTTTAAACTACTATCATAATTTAATTTATAATAAAAGGAATATTCATTTTTATATTTTTAAAACACGAAATATTCTAATGAAAAATCATGTTTAAAAGGATTTAAAAATAAATATACAAATATAAAATATATGAATATTTCAATTTAAATGTAACATAAATTAAAATAATCATCACATTGTATGTTCGGAAAGGGAAAGGTATTTTATCAATTGACATAATGTTTTTCGAATGAAAAAACCCTTGAATGTGGGAAATCCCAGTCCTGGTGGACAAACATTACATTATCAAGTAGAATAAAACCACATACATACCTAAATACTAAACATTATATTTTACCATGATTTTTCTTGTATTTAGATGAAAATAATAATAAGAAAGGATTGAAAATAATGTGGAGGAAAATATAATATTTGATAATCCACCAAAACAAAATGAATATGAAAAAATAGATATAGACATGGTTCTTGATAATGAATTTCAATAGCTTTTTGTTTAAATGAGTAGATATGGGTGGAGGATGTTTTTTAGGGGATTAAGGTTCATAAGGGTTGTTTTTTAAATTATATTTTTATTAATATTGGAAATTTATGATGGTTTTTCAATGTAGTTTACCTAGACATGAATTGACCATACCCCCCAAAATTATATAAAAAACATCCCTATCATGAATTAACTATATGAGTTAGAAATAATGAGTGAAACATTAAAATTATGTCTCTTAAAACTATATACAGTCTCAAAAAATTTCCAAAATATTTATATCATCCATTCATAAGTTTTTCAGCATATCTTAGATACATAAAACACTCGCATAAATTCCCTTACATGTCACACATCATGATAGAATATTAAGAATTTTAAAAAACCCTAATGTTTATATAGTCACACAATTTTACTTAGATAATCCACAAAAAATGTGAACATGGTATAAAATTACCCACAATCTCTAGCACTAATATTTTCATGGATATTTAACTCAAAAAATAATGAAAATATTGAATGATAGAAAACAATTTAAAAGGAAATGAATTTTTTTTTGGAATGAGACAAATTTCCCACTTCATATCATAAAATTTATATCTCATTGAATAATGAAAATACATATAAATTTGATAGATGATTTCAAATATACTTTTATATAATTTTATATGGAGTATACTAACTATTTATAATGGAGTAGAGTATTATATTTGTCAATGATATCTGTATATATCATTTTATCAGAGAGAATGACATATGGATAATTTTAGGATTATAAAGAATAATATTCTTATGGTGTAAATTTTATACAAAAACTTATGGATTTATACTAATGGAAGTAGTTTCCCAAAAATAATAAAAAAATACGGAGATAATAAATATAATAATTTTGAAGATAACAATTAATATATCGGAGGTGAATCAAATCAATGTTTATATATATTTAAATCATATTATTTAAAAAAATTTACACTGTAACAAAATAAATGTATAAATCATCTATATTTTTGATGATATAATAATATAAAACAAGAATGATAGTGTGTTATCTCTAATAAAATAGAAATAATTCAATTGTATCAAAAATTTGAAATTATCACGTCACAATCATGTGACCCTTTAATATATTTCGTAGTGTTCGTGAAAAAAATTATAATATCATTTTGTTAAAATCATTAATTTAAGAATACGATGATAGATAAGAGTACTATGAAATAATGGAAGAAGGTAATTTCCATATAGATATTGAATTAATCATCCTTAATTCAACCCCCCTAGATACTTAACTATCTATTGTTCATAATAACCAAAAATATTTTTGAATAAACATCGATATGTGTGAAAAATAATTGATTAGTGTTTTTGAGAATATTGTGATTAATAAAAACATATTAATACACCTTTTATTCTTCTAGTTTATAAGGATCTCATGTGTAATTGATTATTTATTTATGAAAGTATAATATTTCATCCTTTTATTGTAATCATAGTGGATACCATTACATTACAATAATTAATTACCACTGTAAAATAATCAATAATATAAAAAACCATCTAAACAAACACATGTAATAAAATTCAAATACTAATAAATATATATCCTTGATAAAAATTTTAATATCATCCAAATAAAAAACCACCAACATGTAATTTTCCTAAAATAAATAAAAATATTAGACAATTATTTCTAAAAATTTATAAAAATGTAATGATCCAAATTCTATTAAAATATATCTTTATATTAAGTAATTAGTTTACATCCAATAGTTTTATAATAATTTTTTACCCATATAAGTATATTAAAGGGACCATTTTTTATATATTTATAATTATTTAAACTAAATAATAATTAATAAGGATAATTAGTTTTTATTTATAAGTACTTGTATCTAATAATTTAATAAAACTAAATATTGATTCTCAAATAGAATCGAGGAAGAATTTTTTATTATTAAATTAATTTATTGAGTTGAGATTATATTTTTAGTGAATTGTTACATTATCACCCATGATATTTTTTAGGTGATTATTTTCTATCTTTCCTAGAGTTGAGAATATTTATGTTATTCCGTATTAAAATTTTAATTCAGTAGTTTTTACAAAACATTCATAGTGCAACATAATATTATTAGATATTTAATATTATTTTGGTATATATCTATTATAAAATTTTTCTTGAATATAAATGTAGTTTAATAGAATAATTTATTCAGTTTTGTAATAGTTCTAATAATAATCAACTTATTAATTAAGGGAATTATTTAGTTTAATTATTGAATTTAATATCATTGTAGGGTATCATATTTACTTATTTAAAATATATAGTTATACTTTTCTGTATATATAATATAATTTTTGTTCATATGATGATATCCAACAATATATTTTAACTCACTTTTTCAATGTATACATTTAACAATCCAAATTTTTTTACACATGTAAAAGATACAAATCCTTGTTTATAAGTGAAAAAAACATATATAGTAATCTAAGACTATATTGGTCGAATATTATGTAAAATACTACCTCAAACCCTATTTTGGTTTCTTTATTATGAGTTTTTTAATATTAATTTGTATAATATGCTATTATAACCTATCTACATTCATTGAATCATGCATATACACATTATTTATTTAATACCTTTATTTTTATGCATGTGTTACATTTTAGTGACATGAGAGTTGTATTATATATTTTATAAAGTATATTATTTAGAAATTACAAATTTTATTATTTTCTATTAAATTATTAATTCTCTAATCCTATTCTTCCAATAAAATAAGATATGTTTCATTATATTAGCATGTTTCTTGAATATTCCAACTTGATGAAGTTATTTTTTAGTTGATTTTTTTTTGTGATGTGTGAACATAGGAGAGGAGGTTCCCACTTATCAGATAGTGGTAGTCATGGAATATCATAAAGTATTAATTTTTTATAAATTATTTTCCATATAAAAATAAAATAATATTTATTAATATTTCAATTTAATAAATGGAGGAGTTGATAAAATCTCAGTCAATAAGAATTTAACATGTTTATGAAATGTTTTCACCATTATAATTTGGTTCTAACTCATGTTGACTCTTTCTAACAATTATCACATAATTAATGTTTTAAAACTTTAGGGAACAAGAATGTTAACATAAAATAAAAATGGAATATAACTGTATCACAAAATATATTATACACCATGTTCCAATTTTTTTAGTGATAATATATTTACTATTTGTATATAATTTAATAGACATTATTTATTATAAAAATTCATAAATGACAATTTCAAGGCATTTAATGTAATTTTATATTAAAAAAACAAGACAATGATGAAATAAAATAATCAACCTGTTACCCTTCCCCAATATTTCATAACTATTTGAAACATTCATGGGAAACTATATCTCATTTAAAGTGCAAAAATATAATATTTTATAAATCATTTTATTAAATTTTATATTAATTGAAAAAATACATTATCTACATTTCATAATCATTTAAGGTAATTATATCATGAAAAAATTATAATGAAATTATAATTATTCATTTTTATAATTAACCATATAAAACATAGACAAACACCAGTTTATCCATATGTCAAAAATATAATGGTAGAAAACAATAAAAATCACAATGTTGATTTATATTTACATAATGTATCATAATGTTTACAATCATAATCATTTTAAAAAAATCATATATTTAATTTTATGTGATAGTTGATGAATTATTCTCTCTAAATTATATTAAAACCACAATTACGGTAACTTTTATGTCCTTACCAAACTATTTTTAACCATAATTAATTAATTCTTCATTTACCATGAAAATAAATATATATTACGAATACAATTCAAAATGAAAATAATAAAAAATAAAAATATTTTACAAATTTGGATCTCTTAATTCCAAATATGGAATTGGTTTATAATGATTCAAAAAAGTAATTTGTTTTATTTAATTTTAATTTAATCTACCAACAAGTACAGAAAAACATTGCCACAACCTTTCCAAGGGCCCATGTCGTGACTACCCCAAGCAATCCTTCATTAGGCTAGGGGAAGGCGACTAGCACCGAAATGGAATATCCCAGAAAAAAGGGAAGGAATTACATTTAATCCTTCAACTCACACAGACTGTACACAACCAAAGATAACCAAAAAGTATTAATAATGTAAAGAGTGCTGAAAGTAAACGGTCCAGTATACAAACCCAACTAAAGTACTAGTACAGGAAAAAAGTAAAACTACTCTTGGATTGTCCACAGGGAAATCCTACCTAAAGGCTAGGTACAGATCTCGATCAAGTCATCCATAAGTTATGTCATGTCTATGTCCGGCTCAGAGCAGCCTCTTGTCCATCTCTCTTAGCATCGATCACTACTGTCTGTCGTCTGCACAGGACACAATAAGGTGCGGGCGTAGGCCGTGCATGGGTGAGTATAACGATACTCAGATAGGACCACGATACATCCGATGGTCTCTCCGAAAACAGTATGGATAAACCACAGTAGTAAGAATACAATCACAATGTATCATCCAACCATACATAGGTATATGACCATCCATATACCAAAGTAATTAAATACAAACCGACTCCAACTCTTGAGCCCAAGAATAAACCATTCCGTGAAGGAATAAAGATAACTCTTTGATAACAAGACAAAGTTAAGGCTTAGCTAAAACAAGTATACAACTTACGTAGAGAGATAGAGATGATTATATGTAGGCAATTAATCATCTACTCTATCGAACCCACGTAGGATCCTGGTATAGTAATCAAAGAAATTGAACCCACCTAGGATCCTGGAATAGTAATCAGAGTTGTTGAACCCACGTTGGATCCTGGAACTGTAGTTGGAGATGTCGAACACATTTTGGATCTTGGAACAGTAGTTAGTTCTATCGAACCCACATAGGATCTCATTATCACAATGTACCCAGCCAGAGGGTTCTGCACAATGAAGGCTTAATTAAAGGTGGGTCAACTCCTCAAGCCAAGTGTCTTTACATAAACTTACGCGATGTCCCTAGTTGATTTTTCCAAATGATCCATCCTGCCATAAGAAACCCAACGCGGCTGACGGCGCGCCAATCAGAATCTCGGTCTAAGAGTTATTGACATCTTTATTTTAAGGGTCCAAATGGATTTATCTTCAATCCAACCCGGCCATACCCTAACTACGTCCAATCCTCAAGTGGGGTATACTAAATGATCCATCTCCTTCAAAGGTTTTCGTTACCATAGGTGGTTCGTCAATCGGACACCTATAGCTCAAGTTATGGGCAAGCGTGGAAACATGTCAATGTGGGTTCGGGTCTTGTCCAGCCTAGTCGGCCCGACCTGGCCCGACCCCTCCTGACCCGGGTCTGGACTGGGGTCCGACACGGTCCATGGGTCTAGACTGAGGTCTGACCTGGTCCGCGGGTCCAACCCAACCCGTAGGGGCAGCCCAGCCCGCACTGGGTCCGGCACCCATTGGGTGTTGCCCACGCTGGGCCGGTCTGCGCTGGGTCTGGCCCGCACTGGGCTTGGCCTGCCCTAGGCCCATGGTTGGTGGTCCCTGTGGGGTATGCCCAATCCACCTCTAGGGGGGTCGTGCCCCCTATAATATCGAATGACTTAGACATCTAGGCGGTTCATATCTGGTGCCACGTGGCGCCGTTCTGTGTCATGTAGAACAGACACGGTGGGTCTCGCTCTTCCTGGCTGGTTGAGCGGCCATCCCCCTCCTACGAGGCCTGGTAGCGTCGCACCTCCTCCGGTAGACTGAAGAGCCGGCTTCCCATCCTTCGTAGTTGCGGCCAAGTCCACGACCCCCCTTAGCTCCACCGCGTGGCGCACACTACGCTACGCCTTCTCCAGCAACCCGACGGCCCGATCCTCCATTTTTCTTCGCAGTTTTCATTGTGTCGGCCGCCACTGCACCACCGTGGCCCGTTGTCCGTGGCCTAATCCTATGGTAGCACCGTTGATCCACCACCGTCTACACGTCCGACTAGAGTGGCGACCACCCTTTCCCTTGTTTCCAGTGGCGTTCACCATTTCTGAATGTCGACGAACCTTCCGCGGGTCACTGGATGAGTTCTGGTGGCCTGATTCTTGATGTGGAAGTTGTCGCGCACTACACAGGACATGGCTTTCGATCCACAACAATCATTGATGAAAATCTCTCAACTCGGACGCATACCACGATTAGCCTCAAAATCCAAAAAGTAAGGCTGAGGGGTCCGGTCATGTTTGTTCAACCCGCACCCTCCGTGTTAGAGTGATAGCATGTGGCTTCGAATCATATTCCTCGAAGGGAAACAAAGAACATGAAATAATTAACAATGCTCTAAATCCTACCTCATATTCACTGACATTGGGAAAGAAGATGAAGAAGCAAAGGATGTCGTCGTCGGAATTCTTCAAGGATGGTTCTTCCTCCCTGGTTCTGGTAGGAGATCAAAAAAGAAGAAGAAGAATATGTTCATCGTTTCTAGTAGAATTGTTCTTCCTCCATGGTTTCTTCAAACATAAAAAAAACAATTTCCACCACTCCCAAAGGAGGGAAACAAACACATATATTAAAGTATTCTCCCCCTTATCACATTATTTAATGAAGAAGGGGGTTAGAAGGAATTAAAGTTGGGCTTTAGTTTGGGTGGACCCCACATTAGTTCAAAAAGATTTGAATCAAATAAAATTTCGATTAATAAATTTAGTTTTATTCCACATTTTTTTATCCTCCATGAATGGTTGGAAAAACCAACATCTGTTCATAACCAAACGCAGCTAAGGTAAAGATCCCCTAAAGCAATAACTGGAGCTGCATGTTCAACAGTGCCCTCATATTTCAATTTTGAGAACTGGTTTTGATGTTACCAAAACCTGCTCTTAAGTTCATTGAACATACTCAAAAACATTGTAAATACTTTTCGGGCAATCCGGCCCTCAGAATTACAGGCCATGAGAAACTGCAGACTCGGAATAATTCTATATAACTTTTAAAAAAACTTACATGAATTTTCAGGTCTTTACATTCTCCCCAATTAATTGCTTTGTTTCCCTGAAATCCAAAACTAAAAAACTAGGAAAACAAACGGTGGTACTGAGCACGAATCTGATCCACCACCTCCCTTGTTCTCTCCTGGAGGTTCCTGTGCTGCCATCGCACACGCATCAGATGTATCGATCGACCATGATGGACTCTCTTTTCTTGACCCTCGGTCTCCACAGGAACCTCCAAAAAAGTCTCCCCATCATCGATGTCAAGCTTTCCCCAGTCTATGATGTGAGTAGGATCATGCACGTATCTCCTCAGCTAGGATACATGAAAAATGTCATGCACCCAGTGCAACTAAGGGGGAAGTTCCAGGTGGTAAGCCACCTTAGATACTTTTTTCAGGACCTGTAAATGTCTGATGTATATCAGAAATAACTTGTCGCCTTGTCCAAATCTCTGAAGACCTCATCAACGTGAGACCCATAGAAATATGTAGAAACCATCCTCAAACTCAAGAGGTCTCTGCCTCCTATAATCATATGAAATCTTCCTACTCTGTGTAGTCTTCATCAGCTCTTGGATGATCTGCACCTTCTCCGTGGAGTCCCGTATGTTCTCTGGCCCCACTAGTGCTTACTCTCTTTGGTCTATCCAGCATATTAGAGATCATCATCGTCGACCATACAAGGCCTCGAATGGTGACACCTCGATGGTGTAGTGATATTTGTTATTGTATGTAATCTCCACCAACGGAAAGTGGTCCTCCCAGATACATCTGAAGTCAAGGATGCATGCACGGAGCATGTTTTAGAGAGTCTAAATGGTACTCTGAGTCTGTTCATCCATCTGAGGATGGAAGGTGGTGCTCAAACGAAGAAGTATCTCGAATACCTCCTCCAACCCCTTCCATAGTCGGGAAGTGAAATGTGCATCACGATCAGAGAAAATCATCGAAGGTACCCCATGTAGTTGTACAATATCCAACACCTAGAGGTATACAAAGACCTCTACTAAACCATGATCTCTGATTGGTAGGATGTGGGCCTACTTGTTGATTCGGTCAACGATCACCCACATCTAGTCATCTCCCCTGGATGTACATGGTTGTCCTGTCATGAATTCCACGGATATACCATCCCACTTCCACTCCTGCACCTCTAAAGGAGGAACCTAGCCTACTAGTACCTGGTGCTCTGCCTTTATTTGTGACATGTGAGGTAGTGGGAGAGAAACTCCACTACTGCCTTTTTCATACCTAGCCACTAGTGCTATCGTCAAAGGTCCAGGTACATCTTCTCCACACCTAGATGTACCGCTAGAGGTGATGTGTGCAACTCCCTCAAAACTACCTCCCGAAGTGACATCGGTACCATGGTACATCCTCTGAAATTGTGACGTGCTCCCCACCTATTGAAAATCCATTAGGTGACTAACATGTGGATATTTTTGCATGTCGATCCTCGCATTCATCATCCCCATGCTGCGCCTCCCTGACTTTTTATTGGAGTGGGGGTGTGACTATAAGATATTACAGGAAAGCTACTCCATATTTGTCAACACAAGAAATCTTCAAATCGCCAGCTGCTCAGTTTCCTCTCATAGTAGTTGAAAAACTGGTCTTTTAATGAGATCATCTTCTACAACATTCCACATCCCAAAAGTATAGACTATCTAGAAATCATAGACCTTCAATAACTCAATCCAATGCCATTGTCTCGGGATCATGTCCTTCTACAAGAAGATATACCTAAGACTCTTGTGGTTTTAGTAGACCTTGAAATGCTCACCCATCAGATAGTGTTGCCACATCTTCAAGGAGAAGACCAAAACTGTATACTCTAGGTCATGGGGAGTGTATTTCTAATCATGTTGTCTCAGCTGATGAGAACCATAAGCATTATCTACCTGATCCTGCATCAGGAAGAATCTGATCTCAGTCCCTAATGCACCGTAGTAGACCATGTACCCAACACCCTCCTTCGGTAGCCTCAATATGGGCGCACTAGTAAGCCTATAACTCATCTCTTAAAAAATATGTTGGCACCTCTCTGACCAGACGAAGGGTTTCCCCTTCTTCGTCAATGCTGATAAAGGTGCTACAACTATAGAGAAGTCTTGAAAAAATCTCCTATAATAACCATCCAGACCGAGGAAACTTCATACCTCCATTACACTCCTGGGTGGATCCCTAGATAGCACAACCTCAATATTCACTGGAACCATAGAAAATCATTCCTCTGAGATGATGTGTCCCAGAAAGAGAACCTTTTGGATCATGAATTTGCACTTCGAGAGCTTACCATAAAGGTAGTGCTCTCCGAGTGTGTCCAATACTATCCTCAAATATTGTGTATGCTCGTACTCGGTAGTCGAGTAGAACAGAATGTCATCAATGAAGACTACAGCAAAGATATCAAGGTATGGATGGAAGATCATGTTCATGAGTCCCATGAACACAGATGGTGTGTTTCTTACACTGAATGGCATAACTAAGAACTCATAGTGTCCATAAAAAAAATCCAAAATCCGTCTTCTACACATCCTTGTGCCGTACTCTGAGCTGGTGGTAGCCCGATTGGAGGTCTATCTTAGAGAACCAACGTGCTCCCTTATGATGATCGATGAGGTCATCAATCCTCGGATGTTGATACATGTTCTTCATAATTACCTAGTTCAGGCACCTATAATCCACACAGAGCCTCAAACTCCCGTCTAACTTCCTGGCGAACAAAATCAGGGCTGCCCATGGTGAAACAGTGGTTCTGATAAATCCATTTCCCTACAAGTCCCCCAGCTGTAATCACAGCTCACAATTCTCCATGGGAGCCATCCGATACGCTGGCATAGATATCATTTTCATCTCAAGATACAAGTCGATTTAAATGTCTAACTCTCTGTGAAGAGGTAGTTCTGGTACCTCATCAGGAAAAATATCTGCGTACTGATCCACCACAACAAGATAGCTCAGACTATACGCATTAACCACTCCGAGTATAAGGTTATCCAACTGATATGTAATTGGTTTCCCCATCCTCTGGGTACGTCCCTCATGTGCTGTAAAGGCTCCCTTCTCGCCGGTGTAGGTAAAACTAGTCCCATCCTCACAGACACACCACACTTTCTTCCTAATACAGTCAATCTAGGAATTGACTATAGATAACAAGTCCATTCCCAAAGTGATGTTAGAAGGACTCGACGCTGCTACGTGGAGATCCCAGATAAATATCTCTCCTTGTAGAGTAATATCTCACTACTAGAACTAGTGTGTAATCTTCAAATCTTCTCCTATAAGAGTCTCTAGCCGTAAATATCAAGCCAGCGGCTCTGTCAAAATCTCCGAGCTCTGAACGAGGGTAGTGAAAATGAAAAAGTGACTGGAACCATTGTCTATAAGTACTGTAAATATGGTGGAGTAAACATAGAACGTACCTTGAATCATATTCAGAGTGCCATGATTGTAAGTCTCAGTTTCCTGGAGTAGTACTCTATCATGTCCACATGCTCCATGCGGTCAGGTTGGACCTCCTGGTGTTGATGGCGGTAACACCTCGAAACATCTCCCACCTCCAGTTGCTCAACCAGCTCCTCTACCACATCCACATGCGCCCTGCAGACCAATTAGATTGATTCTATATCTCTGCATGGGTGGTCTTTCGACCGTCATCTGATCATCTACATGGAGGGTCGGATAGTCACAATCCATGTGACTCTATACGTCGCATGCGTAGCACTGTGAGCACCTCATATGACTGGCTCTGTCTCGTGTGCCCTGCACCACCGAAGCTGTATCCTGAGGTCGTCCATTGAATGGCCTATTCCACATGGATTTCTATGACATATGTCTGCTTCCACCTGCAGAAGACTCCACTATGTGATGCCCAGTGCTGGTTCTCATTGTTGGTGACTGCTCAGCAAGGAAACTATCCACTAAGATGGATATCTCTAACACCGTTTCCTTTGTCAGAATGCTGAGGGAGATTATCAAAGTCTCGATCTCTCGCTTTCCCCCCTGGTCAAACATCCAGGCCCTGAAGAATGGGTCCCCCACCATATGAGTGGAGTAGCGCAAGAGGTTAGTGATCCTCATTGATTATTGTGCCACTGTCATGCTCCCATGCTGCAGATGATGTAGCTCTTCTATCTGCACTGCACGTAGGGTGGCTGGGACAAACTCCGCCTGGAAGAGGCTCTCGAAGTCTGCCCAAGGAACTATCACATCATCATGCACCTTGAGCATCAGGCTCTATCATCTTCCTGACACTGCTTGAAGGAGACTCACGGCAAGGATCACTATAAGGTTGAGATGGTGTTTCTACTAGTCTGAAGACTCTCATCACAACCTCCAGCCAATCCTCAGCTGCCTGCGGGTCCATCTCACCACTGAACCTAGGCAGCCTCTAGTGCTAGAACTCGTGCAACGTGATCCAATGGCATGTAATCTCTTCTACTAGTGGTGTTGGAATCAGTGGCCCAATGGGTCGTGGTACCGTTGGTTCCTCCAATATGATAGGGCCCTACACCGAGGCCTCGTCTCTTGGTGGGCTCCCAAATCGTACAACACCTAGAACCCCAGCTGGCCCTCTGCGTGGGGCCATCCCGAAATGAATCATGTGTGCCATCGTCAATATGTTATACCTGGTGAGCTGACTCAAAGAGATCAGAAGGAGAAATTTTAAATTAAAACACACACACAAACAGTATTTCCGTTCATTGAGTTAGAAATTAGAAGTTAGAGTCCTAGTGTATGGATACGATGACCACCGCCCCAACACTAGATTCTCTAAACTGGTATCCACACCCAAAACACTTAACAATATTGTCGTTAAATATTTACAGTCCATTGTTCTATAGTAGAACTAACACCTTTGATACCAATTTTTCATGACCTTCCCACGAGCTCGTATCGTGACTACCCCAGGCCAACCTTCCTTCGGTGTGGGGCTGATGACTAGCACCAAAAAGGAACATCTCAAAATAAAGGGAAGGCACTAGCATTAAACCTGCAACTCACACAGACTGTACACAACAAGAGATAACTAAAAATTGATAATAATTTAAAGAGTGTTGGAAGTAAATTGGACAGTATACAAACCCAACTGGAGTACGCGTAAAGAAAAATGGGAAAAAAACTCTTGGATAGTCCACCGAGAAATCCTATTATAAGGGTAGGTATAGATCTCGATCATGTATTCCTTAATGTTTGTCTTGTCTATGTCCATATCTGAGAAGCCTCTCGTCCGACTATCTCAGCCTTGATCACTGAAGTCTATTGTATGCATAGGACACAAAAAGGTGCAGCCGATCCCCGTGAAGGGGTGAGTATAACGATACTTAGTAGGGACCCCGATACCTCCAATGGACTCCCAGAATCCAGTAAGGATAAACCACAATAGTAATAATACAATCTCAATGTATCATCCAAACCTACTAAGGTATATGCACATACATATACATTGGTAATCAAACACAAAATGACACCAACTCTTGAGGCCAAGCATATCCCATTCCATAAAGGAAGAAAGATAACTCATTGATAACAACACAAAGTAAAGCCTCAACTCACAAAGGTATACAACTGATGTATAGAGATAAAGATAATTAGATGTAGCCACTGAATCATCTACTCTGTCGAACCCATGTAGGATCCCGGTATAGAAATCAATTATGTCGAACCAATGTAGGATCCTGAAATAGTCATCAGAGCTATTGAACCCACGTAGGATCCTGAAATAGTAGTTAGAGATGTCAAACCCATGTAGGATCCTGAAACAGTATTCAATCCTTTCAAACCCATGTAGGATCCCTTTATCATAATGCATCCAGCCACAGGGTTTCGGACAAAGCATGCTTCATTCTAGGAGGGTCCGCTCCTCAATACAAGTTTCCATACATCAACATCCACAATGTTCCATGTTTATGTCTCCAAAAGATCCATATTTCCATTATAAACCCAATGCGAATGATGGCGCATCAATAAAATGTGTGGTCTACGAGTTAATGGAATTTCTGTTCCAAGGGCCCGGTTGGATTGATGCTAAATCCATCCCACCCACACACCAATTACTTACAAAAGTCATGTTGGGTATACCAAAAGATCTATCTCCCTCCAAGGCTTCTGTATCTTTAGACGGTTCGCCAATAGGACACATGTAGCTCATGTTATGGGTAAAAGAGTTGAAACAGGTCAAAGAGGGTCCGGGTCCAGTCCGGACCGATTGGCCCGACACGGCCCCACCCTGGTCCAGACTGTGGTCCGACCCTGTCTGCGGGTCCGACTCAATCCGCGGTGGTGTCCCGGCCCTGTCTCGGTCTGGCCCGCACTGGGTCTGGCCCGTGCTGGGTCTGGCCCGTGTTGGTCTACGCCTGCGCTAGGCCTGCGGCTGGCGGTCCCCGTGGGGTCCATCCTAGTGGAATCTAGGGGGGAGGCCACACATCATGGAGTCCTAAATGGCTTAGCCATTCTGAAAGCTCAGATACGATGCCACGTGGCACCGGTCTGTGTCAAGCGATACCCATGCGGCAGGTCCCTCTCTTCCCGGCTTGTCGAGTGTCCTTCCTCCTCCAGTGTTGTATGATTGTGCCATGCCTCATGTGGTGGCTGGCATAGTCAGATGACTTTCCTTTATCACCACACCTAAGGTTGTTACCCCCCCCCCCTTTCTCCACTGTGTGGCGTGCGCTGCGCCCCGCCTTCCCCGGTAACCCGGCTACCCGAGACGCCGGTTCTCTTCGCGGTAGGCCATGCGTCGGCCACAGCTGCACCATCGTGGCCCGTCAGTTGTGACCTACTGCTCCGATGGTGCAGTTCTGCCGCCGCCATCCACACATCCGGAAAGAGTCCCTTCCACTATTCTCTTCATCGCTGGTGGCGTTCACTAGTTCCGACATCCGGTGAACCTTCCGCAGGTCACCAAACATGTTATGGTGGCCCAATTCTCGATCTGGAAGTTTCTGCGCACTACTTAGGACGTGGCCTTTGATCCACAACCATAGATGATGGAAATCACTCGACCCATACTCAAGGAATGTTAGATTCCAAATCCAAAAATTACAGAAGAGGGGTCGAGCTGTGTTCGTTCAGACCGAACCCTTTGTGTTCGACTGATAGCATGCGGCTTCGAATCTTAATCCTCGAAGGGAAACGAATAACGAGAAACAATTAATAAATCTCAAACCCCTACCTCAGATTTGAGGATGTCAAGAAAGAATATGAATAAGTATAGGATGACATAATCATCGTTCTTCAAGGATGGATCTTCCTGCCTTGTTCTGGTAGGTGATCAAGAAAGAAGATAAAAAAGATGTTCTTCATTGGCAGATGAAGAGATCTTCCTCCAAGGTTTCCTCCAATAGCCAAAGAAAACAATTTTCAACACTCCCAAAGGAGGGGAACAAACACATCAATTAGAGGATTCTCCCCCTAATCACTCCATTTAATGAACAAGGGGGTGTTGGAGAGAATTATTGTGGGGGCTTAGTTTAGGTGGACCCCAAATTAATTTAAATTTATTGAATTAAATAAAATATAATTTTAAAAAATTTTATTTAATTCCCAACTTTTTTATCCTCCAAAAATGGATGGAAAATCCAACTTCCATTCCGGAGAAAGCATAGCTGAGGTGAAAGTCCACTTAAGCAATCACCAGCACTGTGGGATCAACAGTGCCCTCAGATTTCAATTTCGAGCACCGGTTCTAATGTTACCAAAATCCGCACATAATGTCAGTGAACGTACTCAGAAACATCGAAAAAACATTCCTGGGACTCCGGGCCTCGGAATTACAGGCTGTCAGAAACTTCAGACTCAGAGTAATTACATATAACTTTAAATAATGAATAATTACATAAATGTTCAGGTATTTCCATACATTTTCCATAAAATATTCAATTAAAACTAAAATATGTTTTTATTAATTATTTAATTATTATATTCATTACTATAATCATAAAGATCAGTCCAGTTGAGAACAAGCCAAAAGATGACACCATTAAACTATCTTATATTTTTCTATCGCCCAATTATGAGGAGAGTCGAGGTTCTACTTCTATAGAAATTGAACCCAATGAATCATACTCCCAAGATGCACCTTGCTTTTAGAATCATCTATACAAACAATATACTTAGTCACCGATAAATCTGTCTCAACGCGAAGATCAGTCTAGGTGAGAAAATTAGATGGATCAGAATGATTCATTAGAGTTGTGCTACATGGACCAGATTATATATAAATTTCATAAGAGGAAGAATATATAACTGTTAAGAATCTTCCTCTTTTTTCTCAACAACCTTAAAAGGACCCACAAAATTTGGAGAATGTTTTCGTTCTCTCCCGAACCATTGATTAGCCAAAATGGTTGAAACATTCATGAACACTTGATAACAAACTAAAAATTACAACAGTCTATGAGAATGAAAAGAATAATAATTATACCATCTTTATTCCCTCAACATTATCTATTGAAAAAAATAAATATTTACTTATTTCTCTAGAATAACTATTTTTTAAACCAAGGAACATTCACCAATCAGTAACCAATACATTGATGATTTTCATAGATGACCATACAAGGCCTCAAAAAGTGAAATTATGATTATAGACTTGTGAAAATTGTTATATGAGAACTAAACAAGAAGAAAATGATCATTCCAAGCTACAACAATGCAGATAACTTAGGAAATAACAATAAACTCAAAAAATGTATAACCCTTTCTATCAGAACATATAATGGAGGGTGGTATGTCGTGGAAAAAATCATGAGACCATAGTGCCTCCTTACTACCTCTCAAAAAATGAGAAGTATAAAATGGATTTATGAATAAAACTAAATAAAATGAGACTCTGTGAAAACGATCAATAATTTTCACATAGAGAGTTCCTAGCTCTTTATTTTTGTTTATGAAAAATGGTTATAAGGTGAGACGATAATGTCTTCTGATCAATCTTTACCTATATCATATTCATCATTACATAGGTGTGTATTAACCCACATAAAATGTCCATTGAAGGAAGATTTAAACTAAATATTGGTCATGGAATCCTCATTTCGAAATTCCTAAACACCAATATGATATTGTTAAAATGATCCATCAAGTTTAGCAATTCTAATGATCATTTCAGGGTTTGGATAAGAATATTCCACTCAAAGAATATTTGTTTACATTCTCCTTCCGCAATGTATAGATGATGTCAATGTAAAAATATTACAAGTTTTACAGCCAATTCCTTTTGTAGTGATTGAAATATTTTTTAGATAAGTTTTATCTCAATCTATTTCGGTTTGAATAAAAGGTAATATATTCACCGAATAGGTATTACCCCAACCCGCTAGTGACTGAATAGAAAAATAAATCTCAAGGTCCCATGTAGTATCATTCTACTCGTGTGTCCTAATATGTTGAGATATATTGTCAAAAACTTGACCACCCAACCTAATATCAGTTAAAGAAACCTAAACACCATACATAAAAAATACCACATAGCTCATCTTGACCACTAGAAGAGGCAACATTGGTGATGTTGTAATAATTCATTTGTACATTGGAAAAAACTCGTGACATTTATCATTCCATGAAAAAATTACTCACTTCTACATTGGGGATCTAGTTAGAGGGGAAAATATTTAGAATTCATTTACAAATAGATGCTAGTATACATCTTAATAAAAGTTTCTCTGTTCCTTGAAAAGAATTTTTTGTTTTTCTCTTTTCATAAGAGGGCTCATATTTTAAGTAGAAAATGATATACCATGTTTTGAAACCACATTTCCCAATAAATTTACTTCGTGAATCCAAAAATCACATTTTAATGTATTGATAAAATATTGGTTATTTCTCAAAAATTACAAAAATACTCTTAGTTGATTTATATGAACCTTCTTGAATAGAGAGTATTAAAGGAGGTCTTATACAAAGACGAACCTAAATTTATTTAGATACTAAAGGAATATTTATTTCATAAAATCCATAATGACTATAGGATCGTTTTTTATGTCAAAAAAACTAAATAGGTACTCATAATGGTTGTACCTCAACCAAATGTATGTTTTTTGAATGTTTGAATATTTTATTCTTACCAAATGGGAACCTGATCCATGATTAATCATTGAGAAATATTGTTCACCATTAAACTAATAAAAAATTTCATCAATCCATATACCTGGATACATTTTCATTACTATAAATCAATTTAGTTTTTGATATTCAACATAGAGGAAAACTGACCCATAAGATTTCATAGAAAATAATGGTTCCGCCCAAGCCAATATTTTTAGAAAATTGGATGATTTCTCTAAAATACCACCCATCAAGGTCTATATATCATTCATTTACGATGGTTCATCGACATAAGAGGGAATATATACTAGTTAAGTATGAGGTCCCAAATCAATAAATGACTATACATATATTACGAGTTAAAACTAGGGATGTCATAAAGAAAAACATCAGAAATACTAGTGATAACTGTAGGGAGATCACCACACAAATATTCCCAACATAAATAAAAAATGCAAATAGATATTACATTAACAAATAATGGATATGATTTTTCAGATCTCCTCATCCTCATGTCACATTTTCCAAAAATGATATCGCATTCACAATAGTGTGTAGTAAAGGATACTAATTCATTTGATGAAGAAGCTTCATTTGAGATTCCAATAGCTGAAACCCCATTTTTCGGGAAGCATCTGATTACACCATAGTTTTAGTTGGAGATAATGATCATGAGACACTATGTATAGTGGAATATAATGGAATAACTTCTTCATTATACCTGAGGATGTTCTGGAACCACATTATTTGGGTACCGCATTGCGAACACCTTTTGAGTTCTTATGAATTCCAAAAATTAAAAAAATCATAGGGCCTCTTCCAGGAACAATGAGAAGTCTAAAACCCTTCTACTGAGAGCCACCATGAAAATCATCATGCTTCCTCTTCCCTTTATGGGAACTCATTGAACTAAAACTGTGAGAAAAGTGAACTCCTTCTAACCCTAACATTCTAACTAGGTCCATTTCTGTCACGACCCATCCTCAAGACTCGTTTTGTGACTACCCTATGCCTGCCTCCTATAGGCCTAGGGCTGGAAACTAGCACAAAAGGCATAAATTCCTAAAACTAGGAAGGTATTTCCTTTATAAAATATAATCATACAGAACAGAGTATAAGCTAGACGAAAAACACTAAGTAAAACTGTATACAAGAAAAGAAGTGATGAAAAGTAAATGGGCCGAAAATACAAGCCCAACTTTAAAGTACAAGTACAACTGTAAGGAACAAAAAATAGTTGAATGGTGTAAAGAAGCTCTTGGATCATCTGCCACAGATCCTACCTGAAGGGCATGTATAGATTTCCTCCACAACACTCCACGTCAGTCTGTCTCCCCCATGTACCGTCCTGCCATGTGGTCCACCTCTAGGTACCATTCAGTCCTACCCACTCATCATCGGTCAGTGATGTCTATCATCTGCAACCAACAAAATGAGGTGCGGGAAAAGCCCATGCAGGGGTGAATATAACGATACTCAGTAGGGACCCCGATACCACCATGGTCTCTAAAAATATTCCAAGGATAAACCACAAAGTATGAAATCAGTTGATAACTATTACTTCGGTATACACCCATATATATACCTAAGTTATCTTTTAATCCATCTCAGTCATTAGGTAAACACAAAATTCACTGACTTAGCTCAGAATAGGATTTTATTCTTGGGTTATTAACATGTAACACACCCAGTCAAACTCTCGAAACATTGGCTACTGGATTACTCCACCTCTATATAGTATTGTGGGCCTGCCGTGTCACACAGAGGTGCTTCCCACTATCTTAGACTACTGAGGTACTCCTCCTGTCGAGTACCATGGGTCTTCTATGTCACACAGATGTGCTCCCCATTGTGGGTCTGCCATGTCTCACAGAGGTTCTCCCCCACATAGCCTGATGAGTTACTCCACCAGTTGAGTAATGTGGGTTTGCTGTGTTACACAGAGGAGCTCACCACTGTGGGTCTACCGCGACACCAAGGAGCTCCCCACTAGGCTAGTTGAAACACTTCGAGTCGAATCAAACAACAGTCGTCAGGTCTTAGCTAGCTACTAGGTCCCCGCACTATGCCGACTCATCTCTGGAAATATCTTTTCCATGAGCTACAGGTCGATGCTCCAACTACCACGAAGTCCCGCAAACACTACGGAAAAAATGGGTATTTGCGACGGGTTATTTGCGACGGGAATAAATCCTGTCGCAAATAGTCCCGTTAAAAACTTATTTGCGACGGGGGTCTTTACCCGTCGCAAATAAGTAGTCTTTTGCGACGGGGAAGCCTATCCCGTCGCAAATAGTTTTCCCGGGCTTTGGCGCCAAATCCGGGGAAAACTATTTGCGACGGGGAAGGCTTTCCCCGTCGCAAATAACCGGCGGCGGTAAAAGGTATTTGCGACGGGAAAGTATTCCCGTCGCAAATAGTATGTTATTTGCGACGGGACCCGTCGCAAATAACTATTTACCGGTTGACCGTAATAAATGCGGGCTAAGGTATTTGCGACGGTACCCGTCGCAAATGCTAGTATTTGCGACAGGATACTCGTCGCAAATGGGCCTGTCGCAACTAATCTAACCTATAAATACCCCCATCCGTTTTTTTCAAATCATTCTCATTCTCTATCTTCTCCTGCTCTCAAACTTGTGTTTCTAAAGTTGAGTTTTTCTTCAGTTTAATTTTTTTCTTCGGAGCTGATATTAATGTTTTGAAGAACGATCAGAGCAGATCAATTTTCAAGGTATTTATGTTCATTTTAATTTAATATTTATTTTTAATTTTTTATTAGTTTCAGTTATTCTTAATTAGTTGTAATTTAATTATGTTTATATTGTTTTCTTACCTAATAAATTTAAATTATTAGTATTGTTCATAGTTAATGGTAATTAGGAATAATTAGTAATAATTTTTAATAATTAAGAATAAATATTAATAATTAGTAATAAATACCAATAATTAGGAATAACAACATTATTACATTATTAGTATATTTTATTATTAATATTAAAATAATATAATTTTTTATATATATACAATTCTCTTTTCATCTCTGTGTTTACTGTCTTCACATGTATTATTTGTATGTGGAGATAGAAAACGCACAGATGAAAGGAGAATTGTATATAAATCAGAAAATTATATTATTTTAATATTAATAATAAAATATACTAATAATGTTATTATTTGTAATTTTTGGTAATTATTCCAAATTATTGGTAATTATTCATTTAATTACTAATAATTAGGAACAATTATCAATAATTATAAATAATTAAGAATATTTAGTAATAATTAGTAATAATTACCAATAATTAGTAATAATTAGTAATAATTATCAATAATTAGTATTAATTAGTAATAATTACCAATAATTAGTAATAATTAGTAATAATTACCAATAAGTAGTAATAATTATCAATAAGTAGTAATAATTATATATAATTTGGAATAATTACCAATAATTACCAATAATTAACAATAATTAGTAATAATTAGTAATAATTACCAATAATTACCAATAATTACCAATAATTAGTAATAATTAGTAATAATTAGTAATAATTAGTAATATTTAGTAATAATTAGTAATAATTAGTAATAATTAGTAATAATTAGTAATAATTAGGAATAATTAGTAATAATTAGGAATAATTAGGAATAATTAGGAATAATTAGGAATAATTAGGAATAATTAGGAATAATTAGGAATAATTAGGAATAATTAGGAATAATTAGGAATAATTAGTAATAATTAGTAATAATTGGCAATAATTAGGAATAATTAGGAATAATTAGGAATAATTAGTAATAATTAGTAATAATTAGCAATAATTAGTAATAATTAGTAATAATTAGCAATAATTAGGAATAATTAGGAACAATTATCAATAATTACGAATAATTAGGAATAATTTGGAATAATTATCAATAATTAGTAATAATTAGTAATAATTTGGACTAATTAGGAACAATTATCAATAATTATCAATAATTAAGAATAATTAGTAATGATTAGGAACAATTATCAAGAATTATCAATAATTAAGAATAATTTGTAATAATTACCAATAATTACCAATAATTACCAATAATTAGTAATAATTACCAATAATTGCCAATAATTACCAATAATTACAAATAATTAAGAATAATTAGGAATAATTAAGAATAATTAGGAATAATTAGGAATAATTAGGAATAATTAGGAATAATTAGTAATAATTAGTAATAATTAGGAATAATTAGTAATAATTATTAATAATTAGTTATAATTAGTAATAATTAGGAATAATTATGAATAATTAGTAATAATTATTTATAATTATTTATAATTATTTATAATTATTTATAATTATTTATAATTAGTAATAATTACCAATAATTACCAATAATTACAAATAATTACCAATAATTACCAATAATTACCAATAATTACCAATAATTACCAATAATTACCAATAATTACCAATAATTACCAATAATTAGCAATAATTACCAATAATTAGCAATAATTAGCAATAATTAGCAATAATTAGCAATAATTAGGAATAATTAGCAATAATTAGGAATAATTACCAATAATTAGGAATAATTACCTATAATTTGGAATAATTACCAATAATTTGGAATTATTACCAATAATTTGGAATAATTACCAATAATTAGCAATAATTAGTAATAATTTGTAATAATTACCAATAATTTGTAATAATTAGGAATAATTAGTAATAATTAGTAATAATTAGTAATAATTAGGAATAATTAGTAATAATTAGGAATAATTAGTAATAATTACGAATAATTACCAATAATTACCAATAATTGCCAATAATTAGTAATAATTATCAATAATTGCAAATAATTAGGAATAATTGCAAATAATTAGGAATAATTGCAAATAATTAGGAATAATTAGGAATAATTAGTAATAATTAGTAATAATTAGTAATAATTTGGAATAATTAGGAATAATTAGTAATAATTAGTAATAATTAGGAATAATTTGGAATAATTACCAATAATTACCAATAATTACTAATAATTGGTAATAATTACCAATAATTGCAAATAATTGCAAATATTTAGGAACAATTAGTAATAATTAGTAATAATTAGGAATAATTACTAATAATTAGGAATAATTAGTAATAATTAGGAATAATTAGGAATAATTAGTAATAATTAGGAATAATTAGGAATAATTAGGAATAATTAGAAATAATTACCAATAATTTGTAATAATTAGTAATAATTGCCAATAATTACCAATAATTGCAAATAATTAGGAATAATTAGTAATAATTAGGAATAATTAGGAATAATTAGTAATAATTAGGAATAATTAGTAATAATTAGGAATAATTAGTAATAATTAGGAATATTTAGTAATAATTACCAATAATTTGTAATAATTAGTAATAATTAGTAATAATTACCAATAATTTGTAATAATTAGTAATAATGACCAATAATTGCCAATAATTACCAATAATTGCAAATAATTAGGAATAATTAGGAATAATTAGGAATAATTAGTAATAATTAGGAATACTCAAAAATACTCAGGAATACTCACGAATACTCACGAATACTCACGAATACTCATGAATACTCACAAATACTCACGAATAATCACGAATACTAAGGAATACTCAGGAATACTCAAGAATACTTAGCAAAAAAAATTATATTATCAATATTTATGTAAAAAATATTAATATTATTAAAATAATGAAAATTTATAAAATATTAAAATTATCAATATTCACAACAGATTTTGCTCTATTCTTAACATGTTCAAATCTTAAAGGGTCGCTAATTGTCAGGTCATGCGCAATAAAAAGTTTGTGTCAGCCATGTCCAATGTAAACACTATAATTGTCCTTGCTTGGTCAATCACCTCAAAAGTAATGTTGCAATCAGACAAACCAAGTCATTCCCTTCTTATCTATAAGAATCATCTCACATGGACCTTTACATAGACCATTCTTCCTTGAAAATTTAAGGGAAAAATAATGATATCCCCTCAAATTTTTAAGGAAGAATGATCTATGTAAAGGTTCATGTGAGATAATTCTTATAGATAAGAAGGGAATGACTTGGTTTGTCTGATTGCAACATTACTTGCGAAGTGATCAACCATGCAAGGACAATTATAGAGTTTACATTAGACATGGCTGACAATAACTTTTTATTGCGCATGACCTGACAATTGGCGACCCTTTAAGATTTGAACATGTTAATAATAGAACAAAGTCTGTTATGAATATTGATAATTTTAATATTTTTTAATTTTTGTTATTATTTTAATAATATTAATATTGTTTTTTCGTAAATATTGATAATATTTTTTTTATTACTAATAATTAGTAAACGAAATCTGCTTGGATAATGAAGGGAAAATTTATAATCATCTCCACAACGATGATTACCAAATTTCCTTTCATTATTCAAGCAGTTTTCCTTTTGCTAAGTATTGCTAAGTATTGCTAAATTAGTAATAAATAGTAATAATTAGCAATAAATTGTAATAATTAGTAATAAATTGTAATAATTAGTAACAATTAGTAATAAATTGTAATAGATTGTAATAATTAGGAATAATTAGGAATAATTAGGAATAATTACCTTATTACATGTGGAGACAGAATGTGAAACACACAGATGAAAGGAGAATTGTATATAATATAAAAAATTATATTATTTTAATATTAATAATAAAATATACTAATAATGTAATGATGTTATTATTATATAATTAATATTTATAAAAAAAATTATATTAGTATTATTAAAAAAAAATAAAAAATCAATATAATATTAAAATTATCAATATTTGTAACAGGTTTTGCTTTATTCTCAATATATTCAATCCTTGCTTGAGTGTTTTTTCTAACAAATTATTCTAAACCAGTAATGCTTTTATATTTTATAGAAAAATATGGAACAACGAGGTCATCAACAGTCATTATTAGATGACCGCATATGGATAAATCAACGTAGAAATCCAAATGGTTCTGGTTTAAATACAGTATATATAGAGGGTGTGGAGATTTTTTTATCATTTGCGGCATCAAATTCAGAATTTGTTTCAGAAGGAAAGATAAAATGCCCTTGTAGAAAATGTGCATTGAGAACGTTTGACACGTTTGACAAAGTGGGGGAACATCTCTTGCGTTTTGGTTTTCAAGCAGATTATGTTTTTTGGTATCAACATGGTGAACGCAGTTCCAGAGCAGGTGATACCAACTTGATTCCAGATCCATCCCGGTTTCAAGATTTAGTACATGATGTTGTAGGTTCATCTGTTCAACATACAGAAACTCCGGTTGATATAGCTTCAAATCCTGAGTTGGGACCGTCTGAATTTTATGAGTTGTTGAAGTCTGCTGAGGATGCATTATATCCTGGCTGCAAGATGAGAAAATTAGAAGCAGTTGCAAAATTTATGGCTATCAAATCAGATAACGGAATGTCAAACACATGTTTTGACCAGATATTTTCATTGCTGAAAACACTGTTACCCGAAGGAAATGTTTAACCTGCAAATTACTATGAAAGTAAGAGGTTGGTTCGAAATTTGGGACTTACTTGTCAGAAGATTCTTGCATGTTCAAATGACTGCATTTTATATTCAGGGGAAAATGAGTCGTTGGATAGTTGTCCCACATGTGGGCAACTGAGATATAAAGAAGGACAACACGGGAAGTCTGGTTTGATTCCTGTAAAACAGTTGAGATATTTTCCGCTTACATCCAGACTTCAGCGTTTATTCATGTCTAAGAATACAACGACAATGATGTCATGGCATAAAGAGAATATTTCAACCGATAAAAGCTTGAATCATCCAGCCGATGGTGATTTATGGAAACATTTTGATAGAGTGCATCCATCATTTGCTTTAGAAGCTAGAAATGTTCGACTGGGCCTTTCCACTGATGGTTTCTGTCCGTTTGGATCTTATGGTAGTCAATATTCATGTTGGCCTGTTTTTTTAACTCCGTATAATTTACCTCCATGGATGTTGATGAAGGAGCCATATATCTTTTTGACTTTACTAATTCCAGGACATCCGAAGAAAAATATTGATGTTTATTTGAAGCCATTGATTGATGAATTAAATTTATTGTGGAGTAATGGTGTCAGTACATATGATGTTGCAACGAAACAGAATTTCATACTGAGAGCAGCATTGATGTGGACAATAAGTGACTTCCCGGCTTATGGGATGTTATCTGGCTGTAGTACACATGGTCAGAAATTATTTCCTTACTGTATGGGAGAGAACAAAGCATTTATTCTCATTCATGGAAAGAAACCTTGTTATTTTGACTGTCATCGCAGATTTCTTCCAGCTGATCATCCTTTTCGCAGAAACAGATCTCATTTCAGAAAAGGAACAGCTGAAAGGGATGGACCTCCAAAAATTCTATCAGGTTCGGAGTTAAAATCGGTTGTATTTTCATTACCTCCCATCACTTTTGGTCCCACAATAAACCAACAGAAAATTTCTGGTTTTGGGAAAGAACACAATTGGATTAAACGTAGCATATTTTGGGATTTTCCATATTGGTCTGATTTGTTGGTCCGACACATGTTAGATATCATGCATATTGAGAAGAACTGTTTTGATAATTTGTTTCATACAGTTTTGGATACGCCAGGAAAGAGCAAAGACAATGTAAATGCACGTTTAGATCTTGCCCAAATTTGCAGGCGTCCAGAATTGGAACTATTTGAGAATGTCAGAACAGAAAGGTTACTGAAACCAAAAGCAGCTTATACACTGTCTAAAGAAAACCGTTTATTATTTTGTCATTGGATTGCAGATTTGAGACTTCCAGATGGCTGTGCTTCCAATTTGGGTAGATGTATAAAGAATGGTCATATTACTGGATTGAAAAGTCATGATTGTCATGTTATAATGGAGATACTTCTACCCATTGGATTAAGAGGTCTGTTGAATTATGTGATTTGGGATTCCATAACAGACATGTCTCATTTTTTTCGGGAAATTTGTGCGGCTACGGCAGATTATGATGCTCTAGGCAAACTTGAAAAAGATGTTGTTGTAATTATATGTAAACTGGAAAAAATATTTCCGCCGTCTTTCTTCGACTCAATGGAACATTTGATGTTACATTTTCCATATGAAGCCAAATGTGGAGGTCCGGTACAGTTTCGATGGATGTACCCATTTGAAAGATGCATGCAAAAATTGAAAAGAAAAGTACGCAACAAAGCATCTGTTGAAGGATCTATTGCAGAAGCTTATTTGCAAGAGGAAATATCTTTTTTCTGCTCCCATTATTTTGAATCTGAGTATCCTTCAAAACACAACCGAATGGGACGGAATGAGAGGAATATTGATGAAATCGACAATCAATTATCTGTTTTCAACCAGTCTGAGCTTGGTTTTGGTGGAGTTTCTGTACGCTGGCTTTCAGATGATGAACATCATAGAGCTCATACGTATGTTCTTCTCAACTGTGAAGAGATGACATCAGTTGTACTATAAGTGTTTATATCACTTATTCTATCATTTATGTTACAGTAAATAACTTTGGTTTTTATAGGTTGTATGATAATCATATCAAGAAACAAATTCCACAAATTACAGCAGCTGCTCTCGAAGAACGTCAACTGAAAAATTTCTCTCAGTGGTTTCAAAAACTGGTAACATAAATTCTTTATCATTTAGGAACTCATTCAATGTATAGT
The DNA here is from genome assembly GCA_963277665.1 of Viscum album. NCBI lineage: Eukaryota > Viridiplantae > Streptophyta > Magnoliopsida > Santalales > Viscaceae > Viscum > Viscum album. The sequence continues at coordinate 1,537,860,061 of OY728147.1, read as the reverse complement.
TTACTATATTGATAATTATTTCACAAATCTTCAGGTGTCTCGACATGCTGATAAAATTGACAAACGGCTGTGTGTATTGAGTAACCCACCTTCCAAACTTGTTAAAACTTATAATGCATATGTGGTGAATGGATTTCGATTCCACACACATGCATATGGGGAATCGAAAAAAAACAATGAACAGTGGAGTTAGCTTGAGAGGATCTCATCATCGAGAAAATGAAGTTGACTTTTATGGCATACTTGATGAAATCATTGAACTCTGTTATCTTGGACAACATTACATAACCATGTTCAAATGTCGGTGGTTGGATACAGAGAGAGGCGTGCGTGTTCATCCGACTCATGGAATCATCGATATTAAATGTAAAAGTGTTCTCGCAGTAAATGAACCATTCTTATTGGCTCAATAGGCATATCAAGTTTATTATGCAAAGTACTGTGCAACATCAAGAGACTTGACTGATTGGTAGAGTGTAATAAAAATCAAAATTCGAGACAATCAGTTTAGTCAAAGTGAATGTGCTTTCACTGATGTGCAAAGAATTGAAGTTTTTCAAGAGAGTACTCAAAATCAATCTTTTTTACAAAGAGATATGAGTATCGATGACGACACCCCACATTTAAGAGTCGGTGATGACGATGATGTTAATGATGTCACACATGAATTTGAAATGGTAAGAGATGAAGCAACTCCAACTCGAATGGATATCGATGATGTTGAGGAGGAATATGAAGATGACATTGACATATATGAAGATGATGATGAAGATGAACACTTATAGAATTCCATGGTATTTATATACAATCAAAATATGTATATATGTATATATAATAGTAATTATCAATTATTTTCTAATATTAACATTTTTTGTTTTAGATGGACGAGGCCACATTTCGTGAGTTGGCGGAGGCTGACCTGCCTTTCGATGCGGATGAGTTGCTGGCAGATGACCATCAGCCTGCAGGCGCTCCAGGGAGTACGCGGAGGGGGCACGGTCTTGCACGATTGATGATTCCTGACCCCGTCCCCGAGCGACGTCCACGTCTTGGGTTTGATCCGCGCACCCGGAGGTGTGATAACCTGTGTAATAACCTGTGAATTTGACTAAGATTTCATTAATCTATTCACATAATAAATGTTTATTATTTTTTCAGTTTTTCGCATATAGCAGTCGGACAGGGCAGCGCTATTTTGCGCAACTATTTCTCTCAGTCGTGGACCACATGGGAGCAGATATCCATTGATGTGCAGCAGGCCATGTTCGGCCATTGGTTGGTACGTACGTAAATAAATAATTTTTATTTTGAAAATTATTTCATTTCTAACTTGATATTTTGATTTATTTGTAGGGTTTATGGTATCCGATCGAGGATACCATGTGTGACGCCATCCACGAGGCATGGGAGGTGGCCATGCGTGATCGCCTTCATCAGTTTTTGCACAATTTAAGAAAAGCTGCGATGAAAAAAAGCAGGAGTGTCAGATTTTGATGAGTCATGTAAAGCACACCGACCAGAGTACATTTCATCCCATGTATGGGATGGATTATGTGCGCACTGGTTGAGTGGTGCCTTTCAGAGGAGATCATCGGTGGGGAGGCAGAATCGGGGGAGGCAGGAGGTGACTCATCGAGCTGGGAGTCGTTCTTTCAGTACTCATAGACAGCATCTGGTACGTACATTATTTATAAATATTTTATATAACTATAAATATTAACAGTTTATTTTTTATTCTTATAGGCTGTCGAGCACCCCGATATTACAGAGTACGACGTATATCGGGGGATGTATAGTGATCCTGCTACTGGGGAGCTCAGAGGTGATCGTCAGCATCACATCGTGGTCAGTATTATTTGTTTTCAAGTTTAAAAATTAACTGCATATAATATATTCACAATTTTAATTTTAAATTACAACTATAGGAGTCATATGAGGCTGCAGCGGCACAGGCCCGGCCTGAGAGTCAGGCCGAGGCATCAGATCAGACCATTGCCCGTCAGTTTGATGAGGCGGCATGGATGCAGGCCACCCAGTATTCCTTCGAGAAGGGCCGGGTAGTTGGTATCGGCTCTCGACTGACTCCCGGAGATTATTATGGCAGTGCTGCGATGTCGGCATCCAGCTCGAGAGGAGCTCGTGCATCTTCTTCTACACAGTATGAGGAGAAGTTGCGATCTCAGACTGCACATATAGAGAGTCTCTGACAGGAGCAGGAGCAGATGCGTCAGCAGCATGAGGAGGAGCGTCGACGCCAGCAGCAGCTGTACGAGGAGCAGACGAGTCGGTGGCAGCAGCAGCATCAGGAGCAGATAGAGTACATGTGCCGACTCACTCATGCTTTAGGGATGGAGTTTCCTCCACCACCATCTGCAGATCCCCCACCTCCCCCCTCCTACAGATTAGAGTTTGTATTTCTGTTATAAAATTTGTGAAATCAAAATATTTTTTTTTCTATTCGTAGTTTCTGTCTCATTATAAAATATTAATAATATTATATTTTTAAATAACAATATTAATATGAATAATAGTAATATTTATATTTTATAATATTAAATTTTATATATATATTAAAATTTTATTTATATAATAAAATTTTATATATATATTAAAATTTTATAATATTATAATTTAATTATTTTTTTGTAATACTTGAATTATTTTAATATTTTAATGTAAAATAATTCTATTATTTTTATATTAATTAAAATAACTTATTAATATTTTTTTTATTTATGAATTATAATTATAATATTATTATATTAATTAAATTATTTATTAATATTCTATTATTTTTATTTTTGAATTATAATTCTACTATTATTATAGTAATTAAAATAATTTATTATTTTCATTTGTAAATTATAATTCTATTATTATATTGATTAAAATAATTTATTAATAATTTATTTTTATTTTTTTTATAGTATTTGCGACGGGATACTATGCCCGTCGCAAATACTAGTATTATTAATAGTTTTTTATTTTTTTTAAAAGAGTATTTGCGACGGGTCCCGGTTCCCGTCGCAAATACTAGTATTATTAATTTTTTTTATTTTCTTAAAAAAGAGTTTTTACGACGTCGCAAAAACTATTTGCGACGGGCCCCGTCGCAAAAGGTATTTGCGACGGGCCCGTCGCAAAAACTCTTTAAAAAGTTTTTTACAAAAATACGGAATACTATTTGCGACGGGGAGAAGGCCCGTCGCAAAAAAAGGCTTTAGCGACGGTCCCGTAGCAAATAAGTTTAGTTGCGACGGCGTTTTCATCAACGGGCTATTTGCGACGGGACCCCGTCGCAAATGGCTATTTGCGACGGGATCCCGTCGCAAATAGCCCGTCACAAATACCTTCTTTTCTAGTAGTGAAAGAATTATCTCAATGATTTTCCACGTCATAGTGGTAAAATCCAAGCAATAAGTGTCTAATACACAGAGACTATATGAAAATAACATTATCCAAAAAATTACATGGCATGTTTGTGTCGTTATATGTCATGTCGTCAGACCTCAGGTACTGCCCATATACAATGGCACATGTCGATGGGCTTGTCATATAGAAGAGTAAGTACATGCAATGTGGTATGGTTACATGTCGTGTCCAAGAATCTGGGGTCGGCTCCTTGTACGCTAGCCATGTGCCCGTACATGGACTCAACATGTGTTCTCCAACCCATGTAACTGGAACAAGGGGTAGCCCGTGCCACATGACATGTCTGGCCGTGTGGTAGTGTACATGCCAGTATATTCCATCCCGTGTCTATGTATCCCCGGGATACATGCAGAATCTCGCAAAGCCACCACTTCCATTCTATCTATAGAGTACATTCCATGCCACTTAGCCATGTAATTTTTCCCGTGTCCATGTATTTCCCAGAATACATGCCATGTCTCGTGAAGCCGCTTCTGTTATTCTGCGTAGAGAATACATGTTGTGTAACTAGGTTCACAAGCCATGTGTTACTTTTCCATCGTCTGAACCTCAAGATGTAGAACACACGTACTATATGGCGTGTTTGTTAGAAGTACACGCCGTGCATTTTGGAATTTTCCAAAAATGGCGCCTCCGGCCAGTGCACCTCCTGTGTAGTCCGTTCGGCATTCTTATGGTCCGTTCATCATAATACATCAGATACTTGGTCTCCCTGATGTCCAGTAGTAGTATCCGGTTGTTCCGGGCCTCTGATCGGCTCTAAAAACATGATTTTATTCACCCGCTTGACAAAAAGTCGAGGAATGTTCATTCCCATTCCAGTCTGATCTATCACCTGAAATCATCGTCTCACCTCCGCATGGTCATTGTGATGTTGGATATTTTATTTTGGGTCTTTGCATCGCACAAAGCACTCACAACGATCCGCAGTTTTCTACCCTTGAAGAACACGAAGACCACACCAAACATTCACATGAACTGTAGAGGAATCATCCATGTTCGTTTGGCCTGGTACTTCTGCATTAGTTTGATAGAAAGTGGGTAAAGAGAATCAACCATGGAAGGAAGACTCATCATTTCTCAAATAAAAACACACCTTACCTCTTATTGGTTGTCATCGGAAAGGAATATGAAGAAGTCTAGGATGACGACATCGGCCTTCTTCAAGGATGACACTTCCGTTATTATTCCTATTAGAGATTAATGAAGAAGATTTCCATTATTAGTGGATGTTCTGTTATTCGTTCTATGATGATCGTTCTTCGTTGGAATGAGCATTCATCATTAGGATCTTCCTCCCAAAAATCCTTCTCTCAAAGACCCAAGTGAATAGACATACCGAACAATTGATTATATTATCTATTATTCCATTGGAAATAAATTCTAAAAAAATCCTTAAACACTTATTCAACACATTTAATGTGAAACGTAGTGGAACCATTAAGTGGGGGGCTCAAGAGGTTTATCTCCACTTAATGGGGAGTTCAAGAGTATAAGTGGTCTCAGGTGGTCGCCACCACATTAACCCCTCATGAAGAGGGTTTTTGGACCTCCGGTGGGCCCCACCACCAGAACCACTCATGGGAGGTTATGTTGCAGTGGCTCACCACCTCCAACATCCTCTTAGAGGTTTTAAACAACTGAAAATAAAAACAAAGCTCCAACATTATTTTTATTTATTTTAATCATAAAACCCCAAAACTATCTTTTATTCTCTATCAACTGTCATGAAGGTGAAAGTCTTCTTAAGAAAAAACTGGCACTACGAGTTCAATGGTTCCTTCATATTTATGTTCCGAGCACCGGTTAAAAAGGTATAAATTTCCGCTCTTATGATTAATGAACGTACATGAAAAAAACTTCAGAAATTTATTCTGAGGAAACCTGGCCTCAGAATAACATGTTTAAATTTTCACGAACTCGTATAATTCTATTGTATTTATGAAAAAAGAATTACCACAGAAATTCGGGTTCTTTACACTCTCCCCAACTCATGGATTTATGTCATTGTATGCTACAACTCAAACTAAGGGAACACGAGGGGGTACTGACCACGCATTTGAGCATCCCGCTCCTATGTGTTGTCCTGGAGGTTTTCGTGCTGCCAGCAAATGCACACCAGAGGTATCGATTGTCCACATAGGACCATCCTCTATCAATCCTCAATCTCTAATGAAACCTTTGTAAAACTTCCCCCATCATTGAAGCCCAGCTCCCCATGGTCGATGTTGTGAGAATGGTCGTGCACGTATCGCCTCAGTTGAGATACATGGAAGACGTCGTTCACCTGGTGCAACTGAGGTGGGAGGGCTAGGCTATAAGACACATCACCTACACTGCTGGGACCTGGAAAGTTCTGAAAAATCTTAGATAAAACTTTCAGACTTGGCCAAATCTCCGTAATCCTCATCGAGATGAGATCCATAGAAAGACATTGTCAAAATTCTCAAACTCTAGAGGTCTCCGTCTCTTGTCAGCATACGACATATGTCTCCCCTATTCATTCTTCATCCGCTCTTGGATGATCTGCACCTTCTCCATGGTTGGTTGTACCATCTCAAGTCCTACTAGTGTTGAATCCCCTAGGTCAGTCCAGCACACGGGTGATATACATGGTTGTCCATACAAGGCCTCAAAAGATGTCATCTGGATGGTGGAGTGATAGGTGTTGTTTATGAAAACTCCACCGATGGTAAGTGATCCTCCTAGCTGAGACTGAAGTCGAGGACACAAGCATGTATTATGTCCTTGAGGGTTTGAATGGTTCACTCGGTCTGACCATCTCTCTGAGGATGGAAGGCGGTGCTCAAAATAAGCTACATCCCAACAACCTCCTAAAACCCCTTCCATAGTCGGGAAATACACATTGTGTCCCGATCGGAGAAAATCGTTGAAGGTATACCATGTAAACACACAATCCCTTGCACATAGAGGCGTATCAATATCTCTACTGAACTTTTCTCTCTGACCAGTAGGAAGTGGTATGAATTCATGAGTTGGTCAACGATCTCTCAAATCGAGTCTTGACCCCTGAATGTACATGGAAGACCCGTCACGAAGTCCATGGATATCCCATCCCACTTCCACTCTAGGAGCACTATAGTTAGGACCATCTCTGGTGGTACCTGGTGCTCCTCCTTCACTTACTGACAAGTGAGGCATCGAGAGACAAACTACACTACTACCTTCTTCATACATGGCTACTAGTCTTTTCGTCGAAGGTCATGGTACATCTTGGCCACTCCTAGATGTACTGCTAGAGGGGACATGTGAAACTCCCTAAAACCTTCCTCCTAAAGTGACACGGGTATCCTAATACATCACTTGAAAGGGATAATGTGCTCCCTACCTTCAAACAATCAATCAGGTGCCTGCCCTGTGGATATCTAAGCACGTCGTGTCTCTCAGTCAGCATCCCCGTGGTATCCATCCCTTACTCGATGAAGGAGTGGGGGAGTGACTGTAAGAGATTGTAGAAAGTTTTCTCCGTCTCTATCCACAAAGGATATCCACAAAGCGGCTAGCTTCTATGTCGCATCTCCTAGAAGCTATATACCAGATCTCCTGTTGAGTGAATCTGCTATAACGTTACCCTTCTGAGGAGTATAGAAAATCTTGAATTCATAATCATGGAGGAACTCAAGCCATCGTCGTTGTCTCAGATTCATGCCCTTCTGAGAGAAGATATAACTGAGACTCTTGTGATCAGTGTACACAGTAAAATGTTAAGCCATAAGATAGTGTCGCCACATCACCATGGTGGAGACCACTACTTCTAACTCCAAGACGTGGGTATCATAGTTCTTCTCATGCTGTCTTAGCTGCAGAGAACCATACATGATAACTGCTCGCTCATGCATCAGGACACACTTGAGTCTGGTCCCAGATGTGTCGCAGTACACTAAGTACCCTACACTATCCTCTGGAAGCCTCAAGATGGGGGCACTAGTCAGCCACTTCCTCAGCTCTTAGATTCTCTTCTAGCATATCTCCGAACACACAAAGGGCTTCCCCATCTCCGTCAAGGAAGATTGTGGTGCTACAACTCTTGAAAATTCTGGTATGAACCTTCGATAGTATCCAGCCAAACCCAGGAATCTTCGTACCTCCATCACATTCTTGGGTGGCTCCCAAGAAATTACCAATTTAATCATTACTGGATCCACTGCAACTCTATCCACTGAGATAAAGTGACCCAAATAGTGAACCTCTTGGATCCAAAACTATCACTTCAAGAGTTTACCATAAAGCTGGAGCTCTTGGAGTGTGTCTAGTACTACCCGCGAATAGTAGGCATGCTCCTCCTCAGTTTTCGAGTAGATCAGAATGTCGTCGATGAAGACTATGACAAAGAGATCGATGTACGGCTGGAAGATCATGTTCATTAGTCCCATGAACACTACTGGAGTGTTGTTTATGACGAATGGAATAACCAAGAGCACATAGTGGCCTTACCGACAACTGAAGGTCATTTTCTAACCATCCTTGTCTCGAGCTCAGAGCTGGTGATAGCCTAATCTGAGGTCTATATTTGAGAACCACAATGCTTCCTTCAACTGATCAAAGAGGCCATCAATCCTTGGGAGTGGGTAATTGTTCTTCACGGTCACCTAGTTTAGGCGACGGTTGTCGACACAAAGACTCAAGCTCCCATTCGCTTTCTTAGCGAATAGAATTGGGGCTGCCCAAGGAGAAACACTGGCCTGTATGAATCCCTTCTCCTAAAAGTCCTATAGCTATACCCGCAGCTCCTGAAGCTTAGTGGGATCCATCCGATATGCTGGAATAGATATCATTTCCATCCAAGGGTACATGTCAATATAGAAGTCCAACTCTCTATGAGGAGGTAGTCCTGGAACATCATCAGGGAAAACATCTGCGTACTGTTCCACCACTACAGGATAGCTCATACTCTCCACTGAAACTACTCCAAGAGTATGGTAGGCGAAATGATGAGTGATCAGTTGAACCCTCCTCTAGGTAAGTCAGTCCTATGCGGAAAAGGCTCCCTTATCTCTGGTGAAGGTAAACCCCGTCCCATCTGTGTGGAAACACTGCACATTGCACCTAATACAGCCAATCTGAGAATGTACTTTAGATAACCATTCGATACCCAAGATGACGTTGTAAGGCCTCGACACCACAATGAGGAGATCCCAACCAATGCTCTCACCTCTAGGAATGTATTTCACTTCCCCAGGTGCCCCGCAAAACTGATCCAAAGTCATGTGGTCATCCACCCGTGGGTCTGGTCCTCTTGGACTTCTGCATCATCTATCTACTGCCAGCTGTAGAAGACTCCACTGCATATCGACTAGTGATGGGTCTCACTAACGAATACTTCTCATTAAGGAAACTCCCCACCATGAGGGCTATCTATAGCACCCCCTCCAACTTCGGGATTCTATGTGAGATCAAAGAAGCCCTGATCGATCGCCTGAGCCCCTGCTCGATGGTCGGAGCCCTAAACAAAGGGTCTCGTACCATATCTGTGGAGTAGCGTGAGAGGTCATTGAACCTCACTGAGTAATAAGATACATTAATGATACCCTGTTGTATATGATGTAGCTCCAATATGTACACTACACGAAGGGTGTCTAGGAAAAACTCCACCTAAAATAATCTTTCGATGTCTGTACTTTGCTGTGTCTTTGCGTCATGCACCTAGTGCATCAGGCTCCACCATCTGCCTGCTGCATCATAAATGATACTTGTGGAAAGGATCAACATAAAATATAATGGTGTCCCAACCAGTCTGAATCCTCTCACCATAGCCTCCAACCAATCCTCAGCCGCCTGTGAGTCCGTCTCTCCCATGAAATTGGGTTTTCTTTGTCTCTGGAACTCATGAAACATGCTCAAGCAGCCTGAATCATCTGCTTCTGGGACTAGGGGCATTGGTGGCCCAACGGGGAGTGGTACCGCTGGTGCCTCCAGTAGAAGAGGGCCTTGTACCAAGGCCTCATCGCTTGGTGGGCTATTTGTATGAACAACCCTGAGAACCCTGGCTAGTTGTCTACATGGAGGCATCCTGAAAAAGAAACAGGTGCGCCACTGTCAAAAGATTATAACTGGTGAGCTGACCTGGTTGAGCTGACATAAAGACATCTTTTGAGAACACACACATAATCAGTGTTTTTGTGCACTAAGTTGGAAATTAGAAGTCAAGTTCTTGGTGTATGGATACTTCAGTCACTGCACCATCACTGGACTCCCTGAACATAAAACCACACTCGGTACCCTTAACATTATTTCTTCACATAAAAGAATTATCAAAGTACCATTTTCAGCGATAGAACCTACTCTTCTGATACCAATTTGTCGAGACCCATCCTTGGGACCCGTGGCGTGACTACCCCAAGCCTGCCTTCCATAAGCCTGGGGTTGGCGACTAACACCAATTGCATAAATCCCTAAATCTGGGAAGGAATTGCCTTTATAAAATATAATCACACACTATAAGATAGAAGAAAAAAACTATGTATAACTGTATTAAGATGAGTGCTGAAAATTAAAGGGGCCAGACATAAAAGCCCAACTGTAACGTACAAGTACAATTGTAAGAAAAAAACTGCTGAAAGGTGTACAACAGCTCGTGGATCGTCCTCTATGGATCCTACATGAAGCGTAGGTACATATTGCCTCCACAGCACTCCACATCCATTTGTCTCCTCTGTGTACCGTCACGCTGTGTGGTCCACCTCCAGGTATTGTCAAGTCCTTCCCACTCAGCCTCGGTCAGCATTGTCCATCATCTGCAACCAACATAATGAGGTGCGGGCAATGCTTGTGCAGGGGTGAGTATAACGATACTCAATAGGGACCCCGAGACCACTGTGGTCTCTCAAAATCCACCAAGGATAAACCACAGAGTATTAAATCAACGGATAGCCATTACATAGGTATATGCCCATGCATATAGCTAAGTTATCAAGTAATCTATCTCATTGATTATGTAAACACAAAAGTCACTGACTTGGCTCAAACAAGGATTTTATTTTAGGCGTATCAACATATAACACTCCCAGTAAAACTATAAAAAACTCGACTGTTGGAGTACTCCTCATCTATAGAGTATTTTGGACCTGTCACATCACACATTGTGCATCCCACTATCCTGGACTACTAAGGTACTTCTCAAGTTGAGTACCATGGGTCTGCTGCATCACACAGAGGCACTCCCCACTATGGGTGTTTTACGTCACACATAGGTGCTCCCCCTCATAGCTTGTTGAGGTACTCCTCCTTTCAATTACCATGGGTCTTCTATGTCACATAGAGGTGCTCCCCACTATGGTTCATCCACGACACCAAGTCTCTCCCCACTAGGAAAGTCGAATCAGTCTGCAGTCATTAGGTCACAGCTAGCTACTAGGTCCCTGCACTATGCCCACTCGTATCTGTAAGGATACTCTGCATGAGCTACTGGTCAATGCCTCAACAACCATTAATTCCCACCAAGAAATATCTCAATGATCTCTATCATCATAGGGGGAAAATTAAATAAATACTTGTCCAAGACACAAAGAAGAGATGACCAAGCCATTTTCCAAAAAATTACACGTTGTGTTGGTATAGTTACACGTTGTGTCTTCAGACCTCAGGTACTTCTTGTGTACAAAGGCCCATGTCATAAGGCTGGTCATGTAGAAAATTAATCACATGGAATGTGGTATGGTTACATGCCGTGTCTAAGCATCTGGGGTTAGATCCATGTACGCTGGCCATGTGCCCGTACAGGGCCTCAACCCGTGTTTTCCAACCAGTGTATTTGGTACACGGGGTAGCCCATTCCACTGGCCATTTTTAGCCATGTGGTGGAGTACATGTCTGTGTACTCCACTCCATTTCTGGGTTTCCCCATGATACACGCTGAGTCTCGTGAATCTGCCTCTTCCATTCTGCGTAGAGAGTACATGTGTTGCCTCTTGGTCGTGTAATTCTAACAGTGTCCCTGTATTTCCCAGAATACATGCCATGTCTCGCGAAGCCGCATATTCCATTCCCTGCAGAGAATACATGCCTTCTGGCTGGGGTCACATTCCATGTGTTACTTGTCCAATGTCCAAAACTCTATCTGTAGAACGCCCATACAACACGGCGTGTTCATCAGAAGTACACGCCGTGTATTCTGGAATTTTCCAAAAATAGTGCATCTGGCCAGCGTGGATCCTCTATAGTCCATTCTGCATTCTTATAGTCCGTTCGTCAAGAAACATCAGATAATAGGTCACCCCGATGTCCTGTAGTCGTCTCCGGGGGGTTTTGGGCCTCTGGTCGGCTCCGGAAACACGATTTGATTCACCAACTTGTGGAATGTTCGAGGAATTGTCCTTCCCATTCCGGTAAGATCTAGCACCTGCTATCGTTGTCGTACCTTTTCTAGGTCGTTGTGATTTTGGGTATTCAATTTTGGATCATTGCGTCGCACAATTAACTTGAAACAATCCATTGTTCGTCACCCATGAAGAAGGGGAAGAACACACCAATCATTCACAAGAATGGTGGAGAGATCTGGTCGTGTTCTTTTGTCCGGGTCCTTCCACTATAGTTTTATAGCAAGCTGGTAATGGGAATCAATAATTGATGGAAGAATCAACGTTGATCAAATCAAAAGACACCCCTACCTTAGATTCTTTCTCATCGGAAAGTTAGATGAATAAGTCGAGGACGACGTCATCGGCATTCTTCAAGGACGATGCTTCCTCCCTTGTTCTTGTTGGAGATCAAAGAAGAAGATGTCTGTCATCGGCGGATGAAGCGTTCTTCATTATCTAATGGTAGTTCTTCATTGGGAGGAGATTTCTTCATTTGGGAGCTTTCTGCCAATAATCCTTCTCTCAGAAGACCCATGTGAATAGATGTTCCAAATAATATATTACATTTTCTATTATATCATTGGCAAGAAATTAAAAAATAATCCCTAAACACATGGTTGACACAATTAATGTGAAGGGTGGTGGCCCTATTATGTTGGGATCTCAAGAGGGTTCTCCCCACTTAATGTGGAGTTCATGAGTTTAAGTGGTCTCGGCTGGTCCCCACCTCATTAACCCCACATGAAGATGGGTTTAGACCTCGGGTGGGCCCCACCACCATAACCTCTCATGGGAGGTTATGGTGTGGTAGACCCCACCTCTATCCTCCTCTTGGAGGTTTAAACCATATATAAATAAAAATAATGCTACAAATTTATTTTTATTTAATTTAATCATAAAAACCCAAAAACTGTCTTTCATTATCGATCAACTGCTGTCGCGGTGAAAGTCTCCTTAAGCGAAAACCAGCGTTGTGAGTTCAACGGTGCCCTATGATTTCAGTTCTGAGCACTGGTTTAAATTTTTTTAATTCCCGCTTATACATTGACTGAAGGTACCCGATCAAATCATCAGAAATTGATTCAGGGCACACCGGGCCTCAGAATCACATGCCGTAAATTTTTGCGGACTCGTAAAATTCCAAGAATTTAAAAAAAATCCACATAAATTATGTGACATTACAATTTAAATCATAAAAGATCAATATAGTACATCATCATATAATATAATATATACCAATTAAAGGAAAGAAATAATATACGACAAATGTCTCATCTCAATCCACTATGTCGTCATCATCTATTTCAATTTAATCTCAGGTAAGAAATACACAAACAGAGTAATGTGATTAAAATATATTTTTTTGTGGTCCAATTGGAATACATGAGATTACAAAATTACATAACATTTTCCAACATAATCAAATCATCACAGAATTTTTTGATGAAAATAAATTCTATGTTTTTCACTCCAATTCATCATGCCTCTTCTCTTCCACCATAATCTGCCACCCATTTATTCATGGTACATTCATTATAATGGTGAATCATTTAAATTTGATTACATCTACTATTTCAATGAAAACAAAAGACATATAAATATCTCACAAAAAGAATCCTAAACCAGTTGAGGGTAATTAATGACATGGAGTGATGGTGGATATTTTTTAAGAAACAGACGAGAATGATTCCATAAAACACCTATTTTAGGTTCCAATGCAGGATCCTGAATGTGAAGACATGTAGGTTAATAGTATAGGGAATGGAAATAATGTAGAATAATCTTGTCCATGTTTGGTTCTATAAGAGGATTTTCTCACTTTTCTCCCCCAGTATCCTTCTAGTATTTTTACTAATAACTCACATATTACCTTGGATTTGTTGATATCAAAAAAAAAAATAATGGGGAATTTATTTAAAAATGAATAACATACTATGAACTAATTTCAATATTCCAATTTCCATTTAAAAAGAAAAGATTTTTCTTAATGAAATAAAATATTTTTACAAAAAAACCATTGGGTTTCAATAAATCAATTATTCCATTTTTTTCAAAAATAAAAATTAGATATCATTTTCACAAATCAATTTCCCAATCTAATTTCCACAAGTCTTGTTCCACATTTTCTACCAAATCCCAATGAAAAAACAATTCCATGGAATTGGGTTTCTTCATAATTTTCCTGAAAAAGAGAACAAAAAAATCAATTTAAATCAAATAATGTTTCTATTATAAAACTAAAATAACTTTATTTCAAATAAAGACATTTATGGTTTTTCAATTTCAAAATCTTTAATTGAACAACATACCATAGGATCATGGGATCAGGAAACACAATGTATGTAACAAGGTACTCCAATGAAGAACATCAGTAATGATTATCTGAGAATCAATCCTAAATTCAAGATATAAAATCAAGGGGACTACGTAATCCAGAATCATGGAGATCTAATTAAATAATGTGATGAGAGAATAAGAGTGAGTGGCAGATCAAGAAGAAAATATTTATATTACTGAAGGATATCAATGGTGATTCAATACACATAGATCTATTTAAAATGTGAATGGAAGAGAAAAAGAGGGGACTTTAGAGCTTTTTAGACATTTTTAAATCATGATAGGATAATTTATTGTAAGGAGAATTGTAAAACTATGGGTTTGGAAAATTTTATAGAACATTCAGAATAACTAAATTCCAAAGACTTAGTTATCTTGGTAGGGTTGCACAGCTTGTAAAACCATGAACCCAAGTCATGCTCCCATATTGGTAGGGTTTCATGGTTTCTCCCTGGTTGGTGGGTAGTTTTAAAAACCATTCCATAATTTTAAGAAACGCACTGCCTGGGTTTATATGGTTTTCACTATTGGGGCACATGGTTTTAGGAAAACTACGTGACAACCGCACACAAACCAAGATCCATTCAAAATTTTATTAAATTCACATAAATCACACAGAAATTATACCCAACTAAAGAAATATTACAATATGGATTTATTAGTACCTAAAAAATGTGACATTATATTACATGGGGATAATATGATCTTATATAATGTAGTGAACTCTAAGACCAATACAAATTGTCCCATTGGAATAGTAATCTAACTATTGTATAGTAATCTAACCATTAAGAATAGCAATATAACTATGTGTATAGTAACCTCACCCATGTAAAATTAAATTAATATATAGGTATCATGTAAAATTAATATGTTATTTTTTTATACAATGGTAAAAGAATCAAATGTTTTACATATGATAAATTAACAGTTTTGTATTTTTGTAAATGTTAAATGTTTTATTTTCATTATTATAATAAATATAATTATTTAATAGAAATATAATTTCTATAAAATGTATTCATAAATTTATATTATTATTTTTAGGATTATTTGGTTTTATTTCTATCAAATCAAGTATCATGTATCATGTATCATGTT
Source organism: Viscum album (assembly GCA_963277665.1). Taxonomy (NCBI): domain Eukaryota; kingdom Viridiplantae; phylum Streptophyta; class Magnoliopsida; order Santalales; family Viscaceae; genus Viscum; species Viscum album. The sequence continues at coordinate 1,537,844,873 of OY728147.1, read as the reverse complement.
TTAATTCTCACAAAACTTGTTTAACTTATTAAAAATAATGTATATATCCTGTAAACTCTTGTTAATCTTGTCCTTTAATGCATAATTATGGTTATGTTTAATCATAATACATTTTTTGAATATTACTTCTTATGATAGTTTACATATATTTGGATTTGTCAGAGAAACTGTATGTTTTCCATCAGTTTTATATTTTTATAAAAGTCCCTAACACTATAACCGTGACACAATAACTAAGACACTGTAAGAATTTCTAGATTTCACAGTGTCTATGAAACCATTTCCTTGCCACCGTTTTCTTACTATCATTTCAATGACATCGTGACAAGTTACCATTCATAAGATTGACAATGTTATAGAAATAGTTATGTGAGACCGCACATATCTGACTCCGTATTCTTGAAACAGATTCCAAAATTTACAAAGGACCAAACACCATGACCATGATAATAATTTCAAATAACACAAATTATATACTGCCAAAATTTTACTACCATTACCAAATGATACTGATTTAAAATTTTCACAATGTACCCAAAACTGCATTTCTCCCACTAGTTAGAAATCTCAATGAAACTATGACCCCATGACTGGATCACTACTCAAAGGAAAAACGGAGGACAATATTTCTAACAACCCCATTTCTAGAAAAAACATGTGACACCATTCTATACATAACCATTTTTATTTGTTTTTTAATTTAATTTAAAATTTATTTATAACTATCATATTTGAGTCATATAATGACACATAATAATTACTGATCTTTTCTTGACATGTTAACAAAAATAATGAGGTACAAGGTGTAGAAATCATGTATCATGTTGGCTCTATCATATGAACAAGTAATAAAATGAAATGTGTGACACTAGAGAAACATGCGGACAAAACGTGAAGTTAATGCATGCAAGAACATGTACTGAAGAACACATGAAGTACTGTTGTTTTCATAGCAGTTGAACTAATATAGATTAGGACATACAAAATTCTCACAACATAAACTCCAATAATGAAAAGAGATATAAATAACAACACATTGGACTACAAACTAGAACACTAGTTTCCGATACTCCTTTTTTACAAGAAGACTCAAAAATCACATCTTCTACATCTTACAAGTCTATAGCTACATAGAAAAACATAAATATTTTCGAATCCTTTCTCATTATATTTACTCTGCTTTGTAATGTTTTTTTATTTATTGAGCATTGTGTTTTTATGTGTTAAAACAGACACAGAATCTTGCACTGAACTAGTGGATACAAGAAATCCTCGCTCAAATAACATTTTAAACTTCTTGACACGTAGAATAGGAGAGGTCATCTTGTGTAACGTGGTTGTCAGTTTTATTATATAGAATAGTGGAAGATCTCATTTGACCTGTAAGTCCCATATAATATTGTTAACCCCAATCTAGGGTGTGGATAAATAATATTTATATATACTTCATGGTTACATGTGATCACCATGTGGAGTTGTTTATGTTTCGACTAGAGACTGAACCACATGTTCTATCTGCAGTCCCATTCAATTTAGTTTAACTCTCTGTTTTCCTATATTTTAGAGAACTATGTTTTACATTTATAGTAAGTAATTTATGGTATTAATAAGTACATTTAATTATTATAGCAGTTTCAAAAAAATTATCAATTTATTATATTGTAATAACTAATAGTACATCAATCTTTTAAGAAACTATTTGATCTTTCAAACTACTATAATTTTATTACCACTGATAACTGACATGTTTTATTTTAAATTGGGGAATCTTTTAAATAATATTATTAAAAATTATTTTTATATGATCTAAATTCAACCCCCTCTTGAGTTTCCTATTCTAAAAATCATTTGTTATTAGATGAAATTTTGAATTTTCTACCTTAAATATTTTTTAACGGATTTTAAAATCTGTTTCAACTGTGCTTTTAGTTTTTTTAAAAGAATGGAAAATTCATGTTAGTTCTAAATTATTAGTTCTTTAAAAAATTACACACATTATTCATTAATATAGATAATATATTAGATGGTGATGCAACTAATATAAATTCATTATTTAATTGAAGAAAATATTCACAATAGAAAATTAAAATGAAAATTCACTTAATAAGTAGGGGATTTGAGATTTTTTCATCGATTATAGAAGAATATAAGACCTCTACTACTGATAGGCATATGTGGGATGACCCAACTAAGGATGCTTAAAGTAAGAATTTCAAACCTATGAATGGATACTATATTTTTATAGGAGATGATGATTTGAATAGAATTTTGGTATCTAAAAAATCCAATGAAAGTTTGGATACTGTATCTATTTCACATGAATTAACCTCTAGATATATGAAAATCAGTCTCAATACATATCCTATTAAATATGATAAATTTAAAAAAATGACTGATGAGAAAATTTTTTACATGTGTCTCTAGTTTAATTAAATTGTGAACATGATGTCCTATTTCGGATGAGATTTTACAACCAAGAATAAAATCAAGAGATTACTCAAATGTCTTCTAGATAGATAGAGAGGCACCTCTATCTCTATTAGATAATATTGTGATCTTATAAAGCTAAAATTATAGGATTTGATAACTCAGTTGCTGAAGTGAGAGGAATAATTAATAGTCAACAATGAAGTGGAGAATAAACCAAAATTTAAATCTGTGGCATTCAAGATTTCAACCTCTAAACGAAAGGAAAATGAAGAATTACAAGCACCTATGTAATGTCACAATAGTGAAAAATAATCACCGTACAATGATGATGTAATGGGTCAATTATATAGACTATTTAAGAAGCATTATATAAGAACAATATTTTTCAAAAGTACTATATTCAAAGGAATATATCACCATAAGTGAAACTAGATGAAGGATTGAAAAATAAGTGAAAAGTCTGATGAAATGGTCAGTTATGAATATAAGAGAAAGGGACATCTAAAGAAAGATTCTCCAAAGCTAAAATTTAATATGATGAACAAGGAAAATGATATAAATTATAAAAAGGAACTAAATGAATCATTGAATGACTCTAAGTTTATGTGGCATAGAGTCTTCACATGATGAAAAGGAAGAAAAATCCAATATGTGTTTTATGAAAAACACATATGAGGTAACCCAATAATCTCTTGTACAAAATTAACATTTTTCTAAAGATGAATGTGATTATAAAAATAGGACAAGTGATGAATTATTTTAATACTATAATATGGTAGAATACACTGGTAATGAAATAAAATATAAATTAAAATCAGTAATGAAACAACATGCCTTGAACACTATATTACAATATGATCTTACTGTAGATAAATAAAAAATAGTTCAATTACATAAATAGAATAATAAACTTATCTTGTCTAATTAATAGTAGAAAAATGAACTTTAGAAAATTAATAATGGAAAGAATACTCTTACACAGATGCTTGGTAAACAAACTAAACCTAGATACACTACATGTATAGGATACCAACCTGGGCAATCTATTTTAAACCTAAAATAGAAAATTATACTCATAGTTTTTATCCTAAAAAATCTTTTACTTCCTCTAATTTTTATGGAATAAATATAGCGTATATTTCCTATATATTTCACAATGATTATTGGAAAACCATTTAGGAGTTGTGGCGTACAAAAACACTGATTACTACTGTTATTAGATCAAAAAAAGAATGGGTACCAAAAACTATTTTTTGATTATTTGGTAGGAAAAATCTTTTAAAAGATCCCATAAAACTTTATAAAACATGTATAGTTGAGGTACAAGACTAGTGAAAATATATTACTCATGCCTCAATAATTTAACAAATATTGATGGTGGGCATGTCACTCTTGTTGATAATGCTATAGAAAAAAATAATTGTATTAGTCAATATTAGTAACTCTTACAAAATTTTAATTTCTAATTTACTTTTTTTTATAGATAAAAACATAATATACATAGTATTAGACAATTATGGATTGGTGGATTTCATTTTAAATATCAAAATGATGTCTGTTAATGGTTTCATTTCTACGAATTAATCAACATTTTATACTTTTAGAAATGAAAATATTTTTGTTTTTTACATAGATTTCATTATTTATCAAAATGATTCACGCTTAACAGTATTTCATAACGGGTCTTTACATTGGAATATAAGACTAAGAAGCTAATATATACTCTCCCTATGAAATCTCACTTGATATGTATTGGCCTAGGAAAAACCCAAACTTGATTATCCAAATAACTATGTTTGTTATTATTTATCAAAACGGTAAACATCAAAAAATATCATTAAAACTAGAGAAATAATTTTCAAATTATCAACCTATTAAGTTGGATCATAAGGATTTGTTTCGACCATCTAGATTTTTTAGTTTAAATAGTATGAACGATGTCTATGTCCAAGTAGATAACTATTCTAGATATACTTGTACTTTCATTGAGGATCAAAAAATTGAATCCCCCTCCCATTTTACCATGTATGATAAGATTGTAAAAAATAGTTTATACAGGATAAAATAACTAAGAGGTGAAAATTTTCGTGAGTTTAAAAACCAAGATCTTGAATACTTTTCCTCAAAAAATGTTTATAGTCATATATTCATTCCCCCTATAACATCTCAAAAAAATGGTGTTGTTGTTACCAATAATAGAAAATGTAATGAAATTTCTAAAACCATGCTTAGTGAGTTTAACCTACCTATTTATTTGGGGGATTAAGATATCATTAATGCATTCTATATTATTAACCAAGTGTTAATCAAGAATATTCTTAAATGAAATCCCTTTGAATAGTGGAATAATAGAAAAATCATTGACAAGTATCTCAATATTTTCAGTTGGAATGTTTACATTCATAATACTATGTATAATATTTATATGTTTTCTTCCAAGAGTGATGAATAAATTTTTTTCTATTATATTAATTCTCTAGTAAAGCCTATATAGTCTTTAACAATATAACCTAATTTGTGGAAGAATCAATACATGTTAGATATGACGAAATAGATCCACATGTACCTAAGTCCTCCCTAGAGAATCTTGAGGACAATATGTCATATCTGAACATCAATGAAAAATATTCCGACCATCAGATAAAAGAATATGTAAACACTTTATGTTATATAATTTCTCAACATTCACAACACAATAAACCAGAACCTATAGAAGAAATTGAAATAACAATCCCTTCATTGTTATATATCTATTAGAATCCTTAAAACTCATCCTTTTGATGCTATTGTTGGAGATTTAGATAAAATAATACACTCTAGAGCTTCTTTTAGAAATCTGGTTAAACATAAATTTATCATATCATAACTTGAACTTAAAATAGCAATGGTACAATCAATGATTAATTTTGGGAGATACTCATGCAAGAGGCGTTAAATAAATTTGGAAGGAATAACAATTGGAAACTTGTGATAGACCCAATGAAACCCTGACCATAGTCACTAAATGGGCATTTATTTATAAAGTTGATGATATGGTATCCTAGTCAGAAACAAATCTAGAATTCTTTCACAAGGTTATAGTAAAGAATAGGGAACTCACTATGAATAACCTTTTTCACTTATTGTAATACTTGAAGCCATTAAAATCATTCAGGCATATGCAGCCCATACAAATTTCAGACTTTTTCAAATGGATTTCATGATTACATTCCTAAATGCGTATATCATTGGGGATGTTTTCTTGAACAAACCCTTGGTTTTACTAAAAATCACATTCTACATCGTGTTTTTAAATTAACTAAATAATTATATGTTTTAATGTAAGCTACAAGAGCTTGTTGTGATAGATTAATTAGTTTACTTATTTCAATGATTTTTTCAGAAGGTATAGATAATTCTGCACATTTTATAAAATTTATTTCTATTGATTTTTTAGTTGTTCAAATCTATATATATGAAATTATTTTTGAATCTTCACAAAATTTATTAGGTATTAATTTTTCACATATGATGAAAAATTAATTTTAAATGAGTTTAATTGGTGAACTAAAATTCGTTTTTGGATTAAATATTTTTCAAAATAACAAAGGTCTTATATTAAATAAAATAAAATATACTAAATTTGTTATAAAACCTTTTTCATGGATAGCACTAAAAGTACTGAAACTCCAATGATAACTAATTTTAAGTCGGATCTTGATAAAAATGGTAAATATGTTGATCAAACCCCTTTTTGAGGAATTATTGGAAGTTTACTCTTCTTAACTACTAGTTGTCCGGATATTATGTCTATTAGTTTCATTTGCGCACATTTTCAAAAACCCCAAATATTTTAACTTAAAAGTTGTTAAAAGGAATATTAAATACCTAATGCATTCAACCAATTTATGATTAGTTTATCCTAAAGGAAAATCATTTGATTTGTTTATTTATTCAAATGCATATTTTAGTTCATGTAATTAAGTTATAAAAAGGAATGTTTGAACATGTCGCATTTTAGGAAAGTCTCTCATATCATGGTTTAGTAAGAAACAAAATTCTATAGCATTATCTACATCCCAGGATGAATATCTGGCTGCAGGAAGTTATTGAGCACAAATTTTGTTGATAAAACATACTTTACTAGACTACGAATATCAATTCATACATGTTCCTATAAATAGTAACAATAAAAGTGCTATTAATATTTCTAATATTTCTATTTCACAAAATAGTAATAAACATATTTATATAAGGAATCACTTTTTTAGATATTATTATCAAATCAGTGACATCACCTTGGAATTCATAGGCTGTGAACACCAACTTTCTAATATATTCACTTCGAAATTAAATTTTGAAAAAATAAATTAGACCATTAAGTTTTTAGGAATGATAGGCCTCATGTGAATATTTTACTATTTCAGAGTTTATTGTTTAATGATTTAATATCTCACAAGTTACTATCTGGTAGTTTCTATCTCAAACATATGGTCTCACAGTTACTGTCTCTCGATTATTGTCTCGTACATGCTCTCTCAATATGGTCACATTGTATGGAGTCACATCGTAATGCTGAAACCCTGACAAACTATTCTAGTCTCACCGAAATGATTCAAATTTCTATTTTTGAATTTCATTTCACATATAAATATATCGATTTTTAAATTTTTCTTGTTAACATATTTGTGTTTTTTGATGTATTAAATCCCTAAATAATAAAAATTATATTTTTTTCACTCCTCTCTTCACATGAGCTCTCCAATCATGATAATGGAACCATTCTCTCTCAAATTGATTAGACTTCTTTCAACCTCTTATATTTCTCGAATCATCATTGGATACTCATAATGGAGTGTTTGTCTTTATCGACTACTATGAAGTGCAGGTCTCATAAAAAAGAAAAAAGGGATTTTAATGTAATTCTTGAGGGACAATAAAATCCCAGCCTTGATGATAGAGTAGTGGTCCCAAAGAAAAAGGTTTTTCATAAGTGGATACTGACAAGTAAGTTGCTTGATTTTACTTAATAGAAGAACAAGGAGGGATTGGATAGTCCAAAAAGGAGAAAAGACGAATTTATATGAAGATTGATTATAATTTTTATCAATATGTTTAGTATTTATTCAATTATGAAAATGATGTTGTATTAATAAGCCTAGTTAATTTTCGAGGGTGTTCCATTTCTTCTATGTTTTGGGATTCCGACCTAGGAATACCTCATGTATGATTTTTTTTAGGATTACCAATGGGGTCGTCCTCACCCTAGTAATGTATTTATCCATGTAGAGGCTCTGTGAGGTTTAACTAGAATATAAAATAACAGAAGATCAATCATTGGTTATCATGATGGTAAGATAAGGTTATTGTTTACATTTATTAAAAATCTTATTTGTCCAAGGAATGGATATTTTTCAAACATTAAGTATCAAGATGTATTATTGATACATATTATAAAGAACGTAAAAAATATAAAACTATGTTAGTTTATTATACTCCACATGTGTGAAATGATCAATACAAATTTTAATTCAACATCTCTGTATTAGTCGTGAGTAAGTTCTAAAAAGTTGATTTCAAATGTAGTAATTATTATTAATGATGAAGTAATGGAATATTAGTAACATTGTATCTCAATAGATATAGTTAAAATAATGAAAATTATTTGTATCCCATGGAAAAAGTCATTAGTAACTGAAAATGAATGATTTTATGATATATTCAATCCAATTGAGAATCCTTCAATACCTAAGAATCAATAAGACCCTCATTTAGAACCAGAAGAATTATTTTAATACTCAAGTGAAGAGGAAGAAGATACAGAAGTTTTACCTTATGAAGGAACTATATCAGACAAAGAAAATAGTGACCTACCTATTTTAGAAGAAGTAGTTTCTAAGGATTCTCCTACTACTAATAAGAGTGCTGATATAGTGGAATATCTTTTTGATAAAATATTTGCGCTTCATTGAAAATGTACCTACTACTTTTGAACAAGTAGAATAATAAAATGGAACTAATGTTATCTTATCTATTGAGGAACGAATGGAAAAATGTTTTCAGCTAGCTAGAAAAGAGACGGGTGAGCCAGAAATAGGAGAGAATTTTAAAATAGATCATGAGATTGATTCACTTAATCCTATAAGAGATGCACCTTTTGAGGCGGAGCATCACCCCATTTTATAAAGTGTTTAGGTTCCAAATCCTATTGACCAAAGCTTTGGGGATACATGGTATAGTTTTACCAGTTGTTTTGATTTGGATAATAACCATGTGGCCTAGGTAAAAGTCTCAAATCATTCCACTATGTTTTTAATTAGAACCAATTTCTTCCATAGAAGAAAATGTTTATAAGGATACTGATCCTAATTCAGTCACTATTACTGAATATAATAAGTAATAATCTAAATTTTTTAGTCACTGTGATCTAAAAACATTTTGAAATAAAATTTTTTCGGTGTTCGATATGATCATGATATCACATCCTACACCTCTATGTAATCTTAGTGAAACAAATGCTGCTAAGATGCTAGAGAAAATTATATTAAAAATTCAACCAAAAATTCCCCATGAAATTCAAGATGATAGGATTGGGATAAAATTATTGTGTGAGGATTTGAACTTAACTAAAATATATGGTTGAAGATATGGAAGAAAATAATACAAACATGACAATCCCCTCTTGCTCATCCTAATGATGATTTTGGTGATATGATTCCACAAAATTTTTTTCTATTATTCAACCAAACCTACTCTCTGTATAAAAAAAGTAGATGAGATAAGCATTATGATAGTCTATGAAATGTGTGAACTTGTTTTTATACTTAATAAGCCGACTGATGAATAGAAGGGATGGTTATAGAAAGTTATAAATCAACATAAGTCTCACAAAATAGTTGTTATAGTTTCCACTACCTCTGGACAGTATTCACATCCTATAGACATTGAATTGATCAGAATCCTTTTCAATGAATAGATTCATCCAGTGTCGAGTGGTGTTGATATGGATGGTTTACGTAAAGTCATCAAGAACAATGTCTATGTATATAATTTATTTATAATCCATTCAAATATTTCTAATTATACTCATGATGAAATTTTTATGAAGGTGATGACTTCATCAAAATAATTTATTCTATGAATGATATGAATAATCACATCATGTATCTTGTATAGAATTTAAAAATTCCTCATTACACTCAAGCCTTCAATACGCATGTTTCAAAGATGAAGGACTTAACTCCTCTATTGGACATGTTTTTGGAAAACATAGATTACATTGCGAAGGTTTCGCATTATGGAGGTTAGATCATCACTGATTTCATTATTTTATTGAAGACCTATCTACATGTGAATAGTAAGGTTATTATGGCTCCTATAGGTGCCCCATTGCTGACTGGTTATACTCCTTCATCATCCACTACCCTTTCTCCTACTACCATTTCTATATCCCTGGATCTTTTCTTGATCATACCTGTTACCATTGAACAACCCTTTGCTCAGTCTTCAACCAAACCATCTTTTACACCCTTTATCTTTTAAGGAGTGAATTTTCCTTCTCTCACATGTTGATTAATCCCTTATACCACTTACACTTTTCCTTCTGTGGCTCCTCCTAATGTTTTTTCCAAGGAAACGGAATGAACTAATGGATTAATATAAAAGTGAAGGATGTATTTTTATCAGAATTTTTTATGTTTTCCTCATTCTTTTGTTGATATCTTTAATTTTATTCAAGGAAATTTCCACTATTGTTGTTAATTTTCATTTTTACATTCAATATGTATTTATTTTATCTTTATTATTCTCTTATTAATAATCACAAATGGGTATAAAAAACATAATATTTATAATGAATAAATTTATTGAAAAGGGGGGTGAAATACGTCAAATCATTTATATTCAACTATATTTTAATTATTAAAATATATTTCTAACAAATTTCATGATTTGTGATCATAAAAAATGATGATATTGTTGGACTCCAAATTTTTTAATGATAGAAAATAAGGTATCATGTATCATGTATCATGTATCATGTATCATGTATCATGTATCATCTATCATCTATAATGTATCATGTATCATGTATCATGTATCATGTATCATGTATCATGTATCATGTATCATGTATCATGTATCATTTATCATGTGTCAGGTTTTGAAGCTCACAAATCATTTTTAAATTTATACAAATCATGTATGGTTCTTATAAACTCTAGTTAATATTTTTCTATTATGATTCAGCATGGTTATGATTAATCTTAATTCATTCAATGAATATATCTGCTTTAAAAAATTACAGATATTTGGATATGTCCGAGAAACCGTAAGTTTTCCACAAGTTCAGATTTTTAGAAAAGTATCTTACACTATAACCCTGACATCATAACCTAGACATCGTAACTCATACACCATAACACGCTCAAGATTTCACAATATCTATGACATTATTTTCTTGCAACTGTTTCCTTACTACCATTTCCAAGACACCATACCAAAAATTGACAAATCACTAGAAACTATTCCTTGAGACACCGCTTATCTGACACCGTTGTCTTTCTAATGATTTGATAATTAGTAAAGTACCAAACACCATGTCCATGATAAAAATATCAAATATCACAAAATATCTACTACCACAATCATTTTACCATTACAACATCATTCAAGTTTCATATTTTCACAATGAACCTGACACTACATCTTTGATACATGTTCTAAATCTCGATGCAACTATGACACCATGACTAAATCACCACTCAAATGAAAAATTAAAAAACATTTTCTAGTTACACTATTTCAAGACACATCCTATGACACCATTCAATACGTAACCATGATTATTATTTTAAATTAAATTTAAATGTTCATTATTAAGGTCATATTATAGTCATTTAAGGAAACTGGCATAATTAACGATCTATTGTAGGCATGTCACCTGAAAGTATGAGGTACGAGGTATAGAAACCATCTATCATGTCGGCTCCAACATATTCAACCAAAATAAAATGAAAATAATGGAATTGGAGGAAGGTGCAGAAAAAACATGGAGTGAATGCCTGAAATAACACACAGGGAAGAACACATGAGAAACTCTTGTTTTCTAGGGGGATGAACTACTATATATCATAACCCAAATATTCTCACAATGTCAACTCCTAGAATAAGAAGAGATACAAACCCCATCTCATCAAACTAGAAACCAGAACATGAGACTTTGGATACCCTGTTTTTACCTGGGGACTCGAAAATCACATATAATAAATCGTACAAGTCCAGGGCTGCATTGAACAACACTCAAGGCTTTAATGTCACTTTTTCATTATGATTTCACTATATTGTAATGTATTGTTACATATTTAATAGTGTTTATATATTTATTAAAACATACATTTTATACTATACCAAACTATTTCATAAATATAATTCTACCCTTTTGTCCCACGTAGAATTGCTGAAGGGGTCTAGTGTGACCTGGTTGTTAGTTTTCCCACATAGAACAATGGATGTGGTATAGTTACTGGGACATCCTGTGTACTATTGTTAACCCAAATCCAGGGTGTGTATAAATGCTATTTATATATATTTCATGGTGGTAGGTTGTCTCCAAGTGGAGTGGATAAGGTCGTAGTTTGTAACATAACCATTAGTTTTATCTACTGTTTCCTTCAATTAATCTTACTATCTTTTAACATATATTCCAGATAACTAAAATTTAATTTGATAGTTAGTCTTGGATAATAGTAATAACTAATTTTCCTTGTTAGAGTAGTTTCAAATGTTTTATCAATATCTTGTATTTGTATAACTGGGAATTAATCAATTTTCTGGGAAAGTATTTGAATAGTCAAACTATTATAATTTTATTTACTCAGTTAATTAGAATGTTTTATTTTAATTTGTGGAAATGTTTTAAATATTTTATTTAATCGAAATCATTATAGGAACTCAATTAACCCTCTCTTTAGTGTCCTACTCCAACCAATAGTTATTTTATAATTATAATTTTATTTAATATTCTAATAAGTAAATTTCTAAAGGGATATAGAATCAATTATAATACTAAAAAATTCAAATAATCCACGATTTTTCATAAAAAAATTTAATTTCACATATATAGATAATAATATTGAAAAATAGATTCCCTTTTTCAATTCATCACATTAAGAAAAAAGGTGGGGTTATTTATTTTATTTTTCTAAAATAATAAAATATTGGTAAATTGTGAAATGTAATTACTTTACATATATTACATTATAAGAAAAATGAATGAATCTATAGGTCATGGATGACTTAAGAACCCATTATTTTGAAATAAAATTAATTAATTAATGTATATTGTCAAAACAATTGATATTATTGATATTCTATATCCAAAATAATAAACTACAGAATTTAATAATCAATACACCCCTCACCACCCCTTATCGTCAAATATTAAATGATTTGGAGATTCCCAATATACATCCCAATTACAATACCTATACTCATATCCAAATATTACTGTTTTTGATATAACTAAAAGAACAATTCCTTTTGCGTCAATGATCTATTAAATGAGACAACGTTGAAGAGGTAAAATCCTCTATTTTTTCCTATTAAATTTATTCATTCTTTTATCTTACTCTCACCCTTATACAAGGTGACATGATTACTCAAAATTCATTTAGATACAAAAATTATATTTTTTTAATAGAATACCCATAATAAAATCCAATATATATTCATTTTATTTTAGAAATAATAACATCATCCATAATATGTCGGTTTACCGGCATCCTAGAGAATGGGTTTTCAATCTCTAATACGTTTTTTAAGGATGGACATAAAACCATTAATATGATTAAATTATATTGTAATATATGTTATAATATAATTCATGTTTCATAACAAATATATATAAATAATTTCTAATAACATTAAACTAAATCATGATGGTTAAAAAAACAACCAATACATACAAAAAAATTATCATTATCATTTTATTAAATGAATCATCGCCATTTTAGAAGAAAAACATTATTATTAACATTTAAAATTAATAAATGTCATCAATTTAATATTATTTTACATTATTAAATCTATTTAAATATTACATGAACATCAATAATTAAAGAAAAAGAACAAATCATGAAACCATGAAACATACATTCTCGCAATGAAGAAATTGAATTTTGTATCTCATTAAAATAGCAACAAATGAACTTCATGAAATTATAATAATTAAAATATATTTGGAATATGTTCCTAATTATTAATTAATTTTTCGAATATTAATATCATGTAAATTAAGTGAAAGTGTATAATTCTCTTAGATATAAGTAATGGGACTTATCGAAACATCCATTCTTAAATTACGTTATGCTTTCTACCACTTTTCCCAAATATATTTACTCATAATTATTATATAAAAATAATATATTATATAAATATGTTCCCTATGTATTTATATGTCAGTAATTATATTTTTTATTGGTAAATGAATTATTTTTAAGGTTCCATTCTTAATTACTCTTCATGAGAATGCTCAATTAAATTGATGTTTTCGTTTTCATATAAATTTTAACATACACTCCCTAAAATATTCTATGATGCCAATACTTTTCAAAATTATAAATTTTATCATGAATTATTATTTAATGTTATTTATGGTTTTATAAAAAAAATTAATCTATTGTTCTCTTTAAACGCTCTTTAATCATCTCCGTTAAACAACTATAGAGTAGATCATTTCAAATGTTTCCTAACATTATTTTTCATATATTCATTTTACTCGACATCATTATTCAGGATTTATTTTTAATTTTACTATATTAATTTACAATAACGAATTAATATATCTGTTCATGGATTCCATTTTGGTACACACTCGGGTTTTTTCATATGATATGACTTGAAACACCATTTTTTTCTAGGGGTAAAACTTTTGACTAGTCAGTATGTAGGATTTTTTTTGGAACACATATTATTGTTCAAGATATCAAGGGTGAAATCATATAGAGTTCCATTAAAATGATTAATATATTGTCTAATGATACAATTTTATGGCATTAGGGGGTAAACATATTCCATTATTTGACTTTTCAGACAATGTGATTCCATGTTGGTAGTTATCTTTGATTCATGTTTATGTAATTTCATGTTTTTATGCCACATTCATATATTATCTTTTTATATTTTATATTCTTCTACATTTTTATTCACATTCTATTCCTTTGATGTTATTAATTTATTTCATCTGATTCATGTGTTATTTTTATTTTCAATGATTATTCATTTAATGGGCTTTTTACACCCATCCCTTTTTGTCTATGTATTTCCAAAGTTATCCTATGTAGGTGTAAGTGATCAATAGATGTATAGTGATCATTATTGTGGTTAATAGTTTTTGTTTTTCCATGTTTTATATTTTATAATTTATGTATATCATCTTTCAAGGAAAACATATTTTTCAATCATTAGTATGTATTTTATAGATAAGCATACTAAATATCATATAATAATATGTGTATGTATATATAGATTCTATATATATCCCTCTTAAAATCCAGGGATTATATTCCTCCTCAAAAATTACTAATATATATCTCTGTAGGGGATATAAATTCATTATTCATTGAGATAAAACCCATACAAACCATTATGTCAAAATAAACCATGTATATATCAATAATTTTTTCCACCAAGGATTATTTATGAGTATTATTAGAATCAACAAGGTAAGTCACCATTACGAATAGATTCCCATTATTGATAATAACTGAAAACCCATTTCACAATGTATTATGTGATGACACAATATTATTTCTAGACATACATTATATACTTTATTACATTACTCAATAATCAATTGTATAATTTTCAAACATTTATGTCAGGATAAATTTTCACATTATTACATCTGTTGGTACTTCATCCTCCATTGTTCTGCACTCATAATATAAGCATTACTCCCTATAGATTTTATTAAATAACTTCTTTTTCTGGTTAGGGAATTTTATTATTTGGTTCCCCATATCCATACAATTTAATCTTTGAACATATGAAAATTATCCCATTCCCATAATCTAACGAGCTGTATAGAATTTTTCTCTCTCCCTAAAATGGAATGTCAGTCCCGTAATAAAAATACCAGTGTTCTTATTTCCACATTGATTACATGTGGGAAATTACACTATTTATTCCATAATATTCAAGAAAATTTTATTTTTCGATCCTCAACAGAAATAATATAATATATATTTATATTGAATACATGCATCTCAGGGAACTCATTTTATGTCTAAATGTCACATGATACTATATCCGCACATGATTAAAATATACGAGTGACTAACACCCATGGAAGGTACCAAATCATCATATATATGGAATAATCATTATTTATTTCCATTATAAATACATAGTTTATAAAATTATTTATAAACAGTCTATATTAGTCTTGTATGAACAAAATTTCCCTCTTCCTTTTTTCTAGGAATTGGGAATTTCCATTCAATTTGATCCCTCTACTCACAGTGACTGTATTTTTTTATATAATAACATCAAAAAATTTCATACTCCATATGATCTATCTATAATTCCTCTTTTGACTTATAAAGTCGAAACTACCCTTGATCCACATGTCCTATTAGATGATATACCATTATAAAAATATTTTCCCATTCACTTCTATATAATGTGATAAATACATTTTTTTATGGACGCTATCTATTATTCAGGAACCAATAGATTGGTTTCTCATTTTAATGTTCTAGGTTTTTTTCATGACAAATGGTACAATATAGTTTACCCACATTTTTGATCAACGTGTTTCTTAATAATAGATGGGATATTAGTTATAGCCTGACAGAACTACCCTAATATAATTATAATTTTATTAGCTTCAAATCTAATTTCAATAAATTTATCTATATGAACCTCTACATATTAAAAAAATGTTATGATATGATTCCCTTATTAATGTTATCTGATATCATCCAGTGGTGGAATACCCATAATGATGGAATGATATTGAATTATAAAATTAAATTCTTAATAGGATCTCTAGGAAAAAACATATTACGATATTAAGGATTCTCAATAATAGTTTTGATATCATACTAGGTTCAAATAAATTATGTCAACATGAATTTTACAAAACATACAATGATAAAAATGTATCAAATATATCTTTGGAACCCATGGAAATTTTTTTAAGTATTTTAAAAATATGAAATATTTGTCAATCTATCATAAAATAGATTAATATTGGAAGACATTATACATTTTTAACATTCATATTACACATGAGACAATAAAATACTGTAAAATTAGTTCATATAACCATTATTATCCCTTATAGTAGATCCATTGTATTTACACATTATTCTAATTGAGGTTCCCATTGAAAATGATAAATATAAGGTTGTACTTAGATGCTAAGTAAGGGGTCTTGTAGAGATGAATTAATCATATCATAATCTCAGAAAAGAAAGTATGGAAAATGAAATTAGATATATATATTTACAACATAATAAAATGAATCTATGTACATACTATATCAATTACTATATCATCCCAACCGGCTCATTATGACTAGTGGCCAGACCGATTTCCCACATGACCACATGAATGCCTCCCCATATGCCAGAGGATTTTGATTAGCAAAGGGAGTGTAAAACTGTGTTGTAGAGTGACTATACCACCGATATCATGGTGTGAATTTATTAATTAATAACCATAATATATAAATTACCATAAATAATAATAGTACACATAAAATGATAAACATCTGTAGTAATACAACGAAATGGGGTAATGACTTGAACAACCTTGTTTTACATACAAGATCACACAATTTTCAATATATGGATTCTCACTATAGTGAATGAAAAATAAAAAAGGTGCCTTATATATCTATGATAATAATCACATCCAATACCTTGATACCAATTAATCTCTCTTTCATGACCACACTATCATTGGGATCTAACTAACCCAATGCATGAAATAAACAAGTAATATTTACACAGTTATCCAACTAAAATGTGGCCCAAGATTATTTTAAGTAAAACATAGTAGGTAAACACCATAGTGTCTAAATAAATATTGTATAACATTATATTTAATAAAATCACTAATAAATAATTATTTTTATTTATCAATTGATACTACATAATAAATCAACATAATGAACCTTGAGTTCGGTGTTGACAGACAAGATTAATCAAACTTGTTTCAGATCATTTCTATATATCTCTATGAATATCCAGAAAAAAAAGGATACCATAAAAAATTATACCAAAATTGACATGTTTCCAGATTCCATTGTCATGTGGTGAATAAGTCTAGATGTATATGGATCACCCATGTCATAGAGGAATATCTTACTTATGATAAATCATTAATATTATGTATGGAGAAGAGTTTCATTCCCCCATGAAAAATCTTAATTAAGAAACTAATCCGAAGAAATCAAATAATAAAATAAATCTCCGCTCATAGGAACCATTGATAAATATGAACCAAGCCTAAATATATTAATTAATAAAATGTATTTCCCTCAAGTACTTTATATCTTCCATATATCCCTAATATGGTTGATCATCATACATCTATCCCTCAAGCATTCTACAACTATGAAATCTTTCCCCCAACTAAAGATACTATATTAGTCCAAATAATATATAATATCAAATTGTTAATCAAGTATTTCACCCTTCAAAATTACTCATACTATTGTCAACTCAAAATAGAAATCTAACAAGAGAAATTAGATGGTTAATATCCATTCATAAATACAATTCATCATAAGTGATAATGACCAGTTTATAAAACTAACATTTATATACCATTTCTAGTATGTAAATTTAGGTTAAAAATATATACTAATAATTAGAGATGATTTAACTCATTTATCATTTAGGATCAAGAGAAACTAACATGCCAAAATAAAATTATCATTAGGTTAAAAAATAAAATAATTAATTTTTTTCCATTTTAGTCCATTTGATCTAATGTCATGGAATTTATACAATTTTCAATCTATGGAAGGGTCGTAAATTTAACTGGTTAATGAAAACATGGAATGATAATAATTTAAATAAAATATAAAAAATATTTTTATACCCAGTTATAAAAAAATTGATTGTATTCATGGGATCTAGGTTTATTTCTTCATATGTTACAAAACTAAGTTAAATTGTGGCAATTCACCTTTTTTGGCCACACATCAAAGTCTTCAATAAAGGCAATCAACTCACATCACTTATTTCCTAAGGGGATTTAATGGATTAAATTTTTTGGATTTTTAAAATAATTCAATAATTCAATAATTCCCCAAATAAAAACATATGGTTTAATGACTTGTAAAATAAATTCATGTCATGAAAAATCATGAATATGATAATAATAGGCCTTTCTATAAAGTTTGATTCCAGTAATCATATTTTAACACAGTGAAAAATTAGGCCATTCCCCCATCCCTAATATTTACGTCTAGTAACTTTATAATTCCACCCCTGATTACTATTAGCATAAATTATCATATTGATTGTAATTATTGACTCATGGGGATCTTGTTTTAGTAAAGATTCATCTTTTTCTTCTATGGTCTTATCCAGATCCATGGGATATCATTAAATTTAAATAAATCACCCAAGAATACCACATATATAATATTAAATTATTAGTACATAATTTTGATTCTATGATTTTGAAATGACTTTTCCACCCACAGATAAGTATTAAATTCCCACTAATATTTTTATCCAGTTATAACATAGAATCTTATAATCTCCCCACCACAAAACTTCTATTCACTAATGTGACTAGCTGAGTATTTACCAGGATTCCATATCATGCACGGGTCACAAAACCATGCCCAAAATGAAAATGTATATTCTTTTTATTTGAGATTCCTTCTATATCATGAAACCTAACATCATGTGTGCTACTCATTAAAACCCAAGGAACTACATAAAAGAATTAATTAACCCTTGGACTATTTTCCCCAATATAATGAAAGTATTATGAATCATTGTTTCATTAACCATTATAGTATAAGGTTCATGGATCTCCCCACCTTATAATCCAAATTTTCTCGACCTCTTCTAACCTATGTCATTAACCACCATTGATGCTTCATATCGAAACCCAAAACTCATTGTCTAACGAATTGCTCAATGTGGAACTATGCTAGATAATGGAAATATCACCTCGTAAGTATTATTCTATATACTATCTCTATTTCTGAAAAAACTAGAAATTTACTCATATCCTACACAAATTGAACACATGTGCTAACCTCTCCTAATATGGCCCCAACAATACATAAAAAAATTCTTTTCCAAATATGGATGTTGGATCCGATCCATGACACTAATTTTCTAATCATTTATAGTTGTTTGACCCAAAACATCCCATTGAACACTTTTATAAAATGTTTCATCCCCAAATACATATCATGAAATATTTATTATATTGTTTCACCCCTACAAAATGTAATGAAATTGGGGTTCTCCCCGAATATGTGATTAATGAAATAGGTTCACCCTCGGAACCATGCCACAAAATAGGGTACACTACGCAATCCATTTTTTCAATCGTTGGTCACCTCATTAAACATGTTATGAAATAGATAAATATCACGAATGACCTTTTGACAAAAAAAATAACAATCTAAAACCATTTCAGTACACTAACTCTATCCAGTTCCATGTCTGAATCACAAATCTTATGTTATCATGGGAGAAAAAATATGTTATTTTAATATATAGTTGTTTAAATACCCCATACCATACAAGGATCTATTTTATGATGGTAATTTCCCTTTCACACATGATAATCATCCAATCAAATCCAAAGGAAGTGTAACGCCCCAAGATTTTATGAAAAAATATTCATTTAATTTCATTAATGTCTTGTCTTGTATGCTACACCATGATTACCTTGCGCTATACAGAACACCGTATTAGCTTTCAGTATACACAACACTATTCTTGGATCATGTTACACACAATTTTGATAATAGTTATTCTACGCAACATTGAATATATATATATATATTCAATGTATAAATGAAATATGGTTGGATTCTATTATTCGAAACAACGGAGGAGTCTTGTATAACACGCAATCCTGACTTGTCTTCCCTTACACGGAATCGCGACCTTCCTCGATAGCGTGTGTAGTACGCAATACCAAGTTTCACTAAACAACGATATGCTATTAAAATATTATTAAAACTAGCCGTTATGAATAGTAATAACCACCATTTAAAATTTTAGAAATTTTATCTCTCAAAATGGAATTCATTTTTGGATTCGGAATATCGAAATTAGCTTAGGGTGAAATTTTGGTACTTTTCGGATAACTTTCATATTTTGATGAATAGTGAAAATTACTAAATTTTAATAAAAAACAACTTTTTTAATAGAAATAATTAACAGTGATAAATTATTAATTTGAGTGGTTTTAAAGTATATTTAGAATATATTTTTACAATTTAATACAATGTTGGTCATTGGATGTAATTTCACATTTAAACCAGTTATAAACAAGTGTCAATCTTTTGATAGTTATTATCTCTTAAAAACACGCTATTTGTTTTGACGATGGGAATTAATTTTTAAATTAGTTAATGTAACTGATATGTTTTGAATTTGATAAAATATACATCATTTTTGAATTCATAATATAAAATATAGCTTAGGCCTAATTTTTGGTATTTTTCTGGAAACTTTCATTTTTTGATGAATAGTGAAACCACTAAGTGGTAGTTAAAAAACTGAATTTTTCATAAAACATAATTTTACCGCTTCTGTAAGTAGAATTTCGAAAATCCGAGAGAAACAGTTTACATCAAGGACTAAAATGTTGTTCAATGAGATGAAAATAATTTTTGGTGAATAGTAACTTTTGACTTTTTTTAACACGGTTAAAAGTAAATAGGGTAATTAAGGGTAAAAATGATATTATTATTACACTAACACATGTCCTAATTATATTGGATAAGTGTAATTCGACCAAAAGAATCCTTAAGAATATCATATGACCATTTAAGCCCAATTGGATTAGATTAGGACATTTATTATTAATTTATTTAAAGAAGGGTTAAAATAGTTAAAATCAATGTTTAATAAGTAAATAATTTTTAATATATGGTTATACATAAGATAAATTCGACTATAAATATTCATTAGAAATATAAAACTATGTCCTACATCATGATATTTTATTTGTAATTTTTAGACATTAAATAATTTATTTTATTTATGACACAACAATGATGCAGTAATTACCTTTTTAAGAAAATATTAACATAATTGATGATATAAATGCCCAAATAAATGTAATTTGAGACTTTTTATGACTTACACTAATTTTCTAGGTTAATATGACATGTTATTGTTGATTTAAGTAACTTGGTTTGAACTTATAATTCTGTTATGAATTTTATAAAAATCATGTACCAAATAGTGTCAAAATTGACATAAATTAGTTTTTAAAACAAATATTATATTATTAATTGTTATTTTATTCCTAAAAATCTAAGGTTCGTCCAAATGACTTAGATAAGGTTATATATATTAATAATAAACAAGTTGGGGTTCGTTTATCTTGATATAGTAAGTTTATTAACCATATAGTGTAAGAAAACAAAAAGACACGGTAAAAGATAAATTATTTAACTTAGAGTTAAATCTAATTGATAATGTTAAAATAATAAATTAAATCCTATTGGATGAGAGTATTAAGACCCATCCCCACTTTATCTTAGAAATAAGACCCTTTGTAACCATTATAAAGAGAATTTGACCTTAATATAAAATAATATTTTTAGATTTTCCTAAGGTGCCCCTCTCCTCCCTTATAAAAGGGCACCTCCTCTCCCTCTTCCTCACACCACTTTGAGCCTTCAAGCTCGGAAAAACCCTGACAATTTCTTCTCTCCACATCCCTAGAAACATCCTAGAGGTTCGGGTCTTCTTCAAAGACCCATTTTAGTGCCCTAAAAGGAGGTCTCAAAGAAGCACATCAAAGAATGGGTAATGTCTGTTACCGATTCTTTCATCTTTATTTCTTCTTCCACTTCTTCTTATTTAGTTTTTTCATTATTAAGTAATAACATCAGTATCACCCATATACTTATATGTTATTATATGTATGAAACAACCCTATTTCACCAACTATCCATCGTACGGAAAAAGAAATCACCGCGCGTGTGTACGTACAGAATACCGTCTCCAAGCCTTGGTGTAAACTATTTTCTGCCACCACCTTAATTGGATGTGTATAATGGTGTAATGAGAAACTATATATGATTATTATAATGTGATATTGATACTGAAATAGTATACATACACTTCAACACAAGTTCACGATCATGAGAATGATATCATCGCTCGTGCGTAAGTACGGACTACCGTCTCCACGACGCGATGAGATTCATTCTCCATGTTAACCATTTAAGAATTATTATAAAGTATATATAAGAAATAATAATGAAATATATGATATTATAAAGATACTAGATTTATGTATATATGTATGTCATCTACTTACTTCCTTTCAAGACAACAAGGAAAGGAAAACAACGTCCATGCGTACGTACGGACTACCGTCTCCATGAACGGTGTGTTTCATTTCATTTATCTATCAATTATATATATATACGGAATATATATGATATATAAATCATGTTTTATATTCTGGAAGTAAGTAAATCATGATATAAGTAATAATAATGTTAAGAACAACAAATCCAAACACCTACGATAAATGAAACGATTTTACCCAAAACACTTCTTTAACATGGAATTTACAAAAGAACGGGTAATATAAAGTCATATGTGAACCATATATGATATCATAACAATGAATATGATTATGTGATAAGTTAATGACATTATTTAAATCATTATACATGAGGTTTGGACACTTACGAAGCAAATCGGACTTAAGGTAAGGGAAATATCACAATCTCATTTTTATCCGAGATTATTTATACTTTGGAATTTACTGGGGTGTATTTTATCATCCACATCCATGTTTCCCCAATATTTAATATTATTTCCATCCACCTACAATTGTTTAAATCCATTTTTACCCTTTGGTGAGTTTATAGTAAAAGATATGAATGGAATCTTTTGTAATTTTTCGTACGATGTACTTTTTTGACTTTTCTGACAAAAGTACGAGAAGAATGTTTTTCATTACTTATACGGCATGAATGGATTTTTAAAACATTATTTCCAAAAATATTCCTTTAAAATTTTTCAAGTTTATTGTTAATCAAATTCTTTTAGTTTAAAATTTTATGACATTTTAAGAAAGGAAAAGTGTTTTTGAAGTAGAAAGGATATTTTCCTCAAGAATGAAGTTCAAGTGGTTTATCAAAATTATTTTCCATCTAAGATAATAAAGGGTTATGTTTTTATCCCTATTATTACATTGATTTTATTATGTTGTGATGGAATTATTTTTATGAATTCCTTTATCGTATATGAATTGTTTTATGATGTCACGATGTTTAAGATTCTCATTTTTATTACATGGGTTATGCAATGATGTATGATTTATGATTTTGTGGCACACATAAGAATGGTATCATTATGAGATGGGTGGGACCTATATCTCCCTCCAATGAATTGGGTAAAGATTTTATATCTCATGAGATAGACATGGCTGGAACGGTAGGTTATACCGGTTCAGTGAAACAGGACTTAAACGAGGAGTGAACTCGGTTCAGAAAGGGACTTTGTCCACTAAGATAGTCTTGGAAATGAGACTTGACTAATAAGAAATGATTCTCTATGATTATGTGTGTATGAAACAAAGTTTCATGTTTTAATTAATGATTATTGGGATTACATTTCACTACTATGATTTATCCCATGTTATGAAATTATGATCTCTTTTGCAGGTTAAGATTTCCAAAAGATATGTTCTTATGAATATTAAATGATTGATATTTATTTTTTTTACCCTTACTGAGCATTTGAGCTCACCCTTTTATGTTTTGTTTTCCCCAGGACATAAAGAAAGTATTTAGGTTTAGCAAAAAAAAAGAATATCTTTATGGGATATGTTGAAGATCTTTCCCAACGATTAGAAGATTATATTCCGAGTTTCCAAGGACACTAAACTATTAAGGTCCTTGTGTGTGTGATTTTGTTATGTACTAAGTATTCCAGAAAAGTAATGTAATTTCCATGTACGTTAGGCTTCGGGTCTCTACAGTTGGTATCAGAGGAAAGGGTTAGTCAACCTTTGGAAACTAGGATGCGAAAATGTTAGTGAGATCCCTAAAGATATTTCTAAGGTATGTCTAGGGATGTCCGTAAGGATAAGTATACATATAGGAAATAGTCCTAGAGCTATGTTAACGATATTAGATTAAACCAAAGATGTTATATATTATTGTTACTCCCCCTTTTATTATGATTTTTTCCTCTCACACTATTCTTTTTGGGTTTTAGAAAATGGCTGGAAACAAGATAATTCATGATAATGGAGGATATGATGGACAATAGAATGATATTCTTCATGAGAAACCAAATGAAATGGGATTTGGAGGTCCAAACATCATTATTATTCCAAATTAGTAATCTCATAATATGATCAATAATGTAAAATTTGGTAAGTTTCCCTACTCGGCTAATAAGAGAAAGATGGAGTTTCATGATGATCATAGAGGAAAGAAAGTTCAATTTCCCCTATGTAAATCATGTGGAAAGAGGCATCAAGGAGAATGTTTCAAAGGAACTGGAAGATGCTTTGGGTGTGGAAAAGAAGGACACAAAGCCAATAAGTGCAAAGGAAAAGTTTCAGTTAACACCAGGGATGAAGATAATGGTCTTACTACGACATAAAAAATGGTTAAATGTTTTAAATGTGGAATGTACGGGAATTATGCAAACCAATACCCTAAGGGAAAGTCTCATGAAGAGAATCAGTATGGTCGTATGGGTAGTATTTATGTTGATGATGATGAAGAGACTACAAATGATTTGTGAGATGAAAGAATTGTTGAAGCTCGGTCAATGGTTTAAGAAGGTAGTGGAATGATTACATGTTTATAAATTGTAATGTTGTATAAGTAATATCATGGTACTATGGAATAAAGAGACATCTAAGGATTGCTACACTGTTGTCTTTACTTGAGTTTTGAAATTGTATGTTTAATGGTACTGCTATCCATGAAAGTTTATTCAGATATGTTTGGAAAGTAGATGATATGCGTATATTGAAGGGATAAGGAGAAAATTAAATGTTTGATAGTATTCATGAGCTCATGACTGATATAAGGAAATAGATATATCATGGTTTGAGTATATAGAATTTTGAGGATTTTGGTATGTGGAAAGAGTTATCTTTTGACAACACTCAAGTTTTCACTAAAATTCAATGGGATTTCATTTTTTAAGATAATACATGATTATGGTATTCACATGACTGGAATGTGACGAACAAGATATATGAGGGATAAATGATGGCATTCACGTGATCATTTTCTCTATACTATGATCTTTGACCGAAGTATTTTAGATAAGCCTAAAGATTGGAATGGATTATGTTGGACATAAGTTAGTATTGCTTGAGGATAATTTTTTTTTTGATATTGTTGATGGGATGTTATAGTAATATAAAAAGGACAACCTACAGGACGGGCGACAACCCATCTCGTCGGACAAGGCCGTGGGAATCGAACCCACAACCGAAGTGAGACTGACCTTTATCACCTACCACTGGCCTACAGGAAGTCCCTGTTTAGTAGAAACTAATTTTATTATTTTAAGCAGTATAATATAAGAAGTATAAGTCCATTTTAGGAACCATATATGATTAATCTCACTATAGATGGACTTACGTATTTTTTTTGATAACTTTTCTAACCTTTGTTTTGAGACAGATGGAATGACCCCTCATTCTATCACATGATCTGCTAACACATCATGAATGACAAATTCAACTTCATTTCTTTAAGAGATGAAGTGGAAATTGTCCAAAGAACGACTAACGGTGAGACTATATGAAAATCATGAAAGTATTTCTTCTAATTCTAATTTCATCAATTTTAGGGAAATGATCTTGAAGACCAAAAATTTTGTCCTAGTTCCGTTATATCCGATGAATCAGATGGTCCCTTAGATCATCACAAATATATAGCTTTGTGATTGTTGGCTTTTTCATATCCATGTTCTCTACCACTCTCCATCAGAACCTGATGGTAAGATTATTCATCCATATCCATATTTTCATCTATGTCCTCCTACGTGGAAACCCAATGACGAGTTAATTTGGGTAACCCTTACACTTCATACTTTAGTTTTTAAGCCATGATTTGGTATTCCTTTTTACGATGTGGGTTTCTATTAAACAAACTTTCGAGTAGTAACCCATTTATAACCCTGACCAATTTCGAGGGAGAAATTCATTTTAAGTGGGGTAGAATGTAACACCCCAAGATTTTATGAAAAAATATTCATTTAATTTCATTAATGACTTGTGTTGTATGCTACGCCAAGATTAACTTGCGCTATACGCAACACCATATTAGCTTGCAGTATATGCAACACTATTCATGGATCGTGTTACACACAATTTTGATAATAGTTATTCTACACAACATTGAGTATATATATATATATATATATTCAATGAATAAATGAAATATGGTTGGATTCTGTTATTTGAAACAACAGAGGAGTCTTGCAAAACACGCAACCCTGACTTGGCTTCCCTTACATGCAATCGCGACATTCCTCGATAGCGTGTGTAGTAAGCAATACCGAGTTTCACTAAACAACGATATGCTATTAAAATATTATTAAAACTAGCCATTATGAATAGTAATAACCATATTTTAAAATTTTAGAAATTTTATCTATCAAAATGGACTTCATTTTTGGATTCAGAATATCGAAATTAGCTTAGGGTGAAATTTTGGTACTTTTCGGATAACTTTCATATTCTGATGAATAGTGAAAATTACTAAATTTTAATAAAAAAATATTTTTAATAGAAATAATTAATAGTGATAAATTATTAATTTGAGTGGTTTTAAAGTATATTTAGAATATATTTTTACAATTTAATACAATGTTGGTCATTGTATGTAATTTCACATTTAAACCAATTATAAACAAGTGTCAATCTTTTGATAGTTATTATCTCTTAAAAACACGCTATTTGTTTTGACGAAGTGAATTAATTTTTAAATTAGTTAATTTAACTGATATGTTTTGAATTTGATAAAATAGACATAATTTTTGAATTCATAATAGAAAATATAGCTTAGGACTAATTTTTGGTATTTTTCTGGAAACTTTCATTTTTTGATGAATAGTGAAACCACTAAGTGGTAGTTAAAAAACTGAATTTTTCATAAAACATAATTTTACCGCTTCTGTGAGTGGAATTTCAAAAATCCGAGAAACACGTTTAACATAAAGGACTAAAATTTTGTTCAATGAGATTAAAATAATTTTTTGTAAATAGTAACGTTTGACTTTTTTTTACCACAGTTAAAAGTAAATAGGGTAATTAAGGGTAAAAATGATATTATTATTACCCTAACACATGTCCTAATTCTATTGGATAAGTGTAATTCGACCAAAAACAACCTTAGGAATAAAATATGACCATTTAATCCCACTTGTATTACATTAGGACATTTATTATTAATTTATTTAAAGAAGGGTTAAAATAGTTAAAATCAATGTTTAATAAGTATATCATTTTTAATATAGGGTTATACATAAGATAAATTCGACTATAAATATTCATTAGAAATATAAAAATATTTCATACATCATGATATTTTATTTGTAATTTTTATACATTAAATAATTTAATTTATTTATGACACAACAATGATGTAGTAATTACCTTTTTAAGAAAATATTTACATAATTGATGTTATAAAGGCCCAAATAAATGTAATTTGAGACTTTTTATGACTTACACTAATTTTCTAGGATAATATGAAATGTTATTGTTGATTTAAGAAACTTGGTTCAAACTTATAATTCTGTTATAAATTTCATAAAATCATGTACCAAATAGTGTCAAAATTGACATAAATTAGTTTTTAAAACAAGTATTATATTATTAATTGTTATTTTATTCCTAAAAATATATGGTTCGGCCAAATGACTTAGATAAGGTTATATATATTAATAATAAACAACTTGGGGTTCGTTTGGCTTGATATAGTAAGTTTATTAACCATATAGTGTAAGAAAATAAAAAGACACAGTAAAAGTTAAATTATTTAACATAGAGTTAAATATAATTGATAAGTTTAAAATAATAACTTATATCCTATTTTATAAGAGGATTTCGACCCATCCCCACTTTAGCTTCTAAATAAGACCCTTTGGAACCATTATAAACCGAATTTTACCTTAATATAAAATATTATTTTTAGATTTTCCTATGGTGCCCCTCTCCTCCCTTATAAAAGGGCACCTCCTCCCCCTCTTCCTCACAGCACTTTGAGCCTTCATGCTCGGCCAAACCCTGCCAATTACTTCTCTCCACTTCCATAGAAACATCCTAGAGGTTCGGGTCTTCTTCAAAGACCCATTTTAGTGCCCTAAAAGGAGGTCTCAAAGAAGCACTTCAAAGAAGAGGTAATGTCCGTTACCGATTCTTTCATCTTTATTTCTTCTTCCACTTCTTCTTCTTTAGTTGTTTCATTATGAAGTAATAACATAAGTATCACTCATATACTTATATTTTATTATAAGTATGAAACAACCCTATTTCACCATCTATCCATCCTATGGAAAAAGAAATCACCACGTGTGCGTACGTACGGAATACCGTCTCCACGCCGTGGTGTAATCTATTTTCCGCCACCACCTTAATTGGATGGGTACAATGGTGTAATGAGTAACTATATATGATTATAATAAAGTGATATTGATACTGAAATAGTATACATACACTTCAACACAATTTCACGATCATGGGAATGACATCATCGCTCGTGTGTACGTACGGACTACCGTCTCCACGAAGCGATGAGATTCATTCTCCATGTTAACCATTTAAGAATTAATATAAAGTATATATAAGCAATAATAATGAAATATATGACATTATAAAGCTACTGTATTTTTGTATATATGTATGTCATCTACTTACTTCCATTCAAGATAATAAGGAAAGGAAAACAGCGTTCATGCGTACCTACAGACTACCGTCTCCATGAACAGTGTGTTTCATTTCATTTATCTATCTATTATATATATATACTGAATATATATGATATATAAATCATTTTTTATATTCTATAAGTATGTAAATCATGATATAAGTAATAATACTGTCAAGAACAACAAGTCCAAACACCTACGATAAATGAAACGATTTTACCCAAAATGCTTCTTTAACAAGGATTTTACAAAATAACGGGTAATATAAAGTCATAAGTGAACCATATATGATATAATAACAATGAATATGATTCTTTAATAAGTTAATGACATTATTTAAATCATTATACAGGAGGTTCGGACACTTACGAAGCAAATCGGACTTACGGTAAGGGAAATATCACAATCTCATTTTTATCCGAGATTATTTATACTTTGGAATTTACCGGGGTGTATTTTATCCTCCACATCCATGTTTCCCAAATATGTAATATTATTTCCATCCACCTAAAATTTTTCAAATCCAATTTTACCCTTTGGTTAGTTTATAGTAAAAGATATGAAAGGAATCTTTTGTCGTTTTTCGTACGAGGTACTTTTTTGACTTTTCTGACAAAAGTACGAGAAGAATGTTTTTCTTAACTTATACGGCATGAATGGATTTTTAAAAAATTATTTCCAAAAAGATTCCATTACATGTTTTCATGTTTATTTTTAATCAACTACTTTTACTTTAAAATTGTATGACATGTTAAGAAAGGAAAAGTGTTTTTGATGTAGAAAGGATATTTTCCTCAAGAATGAAGTTCAAGTGTTTTATCCAAATTATTTTCCATATAAAATAATAAAGGGTTCTATTTTTATCACTATTATTACATTGATTTGATTATGTTGTGATGGAATTATTTTTATGAATTCATTTATCGTATATGAATTGTTTTATGATGTCATGATGTTTAAGATTCCCATTTTTATTACATGGGTTATGCAATGATGTATGATTTATGATTTTGTGGCACACATAAGAATGGTATCATTATGAGATGGGTGGGACCTATATCTCCCTCCAATTCATTGGGTATAGATTTTATATCTCGTGAGATAGACAGGGCTGGAACGGTAGGTTATACCGGTTTAGTGAAACAGGACTGAAACGAGGAGTGAGCTCGATTCAGAAAGGGACTTTGTCCACTAAGATAGTCT
Source organism: Viscum album (assembly GCA_963277665.1). Lineage (NCBI taxonomy): Eukaryota > Viridiplantae > Streptophyta > Magnoliopsida > Santalales > Viscaceae > Viscum > Viscum album. Next base: position 1,537,814,109 of record OY728147.1, on the reverse strand, counting down.
TGGAAATGAGTCTTCACTAATAAGAAATGATTCTCTATGATTATTTGTGTATGCCTAAAAGTTTCATGTTTTATGTTATGATTATTGGGATTACATTTCACTACTATGATTTATCCCATGTTATGAAATTATGATCTCTTTTGCAGGTTAATATTTCCAAAAGATATGTTCTTATGAATATGACATGATTGATATTTATTTTGTTTACCCTTACTGAGCATTTGAGCTCACGTTTTTATGTTTTCTTTTCCCCAGGACATAACAAAAGGATTTAGGTTTAGCAAAAAAAAAAAGAAGATCATTATGGGAGATGTTGAAGATCTTTTACCACGATTAGAAGATTATATTCCGAGTTTCCAAAGACACCAAACTATTATAGTCCTTATGTGCGTGTTTTTGTTATGTTCTAAGTATTCCGCAAAAGTAATGTAATTTCCATGTATGTCAGGCTTCGGGTCTCTACAGTTTGTATCAGAGGAAAGGTTTAGTCAACCTTTGGAAACTAGGATGCGAAAACGTTAGTGAGATCCCTAGAGATATTTCTAAGGTATGTCTAGGGATGTCCCTAAGGATAAGTATACATATAGGATATAGTCTTAGAACTACGGTAACGATATTAGATTAAACCAAAGATGTTTGATACTGAATTTACTCCTCCATTATTATGATTTTTTCCTCTCACACTATTCTTTTTTGGGTTTTAGAAAATGGCTGGAAACAAGATGATTCACGATAATGGAGGATATGATGGACAATAGAATAATATTATTCATGAGAAAACAAATTAAATGAGATTTGGAGGTCCATACATCATTATTATGCCGAATCAGAAATCTCATAATATGATCAATAAACTAAAATTTGGTATGTTTCTAGACTCGGCTAATAAGAGAAAGATGGAGTTTCATGATGATCATAGAGGTTAGAAAGTCCAATTTACCCTATGTAAATCATGTGGAAAGAGGCATCAAGGAGAATGTTTCAAAGGAACATGAAGATGATTTGGGTGTGGAAAAGGACACAAAGACAGTAAGTGCAAAGGAAAAGGTTCAGTTAACACCAGGGATGAGGATAATGGCCTTGCTACGACATCAAAAATGGTTAAATGTTTTAAATGTGGAATGTACGGGCATTATGGAAACCAATTCCCTAAGGGAATGTCTCATGAAGAGAATCAGTATGGTTGTATGGGTAGTATTTATGTTGATGATGATGAAGAGACTACTAATGATATGTGAGATGAAAGAATTGTTGAAGCTCGGTCAATGGATTAAGAAGGTAGTGGAATGATTACATGCTTATCAAGTGTAATGTTGTATATGTAATCTCATGGTACTATGTAATAAAGAGACATCTAAGGATTGTTACACTGTTGTCTTTCCTTGAGTTTAGAAATTGTATGATTAATGGTACTGGTATCCATGAAAGGTTATTCAGATATTTTTGGAAAGTAGATGATATGCGCATAATGAAGGGATAATGAGAAAATTAAATGTTTGATAGTATTCATGAGCTCAGGACTGATATAAGGAAATATTTATATCATGGTTTGATTATATAGAATTTTGAGGATTTTGGTATGTGGAAAGAGTTATCTTTTTACATCACTCCTGTTTTCACTAAGATTCAAGGGGTATTCATTTTTTAAGAGATTACATGATTATGGTATTCACATGACTGGAATGTGACGAACAAGATATAAGAGGGATAAATGACGGCATTCACGTGATCATTTTCTCTATACTATGAGGTTGGACTGAAGTATTTTAGATAAGCCTAAATATTATAATGGATTATGTTGGACATAAATTAGTATTGTTTAAGGATAAAACTTTTTTGATATTGTTGATGGGATGTTATAGTAATATAAAAAGGACAACCTACAGGACGGGCGACAACCCACCGCGTCAGACTAGGCCGTGGGAATCGAACCCACAATCGAAGTGAGACTGGCCTTTATCACCTACCACTGGCCTATAGGAAGCCCCTGTTTAGTAGAAAGTCGTTTTATTATATTAAGCAGTATAATATAATAAGTATAAGTCCATTTTAGGAACCATATATGATTAATCTCACTATAGATGGACTTACGTATTTTTTTGATAACTTTTCTAACCTTTTGTTTGAGACAGATGGAATGACCCCTCATTCTATCACATGATCTGCTAACACATCACGAATGACAAGTTCAACTTCATTTCTTTAAGAGATGAAGTGGAAATTGTCCAAAGAACGACTAACAGTGAGACTATACCAAAATCATGATAGTATTTCTTCTAATTCTAATTTCATCAACTTTAGGGAAATGTTCTTGAAGACCAAAAATGTTTACCTAGTTCCGTTATATCCGATGAATCAGATGGTACCTTAGATCATCACAAATCTATAGCTTTGTGATTGTTGGCTTTTTCATAGCCATGTTCTCTACCACTCTCCATCTGAACCTGATGGTTAGATTTTTCTTCCATATCCATATTTTCACCTATGTTATACTACGTGGAAATCCAATGACGAGTATATTTGGGTAACTGTTACACTTCATACATTAGTTTTTAAAGCCATGTTTTGGTATTCCTTTTTACGATGTGGGTTTCTATTAAACAAACTTTCGAGTAGTAACCCATTTATAACCCTGACGAATTTCGAGGGCGAAATTCATTTAAAGGGGGGTAGAATGTAACGCCCCAAGATTTTATGAAAAAATATTCATTTAATTTCATTAATATATTGTGTTGTATGCTACACCAATATTACCTTGCGCTGTACGCAACACCGTATTAGCTTGCAGTATACGCAACACTATTCTTGGATCGTGTTACACACAATTTGGATAATAGTTATTCTACGCAACATTGAGTATATATATATATATATATTCAATGTATAAATGAAATATGGTTGGATTCTGTTATTCAAAATAATATAGGAGTCTTGCACAACACGCAACCCTGACTTGGCTTCCCTTACACGCAATTGCGACCTTCCTCGATAGCGTGTGTAGTACGCAATACCGAGTTTCACTAAACAACGACATGACATTAAAATACTATTAAAACTAGCCGTAATGAATAGTAATAACCACCTTTTAAAATTTTAGAAATTTTATCTCCCAAAATAGACTTCATTTTTGGATTTGGAATATCAAAATTAGCTTAGGGTGAAATTTTGGTACATTTCGGATAACTTTCATATTCTGATGAATAGTGAAAATTACTAAATTTTATTTAAAAACAAATTTTTTAATAGTAATAATTAATAGTGATAAATTATTAATTTGAGTTGATTTAAATTATATTTAGAATATATTTTTACAATTTAACACAATGTTGGTCATTGGATGTTATTTCACATTTAAACAAGTTATAAACAAGTGTCAATCTTTTGATAGTTATTATCTCTTAAAAACACGTTATTTGTTTTGATGACGGGAATTAATTTTTAAATTAGTTCAATTAACTGATATGTTTTTAATTTGATAAAATAGAAATCATTTTTGAATTCATAATACCAAATATAGCTTAGGCCTAATTTTTGGTATTTTTCTGGAAAATTTCATTTTTTGATGAATAGTGAAACCACTAAGTGGTAGTTAAAAAACTGAATTTTTCATAATTCTTAATTTTACCGCTTCTGTCAGTGGAATTTTGAAAATCCGAGAGACACAATTAACATCAAGGACTAAAATGTGGTTGAATGAGATGAAAATAATTTTTGGTGAATAGTAACTTTTGACTTTTTTTACCACGGTTAAAAGGAAATAGGGTAATTAAGGGTAAAAATGATATTATTATTACCCTAAAACATGTCCTAATTCTATTGGATAAGTGTAATTCGACCAAAAACAACCTTAGGAAAAAAAGTTGACCATTTATGCCCACTTGGATTAGATTAGGACATTTATTATTAATTTATTTAAAGAGGGGTTAAAATAGTTAAAATCAATGTTTAATAAGTAAATCATTTTTAATATAAGGTTATACATAATATAAATTCTACTATAAATATTCCTTAGAAATCTAAAAATATTTCCTACATCATGATATTTTATTTGTAATTTTTAGACATTAAATAATTTAATTTATTTATGACACAACGATGATGCAGTAATTACCTTTTTAAGAAAATACTAACATAATTGATGTTATAAATGCCCAAATAAATGTAATTTGAGACTTTTTATGACTTACACTAATTTAATAGGTTAATATGACAGGTTATTGTTGATTTAAGTAACTTGGTTCGAACTTATAATTCTGTTAAGAATTTCATCAAAATCATGTACCAAATATTGTCAAAATTGACATAAATTAGTTTTTAAAACAAATATTATATTATTAATTGTTATTTTATTCCTAAAAATCTACGGTTCAGCCAAATGACTTAGATAAGGTTATATATATTAATAATAAACAACTTGGGTTCTTCTGGCTTGATATAGTATGTTTATTAACCATATAGTGTAAGAAAACAAAAAGACATGGTAACAGTTAAATTATTTAACATAGAGTTAAATCTAATTGATAAGGTTAAAATAATAACTTAAATCCTATTGGATGAGAGTATTGCGACCCATCCCCACATTAGATTCGAAATAAGACCCTTTGGAACCATTATAATCCGAATTTGACCTTAATATAAAATAATATTTTGAGATTTTCCTAAGGTGCTCTTCTCCTCCCTTATAAAAGGGCACCTCCTCCCCCTCTTCCTCACACCACTTTGAGTCTTCAATCTCGGCCAACCCCTGCCAATTTCTTCTCTCCGCTTCCCTAGAAACATCCTAGTGGTTCTGGTCTTTTTCAAAGACCCATTTTAGTGCCCTAAAAGGATGTCTCAAAGAAGCACTTCAAAGAAGAGGTAATGTCCGTTTCCGATTCTTTCATCTTTATTTCTTCTTCCACTTCTTCTTCTTTATTTGTTTCATTATGAAGAAATAACATCAGAATCACTCACATACTGATATGTTATTATAAGTATTAACGAACCCTATTTCACCATCTATCCATCCTACGGAAAAAAAAATCATCGTGCGTGCGTACGTACGGAATACCGTCTCCACGCTGTGGTGTAATCTATTTTCTGCCACAAACATAATTGGATGGGTATAATGGTGTAATGAGTAACTATATATGATTATTATAAAGTTATATTGATACTGAAATAGTATACATACACTTCAACACAAGTTCACGATCATGATAATGATATCATCGCTCGTGCGTACGTACGGACTACCGTCTCCACGACGTGATGAGATTCATTCTCCATGTTAACCATTTAAGAATGATTATAAAGTATATATAAGCAATAATAATGAAATATATGACATTATAAATCTACTGGATTTATGTATATATGTATTTCATCTACTTACTTCCATTCAAGACAATAAGGAAAGGAAAACAGTGTTCATGCGTATGTACGGACTACCGTCTCCATGAACGGTGTGTTTCATTTTATTTATCTATCTATTATATATATATACTGAATATATATGATATATAAATCATTTTTTATATTCTGGAAGTAAGTAAATCATGATATAAGTAATATTAATGTCAAGAACAACATGTCCAAACACCTACGATAAATGAAACGATTTTACCCAAAACGCTTCTTTAACAAGGAATTTACAAAAGAACGGGGAATATAAAGTCATAAGTGAACCATATATGATATCATAACAATGTATATGATTCTGTAATAAGTTAATGAAATTATTTAAATCATTATACAGGAGGTTCAGACACTTACGAAGCAAATCGGACTTAAGGTAAGGGAAATATCACAATCTCATTTTTATCTGAGATTGTTTATACATTAGAATTTACTGGGTTGTATTTTATCATCCACATCCATGTTTCCCCAATATGTAATATTATTTCCATCCACCTACAATTGTTTAAATCTATTTTTACCCTTTGGTGAGTTTATAGTAAAATATATGAATGGAATCTTTTGTCGTCTTTAGTACGAGGTACTTTTTTGACTTTTCTGACAAAAGTACGAGAAGAATGTTTTTCTTAACTTATACGGCATGAATGGATTTTTAAAACATTATTTCCAAAAAGATTCCTTTAAAAGTTTTCAAGTTTATTTTTAATCAACTTCTTTTAGTTTAAAATTGTATGACATGTTAAGAAAGAAAAGGTGTTTTTGAAGTAGAAAGGATATTTTCCTCAAGAATAGAGTTCAACTGTTTTATCAAAATTATTTTCCATCTAAGATAATAATGGGTTCTGTTTATATCCCTATTATTACATTGATTTGATTATGTTGTGATGAAATTATTTTTATGAATTCCATTATCGTATATGAATTGTTTTATGATGTCATGATGTTTAAGAGTCTCATTTTTATTACATGGGTTATGCAATGATGTATGATTTATGATTTTGTGGCACACATAAGAATGGTTTCATTATGAGATGGGTGGGACCTATATCTCCCTCCAATGCATTGGGTAAAGATTTTATATCTCATGAGATAGTCATGGCTAGAGCGGTAGGTTATATCGGTTCAGTGAAACATGACTGAAACGTGGAGTGAACTCGGTTCAGAAAGGGACTTTGTCCACTAAGATAGTCTTGGAAATGAGTCTTGACTAATAAGAAATTATTCTCTATGATTATGTGTGTATGCCACAAAGTTTCATTTTTTATGTTATGATTATTGGGATAACATTTCACTACTATGATTTATCCCATGTTATGAAATTATGATCTCTTTTGCAGGTTAAGATTTCCAAAAGATATGTTCTTATGAATATGACATGATTGATATTTCTTTTGTTTACCCTTAATGAGAATTTGAGCTCACCCTTTTATGTTTTCGTTTCCCCAGGACATAAAGAAAGGATTTAGCTTTAGCAAAAAAAAAGATCTTTATGGGAGATGTTGAAGATCTTTCACCACGATTAGAAGATTATATTCCGAGTTTCCAAAGACACTAAACTATTACGGTGCTTTTGTGGGTGTTTTTGTTATGTACTAAGTATTCCACAAAAGTAATGTAATATCCATGTATGTCAGGCTTCATGTCTCTAAAGGAATTCTCTCCAACAAATGTATTTTCATACACCACATAGCATGTATAATCCAAATTAGGCCTTTCATCTAGCCAGTAAGGAATTTTTGGACCTATGATTAAAAACAATTACATTTTATATTAATTTGGATTCCATAATGATATATGGAATTATCTTTTCTCTTGTAAGATTACAATACTATGAATTCAATGGTTACCACTTGAAATACTCCAATTTATTATATCCCCCCTTAACATAGGGAAAAGTAAAACAAGTTTAGGGTTCTAGGGACACCCTTATTAAAAACATATAATTTGTTAAAAACATCTGATATTAAATATGGAGATTTTATCTAAAACTCATTAATGCCTCATGAATATCAACCAAGTATCCATGAATCAATGATTGTTATGTCACTATGGAAAAAATAAAGCTCTTTTTATATTATATGAACTTGAATGATATCCAAGGACAACACAGCCAATTCGACACAGTATAATAAAAACACATCACATTTATATAACTGAGAAATATTTGTTTTCACAAAAATTTACCATTAAAACTGCTCGTTTAGAATTGTTCATATCCAAAAAATTCCAACCATCTTGTCATCATTTATGTCTCATGTGTCGCTCACCTTAATATTACTATTTACTAAACCCAACTCATAATTCAATGAGTAACATGTATGCAGAACTACAATCAAATGAACACTCAACGAAAAATCATTCCTTTTGTTCCCTAATCATTTACATGATAGAAGAAACCTTTGGAGACCACATAAAAAATAGATGTTATAAAAGTTCTTAGACTATTCACATGACCACCTTCATTATAATATATTCCTATAACTATAAGTTCTTATGTATATAAAATTGAATTTCAACATCATAAAAATGCCAATACGTAACCCAAAAATTATTCTAGTAAAAATAATCCATTAAAACTCCTACGATGATGCTAATGATATCTAAACACATAGGACTAGATGACATATATGGAATTCCCTCAAGAAAACACATTGATTATTAAATATCTAACTCATAATATGATAATCTAGAAAACTATGTGAACTTTATTGTAGTTGTTTCATACCCAAAAAAGAATGAATTTCATCTTACTATAATCATATTCAATAAATAAGATCTAGTTAGCCTCCCACAATTCATGATAAGTCAATTAATATGATTTATCTAGGTCTGGCCACCTAGTCCACCTGTTAATCTCATAGAAGTTAAAAACCCACATTGAATAAATCATTATACCATTACATGTCATAGGTTAAAAACATTTAAATTTTTCCCTCACAATGTGTCAAGGATGGTCGACATCATAACAAATACTAATATCTCACACCTGGAGGACCGTTCAACTCTGAGCATTTTCACAGTATACTAATCACAGGATGAAAAAGGCCAAGAAATAAAACCAAGATATGAACCACATGATTGGGGTTTGAGGTATAGTAACTATGTCTCAAACCATCCTTACTAGGGTCAGTACATGTCCAATTCATGGGGGATATGTCAAAATAACCATCGTGAGACATCTCACCATAGATGAAAAAAACATTTCATCGGAATATATCCATTTACATGAATTAATAGCTATGTAGAATGACATAATGTAATTATATGGGAAAAATTAAATACGATTAAACATGAACACATTAAATAAATATTCATATTTTTTCAGTGGAATCATACTATAGGTGGTCCAAATGACAAGTTAGTCATTTCTTCCTAGTAGGATAAATATGAATCTGTATACCTCTATAAGTAATGATTTAAATTAAATAAACTCATTCACCTCTCTCCAGTGGTCTAAAAAAGAGATATTTATTGTAATAACAAAATATAAACCACATATTCATTTACCAAGGGTAAATGACAAACAACTATAAAAAAATCAGAGTAGTTGTCACGACCCGTCCTCGGGGCCTGTGCTGTGACTACCCCAAGCCCACCTTCCATAGGCTAGGGGCTGGCCTCTGGCACCAAAGGCGAAAATACCGATAACTGGGAAGGCATTGCCTTTATAAAAGTAAACAAAACACCACAAAGTACAAGAAGAAGTAAAACACTATGTAAATCTGAAACAAGCTGTGCTGAACGTAAAGGGGCCGGAAATACAAACCCAGCTGTAATGTAAAAGGAAAACGATAAATCAGCCAGAAGGTGACAAGAAGCTTCCGGATCGTCCACCAAGGATCCTACCTGAAGGGTTGGTATAGATAGCGCAGCTCCTGGGTCATCCACCATGGATCCTACTTGAAGGGTAGGTACTGATAGCGCAGCTCCTGGATCGTCCACCAAAGATCCTACCTGAAGGGTATGTACAGATAGCCTCCACAATGCTCTCGCATGTCATCCTCCTCCGAGTGACGCCTTCTCGTGAAGTCCACCACCAGATACTTTCTCGTCGTGAGGTCCACCTTCAGGTACCATCCAGTCCTCGAACACTCGGCCTCTGTATGTGTTGCCCGTCATCTGCAACCAATACAACGAGGTGCGGGCATAGCCCGTGCAGGGGAGAGTATAACGATACTCAGTAGGGACCCCGAGACCCTCATGGTCTCACTCAATCCAACAAGGATAATTAAAAAGAAGATCTCAACAGATAACCTCTTCTTAGGTATATGCCCATACATATACCCACGTTATCAAGTAACCCATCTCAATCATGAGGAAACACAAAGATTATGAAATCAACAGATAACCACTACCCAGGTATATGCCCATACATATAACTAAGTTATCAAGTGACCCACCTAAATCATGAGGAAACACAAAGATTATAGACTCATCTCAAACTTGGATTTAATCATGAAGTCGAAACCACGACTGCTGGAGAACTCCTCCTCTGTCGTGTACAGTGGGTCTGCCGCTACAACCAATCGCGCCCCACTAACCATGGACTATTGTAGTACTCCACTTGTCAAGTACTGTGTGCCTGCTACTAAAACCAAGCGCTTCCCACCATGGGTCTGTCGCTACAACCAAGCGCTCCCCCTCATAGGCTCTAGAGGTAATCCTTAGGTTGAGTACCGCGGTTCTGTCGCTACAACCAAGTGCTCCTCCGTCGTTGGTCTGCCGCTAAAACCAAACACTCCCCCTCATAGCCTCCATAGGTACTCCTTCTGTTGAGTTCCGCGGGTCTGCCGCTAAAACCAAGTGCTCCTCCACTTTGGGTCTGCCGCTACAACCAAGTGCTCCCCACTTGACTCTCCGAAACACACCGATATGATAGATCAGTAGTCGTCAAGTCTCAGCCATCTACTAGGTCTCTGCACTCTGCTAGCTCGTCACCGGGAGGGTCTTCTCCACAAGCTACTGTTCAATACTCCAAGTATCACAAAGTCCCACGTAGAAGTATCTCATAGATCTGCCTCGTCAAAGGGGTCTCAACGCAACAGACGTTGCGTCAGTCGGACGCCCGATCTGTGAGTTACTAGCCTTTTTGTCCTAGGGGCCCGGTTGGTTTTGTGTGCGAACCAAACCAGACATATCTCAGCTGTACCCTGAACTCTCATAGGTAATTCTCATATGGACAATTTCTCAACATGATCACCAACGACGTTGATGGTTCGTCAAACGGACGTCCGGTCTAAAAGTTATCAGCTTTTCCGTTCTAGGGTCCCAGTTGGAATTCTGGTACAATCCAACCTGGACACTATCCAACTGCATCCAAAACTCAGATGATTTATGCCAAATGTTCAGTCTCATCAAGGGGAATCCAACAAAGTCGACGAAACGTCAATCGGACGTCCGGAGCTCAAGATATAAGTGTTTCCGCTCCGAGGACCCGATTGGTTTCATATCCAAACCAACCCAGCCATACTCAAAGTTCTCTGAAAACATGAGTGTAATATACCAAAACGACCGTCTCGATCCAAGGATCGCATCGCAGCTGACGGTTCACCGATCAGAGGTCTGTATCCTATGATATGGGAAAAATAGCGTAAGAGTTCCGAAAGTGGGGGTTTTTGGCCGGGACCGATCCGGCCCGAGACCACCTGAGCCGGCCCGCTCGGGCCAGCCGGCTGCTACCACCACGGAACCGGCATGGACGGTCCCACTGCTCCGACTTCGGCGGCCCGGAACCGGCCGCTGACCCCTGCTCCGCCGCGACCTTGGTCTGTCCGGCGCGGCGCGACGGCGCTGCGCCCCTCCTCCGTGGCCCCACTCCAGCCGTAGTGTTTCTGTGATTTTTCGGCGCGGCGTGATGATGTCGCGACCTTGTTCAACTTCATCTGAGTGGAGCGACGGCACCACGCATCCTTTCCGCATGATCCCGCACGGTGCGGCGACACCACATCACTTTCTTTCAAACCACAACAACACAAGAATAAGGGAGGAGGGTCGGCTGTGTTTGTTCGGTCTGGCCCCCACCCTTTAATCGATAGAAAGCGGTAAAGATTCACAAAGAACGACAATGGAAGTATTCACGAACAAAAATAAAATCCAATATGTTTTTTCCGCAATCAAAAGGAAATTCCAAACCCACAAACAAAAACTTTTGCGGATCAACTTAATAATGAGTTGATCTGCATGCTTGTTTTAGAAGGAAAACAATCATGAGATTATTAATATTTTAAAAATAAACCCCTACCTCAAGAGTTTTCGTCGAATGAGGTTTGTCGCGGAAAGGGATGTCGCAGAATTGATAATCGTGGAAGAAGAGGATCGCTGGCGTTTGTTGATCTCCAAGGAAGGTGTCTTTCGCCGTCATCCGTCATTGGAGGTCGGTGTTCCTCATCGTCGGCGGTGTGTTCTTCGTGTTCTTCGATGAAGAACGAAGAACTTCAAGAATTCTCTTTTTCTCCCAAAAACACAACACAACAAGCCCAAAAATAATAAAATAAGCCACCTCTTATTTTATTAGTTAAGCCTTATGTTTGAAATTAAAAAATTGAATCAATCAATTAATTAAATTAATTGAGGAGTTTAAACCGCCAAATTAATGAGGTGTTGATTATTCAGTTTAAACGCAAGAGTTGACTTACATTTAGAAAGGGGGGTGTGGTTACTTTACCTAATTAAAGCTAAGGGTTTCGTGGAAGTCGAAAAGGTGGGGCTCTTATGGGCCCCACCCCACAAATATCCTACCTAGTGGAGTAGGATATAGTGGGTCCCACTTCAACCACTTAGCTTATGTTAATAAATTAAAATAAAATAAATTGGTTGCCCCATTTTATTTTATTCATTTACTTAACCCAAAAATTTTAAAACCACACTTGAGCAAACGAAAATCTGGAAAAGCTGTTCCTAAGCAATTACTGGCCCTGCGATTCCATCGGTGCCCTCAGATTTCGATTTCGAGCATTGGTTCAAACGTTAGGAAAAACTGCTCATTCGTTCACTGAACTTACCCGAGCCAAACTTCATAAAATTATTCCGGGAACACCGGTCCTCGAAATTAGGTGCCGTTAGAAACCGCGTTCTTGTAATATCCAAAATAAAATTAAGAAAATAATTTCCCTTGAATTTCACAGGTCTTTACAGTAGTAATCTCATCCGTGATAACCGGGAAATCCCACTGAAAAACCTATTCATGACACACCATCTTAGTATCCATGATTTCCATATAAATAGTACTAAATCTCAAGTATAGTAGACAACAAAATCATATTAAAAAGAGAAAATAATTATTTGAAATCACTTTCTAACTTACCTAATTGGATCACTATATAACTAGTGGCCATAATAGTTTTCCACATGACCCCATGCATGCCTCCCTGTATTCCTGTGTCTTACAACTAGCTGTAGGGGTGTATGATGGAATGGTGGACGGATTATACCCTATATATTGGTCTGTAAAATAAGAAATACGTAATAAAACATCATTCATTAAAATAAATAATCACAGTATGCATAAAGAGTGAACATTAATATAAATACAATGAAATTTTATTAAGGATTAAACATCCTAGTTGTGAATTATTGACTGCCCACTAGATTATTTATTGATACAAACTGTTGTAAAAGAGAAATAAACAAATGTCTCTACTACATTTCCAAGAATAATTTCATCCAATATTCTAACACAACTGATCTCTCCTTATCAGCAATGATATTATTGAACATGGCCATATAAAGTTCCTAGAATTAACATGCAAAAGATACGGGAGTATCCTAATTAAATGGTGACCAGAGAAGGTACTGAGTAAAAATCAATAAGATGACACCACATTTCCAAGAAAAAACAATATGAGGAATATAGATTTTTCAGTAAAATGATAAATAAGGGGTTAATTAATAATACATAACAATAAATATACCCAATAAACCATGAGATTTGTGTTGACATCCTTAGTATGTAAAATCTTCTTTTATCAAATTTTCTATAATATCCGAGATCATCAGTGAACAAAGAAAACAATTAACATAATCAACTCGACATTGGAACATTTCCATATACCAAGGTCAAGTGTTATACCATCATTCATTTGGATGGATCACCCATTCTGTGTAGTATCATCCTACCTAAAATAAATATCTAATATCATGCATCAATATTAGAGTGTAATTCCATTATGAAAACACATAATCATAAATATCACCCTATGAAATCTACTAATGAAACATTCTCTCGACCCTTTGTCACCGCCAATAACTATACGACTACACCTCATGCATTGAGTAATCATGTTTATAGACCTTATGTAGACTAAAATTTGAATCCACCCATCATGAGAATCCCCTTAATGCATAACGAAATGCCGTTGTCTGCAACTATGCATCTAGATTGTGGCCTTCAACAAGAACAACAAGTCATAACAAGAACAATCTCAAAGGGTTCATGGGAAATTACACACATAAAAATCAATCATAATAGAGTAATCTCAAAATATATTTTTAAAAAGATAAAAATAAGACATAGAGTCATGTATAACAACATTTAGTCATATTTCATAATGTGAATTTTATCAAACTAAGAATTACCTACCCATTTACATTTAATAATTTTAGGTTTCCCATTTTTAATTATAATTGTAACTAATTCATTTCATTTATCATCTATGATTAAAATAATCTATCATGAAAAAATAATACATTATCATCATGTTAAGACAATAAACTAATTACTCATTTTAAGTAGTTTTGTCAATACGACCATATCGTATGTATTCACTACTATTAAAAATCTTTTCTATAGTGGTCAATTTTTCTAGTTTATGAAAGCATGGAAAAAAATTAAATTCCAAAGAAATAAACATGGTAAAACCCATGTATAAATAAAATTAATATTTAGAAAGGTTTATAGGTTATTTCATGATTATGTTCTCAATATAGGTTCATTTTTTGGAACACCACTTCAGTGGCCTGAAGTACAAAACTAAAGTCCATCTGACCCAAATGGATCCAACAGAAGGTCTATTTAGGTATAACAAATCAATTTATCCAATTGATCAGGTCACAAGCTTGACATTACGGTTCAATAACACATACATCACATAATATTTTACCATTAAATAGATAATTTTATTAATTTTTAATACCACAATCCTCAAATAGAGTTCACCACAAGCTACGAATGATCTAACAGTGCTTCCACATTTGCCATGTCTAATCAGCAATTCCACTATATAGATGAGTTCTTATATCACGAAAAACTAACCCAAATAATTGATTATAATAAATCATGAATTATTTAAATTATCACATGTAACCTCACATTGTATAGGGAAATAAAATGTTTTATCATGATTTATATGACAATGAAGTATAGCTAGAATAATGAACAATATTCCAATGATGATATTATTTCTTCTTCTGAATGCATTCTACATAAAATCTAATTAATAGGTCACCCATGACTGGTTCATTAATTATTTTAGGATACTGTAATACCCGATGATTTCATAGTACGTTATCTTTAAAAAGAAATTTAATAGCTTACGGTACACGCAACACCGAATTCGGGCGCACCACGATTTACCAAACTAGACATTCAAAATGCAGTTATTAATAGTATTAATAGAAATTATGAATTTTTTATAATTCATATAATTTTAGAATCAATATTATTTGTTTCTTAGACATAATATAAGAAAAATTCATTTTTCAGATAAAAAACGTATTTTTTATGAAATAAAATTTTACCATATTTTAATGGTGATCCATTTTTAAAACCAATATCTGACACTATTATTTATTAAATTAAATTAAATTAAAATTTTCTTTTGAAGTGGGACATAATAATTTAGTTTCGCTAAATTTTTGGAACTTTTCTGATAACTTTCATATTTTGATGGACGGGAAAAATACTAAATTTTAATTGAAAACATTTTATAAAATTGGAATAATTTATAGTGGTAAATTTTGAATTTTAGTGGTGTTAAAGTATAATTATATTGTATTATTAGAATTTTATATAATTTAGTTCATTAAATGTAATTTCACATTTAAATTGTATATAAACACATGGTAATATTTTCATGATTTTTTACTTCTTAAAAACCATTCTTCTAGTTTTGAAAATAGGAATTAATTTTAAATTAAAAAATGAAAAAAAATATGTTTTTAAATTGGAAAAATAGACATCATTTTTTATTCATAATTTCAAAATTATCATATGGTGAATTTTTTGTATTTTCCTGATAACATTCAATTTTTGATGAATAGTGAAAAGCACTATATTGTTGTTTAAAAATGCCTTTCACTTAACAAATTATTATGATTATTTAAATTTATATTAAAGTAAAATATGATACATTATTCATATATAATATAAATTTGTTTCATTGGATTCATTTTATAATAATATTAGATTTATAAAATTTTATTGAAATTCTTAACATCTTTTACCCACTTTCTAGGAACATTTTCAAATTTTCAGAAGACATAACTTTACCACATCAGTAAATTGATTAAAAAAAATTAGAGAGACACAGTTGACATCATTATTTAATATTTTTTTCAATATGATGAATATATTTTTGAGTGAATAGTAACTTATGAATTTTATTTACCACAGTTAAATGTAAATAGTGTAATTAAACGAAAAAATATTTTATAATTACACTAAGACATGTGCAAATTCAATTATATATGCCTATTTCAAAAAAATTAACATTTTGAATAATGTATGATCCTTTTGGTCCACTTGGATTGGATAATGACATTAATTATTATTTTATTTAATGTAGAGTTAAAAGTTTAATATTCAAAGTTTAATAAATAAACAATTTTTAATATAAGGTTATACATAAGATTAATTTGATAATATATATTCATTAGAAATAAAATTAAATTAACTATGTCATTGTTTTTTATTTATAATATTTATTCATTAAATAATTAAATTTATTTATGACATAATGATGATGCAGTAATTACCTTCTTATATAATGATTAAAACAATTGATATCATAAATATGAATATAATTATAAATTGAAACTTTAAATGTATTCCAAGAATTAATTAAGATAATATGATATTTTAGGGTATATTAAATAATTTCGTTTCAAAGTGATAATGTTTTTATGACTTTCAAAAAAAACAAATACTAAATAGTGTAAAAATTTACATAAATGAGTTTTTAAAACAAATACTATAATATTAATTGATATGATATTCCTCAAAATAATGTTTTCCACCACAAAACATAGATATGGTTATATATATAAATCATGAACCTCTTGGAGTTCTCTTGTATTTTTATAGAATGTCTATTAACCATTTATTTTTATAATACAAGAATACATGGTAAAAGTAATACTATATAACCCAGAGATAAATCTCAAATATAAGATTAATATGGTGAAATAAACTAAAATGAAACCTATTGGTTGAGATTATTTCGACCCATGACCACCTTATCCTCAATATAAATCTGTTTAGATCTATTTATCTACTGAATATGATTGTATAATAAAATAATATTTCATGATTTTCCTAATGTGACCATCACCTCTCTCATAAAAGGGTACTTCCACTTCACTTAATTTCACACCTCCGAAGCGATTTGCCTAGAACAATCAATGATAAAATATTTTTACAACTACCCCCGCTACATCCTAGAGGCCATAAATTGATGATAAGACATCCTAATGATCCCATTTGATCAAATCCAAAGGATGCACCCGAATAAGATGTAATTACATCATCAACTCTTTCAATGTTCTTTTCTTCTTCCACATCCTCTTTATTTTTTTTCTCCATACAAAATTAATAAATCCAGTACTTTATACATACTGAGATTTTATTACAAATATTTTACGACCATATTCACTAATTTATCCATCTTATTAATAATAAAGTCACCATATGTGCATACGCACGGCTTACCGTCTCCATGTCATTGTGTAGATTGTTATTCAACACTTCATTATTTGGATAAGTATGATCGATGTAAATAATATATATAACATTTTAATGATTATTTATAAATAATATACCATCCATTTACATAATATTTCACCATCAATAGATTTATATAATCAATCGTGCGTACGTACAACTTATGGTCTCCATGACGCGATGAGGTTTACATTCACCATTAAAGGTTGATTATAAATACATATATTATTAATAAGTATGTAATATATGAAATAGTAATTCTACTTGAAATATATATATATAAACACATTTATCTCATTCACATACTTCTGTTCAATACGATATGAAATCGGAAACAACATTTATGCGTACGTATGACCTACTATATCCATAAACGGTGTTTTACATTTCATATATATATATATATATTATACATACATATATTCATAATATATATAATACCAAAATAATTTTTTATATTATTATATCTATTAAATCATGATACAAGTTATATGATCAAGAATAACAAGTCAGAACACGTATGATAAAGAAACAGAATCATACCTGAAATGTTTTTTTATCATAGAAATTATTATTAAAAAGGTAGTATAATGCCATAAATGAATCATGTATGATATCATAAATATTAATATGGTTATTTTACAATTTAATAACATACTATAGTCTTTATACAGGAGGGTAAATGTAACCTCGACCAGAGGAATGTACCGGGTAAGTGTTAATTCCTCAATCTCATTATTTTATATGATTTTTTATGTGTAAATATTAACTGGAAAATTTTTAACATACATGTCCATGTTTCATAAAAATGTTTTTAAAATGAATATTTTAATGTTTTGTGGAATATAATAATTATAAAGAACATCCTTTTTAATGTTTTAATTATATATTTTTCTAATTATTTTTAATTAATGTAAATGTTTTAGAAATTTATTTAAGAATTTATTTATACACATATGATTGTTTTAAAATGTTAAGTTCATTAAATAGTTTTAAAATGGTATGTGAATCATTGATTCAAAAATATATTTTAAATTTTTTCCTTTATAAAATTGTGACATTTAAATTATTTAAAAAAAGGTGATATTTCTCTAAAAGTGTTTTATTAATCATTTTTATCTATGTCAACATCCTTTACTAGATATTATTCTTGATTGAGTTGATTTGTTGTAATACAAAATTATTTATTGTATTGAATGAGTTATGATAATTTTTATTGTGTATGTTCTATTTTTAAACCATTCATGTTTTATGGGTAATGTATTGACATTTTTTATGCTAGTTTTAAAATGATTATTTATGTTTTCTTTCATCATTTTCATATGAAGAATGTATTAGACCTAGTAATTGATGGGTGGAGACGGTTATAGCTATTCTATGCATAGATAAATTTTATGAGATGAAATTATGTCTCGGAACAAGGCCATGAAAAATGTATTATTTGTAGTTTTGGAACTAGGCCTTGACTATGTGGTTATGATTTCCGGTATTATGCATTGCCATGTTTTGAAATATGTTTTTACATGTGATTATTCGACTAGTATAATAACCATATTAATGTTTATATGGTAATTTAAGATTTATTTTTTGCATATTTTGTTAATATAGATATTTTAATGGATACTGTTTTTATTACGCATATTTCCTTTAATTATTATAGCTTCTGCTAAATTATTTACCTATACTGAGTATCTAAGCTCATCCCTTTCTTATGTTTTATATTCCCAGGATTCCAGGAAATGTATTCTGATTGATACGAAGGGTTATGCTAGGGAAATAATTTAATTATCAAAGTATTATTTGTGTTGTGTTTATTTCTAGAAATTTTAATGTAATGTTCATGTATTTAATCGATTTTACAAGATTGATAAACGGATTGGTCCTTCTAGACATGATTCATTGTAATCATGCCAATGTATTAAAAAAATGCACCTGCTCTGGGCTTTTGTGGTTGAGGCGTTATTGTTGGTATCAGAAGATGTATAGTAAAATCATTGGAAACTAGATTTAGATAAACTCTCATTTGAGAATGTAACCCTAATATAGAAATTGAGGATTAGTATTGAAACAATTCATATAATTTTGGTAATGTAGATATTTTTTGGATTTTCCAAGAAATAAATCCCTACATTGATACGAGCAGATAAAGACGTCTCTAGAACATATCTATATAGTATTGAATGCTCTGTCAATGAGTTTTGGTCATAACTTGGGGTATCTTGGTACATGACAATGGGCCTTGTTTCAATCATAGTAATGACACTCCTAGAGGATATTCTTAGGATAATTCACATTTTATTTAAAAATCGTTATGAATGATTTATTAATAAATACTTCCTCAACAAACCATTTTTTATGATTATGTATTATTTTCATAAACATTTCAATTTATGTTCGGTATTTTACATGTTTGGAATTATAAATTGTGCTTCATAAACTAACCTAGTGATGGCCATTGTTTAGAAATGGTGCCCAGTAGAAGGAATGTGAACTTGAGTAATACACATGATCCAAAGAATAAGAAGGATCATATCATACATGGTATTAAGACAACATTTATAAGGGAAATGGTCTTCCACATATCCACATTATATGAAGAAATAATATCATGTTTTAATAAGATATGTACATAAATATCTGTGTCCTATGGATTTGAAGGGAATTAGGAAACGATGTGGATGCTACAGATAATGATAGATAAAGGGATGAATGAAAATAAGGATTTTCCCACATGTGATAAATTTTGAATGAATCACCTTGGTAAATGCATGATGGGAATGGGAGAATGTTATAAGTGTGAAAAAAGGAAACCACTTTTGTGATTGTGAGGGTATGAAAATGTTTTCAACTGTATAATACTTCATCTAAAAGGATTTTTGACACTACGTGAATCAATGTCCAAATCATCAAAGCATGCCCCAAATGATTCTATTGGATAACAATCATGTTATGATACAAATTTTGATGGAAAACAATGACTAGTTTTCTTATGTGGTTATTAATGAATTATTTCATTTGTGAGGTTTATAAATGATATACTAGTTATATGAATTATGAAAAATAAATAGGTATTATACTGCAGTGCTGTTTCATTGAGGATTTTAGATTATATAGTTCTTAGAAAAGTGACTCAAAAGAAAGTTATTGTTTTTGGAAAATATATGAATTACTGAAATATAAGACTCAATATTATTTTGATACAATGTTTGTGATTTTTGAATAATATATGACTGATTTGGAAAAATCATATTCGATATTCTTGACTACCATGAATGTAGTTAAATATTTTTTTATTCTATCATTGATGGAATTTACAACAGTTTTGGATATAACGAGTATATCCAATATTCTATATGGTATAAGAGAGAATTAATGTAATCAATATAGTTTTATGGTAATTCTTGTTGTCACCGTGTTTTAAAAGAATACATGATTAATGCATTCACATGTTATTTGGTGGAAATATATATCTTCATTGAGTTTACCTTCTATATAAATTTTTTATTGGGAGTTTGGACAGAAGAATTTTGGATAAGCCTAAAGGTTGGAATGGATTTTGTTTTACATTGGATTCAATTTTTATGGTTAAATCATTTCTTGAGATTATTTTTGAATTGTTATAAAAAGGGAAACCTAGAGGTCGGGCAACAACCAGTCGCGTCTAGCAAGGCCGGGAGACATGAACCCGCAACTGAACGACAACAAGGGTGCATCACCTACCCCTGGAATACATGATGTCTATGATTTTATAATGTAGAATTTTTAAAAGGTATTATTGATGAATTATAAATTAATTTTTTTGGAACCCTATATAATTAGGATACATAGATTATTTTGGAGTCTATTATCATTTGGAGTGAAAAATGAGTTTGTGGTAGAAATTATTTAATGGATGGAACCCTACATGTCAATAATATTTTTTTCTTTTTATTATATAAATAAATTTATTCATAAACATTAGGTATGAGATCATAGAACCAAAAATATGTTATCTTAATACATTATGTTTTGTTGAACCATTGAAATTTTTAATCATTTAGTTTGATGGCTTTGAGGCCTCAATTTTAAACTTCTTTGTAATTGATGACCTCAATAAATCACTATAAATATTTATGTTTTCTCCAATTATGTTTCTATAATATCCACCCATATTTTCATATTTGAAACCCTATTTTTTGGGTCACTTTTTCATTTACCATTCCCTCTTATTATGACTAAAATTTATTAACCGTATTTAGGATGTGGGTTTTCCATAGTGTTATTTTCTATTTCAAATTATTTATTTTTGAAGAAAAATTTCCACTTGCGAGAATGAAATTTATTGATGGAGGGGAGAATGTAAGACCCCAAGATTTCATAGAACATTATCTTTTCAAAGTAATTCAATAGCTTACGCTACATGCAACACCGAGTTTGAGAACACCATAACTTACCAAACTGACCATTCAAAAGTCGGTTATGAAAAGTATATAATGAATTTTGAATTATATATACTCCTTATAATTTTATATTCCACATTTTGTGTTTTGTATACATCATATAAGTACAAATTCATTTTTTCAGATAGAAGAAATATTTTTCAAAAAATGATATTTTACAACCTCTTAATGGAGAACCATATTTAAAACCAATATTTAACACTTTTATATATATTGAATTTAATTAAATTTAATTCTTCATTCGATGTGGGATATAAAAAATTATTTTTGATAATTTTTTTTGTTCTTTTCTAATAACATTCATATTTTGATGAATAGTGAAAAATTGTAATTTTTAATTGAAAAGAACTTTTTTATTAAAAATAATTTATTATTTTAAATTAATAATTTGGGTGTTTTTAAGTTAAAATTAGATTAAATTTTTATCATTTAATATAATATAGCCCATTGGATGTAATTTCACATTTAAATCATACATAAACACATGGAAATCTTTTGATGGTTTTTACTTCTTGAAAATCAGCATTCTAGTTTTAACGATGAAAATAAATTTTAAATTAATTAATGAAACTCATATGTTTAGAATTTGGTAAAACAGACATATTTTTTGGATTTGGGATATCATAATTAGATTAGGGTGAAATTTTGGTATTATTCTGAAAACTTTTAATTATTGATGAGTAGTGAAAAACACTATGTTATTGTTTAAAACATACTATTATCTAAAAATTTATTATTATTATTAAAATTATTATAAAGTAAAAATAGATACATAATACATATATTAGTTCAATATAATCCATTGGATTCATTTTATTATAATATTATATTTATATAATTTTAATGAAAATTTTATGTTCTTTTACTTCTAGGATCATTTGAAAATTTTCACAAAATGTAATTTTACCGCTTATTTGAATTTAATTACAAAAGTCCGAGAGACACAGTTGATATAAGTAATTAAAACTTGGTTCCATACGATATAAATAATATTTTTAAAATAGTAACGTTTGAATTTTATTTACCACGGTTGAATGTAAATAGTGTAATTAAGGGTAAAAATGATATAATAGTTACCCTAACACATGTCATAATTCTATTGGATAAATGTATTTCTACCAAATTTATAATTAGGAATAAAATATGATTCTTTTGGTCTACTTGGATAAAATTAGGAAATTTATTATTATTTTATTTATAGTAGAGTTAAAAGTGTAAAATTTAATGTTTAATAACTAAATCATTTTTAATATAGGGTTATACATAAGATATATTCTACTATAAATATTATTTATAAATATTAAATGCATATTTTACATCATGTTATTTTATTTATAAATTTTTGACATTATTTAATTTAATTTATTAATGACAAAATGATCATTTTTTAATTACCTTTTTATTGAATGATTAAAATAATTGATTTTATAAATATTAATATAATTGTAAATTGATATATTTTATGTATTCCACCAATTTTATAGGTAAATATGACCTGTTGGACTTTATTAAATAAATTTTCTCCAAAGTGATAAAGCTGTTATGACTTAAAAAAATCCAAATTCTAAATACTGTCAAAATTGACAAAAATGAGTTTTTAAAACAAATAATATATTATTAATTGAAATAATATTTCTAAATAACTATGATTCATCCAATGGACAATAAAAAGCTTAGGTATATTTATATAATGAACAACATGGGTATTTCTTGGCTTTTTATTTTATTTTTATTAACCATTTATTATAATAATACAAGAATACATGGAAAAAGTTAAACTATTTAACTAAGAGTAAAATATAAATGATAAGGATATTATGGTGACCTAAACCTATCTACAACCTATTTTTAAAGGTTTTCGACCCATCCCCTCAATATCCTTGAAATAAATCATTTTGGAGCCATTATAAACTGAATATAATTGTATAATAAAATAATATTTCATGTTTTTCATGAAGTTACCATCACTGATCTTATAAAAGGGTACATCCCATTCTCTTAATTTCAGACCTGCAAAGCCAAATGTTTCGGCCAATGCCTACTAAAATATCCTACCAATTGCCAATAAATCATTCTATAGGCCAAACATTGATCCAAAGCCTAAATAAGGAGCCCTTTTTAACAAATCTAAAAAAAGAACCTGAAGAAGAGGTAATTACTTCATTACATCTTTCATTGTTATTTTCTTCATCCACTTCTTCTTTATTTGTTGTTTCCAAACTAAAATAATAAATCCATTTCCTTTCACATACATAGATTTTATTAAATATATGGTGGAACCATTTTCATTATTTTATCCATCCTATAAATTAAAAATTATCCATGCGTGCGTACGTACAACTTAACGTCTCCATGTCGTGGTGTAGTTTGTTATTCAACACTTAATTATTTAGATGGGTATAATAATGAGATTAATTGATTTAAATAATAAATATAACATGAAAATTATTTTTTATATATAATATACCATCCAATTACATATGGTTCCACCTTCAACAGGTTGATATCATCGCTTGCACGTACGTACGACTTACCGTATCCAAGACACAATGAGATTCACATTCACCATTCAATGTTGACTATAAATATGAATATTATATATAAGAATTTAATATATGAAAAAATAATGCCATTGGATATATATATATATATATATTTATATTTACATATATCTTATTCAATTTTTTCTATTTAATATAATATGAAAACAGAAATGACATTTATGTGTACGTATTGCCTACCCTCTCCCTAAATGGTGTTTTCCATTTCATATATATATCTATTATAAATCCTTATATTCTTAATATATATGATAAATAAATAATTTTTTATATTATCGAATAAATTAGATAACGATATAAGTTATACGATCAAGAAGAAAAAGTTTGAACACGTATGATAAAGAAAGTGATTTTTTCACGACATGTTATTTTAAAATAGAAATTTTTAATAAATTGGTTATATAATGGCATAAATGAATCAGGTATGAAATAATAAATAATAATATGGTTTTTTTATAAATTAATAACAAACTATTTTCATTATACAGGAGGATAAACGTACCATTGAGCAATAGAATGTACAAGGTAAAGGTTAATCTCTCAATCCCTTTATTATCCGAGATTGTTTATGTGTAAGTATTTATAGATAAATTTTATCATCAATGACCATGTTTCATAAAAATGATTTCAAAATTAATATTTAATTGATTTTTGGAACATAAAATTTAACAAGATCATCATTTTATAGGTATTAATGATTAAATTTTCTATATCTTTTGAATAAATGTCAATTTTTTTAAAATTATTATAAGAATTTATTTATATTGACAAGATTATTTGAAAATTTTAATTTTTTTAAAAATATTCCAAGTGGTTTGGGATGATTTGATTTAAAAATCCCATTTAACTGACTTTCTTTATAAATTTTTTACTTTTAAATGATTTTAAAAAAAGGGAGATTTTTCCCAAAGAGTTTTACTGTTCATATTCAACTATATAAAAATCATTTATTATATATTATTATATATTGAGGTTAATTTAATATAAAAAAAATATTCCATATTTTACTGAATGAGTTATGATATGTTTGACTAAGGATGTGATATTTTTATTCAATTCATGGTTTATCGTTAAAGTATGGACATTTCGTATTCTTTGTTTAATATGAATGTTTTTGTTATGTATCAACATTTTCATATGAGGAATGAATTTGACTTACTATGTGATGGGTGGATCCATCTCTAGCTCCTCGATGCATTAGTATGTGAAATGAGACAAACTACTATCTTGGAAGAAGGTCTTGAAAAAAATTTTATTTTTAGTATTAGAACGAGTCCTTGACTATGTGGTTATGATGTCAGGCATTGTGCATTCCCTCATTATGAAATTAGTTTTTACATATGACTATTAGACTAGTATAATATCTATGTACATGTTTACATGGTAATATATGATCTAGTTTTTCATATTATGTTAAAGTTAATGTTTTAAAGGCTGTTTTTTTATTACAAATCTTTATGTAAAATTTTATAGCTTCTGGTAAATTATTTACATTTACTGAGCATCAAACTCACCCCTTTCTTATGTTTTATTTTCCTAGGATTCTAGGAAGTGTATTATTATTGATATTAAGGGTTAATATAGAGGAATAATAACGTTATAAATGTATTATTTATGTTGTGTTTTAGGTTATAAATTGAAATGTAATGGTCATGTATGTAATCTATTTTCCAAGACTTCAAAACAGATCTGTCCATCGGGACTTGATTCTATCTAATAATGAAAATGTATCAAAATAATGCACCGAATTCGGTTTATATGTTCAGGTAATTTAATATACTTTTTTGCTAATACTAATGAATATATTACTATTGATAATGTAGAACCATCTCAATAACATTTCCTCCTAACACATGACAAGAATCAATAACTTATTATTTATAAAAAATATAAGTAATTAATTGATTAAATTTATTGGTTTTATGATTATTTTAAACTCAATTGGATACTCCAAAACACAATTTCCTTCATCATTAAAGATAATTCTACTATAGACAGAACCCTACATCTAGGATTAAAAAATTCCAATTAATTATACCAATTCATCAACTGAGAAAAAAATTTAAGGAAGACCCCCCTTTGGAATATTCAAAATAGAATCATACCACAATGTATTGACACATGAATAAGAATTAAAATCATCCCAATATTCCTTATTTTAAGGAAGAATGGAATATTTATTGTAAACTGATGATTCACTATCAAATTTCAAAATCAGGATTTATAAATGATAAAAACATGGAAAGGATTTCATAAAAAAATGAATCATTAAAGTACTACAATGTATATGATTCACTATGAGAAAACATTTCCAACTAATGATGATTTAATAAAAATAGATATTAGTACACAAAACATATAAATCTTCATAAAAAACACTTTTTTATTCGAATTTTTGAAATCCTTATTTCTGATTTGTATATTTTGAATCAACTCATCCACCAATAGAGAAAATTTAAATTCTGAATAAAACTCTCAATGAGAATGGATGTGGTTTAGTAAAATGACAATAAATAATGGACTTGATAATAATTACTATTTTTTAAATATGCAATTTATACTTCTAAAAATCATAAATTTATCATCATTTTCAACTTCCAATATTCCATTTATTAATTAGTATGTACTATGAATATTCTAAAGATAGTTTCTCTCATAAGAAAAATAAATGATTTCATGGGATATCATTAACAAATTCCCTCCTATCTCTAATTAATTCCAATGAATTAATAACATAAGGTAATGTAAAAATATTATATAATTTAAATATAAATTAATCATATGTGTTCAAATATTAACTTATTTGTGGAAAAACCATTTCCCCAAGTTAATAAAATGGATAAAAATTATATAAAACCACACGGGAATGAATTTTGATAGTTAAATAATATAAAATAATATTTCATGTGTAATTAATAAAAAAAATATATCAAAATTAAAATATATATTTTGAATAATTACAAAAACAATTAATGTAATACCATTATATATTTACATCCCTCAACTAAATGCACAAAGATTAAAGTTTATATAGTCAATTCATTAACATATCCGTTAAATAAAATAATGAATGATATGTGACAACCTTTCAACATATGAAATGTAAAAGGAATGTATTAAAAATTTTATATAAATTTTCACGATATTTATAATGGATGGAATGTGAAGATGACTCTAGTGACAAATTTCATATTTCATAAAAACCATTATATATGTTATCTAGAGAAGGAAGGTGGATAACTAAATATTACATAATAATCATAGTGACTATTTGGTATTATAATAGTAAAATTATATATTATTATCAATGTACTAAGAATAAGGTAGGGGTGAGTGGTAATTTTAATGTTTTGGGGAATCAATTAAATAATGTAATTGAGGTCAATATTCTTCAATTTTATAAACCACTAAAATGGGAGTAAAATTATTCAATATGGACAATAAATAAAATGTTAATTATCCCAAGTATATACAATGGTTTTTGAAGCTTTTTTGTCTAATCATTGCCCAATATATGATTTTCTAATGTCGTTATTATTTTGAAAATCAACTTTACCTTTTCAGAGTTATTACCCATAGGTTCATCAATTCCACCATTACATCTAAATGAAAGAATAAAGATAAATAATTAATTGAAAGGAAACCCAAAAACTATTTAATATACGATTTTTATGATTTTTTTGGCATATTTATGGTTTCATAATAAAATTTAATAATAGTAAATATCATTTTTAATATATTTAATGGGTGATTGTTTCATAGAATTAAAATCTTGATGACATTACAATAATTATTTATATCTAATAATTGACGGGGGAAGAATGAGATCCCATATGTCGATATAAATTATGGTATATGAAAAATTATATAACAATAATTGATAAGTTCTCACTCATAAACAAAATATAAAATGGTGGATACAAAAATTTAATAAATAACAATGAAATATATCTAAATGAAAATATAACAAGAAAATTATAATTTAAAATGAATAAGAAGAATTGGAAACCATTACATTTATATATTTTTTCTAATTCATGGGAGTAATCATTAATTAGGTGAATTTTCATATACCACAATTTCATTAATTAATTTTTTATTTTCAAACTCACAAACAACCTCATTTTTTTATTTCATAAAGTTACTCTATGTATATATTAGGAAAATTAAATTTTGGAATTACTACTTTTATCATATAATAATTATATATTTTAATAAATTGTATTATTATTTTCTTGAAAAGATATTATGGTTTTATTATTTTTAATTATTTCAACACATTTAATACCCTACATTATTAGAGGAACATATTGTTTGTGAACCATACATTGAAAATAAAATAAATTTATAAACCCCAAATTTTGGAGTAAACATATGGTTCATCAAATTTATTATTGGAATCAACGATATGTTTGATGAACTATAATATGATTCACCATAAATAAATTTGAAATAATACATATAATAACAACAATACTTTTTCCCTATGTTGAAAAACCATATATTTAATTTGGTTAGACTATGAGTTTTAAATTATAGAATATTTTCATGATTTATTCAATAAAAATCAACATATAATATTTTTAATTAATTTTATTTAATGAAAATTTAATTTTTTCCAATTTATTGGATTGAATTATTCTATCTTCCAATGGAAGTTGTTGTTTTTATATAAACGTTTACATTAAATTGATAGTATTTTATAATGCCTATTTTTCTATATCTCATTGAATTGAAGAGATCTTATATCCTATAAAAAGTTCAACACATTATTCATCTCAGTATAAATGTTTTAAAATTTTATAGTAAATTTTTTATATCAACTATATTTTTATGAATATCTACAATTTGGAGGGATACTTGTTTTGAATAATATGTGGGTGATCATTGTGGTGTTTTGCTAAAGTTTCATCTTCTCATACATAGTCACAAAGGGGGATCCACTTATTTTTTTGATCTTGATATATCATTTTTTCCATTTAAATTAGTATAAGTACATATTAAATTCTTTTCATTTGGTTTCAACTACATACAGTTCGTTTTTGATGAACCTTGAAATGAAAATATCTAGTGAAAATTACTAATATTGCCAACAGATTTTTCTTAGAGTAGAATAAAGGATATCTATGCTCCAAATGACTGTACATAATTGTGTTGATTATATCTATTTTAGTGCATATTAATCATATTTAAGAGTAGTGTAATGAATCTGTTTAATAAAATTTGGATGTATTCAATTTATCATTTTTTAAAGGTTACTATAAACACCTCTTTTGTATTCATCATCTTTCATACAATAAGAAATGTTGAATAAAAGGTAGGTATCAATGGGATATATTTTTTATATTAAATACAAAATGTTTATATTGATTCAATGGGATACTTACTAATGGTGTCAAATACTGGAATAAAATTTTAAAATGTGAATTATACAAAAAAAATGATGTTTTATCAATAGTATTAATCAAATTGATATATTCATTTTGGCTCTAAAAAATAATTTTTAGGGATAAAAACTATGAAAAATCATAATTAATGATCATATATAATATATTTGATTCATTCATTCTCATTATTTTAATGGTGATAATTATGGTTTCATGGATTCGACCATGGTTATTTATTTGTAATATCATAAAATATTTGTTTATTTGGATGTAATGAATCATAATGACCATATAAATATTATCCAAGGATGTATAATGGTTATTAAGAGATATATTATGTTCTTAAGAGGATATAAATGTTTTATATTAATTATTGATTTAGACATGGTGACTTATATCATATTTCACAATATTTTACATCATATAAGATACATATAAAATAATAGTTTCATACAAAGGTATTATAAATTTAATAAAATTTTGTTATAAAAATATAATATAATGTTTGAACCCATTACTATGTATGATTGTAAAAAAATTATATTAATTGGATTTTGATAGAATCTATAAAAGATATTTATTTGATAGAAACATCAATTTTTGAATTTGATCTTGTGTTAATTATGGAATCATGCATTTTAATTGCATAAATTTTCATTACATTATACAAATAGCTAATATTTTAATGATTAGTTTTTGGGATAGTTATATAATACATGATGACAAAAAAATTTCAATTCCACTTGAAAGGATTATTCAAGGTTTATATTATTAATATTTATTTCATTTAATATCATGGAAAAATACCACATCGTAATGGGTGACAATAAGTCCCAATAATGGAATTCATGGGAATAATTTTACATGTGATCTTGAATAAAATCATTAAGAACGCGATGAATATCATTTTGGAATGAAAAAAAGAACATGACACGTATCAGAAATAAAATAACATGAATCATAATACTGAAATTTTTCTATAAATTTTATTTTATTCATTGATAAGCATATCACCAATCTTTGCCTTCGAGGTGTCATAAAAATTAATATGGTAATTTACCAATTCATTATAAAACATTCCATATATAGATATTAAATTCATTACCCAATTAAATTGAGTGTTATTATGAAAAACCTATAATATGTATTAATTAATGTGATCTACTTATGTAAGAATATAATATTTCATAAATAACACATGGAAAATAAAATAAAGGATTCTCATAACAAAATCATTTAATTTTAAATAAAATTAACGAAAGAAAATGTATTTTTTCATTATTAAAATTAAAAAAAAATAGGTTTTCAGGTATGTAATTAATAGAATTAAAATATATAATTTTTATATATATAGGAATACCCCTCTAAAATTAATAGGTTTGGGTATTCATAAAAAAATAAGAGAATTTATTTAGAAATAGGGATAAATTTTGAGATGAAAATCCTAATAACATAATAGTTTTGAAACATGGTTTAAGAAAACATTTAAAAGATCGTTGAGAAGGGTAACCCATTAAAAAATGACTCAAAATACAGTAAAGGCATAGAATAAAATGGAAATAATAATATAGTCTAGAAATTAGTAACACATACAACAACAAAAACTGATATTTAAAATGAATATACAAATTGAGATTTCCCTTACCATGAATAGAATCTCTTATTACCCAATGATTTGGACTAATGGGTCTAGAGAACATATTGGAAGGAATTCTTGGGAGGTAAAACTATCATATATTTTAGGAGTATGAATTGTTAAGGAATGAAAATGGATAAATGGTTGTGTATAAATAGGAAAATATCAGGATTTGAATATTAACTTCCTTGGACACGGCGGTAGTGGTAAATTCAAAGACATTGGATTTCATTTGGTATATTCCCATGTTATTGGTCATATTAGATACAAATTATTTTATTTTAATAAAAAATATTCTAAAAACATTTCAAGTATATATTTCATTATTATGGATTCATTAATCATTCTATGAAACTCGAAATGTATTATTACTATTTGTGAAAAATTAATGTATTTTAAAAAATTACAATAAATTCTTCCTATCCCAATTTATATGAGATTATTTTGAAAATAAAACTAATTTTATCAAAGTAAAACTCTAAATACTATATTATTTTTTAAAATTAAAAAAACATTTGTTATTTAAAATAAGAGTGTATAGAAAATTCATAGTGAAATTGCATAGTGAAATTTCTATCACTAGAAAAAATAAATTTATTATCATTTTTAAAAAATATGAGTGATTTGATCATTATATTTAATTTAAATAAAAAATAATCACAATATATTATTTTATTAAAATTATTATAATTTTTTTAAGGGAAATTTATGTAAAAAAATGTAAATTTCGGAAATTCCAACCATATCTTACTAAAAAACAATTCGAAAAAATAGAATTGATGGAACCATAGTTTTATATATAAAATTAAATTACACTTTATATAACAACGAAATCGAATCATATCCTATTATAACAACCAAATAAATCTTTATTTTAATGTCTTTAATGGTGATAAATTCTTTGGGCGACTCAATTAACATTGCCCAAGGGGTAATTTTACCTGTCCTGAGATTTTACAAAATGTGATTTCATTAGAGATCAACATTTTTAAGATCATCATGGGTGTAGTCAAGAGCTAATCCTAGTGATTCTACATTCCTCCCATGTTTTGGAAAATGGAATTCATATGGAAAAACTCAACTAGGTGAGGCCATCGAAACTTCTTTTCTACCTTAAATTTCATTTATTATTTCTACTTGTAAAGAAATAATTATAGCATTAAAATAATTAATAACAGTATACTTTCAATCACTCATATAGACCAATGGTTATATAACTATCAAAACCCAATGGTCACAATTCAAATTATAGTCACTTCATTATTTAGAAGATATATTTTTGTTGAGTTCACAAAAATTATAACACACATTTTTATGGAAAATATATTATGAAAAATTATAGGATCATTACATTCTTCACTAGTTAAGAAATCGTTTCCCGAAATTTTCAAATCATTTAATTTTTTATGTAAACCGGTTGTAATGTTTTTCCCATTATTTCCTCCAATTCCCATCTAGATTCTTTATATTTGTGGTTCTTTCATAATAATTTTTTGATTTGGGTAGTCTTTTGTGTATATGGATATATCTACGCTGTAAGATCACCACCTACTTCTCATCATAAGAAATTTAATATTTCTTTTATTCAACATCAAAATTGCATGCTTGTGAATTTTTAGTTATATTCATCCTCTATACTGTCACATCGAATACCTCAGGAACACAGTCTATAATTGGATTAAGTGAATGTTGATAGGATATTACTCCTATGCGATCAATTATTTCATAGGGTCAAATGTATATAGGGATACGATTCCTTTTCCTTCCAAACTACATGACTCTATTCCATGAAAAAATTTTATGGGACACATTGTCTCCAAAATCAATCATTAATTCCATTTAATAGATGTTTGAAAACCTATTTTTCCTACTCTGAGCAGCATTTAAGTTTTTTTGATGAAATGGACAATTTCTATCATCTCTTGAACAACATCAGGATAAGAATCATTATCTCACCATATTAATCAGAACAATTATGACTTATAAATTGTTTTCAATATATTTCTTTATAGGATTCCATTAGAATACTCAAATGGATGTTTTGGTTATGTGGGAACACAAATAAGGTGTATCTTGATCACATCCACCATTAAAATCCATATATAATTTTCATGTCATGTACCTGAGTGTCTAAATAGTCCTTTAAGATTTACCATTAGTGTGGGGGTGATAGGTCGTACTAAAATTCAATTTGGTACTTAGATCTTTTGTAATACTTCTACAAAATTATGACGTCAACCTCAGATCATGATCATAGATGACGGAGAGTGGTACACCACACAATAATAAAAATTTATATATATAAATATTGGAATGTTTTTTGATAGATAAATATTATTTAATTCAGATAAAAAAGTAATGTTTTGGTGACATTTCCCACTAAAAGCCTTATCACATATTTTATTTTGGAATTTTTTAGGAGACTAGTGACAATTTACATAGTGATATTGTCCCACTTCCATGGTGGTATGGGTAGTGGTTGTAATACACCTTTATGATGTTGTCATACTTCCATCACATTTTGACACACCAGGAACTTTATATTATAGTCTGATATCTCCATTTTCATGTCATCCAATCAATATTTTCATGAAGGTTCCTATACATTTATGTGCTTCTAGGATGTATAAGGAAAGTGGATCCATGAGAATCATCAATCATATCATTCTTTTTTTATGGAATCGGTGGATCAAATCGCCTTTTATGTAATTTCATTACACATTCATGATTAATATTGAGCTCAGGAATCTTCCCAACATTCATATCCTCTATCTACCGTTTAAACAAATGATAATCTCTAGGGTATTTCTTGCACATTTCAATTAATGATGGTTGTGAAATCATTTGTGATAGGTTTGATGATGACCCTTTATTTATGATTCCCATATCCAGTTTTACTATGCCATTGACCAAAGGATCTCCATAAATCCTCATCATTTACAATATAAGACTTCATTTACTAATTAATGCATCAGTGAATTTTTTCTCTTACTGGGTGAAAATAAATTGAATAATTATATTGATTAAGAAGTTACAAATATCTCTTATATCTTACATTCAATTCATTTTTGCGTTAAAAATATATTTATCATAGATGGTTAGTGTATATATTACATTTCCCCCAATATTGAATGCACCTCCATTTTTTTCAGAGAAAAATACCATAGATAGCTCTAGTTAATGCATAGGATAATATTTCTCATGAGTCTTCAACTACCGAGATGTATTAGAAATCACCATGTCTTATTGTGTGATGACTCACCAAATCCATTTTACATATGCATTGCTAAAAAATAATTCTCCAATTAATGGTATTGTCAGCATGGTTACAATAACCAATATATTCTTAATATCATGGAAATATTCTTCACAATCCTTAGTCTTGAAGAACAAATCATGTTTTTGAGTTGGCTGTGTAAGTGGATTGGAAAGTCATGAATAGGTATTCACAAACCTCTAATAATATATGATTAATACAAGGAATCTATGAATCTCAACCACTATTTTTGGATGAGTCCACTCATACATAACATATTTTTATAGGATCAATTGAGATTCCTTAAGTGGTTACAATGTGCCACACATAATAATCTTTTTTAACTAAAATTCACATTTCATGAACATTTTATATACATTATCCTTTTTATAGTTTTCAATGTAACCCTTAGATTATCCCCATGCTCCAAAAAAAATTCGATTATATCATAATATTATCAATAAAAACTACCACAATGTTATAATCATAACCCTTAAATATATCATTCATGAAATCCATAATAATAGAAGTAAAATTAGTCAAGATAATGGTCCTAAAAAGAAAATAAAAATTCCCAAATATTGATCAAAAATAGTTAATTTGAATATATTAATTATTCACCCTCAATTGATGATAACATGATCCAAGTTAAATCTTGGAAAATAATTGATACTCAGAAATCTAGTAAAATAAATCAACAATTCTTGGAATATTTTACATTTTATAAATTTTGATCTCATTTTGTTTTCTATAATTAATACATATCTGCATTAGTCAATCATTCATCAAAAAGAGTAAAGCTTCTCCCCAAGGAGGTAGACTGGGTAAGATAAACCCTATAGTGACCATAGAATTTTACATATAACATTATATGATTTTAAGAATAATTATACACTAGAGTACAAGCCATGGATCAAAAATATAGTGTTCTGGAAGAATATGTACCAAAAACAGAAAAAATAAAACTATGGAAAACTTATTTATTTAATTATCGAAATCATCTTGTATCTTCCGTTGATATCGTTCATCTACATAGGGTACCCTGGGGATCACATGTATGAAGGGATAATCTAAAATTGCAGAAATTTAAAAACCTATGAATAATTCTTTAGAACAAGGGTTATGGATTAGGACACAATGATTTAAAATGGCATATAGAATCATAACATATAAACATGGGATCATAAATAAATTGAATCATAGAAATGCGGAAGCAACATAAATCATGTAATTACATGAGCTAATGATAATTTCACCTTGAGGATCATGAGTTAAGGTTAACCACATTGAGCGTTGAACATGGTATCACAAGCCAATGCTATAAGTGTTTTTAGAAAAAAAAATTAATATAAACATTGTTTTGAAGTTAAAGGAAAATATCAATGGTCATTCAAAACATAAAAGTACATGATCATTTATAAATAATCATATGTGAACAAGGACGGATTTAATAATAAAATTTGTTTTTATATAAATATAAGTATCTCTTTAAAATAGATTATATTTTGTACTTGATGATTGGTAATAATTTGGAAAGTTCCCATTAAATGATTTTTCTTCACGAAAAATATTGATGAGGGAATCATTTGAATAAATATATTTCCCCAAAATAAAATGATGTATGAATCATGAAACCTGATTTCGGATCATATAAATAGTATGTAGATGTTGTACATAAAATGGATATAAAATTCATTTGTGTAAAAATAATGATAGAGAACCCCGAAGGAATACAGGAGTTCGGGTAGAATCCCTTATGGAATATTTCCATTTGTATCAGGTGAATATAAGAGGTATTAATGAGAGATAAAGGGGTTTCTATACTTTTATAAATAATGAGGGATTGATGGGGGAGGTTTGTTATAATACACTATAATTTGTAAATACACATAAAAATGAATAACATTGAGGATATTCTTGAATAGATGTGAGATAGAGAGGATCCCTTACCTTAAGACCATTAGAGTTCTTCGGTTGATCTTAATGACCTGAAAAATAAAATTTTGTCCATTAATTAATTAATAAAGAACCTATTTTACATGTAAACTATTTATTATGAACCATTTTATTTCATTAATTACCATTAGTATTGGTTATGATGGAAAATTTTATTGTTCGGGTCTATTTTATAACATAGATTTAATGATCAGCTCACTTAAATTCATCTTACGAC
Source organism: Viscum album (assembly GCA_963277665.1). NCBI lineage: Eukaryota > Viridiplantae > Streptophyta > Magnoliopsida > Santalales > Viscaceae > Viscum > Viscum album. The sequence continues at coordinate 1,537,777,325 of OY728147.1, read as the reverse complement.
ACATACATATGATGAGAGTGGTTTTCCAGAATTGAAGTTATATTAATTTAGTTAACATCGTGATGAATACATGGTTATACATTTCAATTCGTTATTTTGAGTGATGGAGAATCATTATATGAAACATTAATGATAAATTATTGGATAAATTTGGCGATTTTGTTCATAAAGAAGTTTTTTTGTATTATTATTTTACATTATTGTAAGAAAATGTATTCCAGAACCACACATAAGATAACATACATATTTAATAGTCTATTTCAAATGTAAAAATTGATTCATGACCATTATAAAATATGGTAATAGGTATTTATAACTCTTCATCCATGAATATGATAAATTAACATATCTGGAAATGTGTTTCCATTTCATTTTTATAAAAAGAGGGGAAAGGAGATATTATAATAAATTATTACATTATCATAAAAAATATTTATTTCATGTAAGGTACTAGAGTGTTTATTATATTTTTATTAGGACAGTTTGGGATATAAAATAAATAAATTGATCATGAAATGAAAGTAAAACATTGAAAAGAGGAATTTAAATCTTGAATCAATCATCCTCGAGAGACTCTTAAGGTGAGATAATTTGGTCTCATGAATAGACTATGGGATTTTGGACATGGTGGAATTTATTTTGGAGATATTGGGGAAGAGTTTAGGCATTGCACAAGGCTTGAGATGAGTGAGTGAAGTGGTAAGGTGGGGTGGTATTTATAGATGATGATAGTAGGGTTCTCATAATGAAGTGCCCAGATCAGTGTGAATCACTGAGAGAGGGAGGGGGTGAATCAGTAATCCTTTAAAACTTTTTACTAATTGATTCTTATCAATTAAACCTCTATAACTGGTTAAAGCCTCGATCCACTCTTCTTGTATCTCTCACATTTCCTCGAATGATGCAGTAAATGTAAAGGCACTGGACACAAGGATTTACAAGGTTCGGCACCAAAGGCCTATGTCCTTGCCATGTTGGTTATACACCCCAACATGGTTTCTTCCATTATAATCTGTTAGTATTATAATGGTCGATACAGAGTCCCATTTTATCTCTCCTAAGTCCCACAGGAGGGTCTTTATACTGCGTCCCACATTGTTACCAGAGTCCCACTGGCCTGCTTCAGAATCCCACTGAAGACTTCTTCCACCCTGAGTCTCACAAGGGGCTTCTCCTGGCTCCTCAAGTCACACGAGTAGCTCCTCTTCACTTTAAGATTCTTCAAGTATCTTCAACAGCCTGGGATAGAGGCTTCTGGCATTGCTCTTCACTTCTGATCACTTGATCAGGTCTTCTCGTATTGCTCAGGATTTATCTCCTTCTTCTCAGGATGACCCGGCCTCTCTCTTCAAGAATCTTCAACATCCTTTGATAATGTCTGTTGGCCTTGCTCAAAACTTCTGATCACTTCAGTCGATCAGGCTCTTTTTAATCTATTGAAAAACACAGACACATAATCTCTTTGACTTCAGTCTGACTTCATGCACTGAGTGCATGGCATCTCTTCATCCTCATGCACTGACAGCATGGCTTCTCAATAATCTTCAAGAACTTCTGGTCTTGGTCAACTCAGATGCACACACACTGATTTATCTTTGTTCACATGTGCATGTTCATGAATGCAAGCATGAACTCCCCTTCTTCTCTTCCTTGGTGTGATAAACACTCAAAGAGTGTAATTTCTCCTTAAGCACACACACCTTCAGCACTTCACACACTTTGTTCTTTTTGTCCACACACTTAAAAGTGTGTCATACTTTAGTGTGAGAGTCTTGTTCTTCTTCAAAGTGTGCACATCCTCTTTGCACACACTAAGGTTCGGGCTTCCTTGATTTTGTTTGCACCCACATTGTTCACTTTGCAAACACAAGGTGGAAGCCTTTCCTTCCACTTCTTGCACACACTTAGCTACGGCTTCCCACTTTGTACACACACTTAATGGGTGTGGTCTTCACTTGGTGCACACATAGCACCCATAGGTTTTTCTTCTTCACTTGGCACACAAAGGGTGAAAGGGCTCGGACTTCCTCTACTATTCCACCCGAACACTAAAAGAGGCACGCAAGGGGTGCGTCCCTCCTCTTCTCTTCCACAGCCGCGCAAGTTTCAATGGGTGAAAGCATGTGTCGTTCAAGGTCACTGGCCGTGGGGTGCACACGTGGAACACCAGCGTGCACTTCCTCATGCCGTGCAAGTACGCAGGCAGAGTGGTTTCCAACCTTGAGAGCGCAAAAAGATGCGGCTCAGGTTCTTCCTGTCGCGCAAGGGAGACATGTAGGGGACTCCTTTGGGACCTCGGGTGGCCCCGAGAACTTTAGCCGCACAAGTGGGTTGCACGTGGCTTCTTCTTCGCGAGGCATAAGGGTTCTCTCACGAGACTCCGAGTTTTCAACAAAAAATCAAGCAAGCTTCCTCGAGGGCTCGACCTCTCTTTATATAGGAAGAGGAATGCCTTTGATCATCCGCGTGATAATTTTTTGATCTCCCGAAGATTTCGGATCTTCAATATTTTTCAAATCTTGATTTTTCACTCCGGTTTCACCGCGGGTTCACTTCCTTTATTTTTACTCTACGTGCATGTGCATGGAACCGCATGCAACTATCTGTTTAATCCCAAACCATTCAAAGCAATAACCTCATGTCCTTGGCACTTCGTTTGCCTAAGACTTCTTCAAAAATCTTGTCTTGTTGCATGCGTGAGTATTTTTATGCATGTATGAGTTCCTCATGGAGAGACGAACTCGAAGGTGCCTTTAGCTTCGAGAGATACAACCGAGAGCTCGACTTCAGTGCACGAGGGAGGCACTAGTACGCAGCGAGGTCGCGGAAGAAGGCACGTCATGTCTTCGCTCGGCTGGAGGAAGAAGATAATGCCACGGCCGTTGGATCGGAGTTTTAATGATCTCCAATGGCCAAGATTATTTTGTGGCGCGGCAGATCGGATGAGCGGCCGCGATCAGTTGCGCGATCGCTTGGACGGTCCATATCTGTTCTGTAGCGAAATTTTCCGTCCCACATCGAAATGGGCCGCGGATTTCTCGCGGCTTATCAACGTAGCTCTACCGTCACAATCTCAATTGAATCTTCTCCCTCCACGGTGCCGCCCCGCACCATGTTCTCTGCGAGCACGCTCTTGCGCCCACCCCTTCCACTCGGGCGCGCCACTAGCACCCACTATGCATGCTCAGGGGCGCGCTCCTGCGCCTAGGCTGCGCAGGCTTGACTCCCCTGCGTGGCCCGGGGCTTATACACGTCCCCAAGCTCCTCTTGGTCTGGCCCCATTGGATCCCCATGGGCATGGTGGCCTTGAGTCCCACATGAGCCTTGGGTCGAACCCTTAAGGATGGCCCTTTAGGTTGGCTAATTTTTTACTTCTTAAACACTAAGTACTTTTAAAGACAATGTAACTAAGTGTAAAATGCCAAATGCAAAGCCACTTCTTCCAAGCCATTCTTCCTCTTTTCCATTCTTATTCTTCTTCAAAATAATTCCTTCCATCCTCTTAATGATTCCTCATCTCCTTCTATAATATGTAATCCTCACTAATAAATGGAATTCTTCTTCAACCGAACTCTTGAATCAATTAATTCTTCATTGTTCTTTGTTGATCTAATCGGAGATCAAGTTGGATCAATTTCAATGCATCATTCACTAAGATATAGTGCATGGTCTTCTTTAATCCACATCATCCACTTAGTAGTTGTGTATGGATCATCTTCATCTCCTCATGCATTCTTATGACAATTCATGGTCTTCAAACAATGGTGTGACATTGTATCCTCTTGATACAAGTTCTTAGAACTTAAAGAACAGCTCATCAATCTTCAGATGTAATGATGCTCCATAATCATTCATTCTTCAAGTATTGTCACTTAGTATCACCTTGATACAAGTATTGAAACAGTAAGATCAGTTCTACAATCTTCTGATATTACTAGATAATGTTTCAACCATCATCTCTTATGTCTCGTAGTGAATCTCCTAAGTGACATTCCTCTATGTTCCATGGCCATTCTCCATTCATCACCATAACCATCACATGTAACGCCCCGACCCCAGCTACCCAGAGTCGGTGCATTACTTCGTAACATTGGCATGATCACAAGAAAGATCAAATCTCGAAAGACCGATTGGTTTAGTAGCCTTGGAAACACTAGATATATTCATAAGTTTTACATTACATCATAAAATGAAAAACTACTACAACAACATAATGTTTCCACAGTCCACACTATAATCCCCTCATAATATCCCTGCAGGTCATTCATAACTTACATCTTCACTTCCTGGGAAAAATAAAACATAGAAAAGGGGTGAGCTCAAATGCCCAGTAAGGATAACAATATAGCGGAAACTTTCATAAATAAGAATAAACATTTAAGGCAATGCATTACTAAAAACAAAAGCCTTTTAAAATTGAACTTCAACATGGTATGGCAAAAGTAAACTGAAATAATGCCATTTACTTATTCACATGGATATTCTACTAATTGAATAATCACATGCAAAAATCAATAACCACTTTCATAATGTTGGAATGCATAATGCCAGACTATCATAACCACATAGCCAAGGCCTCGTGCCAAGACTAAAAATAAGATTTTGTCAAGGCCTTGTGCCAAGACACTAGTTTGTCTCATGAGACCTACCGATGCATCGAGGAGCTATAGCGGGCTCCACCCGTCACTTATTAAGTCCAATGCATTCCCATATGAAAAGGTTTAAACATAACATAAACATTCGTATTAAAACTAGCATACGAAATGTCAATACTTTCACAATAAACTATGAATGGTATAAAAATAGCACATCCACAGTCAAACAAATCACAAAACCTTCAATACAATATAGAAGTTTTGTATCATAATAAATCAACTTCAAATAATCTTAAAATCCATCAAAGGATGTTGACATAGATGAAATCAAAATTCTTTTTAAAGAAATATCTCCTTTTATTTTGAAATCATTTAAGATCCATATAAAATAAAACATTTTCTTTGAAAATATTCTTATAAGCTTGTAAGGAAAGCTTTGAAGATTTTATAACGGCGTAAAATAACCGCACCCGCCGTATAAGTTAAAAAAAACATTCTTACCTCAATTCTGTCGAAAAGGTTAAAAAGGACCTTGTTTTTAAAACGACGGAAAGATTCCTTTATAAACCTCTTATAAAAAGTCAAACAAGGGTATAAATGACTTTAACCCATAAAAATGTTTTGAAATACATTTTTAAGAAACATGGATGTGGATGATAAAGATATCCCAGTAGATTATTACGTATAAACAACCTCGGATAATGAAGAGATTGTGAAATAACCCTTACCTTGTACTTTTCCTTGGTTGGGGTAGGTTAACCTCCTGTATAATGGTGAAATAGTTGTTATTAAATTATACAAGAATCATATATATTAATATGATATCATATATGATCTTTTAACATTGATTTGTTAATAATATCTTAGAATTATCGTCGTTTCGGGAGTTAACTTACTCATTTTCTTTTATATGTTTTGTTACATAAGCCATGGTTGTTGTATCTTATTCATATCCAGAATGATATACAGTCCTTAAACATCATTTTTAAATCATCAAATGATAATTATACTTGAATGGATACGATGGAGAATGAATCTCATCGCGTTCGTGGAGACGGTAGTCCGTACGTACGCACGAGCGACAATATCATTCTTTTGATATTAAAATAATATATAAATGGATGGTATATCATATATACAGAATCATTAACATGTTATATTTATTATTTACATGTGTTACACATCATTATTATACCCATCCAAATAATATTATATTGAATAACAATTACACCATGACGTGGAGACGGTAAGCCGTACGTACGCATGTATGGTGACATGTTATTCAAAGGGTGGATAGAATACTGAATATGATTGTACCATATTTATAATAACATCACAGTATATATGAGATACTGGAGTTATTATTTCAGAATGGTAAGAACAAAGGAAGAAGAAGTGGAAGAAGAAATGAACTTAGAAAAGGGTGGTGAAATCATTACCTCTTCTTCGGGTTCTTCCTTTTGATTTGATCAAAATGGCTCATTAGGTTGGCTTTCTGATCAAAATAAGGCCTCTAGGTTGTATTGAGGGATGTTGGGAGAGTATTTGGGCAGAGTTTGGCCGAACCAAAAGGCTTTGAAGGTGTGAAGAAATGAGAAGGAGGAGTGCCCTTTTATAAGAGGGGTGAGGGGCACCTTTGGAAAAGTTAGAAATATTAATTTATAATAAATTCATATTCGGTTTACAAAGGCTCCAAAGTTGACTAATCAAAGGATGAGATGTGGATAGGTCGAAAACAACTCATCCAATAGAATTTAGACAGGTTTGGGTACTTATATTAACCTTATCTTTAAGTATTAACTCTAAGTTAATTAGTTTCACTTTTACAATGTCTCTTTGTATTTTTATATAATATGATTAATAAACTTACTATATACATCCAAGCGACCCCCAAGTGGTCCATTAATGAGGAACCTATCATAATATAAGTCTCTTGGCCGAACCTTAGATTTTTTAGGAATTTAATATCAATTAATAATATAATATTTGTTTTAAGAACTCTTTTATGTCAATTTTGACACTATTCAATAGTTGATTTTTGTGATACTCCTAACAGATTGATTACTTAGAAAAAAGTCAATTAAATCAATCCTAATATATCATATTATCATATAAAATTAATGTAATTCATTAAAAGTTTCATATTATAATTATTTGGGTATTTATAATATCAATTATTTTTATTTTTCACTATTTTAGTAATTACTGCATCATCATTGTGTCATAAATAAAATAAATTATATAATGTCTAAAAATTATAAATAAAATATCATTATGTAGGAAATCTTTTTAGCTTTCTAATTAATATTTATAATCGAAAATCCAACATGTATAACCCTATGTAAAAATTGTTCTTCTAAAAGATGTAAGCTTATGCCATTTTTATTTTTATTTTAACTTTATTAATATAAAGTGTCCCTACCACATACAAGTGGCTCCAAGGGGTCCCCAAATTGACCAAAGGATGCCCATGGTCGGGTATGTGTCCACCAATAAGGTTAGGACACGTTTTAGGGTAATTTTGTATTATTATAATATTATTTTTTTAACCCTTATTTACCGGATTTACCCTTTAACCATGGTAAATAAAATATTTACCACAGTAACTATTCAAAATGTCTAAAAATAAAAGTTACCTATTTACACAATTTGAACATCCTGATTCCAAATATGGAATCCATTTTCCTAAATTCAAAACACAGAAGTGGCAGAAATTAATTTAAAATTAATTCCCGCTGTCAAAACAAAAAGCGTGTTTTTAAGAGATAATAATTATCAAAAGATTGACACTTGTTTATGTTCGGTTTAATTGTAAAATTATGTCCAATGATAAACATTAAATTGAATGGTAAAAATATATTCTAAATATACTTTAAAACCACTCAAATTCATAATTTATCACTATTAATTATTTTGATTAAAAAAGTTGTTTTTAATTAAAATTTAGAAATTTTCACTATTCATCAAAATATGAAAGTTATCCGAAATGTACCAAAATTTCACCCTAGGCTAATTTTGATATTCCGAATCCAAAAATGAAGTCCATTTTGAAATATAGAATATATATGATTTCAAAAATTAGGTATTACTATTCACAACGGCTAGTTTAATTAGTTGTGGTGTGTGTTAGAACTCGAGGTTGCGTACAACACACGCTATCACATTATTCAAAGGGAAACGTACCGTAGAAGCTTGGGGTGTTACATTCTCCCCTCCATCAAATAATTGCGTCCTCGCAATTTCTAGGGTATTACTGCATAAAAAGACTCGGGTGGTTCTTCATCATAAGTTCCTCGGGTTCCCACGTTGCCTCTTCCATTTTATGATTTCTCCACAAAACTTTTACCAGACGCGTCGTCCGGTTTCTCAGTACTTGTTCTCTTGTATCAAGAATCCTGACGGGCTCTTCGCAAAAAGACAGATCGGGTTCCAGTTCTAATTCCACATAGGTGAGTACATGCGTTGGGTCAGGCATGTATTTTCTCAACAGAGATACGTGGAACACATCGTGAACTTTGGAGAGACTTGGCGGCATTGCCAATCGGTAAGCTACAGCCCCAATTCGTTCTAGAATTTCGAAAGGTCCGATGTACCTGGGACTCAATTTACCTTTCTTACCAAAACGTATGACTCCCTTCCACGGAGATACCTTTAGGAAAACATGATCACCGACTTGAAATTCCAAATCCTTCCTTCGATTATCGGCATAGCTCTTCTGCCTACTTGGAGCTGCTTTGATGTGATTTTGGATTACCTTCACCTTTTCCACCGTTTCCTCCACCAGTTCTGGGCCTACAAGTTTTCTTTCACCAACGTCATCCCAACAGGTTGGTGTACGACATCTCTTTCCGTATAACGCTTCATATGGTGCCATTTGTATACTCGAATGGAAGCTATTGTTATAGGAAAATTCTACCAGAGGTAAATATTGATCCCACATACCCTGAAAATCAAGTGAGCAAGATCTCAACATGTCTTCTAAGGTCTGAATAGTCCGTTCTGATTGTCCGTCTGTCTGAGGGTGGTAAGCAGTGCTCAAATGAAGTTCAGTATCCAGGGATTTCTGAAGACTTTTCCAAAATCTTGAAGTAAAACGGGGATCACGATCAGAAACAATCGATAGGGGAACTCCATGAAGTCTCACAACTTCATTAATGTATAGTCTTGCTAGACGTTCCAGGGGTAGATCTTCTCTTATAGCAAGAAAATGTGCTGACTTGGTAAGACGATCAACAATAACCCATATTTCATCGTTCCTTCTAGGAGTCTTTGGTAGCCCCATGACAAAGTCCATCGTAATATTGTCCCATTTCCACTCCGGTATGGGAAGAGGTTGCATGACTCCTCCAGGTTGTTGCCTTCCAGCTTTCACTTGTTGACAAACCATACACCTTGACACAAAATCAGCAATCTCCCTCTTCATGTTGTCCCACCAAAAATGTTCCTTCAAATCTCTATACATTTTGGTGCTCCCAGGGTGTATAGAGAAATTGGAACTATGAGCATCATCCAGCAATTCCCTTTTTAGATCAGGTATATTGGGAACACAAAGTCTCTTCCCGAATTTCAAAATTCCATCTTCATACACAAAGTCTCTCAATCTCCCATCATTCACAGCTTTAATCTTCTTTTGGAATTCGTCATCATCGGTCTGAGAACTCTTAATCCTTTCTAGTAAAGATGGTTTGGCAACCATTTGAAAAAGCATTGATGTTTCACCTTCCCTGGTTATTCCCATGTCCATTTTCACTAGATCCATGAAAATTGGATCCCTTTCAATTCTCATATTGTTCAAAACTCCATGGTATTTTCTACTCAAAGCATCTGCCACCTTGTTTGCCTTCCCCGGGTGGTAGTGTATCGTGCAATCATAATCCTTGAGTAATTCAAGCCATCTCCTTTGCCTCATGTTGAGTTCTTTTTGTGAGAAAATATACTTCAAACTCTTGTGATCAGTATAAATCTCACATTTTTCACCATAGAGGTAGTGCCTCCATATCTTCAAAGCAAAGATCACAGCTGCTAACTCAAGATCATGAGTAGGATAGTTTTGTTCATGAATTTTCAACTGTCGTGATGCATAGGCAATAACTCTATCATTCTGCATAAGGACACAGCCAAGTCCTTTCTTTGATGCATCACTATAAATAACGAACCCATCATTCCCCGATGGTAGAGTCAATATAGGAGCATTGACTAATCTTCTCTTCAGTTCTTCGAAACATTCTTCACACTCTTTTGTCCAAACAAATTTAACCCCTTTACGTGTGAGCTTCGTTAATGGGTTAGCCAATCGGGCAAAATTCTGGACGAAACGTCGATAATAACCTGCCAAGCCAATAAAACTACGTACCTCAGTTATACTCGTAGGTGCTGGCCATTCTTGGATTGCCTTGGTCTTAGAAGGATCAACAGAGATTCCATCTTTAGAGATAATATGGCCAAGAAAAGAAATCTCCTGAAGCCAGAATTCACACTTGCTAAACTTCCCATATAATTCATGCCTCCTTAGAGTCTTCAAGATAATGCGCAAGTGATTTTCATGATCTTCGTAGGTTTTGGAGTATACCAAGATATCATCAATAAATACCACCACAAATTCATCGAGATACTCCTTGAAAACTCTATTCATCAGATCCATGAATACAGAGGGTGCATTAGTCAATCCAAACGGCATTACAGTAAACTCGTAATGCCCGTACCTGGTTCGAAATGCTGTCTTCGGAATGTCTTCCTTCTTTACACACAACTGATGGTATCCAGATCGAAGGTCAATCTTTGAAAAGTATTGAGCTCCATGCAGTTGGTCAAATAAATCATCAATACGAGGTAGGGGATACTTGTTCTTTATCGTTATAGCATTGATCTCCCTGTAGTCGATACATAACCTCATAGATCCATCTTTCTTTTTAACAAAAAGAACAGGGGCTCCCCATGGAGAAACACTAGGGCGAATAAATCCCTTATTACTCAATTCCTCTAGTTGTTTCTTTAGTTCGACTAACTCTACAGTGGCCATTCTATAAGGGGTCTTCGATATAGGCCTTGATCTAGGAATCAAATCAATAGAAAACTCAACTTCTCGTTCTGGAGGATGTCCAGGTAAATCTTCCAGAAATACATCTACAAATTCTTTCACAACAGGTACATCCTCTATTTGAACATTCCTTTCCTCACCGACAGTTATTTCATTCTCTTCCTCCCCAATAATTGAATTAAGTTGAGCTACTGGGGGTGGGTCTAAATAAGAATTAGGTGGTGACGATTCTGCTCTAAAAATAAGGTGTTCCTTATCATTATCATCAAGAATCGTAACCTCTTTCTTCTTACAATAAATCTTCGCATCATAGTCCGAAAGCCAGTCCATACCGAGGATTATATCAAACTCAATCATAGGTATGACGATGAAATCAGCAGATAAAGAAAATTTATGTGCTCTAATGGGGACTGATTCACAAAACTTTGTTGCAACGATACTTCCCTTAGGAGTTTTAACTAACAACTCCCTTATTAAATCAAATTGGAAATATCTAATTTTCTTAGCAAACTTGGAAGATATGAAACAATGCGATGATCCAGAATCAAATAATGCATTTGCTAAACTTGAGGAAACCATTAAATTACCTGCCACCACGTCTTTCGGAGTTTCTACCTCAGCAGTAGTGATAGCATAAGCCTGGCCTTGATCCCTTGGCCTTTTCTGAGGTAAGTTCTCCTGACGCTTATGACATGCATTTTCATAATGCCCCATCTCCCTGCAATTGTAGCACTGAACGTTGGTAGCTTCCTTCTTCCCCTTGCAATCATGAGCTTGGTGGCCTTTTTCACCACACTTGTAACAGACTCCCATTCCCTTCAGGAAAGCACCGGGGTGTTTCTTCCCGCACTTACCACAAGATGGATATTCAACCTTTCCCTTCTTCCCCTTATTTCCATTCCCAGATTGATCAGCAGGTCTCTTCTTCTCTTGCTTTGCTTTAAAGTCATAAGACTTAGAGAATTCCTTTTCGGTCTTGATAGAACATGAGCCAATGTCTTCGTACGATGAAAAGGATTGTGAGACTAATGCTCGACGGAGAAATGGTTTTAACCCATCAAAGAAACGATCAATCTTACTTCTTGGGTTGCAAATATAATCTCCAGCATACCTCGCTAACCTTGTAAAGTTAGCCTCATACTTTGTGACATTCTCATCCTCCTTTTGTCTCAGACTCAGAAATTGCCTTTCCATATCTGCTCGATGGTCGCGAGGAAAGTATTTTTCTAAAAACAGATCTTTGAACTCCCTCCATTCCATGTTTGATACTTCATCATCTTCCTTCATGTTTTGAATCAATGACCACCATTGATCAGCATCTCCAGTGAGGCGGTAAACTGCCATGGTAAGTTTTTCCCTTTCACTACTCCCCAAAGCCTGAAATATTTTCTCTAGGGAAAATATCCATTGCTCAGCTACTAAGGGATTTGTACTTCCATTGAACGTTGGTGGTTGTTGTCTCATGAATCGATCTAACATTGATCCTCCACGCTGCGGATCAGGGTGCTCCATACGGGTAAGGTTATTATTCATAACCTGAGTATGTTGTCCCAGTACGGTGGTTAGCTGATCAGCACCAGTTGCATCACCAGCCCCACTATAATTATCTTGAGCAGGAGGGCAATCCCTACATGGAGTGCGTGCATTGATACGGTTTCCATTTCTTCCACTAGGCGCCATTTCTAAACAATGGCATAAACTAGATCAGTTTATGAATCAAAATACATAATCCCATACTTATAAAACACTTAACATAAATTGAACTATCTATGGATATAATCCATAATCATAAATATGTTTTCTTTGAGGAAGTATATACTCATAAACCCTTCATAATGATTTGTAAAGAAAGTGAGAGTTATCCTAAGCATATCCCCCGGGAGTGTCGTAACCAAGAGTGCAGCAAGGCCCGTTGTCGTGCACCAGTTCCCGTTCGAGTCTAGCTCAAAGCGGTGTTTTCGGGTTTTACCCCTAGGTACATCTGTGCCAGAGCCGCCTCTACCTGCTCGTATCCAGACAGGGATGTATTGCTCGCAAAACTCACAAAGTCTCTACAATACCAAAATTCTAGGAAGTTCTTCTATACTAATCCTCAAAGTTCATCTTAGGTCTACGTGCTCTAATCAGAGTTTATCTAAATCTAGCTTCCAAGGTTTGTACTAACCTTCCTCTGATACCAACTGTAACGCCCCGACCCCAGCTACCCAGAGTCGGTGCATTACTTCGTAACATTGGCATGATCACAAGAAAGATCAAATCTCGAAAGACCGATTGGTTTAGTAGCCTTGGAAACACTAGATATATTCATAAGTTTTACATTACATCATAAAATGAAAAACTACTACAACAACATAATGTTTCCACAGTCCACACTATAATCCCCTCATAATATCCCTGCAGTTCATTCATAACTTACATCTTCACTTCCTGGGAAAAATAAAACATAGAAAAGGGGTGAGCTCAAATGCCCAGTAAGGATAACAATATAGCGGAAACTTTCATAAATAAGAATAAACATTTAAGGCAATGCATTACTAAAAACAAAAGCCTTTTAAAATTGAACTTCAACATGGTATGGCAAAAGTAAAGTGAAATAATTCCATTTACTTATTCACATGGATATTCTACTAATTGAATAATCACATGCAAAAATCAATAACCACTTTCATAATGTTGGAATGCATAATGCCAGACTATCATAACCACATAGCCAAGGCCTCGTGCCAAGACTACAAATAAGATTTTGTCAAGGCCTTGTGCCAAGACACTAGTTTGTCTCATGAGACCTACCGATGCATCGAGGAGCTATAGCGGGCTCCACCCGTCACTTATTAAGTCCAATGCATTCCCATATGAAAAGGTTTAAACATAACATAAACATTCGTATTAAAACTAGCATACGAAATGTCAATACTTTCACAATAAACTATGAATGGTATAAAAATAGCACATCCACAGTCAAACAAATCACAAAACCTTCAATACAATATAGAAGTTTTGTATCATAATAAATCAACTTCAAATAATCTTAAAATCCATCAAAGGATGTTGACATAGATGAAATCAAAATTCTTTTTAAAGAAATATCTCCTTTTATTTTGAAATCATTTAAGATCCATATAAAATAAAACATTTTCTTTGAAAATATTCTTATAAGCTTGTAAGGAAAGCTTTGAAGATTTTATAACGGCGTAAAATAACCGCACCCGCCGTATAAGTTAAAAAAAACATTCTTACCTCAATTCTGTCGAAAAGGTTAAAAAGGACCTTGTTATGAAAACGACGGAAAGATTCCTGTATAAACCTCTTATAAAAAGTCAAACAAGGGTATAAATGACTTTAACCCATAAAAATGTTTTGAAATACATTTTTAAGAAACATGGATGTGGATGATAAAGATATCCCAGTAGATTATTACGTATAAACAACCTCGGATAATGAAGAGATTGTGAAATAACCCTTACCTTGTACTTTTCCTTGGTTGGGGTAGGTTAACCTCCTGTATAATGGTGAAATAGTTGTTATTAAATTATACAAGAATCATATATATTAATATGATATCATATATGATCTTTTAACATTGATTTGTTAATAATATCTTAGAATTATCGTCGTTTCGGGAGTTAACTTACTCATTTTCTTTTATATGTTTTGTTACATAAGCCATGGTTGTTGTATCTTATTCATATCCAGAATGATATACAGTCCTTAAACATCATTTTTAAATCATCAAATGATAATTATACTTGAATGGATACGATGGAGAATGAATCTCATCGCGTTCGTGGAGACGGTAGTCCGTACGTACGCACGAGCGACAATATGATTCTTTTGATATTAAAATAATATATAAATGGATGGTATATCATATATACAGAATCATTAACATGTTATATTTATTATTTACATGAGTTACACATCATTATTATACCCATCCAAATAATATTATATTGAATAACAATTACACCACGACGTGGAGACGGTAAGCCGTACGTACGCACGTATGGTGACATGTTATTCAAAGGGTGGATAGAATACTGAATATGATTGTACCATATTTATAATAACATCACAGTATATGTGAGATACTGGAGTTATTATTTCAGAATGGTAAGAACAAAGGAAGAAGAAGTGGAAGAAGAAATGAACTTAGAAAAGGGTGGTGAAATCATTACCTCTTCTTCGGGTTCTTCCTTTTGATTTGATCAAAATGGCTCCTTAGGTTGGCTTTCTGATCAAACTAAGGCCTCTAGGTTGTATTGAGGGATGTTGGGAGAGTATTTGGGCAGAGTTTGGCCGAACCAAAAGGCTTTGAAGGTGTGAAGAAATGAGAAGGAGGAGTGCCCTTTTATAAGAGGGGTGAGGGGCATCTTTGGAAAAGTTAGAAATATTAATTTATAATAAATTCATATTCGGTTTAAAAAGGCTCCAAAGTTGACTATTCAAAGGATGAGGTGTGGATAGGTCGAAAACAACTCATCCAATAGAATTTAGACAGGTTTGGGTACTTATATTAACCTTATCTTTAAGTATTAACTCTAAGTTAATTAGTTTCACTTTTACAATGTCTCTTTGTATTTTTATATAATATGATTAATAAACTTACTATATACATCCAAGCGACCCCCAAGTGGTCCATTAATGAGGAACCTATCATAATATAAGTCTCTTGGCCGAACCTTAGATTTTTTAGGAATTTAATATCAATTAATAATATAATATTTGTTTTAAGAACTCTTTTATGTCAATTTTGACACTATTCAATAGTTGATTTTTGTGAAACTCCTAACAGATTTATTACTTCGAAAAAAGTCAATTAAATCAATCCTAATATATCATATTATCATAGAAAATTAGTTTAATTCATTAAAAGTTTCATATTATAATTATTTGGGTATTTATAAGATCAATTATTTTTATTTTTCACTATTTTAGTAATTACTTCATCATCATTGTGTCATAAATAAAATAAATTATATAATGTCTAAAAATTATAAATAAAATATCATTATGTAGGAAATCTTTTTAGCTTTCTAATGAATATTTATAATCGAAAATCAAACATGTATAACCCTATGTAAAAATTGTTCTTCTAAAAGATGTAAGCTTATTCCATTTTTATTTTTATTTTAACTTTATTAATATAAAGTGTCCCTACCACATACAAGTGGCTCCAAGGGGTCCCCAAATTGACCAAAGGATGCCCATGGTCGGGTATGTGTCCACCAATAAGGTTAGGACACGTTTTAGGGTAATTTTTTATTATTATAATATTATTTTTTTAACCCTTATTTACCGGATTTACCCTTTAACCATGGTAAATAAAATATTTACCACAGTAACTATTCAAAATGTCTAAAAATAAAAGTTACCTATTTACACAATTTGAACATCCTGATTCCAAATATGGAATCCATTTTCCTAAATTCAAAACACAGAAGTGGCAGAAATTAATTTAAAATTAATTCCCGCTGTCAAAACAAAAAGCGTGTTTTAAAGAGATAATAACTATCAAAAGATTGACACTTGTTTATGTTCGGTTTAATTGTAAAATTATGTCCAATGATAAACATTAAATTGAATGGTAAAAATATATTCTAAATATACTTTAAAACCACTCAAATTCATAATTTATCACTATTAATTATTTTGATTAAAAAAGTTGTTTTTAATTAAAATTTAGAAATTTTCACTATTCATCAAAATATGAAAGTTATCCGAAATGTACCAAAATTTCACCCTAGGCTAATTTTGATATTCCGAATCCAAAAATGAAGTCCATTTTGAAATATAGAATATATATGATTTCAAAAATTAGGTATTACTATTCACAACGGCTAGTTTAATTAGTTGTGGTGTGTGTTAGAACTCGAGGTTGCGTACAACACACGCTATCGCATTATTCAAAGGGAAACGTACCGTAGAAGCTTGGGGTGTTACATCACATCCTTTGAAATTCACATCATGACACTCCTTGACATCCATCCATTCCATGTAACCTTTTGACAACAACATACATAATTGAAAATAAATGTAACACATTGCAGTTCACATAATATAAAATTCCATTGTTTATTAATTTCCCTCTAGACTGTAAATTGTAAATATTCCTTGACCAAAACTATTAATAAGTGCATACGAATTATAAATAATCTATCTCACATCATCCATGATTCTAGGAATAGTCAAATTAGCTTATAATCTATATATACGGTAAATTACTGTATTTTACAATTCATAAAAAAACTCAAGTATTTTAGAATAAAAATCACCATAACCAATTTTTGACATGTAGAATTGAGAAATGAAATCCACTTATAAAAAGTAATTTTTTAACTATAATTAACATAATTTTTAATTAAAATCATAATTTACATTAAAAATTTAGATTTTAAAACCATAACTGATTTTATAATGCTTCCAAAATTACATAAGATCTTATAAAATATCTTCAACCTATAAGAAATAAAGCTGGTAATTTATGAAAACGTTTTAGGAGAATAATTTTTTAAAATTAATTATTTAATTGAAATTAATTTTTTATGAATTACAAAAATAACAATACTTTTACTGTGGAAACATTATCACTTATAAAATGCCTAAATTTTATTTATACATTCATGGGTGATGATACTAATATTTTTGATGATTTAATATTCATAAGGGTCATATTACTTTTCATAAGGGTAACATTACAATTCATATTGGTTAGTTACTATTCATCAAAATGTTTACATTGTATTACCAGACACCAAACATCTTACTTATCATGACCGTGTATTTAGGTTTTTTGTAATTCAAGACACAAGAATGACAAAGTTATGTTAGAAGTTCTCATAATATGTAATACTTTATTGTTTTGTAATTTCATGTGACAATCTGAAATATTTATAAGAAATGAATTTCCATTGACAAAACATTGGGTAATTACATTATTCCCACCTTTGGAAATTTCTCCCATGAAATTTCATTTTTCATTATATGTCGTAAATATGTGCAGGTTCATTTGATTCATTATGTCTACCATTTCCCATGTTTCCTCTTCATACATTTTGTTGTAGAACAATACTTTGACAAGGTGATTAGTCATGTTATGTAGAAAATTATCTCTATGATTCAACATATTCACTCGTTTCTCCTCATATGATACATAATTCTCTATATGTTCATCCTCTTAAGAGAGTACATGTGAAGGGTTTGTTATGTTCATCCCTAATAGGGATACATGGAATTCATCATTACTTTGGCTTTATAGGTAGATGTGTTAGTCGATAGGTTACATCCCTGATATGATTAATAATATAAAAGGGTTGACTTACCTATGAAATAAATTTTATTTATTCCAAAAACGCATGACCTTCTTCCATGGAGATATGCATTGAAATACGTTGTCTCCAACTTTGAACTCATGATCTCATCAATGATTTTCTACAAGACTCTTTTGTCAAAATTATTTTTCCTTGATTTACTACTGAATTCATTCCACCTTATACACCATTTCTTTGTACATATTTGGTCATGGAAGCTTACTCTCACTGACACTATCCCAACATGCCTTGTTCTTAACCTTTTCCCATAACGGGCTTCGTATGGTTCCATTCGAATGCTCGTGTGGAAAAAATTGTTATAAGTGAATTAAATAAATGAAATATGTTGTTACCATCCTCATTTTAAGTACATATAAAATTATCTCAACATATATTCATGTCACTAAATAGTTCACTCAGATTAGACATCCGTTTGAGGATGATAGGCAGTACTGAAGTTCAGTTAAGTGCTTAGAGCATATTAGAGACTTTTCCAAAACATCAAGATGAATCTCATATCTTGATTGGATACAATAGATAGTGGTATTGAAAGAATATTTATCACCTCTTTGATATATATCCATGAAATTTGATCCAATGAGACGTCCTCCCGAATTGAGATAATGAAAATTTTCTTTGTACACCAATCCACATTCACCCATTTAGCACTGTTTCCTTCGGATGTCCTTGGATGTCTAGTGACGAAGTCCATGGTGATGTTCTCCAAATTCAATGTTTGTATGGGTATTGGTTGCATCATCCCCTAGTACATCAATCTTTTTGACTTCCCTTATTGATATACTAGGCACTCTGATTTATACAGAACATTCCCCTTCTTTATATTATAACACCAAAGTTCTCTCAGAGATCTCAATACATATTTCTGCTCCCTGGGAGGATATAGAAGGTCAATCTATTTCCATCATTCAGAAACTATTTATTTGCCTATTTATTTAATGGTACAAATAAAAGTGACCCAAATATTTCATCTCCGTTCTCATAAATATTGAACTCTTAGGATTTCACATTTTTAATAGCTTCCACCCATTTCTGAATTTCTTCATATTTTCGTTGAGAAATCATTATTTTATACATAAGGGATGATTAATAAATAATTTGAAAATGTTCTGATGATGTTCCTCCATTAATTATTCTCCTATCGATCCTCATCAAATCTATGAATATTTTATCATTTCAAACCTCATAATTGATAATGATGAAGGATCCTTTCTATTAAGAGCATCTTCCACCTTATTTGACTTACCGGGATGGTAGAGGATAGATAAATCATAATCCCTGATGAGATCTATCCATATTCATTAGGGAATATTAAACTCATTTTGTGTGAATATATATTTGTGAGTCTTGTGATCATTATATATCTCACACTTCTTCCCATAGAAAAAATGTTGCTTGATTTTTAATGCAATGATCACATCTACCTAATCCAAATCAGGTGTTGGATAGTTTTGCATAGGTATTTTATGATGCCTTAAAGAATAGGCTATAAATTTTTACTTTTTCATCAGATAAGTACCTATTCCATTTATTTAAAGAATCACTAATCACTACAAAGTGTTCTCCCCTTCGTTGGATTGTGAGTACTGGTGTAGTTATTAACCACTTTTCAACTCCATAAACTAATTTTCACATTCATATGTCTAGAAAAACATTTCTCCAATCAATGTTAGCTTGGTAATATGTTTTAACAGTCAAGAAACATTCTTAAATAATGATCGATAATACCTAAATAGACCCATAATGCAATGGATCTCTGTTACAGTTTTTGGCCAAGACCACTCATCAATCACATTTTTCTTGGAAGGGTTCACATATATCACTTTTCTAGTGATAACATGCACCATAAATGGTAATTCCAACATCTTGAAGACATATTTATTGTAATTTGAATATATCTTCTCCATTAGAAAATCCATTAACATAGTATTTAAATTCTCTTCATGTTCTTCCCTGCTTTTGGAGTATATCATAATTTCATAGATAAATGCATCAAAAAAATTTCAAATGTAATCTCTAAAGACTCAATTCATTAAATACATGAAATATTATAGATCATTATTGAGTTCAAATGGAATGACTATGAACTCATAGTGTATATACCTCATTTGAAACAAACTCTTGGGAATATCTTCTGTCTTAACCTTTAATTGGTGATATCTAAACTGAAGGTCCACCATAGTGAAATAACAAAACCAATGAAGATAATCGAACAAGTCATCTATCCATGGTATGGGTACTTGTTCTTTTTCAAGACTCTACTGAGTCCATGATAATTAATTATGAGTAACATTGATCCATCCTTCTTCTTATAGAAGAGGATTGGTTCACCCCACTGTGAAGAACTCGAACATATAGAAAACATATCTAGATTATACTAAAATTTGTACTTCAGATATTCAATCTCTACATTGGTTATTCACAATTGAGCGTTTGATATAGACAGAGAACTAGGAAGAAATTCAATTTAGAATAGATTCTCTGGATTGGGAGGAAGACCAATAAACTCTTTAGGGAATACATCAGTGTAATCCATCACGATGGGAATATCTTCAATCATGATTCAATCCTTTATCTAAATGATTTGGGAAAGATAAATGTTCCTAAAAGGTAGAAATATTGTTAGATCACAGTTTCCCCAAATGGTATTTCATTGACTATATTTCAATTTTAGTCCCATATTTTAGGCTAGAGAAGTGTTTACCAAGAAAATGTGACTAATTGGGGGTATTTTAGGTGTTTGGGACACTAAAGTGGATGAAAAAGGAGTTTCTGAGAATATTGCATGGTTCAAACATAGGTTGGGAAAACTTTGCAGAGCATCCCAAGTAAACATGCAACCATTGGCAAAGAATTATGAATAGTTGGAGAACAGTTAAGAAAACCTTGCATAATTCCTATAAAACTGTGTTAGGGTGGTGATTTTCAGGAAGTATCCTCCACACAGTTTTCACATGGTTTCGAAACCTGTGTGGGTAAACCGTATAACCCATAAAATTTGTAAAATTAACAAAATTAGCACTACTGGATTTTACACCCAATCATGGGTTACTCCTCCATTTCACTACATGAAAACAATGTGATGATCATGGAAGTCCCAAGCATCTAAGCGGTGATTCTCATTTGATTCAAGGATTTTTCAAGGGTCGTTAGTTGCAAATTAAAGCCCTAGGTAAGTCTAACTTTGCCCTTGCTTACTATTTTCTATTTCTGCTCTCATCATTTTCCCATTTATATCTGAAGCTATTAAACCCTGTTTTTCTAGTGAGGTGTATTTTGGGATTCAAGAGGTATTTGAATCTAGATCGAAGGCTACGATTAAGAGTGTGTTCATCATCATATTTGATGTAGGTGATTTAGAAGTTAAATTCCACTGTTTTGTTAAAGATTTATGCATATATGTTGAGATTTTCCCATTATCTGGTTCTCAATTGTTTACCTTGGGTATGAGTTGGTAAATTCAGTGTCTAAATGATTTATTGAATCCCTCAAAATCATCATGGGATGCATAGAAGAGGACTTGGACTTTTTAGGGCCACTCATTGGGTGCGCTGGCACACACATACCATGAGTGTGGTAGGGTTAAATGAAGGATTGTCGAATACTAGTGTGGAACCAATGACAAATATGTCATAATAGTTTCTTGATTTTTAAATTGAATTATTATAGATATGACTAGGGTGATAAGGTTATAAGTTGTAATTTGAATGACATGAAAATGAGAAATCAATTTGAAGGAGATTGTGTCGATTTTTTAATGATTTTTTTGGTTAGAAATTCCTAAATGAATTAATTCATATTAAATGGTGAAAATTGATTGTGTGATGAAATGGGAAAAGGGGAATATAATAATGATATGTAATAATGTAATGGATGAATATTTTTAATTGGTTAATACATGGGAATTATATAGTGAACATAAATGATTGAATGTAATAAAGTGGTTATTTTATATGATTTTAGAATTGTAATTGAGTGAATAAGGTGTAAATTCTTGTGAAATTATGAATAGACCAAGTGGGTTTATATATTTCAATTGATGAATATTGGAGAAGTTATGGGGTTTTTGAATTCATTTAATGGGGTAATGTTTGAGAATGGGAATTTGGAAATATGGCTATGAAAGGTAAATGGAAAATATATTAATGGGTTATGCATTGAATTAACTCCCATGTCGTTGTTAGGTATTGTGATTTCCCAATGACATTGTTTATTCTCAATTATGTTATCGTATGGTTTTGTTGATTGGATAAATAATCTTGTGCACAAGGCTTGCTAGAGTGTGGTATTGACTTTATGTTCTTCACCCATGGGTCAAGTTAGAGATACGCTCAAAAATTCACCCGAAAATGCATGTAATAGAGAAGGTATCATAGTCCATATTCCCATAATAGTTTCATTTCACACGGAATGAGGATGTGAGGTGAGGATAAAGTGTAAATGTGATATGTGTTTCCCTGGTAAGATATGGTATTTATTTATTTCCCCAATTCATAGTGATTGATGGTCCTAGACCAAGGTGTAGAAGATATATATTCCTAACCCAAACAAAATGTGTTAAAACGGATTGTGTAATAGAAATTGTATATGAAAATGAAATTGAAGAAGTGCTAGTAAGGAATTAAATGATCATTGTTAAATAGTGGCACCTGAACTATCCTTTTTTTACTTACCATTTATTCTATAATTTCAAGAAAAATCTATTTAATTGGATATTTTTTAGAAACTGTTGGTGGTGGACTAATTTGTTTTTTTCTCACACCCTACACGGGATACAATTGGGTACCCGAGAAGATCTCTTGGATGCAGGTCATGACAAGTCTAGAGGCCCTACACTAAGATGATGAATTTTCTCTAGAAGAAAATGGAAAATGATATGGACTTCATGTCGGGACCCATTTTTATTTTTGTTGACATTTTTTTATTTTGGGTTTCTTTAACATTTCACGAATAGTATGGCTTGACGTTGTTGTATTTGATTTGTGTTTGTAACACATTTTTCAAACGATTTGTTATTCTTGTTTATTGGTTGTTTATATTGTTTCCAATATTTATATTATAATCTGTTCTAGATTACTATGATAAAGAGGGTATAGTCTCCCCAAAGTACACATTGGATGATCTTTCCTAGTCACCAACCTCTAGCATACGGGGAGGAAAGTTTGAGGTCAAGTGACGACTCATCTTCGTGAAATAGTTTAGCATATTCCGGGATGGGGATATTAAAAAGTGGTATCATAGGAGTTCATTTCACATTCATACTATTTGGGTAAGGTAGATAGGATATTAGGATGTGTCGGACCTCAGTAATGATCTCGTGCTTGGGAGTAACAGAACCATAAATGAGGGAAAACCCACATCACCCTGGGTGGGAATTTCTGTTCTCGATCTTCCTTTTTATAGTTTAATGATATATCACCATTGGGTGATTCACATGTTATGGGATTTTGTTGATTTATGATATTTTTGTTGTCGATATAATGGCATGATATTGTGCATTCATTGATCATTTTAGTCATCTAAGGACACATGAGGCATGCATTATGATATGCACACATAGGGATTTGTGTGTGGGACATGAAAGGTGGAATTCATTTTATCTTCATGTTATTTTAATGAAAATGGTGTCTAAAAGTGAAATATTTGTGTATTTATTGTAAATTGATTAATGATATTTTGTGATGAAATGTGTAAATGAGATAAAATGATGATTGTAACCTGTTTTGAAAGGGGAAATGTGCCAAAGTGTAAGGGATCAAGTTTTAAAATAAGAATTGGATTGTATATGTGTGGAAGAGAGATATGTGATTAAGTAAATTGGTTACCCAATGTTTACCATGAACGTGTTAGGTATGGAATATGGTGGTGCCAAGGTATGATGATTACTGTTTAGATAGATCGTGAAGAATGGGTTTTAAGGTTGATAGTGTGAGATCTTTTGCATCTATTGTAAAATACTATCATTAATTCTTTAATGTGCTGGGATAACGGTAGGCTTAGGATAAGAATGATTGAGTTCAATGGTGTGTATCCATTGTGTTTTCTATTTTATAGTTGTGGGTTTAGTTTGGGGAAGATAGAGCTCCCTAGATTGAGACATTGGATTTGGATTATGAGGATTTTCCTGTAATGATGTTTCCTAGGTGGTGTGTTTATGTAAACCTTGGTAGGGTTGTCCCCATTGGGTTTTGAGGAATTGTTTAGAAAGGATATGGAGGAAAACCTCTTGGTCTATGACTGTACATAGTGAATGATGGACCCTAGGGATGCTTATTTGGTCTTAGTGACCTAGTGAGTATAGGCCTTGAGAGATGCATTTTGAATCATGGATAGGATGTTTTTCTTGTATTTATTATGAACGTTTACCACATTGGTATGAATCCTAGAGTTAATGGTGGTTTGGTACACAAGGTTGAGTGTGCACTGGAACCGGGATGATAGGTCCAATCATGACCATTGGTTGGTTTGTGTCTTAATATTAATGTTTTTGAGAGATAGGACCAAGGTCCTTTCTTAGATGTGACTTCAGGCTTGGGTGTTCGTATCATTCATCCATCACGGTGACCAATTAGAGAGGTTGAAGAGGGTATCTAGTGCTTTTTGGTGTGGGTCTCTGATCTAAGTGTTTGGGACTTTGATAGTGAAAATCAAAGAATTTTATGGGTCATGTATGACCTAGAGGGCTATGTGGGAAAGATGTTGGTTGGTGGTACTACTCGAGACATGGTTATGCATTGAATGTTTCAGAAAATAAATCATGAACTCATGGTTGGGTAGCCCATCGGTTCAAGTACCTTGGAATACGAATCATGGACGATGCTTCAATGGTGGTGTCATTTTATACGACGTACCACCATGTTTTTGGTAAATGGTATTGTTGTGCCTGGTTCATTCTTAAGTGAATCCTAGTATTCTTATTGTAAGTAAGGTATGTTTCTATGGGATGTATAGTATGGATTCCGAACTCACCTATTTGGATGATGATTAATGGATTTCTCAGAGTTGTTTTTGAGAAAAAAATACAAGGGTGGAAGAAGTGTGTGTCACGACCCATCCCCCACGGGCCATGCCGTGACTACCCCAAACCCACCTTCCATAGGCCAGGGGCGGGCGACTAGCACCAAAGGCGTAAATACCTAAAACTGGGAAGGCATTGCCTTTATAAAGTGTAAAAACACAAAAAAGAGTATGAGCTAGAAGTAAAACACTAAGAAAAACTATATACAAAGGAGTGCTGAAAAGTAAAATGGCCCTGGAATACAAGACCAATAGGAAAGTACAAGTACAACTAAAACACAAGTACAATTGAAGAAAAGTAAAACAGCTATTGGGTCGTCCTCCGGGAATTCCTACCTAAAGGGTATTATAGATATCCTCCTCAACACTCCACATCAGTCAGTATCCTTCGTGTACCGACTCGTCATAAGGTCTACCTCCAGGTACCATCCAGTCCTGGTACTCTGATCCTCAGCCAGCATTGTCCATTGTCTGCAACCAACACAATGATGTGCAGGCATAGCCTGTGCATGCGTGAGTATAAAGATACCCAATAGGGACCCCTAGACCCTCAAGGTCTCACAAAATCCAACAAGGATAAACTACAATGTATGAAATAAATAGATAACCTCACTTAGGTACATGCTCATACATATACCTAAGACACCATGTAATTTATCTCAATCACGAGGTAAACACAAAAGTTACTGACAAAGCTCAACTAGGATTTTATTCTAGGGATAGTATCAATCTAAACCCTCAGCTGCTGGAGAACTCCTCCTCTATCGAGTATAGTGGGACTTCAACGTCACACAGAGGTGTTTCCCACTATCCTTGGACTACTGAGGTACTCTACCTATCTAGTACCGTGGTTCTGTTGCATCACACAGAGGTACTCCCCACTATAGGTCTGTCTACACAACTAGGTGCTCCCCCTCACAGCCTGCAGAGGCACTCCTCTTGTCGAGAAACGAAGGTCTTCCCCCACAACCAGGCACTCCTCCGCCGTGGGTCTGCCGTAACAACCAGGCGCTTCCCACAGATCCATAAGACTCTCTCCGAGTAGCTCGATTAGCAGTCGTCAAGTCTCATCCAGATACTATGTTCCCACACAAATGCATTCTCATCTCAGGAAGATCCTCTCTACAACCTACTGGTCGATACTCCAACTTTCATGAAGTACGGCATAGAAGTATCTCAGTGGTCCGCCTGATCATATGGCCTCAAAAACAATAATGGCAGAGGGGGGACAAGTCATGTTGGTTTGGCCTGCACCTTTCATGATTAGGGTGGAATCATGTGGTCCATCAAGATCAAGAGAAAGATAAATAAAAACTCACTCGTAATAAATCATTTCCATCCGAATAAGAAGATTTACGGAAAGCATCAACAGGAAATAAACCCCACACCTTTTGTTCGTCGTTCGTAATTCGTTGAAAGAGGTGCAAAGAGCAGACGAAGGCAAAGAACGTCGATGTGGAAGTCGTTCATCGAATACGTCCCACGACGGTTGATGGTTTGAGGAAGAAGTCTTTGAATGTCGGCCTTCTTCATTCTTTTTTCTTCGTTGGGAGATGGGGTTCTTCGTTGGAGAACAATAATTCTCCCAAGATCTCATCTCAAAGGCTCCCCCCAAATGATAAATTCTAAGCTAGAATAATAATAGAGTGTCTATTATTTTTGATTTTGGAACAAAATTCAAATAGAGGAATAAATTAATTATATATGCTCATATTAATTAATTCACAGGTGTTGGAAAAATTAATAAAAACGGTGTTGGCTCTATTTATTTAGAGGAGAGGTGGAGAGGCTCTCCGTTATTAATTAGGGAGAGTTCGTAGGTTCTCCACATTAATGTGGTGTTTTATGGGGCTTAAGAGCCCGAGTTTTCCCCACCACATTTATCCTCAAATGGGAGGTTGAGTTCGGGTGGGCCCCACCACCATAACCTCTCATGGGAGGTTATGGTGTCGTGGCCCCACCTCCAAATTCCATGTGGAGGAATAAATTACCGTAAACTCACTTGACGGCTAAAATAAAATAACTTGAAAGACACCTTATTTTATTATTTTCCATGAAAACCCAAAATCTATCTTCTATTCTCAACCAACTGATGTCGAGGTGAATGTCTCCTAAAGCTAATACCAAAATTGTGAGTTCAACGACACCCTTGGATTTCAATTCAGAGCACCGGTTCACAAGTTATAAAATCATTCTTGTACATTTAATGAACGTACCCAAAAAAACATCATAAATTGATTCCGAGCACACAGGGTCTCGGAATCATGTGTCGTCCGTTTTCGTGGACTCGTAAAATTCCCATGTATTTAAGAAAAAAATATCCCACATAAATTCTGGGAATTTACATTCTCCCCACCTCATGGATTTACGTCCCCGTAAGCTACAATTCGATCTAAGGGACCAAAATGGTGTACTGAGCACACTTTTGAGCCTCTCACTCCCATGCGCACTGCTAGAGGTTCTCGTGCTGCCATCATATGCGTACCAGAGGTATCTATCATCCACAAAGACAGATCATGTAGATTCCCAATATCCACTGGACTGTCCGTAAACTTCACCACATCTTTGACATCCAGCTCCCCATGGTCGATGATGTGAGAAGGGTCATGCACATATCTCCTCAGCTAAGATACGTGGAAGACATTGCGCACCCGGTGAAAATGAGGTAGATGATCTAGGCAGTAAGAAACCTTGCCTACTCAGTTGATGACCTGAAAAGGTCCGATGAATCACAGAGATAACTTTTTCCATGACTAAGTCTTTGTAACCCTCGTCCGGGTGAGACCCCTAAAAGACATGGTCTTCAACCTCGAACTCTAGAGGTCTTCGTCTCCTGTCAGCGTACTACTTATGCCTACTTTGTGTAGTCTTCATCCACTCCTCAATGATCTGAACATTCTGCATGGTATCTCATGCCATCTATGGTCCCAATAGTGCTGACTCCCTTGGGACTGTCCAGTACAACGATGATCTTCACGGTCGACCATAGAAGGCCTCAAAATGTTCCATCCCGATGGTGGGGTGATAGCTATTGTTGTATGAAAACTCTACAAAAGGTAAGTGATCCTCCCAGCCGTGACTGAAGATGAGGAAAAATGCATGCAGCATGATCTCGACGGTCTGATTGGTCTACTCAATCTGACCATTTGTCTGAGGATGGAAGGAAGTGCTCAAATGAATCTCTGATCCGAAAGGCTCCTACAACCCCTTCCATACCCGGGATGTAAACTGTGTGTCATGGTCAGAGACAATCGTCGAAGGTATACCATTTAAACTCACAATCTTCTGCACGTAGAGGCATCCCAATCTATCTACTAAAAGCTTCTCTCTGATTGGTAGGAAGTGGGCCAACATTGTGAGTCGGTCGATGATCACCAAAATCTAGTCGTGACCCATGGATGTACATGGAGGATCCATCATGAATTCCATGGATATCCCATACCACTTCCACTATGGGACTTCTAAGGGCTAGATCAAGCATCATGGTACCTGGTGCTCCACCTTCACATGCTGAAAACTGAGGAACTGAGAGTCAAACTCTGCTATTACATTCTTAATACCTGGCCACCAGTGCTGTCGTCGATGATCACGGTACGTCTTCGCCACTCTTGGATGTGTCACTTGAGGGGATGTGTGGAACTCCCTCAAAATGTCTTCCTGAAGTGACAAAAGAACCTTAGTACTTCCTCTACAGAGGATGACATACTTCCCACTTTTAGAAAATCCATCAGGTGCATGTCCTATGGACATCTAAGCACATCGTGTCTCACAGTCAACATCATAATGTTGTGACTCCCTATCTCGCTAATGAAGTGGTGGAGTGAATATAAGATATTGAATAAAGGCGGATCCATATCTATCCACAAAGGATATCTGAAAAGTAGTCGGCTACTATGTCGCCTTGCCTAGCAGCCATATACCAGACCTTCTACTACGTGAATCGGCAACAATTTTCCCCTTCCCAGGAGTATATACTATCTCAAAGTCATAGACCTAGAGAAACTCAAGCCAACATCATTGTCTTAGGTTCATTTCATTATATGAAAAGATATACTTGAGACTCTTGTGGTCATATTAGATCGTTAAACGCTCGCCCATCAGATTGTACCACCACATCATCAAGGCGAAGACCACTACTACTAACTCCAAGTGATGAGTGGCATAGTTCCGTTCCTGCTATCTCAGCTGATGAGAATTAGAAGCGATCAATTCTCTCTCCAACATCAGGACACACTCGTGTTCGGTCCCTGATGCGTCGCAGTAGACTACGTACCATATGCCCTCTTCCGGAAGCCTCAATATGGGGGCACTAGTCAGCCTCTACCTCAGCTCTTAATAGCTCTGCAGGCATCTCTCCGACCACAGAAATATTTTCCCATTCTTCGTCAAGGCTGATAGTGTTGATGGAACTCTGGAGAGGTCTGGAATGAACCTCCGGTAGTAAACAACAAAACCCTGGAAACTTCGTACCTCCGTCACACTCCTGGGTGGCTCCCATGAAATTACCGCCTCAATCATCACTGTATCCACTACAACTCCAACCTCTGTGATGAAAGGTCCCAAAAATTGAACCTCTCCAAACAAAAACTAGCACTTCGAGAGCTTTCCATAAATCTAGTGCAATTGGAGTGTGTCTAGTACTACCCGGAAATGGTAGGCAATCTCCGCCTCAGTAGTCGAGTGTATCAAAATTTGGTTGATGAAGACTACTACAAAGCAGCCGAGGTATGGTTGGAAGATCCTGTTTGTGAGTCTCATTAACACTGATTGAGCATTGGCTACGCCAAATGAAATAACTAAGAACATATTGGTACTGTAATGACACCTGAAGGTCATCTTTTTCAAATCCTCAACTCAAACTATGAGCTAATGGTAGTCTGATCTAAGGCCTATATTCGAGAACCATCATGCTCCCTTCAGGTGATCAAAGTGGTTGTCAATCCTCATAAGTGGGTACATAATCTTCACTATCACCTGATTCAGGTGACGGTAGTTGACATAAATCCTCATGCTCCAATACGCCTTCTTGTTGAACAAAATAGGGGATACCCAGTGAGAAACATTGGGCCAGATGAATGCCTTCCCTAGTAAGTCCTCTAACAGTACCCGCAACTCGTGAAGCTCCACTATATCCATCCGATATGTTGGTGTAGATATCAGTGTCGTCCTGGGGTACATGTCAATATAGAAGTCCACCGATTTGTGAGGAGGTATACCTGGGACATCATCAGGGAAAACATCCACATACTGATCCACCACTATCGGATAATTTGGATTTTCCACATCAACTCCTCCGAGGGTAGGGTTAGCCAACTTATGAGTGATCGGCTGCACCCTCCTCCGAGTAAGTCTTTCAGGTGATACAAAGGCTAAATTCTCACCGGTGAAGGTAATACTGGTCCCTTATATGTGGACACACCGTACTTTGTTCCTAATACAGTCAATATGAGCATGGACTATAGATAAACAGTCCATTCCCAAGATGACGTCCTAAGGCCTCGATGTGGCTACTAAGAGATCCCAGGCGGAGCTCTCACCTCCTATAGTAAGTTCACACTGCCGGTACTAGTTTGTGATTGTCGATTCTACTCCCATAAGAGTATATAGCCATAAGGATCGAGCCAACGGCTTTGTCAGGATCTCCGAGCTCCGAATGAGGGCAGTGGAAATGAAAGAGTGACTAGAACCTGCGTCTATAAGAATTACAGCTATGGGGGAGTAGAAACTAATCATACCAAGAATTATCTCTAGATTTCCGTGACCTTAGGCCTTAGCTGTCTGGAGTTGAGTTGTCCTATGTCCACCTCATCCATGCGGTCGGGGTGGACCTCCTCCTGGTGGGGGCGGTAACACCTCGAAATGTCATCCACCACCAGTTGCACGGCAAGCTCCTCTTCCACATCTGCCTGCTCCCTAGGGACCACCTAGATAAAATATCTGCCTCTGCCTCGGAGGTCCCTCAACTATCTGGTGGTCATCTGAACGATGGGTCGGACTATCATGATCCATGTGACTGTGCCCGCTGCATGAGTCACACTGCCCACTCTTGGCAAGTCTGTCACTACTCTGAGTGCCCCACACAACTGATCCTGAGTCGTGCGGTCATCCACATGTAGTTCTGGTCCTCTTGGACATCTGAATCATCTATCTACTGCCATTTACAGAAGACACCGCTGCATGTTGATTAGTGGTGGGTCTCGCTTCTAGAGACTACTCAGCACGAAAACTCTCCACTAAGAGGGATCGCTCCAACACCCCCACCTGCATTGGGATACTGAGCGAGATCACTGAAGCTATGTTCTATCACAGGATTCCCTTCTCAACTGTTCAGGTCCTGAAGAATGGGTCTCGTACAATATCTATGGTGTAGCATGAGAGGTCTGTTAACCTCGCTGAGTACTGTGCCATCATTATGCTACCCTGTTGTAGATGCAGTAGCTCCTGTATCAGCACCACACGTAGGGTGGCTGGTAAAAAATATTCCCTGAATAGGCTCATTAAGTCAACCCAGAGTAGAATCATCGCTTTGTGCACCTGGAACATTAGGCTCCACAATTTTCCAACTACTTCCAGTAGAAGGCTGGCAGTAATAATCACCATGATGTCGGCTGGTGTCTCTACCAGTTTGAAGACTCTCACCACATCCTCTAGCCAATACTCAACTACATGCGGGTCCATCTCTCCCTTGAACCTGGGTGGCCATGGGTAGTGGAACATGTGAAACACGCTCAAGCGCCGTTCATCATCTGCTGCTAGGGTTGATGAAATTACTGGTCAAATGGGGAGTGGTACCGCTGGTGCCTCAACTGGAAAAGGGCCATGCACCGAGGCCTCGTCGCTCGGTGGGCAATCTATGCATACGACACTCTGTGCATGAATTCGTCATCCACAGGGAGGAATCCTGAAAGAATCAGATGCTACATGGTAAAAAGATTACACATGGTGAGCTGACCTCGTTGAACTGACTTAAAGGAAATATTTTGAAAAGACACATACAATCGGTGTTTTCCATGCACTAAGTTGGAAGTCAGTAGTCAGGGTCCTGATGTTTGGATACATTATCCACCACATGAACGCTTGACTCCCTGAACTGAAAACCACACTCAGTACCCTTAACACTATTGCTTCATAGAATAGAATGATCAGAGTCATTAGTTCTGCGGTAGAAATGACACCTATGATACCAATTTTTCATGACCCGTCCCCCGTGGCTCATGTCGTGACTACCCAAAGTCCGCCTTCCATAGTCTAGGGGCTGGCGACTAGCACCAAATGCGTAAATACCTAAAACTAGGAAGGCATTGCCTTTATAAATTGTAAACAGACATAGTAGGGTACGAGTTGGAAGTAAAACAATATGAAAAACTGTATACAAATGAGTGCTGAAATGTAAAAGGGGTTAGGAATACAAGCCCAACATTAAAGTACAAGTACAACTGAAACACAAGTACAAATAAAGAAAAGTAACATAGCTACTGGGTTGTACTCTGAGAATTCCTACCTGAAGGGTAGGTACATATTTCCTCCTCAACTCACCATGTCTATCGGTCTCCTCCATGTACCGACTCGTCGTATTGTCTACCTTCGAGTACCATCCAGTCCTACTACTATGATCCTCAGTTAGTGATTTCCATCGTCTACAACCAACACAATGAGGTGCGGGCATACCCTGTGTAGGGTTGAGTATTATGATACTCTATAGGGACCTAGAGACCCTCACGTTATCACAAAATCCAACAAGGATAAACCACAAATTATGAAATCAAAAGATAACCTCACATAGTTATATGCCCATACATATACCTAAGTCACCAAGTAATTGATCGCAATTATGAGGTAAACACAATATTTATTCACTCAACTCAACTAGGATTTTATTCTAGGGATAGTATCAATTTGAACCCTCAGCTGCTGGAGAACTCCTACTCTATTGAGTACAGTGGGCCTGCAGCATCACATAGAGGCTCTTCCCACTAACATTGGACTGCTGAGGTACCTTTATTGTCGATTACTGTGGGTCTGCTGTGTCACACAGAGGTGCTCCCCACTATAGTTTTTTCGCCAAAACAGGAGCTCCCCCTCATAGCCTATAGAGTTGCTTCTCCTGTCAAGTACTCTAGGAATGCAGCCAGAACTAGGCGCTCCTCTACCGTGGGTCTGCCGCAACAAATATGCGCTCCCCACGCAGTCATATGAGTCACTCTGAGTCCTCGATTAGTAGTCATCATGTCTCAGCCAGCTACTAGGTTCCCACACAAATTCCTGGTCGTCTTAGGAATATCTACTCCACAAGCTACTAGTCGACACTCCAACTATCACGAAGTACGATGTTAAAGTATCTCCATGGTCCGCCTTGTTATTGGGAATCAAAAATAAGAACGGTGGAGGGGGGATAGGCCAGGTTGGTTTGGCCCACACCCTCTTTGTTTTGGGTGGTATCTTGCAGTTCATCATGATTATAATAAATATATACAACATCTCACCCACAACAAATCCTTTCCATCTGAAGAATAAGATTCATGGAAAGCATCAAAATGAAATAAAACCACCACCTTTTGTTCATCGTTCATCATTCATTGACAGAGTCATGTATATCATTCAATGAAGAAGAACGTTGAAGTTGAAGTCGATCGTCGAAGAAGTACCATGACGGTTGTTGCTTCGTGGAAGAAGTCGAAGATGATCTGCATTCTTCGTTCTTCGTTCTTCATTGGGAGATGGGGTTCTTCGATGGGGACCAATAGATCTACCATGCACTCCTCTCAATGTTCCCCCCCCCAAATGAGAAATTCTAAGCAAGAATAATAATAGAGTGTCTATTATTTTAGATGTTGGCACAAAATTCAATGGGAGGATTAAATAAATTAAATAGGCTCCCCATAATTAATTCACAGGTGTTGACACAATTAATAAAAAGGGAGTTGGATACATTTAATTAAAGTAGAGTTGGAGAGTTTATCCCTCATTAATGATGGAGAGTTGGGAGGTTCTCCACTTTAATGGATATTTTCAAGGGGTTAAGAGCCCGGGTGTTCCCCACCACATTTATCCTCACATGGAAGGTTGAGTTTGGGTGGGCCACACCACCATAACCTCTCATAGGAGGATAATGTGTGGGGGGCCCACCTCCAACATCTTTTTGGAGTTTTTAACCACACAAAACTCACTTGGAGGCTCAAATAAAATAATGTGACACACCCTTTATGTTATTATATTCCATGAAAACCCAAAATCTAAATTGTAATTTTTGACCAACTCTCGTCAAGGTGATAGTGTCCTTAAGAAAATATCAACGCTGCGAGTTCAATGGTGCCCTCATACTTCAATTCCGAGAACTGGTTCAGAAGTTATAAAATCCCGCTCATACATTTTCTAAACATACTCGAACAAAACTTCATAAATTGATTCTGGGCACACTAGGTCTCAAAATCGCACGCCGTCAGTTTTCACAGACTTGAAAAATTCCCATGTATTTATGAAAAAATGTTTCCATTGAAATTTTTGGACTGTATAGTGTGGTTTTGTGCTTTTTCTCTATGGTGACACTCAAGGTGAGGTTGGTCTCAATGATGAACATGTTGTATGAATGGTTTTGGTGGTTGGGTCAGATTATTAGGCCTCCTTGGGGTTGATGAGACTGACTAACCAATATACATGGTTGGATGAGTAAGTGGGTGTTGGGATACACATAAATAACATTTGACATGTGAGGTATCATTGATTTGATTGGTGTGGTAGACCACTGTTCTTTAGTTTTTAGCTATTATGGACACATTATAAGAACTCGAGTGGTGTGGTGGAAGTAGTGCCACATGAATTTTTTGTTCAAATCTATTTGGTAGTTTGGTTTTGGAGAAGTGGTGAGACATGGTTTTCAATCACACCTCATCAGTGGTGGTAAAGTCTTGATGAGATGCACTCGGCAGGGGATCCTAAGACCCTTGCGAGTTCAGGTTATCCCATAGTTCGACATTAGAATTGGATAATTCATTGGTGGTGTTCTATAAAAACATCATATCATACATTAGAGAGTGATGATGATACCCAATATATTGATATCATTATAGGTACATTGAGAAGCTATGGATTTATTTTAAGAGACCTAATGGTTTTTTTGATGAGGAAATTCATGGATTTTACCCACATGGAGATGGTTTGTGAGGATCATGAATATGGGATTTATATCCTCTAAGGCTTGGGGTGAGGTCCCCAGGAAGGACTAAATGTTGACACACGTCTTGTGGGCCATTCACAGAAGCTGGAAATGGGCACTGGGTGACGTTCGTTTTACAATTTTTATAATAAATATAGATGTCCATGTATATGTTTGGGGTTATTTTGTGATCATATATATGATGTGGTGGTTGGAATACCTCATGGTGAGAAATGGTAATGACACTCTTATGGTGGGGAGTGATAAGACAGTCCTAGATTTGTAGAAGAGAACATCAAGTTGGTGTCATCCCACTGGGATTCCAATGAGGAACCTATAAGGTGCTTGTTAGGTTCCTTATAGATACAATGTAGGAAATATACATGGTTAATAATGAGCCATGTGATGGATCCAAGCTCAGGGTAATTCCATGCGAATCTTATAATGATGTTGTAGAAGGGTGTGGATGGATATGACTATAGTTCGCGGCATGTAAGGGTTTGTTATATAACTCCAATGATGATTGGGGTAAGACTCTAGAAAATTCTATTTTTATTGTTTTAGATCATCTTGAAGATGGGATAACATAGGCCACGTGATATGGTGTCTTGCCAAGGGTGATGCTGATGACTGTCTGGAGGGTGATAACACCTCGTTGATGGAATTATAGCTGATTTTTGGGGGCTACCTCATTGGGGTTGTAGTATTTTAATGATTGTATTCATGTCAATAATCACCTTAGGAAGGATAGAATGTGGTAGTGTACCATCATTGGAGAGTGTGTGCTCTAGGAAATATGGTCAGGTATGTTAGGTGGGAAATGGTAAACATGAGGGGATGTAGTGAGAGTGACCCATCTCTAGGATGATGTTGTGGCAGAAAGAACCTTCATGAAAATGAAGTTATACCTATGTGATGTCATGACAATCTTAATCCTTGACTGGATTGTGTAAGGGTGTCTTCTCGAATGGTTTTGATGGTTTGTGTAGATTCCAGTGAAGGGTAATGCCTCTTTGGATGTTGAGGTGCAGTTATTTGGAACATGCTAAGTGCTGGGAAATATTTTTAGAGTTCTCGTGGTCCTTCGTCAATGTGGGTGGTTCAATGTAACCAAAAATGGGGGAGATAATCATAACATAATAAAAGGTAGGTTCAGGATGTTTCTAAGGTTTTGGGTTGGAATGACATGAGTGGCCACCATTTGGGCGAGGGAGCCTTGATCGTGAACTTTGGCACGAGTTTAATTAGTTGAATTTTGGAGTGTTTTAGGTTTTTTTTTGGTTGTATAGTTGGGGAGTGAAATCGTCATAAAATATTGTTCGAAGGAATTTGTGTTTTACTTCAAGTGATATCGGGTTTGTTCAATGTTAGAGATGAGATAATAAGAAAATGATGCCATGTTAATTGGGTCATGATTTGTAAAAAAGGTCAGTCCGATGAGGTGTTGATTGGTTCTCCCATGATTATGTGATGATGTGTGTGATGTTTCCATGTGTAGGGAGACATGAATTGTTGTCTATGGGTTTTCTATGTTGTTCTAGTGGTGGGTATGGTTAAACTGGATGCATCCTTGATGAATTTTTTGGTTCATGTTGTGGATTTTCATGAGGATGTCTTGAAGGGAAAGTTAATTCCCTTTATCTTGTTTAGTTGACTTGTGATTTAATGCTAGAAACATTGGATGAGGTAATGGATAGTAAGGCCATGTTTCTAAATCTATTTTTATGGATGTTTTATGATGATCAAAAGAGTGGCTCGAGGACGAGACATTATAAGATAGGGAGGTTGTAAGATCGTTGTTTTTTCATAAGGTATGTACATGATTATGTTTCAGTTTATGTCCCTTATGCTAGACTAAATATGTGTTTCCCATGTTAATGCGATGTCTCATGGGGTTTTCCTAGAGTTTGAGATAAGAAAATAGATGAAAAGGAGTTTCTATAAATACTTAATAGTATGTGCACCATTAGTGAAAAACGTGCAGAGCGTCCTAGGTAACCATGTAGCTATGGGCAGAGGCATAAACACAGTTGGTGCACAGTTAAAAAACAGTTTGTAATTCCTAAGAATACTTGAAAAATAGGTCATTTTTGGGAAGGAGCTTCTAGACAGTTTGCGAACGGTTTGGAATACCGTGTGGCTAAATGGTGGGCCGAAACAAATATGGAAAAAATAAAAAAAAATCAACTTCATGATTTTAAACCCCAATGTTAATTTCTCCTCCTTTTTACTCCATGAAGCACTAGTGACGAACATATATGACCCAAGCCTCCATGAGGTGATTCTCATTTGATTCAAGTTCATTTGGAGCATCGTTCGTTGCGAATCGAATCCCTAGGTATGTCTACCCTCGCCTTTGATTCCTATTTTCTTTTAGGGATCTCATCAATCTCCATTAAACGTAATAAGATCTAAAACCTGCCTTTTTAGTGACTTATAGGATGGGGCTTTAAGAGGAATTTGAAATCGGATTGAAGGATATGATTAAGTGCTTGTTCATCATTGGATTCTAGGTATGTAGTCTATATGTTATATTCTATAGTTTTGTTCTAGATTTGTGAATGTGTGTTGAGAGTTTTACTTTTTCATGTTGTGTACTGGTTATCTTGGGTATGATTTTGTTAATTGGGTGTCTACATGATTTCATGATATACTCATCATCCCCATTGTATATCTAGAGGGGGACATGACCATTTAAGGGCCACTGATGGGCTGTGCCAGAAACCTAGACCATGAGTGTTGTAGGGTGAAGAGGAGGGTTGCTAAATAATAATGTGGAACCCATGTAAAATATTACATAATGGTTTAATGAGTTGTAAATGGAATGATAATAGATATTAAAATGGAGAAATATGCATAATATGTTATTGGAATGACATGGAAATGAGCAATTGGGTTGAAAGAGATTATCTCGATGGTTTAGTGGATTTTTTGTTTCTAAATCCTTTAGGGGAATAATTCATATTAAATGGTGAACTTGTGGTAGGGTGATGAAATGTGAAATAAGAAATATGTTAATGAGATGTAATAAGGGAATGGATAAATATAATTACTGGGTTAATACATGGGAATTAGTGTAGTGTACCTAAATGATTGAATGTCATAAAGTGGTTGTGTTATGTGATATGTGAATTTTACTTTAGTGCATAAGGGGTAAATGATTGTTAAATGATGAATGTGATAAGTTGGAAAATATATAGTAATTGATAATTATTTTCTATGGTACGAGGTTTTTTATTACACTTAATGGGTTAAGGCATGGGAATGGGAATTTGGATAAGTCAACAGGAAATCAAAATTATAAATGTATTAATGGGTTATTAATAGTATTAACTCCCATGTTGTTGTTATGTATTGTGATATCCAAATGGGATTATTTAGTATTGGTTGTGTTATGGTCTGGTTTTTGTGATTGTATAAGTAAGCATGTGCATATGTTTTTGTAGAGTGTGCGTATTTGTATGAAGTTCTACGCCCATGGGCAAAGTTTGATTAAAACTCAAAACTCCACCTCAAAATGAATGGGTTCGGGAGGGGGATGGATGAACAATTCCCCTAATATTTTCATTCCA
Source organism: Viscum album (assembly GCA_963277665.1). Classification (NCBI taxonomy): domain Eukaryota; kingdom Viridiplantae; phylum Streptophyta; class Magnoliopsida; order Santalales; family Viscaceae; genus Viscum; species Viscum album. The sequence continues at coordinate 1,537,738,626 of OY728147.1, read as the reverse complement.
CCAGGACTAAGGCATTTAGTTGAGGATAAAATGATAATGTGATGTGTGTATTCCTAGTGAGATTGAGAATTTTTTTATTTACACTAATAAAAATGATTGACAGTCTTTGACTCACGTATATACGATTTATATACCAAACCACTATAACATGTGTTAAAAAGGGGTTGTGTATTAAAAATTTTATATGAAATAGAAATTGGATAAATGCTAGTCAGGAATTAAATGAACATTGTTACCTAATGGCAGTAGAACTATCCCTTGTTTTACTTACCATTTAATATATACACGCATGCACTATCTTTTAGAATGGATATTTTGTACACACAATTGGTGTTCCCCTATTGTGTTTTTTACTCACACCCTACTCGGGCCGTTGTTGGGTACCTGAGCATAACTCTTCACTACAGGTTAGAAAAAGGGAAGGTTCCCTACCTTAAGATGTTGAGTTGGCTCTAGTTGTACATGGAAAAGGATCCATCCATAGAGTTAGGACCTGTTTGGATTATTTTTCCACTTTTTTATTTTGGGTATCTTTTACTTTGTACTACTAGAATGGAATGATATTGTTGTATGTGAATTGTGCTTGTACCCCAATTGGGAAACAACTGGTTATGCATGTTTTTTGGATATTAATATTGTTTTTACTCTTTATATTGTGTTCTTTTATGGCTTACTATAGTAAATAGGGTATAGTCTCCCAACATGACTTATTAGACCCTCGCCGATTATTAGCAACCTCTAGCGTACAGGTAGGTGCATTTTAGGTAATATGACGACTCAGATCAGGTAATTGGTTTAGTATCTTCTAGGTTTAGGACTTTAGAAATATCCACACTTGAGATGATGTTTTTAATGGATATTCAACTTCCACAAAACACTTTTAACGGATTGGGGGATGCTCACAGATGTAAAGAGTGATCTCCCATTCCAAACAGTTGATGTTGGATTTATATAATGACAACCAATCTAGGAACAAGATTGCATCGGACTCTACTAATAGAAGTATGAAGTGATTTTTTGGGAGTTTTAGTCTTCAAATGTTAACTGGGGAGGATTTATAAACAATATATGAAATAATTTCGCCATTTGTAGTTCCCATAGATATCTTATATTCTATATTTTGAGGTGGTGTTTTAATAGTTACACTAAACTGAAATGATATGACAGAATGTGTTGTAACATAATCAATGAATACATTCATTATTCATGAATTAATAAATGGTTTACCTGTCACAAAATAGTCATCGAACTCCACCTCAGATGTAGTTATAATGTAATCCCTTCGTTGTTTCCTTGGTGGTTGTTGCTGATTTCCTTTGACAACCCTCTAATTAGAGAAAATTTTCACATGACTCTCATACTCCATGCATTTGTTACACTACAATATAGGATAAGTATTGATATAAAGTTTCTTTTCTTCTTCCAAATTAGTGGTATTCATCATATCCCGTCAGTAGTTTTTATCTAAATTTCCCAACATTACACATTTAAATCATTTCCTGGGATTCTTTAGACAGTTCCCATGAATCATCATCCAACAATTATTACATGTGGGGTGATTGGGTTTCTTTATATTTTGGAGTTTAATTTCATAACCACCATCATTAGATTTAATTTTCATTTTTTTCTACCAGTCCTATGATACCACCAAGAGTCTCCCATTTCTATGTCAACTGTAAGGGAAAAACATAAAATATCTTCATAGAGGTCGAAGTCTTGAATCTCCAAATCATTTATTTCAATCAACTTCAGTACACTAAATAATAAATCCACATTTCATTTAGTTTTCATGAAAAATCCATAAGTATACCTTGCATGCATTGTAAAGTTTTCATCATATTCCCCGATTGACTGATTTTCCTTCTATTTGAGTTTGATCGAAAATCTTTCAATCTTGAGACGGTGGTTTTGGGGAAATTATTTATTGAAATAAATTCTTATAAATTACATCAAATCTATGCAATCAATTTCTTCCTAGGTCCTTGTATTCTTGGTCAGTGTCCACCACTGATCAATATCCCCATCAAAATTCTAGACCTCCAATATGACTTTATATTCTTCTGAGCAGTGGAAAACATATAATATCTTTTCAATAGGGATAATGCACTATTTCCCTTGGTTGGGATCGAAAGATCTAAAAAAAATGGATGCCTTTGAATCATTATGGGTTCAATTGAATAATTATCTTTCCCTATATGAGGATGGTGTTCCACATGATTTATGTTATTATTCAGAACATGATCCAACTAATCAAGTATTATCCTGATGTTTTGAGAACCCATTCCCATCATACATGGCATATCATTATGTTAATCATCACATTACATATCACATTTATTGTTGGAATGCGTTCTGCTATTTTCATACATTAACCGAGGAAATAAAATCACACTTATAGGGCACGAATACTTAGTTATGGGGTATCAAAAGGAAACATTCAACATAAGAGGATAAACTTTTAAAAGAAAAGTATTTCCAAATTTGGGATTACCTAGGTTTAAATCAAGGTTATCCTTGATCTATTTCATAACTTATATTCCCATGGGATATTTATATTACCTTAATAATGGCTCTCTACTATGATCATGAATTTAACAATGCATTTCCATCAAGATTGTCAATCCACCAGTGCATCGAGGCCCATTGTCATTCCCCAATTCCCATTCATGTATACCTCAAAGCGGTGTTTCCCGGTGTTACCCCTAGATATGTTTGTTTTCTAGATTCACCTCTACGTATTTTTATCCCGAAAAGGATGTATTTTCTTTCAAACCCTACCTACTCTATACTTGACAACATTTAGGGATGTTTTCTTACACAGTGTCTCATCATTAATGTTCCAACTAATGTTCTCAATTACAAATATCCGAAAATAACATGACTATAATCTAATACTAACAATAGTTATCCTATAATTTTACATATAAAATTTTGTTATTTTAAAAATAATTATTTTTAAGAGTTTGAGATAAGGGTCATAATGTCTAGTGTCTAGGAAGACTAGGAACGTAAAATAGAAGTCAGGGAAATAAAAAACAATTAATTATTTAATCTTGATAAATATATCATAACTTCCATTGAGGCCCTACTTCTGCATATGATACAAAGTGGATCACATGAAAGAAGGGGGGAGATAAAATCCCATTAAGGGAAAAGGACATAAGAATAAGGCTTTAGAACATGTGTTATAGATCATTAAATAATTATATAAAATGAAATATTGAATCATATAACATATACATGGGATCATATAAACATTAAATCATAGAAATGTGGATGAAAGATAAATCATGAAGTTATCATGAGCTAAGTCTCATTGCACATAGAGGAGAAAAAGTCATGATTAGCCACCAAGAATGTTGCACATGGAAGCATAACAAAATTATAAAGCACCAATATCATTTCATAAATTTTCTAATGAGACTCAACTTTACCCATTGCATTGGAGTGCTATATTGGTGTAACCATCATAACATTTTCATTACATTTCATTACACAAATATATTCATAAATAATCCACTATACATAAACATATGGGCTACCCAAAGAATGAATTGGGTAACATAATCATGACATAAGGCATAAAAAATGAACTTATCATAAAAGTGTCTAAGAAGGAATGGAATTGGAGATATCATGTAGTATAATAGTGAAAAATTGGCATGAATCATGCTATTTAATGTCATCTTAATGTAATAACATACAAATAGTGTTTTTGGATAAATTTTTATATAATCATTTTCATGCTGTTAAATGAAAATATCAAAGGTCATTCAAAACATTAAATGGGATGATAATTTATATAAAACAAGAAGTGAAACAGGAAGTATTTAATAATAGAACATGTAGTTTCATAAATATAAGGACGTCATAAAATAGCTTATATAATGTACATGATGATGGGTAATAAATAGGAATGTTCCCTTAAAATGGGTTTACTTATAAAAATGTATTGAGGGGGAATCAATTAAAAACATGTATATCTCAAAAATAAAATGATGGGTGGATATTGAATAATGATTTTGGAGCATATATAAATTATGAATAATTTGAACATAAAAATAAAAGAAAACCTAATTTGTGTAAAAAAAGGATAAACCAGCCATAATGAATATATGAGGTTCATGTTGAATCCATTACAGAGCATCGACAAGGTATCACGTGTACGTAGGAGCGATTAATGAGAAAGATTTTGGTTTTAAATATTTTTTACATCCTAAGAGAATTATTTGGGAGGTTTGAAATCATACCCCATCATTTTGAATTATAAATAAAATCTAATAACATAGTGGACATTATTGAATAAGATTGATATAGAGATGATCCCTTATCTTAATTTTGGTGGTGGCTTTGTATTGATGTTAATGACCATAAAAATCAAGTCAAGTCGATTAATTAATTATTATTGAACCTATTTTACAGGTAAATGATTTATTCAAACCCTTAATATTTAATTCATAACATCTTTTATTAGGTTTGAGGTTCAATTTAATTGTTTAGGTCAGTTGGCGTACATGATTTTAATGATCTGTTCACTTATATACATGTTTGGAAACACATGTATGATGAGAGTAGTTTTCAAAAATTCACGTTATATGACAATATTTAAAATCTAAAAGATTACATGGGTATTAAATTCATTAGGTTATTTGGAGCAAAGGTGAATCACTAAATAAATCACTAATGATAAAAAATTAGATAAATATAGAGATTTTTCTCATAATTAACATATTTTGTATTATTATTTTTTATCATGTGAAAAAAATGATAATAGAACAAAAAATAAGATAAAATAAATATTTTATATTTTGAATCCAACATAAAAATAGTTTCAGGACCTTAATTGAAGATGGAAATAGAAATTTATAACTTTTCGTCATTCAATTTGAAAAATTAACAAATCTCATACATTTTTTCATTAATTTGGTATTAAAGGAGTGGAAAATAGAGAGGATGATAAATTATACCATTATAATAATAAAAATATAGTAAATTTAAGGTAAATGAGTTTTTATAAAACATTGACAAGGATATGTAATGATGGAAAAAAACAAGTGAACATGAAAAATTTGTAAAATAATTGAAAAGGGGAATTTACCTATGGAATCCATCATCCTTGAGCAGCTCTTAAGGTGACTGGATTTTTCCTATTGACGAGACTGAGGGATTTTTGACGTGGGGAGGGAGCTAGGGTAGTGATTTGGACACAATATATGCAAGTAAAGATGATTTAAATAAGTGAAAAGTATATTTAAGGAGTGGTGGTATTTATAGTGGAGGAGAGGAGTGTTTTCAATATATTTTATTCCATAGATTATTAATTTTCCTGAAAACTATAAATTGTGATGATTCTATAACCAAAAATAGAAATAATGGAATGTGAAGTCAAACAATGATTTCCTACATCATCCATGATTCTATGTATATTCCATTTACTTTGTAATGTATATAAATAGTAAATTACAAAATTTCAATATTCATCATAAATTATAGAATTTTAGAAATATCCAAAAAATTCACCCTAACCAATTTTCAACATATAGTATACATAAATGAACACCAATTTTTGAAAATAATTTCCAAAATTTATATAATTAAATTTTAATTAAAAGTCATACATTATATGAAAAATACAAATTTTGAAACTATAACTGAATTTATAATGCTTTCAAAAATTATATATGCTCTCAAAAAATTATATTTAAAGCCGAAGATATAAAAATTATAATTTATGAACCACATTTTGGAAAATAAATTTTCATTTAAATTATTTATTTATGGCTTATCAAAAATCCAATATAGTTACTATGGTTGTATTATCACTTATAAGATGCCTAAATTTTAATTATGAAATCATGGTTGATGTTACTATTCTTTTAGACGCTTTAATATTTATAAGGGTAACACTACTATTCATAATGGTCAGTTCGTATTCACAAAAAATTAGGGTTGTCTTTTCAAACTCCAAATATCTTACTAGTCACACCAATGTATGTTAGATTTTCAAAATTCAAAACACAAATGTGTCTAAATAATGATTAAATGTCACATAGTACATTTTAGTTCGTTTTGATGTGATTTAATATGATTTTATGACCTATTTATAAGGATGTTATTTAAATTAGAAAAACATTGGGTCATGACAAACCCCTTCACCAAAATATCTAGGAGTTGTTTATTTAATTCCCCCATCTCCATATTTTCCATTCTCTATAGGGTCTTAGAAATGGTCTTGGAACCAGTAATGTGATAAATAATGAACTCTACCAATATTTACAATGTAGGTCTAGGTAACACCTCAAGAAATAAAAAAATGAATTTTTGAATGTTGCAAACACTCTCATTTAAATTACATATTTTCATTTTTTCGTATGAATCATTCATTTCCCTAATTATGTTTACAAGAGTAAATTCTAAATAAATATTAAGATGATATATATCTCCTTTGAAACCAAATGTTATTTTTTCATTCAAAAATATTTTTATTTCTATTATTCTATAGTTAATCATAAAATTATAATTTTAGATTCATTCCATACCAATTATAATTTTGAATTATATCAATGGATTGACTACTTCTTTTGAAATGAAATTTTTCTTGCCAAAGGGAAAATTATAGTTTCTAATAACATTTGATTCATGGATAATCAATCTAGGCATTTTTATACATAAATATACTTCTATATGTTTTGATATTGATTCAATATTCATTGAAAACATGGAAGAAATAAAGGGAAGGATATAACTAGACTCAAACAAAGAAGATTCTATCTTTGATATAATAATGAGACTACTTGCCACAACATCATTTAGAGCTTAAAAATCATCCGTCATGTTATCAAATTCCCTTCATCTATCCCTTTCCTTATATGAATGTATATTTTCACTCAACTCCATTTACATTGTATTTGGATACTTATTGAAAAACACATGAATAATTGGACTTTATGTGGTGAATTCACCATTTCCCCATTGTCATTAGTGTTGAGAAGTAGAGGTTTCGTATCACAAATATTATTCCGAGAAAAGTTGAAATATCTTCCACACTTGTAATATTTATCTCACTGATGAAATAATCCCCCTAAATGATTGTTCCCACAATTTTTTCATATGAAAATTTTCACGTTCTTTCATACTCATTCCTGATCAACGATCTTCCCCACGATTGTATCTAAAGATATATTCTATTAATTTGATCAATGGGATAACTGTGTATCTTTGATGTCTAGTTCAACTATCATAGCACTTCTCACCATATACTTAAAGTTTTAATAATCTCGGGATTCTATATTCACTTAATTATGGGGTTTTAGTACACTGAAGAAACAATCCTCTTTACCATTAGGATCCATGACAAATCTAGAGGTGTAATAGGAAATTATTGTGTTGTTAATCTCATAGATCCCCTAGATTCGTTTTTCATATGATTCAACTCCAGTAATTCCATCTCCATTTTCATTCTCATTGAACATCGAAAAATATTATGGAAAATGGTTCCCCTAAACTCATCTTACTCTATAACATCAATATCTCCTCATAGAACTATGTTTTTAACTAGTTTCTAATACTAATCAAATTCTCCCTCTATATGGTCAATATGAAGGGAATCTTTCTATTGTTCCAAACAAAAAATATAGAAAATATCATTAATATAGTGATTATCCATAATTCAAAAATAAATGGGGATATATATCCATTGAATGAAGATGATAGTTTAAGAAAAAAGGAAACAGTGGAATGTTATTCCATTTGAGGTGAATCTAGTCTCTCATCTTGATTCATGTTATTGATCATAACTACATTTATATGATTCACCATTCTCATGATGTTTCATATTCTATCATCCCCTGGAAGATCTTCAGTGCCTGGTCCATCTAACTGCCTACTTACCCAATTTCTCTTATTTCTTTAAATTTTCTAAAATAATAATACATTAGTGATAAATTTCATTCATTTAGTAATATTTTAATTCTAATGGTATTTCATGTCAAAACCTATCATGCTTAAATATGTTTTCCTTTAAAAATAAATACATTTTCTATATATATTTCATAATAGTTCATTAAAATCATCTGATAAACCAAACAAATCCCATTGGTGTGTCACCCCCAGATCAATATCAGGTTTGTTTTCATATAATGGGTTATGCTGGTCAATCCCATCACACCTTGTCATAAAAATTACCTGTAAAGACCCGTAAAATTCAAGGGAATTTCTTTCTTAATTTTCTTTGGAATTTTACAAGAGCATGGTTTCTAACGGCACCTGATTCCGAGGCCCGGTGTGCCCAGAATAAATTTCTGAAGTTTGGCTCGGGTACGGTCAGTGAACGAACGAGCGGGAATATCTAACATTTGATCCAGTGCTCGGAATTGAAATCCGAGGACACCAATGAACTCGCAGTGCCGATATTCGCTTAAGAAGACCTTTTCCAAGGTTGCGTTTTATGCGGGTTGAGAGTTAGTTTTGGGGGAAATTAAATGAAGTTAAATAAATTGTGGAAACACAATTTATTTTTATCCATGTTGATTATATCCTCCCAAAGGGAGTTAGAGGTGGGACCCACATCCACATGACCTCCCTTGAGAGGATTAAGTGTGGTGGGGCCCACACGAACCCTAACTCTTCAACTCCCCTTTAAACTCCCCAATAACTCCACTCTATTTAATTTTGACAACTTGTGTTATTAATTAAGTTGAGTGGCTTAATTTCAAACTTTTGAAATTCAATGTGGTTTAGTTGTGTAAATAAAATAAGCCTTAGACTTATTTTATTTTTGTTAGTTTATTTTGCCACATTGAGAGGATTTGGAAGCTTTCTTCTTCTTCTTCAAACCACGATGAAAAACGCGAAGAACACTTAGGCTCCGACGAAGAACGCTGTCACCGTAAGAAGAGAAAGACGTGTCGTCTTTTCTTTCCTTCGAAGCCGGTGTGTTTCCGAAGATCGACGACGCTGAGTTTTTCGATCTTCTTCCCTTGTCATCGAATGGAGACGCCTCTTCCTCCTCGGGCTTTCTCCGCCAGCTTACGAAGCTTCTCCAGCGACGTTACCTCTTCGGACGCACTTCGACGTCAACGGAATCGACGTACGATTACCACGCCGCCCGACCTCTGTGACGCTTGTATTTTGCGGCTTGTGGACGTGCTATGCTCTTGAAACCGAGGTAGGGGATTATTGTAATTTTATTAATTTTTTTCGTTCTTGATTCAAGCATGTCGAACCTCGAGGTTAATCGACTAAATGTTATCATTTTAACGAGAGGGGGTCGGACCACACAAACACGACCGAACCCCCTCCTATGATCATGTTTGTTCCCTTGCAGATGGAACGAGATGGAGTGGTTCCATCGAACCATGTCGGAATTACACGGCAATTATTGCGCGGCGCCGTCGCGCCGCGCTGTGGAAAGAAATCCAAGAACGCGACGCCGTCGCGTCACGTCGAAGGAAGTCGAAGGAGCCACGGCCGGAGCGGGGCCGCGACGGAGGGGCGCGGTGCCGTCGCACCGCGCCGGACGACAAGGACCACGGCCGGTTCTGGGCTACGGCGGCGCTTGGTGATCGTCGGCCAGCGGGTCCGCCGGTGTCGGAGCCGGAAAGGGGTCCGGCCACCGCCGGTCCCATTGAGAGGGAGCCGGCCGGCCAGGTCGGGCCGTCCGGAATGGAGAAACCCGGGGGAATTAAATTCCCCCGGCCAGCCGAACGACCCCCCATAATGAGGGGGGGCCGCGGTTACACAAGGGGGGCAGGCGCCCCCCTCTTTTTCAATCAGCTAGGCCGAAGTCGACCTGGCAGCGCGCTGGGCGCGCTGCCCCCCGCCGGGCCGGGCCGCGCCGGGCCGGCCCTGCCGGGCCGCGCCGCGCCCCGCCGGGTAGCGCCGTGCCGGGCCGGGCCGACCCTGTCCGGGGCAGGTCGACCCGGTTTGGGCCAGCCAGGGGGGGGGGGGGGTCTTGAGCCGGGTCGGCCCGGGCCCAAACCCCCCGATACCGAACTATTTAGGTTCAAATGCCCATAACACAGGCTACGATTCTCCAAATGACGTGCCGTCAGCGGAGATGCGATCCTTGGATTGAGATGGTCGTTTTGGTATATCGCACTCAAGGTTTACGATTACTTTTAGTTCGGCCGGGTTGGTTCGTACACGAAACCAACCGGGCCCTCGGAGCGGAAACGCTCATATCTTGAGCTACGGACGTCTGATTGATGTGTCATCAGCTTTTTTGAGTTTCTCTTAGTGAGAAGGATCTTTTGGAATACTCCGACCGAGGTTTGGACACAGGTGGAGTACGGTCGGGTTGGTTTTGCCTTAAAAACCAACCTCGCCCCTGGAACGAAAAAGCCAATAACTCTCAAACCTGGCGTCCGATTGACGCGCCGTCTGTTGCGTTGAGTTCCTGTTGACGATACAGAACTTTTGGATACATCAACTCTGGACTATGTGACAGTTGATGTATCAGCCTCTCGGCTTGTGAGCAGACCCTCCCGAACGAGCTTGTTGTGTACGGGAACCCTAGATCTGGCTTCGACTGCTACTGTGACTGCGACGACGACTGAGCAGAGATCCTTAGTGGATTCGACGACGACGACTACAGCACTCAGCGATCCTGTGTGGATCAGTGATACCGATCCTGTGTGGGTCCGATCCTGTGTGGGTCTTTGCGGGGGTTAGTACCTATCGATCCTTTGTGGTTATGATGACTTAGATGGATCAGTGATCATCTCTATCGTCCTCGAAGAAGTTATCCTATGTGAGCTGAATCCTGTTACCTTCCTGTGTGGATTGTTTTGTGTTATCCTGTGTAGATTAAGTTTTTCTTTCCTGTGTGTAATATGTATACTTTCCTATGTGGACTGAGTTGTACTTGGGCTCGGAGGTTGGAGAATATTGAAATGATGACTTAGGTATATGTATGGGCATATACCTAAGCAGTGTCATTTGTTACTTCATGTTTGTATCATTATTTTGTGGTTTATCCTTTGAGGATTTTGGGAGACCTTCGGGGGTCTCGGGGTCCCTACTAAGTAGCTTATACTCACCCCTGCACGGTCTATGACCGCACTACGTTGTGTTGGTTGCAGACGACGGAAATCGTTGATCGTGGTTGAGGCTCACAGAGAAGGACGATACATGGAGGTGGACAACTGGGCGGGACGTGCTCGGAGCGGACGGTGGGACCCGAGGAGCAGTGGAACTATTTGTACCCACCCTTCATGTGGGATTTCCAGTGGACAGCTCGGTGTAGTGGCTTTTACATTACAGTTACTATTTTCCCTTTCGAGTTGTACTATAATTTCAGTTTGGGTTTGTATACTGGCCCATTTACTTTTCCGCACTTTCAGTTGTACTCTATTTTTACTTAGTGGTTACTTTTCTGCTTGCTTAATCTGTGGTTCTTGTTTACTTTACAAAGGAAATGCCTTCCCTTTTTACCGGGATTTATGCCTTGGTGCTAGTCGCCATCCCCTGGCCTATGGAAGGCGGGCTTGGGGTAGTCACGGCACGGGCCTCGAGGACGGGTCGTGACAAATTGGTATCAGAGGAGTTCGGTTCTACCGCGAACTCTGATCTTTTCTATGTGAAGAAATAGTGTTTAGCGTATTGAGTGTGGTTATCAGTCCGGGGAGTCCAGTGTTGGTGCGGCGGCCGACGTATCCGTACACTACGACCCTGACTTCTGATTTCCGACTTAATGCACGAAAACATTGATTGCGTGTGTGTTTCAAGTTTTCTTTGTGATTACTTTGTATCAGCTCACCAGGTATACTGTTCTGACCGGGGCACACCTGTTTCCTTTTCAGGATGGCCCCACGACGACAGCTAGCTAGGGTTCCGAGAGACAAGCGTGATGACAGCCCACCGAGCAACGAGGCCTCGGTGCAGGGCCCTTTGTCAGCAGTGGCACCGGCGGTAGCACTACCCACCGAGCCACCGATACTTCCAGCACCAGCCGCTGATGATGCACGTTGCCTCAGTGCACTGCATGAGTTTCAGCGCCAGTGACCGCCCAGGTTTCGTGGAGAGACGGACCCCCAGGCAGCCGTGGACTGGCTGGAGGCAGTCGTACGAGTTTTCAGGTTAGTGAGGACCCCAGCAGACCTCATGGTGATCCTCGCTGCGAGCCTACTGCACGCAGCAGCGGGCCGATGGTGGAGCTTGATGCTCCAGGTGCACGATGAGGCATCTCTACTTTGGATGGATTTTGAGAGCCTCTTCCGCCCGGAGTTCATCCCAGCCACCCTCTGTGCGGTGCGCATTCAGGAGCTTCTTTAGTTGCGGCAGGGCAGCATGACGGTCCCTCTGTACTTGGTGAGATTTAAAAATCTCTCGCGCTACTCGACCGACATGGTACGAGACCCATTTTTTCGGTCCCGGACCATTGAGCAGGGATTGAGACACGAGATCAGGGAATCGCTGATCTCCCTCAGCATACCGACTCAGTCGAGAGTACTGGAGCGAGCCCTTTTGATCGAGAGCTTTCTTGCTGAGTCTACACCAGTGCCGAGACCCACCGCAGGGTGGCACGTAGCAGAGTCTTCTACAGCAGGTAGTCGATAGATGACTGAGGGGTCTAGGCAGACCAGACCCTCAGGAAGACGACCTCAGGACACTGGCTCAGCAGTGCGGGACACACAACGCGGAGCCAGTCTTTCGAGAGGCAGACAGTTCTACTCGTGCGGCGGGCAGGGCCACATGGCTCGTGACTGCCCGACCCGTCGTGCCGATGAGTAGCAGACGGTTGAGGGACCACCGAGGCAGAGGCAGAGGGTTAACAGTGGCGGTCTGCAGGGAGGAGGCAGACGAGGCAGGGGAGCTGGCCGAGCAGCAGGTGGTGGGCGACGCTTTGAGGCTTTACCACCACCACCACCAGGAGGTCCACCCCGACCACAGGGAGCTGGCGGGCAGAGACATGCACAGCTCCAGGCAGCAGAGGCCTACGACCACAGCGCGCCCGAGATGATTCGAGGTACTATCTGTGTCTATTCCACCCTTGCTGCAGTACTTATAGACACATGAGCGAGTCACTCTTTCATAGCCGATGCCCTTGTTCGGAGCTCGGAGATTCCGACAGAGCCGTTGGCTCGATCGTTACGGCTAGATATTCCTATGGGAGCAGACTCGATGATTACGCACTGGTGCCGATAGTTTGAGCTTACTCTAGGATGTGAGAGATTTGGCTAGGATCTTCTTGTAGCAGCGTCGATGCCTTACGACGTCATCTTGGTCATGGATTGGTTATCTACGGTCCATGCACAGATTGACTGTTTTAGGCGCAAGGTGTGATGTGTATGCACCGACGGGAGTTGGTTCACCTTAACCGGCGAGAATGGAGCCTTTACAGCACAGGATGGACTTCCACAGAGGAGAGGACATCCCATCACTCATTAGTTGGCTAGCCTCATCCTAGGAGCAGTTGACGTGCATAGTCCTGGTTTTCCTGCAGTGGTGGATCAGTTTGCGGACGTTTTCCCCAACGACGTTCCAGGGTTACCTCCTTGCAGAGAGGTAGACTTTTATATTGACCTATACCCCGGGACAACTCTGATATCAACTCCAGCATATCGGATGGCCCCCGCCGAGCTTCGAGAGCTACGGGTATAGTTGGAGGACTTGCAGGGCAAGGGGTTCATCCGACCCAGTGTTTCACCCTGGGCTTCCCCGATTTTGTTCGCCAAGAAGGAGGATGGGAGATTGGGACTTTGTGTTGACTATCGTCGCCTAAACCAGGTGACAGTGAGGAACAAGTATCCACTACTGAGGATTGATGACCCCTTTGATCAGCTCAAGGGTGCACGGTGGTTCTCGAAGATAGACCTCAGGTCAGGCTATCACCAGCTCAGAGTTAGAGACGGGGATATACAGAAGACGACCTTCAGATGTCGGTATGGGCACTATGAGTTCTTGGTTATGCCCTTTGGCGTAACCAATGCTCAAGCAGTGTTCATGGCCCTCATGAACAGGATCTTTCAGCCATACCTCGATCGATTTGTCGTGGTCTTCATCGACAACAATTTGATATACTCAACGACTGAGGGGGATCACGCCTACCACGTACAGGTTGTACTGGACACACTCCGAGAGAACCAGCTTTATGGTAAGCTCTCGATGTGCCAGTTCTGGATACGTGAGGTCCACTTCTTGGGACATGTCATCTCTGAGGTAGGAGTTGTAGTGGATCCTGCGAAGATCGATGCAGTGTTAGCTTGGGAGCCACCCAGGAGCGTGACGGAGGTTCTGAGATTCATGGGAATAGTTGGATACTATCGGAGATTCGTGCCAGCCTTCTCTAGAGTTGCGGTACCACTCTCAGCTTTGATGAAGAAGGGGAAACCCTTCGTGTGGTCAGAAGGATGTCAGCAGAGCTTCCAGGAGCTGAGACAGAGATTGACCAGCGCACCTATCTTGAGGTTGCCTGAGGAGGGAGTAGGGTACGTAGTCTACTGTGATGCATTAGGGACCGGACTCGGATGTGTCCTGATGCAAGAGCGGGAAGTGATCGCTTATGGATCACGTCAGTTGAGGCCCCATGAGTAGAACTATGCTACCCATGACCTGGAGTTAGTAGTAGTGGTCTTCGCTCTGAAGACTTGGTGACACTACCTGATGGGCGAGCTCTTTACAGTCTTTTCTGATCATCAGAGTCTCAGGTATATCATCTCGCAGAAGGACCTGAACCGGAGATAGCTGTGATGGCTCGAGTTCCTCCAGTACTATGACTTTGAGATACTCTATACTCATGGGAAGGGGAACATATTAGCTGATGCCCTCAGCAGGAGGATGGGCATTCAGATTCTCGAAGAGGCGACGAAGCAGCTAGCCTCTTTGTAGATATCCTTTGTGGATAGAGATGGAGCAGCCTTCCTTCATTCTCTCACAGTCACTCCTCCACTACTGCAGTGGGTTAGAAAGGCATAGCGTGGGGACGCTGACTGTGAGACGCGGCGTGCACATATATCCTCAGGACATGCACCTGATGGCTTCTCCATTGGAGCAGAGCACGACATCCTTTTCAGAGGACGTACCATGGTACCAATCGCTTTGCGAGAGGATGTGCTGAGAGAGTTTCACACTTCTCCTTTAGTGGTACATCCTGGAGTGGCGAAGATGTACCAGGATCTCAGACGACAACACTGGTGGCCGGGCATGAAGAAGGCTGTGGTAGAGTTCATTTCTCGATGCCTCAACAGCTAGCAGGTAAAGGCTGAGCACCAGGTACCAGCAGGCTTGGTGAAACCCTTGGAGGTTCCGGAGTGGAAGTGGGATGGAATATCTATGGACTTCGTGACTGGACTTCCACGCACTTCCAGAGGTCACGACTCCATCTGGGAGATTGTCGACCGACTCACCAAGTCGGCTCACTTCTTACCCATCAGAGAGAAGGGCTCAGTGGAGAGCTTGGGACGTCTCTATGTTCAGGAGATTGTACGGCTTCACGGTATGCCATCATCTATTGTCTCCGATCGAGATGCTCGATTTACATCCCAGATTTGGAAGGGATTGCAGGAGGCGTTCAGAACGCAGCTACGTCTGAGCACATCCTTTCATCCTCAGACGTATGGTCAGACGAAGAGGATCATTCAGACTCTCGAGGACAAGCTCTGCGCATGTTTCCTCGACTTTGGTCGTAGCTGGGAGGACCACCTACCCTTGGTGGAGTTTGCGTACAACAACAGCTACCACTCCACCATCGGGATGGCACCGTATGAGGTGTTGTACGTCCGAAATTGTAGATCTCCATTGTGATGGAAAGTCCCTAGGGAGTCAGCACCTGTGGGACCGGAGATGGTCCAGGCCACGACAGAGAAAGTCCAGGTCATCCAGGAGCAGATGAGGACAGCTCAGAGCCGGCAGAAGTCATACGCTGACAGGAGGCGGAGGCCACTAGAGTTCGAGGATGGCGCCACACCTTCTTGCGGGTCTCACCTCGACGTGGTTTATGGAGATTTGGCAGAGGTGGCAAGTTATCTCCGCGCTTAATCGGACCCTTTCAGGTCCTCAGCAGGATTGGCGAGGTGGCTTATCACCAGGCTCTACCACCTCAGTTGCACCAGGTGCACGACGTCTTCCACGTGTCTTAGCTGAGGAGATACGTGCACGACCCGACGCATATCATTGACCATGGGGAACTTGACTTTCACGATGGGGTGGCTTTTACGGAGGTCCCGGTGGAGGTCGAGGATCGATAGGAGCAGGTCCTACGTGGACGGTCTATTCCTCTTGTGCGCATCAGATGGAAGCACGGGAACCTCTAGGAGAGTACTTGGGAGCGGGAGGCTCAGATGCGTGCTCAGTACCCTCATTTGTTTCCCTAGTTTTGATGTATCTTTACGGGGACGTAAAGCCCTGAGGTGGGAGTAATGTAAAGACCCGTAAAATTCAAGGGAATTTTTTTCTTCATTTTCTTTGGAATTTTACAAGAGCGCGGTTTCTGACGGCACCTGATTCTGAGGCCCAGTGTGCCCGAAATCAATATCCGAAGTTTGGCTCGGGTACATTCAGTGAACGAACGAGCGAAAATTTCTAACTTTTGATCTGGTGCTCGGAATTGAAATCTGAGGACACCAATGAACTCGTAGCGCCGATATTCTCTTAAGGAGACCTTTTCCCAGGTTGCGTTTTATGCACGTTGAGTGTTAGTTTCGGGGGAAATTAAATGATGTTAAATAAAATGTGGAAACACATTTAATTTTTATCCATGTTGGTTATATCCTCCAAAAGAGAGTTAGAGGTGGGACCCACATCCACTTAACCTCCTTTGAGAGGATTAAGTGTGGTGGGGCCCACACAAACCCTAACTCTTCAACTCCCCTTTAAACTCCCCAATAACTCCACTCTATTTAAATTTGACAACTTGTGTTATTAATTAAGTTGAGTGGCTTAATTTCAAACTTTTGAAATTCAAAGTGGTTTAGTTGTGTAAATAAAATAAGCCTTAGACTTATTTTATTTTGGTTAGTTTCTTTTGCCACCTTGAGAGGATTGGGAAGCTTTCTTCTTCTTCTTCAAACCACGATGAAGAACTCGAAGACCACTTAGGCTCCGACGAAGAACGTCGTCACCATAAGAAGAGAAAGACGTGGTGTCTTTTCTCTTCTTCGCAGCCGGTGTGTTTCCGAAGATCGACGACGCCACTTCTTTCGATATTCTTCCCGTGTCAACGAAAGGAGACGCCGCTTCCTCCACGGGCTTTCTACGTCAGCTTACGAAGCTTCTCCAGCGACGTTACCTCTTCGGACACACCTCAACGTCAACAGAATCGTCGTACGATTAATGAAACGCCCGACCTCCGCGACGCTTGCCTTCCGCGGCTTGTTGACATGCTCCTCTCCTGAAACCGAGGTAGGGGATTATTGTTATTTTATTTATTGTTTCCGTTCTTGATTCTAGCATGTTGAACCTCGAGGTTAATCGACTAAATGTTATCATTTTAACGAGAGGGGGCTGGACCGCACAAACAGGGCCGAACCCCCTCATATGTTCATGTTTGTTCCCTTGCGGATGGAACGGGATGGCGTGGTACCGTCGCACCACATGGGAATTAAACGTCATGTATTGCGCGGCGCCGTCGCGCCGCGCCGTGGAAAGAAATTCATGAACGCGACGCCATCGCGTCGCGTCGAAGGAAGTCGAAGGTGCCGCGGCCGGAGCGGGGCAACGGCGGAGGGGCGCGGTGCCGTCGCACCGTGCCAGACGACAAGGGCCGCGGCTGGTTCCGGGCCGTGGAGGAGCTTGGTGACCAGCGGCCCGCCGGGCCGCCGGTGTCGGAGCCGGAAAGGGGACCGGCCACCGCCGGTCCCGTTGAGAGGGAGCCGGCCGACCGAAATGGAGAAACCCGGGGGAATTAAATTCCCCCGGCCAGCCGAACGACCCCCCATAATGATGGGGTCCGCTGTTACACAAGGGGGGGCATCCCCCCCCCCCTTTTCAATCAGCTCGGCCGAAGCAGAGCTGGCAGCGCGCTGGGCGCGCTGCCCCCAGCCGAACCGGCGCCTGGCCGGTCCGCCATGCCGGGTCGGGCCGCGCCGAGCCAGGCCGCGCCCAGCCGGGCCGGGCCGACCCTGTCTGGGGCGGGACGACCCGGTTCGGGCCAGCCGGGGGGGTCTTGGGCTGGGTCGGCCCGGGCCCGAAACCCCCAATACCGAACTATTTAGGTTCAAATGCCCATAACTCGGGCTACAGACCTCCAAACGACGCTCTGTCAGCGGCGATGCGATCCTTGGATCGAGACGGTTGTTTCGGTATATCACACTCAAGATTTAAGATTACTTTGAGTTCGGCCGGGTTGGTTCGTACACGAAACCAACCGGGCCCTCAGAGCGGAAACACTCATATATTGATCTACGGACGTCCTATTGACGTGCCGTCAGCTGTGTTGAGTTCCTCTTAGTGAGACAGATCGTTTTGAATACTACGCCCGAGGTTTGGACGCAGGTGGTGTACGGTCGGGTTGGTTTTGCCTAAAAAACCAACCGGGCCCCTGGAACGAAAAAGCCAATAACTCTCAGACTCGGCGTCTGATTGACGCGCCGTCTGTTGCATTGAGTTCCTGTTGACGATACCGAACTTTTGGATACATCAACTCTGGACTATGTGACATTTGATGTATCAGCCTCTCGGCTCGTGGAGCGGGCCCTCTCGAACGAGCTTGCTGTGTGCGGGAACCCTAGAGCTGGCTGCGACTGCTACTGTGACTACGACAACGACTGAGCAGAGATCCTTAGTGGATTCGACGATGACGACTACATCACTCAGTGATCCTGTGTGGATCAGTGCTACCGATCCTGTGTGGGTCCGATCCTGTGTGGGTCAGCGCTCAGCGGTCCTGTGTGAACCAGCGCCTACAGATCCTATGTGGGTCCGATCCTGTGTGGGACATTGCGGGGGTTAGTACCTATCGATCCTTTGTGGGTCCGACGACTTAGATGGATCAGTGATCATCTATATCGTCCTCGAAGAAGTATACCTGTGTGAGCTGAATCCTGTAACCTTCCTGTATGGATTGTGTTGTGCTATCCTGTGTGGATTACGTTTTTCTTTCCTGTGTGGAATACGTATACTTTCCTATGTGGACTGAGTTGTACTTGGGCTCGGAGGTTGGAGCGTATTGAAATGATGACTTAGGTATATGTATGTGCATATACCTAAGCAGTGGTGGTTGTTACTTCGTGTTTGTATCTTTATTTTGTGGTTTATCCTTTGTGGATTTTGGGAGACCTTCGGGTGTCTCAGGGTCCCTACTGAGTAGCTTATACTCACCCCTGCACAGGCTATACCCACACTACGTTGTGTTGCATGCAGACGACGGACATCGTTGATCGTGGTTGAGGCTCGCAGAGTAGGACGGTACCTAGAGGTGGACCACTGGGCGGGACGTGCTCGGAGCGAACGGCGGGACCCGAGGAGTAGTAGAGCTATCTGTACCCACCCTTCAGGTGGGATTTCCAGTAGACTGCTCGGTGTAGTGGCTTTTACATTACAGTTGTTGTTTTCCCTTTCGAGTTGTACTTTACTTTCAGTTTTTTTTTGTATACTAGCCCATTTACTCTTCCGCACTTTCAGTTGTACTCTGTTTTTACTTAGTGTTTAATTTTCCTCTTGCTTACTCTGTGGTGCTTGTTTAATTTACAAAGGCAATGCCTTCCCTTTTTACTGGGATTTACGCCTTGGTGCTAGTCGCCAGCCCCTGGCCTATGGAAGGCGGGCTTGGGGTAGTCACGGCACGGGCCCCGAGGACAAGTCGTGACATTACCCCTTGGTACATCCATTAAAGAACCACATCCCTGAATTTGTATCTAGACATGGATTTTTGTCATTAGAAACCACTTAATTAATACATCACCAAAATAATAGAATGGTTTCCTATAGTCAAAAATTAATATAAGGATATTACTAATTTATTTAATTAATATTAAAAAAACGACTATACTATCCTTTATACAGACTATTTCATCCCACCATTTAATTACAAAACTTTTTCTTTATACTGTACTGATAGAGGATTATGTAATGTATTGTTTCATGGAACTGGTAGGTAATACATGAATACATTAAAATTATTATATTCCACGTGAATTTCTTTTTATAGCTGCACACTGTGTACATTTATTGCATCTCAAAACATGGGGACGTACATCAAAGGAATGGGTCGGAATAAGGACTAGTAAGGGAAAGAAACAGAAATTGTTTAACTGTGATCAAGAGAAATTAAATACAAATAAGATTAATTTCATTATTGTTTGATAAATAAAACATGTTGAATATCATAGATAATAAAACATGAATAATGACATTGATATTTTTCTTCTAAAATATTTTATACAGTCATAATAATATCACCAAGGGTTTTCACCGAAGTTTCAAAAAAATTACCAATGTTATTCAACTTGTCATCATAGAACATGTAATCTCTAGAGAGTAAATTTATTTCCCAATGAAATAAAGATATATATATGTGTTCACTTCTTATGTATTAAATAATTTTAGAAACATATATCATAATAATTTTTTTTGAATAACCCATCGATATTAAAATAAACGAGTTTCATATCAAAATCATGGCTTTTAAAATAAAAATTCATAAAGACAAGATCATTATGTCATTATTAATCCTCTAAAAACGAATGTAGGATTCATGTATGTTAATACATGAATAAAAATATATGATTTTGAAATCATGGTGATTATATATAGAATGGAATGATTTTTGGGTATTCAAAAAAATTAAAAATTATTATTTCTTGAGAAAAAGAGAGATGTTTTGAGAATAAAATATGAAATCATTACGAGTATAAAAGACATTTTTAGGAAACATTAAAAAATAAGAGGTCAAGGTCATCAATTTATAAAATAACATAAATTTATTAAAATTATAATCTAAAATTTGTATATGAACATTGTATGTTAATTTGAATCACAAACCACCTAAAAAGTAATCATTAAATAAAATAGATGTTTAGATTTCCCTTGCCTTGAAGAGTAACTCATAACACTTGATTATTGGGACAACTGTGGGAATGTAGAATCCATTGGAGGAATCATTGCCATGTAAAAATGTAAGATATTTTTTAATATGAAATTGGAATGAATGATAATGGAGGAAGAGTTGGGATATTATAACAAAATAGTAAGATTTTTTAATAAATTCCATATGTTTCCTAGGTAGTGGTAAATTCAATATTATTGGATTTCCCAAGGAATTTTCCCATGGTATTGTCCACATAGGGTACCTATTATTTTATTTTATTCCAAAAGATTAAATAATAAATTTATATTATATATTACACCATTATGATAACATTAAAAATGAAAACTATTTCAAACTCTATTTTTAATTTTCATGAAAAAAAAATTACTATAGAAAGTTCTCATATATTCACCTTAACTTAATTTTGATATGTTGATGTAAAAAATTATTTTTATTTTTCATAATAATTTTGTAAAAAAGCTAATTAAAACTTTTTATCAAATAAGACCATAGTTATTAAAAATAATAGAGGATAAAATTGACTGTGAAATTGAATAGTGAAATTTCTCACACTAGATAAAAATTGTATTATTTTATTATATCTATTCAAATAGGGAAATTTTAATCATTATTTTCTTTGAAATAATAATTATTCACAAAATAAGATTTTATTATAATAATTATATTTTTTTCGAAAAATTAGAATTTATGTTCAAAGAAATAAATATATGAAATTATATCTCAATTTTATTAAGAAAAAATATTCATAAAATAGAATTAATGAAGAAAAAAATTTATTTATAAAACATCATTACACCTTTAGAAACAAGGACCTTAAAACATTACCCATTATAACACCTTCATATAAAATAATGTTGAATTGTGTGATATTGATAGATTCTTGGAGAGACATTTATAACATCTCTCGAATAGTAATTTCCATTATCATCAACTTCCCACATGTGTGATTTCATTCAAAATTAACATGTTGAAGCTCAGCATTGGCATAGTCACGAGAGAACTATGGTGATGCTACCTATCTCCAAGGTTCAAAGAAATGGGATTAATGTGGGATGAATCTATTGGATGAGTTCATCGACACATTTTCAACATTAATTTTCATTTCTCATTTTTTACTTATGAAAAATAATTATAATAATAAAATCATTTTAATTACTATGATTTCAAAAGTCCATATTGGAAAATGGTCATAAATGTCCCATGTTAATTTAACTATTTAAACCTAAATTTCACATTTCATATTATACTCACTTCACTATGAAATAGATATATTTATGTTAAATACAAAATAATATAACACAAATTTTCAATGAAAAAATATTACTTAAAAAGTTTAGGTCATTAGGTAAATAATACATAATGTTTTACCTTATCATTTTAATGGAATATTTACTATTATTTATCAATCCATAATAGTTAAATAGATTGAGATGATAGAACTAATTGTATCCTTTAATGAATATTATGATTTTATGAAAGAAGAAGATGATAATTATATTTCTTATATAATTTAATATAGATAAATCAATGTTTCCTATGATCAAATATTTTATTCAAATTCAAGTTACTATGTTTTATGTGTTTATTTATCAGACCATGGTAAAATTTATGGAAATATATTAAATAGAAAACATTATTTTTAATTTTTTATGAAGAAAAAGAAAATTTCAAATGATATATAATTGTCCTTTTTATAAATCTTAAAGAAAGAAAATTATAAATGAAAAGGAAACACAATCCTAAAATCCACCTAGAGTTCTTATGATTCATCTGATTGATGCACTAGAATATCTGTTGATGATAATTGAAATAAAATAGAAAATTTATGGATTATTCTAATGGGAATTAATATAATTTATCTCTAATATTTCATTCAGATAATATTTAGCATGATGAACTAAATAAATAAATTTTTTATGCTTACAGATAAATTTCAATCCTCGAATAATGAACATAAATAACATGAGAAAATATTATGATTTAATTTATTTTGATAATGAAATTTTTCATAGTAAAATTTTAAATTTATCAAGAAATCATTCAAAAAATTAATTTTCTTTTTTTCAAAAAAAATATTATTGAATTACTAGATTAGTATTATATGCTAAGTAAAACGACATTCACTATTAAGATTGGGGAAAAAAGTTAATAATATGTGATGATTTGTGGATTAAAAAAATAATAATATTGATCAACCATTAAGTAGTTCATTCCCTAAATAAATTATCCTTAATGTAAGAACTATTAAAATCCTGAATTTATTAAATAAAAAATTAAAAATGTACTAAATTTTTAATTAAGATGGTGAAAAAACTAAATTTTTTATTTCATTCATCTTATTTTTTATTCTTAATTAGGATACATCAAACCGTTCTCATTATTAAATTCCAAAATTAACTCAATTGAAATATTTTAATAATATAAATCATAATCCTTTATTTATTATTATCTATTTTTTTAGTAATAATGTGATTCGGCTACATTTTCCACAATAAATTGTTCAAATTTATTAAATACATTAATATATTATGTTTATTTTGTATGTTTTTATTCTTTCAAAATACATTACTATTTAATTGAAAATTAATTTATATATTTTTATAGTGGCATATTTATATATAGATTAAAATTTTATGTGGAATTAAAAATATTTTATTTATTGAAAATAATATAAGGATGGACAATTTATTCAATTTCAATATAATTTTTTTTTAATTTATAAATTATTTTAGTTGTTTTTTAAAATAAGCCTATTCAGTTTTATTATTTTTTGTATGATTATTTAAAAATATATTTTTGGAATATATTTTTATAAAAATTTTTGTTTTCAATAGTAATGTTTAAAATTTTTAAACAACTATTTTTTATAAAGAAACTAATAGATCACCTAAAAACATTATAATAAATCCTTTCATTCTTCATCATTCAAAACATATCACTTCCTCAAACCCTATTAATAATTTATTTTATTATTTCTACGAAAAGGAATATTAAAATACCCTTGTTGATGCCATTCCATGCAACATTATGTGATTAAGGATCTCATGCTCAAAAATATTTTTACCTTAAATGATAATAATTTAATGATTGGATCCTTTTTTATAACAGTTGATCATAAAGAGTTGACATGGAATATTTTTTTATGTATGTAATGAATAAAGATCATTTTTTGGTTCATTAACTAATTTATTTGGATAATAGTTAATATATTTTAATGAAAAGTTAATAGACAAATATTATAGTAAAGTAAAAAATATTTTTGGTTCTAAATAAACAAATAGTTTCATTTTTTAAAATTGTACAATGAGGAATAAATTATGAAATGTATTAGAAAACACCATATTTGGTTGATTAAATAATATGTAGATATCATTTTCCTTTCAGTTATTGAGAAAAAAGAGATACAATTAATATTCTAAGGGTGATGTATTGAGGATAAATGAAGACCATTTTAAAAAAACTCTTATTAATTGATTGGTGAATATTATATTTAAAAATGAAATTTGAATATCATAAAAGAATATATAAAAGTATAAAGGGAAAAAATGTCATAGAGGCTGCTGAATAGTAGTGAGGGCCTATGACTAATAGTGGGGAATCTATGCCATCATTTTTCAAAGATTAGCGCAGTGGAATAAATATAAAAACACAAAAGAAGAAGTAGTAAAAAAGAAAAACTAAAATGGATAACGGAACTGTTGTAAACAATAACTAGTAGTGATATATATGATGATGCAATATGTCCTTAATTCTATGAAAGTAGCCAAATCAGGATACACTGCAATCTAAAACAATACAACAGAAATTACAAGTACATCATAGCAAATCAAAATAGTGCAGCAATAACTCACCATCCTCACAAGCCCAAGCTCAGTCCCATGCTCTCTTACTCCTCTGTGACAATCAAGTACCTATATAGGGACTCTGGCCCTTATCAACACATACAACAATATAATCTGTATGGTCCCAAGACATGACCCAAACATGATGTGAGATATAAATCCTAGTAAGAATCCACCAAAGGCCTGTTTCCAACTGTTAGTGAAGTTGTGCAATAGCAGTGTGCAATAATGAAATACAGTAAACAAGGAAGTACTCAAATTTAAAAATTCCTACAAGTTATATTTCCATTTTAATAATCATTTAAAAAATCGAAGAATGTGCTTTATCTTTGCAGGTACATCGTAATAAATCACCAAAATTAATATTCAAAGTTAACATTATAAGGCCTTACACTTATACATTACTGAATATTGAATTAAATGAATAATTCCCATTGAGGATATTTTAAGGTTTAGTGTTTTAGGGAATTAGATCATAACTATTACATCTCAAAATATTACACAATAGACACTTCTACAAAGTATCCTTTTTTCAAAACATGAACTAAAATTAAAAGTAATTTATAGTTCCATGTTTAAGAAAGCATGAATTTTCCTTGATCTCATCCTTGACCATATTCGACATCCTGTCCTGTGAAAAAAATTTCAAAAAAAAACTTGGGGTGAGAATAAAAAGCTCAGTAAGGGATACACAAAGAAGGAAAACTATTAGTTTTTCAAAACAACAAGTAAACCATGAATACTTTATCAATGTAATACATTTCACCTTTATGTAGTAGTAAATACTCCTCACTGAATAAAATATCATTACTTACCCTTTTGTAACCAAAAGATTACCGTAAAAACCAAATAAAGAACACATAACAAATAAAGGTAACATGGGACATAAACATACTTAAATGGAATAACCATACAGTCGACTTCCACACATATCACTTAATGGAATATTCATACGGAAGACTTCCATAACCAAGGCATTGGAGGTTATAACGTAACCACCCGTCCTGGTATTCAAGGCACCACCTGTCATATGGTTTATCACGTAACCACCCGTCAAATGTCTAAGTACCATTATAAAATCATAGGACATAAAACAAATATAATGGAAAGAAAACATTTCCACATTTCAATCACAATATATCACATAAATATATTGACATACCAATTTCATCATAAAATCCATTTTCAATTCCAAAATTCATAAAAGAGTATATGATATTTATTTCATTTTAAAAACATTACGGCTTGTTGAGGAAGACAAAGACCAAATACTACTCGCGGCGGCGGAAAAGGTCATTGTCACTGCGTTCGTTAAAATAAACATTCCTTTTTTGTTTAGTAAAATTCTTCGTAGAAAAATATACCATTTTAATGAAATAAAAATTCAAAGTTGTTTTATACATCATACAAAAGAAAGTCTTGTATTAGAACCAAACATGCCTCAATGAAAAGATATTGAGATGAAGTCCCTTACCTCATGTCCGACGGGACTCGATTGCTCTTTAATCTCATACATAATAAACTAAAATTAATTTCTACCTACTTAATAACCTTTTTCATTTTTATTATTCCTTTTGTATAACATATTTCCATGTTATAAACGTTATGTAATCCTTTAATTTAATAATGTTCATTTTGTCGATATTTGGTACTTAAATCAAAAATGGACTTCTTACAATTGCATGTTGTTTATGTGGTCAAAGTTTCATTATATCCAGAATGATATTCATGATTTGGATATCATATATATCATATATATCCAGCATATACATGTATTTATAATATTAAATAACATTTAGAGGTAAGAAATGAAATGCATCGTTCATGGAGACGGTAAGCCATACGTACGCATGAACGGTACTTTCATTTCTATTTCATATTTAATGGGGTAAAATCATTATTAAATAAGGGTTTATTATAATTCCAATATAAAATCATATATAATAACATTTAATCCATCCGTTATACGTCCCACATATGGCATTAACGAATCAAATCACATTGAGGGGGCGGTAGTCCGTACTTCCTAAAATTAAATTATCGTGTTTACCCACAATGGAAACCATAATGTTATGAAAAAAATGAAAAATACATAATCATAATGAAAACATAAACATAATATATATCATATATAAATAGAGTGACATCTTAATGGACACCATGAAAGGTGTTAAACGAAGATTGAACAATCATCGTTTCGTGAGGCAAAAAATCACAAACCACAGAAAGAGTATATTCTTTAACCATTAGACAATGGTGTGTGTAGTTGTAGCTCTAATACTTCTCATAAAAAAAATTCTAGTATATTTAATATACTGGTGATTTTAAAAAATAAAGGAATAAAATGAGTTTAGGGGGTTTGAGAAGCCAAATAAAACATAAGAACACAAGGGAAGACACAACCTTTAAATCGGGTAACTCTTTTTGATTTGAGAACAAAGGCTTACATGGAAATACTTATGCCCAATGTGAGGCTTCAAGGAGTAATAGAGGGTTTTGTAGAGACAAAATGGGCAGGGTTTGGCTGAGCCAAAGGCTTGAGAGGTTTGGGTAAGGTGGTAGTGGTGGGGGCCTTTTACAAGAGGAGAGGAGGGGCACTGTTGGAAAGTTATAAAAGGATACTTTATTATAAAATGCATTTCGGATTTTAAAGGTCCAAAAATTATATATATAATGTATAAGGTGATAATAGTTCGAAATACACCCATCCAATAGGTTTTTGACAAGTTTAGGTCTTAGATTTTACATTATCTATTCATTTTATTTAAATCGTTAAAGAACGAGGTAATCACTGCATCATCATGGTGTCAT
This sequence comes from Viscum album, assembly GCA_963277665.1. NCBI lineage: Eukaryota > Viridiplantae > Streptophyta > Magnoliopsida > Santalales > Viscaceae > Viscum > Viscum album. Next base: position 1,537,710,987 of record OY728147.1, on the reverse strand, counting down.
AAATAATTTAATTTATTTAATGTATAAAAATTATAAAAAAAATATCATGATGTAGGAAATATTTTTATCTCTATATTTAATATTTATAGTAAAGAATATGTCTTGGTTATCCCCATTTAAAATTTGATTTAGTAAAACAACACATGTTTGTGACATTTTTATTTTAACATTAAATAAAAAGTTATTAATGTCATTTTGCTACCAATGTGGCTTCATGGGACCCCCAAGTTGACCCATGGATTTTATTGGTCGTCCATGACACATCCAATAATGTTAGGACATGTTTCAAGGTCATTTCATATTAATAAAACATTATTTCTACCTTAAACTACACTAATTACCTCTAATCGTGATTAAAAACTTAAAAGTTACTATTCACCAAAAAAATATTTTAGTCCCATTGAACCACATTTTACTTCCTAATGACAACTATTTATGTTGGATTTTTGAAATTCAAAACACAGAGGCGGTAAAATTTCATTAAAACGAAAAATCAGTTTTTTAAGTACCACTTAGTGGTTTCACTATTCATCAAAAATTGATGTTTTTCAGAAAAATACCAAAACTTCACCTTAAGCTATATTTGATATTCAGAATTCAAAAATGATGAATATTTTAAAAAATTCAAATCATATAAGTTAAATTAATTAATTTAAAAATTAATTCCCGCTGTCATGACAAAAAGCGTGTTTTTATGAAACAATATATATCAAAAGATTAACACTAGTTTATGTCCAATTTCAATGTGAAATTAATTCCAATGACCACTATTGGATTAAATGGTAAAAATATATTCTAATTTCACTTTAAAACAAATTCAAAATATAATCTAATAATTTAAATATATTATATTTAAAAAAGGTTTTGAATTAAAATACAACATTTTTCAGTATTCATCAAAAAATGAACTTTATCGGAAAAATACCAAAAATTTACACAAAGTAAATTTTGATGTCCTGATTTTAAAAAAGAATTTTATTTGGTACAATAGAATTTATAAGAGATACCAAATCTATATTTAAAGAGGGTTCTCCTTCAAAAGGCGATAATTCGACCTTTTAGTGAATATTAGAGTATCTATGCCTAAAATTGAATTCTTTTCGTGTTTTAAGCCTTAATATTTTATTGGATAAAATTAAAACCATTTAAAAAACATATATAATCATATTTTAGTTTTTTCTATTAATTACTGCCAATACAACGGCTACGTGTTAACTACCATTTAAAATAATAATATTTTATTACTAGTGTGCATCATATGATTTCAAAGAAACTCTTTGTTGCGTGTCATGTACGCTATCGAACATAGCAACCCCTTTAAAGTAAAATTAATATTTAATTCATAAATATAAATAAATATGAAAATGTTTTATTCTTTATTTACCTTGGATGTTACATCCTTCCCCCCTTTTGGGAATTGCATCCTAGCAATTTTACTGACTTATCAAAATAAGTGGGGGTATTTATCCCTCATAGCATTTTCAGATTCCCACGTTGCCCCATCAACAATATGGTTTTTATAAAAAACCATTACCTGTTGAATAACCTTATTTCGCAACACTTTCTCTCTTCGGTCAAAAATCTGGACTGTTTGTTCTTTATATGAGGGATTCTCTTCTAACTGAACTACCTCTAGGATCAAAACATGAGATGGATCTGGCATATACTTTCTCAACATCGAAACATGAAAAACATTGTGTACCTGAGATAAACTCAGAGGTAAATCCACTCGGTAAGCAACTGATCCTTGTTTCCCCAAAATTTCATATGGTCCAATGAACCTTGGACTTAGCTTTCCTTTCTTACCGAATCGCATCACACTTTTCCATGGTGAAACATTGAGAAAATCATGATCACCTACCTCGAAAGATAGATCCTTTCTCCGGTTATCCGCATTACTCTTCTGCCTACTTTGAGCTATTCTCAGGTGTTTATGTATCAACTGAACATTTTTTCCATCTATTATACCAATTATAGTCCCATTAGCTTCCTTTCACCCAATTCATCCCAAAAAGCTGGAGTTCGACATAGTTTACCATATAATTCCTCAAATGGAGCCATCTGTATACTGGAATGAAAAACTATTATTATATGAGAATTCAACCAATGAAAGATGTTGGTACCAACTTCCCTAATAATACATCGAACAAGCACGTAGCATATCCTCCAAAGTATGAATTGTTCATTATGACTGCCCATCTGATTGAGGATGAAAAGCTGTACAAAAATTTAATTCAGTACCCAATGTCTTCTGCAGGCCTTTACAAAAGTTAAAAGTAATCCTGGGATCACGATCAGATACAATGGATAGGGGAACTCCATGAAACCTGACTATCTATTTAAGATACAATCGAGAATGTTGATCTCGAGAGAAAGTATCTCGAATAGGAAGGAAATGAGTAGATCTAGTCAAGCGATCAACATTAACCCAGATTGCATTATTACCTCGAGATGTCTTCCGTAATCCCACAACAATGTCCATGGATATATTTTCCCATTTCCACTCTGGAATTGGTAAAGGCTGAAGCATCCCTTTCGGTAACAGTCGCTCTGCTTTAACCTACTGACAAGTCAAACACTTCACAGTATAATCAGCAATATCTCTTTCCATTCCATCCCACTAGTAATACTCCTGCAGATCTCTGTACATCTCAGTACTGCCTAGATAAACTGAAAACGGGGAACTATGAGCCTTACATAACAACTCATTCTTCAATTGGGAATCACCATGCACACATAATCTCTTCCCAAACCTCAAAACACAATCATTATCAATATTAAATTCAGGCAACTTACCCTTCTGAACTAGCTCTACCTTTTTCTGCAACCCACTATATTTCATCTCCGCTTTCTCAATTCTGTCTGATAGAGATGATCTCACTGATACCTAAAACAAAATAGAAGAACTTCCTGCACCAACAACTTCTATGCCAAAGTTTATTAAATAAAAAACCAAAGGATCTCATTCCAAATGTAGCATGGTTTATGAAGCATTACTTCTTCGACTAAAATAATCAGCCACTATATTTTCTTTTCCCAGATGGTAATGAATTGTACAATCATAATCCTTGATTAATTCTAGCCATCTCCTCTGTCTCATGTTCAATTCTTTCTGAGCGAATATATATTTTAAACTTTTGTGATCAGTATATATTACACACTTTCCTCCATACAAATTATGCCTCCAAATTTTTAGAGCAAAAACAATAGAAGCTAATTCCAAGTCATGTGTAGGGCAATTCATCTCGTGAGTTTTCAACTGACGTGAAGCATATGCAATTACCTAATCATTCTGCATAAGGAAAAAGCCAAGTCCCTTCAACAAATCATCACTGTATAAAACAAACTCAACATTCCTTGAAGGAAGTTCCAAAACTAGAGCATTCACCAATCTTCTTTTCAACTTCTGAAAACAATTATCACATTCTTTTGTCCAGATAAACATAACACCCTTCCGATTTAGCTTAGTCATTGTACTAGATAACCATGAAAAATTTTCAACAAACCTTCGGTAGTAACCTGCCAAACCAAGAAAACTACGGATCTTGGTTACATTTTTGGGTCATGGCCATTCTTCAACAACTTTTGTATTAGCAGGATCAACAGTTATGCATTTTTTTTGAAACAATGTGACCATGGAAACAATTTTTTTTAACCAAAACACACACTTTCTGAATTTTCCATAGAGTTTATTTTCAATAATGGTTTTCCTGATAACACTTAAATGACTTTCATGATCCTCTTTACTTTTAGAAAACACAAAAATGTCATCAATAAAAACAACTAGCATTTTTCACCTGAGTCGACTGAGCCATCACTACAACAAACTGTTTAGTTCTGATTCTAGCCATCTTAGGATACTGATTTGAAAGGTCATTTTCCTCTGTATGACTTCCCAGAAAATCTTCTCTATTTCCTCTATGGAAAACCATTCTTATCAGAGAAATATTTAGGCAATTCAACATGTTAATCATTAAATTATATATCATTTCAACAATACAATAAATTAATTTGTAATATAACAATTTTCTAACTCTTAAAGTTGTCTAAAACGACCTCTGATACCAACTATAAGGCCCCGACATTAAACATTACTTAATATTGAATTAAATGAATAATTCTCATTCAAGATAATTTCAGTTTTAGAGTTTTATATAATTAGATCATAACTATTACATCTCAAAATATTACACAGTAGACACTTCTACAATGTTTCATTTTTTTCCAAAACAGGAACAAAAAAAAGTCATTTCCAGTTCTATGTTTAAGAAAGAATTAATTTTCCTTGATCCCATCCTTGACACTATTCCACATTATGTCCTTTGAAAAACATTCCAAAAAAACATGGGGTGAGCATAAAAAGCCCAGTAAGGGATACACAAAGAAGGAAAACTGTTAGTTTTTCAAAACAACAAGTAAAAAATGAATAATTTATCAAAGTAATAATTTTCACCTTTAATGGAGTAGTAAATACACCTCACTGAATAAAATATCATTAATTACCCTTTTGTAACCAAAATATTACCATAAAACCCATATAAATAACACATAACATATAAAGGTAACATGGTATATAAACATACTTAAATGGAATAACCATACGATCAATCTCCAAACATATAACTTAATGGAATAGCCATACGTCCGACTTCCATACCCAATGCATTGGAGGTTATAACGTAACCACCCGTCCTGATATTCATGGCACCACCCATCATATGGTTAATCACGTAACCACCCATCAAATGTCGAAGTACCATTATAAAATCATTAGACATAAAACAAATCTAATGGAAAGAAAAAATTCCACATTTCGATCACAATATATCACTTAAATATATTAAGATAACAATTTAATCATAAAAACCATTTTCAGTACCAAAATACATAAAAGAGTATATGATATTTATTTCATTTTAAAAACATTAAAGCTTGTTGGGGAAGCCAAAGAACAAATAATACTCGCGGCGGCGGAAAAGGTCATTGTCACCACGTACGTTAAAATAAACATTCCTCTGTGTCGTTTAGTAATATTCATCATAGAAAAAGATTAACTTTGAAGTAAATTAAAAGTCAAAGGTGTATTATACAGCTTATAAAAGAAAGTCTTGTATTAGAACAAAACATGCCTCAATGAAAGGATATTGAGACGAAGTCCCTTACCTCGTGTCCGACGCGACTCGATTGCTATTTAATCTCCTGAATAATAAACTAAATTTAATTTATACTTTCTTAAGAACCTTTTTCATGTTTAATATTGAATTTATATAACTTATTTCCATGTTATAAACGTTATGTAATCATTTAATTTAATAAAGTTCATTTTGTCGATATTTGGTACTTAAGTCAAAAATGGACTTCTTACAATTACATGTTGTTTATGTGGTCAAAGGTTAATTATATCCAGAATGATATTCATGATTTGGATATCATGTATATCATATATATCAAGCATATACATGTATTTATTATAGTACATAACATTTAGAGGTATGAAATTAGATGCACCGTTCATGGAGATTGTAAGTCGTACGTACGCATGAATGCTACTTTCATTTCTATTTCATATTTAATGTGGTGAAATCATAATGATATAATGTTATATTATAATTCCAGTATAACATCATATATAATAACATTAACTCCATCTTTTATACGTCCCACATACGGCATTAACGAATCAAATCACTTTGAGGTGGCGGTAGTCTGCACTTCCTAAAATGAAATTATCGTGTTTACCCACAATGGAAACCATAAAGGTATGAAAAAATTGGAAAATAAATAAGCATAATGGAAACATAAAAAAATATAATATATAAATATAGTGGCATATTAATGGCCACCATTAAAGGTGTTAAAATAAGATTGAACAATAATCGTTTCGTGAGGCAGAAAATCACCAACCACAAAAACAGTATGTTCTTTAACCATTAGAAAAAGGTGTGTGTAGGTGTAGCTCCAATCCTTATAATAAATAAATTCTACGATATTTAAGACAGTTGTGTTGTTACAAAAGAAAGGAATAAAAAGAGTTTAGGGTGTTGGAGAAGCAAAATAAAACATACGAACACAAGGGAAGACACTACCTTTAAATCGGGTAACTCTTTTTGATTTGAGCTCAAAAGCTTCCATGGAAAGACTTATTTCCACAGTGAGGCTTCTATGAGTAATATAGGGATGTTTAGAGAAAAATGGTCAGGTTTTGTTCGACCTAAAGGCTTGAGAGGTGTGGGTATGGTGGTAGAGGTGGGGGCCTTTTATAAGAGGAGAGGAGGGGCACTCTTGGAATGTTATAAAAGGTTAATTTATTATAAAATGATTTTCTGATTTTAAGGGTCCAATAATTAAATATTTTGAGGATATGGTTATAACAGTTCAAAATACACCAATCCAATTGGTATTTGACAAGTGTAGGTCTTAGATTTTACATTATTTTTTCATTTTATTTAAATAGTTAAATAATGAGGTAATCGATACATCATCATAGTGTCATAAATAATTTAATTTATTTAATGTCTAAAAATTATAAAAAAAATATAATGATGTAGGAAATATTTTTATATTTCTAATGAATATTTATAGTCAAAAATATGACATGTATAACCCCATTTGAAATTTGTTTTAGTAAAACAACACATGTTTGTGACATTTATATTTTAACATTAAATAAAAAGTTATTAATGTCGTTTTCCTACCAATGTGGCTTCATGGGGTCCCCAAGTTGACCCATAGATAGTATTGGTCGCCCATGACACATATAATAAGGGTAGGTCATCTTTCAAGGTCATTTAATATTATTAAAACATTATTTTTACCTTAAACTGCACTAATTACCTCTAATCTCGATTAAAAACCTAAAAGTTACTATTCACCAAAAAAAGTATTTTCATCCCATTGAACCAAATTTTACTTCATAATGACAACCATGTATGTCGGATTTTTGAAATTCAAAACCCAGAAGAGGAAAATTTCATTTAAACGAAAAATCAGTTTTTTAAGTACCACTTAGTGGTTTCACTATTCATAAAAAATTGGAGTTTTTCAGAAAAATACCAAAACTTCACCCTATGCTATATTTGATATTCCGAATTCAAAAATGATGTCTATTTTAAAAAATTCAAAACATATAAGTTAAATTAATTAATTTAATAATTAATTCTCTTTGTCCTGATAAATAGCGTGTTTTTATGAAACAATATATATCAAAAAATTGACACTAGTTTAAGTCCAATTTCGAAGTGAAATTAATTCCAATGACCACTATTGGAATAAATTGTAAAAATATATTCTAATTTTAATTTAAAACCAATAAAAAGGGTAATCTAATCATTTAAATAAATTATATTAAAAATAGGTTTTAAATTAAAAAACAACATTTTTCACTATTCATTAAAAAATGAACTTTATTGGAAAAATACCACAATTTTACACAAAGTAAATTTTGATGTCCCGATTCTAAAGTAGAATTTTATTTGGTCCAATATAATGTATAAGAGTGACCAAAACTATATTTAAATAGGTTTCTCTTTCAAAAGGCGATACTTCGACCATTTAGTGAATATTAGAGTATCTATCCCTAAAATTGAACTTTTTTTTTCATATTTTAAGCCTTAATATTTTATCAGATAAATATAAAACCATTTAACGAACATATATAATCATATTTTAGTTGTTTATATTCATTCCCACCAATAAAACGGCTAAGTGATAACTACCATTTATAATAATATTATTTTATTACTAGTGTGCAACGTAAGATTTCAAAGAATATCTTTGCTGCGTATCGGGTACTCTATCGAACATAGAAACCCCTTTAGTGTAAAACTAATATTTAATTCGTAAATATTAATAAATATGAAAATGTTTTATTCTTTAATTACCTGGGATGTTACAGACATTGTCCTTAGAAATGAAAAAACATACCCTCAGGTAAACAAAATTGAAATTCTCATGTTAATGCCCTCATGAATTAAAAAAAAAAATTGCCCTCATGCATATAAAATATTTCCCTCTAGCAAGGAAGCTACTACCCACATGAATAATAAAATTCGGCCTCAGGATAGACGAAACATTGTCCACAAGCTAAGAAAAACACTGCCCTCCGGCTAAGCAAGTAACCGTGCCGAGCCCAACACAAAAGAAAAAAATTTATATATTTTTTTACACAAAAACACAAAACATGATATAATCACAACATACCCACGTGTATCCTGACCATACGTCTAAACAAGGGAAACACATCCACACAGTGACCCTCGAACAAGGAAATATACCCAAACAGCTATTTATACTTTTTTCATGAAATTACCTATGCAATTATAGGTATCTTAATAGTCAACGCATCATCCACACAACACCCCAAACATGTGCGCGTAGCACTACATTAAACAAAATCAACTCGACAGTTGAAAAAAAAACCAAACCACCCACCTTGATCTCCTTTGATCGCTATACGTGAAATACACCTCCTTAACAACCACGAAAAATGTAGATCTCTGATAAACATTTTCCCATTCAAACACAAATAACCTCCATTAATGAATAAATTGGATGGAGAGGTTCATGAAGAGAAAAGATCTTACCCGTGCGGTTCCAACGAGATTGTCGACGAAGGAATCAGAGTCCCAGTGTGCAATCATGACCTCCTCCAAGTCCTAACATCCTCTCCCATGGATCTCATCGAGTTCTATGCCTCCACTGCTAAATGAGGAGGCCACTACCTATTTTTAACAAAAAAACACAACTACACGATGTGTACTCTTAAGTACACTGCATGTATATTAAAATTTTGTAATTATTCCTATGGCTACCACATTCCACCGCCTCACAGTTCATCTGCCAACATGGTTACACATTGTGTATTACCAACTACACGACGTGTACTATCATTCTGAATGCAGCTAATCCCACTGCCTTACTATTCACCTTCTGACTGATTAAAAGATGTGTATTACTAAGTAAACGGTGTGTAGTTAGTTTTTATACCATGAATCTACGACAAGCCTATAATCCATGTATTCTCATCCCTCATGGCCAAATTACATGGTGTGTTGGAAAGTACATGGTGTGTACCCATAAATTTGTGATTTCTCCCCCATTTTTTTCATTTTATCGAAAACATTAATGGAAATAGAGAAGAAGAAACTCATACCTCATGAAGAAAAAATGGGTTCTTACAAACATACCACATTAAAGAAATTCCTCACTGAATTTCCCTTCCATGGGGGGTGAACATAAATCTAAGAACAACTCTAGCCACTGAGCACGTACGTCGGTCTCCCACTCCCAGGTTTTATCCTGCACTCAACCATGATGCCATAGTACCAGTACGAGAGGAAATAACTGACCTCAAGGAACTTTCGTGCTTCTATAAAATAAATGAATTGGATGCTCCTCAAAGGATGCATCAACTTGATGATCAACCTCCTTGGACTGAAAATTATGAGACGGGTCTGAGTGATAATGGCACAGTTGAGATACTTGGAAGACGTCATGCATGGCCCAGTACCTCTAGGGTCACTGAAACCTATAGGTAAATGGCATGACTCTCTATAAAATCTCAAACAGACCTACATACCTCAGTGAAATTTTACAAAGTCTCCTAACTCGCCTTTGTCACAACATCGGTGAAACACACATGAAAACCTGATCCTCAACCACGAACTCTAAGGGTAATATGTGGAGATCATCATTAGATTTTTGATGAGATTTTGTAGTAGCGTTTCACTTCATAATCAATTGGACCTGCTCTAAATCCTCTTCTAGGAGACGTGGTCCCAGTAAAGCTGCCTCACCTGCCTCCAACCAGCACAAGGGTGATCGTTAGGGCCTACCATGTAAAGCCTCATAAGGTGCCATCTCAATAGTTTCATGAAAACTATTATTGTTGGAATCCATGACCCAGGGTATGTGCTTCTCCCAAGAGCCCCCAAAGTCTAGGAAATATGCACTCAGCATGTCCTCTACCATCTGTGTCGTACGCTCTGACTGGCCATCAGTCTGAGTGTGGTAAGGTGTATTCAGAAGCACCTGTGTAACCAGTGACCTTTGAAAACTCTACCAGAAACAAGACGAAAAATGTGTGTCCTTGTCTAAAATGATGGAATGAGGGACCCCATGAAGGCGTACTACCTCTCAGATATACATATTCTCGAGCTCTTCAACACTGAAGGTCTCCTATATCGGAAAAAAGTGAGAAAACTTCATATGTATATCCACCCCAACCCATAGAGCATCATTTCCTTGAGGTGACCTCAGAAAACCGGTCATGAAGTCCATCGTGACATCATCCCATTTCCATTCCGGAATGGGTAACTATTGTAACAGTCTGAAAATCCTCTGATGCTCTACCTTCACCTGCTGACAGATGGTTCATCTCGCAAAAAAACCAGCTACATGTCTTTTCATACCCAGCCACCAATACTTATGTCTCAAGTCAAGGTAAATTTTGGTAACCCCATGATGAACTGCCCAAGCTGAAACATGAAATTCCCACAACAACTCCTCATTTATATCCCATGGAACCCACCGTCGTCCATAGATATGCAGTGCCTCGTCATCACCTGTCATCTAACTAGGAGGAGGGTCCTCACTTTCCATCGACTCCTGTATAACATGGACTTCAAAATACGACATTTGTATTATCCTCAATCTGTCTAGGAGAGAAGAATTCATATCTAAGGCTAAATTATATGCTCACCCCGACTATCGCACACCTCCAAATTCATCTCAGAGACAAATCCATCATCTGTTACTCACCACTGGCCTCGAGCAGTGCATTTATCTATGTCCTTCTACTCAGTGAAACTGCTACTGCGTTACCCTTACCAGGTGTATAGGAAAGCTCAAAGACGAATTAATGAAGGTATTTGACCCACATTCAATGTCTCAAAATGAGGTCACACTGGGTAAAGATGAATCTAAGTATTTTGTTGTACGTAAACACAACAAAATGTTCTCCCAATAGATAATGTCTCCAACATTGTAATGCATGAACAACTGCATCCAACTCAAGATAATGCATCGGGTAATTCCTCTCATGTGGCCTCAAATGATGAGACTCGTATTCCACTAATATATCTCCCTACATAAAAACATCCACTAAAACAATACCTGATGTATCACAATAAACTGTATATCTATTCCCATGCTCTAGAAGTATCAGGACTGGTGCTGATTTCAACCGTCCATTCATCTCTTGAAACGATATCTCATAAGTTTCTAACCAAACGAACTTTACACCCTTCTAAGTCATACCCATCAACGACGCTACTATGTAAGATTAGTCCGGTATAATGTGCCTATAGTAACCATCAAACCCCAAGAAAGTCTATATTTCAAACACGTTCTTAGGTTACTTCCAGGACACTACTGCTTTCACTTTCTCTGGGTCTACGACAAATTCTGCCTCTAAGATAATATGGCATAGGAAGTGTATCTGGTCCATCCAAAAGTTGCAGTTTTTGTTCTTAGTATATAACTGATGCTCTCTCAGCATACTCAATACGATCTAAAGATGTGTGGCATGGTTGTGTCAGGTGTGAGAGTACATCAAGATATAGCCCAAGAAGACTACCACAAAAAAATCTAGATACGGGTGGAACACACGATTCGTCAGGGCCATGAAAACTTATGGCGCATTTTTTAGTCTGAACGGCATAACCAATTACTCATATAGACCATATCTACTCCAAAAGGATGTAAGCGGTATGTACGATGGTCTAATGCACAACTGATGAAATCCTGATCTCAAGTAAATCATTACGTACACTTGTGCTTCTCATAGTTGATCAAAAAGATCATCAATCCTTGGTAAGGGATATCGGTTCTTAAACAAAAAGTGGTTTAGTTTCCAATAATCCACATAGAGTCTAAGGGTACCATCTACCTTCTTCACAAATAGGACAGGAGAACCCCAAGGAGATGTATTGGGTTGAATGAAACCCTTTTTATGCAACTCCTCCAAATGCATCTTGAGATCCTTCAATTCAGGTGTAGCCATTCAATAAGGATTAATGGACACCAGTGCCGCTCCTGACACAAGATCAATAGAGAAATCCACCTCTCTCTATCTGGAGGTAGACCTGAAAAATTATCTAGGAAGACATCCTTGAAACAATTTACCACTAGAGAGAAATCCTTCTGACAACATCCTTGGTCATCCAGATATTAACTCACAATCTAGGATGTCACTCCAACTCGACCATGATTCTTGTGTCCATCTTGGCTCTCCTAGACATCCAATTCACCCATGTATAGAAACTCTCCCCCCTCAAGTGACGTGAAACTCATCCTGTGATGATAGAAATATACAAAGGCTTGATAGGGTACCAATCATTCCATCCCTAGAATAACATCATACACCATCATCATTAAGAAAAAGAGGTCCCATAGAACGTGACACCCACTGACATGTAGGGGGAACTCTTTGCGCTAACTCACACCTGCGTTCTAATCCTCAATGAAGTTTGTAGAATCATAATATAATAAAATAAGAAACACAGAGCCCAAGGATCTCCACAATGGACACAGATATGAAGCTATGTGTAGAACTAGTATAAAAAACTACCAAATGTAAACCAAAAGAAACAAGAATAGTACCTATGACAGTGGAATGTCCGGGATCCTACCCTTGTAGGTTCTATTGTAATGCAAATGCTTTCCCAATGCCGCGACCCTACGACACATCTTGGATACCTTGAGTTGTCCTGACCTGCTGTCTCTAAGATCCGGCTGTTTGGATACCAAGACCACGACCACCACCTTTTCTAGAATGTCTCGACGTATTCCAATTATTTAACTGGTAAGAAGCTGCTGGCCCTGCTCTTGAATTTGAAATCTTCTCATAACCCCTCTCACTAGTCACTGGTGGAAAATCCCTGCAAAAATGATGAAGATGACCCATCTTTCCATAATCTCGTCCCTCCACTGGGTCATGTGGACACTATGTTCTCTTGTTCCCCTTTTTATCACATTGTCAGCACATCCCCTAGCCACCTGATGAATTATTCTGGCTAGTAGTACCACTATGAGAGAAATACATCTGCCTCTTCCTTTTTCCGGTTTATATATTACAAGAGACTAGTACTGAACCTCCATGGACCACACCACGAGCTTCCTGCATGTTTCTTTTAGAAATCAGTGCCTGGTTCACAATAAAATGCATTGTCAGAAACCTGAAAATGATCACCAAAGTGCGGATGTCATATCTAAGACCATCCTCGAAGCGTCTAGAACAAAACATCTCAATACCCACCATAACTGGTGAAAAACTTTGTAGCACGGTGAATCAGGCAGAATAGCCCATCATAGACATGGCTCTTTCCTGCAGATTCAAGAACTCTTGAGATTGACCTTCCATTAGCAGCTCCAAAAAGAAAAATTCATATAAGACTAACTAAAAATCATCCCAATCCATATCTCTTGGATGTTCAGTCTGGGTGGTAACATCTCACCATCTCATGGTGGATTCACGCAACATGTAAGTAGTGAGCTTGACCCTCCTCCTAGGAGGCATATCCGGATGCTCAATGATCGTCTGCATTGATCCCACCCATGACTCTGCTTCCTATAGTCCACCATCCACTGAAAATGTAGGCATATGCTACTGCTGGAATATACGTTTCAGCTCTGCCATAGATGTGGAAACTGGTGTTTCTCCCTAAAAGGTATGGATAATCCACATAAAGCCTTCACAGAACTGCACGACCTCACCTGTGTCCCATGTAACGGTTGGCGCCACATCGGGAACTGCTGGAGGATCCATCGGTATCATGTGGCTTTCCATATCTGGAGTATAATCTTCACCACTCTCTTAGTAAGAAATTCGAGGTGGTCTTCGCGGCAGGACACGACAAGGTCAAACACACGCATTATTTTTAGATTATAATGGACATCGAACAGGAAACATAAGGATGTAAGTAGGAGAGAGAAAACATTAATGTTTTTCAAAACAAGACTAAAGGGCGTGTATAGTTCCTAAAAGGTGTGTTCTAATAATCCATTCACATGGGTGTGTATTTCAGCTAGAAGTAGTTGTGAAACACCCCAAACACATGGCGTGATGTCTTAACACATGGAGTGTACTTGAATATTTTTTTCCCTACCTGATTCCTTCTACACAGCTAAGCCCGACAACTCTCCTTAGAACAAGACTACACGACATGTATAAGGTCCAAACTGTATGTACTAGACGAGTTTCACTAACCCGTGTTGTTCGAGACATGGCCAAATACACAGCTCACACTACACGGCGTGTTCTAGAAGGACACAGTGTGTACTTGAAAAGTAAACACTGACCCATGTTGTTAGTTACACGGCCAGATTCTTGGATTACACTACAGGGCCTTTTCATATGTGACACAACATGTTTAGGAGAATATTTTTCGGTCTGTGTTGTTTGTCACACGGTAGACACAAGGTCAACACGACACATCCTGTACAACCTGTACATGGTGTGTTCCCTCTAGAGTATTCCCATCCCATGTTTCTTCCTACACAGCCTATGACGCGGTTGTAAACTACACAACATGTACTTAAATTTTTTTCAATTCATCTTGAAAAGAATAGTACATGGAATGTGTTCACAGAACCACACACCGTGTTGTCTAGGTTTCCCGACAGTAGACCTCTGAAACTAATCTGGAGGCCCCTTTTTTTAAATGAAAATCAAGCATCGGTATGCCAAATTCAGATCCGTGGGGGCCTATACTCCCCAAAAACCAAAGATTAGCACCCAGCCGTTCGCGTTATAATACGAAACACAACAATAGGTTGGATCATGATCTGCTAAATTATGGTCCAAGAGAGCCCATACATCTCTCGAACTAATGTATAGTGTCCTTAAACCCAACCATAACATGTAACAATACCCAATCAACTATAGGTGTATCTATCAAGGTACCTATCAAAACAGCTTGAATTTTCTAGCACAAAATCTATCCCTACATCAGGCAATTTCTAGTGCACCTACATCGAATGGAAACTCTACATGGCGTGTGATTCTAACCTGTGCCTCAATGATGAATGAGATGGAATACCCTCATCTCATTTGGTTGAAACTAAGTAGAACCCAGGTACAAAAATATAAATATCACACCACATGTGTGTCACCCAACGGTGAAAATCAAATCAACTGTAAAATTAGAAAACCCAAAAAATTGTAATTACAAGGTAGATTGGAATTTTCCTATACACGGGTTTGCTACTCCCTGGCATATATTATTACCTAATGCCAATTATATCCTATACCTGACTATAGGCTCCAAAAATTATGTAAATGAAAAGAAACCCTCCAAAACCCCTTTATAACATCCCTGATCTGGGTCCACACAATAGGTGCCCCGAACCAGGTTGGTCACAGGACCTCATGTGCATTTCCCCAAACGCCAGAGACTGCTGACTAGAAGTGAGGTCCTATGACTAGTAGTGGGGAAACTATGCCCTCATTTGTCAAAGTGTAGAATATCCGAATAAATATAAAAACACAAAAGCAGAAGCAGTAAACAATACAAACTGAAATGGATTATAGGGTTGAAGTAAACCATAACTAACAGTCATATATATGATGATGAAATATGTCCCTAATTCTATGAATTCACCCAAAATAGGTTACACTATAATCTAAAACAATACAGCACAACGCACAAGTACAATAAACCAAATCAAAATTGTGTAGCAGGAAATCAGCAGCATGGCAAGCCAACGCTCGGTCCCATGACATCATACTCCTATGCAAAAATCATGTACCTATATAGGGACTCATTCCCTTATCAAAACCTTGAGCAACATAATCTGTATGGGACCAAGACATGACCCAAATAGGGTGTGGGAAAAAAAATCTCAGTAGGCAACCACCAAAGGCATGTGCCCAACTGTCAGTGAAAATGTGCAACATCAGTGCCCAATAATAAAATGCAGAATACGAGGATGTAATAAAAATTAAACATTCATACTAGTTATATTTCCATTTTAATAATCATTTAACAACTCCAACCGTATGCTTTACCTTAGAATGTACAACGTATGAAATCACCACAGTGAATATTTAAAGTAAACATAATCCTCAGACATGAAAATATTTACCTGCATGAAATCATAATCGAAAACCTCAGGTGACTGCCATCAAGATTAACGAATATGGCCCTCATAAATACAAGATATTTCCCTCAGGCATGGAGGCTACTGCCCACAAGCATAAGATACGTTTCCCTCAGGCTAAACAAAACACTGCCCTCATGCTAAGCAAAACACTGCCCTCTGGATAAGAAAGTAACAGGGCCGACCCCAACACATAAGCAATAAATTTATATATATTTATTATTTGAAGAAAACTCAAAACATGATATAATTAGGAAAAACCCATGGGTATCCTAGAAAATAGCTAAACAATGGAAATACACCCACAGGGTGGCCCTGGAACAAGGCAACGATACTAAAAAAAATTTATACTTATTAATGAAATTACATATAAAATTATAGGTATCATAACAGTAAATTCCTTAGCCACATGAAACCCCAAACATGGGAATGTATCCCTATGATACACAAAATAAACTCAACATTTGGAAATAAACACCAGACCACCGAACTCGATCTCCTCTTATCGCTAGACATGAAAGACGCCTCCCAAAACAACCCAGAACGACATAGATATGGGATGAACATTTACCAGTTCAAACTCAAATAAAATCCCCTAGGGATATATTTTGAAGGAGAGGTTCATGAAGAGAGAAGATGTCACTCGTGTGGTTCAAACGAGATCATTGGCGTAGGAATCAGAGTCCCTGTGTTTGATCAAGAGCTCCTCTAAGTCATGGACTCCACTCCCATAGTTGCAGGTGAGCTCTATGACTCCTATGCCAATTGAGGATGATAATGCCTATTTTTAATAAAAAACATAACTACACGGCATGTACTCTTAAGTAAACGACGTGTACATTCCAATTTTTTAACTGTTCCTCTAGCGGCCACTTTCCACCACCTCACTGTTCATCTACCGACATGGTTTCATTGTGTGTATTACCAACTACACGACGTGTACTATCATTCTATTGGAGTCTACTCCCACCACCTTACTGTTCACCTTCCAACTGATTAAATGGTGTGTATTACTAAGTAAACGGGGTGTAGTTAATTTTCACACCCTGGATCACCAAAAAGCATTCACGCACTGTATTCTCATCCCACACGGAAAAAGTACAAGGCGTGTGGAATCATACAGGTGGTGTAACCATAAATTTTATATTATTCCCCCATTTCCCTTATTTTCTATAAAAACATTAATGTAAAATGAATAGAAGAAACATGTACCTCAAGAAGAAGAACTGGGTTCTTACATACAATATGATATATATTAAATAGTTTGTACTCATCAAAAAAAGTTTTTACATAGTCATTTTTCTATATTTTTTTCATGATATTAAAGATCTAAAGACATTCTATGAATAATATGACTACTTTCAGTAGTTCTAACTAACATGGGTAAAAGTATTCAGAAATTACAATGTGATTATTTACGCCAATGAATCATTATAAAAAATTATCGTCATATACCATTTTTACATCCATGCATTAAAGTCACATATTTTTTTTATCATGGATGTATAATTAAAATGTTTTTATTCTATCATATATTTTCAAAAAAATATTTCTTTAATTTATGATTCAAATAATTAAATCCTTAAATTTAATTCATCAATAAAAATTAATTTCTACAAGAAATATTATTTATTATCTAATGTGTAAAAATATTATTTCATAAAGTACATTTTATATAACTACAAATAGATATAATATATTGGAAAAAAATTACATTTTTATTTTTATTTGGGATAATATATTTGTATGTTTTTTTATTGGGAAAATATGTAATATCGATAAAAAATATGTATAGACTGTCTATACATTAAAAAAATATTATATATTAAATAATATTGAAGAAAACAAAATGAAATTTTTTCATTCTTATATATATTTATATATATAATTTTGTAATTTTTACAATCCATTCATTTATATCTCGGTGTCATAAATTATTTAATTCTAATTAATTATTGTATGATAAGGATTGCATGTGTTTCATGATGATCACATATCGGTGTATTTTATGGCATCTATTGACTGAAAAAATTTAATTGATTTATTATTGTTTTTGATGATCTCATACACCAATATTTTCAATTCATAGGAATTTACATTATGTGGAATTATGAAATATAATTATTCAAATAATAAAAAAAATTGAAAGAATTTTATATTATAATAAAATTTTTTATTTATTATCTTAAGAGTTCTAGAAGTGTTTTTTATATGTATAGAATAATTTTTTGTACCTTATGTTTTATGTATAACACGATATTTTTCTCCATACTATTGGTAGGAAACCATACTTTTGAGATCCAATGATTTGTGTAAACATATAGTTTATTTAGAGTAATTTTGAAATAAACCAAGATTTCATTAGAAATACTTTCTGGAACATAAACCATACTAACATAATAGAACATATTATTTATTCCCTGCATTTGTATTTCATTTCTACACAGAGTAGCATTATAATTTACTTATTCAAACTTGGGTATTAAATTATTGATTTTTCTGAATTTTTAAATATATTTCCCATTATATTAAATAGACTATTAATGTTTCCAAAATAATAATTTAAATTATATAATTTATTGGATAAAATAATTATTAATTTTTTAGAATGATATGATTTTTCATTACATGTTTAAATTAAAATGGTCACAATATATCAGGATGATTATTGATCATCTGTTTTACCTGAAGAGATCTATGTTCCTTGATAAATACTAATATTTTATTCTTATTGATAAAATTTTATGGGAATTCAAATATATTATTTCGAACTCCAATTTAGATCCCAAAAGAGATACATTTTTTATTCATTCATTCTTTTATTCTTGCCTATTTAATGGAAATGGTTTTTGTTCTACAATAACATTATAATAATATTTTTTTGGTGATCAATAATGCATCTATCAGAGTTACACATCAGATACAGACACTTTAATAATATTATAATCATTTTAATATTTTTTAATATTTTTATTAATGATTATTTCCACAATTTATTTTAACTAAAAATTTAAAGAAAACCAAAATTCAAAATCATCATCAATGTCATATATTTGATATGGATAGTTTGAAAACTAATACACTTTAATGATACAGTGTAAGCTTCTATTATAGGATATCGCAAGAAATAAAAGGAAATTACCTATATAATGCTTCAGAAAATAAATTCAATGTCGCCAGACAAGACATATTTCATTATAGGAAGCACATCATCAAAGAGTATAGTGGGATAAATATTGAATTTTATGAAGATTATGCTCAAGATACATAAGAGTTGGTAGAGTAACATGTTCTACATGTCCCTATGGATGATGTTCCAGAAAAAAAAGTACTACGTAAGAGCTCAAGAGAAGAATTAGAACCAGAAATATATGTTTTTCTAGTCATTGAGGACGGTGAATAATTATTGTTGGAAAATGATGAACCTTTATCCTACAAAGAAGCAGTAAAAATTTTAGAAGATGAAATATGGCTAAAAGCTATGAATTATTAGATGGATTCCATGTATTAGAACCATGGCTGGGTTCTATACGATGATCCAGTTGATGTAAAACCTAATGAATGAAAATGGGTATTCAAATGAAAACATGAAATCTAAGGTCATGTTAGAACCTATAATTCAAGGCTAGTGGATAAATGATTTAGATAGAATAATGGAATTGGCTATGTGGAATCCTTTAATCTAGGTGACATGTTTATATCTATATGAGTCACACTTATCATATAAGCATTCCATGACTACAAGATTTGGATAAAGGATGTCAAAACATCATTCCTTAATGGGAACCTTCAAGATGATGTATATATGACAATGTAAGAAGGGTTTGTGAAACCATGTGAACCCAAACAGGTTTCAAAGTTGTATAAATCAATTTAAAGAATAAAACAAGCATAAAAATCATGGAACATTCGATTTGATGAATCCATAAAAGAATTTGGGTTAATTAAGATGGAATGAGATCCCTATGATTATAAGATATTTAATAGGAATGAAATAGTTATCCTAATAGTATATATTGGACACATATTACATATTAGAAATTATGTACCATTCTTATATTCAGTTATGGACTTGTTGATAAAGTGTCTCTCCAAGAAGGACTTGGGTGAAGAAGCCTATATTCAAGTGATAAATATAATTCATGATAGATCCAAAATGTTCCTTGGACTATGTCATAGAACATACATTGACCAAATACTAATGATATATAGTACAGAACAATCCCTGAGAGGATTGGTTCCAGTGTTACATGGCCTAAATATTTTTATGAAAATGTGTCCTCGGACACAACTGGGTAATGGTATACTAATTAATATCCCATACACTTATTCTATAGTTTCCATCATGTTTTCCATGTTATGTACCAGTATTGACGTTTCTCATGTACTAAAAATGTAAGGGATATATCTAGAAGATCCTGGAGAACAATATTGGACTAATGTTACAACTCGTCTTAAGTATCTGAGGCTAACCAAGGATATGTTCTGGGTGGATGGAGTATATGGTAAGATTAACATCAGAGGGTATGTTAATGATAGATAATAGATAGATCTAAAGTAGAAATATAGATATTTTAGCTAACACAATGGAGGAGTTTCGAGCTAGAAGAGTTAAAAGATACTAGTTGTCGCTGATTCTATTGTGGTGTCCAAATATATATCAGTTTCTAATACAGCCAAGGAAGTTGTATGGATTCAGAACTTTTTCCCATAGATTGATGGGGTGCCTATTAGTAAAGATCCTTTCAAATTTTATTGTGATAATACTACATCAATGACTCTTAGAGAAGAAATAAAGTCACGTAAACAAACAAAGAACATACTATGAAAGTATATCCACTTGATGGATTTCTATCAAAGTGGCGATGATATAGTGAGAAGAGTGTCCATGGATGAAAACGTGGTGGACCCCAGGACTATAGAAATATCTTAGCAGAAGCATGAATATCATGTGATAGCTACTAGGTTAAAGGATGTTAGCAGTTGGCTCCTTTCTAAGTGGGAGTCTTTTGGAGATGGTGGCCAAAAAACAACTAATTATGAATTTATTTATTTATAAATACTGTATCACATCTTGATTGTTCTTCTACATGAAAATTCATCTGATAAAATCCTATAGAAAGTTGTTTCACTAAATTTCATAGGGGATCCTAGCTATGATAAGAACCCATAAGTTCCATAACACTATTTTTTAATATATTTTCTATGTTCGGATGATGTTATACGAGGAACACAAATATTGCATTCCACTAGATGTGAAGACTCATAAATCATTTAGGAACATTATCATGGAGTGTGACCATGGTAATATCATAGAGGATATTATGAGAATGAAACCCACTAGTAGGAAATCCACATTTCATAGTTTCATTTTATGTTCTTATCTGTGGACATGTGTATTGGTCTTCAGACACTTAAATTATTAATAATGAGTATTAAAACTCACGCACTTAGAGGTGTTGATGAAAACTGTAATGGAACACTGTTCATAGTGCTGTAGGATATATTGGTCGCATCACAAGTAATACAAAAATAATAGATAATGTGAGAAATGATTTGTCCCTTCTGTTCTATAACAGAGGTATATATCTCAGGCCATTTGATGGAATGGATATAGCCTAAATAAATCCATGTACACGGTGAGAAATGGGAAACATCAATTCAGGGAAGTCAACGAATGAATAATCAACCACATGAGATGTAGACACTATCATGAATCTTACATTATTCAAGATATCGAGACAAAAGGATTATATTACACGGTAATCATTCATAGGAGGTGACACGTCATTGCGATGTTCCCTTCTTTCTCTATGGGTGCCTTGGTGTGTTTTTAGATGCTAACATTAAACAATAGGTTGGCTCTGCCTAATGCCATCATGAAAGATGCCATGAGGGTCACACACTAATTGTTTCCAATAATCTATATTAAATACTAATTCAACTAGTTGAATAAATATTTCCCCCGATTTTGATTTAATAATTATTCAAGTATGCCTGATCATATTTATTTCAATAATTGTTATTCTACAAAATATATTATTAGCGAAATAATATATATTTATTAGCGAGTAATGATGTGATATTTTTTTGAGATATAAATATCAATTATTCACGTACTAATAAATGTGGAAGAAATAATGAAAAGGGAAAAACAAAAAATACATACCATATATAATAATATACATGCAATGTAGTTTTTCATGGGATTTATTTGAAATAATATTATTTAATTAAATAAACAATATTAGGTGTAATTCATTGGGTATATGTCAATTAATAATAATAGTTAACTGTTATTATTTGACATCATGTCTTACTATGATTTAAATGAAATCAAATAATTATTTTATTGTAATTGATTTACTTTATTATTCTATGTAATTAACTTCCAAATTATATAATTCTAATTTTCATGTCCATTTTTGGGTGTCATGCACAAATGATCAAGAAAAATCTATCAATCCATGAGAGAATTATTTTAATCCAATAATGCTCTCAAGATATAAGAGAGATCCTCCTATATCAGATCAAGGAGAGTGCATTGAAAGCATCTCACAAGGAGATCGAAGGAGAACATCACAAGAAAAGAATCAATCATTCTACCACTAGGAGATCCCTTCGACGATGTCTAGAGATATGTGGAGCAAGATTAGATCACTTATACATGATTCATACACCTATATTCTATGATGAAATAAAGTTTCACATCAGATCGTTACGAGAAGCATTAATAGATAGATAATTCCATCAAGGTAATTCTTTTAATTTAATTAAATTAACAATAAAAAACATATGTTGATACTCTATATGGTTCTAGGAATCCCTTATGTTTTTGTTTGTTTCATTAAATTCCATTTATTTTGCTTTTTATTATCGTTAAGGATATCAAAATGATTGCTGTTAACGGAAAAATCAAAGTAGGGCACACCCAAAAATGGACATCCACTATGCCTGGAACCAACAACTATATATGTGATAAATGACGGTAACATGAAGGGGCCTAGAGTAGGATTTATAATGGGAGGGATATACCATTGGTTTATTTTATACACCTAATATGACATTCTATTATGACATTAGCTAAATACAGTGTACTAATATTCCTAATTTTTTCATAGTATGAGAGAAGATGCATGAGAGATGTTGTAGTAAGATTCTCATGTTTGATATTAGTGGATTGAGTTTATCTAATGATACCTCTATAGTAATTCATATTTATGATAATTAATTAGAGGTGGAGAATATTAAAATCCTCAAATTTAAATGAGAAGAAAAAACCAACATTTCTATATGTTATTAGTAGGTTCATGTAAAAGTTTAATTTTTTACAGAAATCACATAATATATGATTTAATAACCTTACATAAGTTTTATATTTCAATTGAAACATTGGAATTTAAAATAGAACATTTTTATAGTAATTTAGTATATTATCATGGGATTCAGTGGCCTGTAAAGCATTTTTTGGACACATTAAGAAAAATGAAATATACAAAATATAACGTGCATTCCTGTTTTTATGAAATATTAGAATATCTCAAGAATCTAGTCTTAGATGGTAAATCGTAGACTTTCATTAAACTCCTAATGTGGGGTTTTCCCAAACAATTTCATAACATATGTGTGTCAATCGTTGGTTTGATGAGATTACATATAAGGGTAATAAATAAATGTATGTTATTAATATTTGTGATGTTGTAAATAATAGTAATTAATTTATTACTATTATTATTTGTGGTTGATAAAATGGTTGATAATTGAATCATGTAATTGAATAATTTTCAATCTCCTTTATTGATGAGTGATGTTAAGACATGAGTAGATATTTACATTGATGGTCAATGTAATTTCGATGTGATTATTGAAATATATTACAACTAATGATTCATAATGGATGTTATATTTGAAATATTTATTATGGTAATGATGAAATTGATTTAATAATAGAAATATATATTTTTTATTATTAATAATATTAATATATTTGTAAAATATTTATATATATATATATATATTGCTTATATATTTGAGATAACTATATAACTATATTAAAACATATTCTGGTGTGTATATTTATATAAATAATTATATATATATAACATGTATAAATCTAGGTAATATATCTATATATATGTATATGGGTGTGTTTAATTAAATTATATATATATATATATGTATATGTATATGTATGATGGTATATACATATATGGATGGATTTTAAAAATATATTTTTTGAATCCTAATATGTTTAAAAATTAGGATATTTTGTTGCAAAAAATTAATAGGGTGGCTTGATGGTTATGAAAAAAAGAAAAATAAAAAAATATGTAATAAATTGATAAAATAGTTAATGAGTGAAATTTAAAAATAATTGTGTAAATAAAATGGTAAATCAGGGGTTTTTGTATGTAGCATGCATTGAAATATATCCAATTTCTCACATATCTCTCCAAATCACTCTCTCTAATATGAATTTTAATAATTTATTATTTTTTCCAATCATTTATTTTTTTATATATTTTGACATAGATCAAATTGATGCACATTCATTTATATATGGGTTGTCTCAATGAGTAGAAATTATAATCGATTTTTTTCTAATGGAATCATGGATTCTAGAGGTTCCATTAATCATCAATGTCACCCTATTTTCAATATTTTTTGTACATATGTTTGGAAGGACTTATGTTATTAGGCTATTATTTACACATGTATCAATATTATGATTTATGTGTTGATGTATTTTATATTAATATTGATTTTGATTATATTTGGTTGTGTGTGTGTGTCTCATGAGACTAAAGTGATTTTTATTCCATGAGTTATGTTATACTATATTTTATCATTTGGAATACTATCACATGTTGCTATGTATTTTTTTCTTAATTATCAATTTCTATTTCTAATTATATGTATTAAACCATATATATATACGCATTTATATATTTGTATTACATTATGTCCTTTAATAGATGAGGTGATCAGAGTAGATGGCTTTAGATGACATGTTCATCCCATAGAGGAAGAGTTTTCGTGACTAGTTATGTCGGTGATGAGGGACCCAATCACATGGTGGAGATATGATGATTTCTTACTTTTCCTATATTTGGAACTCCTTAGAGTAGCATGACATATATATCTTTCTCTCTAGAAATTCATATTGTATGAAGTGACCTCCATTTAGTTTCATCTTGTATGACATGAACCCCTTTGAGGTGAACTCATATCAACAATTCATTCATGTTTAATACCACATATTTCAAATTGCAGTGGGATTCATGTCAAATACATGTCACCCATGAGATATTAATTCAATACAGTAGGCATTGATTTGTGAGGTTTTAAAATGATAGTCAAACAAGCCCCGTGGAATTTTTAGTCCCTACTAACATAATATATTTTTATTCAGAGTGAAGCTGAATTATGTATATTTATGGGATTTTGGATTCATGTTTAGTAAAAAAAAGATCAATTTTTTACAACACATTTATTCTTATTAGACATTCACTTTTACTATTATTATTACACACAATTTATTATGTGATCATGTTTGGTAAGGTTGCATTAGTGGTTTCCCTATCATACTTATATCAACACCCTAGTTTTGAATTTCAGTGTGCTTGTAAATTTTATATGGGATGTAGTGAATGGAAAAGGACATGTGGTGGACTACTGAGCAGAGAAACGTGAAGGTGGTGGTGTTTTTATATATTAAATTGTAGACTCCAAGTATTTTATTTAGTTATATATCAGCCATTATTTTTGAAGGTTTAACACATTGGGAACCCTTTTAGATACCCTTACTGAATGATATTATCATTTTATAATGTTTAGAATGAATATTTATTATATATTAACATTTATGTATTATTGTTTCATGACAATAGATGGTGTGTAATGTCTCTCCAAGATTGGACTTAGTCCAATTTTTCTAGTCTATAGCCTCCTGTGTATGAGGACACACACATGAAGTTATGTATCACCCTACTCATACCTAATGGTTTTTGTTAAAGGTTAAAACTACTTACTGTTAAGGAAAATGGTCAAATGAAAAATTGATTTAATTTCTCAAAATAGTTTTCAAAATATGTTTTTATGAAATTTATAGTCACTAATGGACCAATTGTTTTTATGGTTATTATAATAAATTTTTTATTTCTATAAATCGATACTTTTATATTGGTATTTATAGATAATTTTTTTTCTTAATCATAACAAAATTATGGTCTCGAAAATTTTATAGAAATTATTTTGATAACTATGAATATGCTCAAATTATATAATTAAAATAATAAATTCCATTTATATATTCAAATACAAATATTTTCATACTATTTATTATTAGTGGAATATATTTTCATCCCTAAATAGTTGTGGTGGTTAAATTCTCAGGGTCATGAAAAATTTATTTGAGATACAGATTTTTCAATGTTGGAAATAATTTTATTATAGATTCAACATGGATAAAATAAAGTTATATGGTACAAGTATATTATTTATTTTGAAGGGGGGGATGTTTTACTTTTATGGGAGTTTTTTTGGGTTTTGTGAATAGATAATGAGACCGATTTCTAAGGCTATAGTTCTTATTTTACATCGACTGATCATTTTTTATGATGCATATTGAGATTTATATGGTTTGATCATTCCATATGTCATGATGAAATTGATGAACAATATTGGATATGGGTCTGGCTATTTGATATCATTGAAAATATATAATAATACTATGACATATAAATTATTAATATAAATAACACCCATTATAGGAATTTTGATCTACATTCCTCAATAATGTATTCTAAATGGAATAAATCACGTCATAAAATTTCTAAAAATATATGATAAGTGGTTAATGATGAATTTAAATCATTGGTATTGATTTTACATCAATGAAAAAAACTAATATAATGAATTTTAATAAAATACTATAATAGAAAATTATTTATAAATCATATACTTTTTTTTGTAATGTTTTTTAGAAAAATAAATCAAGAGAGAATAAAAATGTCAGTTATAGAAAATAAAAATATAAAAATATAAAATCATGATCCATGATTTTCTGTAGCTAAAATCTAATTAAATATTTTATATCATAATTTATGAATAAAAAAGTCATATTATTACCTAAAATATAAAAATTAATTACATAATTTAAGTTGATGTGAATTTATAAGGGGGATTTAAATATAGTAACATCTCTCCAATTAATAAAATATAAATACTTTCTTGGTCAATTTTAAAAAATGAAATTAAAGGAATTAAAAATAGTAAAATATTTTTTTTATGAATGCATATTATATATTCACACAAGTATTCAAATGAATAGAATTCAAATATAACATTTCCATATTCTACTATTTTGATCAAAATGCATTAAGAGAATAGTTTTTATAGAAAATTGAAAATTTTAATTTTATAGATCCAAAAGAATAATCCATGTGATCTTAAAAAAATTTAAAAAATAATTATTTTAAATTTTCATAGTGATATAGATCATCAAATAGTAACCCCATGGTTTATCTATGTTTTTTATAATTCAATTGATACCCTATATTACTAATGTTAGAATCCAATTTAATATTTTAGAACACATAAAACGTTGAGTTAATATTATAGAAAAATTTATGACAACAATTTTTAACAATAAAAAGTGAACTCAAATCCATGAATCCATATATATGAAATATATTTGGTTCAACAAAAAGGTCTTGAAAAAATAATTTTAACACATGCATACATACTTAGTGATAAATTAGGGAAGTCATGAAAAACTATACGTAAATTTAAATAGTAAGTAGATATTTTAATGATATGTTAGAAATAAATTTCATTCAAATGAAATTAATCACATAATATCCCAAGCACAATTTAATTACATGTCATCCATGAATTGAAATAATAATTCTTATCTGACTTTTTCATTTTTTATTTCTAACAAATACCCTTCTTATAAATCTTCTTTATTTTATATAAATAAAAAAAATCTCATTAAATATTTTATCATAATAAATATACAGGGGAAATGATATTAGCTAATCTATAAAATGGTATCAGTTACCCCTACCAAAATGTGGTGATTCAAAATTAATTACCCAAAATACATTATAAAAAACTACATTGTGGAATAAATAATTTACCATTTTTTAGAATTTAATGGATTATCACTATTAAAAATTAATTAATGAATGAATTTGACAACACCTAATTTACATTACTCTAGTATATGGTTATTTATAACTATTTAAAAAGATATTAACGAGTTATATAAATAATTATAGTCCATATTTTGATTTAATATGAATGTAATAAATAGATAAAAAATTATGATTTTCATTTATAAGGATTTTATAGTATCTCACCAAAAAAATTGAAATCATCTAGGCTCTAATTAGTGTTATAAATAATAATTTTAAACAAAATAATTTCAGAAAAATGAATAACTGCATCACCATCTAAGAAAATAGTGGGTTCAGACATGATTTAGCCAAATGTGATGTAATTTTTATTCCCCCATTATGGACACACCCTATAAATAAATGTTTATCCAAACTATGCTCTTTATTTTATATTGAAGACCCTTTTCTTTAATTTTCAAACTACTCATTCCTATAAAAATCCAATTTTTAATCATGACATAAAAATATGCTAAATTTAATCACTTATAAAATCCCCATCATTTTAATTCATCCTATTAGATGACATTTTATCAATGAGAATTCACCAGTTTCGATAATCCTTGAATCACTATAGTAATTATAGTCTCTAATTTTAATTTCTCATCTAGTATCCTCACAGATCATTTTTTAAAGGAGTAGTTAATAGGAAACACTCCTCCCAAGAATACCTTATCCCTATAATCATTATTCATAATTCATTTCTAAATAAATGAAAATGAATACACTAAATAAAAGTCATCACACCCTAAAATGTGATATTAATCCAATGGATGAATTTTTTGAAACAAAACATTGAAAATATTATGAACACTTACATAATGATTACGAGGAATAACATGATAAAGCTATATTATGGTTCACTCAACATCAATAAAAAAATTATATACACTTGGATAAATTTTCGTTTCTTCCCAAGCCTCGGCTAGACTATCATAGGGTTCATTTTAAAAAATTAAATGGTCTAAAACCACATTTATAAGTGGTATTCAATTATTATTAGTATACTATTTTTTTCATTTAATTTAGATAGTATATTTTGAACCCATATTAACAAATTTTTATATTTTATACCCCTCGATTGAGCAAATAACATACCTTTTGCCTACATCATGTAAGCACAAAAACAAACTAAATATAACACCACAAAATTCCTTAGACCAAGAAATGTGAATTTATTTTTTAATAATATTACTATTAATTTTTTTATCATTAGATGGTGATCTTCCCATGATATTCAAAAATCTTATATAGATTCTCAGATCATATCCTCATAAATTTTAATAGTATAATCTTATTATATGACAATTTTATTATGATACACATTACTAATAGTATACTATATCCCTATGAAGTTATATGTAACAATGTAATATCTCATAATCAACTAAATTTTCATATCTAATGATCTAGAGTTTATAAAAATATGATATATAATGACTTCGAAAAAACAATTCTTAGAGTATTTTCCAAATAAATAGCCTCACATAAAATTTAATAATTAATTAATTTCACAAAAAAATGAGTATATAGTTGAAATAATAATGTTTCTATCGTGATCATTGTATTGATATTATGAACTATATAAAAATAACCTTTGATTTCCATTTTAGGATAGAAACCATTTGTTGATTCCCTGGGGATTATCCAACCTCTAACCTTAACTTCTATCGTTTTTAGATAATGGGTAACATATTTGGAAACACACTTATTCGTTACTAAAAATTCAAATTGGAACATAATATTATGATATCTATTTGTATAAATAGTTTAGACTTATACCATTATTGGTGAAATAAATTTAAACTGGGTTTCATATTGCCAAAAAAATTAACATTTATTTACCAAAAATATAAATAATTAAAACTAATCAACTACCCCACATTATTACAAGACAAAAAATAATTAATACATTTTACATATACACATATATTAAAATAAATACATATTTTTGACCTAATATAAAATAAATGATTTCAATTTTATGATACATATATCAATGGCGTGTATTACTTCCACCACCAATGTCAAATTAATCCTATAATGTATTCATTGAATATTGGTTTTTAGTATTCATCAATTCTAGATTTGGTTATATTCGAATCTTGGTGAAAAATATATCATTCCCATTTATTTATATGTAAATAACACCAAATTAATAGGTTTATGATAATATAATGACATAAAATATCATAAATTCAAATCACAATATGGAAAAAAACACTATAATATTTTAGGATCTTTATATATAATGTAATTTTAATGAATATTTTACCTTAAAAATAATTATATAAAATTATGATTTATTGGTGGAGAATAAAAATTTATATGGTATATTAACTTTAGAACCATATTAAAAAAAATTAAAATATGAATTCTTCAAACATACAAATATGAGTCATGTTATTTCAATGAAAAAATCATACATAAAAATGATTTTTAGTAGAATAATGATTATAAAAATATTGACCCACTAATTCATCACCACATTGATCTCCAAGTATAACTCATTTATTTCATACATTTTCCCCATCAATAAAAAGTTCATCATGGGTAAATATAACTTCGATAAATATTATTGAAATCTTCAATAATATATATATAGTAATATAGAAATTTCAATTCCAAATATGTTACAAAATTTTATTCAATATATAATATCCTTAAACATCCTAGTATTAATTGAAATTACTTTTTCTAAAATGAAATGGAGGAAAAATATTTTCTCTTGAATTGAGAAAGGGAATTTGAAAATGTTTTCACAATGAATATTACCATGATAATTTTGTAAAAAATCTATATATTTCCCACATGATAATAATTTTTCAATTAATGATTATGTATTTAATACGAAAATAAAACCATAAATGAATATATGTATTTATAAAAAATAATACTAGTCATTTCCTTAAATATCATATCTAAATTGTTAACTCAAAAAGGCCTAGAGTAATACAGAAAAACGTTTTACTCACATCTGAAAGATATTTTCGAAATATATTCATCCTCTACTAACCATATATAATAATATACCAATCCATTATCAACCATAGAAAACAATGATCCTCATGTTATCTGGTCAACGAGATCATAATTTTATGGTGATATATATGAGTTCATATATATAATTTTAAATACATTGAATAGTAAATACATAACACAAATATGCAATAAATGAGATTACCAAAAAATACTACTAGTTCCATGAGAATAAGTCACATTTGATTGAATCCATTGTAATTTAGATTATCTATCTATGTATCCATCACTTGGAACTCTAATAGTTTCTTAAAATAAGATTTTAAATAAATATATTTCAATTAATGTATGTGTTCTATAAACAATATCATGAATAGTTTTAGGTATAAATAATAAAATCCAATAGGAAACAATCTATGTTTTAGTCTTATATATACATAAATAGAGAAGCATTCATCACATACACATATCATTTTGGTATT
The DNA here is from genome assembly GCA_963277665.1 of Viscum album. NCBI lineage: Eukaryota > Viridiplantae > Streptophyta > Magnoliopsida > Santalales > Viscaceae > Viscum > Viscum album. Next base: position 1,537,679,249 of record OY728147.1, on the reverse strand, counting down.
TATTCCAACAAAAAAAACTAATAACATCATCCAGTGACATTTCCCTTTTCCTTTGGATCTATTTATCTACAAAATGTATGGTGTTGCATTTTTTTTAGTAAGAGAATCCAATGTTTATAATATTTTCTTTAGTGTGTAAATCATATATAAATAATACTTATATATAATTAAATAATACATATTAATATAATTAAATAACTGCCTTTACATTTCCATTATTCCGATCATAACAGATTTGGTTGATTACATAATTTCATTCCCTATCATTTCACCTAATATATTTTCTGAATATATATTAAATATGATATTTACTCCATGTATAACAAAAAGTGGTGATCAATCTATAGACAAAAAAGGATTTTATATTCCATTATCATTTAATATTGAAACACTATTTTAATTTATCAATATAATTCATGTCAATATATTTCATTCTATATTATCTTTGTCCTCTAATAGTTCACAGTACATAGTATGTTGTTTAACATTACTCTTCAATGGAAAAAAATCAATTTATGAGGCCCACCATGTATTCTATAATATCATAACATAGTTTTTGTTGGTGTATCATTTCACATTATAATGTCAAACACATGGTTTGAATATCATTAAATAATTTCTAATGTAAACATATCAAAAAATTTCATGAAATATAATACCATCAAATATTTATGAAATTTATGAAATAATTCCACATTTTTTGTATTTATATTTTTATGTGAATAGATATCTGGGTGATTTGAGGGTGTAAGTGTGTAATGTTTTTTAGTTTATATATCCATGGAACAGTTAATAAATGATCATCATTGATGTGACTAATTATAACATATGTAATTAATACATTGATAACATGGATTAATTATTAAATCCATAAAAAGTTACAAATCCAATGGACATAGTTGTTTTGGGGTTGGACACTACGAATATAAAAAATATCATGATGTAAGCATTTCTGTGCAATCTAAATCATATTTTATAAAATAATTGATAAACAATCCACTTAAAACTAGGGACAATGTAAGGTATAATAAGTAGACATCCCAAATTATTAGTAATGGATAACATAACGGAGGAATACATTTTAAATCCTAAAAAACATATAAAGAAATGAAAAAATAATAGAAACTAATGTAAAAGATCATTAAATAATAAGTTTTATGAACATTCACTTAGGATATAATTAAAATCTCAATTGTTAACACTATTGTAGTGGAATGAAAAAATTATATGTGAATCACAGAACATGAATAATGGATTACAAGAGATAATTCGAATGGGTCATATATATGTTATTTATTCAGTTCGAACCTTTCTATGTGGTATCATTTATGAATAAAAATTTGTGTAAATAAGTATACTCAATCACACTCACAAAATGTGATCCAATATATATTCAAACCCATATACATATCTATTACATATAATGAGATAAACTCCATTAATAAATTCACAGAATGGTGATATATGTTCCCTTCATGCCTTCATATGTATATTTTTATACCAATTTGAAAAAATCTTGACATCACTAAATAACATATGGAAATAAAATTGGGTTCATTTTATTTTAAAATAATTATTTAAATAACACATTAAAATAAATATATTTTGACAAAATATCCAAATATAGAACATTGAAATTTCATAATGAAACTATTGAAATATAACGGGATTCATAAAATAATAAACTATCATCATGAATAAAATGGTTAGATATTGAAAACATGTTCACCCATAATAAATAAATATTAAATTATAATTTGGGGTTAATCATGGGAACTAAAATGATTTTAAGAATATAATTATTATTGAACCACCTAAGAAAATTATAAAAATGGATTTATGAAAAAATGTAAATTCATCACTATATATTTAATATTTATAAGTATCATTTAAAAACTCTCATTTTTAAAAAAAAAAAATTCATGGAAATAAAATAATTTAAAAAATATTTTTTCTTGATGTAAAATATATAACATCATTTAAATGGGATATTATTGGGAAAATGAATTTAAAATATGAAATTTTATAACTCTAAGAAAGGAATTATAGTTATTATTGTACTTATCAATACCCTTGATTTTTAAATCAGTCAATTAATATCATCTATCAATTATATAAAAATCAAAATTAACTCATTGATAAACTTATTGAAATACATTACAATTAACCCATTAATTTCTTTATAAATACTTATTTTGTTACAAGACCATTATATGCATGTTTTGGTCGTGTTTCATGAAATTTAAAATATTAAAGAAGTTATTTTGGGTAATTTATCAATATCATATGATCACCATCTAATGAACATTAAAATTTATGTTATCTAAATAGAATAAATTAATTATATATATAAATTATTTATATCTTATTTACTCAACAACTATAATGAAAAACCATCCACGTTTTCAAAATTGAGGAAAATGATATACCTTTATTCAAATTTATGGTTTTTTTCACAACACACAACTAGAATATCCATTAAACAATCAATTATGGTGGTGGTGGTGGATAGTAATGTAACACTATTATACTAATAAAATTTTTCTTTGTTACACTCTTTTTCATGCAACAACAATATGAAATGACACATGAGATATATAACCAGTAGAACATAGGTGTTAAATTGGATGGTATGACCGATATTAACTAATGTATACAATATATATGTCACAATTTCCAACATAATACACATGTATTGAAAATTTATTATTAAATAATCAATCACTTTTTTGTAAAGTAATTTTATTCATCTAAAATATATACTCATCAAAGATGATTTATATTATTTTGTGAAAATATCATATAATAAATTTAATTAATATTTTGATAATTTATTTTATAAAAAATACTTAAATTTAGAAGTCATTATATCTAAATTAAAATATTATTTTTTTGGAATTCATTGGATAATGTTGATTTGTTCATGAATAGTTAAATTATCGATTTCTATACAAATTTCATTCCTTTACAATAAATTAAGTAATTTAAATTTTTTTTAAATATTGTATCATTTAAAAAAATTACTATTTATTCATATTTATTCCGCATAATTAATTTTAATAATATTTCAGTTTTTATTATATTATCTGTTTATGTTTATGTTTATGAAATTAAATTATTCATGAATAAAATATATTGTTCATAATGTTTCTCCATTATAATTAATTAAATTAAATTATACTAAATAATTATTTAAATGAAGATTATATATTATATTTTTTATAAATATTAATTAATAGTCGTATTGAAAAAATTACAAGTCATAGTGTTAATAAAATATCCTCAAATGCATGAAAAATAGATTTCATGTGAAATCAATTTTCTCATCACATTTATGGGTATTTTTTTAAATGTAATTTATATCAATATAGTTAAATAAATTTGTAAAAATTAATTGAATATTTCAAATAAAAATAAATTATATTATATAATAATTTCAACTTTATTATTAGTCAACATAAAATTTGAAAACAATATAAACATTTTATCACTTTTAATGTAAAAATAGATTTATCTCGGTTCAAACTATAATGATAATTCTTTAAATTTCCTAAAAAATTATTTAAATTAAATTGGATGACCAAATTTAGAACTTATTTAACATAATTCCACATAGTGGTCAATTTTGATTCCATTTGGCCTATGAAAAATGTAGGTATCACTTTATTCATTCCAAAATATTATGTGTAAAACCCCATAGCTTATAAAAGGCCACCCAATATCATATCATCTTCACACATTATAGTCATTTTGTATAGTCCAATACATACCAAAATATATCCCATAATTCTCTCACAATGACCAAGATCACATGTGTTTATCATAAATCTATCCTAATATGTCTTCAGTTCTAAAATAAGGTGCTTTTTCAACTAAAGGTATATTTCTTAACCAGGTGTGTTTATTTTATATATTCTCCCACATCATTAAAATATTATTCAGTTATAATGATATAATAAACAAAATATATCTAATATAATTATATTTTATTTCTTTAATGGAATAAGAAAAATACATTCCACTCCAATCAAAAGGAATGTGAATCCATTATTCATGTGTGTGGTAGATTATCGTCTCCTGGACAAATTTAATTCATTTTTATTCATCACCTGCCATGGGTTTTTATACTATTGGATTAAAAGTATTTATATGATAATTTAAAAATAATTACAATATTATAATTAATATATCAGATTTTACATATTACATTCAATTCTATGGGGGATATGATTATTCAACTCATGTGTGTGGTTAATTATCACCTCATGAAGTGATGTGATTCATTTTTTAGAAACGCTTTTCACGGCAGTTAGTTTGGATATAGGTAATGAATATATGACATTATTATCAAGTAAACATTATATTAATGAATTATTATTCATTATTAAAATTTAAAAAATAATTTTATTTTATTCCATTCAACTGAATGAAAAATTGAAAATGTCGTTCATACATATGTGTGGACTAACACCACTGGAATGAAATATGATTATTTTTTATAAACACATCACATGGCTGACACATAACAGTAAATTTTACCTTATTATATTTTATTAATAATATGAAGATATTTTTTAATGATTAAATAATACATATGTTCTTTACATAATTGTCATTGAGAAATTGAAATGTCACCCATGCATATGTATGGACTACTGTCTCCCTGATTTTAAAGTTGTTCATTTTTCATTTCCATAATTTATGAATGTTTTCAAAACTAAAAAATATTTAAAATTAATAATTTATTCTTCTATACTACTATGTATATGATTCAATAATGTCCCATTTTATAATGGCGACCATATCGAAGTTATTTTGAAATTATGGATTGAACATCCTCAAAAATCCCCATATGGACATTAATAATTAAACAAAAAAAAATATAATTGTAATTATTGATTGAAATGTGATAATGATAAAGTAATAATCCTAGAAATTTTTTATATATACTCAATAATTTATATGTGTTTATACACTGAAGAGAAAAGACATATTTGGAATGTCTAGACTAGAGGTACTGATTTAACATATCCCTTTTATTTCTAAGAGACATATGAAAAATTTACAATTTATTTATATTTTGTTTTATATATAATAAAAAAAATTATATTTTAATGAAATTTTTGGGAATTTAAAATCTATATGATATTCTTTCATTCATAATTTTGTCATCTAGAGATAACCAAGTAGTAAGAGATTTTGTCACAGTTTCAATCGATTGAGCCATGTTTTATTATTATATACTTAATTTATTTTATAAGAGGGAAATATAATTTATATTATTTAAATATGTAATGAATTATTAATAAATCATTTGATTATATAATTCAACATGCATTATGTTATTATTGGGTATTTTAAATGAAATATGATAAGTGGTAATGTGGTTCTTAACTCTATGTCCATTAATTAGGTTATAACTCTTATTCATAAAATCTATTATGACTTGATTGTCTGTGAATTAATGTTTTAATTTTATATTCTTTAATTAAAACTAATGTTTTTGGATATAATATTTTTACACATAATCTATCAATTGATTAAATATTAATTCAATTATGTGATCTTTGTAATGGTTAATCATTTAAAATTCATTTTCCTTGGGATATATTCAAATGATATGTAGAAATATTTTTTTTATGATTATTATACATTTAAAATTTGAAATTTTATATAATAAATGTAATTATTTTCAATATATTTAATTAATCATTAGATATAACTATTTTTTTGGGTCGATTGAGGGAAATGTTACCAAAGTGGAATAATTTTTTTAATAAAATATCCTTTTAGTTAGGGTTTATTTGTTCAAGGTCCATTTGAAAAAAAATTGTAATAATAATATCTTCAACCACATCTCATTTATTCCTACAAGGTTATGAATTTTATTTACATGTTTAATTTACATTTCCTCTCTAAATTATTAATGAAATATCAATTAATTCAATTATAATTCAAATAGAACATGTGCGTTTTTAGATTGGGAATCTTTATCGTCTATATAATTATATCATATATTATTTTTACAAATGATATTTTATAAAAAAATGTCTTCATAAATCTCTTTTATATGGTTTTGACCTTATTTTAAGTAGGTTTAAAAGAAAATTACATATTCGTTTTTTCAAATGGGTAACTTTTGATTTCCTTTACAAAAAGATTGAAAAATGATTATCCCCAAAATTTAAATAATGATTTTATTTTAATTTAGTCATAACCATTATTTCGTTATGTTTCTTATATAAATTTACTTGTATTTTTCAATGATATATATTTTAAAAAAAACTATTTTTTATTTTTTTAAAATTTTTATTTATAGTGAAAAATGATATTTTCCTCATGAATTACTTTAATAATATTTTAATTATATATAAATAAATTAATGTACAATCCCATAGTTGTTACTTATGATACACAGGGGACATCATATAATGATACTACCCTCATTATTTCTCATGATAGATTATTTTTATTTCAATTTAAATTTTGAGAAACCTATTACATTTCAATTTTTAATCATATTTGAATGATATTTTCATGTAACCCATTTCATTTTCATGATATTATCATATTCCAATATGATTATAATGTAATATATTTAAATTCCATAGGTTAAACATTATTTTGAGAGATTACAACAGAACCTCTTTCTTTTTCAGGGAATCATTGTGTTATTAATGGAATGATGGATTTATTTATTATTTTCTATGAGTTTATTGTTCACTAAACATTATAAATGTTATTATTTTTAGAAATGTTGAATAAATGTTTGAGAATTATTATATCTCACAAGTAAGTATGATATATTTTATACAATCACAATGCATAGATATCCCTCAAATGCATTCGGTAACAATTATTCTCTCTGGATAACTATATTTTATATTGGATATATAGTTATTTATATTTTTAGGGGTTCTATAAGGGATATGAAGATGATGTTAAAAGATAGCAAAACCATTTTGAGGATATATATTCTTTATAATTGGTTTCTTTTATAAATACTGACATCACATGGATTATTATTATTGATTTTTATAACTTTTTTAATTATTAAATATTTATTCCATTCATTTTAATTTATTATGTATATATTGATGTGTATGATATATCTTATTTAATTCTGTTTAAATATAATTACATGATCATACCCTTATTATCCTATTAGTATTATTTATTACATTCAAATAATAATGCTTATGTTTAACATTGCTGATAATTTGATATTCCCGGGATTATGTTTGATATCCCTAATTTATGAACAAATTGTTAAATATTTTATTTCTAGGATGGTGTCATAAGTGAGAATTTTTTGTAGATATTGAAATATATATAGGGAATATGAAATCTTATGTATATTAGGGATAAAACTATCTTAAAATAATCGATTTTATTTGATTAAGAGTTCGTCCTAATTCACAAAAACACATAACATAAAATATCATTGGGTATATAAGTGGTAAAAAATATGTATTTGATATTTTATGATATGAATAAAAAACATGGGCCCATTAATTGGTATAAAATCCTTAAATGTAATTATAATGTATTTTAGTAATGGTTCATTTAGTGTGGGTTTATAGATCATATAGATGGAATCAATATAAGGTGTAGATAAATTTATATATCAGAATTCATTATTGTGAGGTTATTTTATAATTAATAGCTACTATCATTGGTCTATAGGATTAATTTTGATCACAATATTAAATTCATCGACCCCCCATTTTGAGTTTTTATTTAATGAGTACATAATATGATTAATGAAATCATTGGATACATTTTTTAAATGTGTTTATAATTTATTAGTTAGGCAAAAATATGGAATGTTAATTTTGTGGAAATATGATTTATGTTATTAATAACTTTAATAATTTACATATATATAGATATTTAAGTAATCATGGAGACCCACGTTTTATCATATAGTTGACTATGAGATTGAAAAGTCACTTGGTGACTAAGTGGTTAATGTTATTTTATAAATTGTTAACAACTAATTTCTAGTTTTTGTGAATGTTTTGATATAACAGTTGATGGTAAAACAATAATTATTAATGAGGTTTCCTAGTTAATTTTCGATATAATGATACTTATATATAGAGTTATTTTTCTAAAAATATGGATTTTGTATTGACTTTAAGTGATTAATATATTAATCCAACATTTGAATTCATACACATTTAGATAATTTACTTAAATTTTTCTAATAGGTTTTTTCATTAATTGCTTAAGATATGATATATTTTATTTTATTTTATTTTGGATATATAATCCATTAAAATTATTTCTTTAGAACTTCAAGCCTTAAAATTTCTTATATTGAATTCTTATCTGATAATGATAAAAATTCTGTTTTTGGTGTAAATTGATTATATGATAAAATACTTCATGAAAAGTATGTATGTTTGCTTATGATCATTTTCAATATGTTAATGTAATTCCTGAAATCTAATAAATTGATCTTAAAATAAAAACATATTAATTAAATTGATGGTATATTCTATCTTTATAAAATATACCAGTACCTCGTAAATTGAACTTCTTTTAAAATCTGATATTTTCATTTCCACTACTGTTCTCATTATGTCCAAACCATATTAGTTTATCTTAGTTGACCTTGTACATTCCGTTCATTCATTTTATTATAGTGTTTTATTAACAATTTTAATATATTTATTTCATAAAAAATTGGTTCTAAATTATCAAATATTTTATTAATGAGTTTAGATAAATATAACACTATTTATTTATAGGGGTAATGTGACAGCATAATATTCTAAAAACAAAAATATATTTGATATCCTAAAGTAATTGAAACACTCATCTTAAAAAACAAATGAAATATATGGTCGTCATAACCTAGACATTAAACTTGTTGGTTTGATTAGTTTTAACTAAATCTCGGAATAAATATAAATTCCATATTAAATAATAATAATTTAATTAATTCTTATTAATTAATCAAAAATTTATAGTAATGTATTTTTTACTATTATAAAATTTGATTTCTTCAAAAAATGAAATTAATTAGTTTTTTGGAGATATTATTATAAAAAATTTATAAATATATTAGAAATTGAATCTAAGAAATTGAAAAACATTTCAATAATTATTATATCATATATAACATAGTTTGTAATATTTGGAAATTTTTGGGAAATGATTATTTTTCAGTGTATTGTAAAAAATATAGATTTTTTTTAAAATGTTAATTGTTTAAATAAATTATAATATTTTAAAGTATTATTATGTATTAAAATATTATTTCACATAAATAAGTTATTATTTAGTTTTATAGAGTCTTTTTAATTATAAGTTAATCATAATGCAATTGTATTTAGTATATGTTTTTTTTGGGTATCAAAAACAAAGTTTTCTAAACATAGATTTAATATGCATAATGTTTGTCAATTATATTTAATCAAAATAAACCCCAATGATGAATGAATTAAATTTAATATATACAATATATCTTTAAATATTAATTTAAATTTGTATTATTTTTATTTATAGAATATCAGTAAATTTAATATCATCTTATTCTTGAAAATTATGTATTTGTTTTGAAAATTTTCACTTTCTTCACATTAGTGGGATTTATTTTAATCTAAATTATTCCAATTATGTTAATTTATTTTTTTTAAAATGGATTAAATATATAGAATCAAAAAAATATATATTATATAATAATTTAAATGATTTTTTCCCATAAATAACCGTTAAAACAATAAAAATCATTAAACACATTAATGGTTAAAACAGATTTAATCAGGGTTAAACTCGAGAGATAAGGTTCAAAAAGATAAAAACTTTTGAAGATTTAATTTTATGGCCATATATTGAACATATATCATATTATTATTGATAATTTTAACTTATTATCCTTTTAGTATCTTGTAAAATGGATATCACTTTTCCATTTAAAAATTGTAAATGTTCCACTCATCTGGATTACAAATAATCACCCCAATCCTCTCTAATTCACAACAAAAATTCATTTTTTATTGCTCAATAGAATCCATAATTTATTAAATACATACATCCCATATCTAATAGTCCCATTTTTTATCTCAAAGGATAATTATGAATGATTTTGGTCTAATTTAATATGGTTTTTGAAAGAAGAGGCACCATGCTTATCTAAGTACGTATATAATTTTTCATCTTTTACAGACATTAAATAATATTTTATTTTTATGATATTATATAAAATGTATAAAAGATAATTTTATATTTATTATGTTAATTTTATAAACTAAATACATCTTAACTTCCAAAAAATGGGAAATGACACCATCTATTATGTGTTGAGAAGACCACCACCTCACTAACTTATTCAGTTTTTTTATCATTGCCTCTTGTGGATTCTTATAATTGCCGTTTTAAATTATATATATGTGATATATTAAAAATAATTATAGACCTGGATTTTTTATATTGAATATACATTATAATTATCTATTCGGTAGGTTAATTGACAATATCGCTCGTGTGTACGATATACTTCTACCTAACGAAGTGACATGATTTTCTTTCACTAATAGCTTTCATGGATATTTTTGATGAAAATTTTAATTATTATATGTTATATATATATATATATATTAAATTATAATTATAAAAATGAAAAACATTATCTATTTTAATATCTAATATGTAATTTTATTTATTAACTTTTCTGTTAACTGAAACATGGCAACATTGTTAAGGCATGAATACTTTCTAACACCACTACAAAGAGGTGTGAGTCATTTTTGATCACTATAATGCTTAGATGGATTATATAGAATTATTTTACTAAAAAAAATATTTTATCTAATTTATGACTATCATTTTGGAATGGAAAAATATCTGTTATTTTCATCCCATATTGCTCATTTAGAAAAGGAAACATCACTCATGCGTATTTTTGACCGACCATCTCTATCATTACAACATATTATAATTTTAATTAATAATATTATAGATTATATTAAAATTTTAAATTTATATATAAACATAAAAAATTATTTCATGGATATTATTTTGGTGATAATGTAATAATATCCCCTCTAACCATGGTCCACACACTAATGATATTTTGAAAATATAGTCTCAATAACCTCAAAATTACTTACATGGACATAAATTATTGTGTATTTAAATAATTATTTCTAATAAGTAAAAAAATATTATTTAATGATAAATTAATAATCCATTATGATAGTATAAAATCGCTAAATTATTTATATAATTTTTATAAATGATATATAATCAGTATAAAAGGAATTCCTTGACTTGAAGTAATGTTTTTTCTTCACAAATTTATTTCATTGAAAAGAATTGAAAATTCACCATTTATTTATATTGAATTGTGTATATAAATTCCATGAATTTAATTGTAAACATTTCCTAAAATGTTATTTGATTTTATAAATCCTTTTGATGTACTCTCATTCATGAGGTTTGGATCTGCATATTACCAATTCAATTGGTGATTTCTACTAATATTATATTCATTGATTGGTTTATTTATTACTATACAATATATGTGTTTTGTAGAGTGTATAAATTGTTAAATTTTATTATTTATAACTTCAATCCTTAATAAAAAAGAGTTTTTTTAATTTTTTTACTTGAATTATTTCATCCAGTGGGATTTGACTTGAATGTCACTAAGTGGTAAATGGTTTCATAAATTAATTCTCATTAGTTTAGAAATAAGTCTTCTTTATTGACTATGAGATGAAATTATTATGTATGAATTTAATAATCAATTGTTTTATTGAATATACTCACTATTTATATGTGTATTTTCATATATTGATGATAATATAACTGTTTATTAACATTCAATTCAAGGATATGATAATTATAAGGGTTATTTGTATCAAATTATTTTCTCATTGGACATATATTTATTATATGAAACAAGAATATTTTTTAACATGTACACGGTGGCCCATTGGCTTGTAATACCAAGAATATAATTTTTTCGGGATATTAAATGTATAATTTGAAATTTATCAATCATGGGGATCAGTGTTGAAATGATAGAAAATTGAAAAAAAAAATTTCTACAATATCCTTTCATTACATGATTGTTTATATTTACAGAATATTTAGGGGAAATTATATAGTTTTATTATCATTAAAAAAATATGTTTTTATTATCATATGTTAACTAATATGGATTAAATGTTTAATTTACATTTTATCACTTTTATATTAATGAAAACTTAAGGATTTTATTGTAAGTGTTTTTTATCTTCTACCATCATCTAAATTGGGGATCCACCTCTTCCATAAACATGATTTCTGAAATGCTTTCAAAAAATTTTAATATGAACATGCAATATTTTATAAATATATCTAACAGAGTATTTAACAATGATTTATATGGTTTTGAAAGAATTTTTTTAATATTTTAATATTGGGAAACTTTTTAACCACTTGCCCATGATTTTAAATGGATGTTTATTTTTAACATTTAAATCATGAATGCATATTTCTATAGTCCAGACCCTAATTTTCATTGATTGTTACATTATATTTGTCAAAAAGAAATTTATAAAAAAATTATGAAATTTATTTTCATGTTTATTTAATTTATTTTCAGGGTAAATTATATTTCCAGAAGAATGTGTTTAATGACATGGTAATGGAATGTTCCTCCTTCAATGTCAACAACATGTATTTATCTTCTTCTATCATGGGGATATTTTTTAATAACACCGTCATGATTTTTTATTTTGAATGATTATGATTGTTTAAAATAGATTTTTAGGGAACCCATTAATTTTCCATGGGATAGAAATATTATTTGGATATTATTATGGAACCCATTTCTTTTCCATTGTTTAATATTATATCCAAGAAATTTTTTTCGAACATATTTATTTTAAATAGTTTTATCATGTTTCAAAGTGATTTTCATGGATCCTATTTAATTTAAATGGTTTTTTCATGTTATGTATGTAATAATATTTTTAGTAGTATTGAGATGGTATGAATGTTCTTTATATATTATTATTTTTATGGTTCATTGAAATTATTTATGAAGTGTTGAGACCGATTATAGCTGACTAATTATCCCAATATAGATTTTTTTGTAGATGAACTTTGAGAGAACTCTAATGTTTTAGGTAATTATTATTTTCTATATATAATTATGTAAGATGTTGTTTGTATAGTTATTTCAATTAGTATGGTTTCTGTAAGGGTTCTATAATGATGATTTTACATGATTACAACACATTTTTTTTATGTTTTCTATGAGTTATAAATAATTTTATTGGTCATGATAGACATTAGATGGCTCATGATTGTTAATTTTTATGACTCATTCCTAATTAAATGATTTATGCCTGGTTTTATTATTGATGATCCATGAATTTATGGGTTTGGTCTCACTTATGTAGTGGTTATGCACGTTGAATATGCCATCTTACCATTATGCTCATCATCTTAATACAAATGAAATTATGTTGTTAATTCATATGTTTAATCTAACTGTGATTTATAACTATCCCATTTCTGCATTCACATTCTATAGGTTATGAATAAAATTGTCAAATTAATATTGTTTATGATGATTTAATATGTGGAACATTTCATGGGAGATACGAAATACATAATATAGAATATTAAAATGTGGGTATAGATGGAATGAAACTATATTGACATCATATATAATATTAATTACAAATATTATCCTAATTATATAATACCATAAACTAGAAAGTTCTCCATTATTTATGTTGACAAATATAATATTTGAATATTTTTTGATTTGTATTGAACAATTGAGATAACATACATCGATATAAATGATTGAAAAGTAAATATATATTTTTTAGAAATGGATAAAAGAGTGGGTGTTTAAATATTTTATAACAATTTTATTAGGATAAAATGTTAAATACATTATATATATCATATTTATTCATAAATTCCATCATTAATACCATCTAAGAGGACTGATGACAAAAACCCAAAACATCCTTTTTTAGTGGTGGGAAATCCATGCCCATGAATAATAAAAATGTACTTCTATTTCTTTGTATATGGATGAAATTAAATAATTTTTTAATAATTATTATAATTACAACAACCCACACTAATGATATGGTTATAATTTTTATTGTATGGTTTTGGATGGTTTTGAAAGGATATTATCTGGTTGAACATTTAATAATGATTTTATAACTTTGATATGTTTAAATTAATTTTGATGAAGGCCTTAGATTTCATTCATATAGGCTATATTTTGGTGTCCATTTTTATTATGGAGGTTAAATGGACTTCAAGATAGGAAATATGGGTAGGGTTTCATGGATATGTAAAATTTAATCCCCATATTATAAGTAATGTAGGAGGATTTTCCATGGGAAAAAATGTCAATGAAGGGGTAAGAATATAATGGAATCAATGTTAGGTGAGTTTTTTGAGTAGATATATGCAAGACACATAGGAAAGACATAAAAACCCAAACAAATATCTGTGTATTGTCTTCAATTAATTTTAATTAATAAAATATTGCGCGACCTTAGATTATTCATTTATGAAATTATTACATTAATTTAATATAAATGATGTAAAATATTTAATTACTAATAAATATTAGTTTTCCCATATTACCAAATTACATCATGTATATTTTAAATTTGGTAACCATTTAAAATATTTCAATTAGAAATATAATAATATAAATTTATTAATTTATATATATATATGTATATGTATATTTGATTTAAAGGTTTTTTATAATATAAAGTTAGGTATAAGATAATGTGTTGATGGTTACTGACTTTTAGTATAGAAGTTTATTTTTTATAAAATTTGTAAATGTAGGTTTATTAAAAATTAGGGTAAAATCTTATTTCCCGGTGAAAATATTAAATATAAATTAAGGTAATGAATGTTGTTTTTAAAATCAAATATAATATAGTATATTTCATAAAATTATAATAAAACATTTTATAAATTAAAAACAATATTTTAAATCTCATAAATATTTCATTAACATATATATTTGAATAAGTATAATATTTTAAAAATGTTTACATCTTACACATATACTGATAAAAACATAAAATTATAAATTTGGAAAAATATATATTATTCTACCTTCCTCTAAAAAATTATTTTCAAAAAACATTCAAAAAAATTATCTCCAACTAAAATGAACATGATAAATAAAAACATTATCTAATTTCTGAATATTTGATTTTGGAAATTGAAATATTTTTCTTGAAAATGAAATAATAATATATCCTACAATAACATTTTAAATGAAATTATTTTTCAATATATTAAGTTTTTTATAAATTTGATATGTCATATATTAATCAAAAAATTAAATAATATACAATATATGAATTTCATTTTAAGAATAAATAAATATTTAATATATTTGTTTGCTGTAATGATTGACTATAATGTTAAGGTTGAATATTTTTTAATTATTTTATAAATATATTAATATGAAGATATATTTATTTCATTATTTTACTACCAATGACTATACCATTAAATTTTATTCCCATTTTATGAAGGGATATTTTGGTTTTAGTTTCCATGATTCTTGCTTATAAAACCATAGAACACATAATTTATATAAAATAACAACCATGGGACAACAAAATCTACCAACCATAGAATGCTTTCATCCTTAAAAATTATTACATGGAAGGGAACACGTGAGATTACTTTTCACTAATCACATCCTTAGGACACCATATAACTTCCCCAAACTTCGGATTTATTTATAAAACATTAACCACCCAACTATTATTTCTTCAAAAAAAATATTTCTTTGATCCAAGATCTAAATACAATATTTAATATAGGACGAGTCAGGATACCATTTCACAACTTCTAAGTTAATTAAATTTTATCGATCTATAATTGTCATAAAAAAAATTGAATCATCAAATAAATCATGTTTTGGGGGTGGTTATGAGGGTGTGATATGTCATAATAATTAACTCAAATATGATCTACGATCAAGAATGACCAAATGGGTCTATATCAAAAAATTTATTTCTTATTTAATATCATGAACTATTTGCGCATTGATTTTTAAAGAAATTACTAATAAATAAATTCCAATAATAGATCACTCTTTCTTCTTTTATCATTGATTTCTTGTTAACATTACACCACATTCATATGACGCTGCATTTTTTAGAATTTCAATGTAATTTAGTCAAAATGTCATAGCCCTACCAGCATTCATTATCCAAATTTATCATACCATATAGGATTCCAGTTGTAATGTCCCGGCATGGGTTATACTAAATGGTTCCATGAGTCAGTTGGTCACATGGCCCCAATTGTTCCTTCCCGTATGGTAGAGGGTGAAAACAAATATAAAGGTTATGGTAAGTTAGTCATTTCGATTGTATATCCTATTTTATCATAATAAAATACCAAGGGGAGAAAAAAATTAAAAAATGAAGAATCATATAAATAACAAACATAGTCCAAAGTCACATGATAGTCAAAATAAGAAATAAAATACTTAACTGAAATGGAAGAAAATATAATCCAATGAATGTGTGAAGTGTCTGCGATGTAAATGAAAATAAAGACACAATAAATCCCAAGTGGGTCCAAAACCAGATCTAGTTCCCTCTCCCATGCTCCATTCCCAAACAACAACATATCCTAGGGCCTTGCCCTTATCCTATCCTGAAACAAAAATGTCTCCTTGGTTTCCAATCAGGTGGCCAGAATAGGGAGTCAGTATAACTCAGAACCCCACCACCAATGTTGTCTAAAACAAGCCCACTTAAAAGGCAGTGTATACAATTACATAAAGAAATAAAAACATTTCTTAATTAAAATTTATCACATTAACATTAATTCTTTTATTATCATATTATTCCTTGTTTCAACACATGAATCAAATTTAAATAATAAGTCATATTATTCGTTCATTATGTGTTGATGTCCACATCATGCCCCCCAAATATCATTGGGTGTATATCTCTATGTCTTACACCCCTCAACACATTCTATATATACTTCCATGTTTAAAAACCCCACAACACAATATCATGGATAACTATTGGGGAGGAATTTTATGTCCAAGTCCCATATTATCAATCAGTTTAGAATGCAATGTCTAGAAACCAAATTCTGAAACATTTAAATTATTAATAAATTAACAATAATTAAAAAAATCATTCCCTTACAAATCCAATGGTTAGTTAAACATATCAATTTCCATTATTTTACTCAATAATTAATTTAGTACAGAAACCATTAATTAATTAATCAATTAATTAATCATTCAACACAAATATTATTCCATAATTATTTATTCACAATTAGTTATCTAAATAAAATATCAAATTATTATAAATAATTCCACATTTAATTATCTTAATGAAACAATATGGAACATAATTAATTAATGATTAACTATCTCAGATAGCCATTCCTTACCTATTAATTATTTTCCCAATTTAAAATATTAAACCCAACAAAAATGAATTTCTTAATTATAATACCTCAAGCCATAAAAAATTTCCCCAGAAAAATTATCTATTTTGGAAACACATTATTTTTTTGATTAAATCTCCAATTAATCATCTATATCTCCAAAGAATAGAAAAGTCCAAGAAAATTCCTAATTATAAAAATTTAAGAATTTAGTTATTAAGGGATGCATGCAATTTAATAATCACACATGGATATATAAACTCACCAATTATGGGAGTTCAATTTAGAACACCTACCATGGACTGTTTATAGATGTTAGCCCATCAAAAATCTACAGAATCTGATTAACAAAATTACATTGATGAAGATCCTCGTCTAAATCCCTAAACCCAAAATTAAGATCCAAAGAATCAAGATCTTTAAAATCTAAATCATGATCCAAAATAGTAGATCTAGACTTAAAATCATTGGTTTATATTGTTAGAAAAGGTGTAAATCTACCATTAAAATATCCAATAAATAGAGCGGAGTGAATGGGAGATGCATCAGGATGAAATCCACTTACAAGGGAGAAAGTAGATCTTTAATGAAGGATTTATATCTCGAAGTGATGTGTTCGAATCACCCTAAAATATATCAAAAATAATCTAGGATCACCTAGAATTATTCAAGCCTATGACTATATTGAAATATAGTGGTTTGGAGGGTTTTCAGTGATTTCGAAAATAATTTTCGAAAAATAAACTTGTTAACATGGTTTCTTAGGTAGGGGTGCACAGTTATGGAAAACTATAGGCCAAACAAGTGCAACACTCTTTCCAGGTTTACATGGTTACCAGGGTTTCAGAACATGGTTTTTCAGACCTTGATTTTTTTTTTCACATCTCTATATCCATTGTTTTTTTATTAAAAACTAAACGAAATGAACCTCAAACCAAAAACCCAACTAAAATGTACATAAAAATATTAAAAAGTACATGAAAAATAACCTGATATGAATTCGTAAATGGTCGAGATCTTAAAATATCCCCACTATATAATAGCTTATCCTCGGGCTACACTTACAAACAATACTAGGATTTAGAGCTAGATAGATTGGGTCATTGATCCATTATGTCCTCTTCTTGTTCCCATGTTTTCTCATAAACCTGTTCATCTTTCCATTATCCCAAAACTATCAAAACAATACTTCCCCACAACACTTAATATTTACGATCCAACAAACATATTGGATAATCCTCAAATTATCCATTTATCTTGATGATACCCTCAACCAAACAAATCACATGAGAATAATCAGGGTGATACCTTGGTTGTTCTGACAGATGGAAAACATCATGCATAGAGAAGAATTTTTATGGGAGGGCCAATCAGTACACCACCAGCCTAATTCTCTCCACTAACACAAATGTTCTTATAACCTGAGTGCCAACTTTACATTCCTCAATATCCTATGGTGACCCAACCTTGGAGACACCAAATGGATTACATTATCATCATCTATAATATTAGAGGGTTATATCTATCTATCAACATATGACTTATGTTAACTCTGAACCATAACCACACATTTTCGAATCAACTATACTAGTTTCAACTTCAATTTCACATGAATTGGTCTGAACAACTCTCACATACCTACCTTTTCTCTGAATAGAGGTGATATAGTATTTATACAATAAATACCCTCATATGGTTCCATCAGTATTGTTTATTGACAACTATTATTACAGTAGAACTCCACCAAATCCATGTTCTTCTCCAAAGAACCACCAAATTCATGCATACATTCCAATAGCATATCCTCTAACAAAATAATGGTATGATCCAACTACCCATCTGTGTATTGGAGGAAAGTTTTTCTCAACAATACCCAGATTCCATGAACATTTTTAATGCCTTACCAAAAGCGTGAACTGTTGTGTGAGTTTCGATTTGAAACTATTTTCTATAGAAACCCATACTAACAGACAATATCCCATACATGTTTAACACGTTTTTAACATAGTTTTTAGAGATTATAGTCCATTATCAAAGATTTAAAATTACTCAAATTTATGATTTATCTTGTTTCTCAAAAGAATGACTATATTTTTTATGTTTAAAATAATCCTTATTTAATATTATCTGATAATAAATATAATAAATATATTCTATATAATTATATTAAAACATATAATATAACACTCTATCAAGAATTATTAGAATATTCACACTTAATACATTATTTTAAATATAATTTACAATCCGATATCAATTCGTAAATTTATTAAAAAATTGTAATGGTAGTATTATAGATAGGTAAATCAATTAAAAAAATAAATTTTATGAATTTTATATTTTATTTTTTAATTAATATAATTTCTATATAATTATTTCATAAATCATAATCACATTTAGTGATTATTTGTTTATGAAAAATTAATAGATAATAATTATTTTGGTATAAAACATTACAAACCAAAAAGTTAGTTTTACCAAAAAAATATAACCTTTCATAAAAAATATAAAAAATAGAATTATTTGGGAGATCTTTTGTAAGACCTATAGATAATAAATTTACACCAAAAACAATTTCTATAAGTTATAATGTTATTTATCATTGAAATAATTTTAGAAAACTATAGATTATTCATTTAAAGAATTATTACTCTTGATAAATTTTTATAATGTAAATTATTTTATTACTATAAATATATGTAGATTATTATTATCAAACATCAACATTTTGATTCTGAATATTTCCAATATTAAACAAAATTATTTGAAAATTTACAGGAAATAAAATTTTTAAATGTAATACAAATGATACCTAAAAATATTTTTAATTAAAATTGTTTTCTTAAAATTTTAAGATATGTAAATCATAGATACATGATAGTTATTAATTATAATAATAGATATTAATTTATTATAAATCATATAAATTTTATGAGGCATTAATAGTACTAAAACAATTTCACCCATCTTTTTTTCATACAAATAAAACAAGGGAAAGTAATTTAATAATTTAATAAAAAAATTCATCAGTTTTATAATAATAAATATGAAATATATGAATTGAATATAACTATTTATATTTCATAAATAAAATCATAAAATGTATAGTTGATAATAACATTTCAGCCTTCAATATATATCGAAAAGGTTAAAAAGATAACTTTTTCAAAATAATATATTTTTTTCTCTCATACCAAAAAAAAATTTATTTGAGAAAAATTAAAAATACATTAAAAAATATACTTTTATAAAGATAAATTCATAAATTATGTTCATTTTCTAAAATTAAAATAATACATTTTATAATATTATCTTTAAAATAGTATAATAAAATATCTGGAAAAATGTTATTTTTATGGATTGATATTTTGTATATTAACTATTCCTATATAACTAGTGAAAATAATAATTATTTCAAAATTGAAAAAAATAAATTTTTTATAATATAATTTTTAATTCAAATAATTTATTTAATAAGTTTAACTAATGGTTTATTTAAATTTTATGAATATGTGGAATATTATTTTATTTTTCATATACGCACACACATATATATATATCCTAATTCTATTCCTATTATTGATAACTAAAAAATATATTTATAACATATAATAAATTATTAGTTAGTTTTTCAGATTTCCATGTGTATATATCCTTTTAAATTAACATTTATTCGAGGGGAAAACATGGGTTATTACAATCATGGACATGATGGTTTTTATAGAAGATCGTGCACTGCAGATAGAGAGAAATTTTTGGGAATAGAAATTCCATTAATGGAAACTAAGTTCCAAATAATATGTCTCTATATAAATATTTTTATGGAAAAAAATTTCATATTCTAGGTCAATGAACAATCTCATAGACTATGTAATTGGTCAATAGAAACACAAAAAATCCTTTCATAAACATCGATTTTGAGAAGATTTTTTTTTGAAATTTGTCAAATTAACCCCACACATAGTTAAAATTACGTATAGTAAATTTGTTTTTAAAAAATATGATAAATACCATTTCATTTATATCATTTCATGATGAAAGTAATGATCAATGTTAAGGCCTTACCGATATTATGTTATTTCTAGTTTCATATTTTTTCACAAAATAAAACCAAATTGGTTAATGATTCATGGTTTTTTTATATTTATTCATGAAATAATATTTTATAATCTATTTTTAATATTTTATAATTCAATTATGTTATATGAGATGATTTAATATTAAGTGATTCCATTGTACCACAGACCGAGGTGTGAGTATTTTTATTTGGAGTATGTTCTTATAAATTCATATTACCTAACAAATAAATATTTTCGGAGTTTCTTTGGGAATTAAATGATTTCATTATAAGTGTTATTTATAGTTCAGAAGAATAATTTATTTCTATGTAAATGTATTTGTAAAATAAAAAAATTATTTTCTAATTGTATTGGTGTTTTTGGGTTGTTATGGTTAATAATGTAGAATCATTATGTTGTTTCCAGATCAAATTTAATTAATAATGGATGTTAAATATATTTTTAGGATACATAATTTATGGTATTTAATTTTATTTAGTTTAAATTATATGTGAAATTTTTTAAACTAAAACCATGGTTTGGATAATTTATCATATATAACAATATTGTTGTGATATAGACTCACACATGGTTATAAAGACCATATTAATGATGCAAAGCTGAGGATAATTTTTACTGTTTCTAATTATGTGTATAAAGTATAATTTTTTATGTTTTCACATAGTCTTATGAATATATTGGGTTTCCTTTTGTTCTATTTTGTTATGATTATGTAAATTATTTGATATTGACATATTATTGATTACAGATGATTTTTTAAGTAATGATTTTTTTATATAATGAAATCGAGATTAAATTGTCTATAAAAATAAATGAATTTCGATTTTTTCACATGAATCAAGTGTCATGAAGACATCTATAAAATTGTATAGGTTATAGTACTAAACCCTATATTGGGGACATGGTTGATCGGAATACTAGAGGTTATGTGAGACATGTAAGGGGAAATTATACTGCATTTTATTTTTGGTTTTAATACATAGAGTATGAGTTAAAATTTAGTGTATGAATCATTTTAATATATGGTATCATTTATATTATGGTTATTCTTCCCCTTAAATGTCCCATATATGGCCTTATATTATCAAATTTTAAAAGGTAATTTAATGTGAATTTTCATTTTTTGAAATTCATTAATTTAGATTCAATAAATTTTTATCAATAATTATACTAGAACATAGACTACAATGTATCATTACCCCTAGTTTTGTTTTTTCTAAAATATCGATACCTAGTTAAAAAATATGAAGATACACTTGGTATTAGGATATTTTCATCTATTGAGGCTAACAGATCCCCCAAAGATTTTGGTATAACCTTGACAACATTTTAAAAGAATTTTAGATATTACTAATTCACATTACGATTACATGAATAATGACATGACTTGGGTGATGTTAAGGGTTTATAGGTTCAGATGGTTTTTTAGAAATGTTAATAATAATTTTATATTTGGATTTGGGGATAAATATATTTTGATTTTGTAATCCTGATAGTGATATAAAAAATAATTTCTATTATCATTATACTCATTCATGAGTTACTAGGATTCACGACTAAACAATGTTCTTGAAGAACCATATGTATAAGCCTATAATTTTTTTAGTCATTATTTGTCAAATATTGAGGACATTATTGAAATTTACAAAACATATATGGATATATTGACATTAAATTCATTATTATTTCATTTTTGGGACAGGAATATTTTATGTTTGGAAAACCTACAATTAAATGGATTATTTCAAATTTCTATACTAAATATATATCTAAACATTGGTTCTTGTGAAAATAATAACCATTACAACAATGGATTTGATTAAAAAATTTAATTTTGAGTGTCAACTCTCTATTCAGTGTTGGTTGGAATGCGAAAATGATACTTGAATTTAATATTGTGAGTGTTAATATATATATTGTTAATGGAATAATGGTTTTTTAAATATTGTTGAGGATAGTTGTGGAACTATCATGGGAAATTGGAAGATTAATGTTAGAATTCAGCTAAATTTCACTGGTGGTTTGGGACCTATTATTAAATATATAAAAAACGAAAAGATAATGGGGATTAGATAATATTTTAATGGTCATGGAATGAGTGTTCATTTTCCAATTCATTGAGCGTTAAATGGTATAGAATGACCATGAAATAAATCATATAGAAATGGTGCCTCTTATATATATATATATATTCATATTTATTGTATGCATCTGATAATTTTCATATTATACTGATGAATATATTTTCATATTTGACAATTCAAAATATATGAATCCAATTTTCTTGAATTTAATGAATAATGTTAAGATATTATCATAAAAATAAATAAATTATTTTACATGGGTGATTCATATAGTATGGAATTACATGTGAAAAGGACAAACTTATCTCGAGTATTTTTTATGGGATATGGGACCTATTTTAAATATTACTAAGAAATTTTTATTGAAGAGTATTTATTAATATTGTTTTATCAAAATTATGTTATTTAATATGGGATAGTGAATAATTGAATTATAGGAATGGGTAATGAGACTATTATGATATATTTTCAATTAGCTCATGGGTTTTTTAAGATCTTTTAAATTATTGTATAGTAATATTTTGTGTTTTCCAAATATATGAAATTAGTTAATCACAGTCCGAGGTAAAATAATTAGGGAAGTCATTTTTTGTTAATAATTTGGGAGTAACAATATGTGAATCATGTAAATTGTAAGAGAAAATTAATTTTGGTGAGTTAGACACTATAATAATATATGAAATACATAATTATACTTGAATTGTAGCACATAATAATTTTTAATGTTAGTGTTTTCAAAATAAGGATCATTTAGAGAATTTTTTTTCATTTCCCTCAAGACATAAGAACGATGGTAATGGATTTTTTCTAAAATTGTAAACATTTCATATTGAGTTCTTAAATATATATATCGATACAAGATAATGGGTCTTATAATTTTTTAATGAGATATTATTAAGTGTAGATTAAAATAGATGACATCATGATGGTATAATATGTGTTAGAAGGAAACACTTGTCATACTGGAATGAATTATTTCTAATGGATTAGAGCACTATATAGAGGTTCTAATAGTATAGAAATTGTTCAAATATATTAAGTCTATAATAAAGGAATGATTTACATGGTAAAAAATATAGGGTTTTTGAGGATTCATGTTGGTACTAAAAATCAAGAACCCTAGATTTGTTGATAAGGTATAAAATTCAAAATAATATATATATATATATATATATATTATGGTTAATGGGTTTGATATATGATCATTTGAAAACTTCAAAGAGTGAATTTTTTTTGAAACTATATTTTTTTAAATATCTTCTAAATACAATTCATTCATGATCTATAATTTTTTTGATTGTGATCTATGATAAATTATGTGAATATATTATAGGTCACAACTACATTATTACTAGTTTTGATATATAATTAATTTATTGTAATCTATTTTATTGTACCATGAATAATTTAAGATGAATCATTTATTTAGATTATTAATTCATGTTGGGTGGTAAAATAAGGTCATAACAATAACTATAGGGTTTTAAATTCTAAAATTGAAACAAAATACATTGATAAAGGTATATCTATTGGTTTAAAAAAGAATTTTTTTATCTATAATTATAAAACATTAAAATCACAAGAATTTTATAGATATTTAAATTTATAGTGTGGGGGTACTTTTT
The DNA here is from genome assembly GCA_963277665.1 of Viscum album. Classification (NCBI taxonomy): domain Eukaryota; kingdom Viridiplantae; phylum Streptophyta; class Magnoliopsida; order Santalales; family Viscaceae; genus Viscum; species Viscum album. The sequence goes on along the minus strand of OY728147.1, from coordinate 1,537,654,028 downwards.
ATATTATTAAATTATCTTGGTTATATCATTAATGGCCATGAAATTTGAGGATTCCATTTCTTATTTTGGAACAGATAAACCATGTTTGTTTTTTATACACTAATTTTGGATATATATATTATGACTGATCATTGTGAGAAAAATTCTTGTTAGTAATCTAAAATATGTACATTTCATTGAATATATTATGTTAAAAAGGAATTTTATGATCAAATTGGGTAATGAAAAATAAAGAAAATTCAATTTTCCTATAACATTTATCCAAATCCTAAAATACACAATAGTTTCAAGATGAGTATATATATAATGTGGTATATGTATTCAACATGATGTATTGATTGTTTTAGGTCCTAAAAAATCCAATATTTACCTATTATAATTTTTTGTTATGAGAATAATCCAAACACTCTTGCGATGATAGTCTGAAAAAAAATTATGATTGATGCTATGATGGACAATGGACATTCTTGGGGTATTGGGTGGTATTTCCATATAGAAAATAGATGTTTAATTATATGAAATTTAAAATAAATGATTCCCATTATTTTAACCAAGTTAATGTTTCATATGATGTATAATTATTATATATATTATAATTTAAAGAATCATATAACAATATTATAAAGTTATCAGAGATAATGTTCCCAGGATTTTGTAAATTTATAAAGAAACCATATTTCATGAGAATAATTTGTTAAATATTAAATTCCATAACATTCAATGAGGATTAATCCCTTATTTAATTTAAAGGAATTCCATTTCATTCAATTCAATGTTAATATTGTAATGGGAAACATACTTGGTTAGTAATTCAAATTATATGTAGTTATTATCTTGATTGAATATGTTACGAATCCGGGGGATATGTTATTGGTTCGGATTGTAATATTATGAATTATATCCAAAATGCTAATAAATTTCATTAGCTAATGAGACGATTCAATGTTTTTTCTTGGGTGGGTAAATACATTGTTCATTAGTAGTGTTAGGTAAATCATTTCAATGATAAACTACTTATAACTAATTTTATTTTTTAGGGATATAACATATTATCTTTAATAATGATATGGATGATGATGTTTCTAAATTATAATTAAAAATACTGGTTTGTTTTTTGAAAAAATTCTATTATATTTAAATACATTCATGATGTATTGGGATCCTAGTACATTACAAGTGCATGCATATTTTTTAAATACCATTAGGTGCATAATTACTCAAAATATGGTAAAATTTAATGTAGCGTCCCTATCCTGGAATTCACCTTAAGGGTGCCCCGAGCCGGGTTGGCCACAAAACCCCAAGCACAACTCCATAGACACCAGGGGTTACCGACTAGCAGTGAGGGACTTTTTGTGTCTGAGGGGGAGACTATGACCTCATATGTAAAATGTATTATCATAGAGTAAGTAAAAAAATTAATAATAATTAATAAAAACATATAAATGAATAAACTATAGAAGAATCAAAATCAATTATTCATCTAAATAGTAATTAAGTGCAGATGATCATAAAACAATGTTATGGATTGATGTATGTCTAAACTAAAAGTACAAGAAAAAAACTCAATCATAATGTCAACTAAATGAAAAGACACTAAGAAAAAATGGCATCATTAGAAAGTCCCGGTGTTATTTCCCACTCCTCATTTTAAGAAGCAAGAAACAATCAAGTATCATAAGTAGCAAGATTCCATTTGTCAATACGAAAAAGCATGTAATCTAATCAGGTGTCAACAATGCCAGCGTAGGGTGTCAGATAATATCCCTAGAGTCCAGTAGCCACGGTTTGTAAGACATTCAATTTCATGCAATAATATTGTGTTGTGAGCCATTATATAATAATTGCAGCTAAATAATTGAGTGCAATGAAATAAATAACTCAACTCAGTTTCCCTATGACAGACATCCCTAATCACCATCTTCAGCCTGAAATGGATGTCTGAATTGTGTACCTATAAGAAAATTACACTCATGCATGTATATAAATCCAATAATGGAATGGTAAACCATGAAATATGTATACACCAATATTTTAATTTATCTTGGTTTTTAAGTCTTGTGTTAATCGGGTTTCTTTAAACATACCTGAGAAATATTACCAATCTCAAGAGACTCAAATATGAATTAATATAAGACATTAGTGCATCATTATTATCATACAATTCAAGAGTTCACTTCCTATCCTGTCCTGAAGGAATAACAATGGAACATCCTACAAATTATCCAATACCACCAATCTCATTCAAGGAAATCTTTTGAAATACAAATTATCTTTGACGGCATGGATTTACCCTAAGTCTGTTCTGATCTCATGTAAAGGGATCTAGAATAATCTAAGGATATATTAGACAAATTTCTAATGGATCAGTCCATGATTGACTCTTTCTGGAAGCGGTATCACTAATAAGTATTCGAAGGCCTGGGGATGTCTCGGTCTAACAAATCCAAAGACACCCCTCCCCCTCACGTGTAGTGGTCACCAGTCCAAAATGGAGGGTCTAAGAATGATCCATAATATGGGACCCACCTTTTGTCCCCACATGAAATTCAATGAATGTATTCACAGTAACAGATATGACATAATAAGCATATGAAATTTCATCTTGAAAACCAAACGGATACACTCGTTCATCACAAGGTATAAATTAAATATTAAAGCATAACATTCATAACAAGGAAAGATACTACATCAACATAAGAAGATAAATGAAAATTTTATAAAAATAAATAATTCAGAACAAATAACTAAAATTTTCATACAATTCAATGTTCATAATTAATCCAAATTAGTTATTTAAATTGAAAAAACAAAAATTGGATGGGCAACACATGCAGATAATTAAATTAAATTCATGGGATAACAGAATTTATAACGTCCTTGTAGGTGCAACCAAATGGGTTTTTGGCCACATTGAAACAAATTAAAAAATTTAGTTTTTGATAAATAAAGATGCGATAATTAGGAAAAATAATTAAATTGGAGAAATTGGGTGAATTTTCAAAATGTCAGTAGGAACAGACTAACGATACAACTGTGCATTTTTTTAATCACAATTAAGCGAAGGAAAAGAGAGTATAAACCACACCTTATGGTAGCATATGATTCTATGATCTATGGTAGGATTTGATTTGACCTAAAACAAATGTAAATGGTTGATTTTAGGGAAACAACAAAATAGTTAAAACTTTTTCCACAATAAACTCTATATAGGATACTCAATAAAATCATAAGATTCATAATGTTAATGGTTACCCATTCTCTATGGTTTAAATCACACCTGATGGTGAAAAAAACATACAATAGACGGAGGCATGATAATATTCCAAAGAGGTTGTAGGGTGGTGCACCACCTAGGGAGGGGGAGGGTTGTGACATGATGGAGAGGACGAGCAGAAGATAGAAAAAAAGAACGTAAAAAAAGAGTTAAATAAAATAGAAAAATAAAAGAAATGGAAAATGGAAAAAATAAATGAAAATTTAAATAGAATATAAAGGATGGAATAGGAAATTGAGAAAAATTAATAAAATTGTAAATTGTTTATTTTATTTATTTTTAATTTTTCTGTATCCCCCTTTCTATTTAATTTCTAAAAGTATTTTTATCCCTTATTTCTTTCTTTTAAATTTCAATAAATCTCTTCTTATTTATTTTTAATCATAAATTAATTATTCTAATTTCAAACACTGTGCTAAATCACGACATAACATTTATCAAAAAACTCATTAGTTAATTATTTAATTAAAAAAACTTCTTAGGACCCATAATGGGATGCGAAGATGTGTGCCCTAGGTTGCATTAAACATATAATGAACAAAAAACTATGAAATATAATTCAAAATTAATGATGGGACATTACATTTAAGGGTTATAATGTTTAGATATTATTATTATAACTATTTTCTATACATTAAAAAATATGGTAAATCTAATCATATAAATTATTATATGGTCTTGTTTATTTTGTATATTGTTTATTTTTTAAGAATATTAAATTTTTAATGGTTTGGGGCATCAATAGTGTGTGTGTTGTGTGTTCTAGGCCTTATTAGTTGATTTATTGTGAATGAGACGCTGTGAAATTCTATGGAATACCATTAAAGAGTTTCTATAATAGAAAATGGGATAAATAGTCAATGCATAGATTCTATAGACCATTGAATTGTGTTGTGTATAGCCAATATAATGGACAGAGTGGAATCCTCACAATCCTTTAATAGTCTCTATGATCAAACAATATGGTAATTCAACCATATACAACCCCTATAGAAACTATTGTATTAACAATATTGTAGTCATTATATTAATATTATACCCCTATAACAATTATATAACTATTTAAATTTAGATATATAATTATGAAATAATATATCATAGGATTAGTATTCTTGAATCATTATATGAACATAAATATATATACATTCATGACTATTTTCATGAAAAAGATATATTTAAATTAATTTGATATATATCATGTGTAGAATGTGATATTAGATATTATTTATACCTGATAAATAGAAAATCAAATAAATATTATTTCACGTTATGATATAGTTCAATATATTTTTAAAGAGAACATAAACCAGTGGTTACCAATTTTTTTCACCAGTTGAGGTTTATTTTTTTATTACCCTCTGTTCTATGATTTATGTTTTTCATCCAATGAATTTGAATCGTCATGATTATCGAATTGATCACCCATATGGTGGAAATAAAAACACTCATAACACATCTACGATGATTATTCTTATAGTTTATAAGGACCATACAGATGATTATCTTGTAGAAAGATACATTAGGGTAACATGACTGAGGGAAATAGATATTGTTCGTACCATGAAATTTATGTCTGAGATGATGATATAATTTAAGATGAAAAATTGAACTACATTCAAAAGGGTTGGAATCCACTTTGAAGAGGAGTTATAGATGGGTTATTTCTATAAAATCATCCAGACCCTTGAGGAAACTAAGGGTTTGAGACTGAAACATGTTTTATTCATTTTTCATGGACCTCTCAAAATTTGGTGGGAAATTCCGGATCAAATTGTTAAAGAATAGAAGTTTTCATGGATGTGATTTAATGTTATGTTCCTTAGGCACATTAATACTAAGATGTTGAGAGATAATAAATATCATGATTTTATCCATATAACAATGGATGTCATATTTGGGATAAAATATACCAGACATTTCAATAACCTTCTTTGTTTTGATCCATATATTATATTAGATTATAACTACATCTCAAGGAATTATTTGGATAGTATTTTCTATGTGATTTGAAGAAATTTGAATGATACAATTTACAAAATTATAAGGAAGTGATGATTCAATCACTCAACAGATAATGGGAAATGATATAGGTCCTAATCTGTGACCATTCTATTTTAACAGGGAAAACTGGAAACTAATATTTAAGAATAAAGTAGTGATATATTGATAGTTTATTCAGAGGTAGTAGTCGGTAGATTAGTATGTGAAGTGGAAATCCATCATTGGATAGTGTCTTATTTCAATTAAATAAGTGTGAAATGTTTTCAAAAAAGCACCCACTGTGTCATTACCCGACAGTTGAGTGTCATGTCTGCAGAATACTCGATCATATTCAAATTTTTTGTGGTATAATTCCACATTAAGGCTATTGAAATATATCATGATTTGAACCTGAGTTTGGAACTGTCTCATCAAACCCTCATCATTCAAGAGGGTGGAGTCGAAATGGACATTCCATGTGAGTTAGGGAACATTGTTCCGAAGTTTGGTAGAGCCTGTATCATAAGGATAAAATAGATTAGGGGAGTTATACAAGAGACCATGGAATAGGGGGAATCCAGCTGTACATATTGAGACCACACTAGTTATTGTGGATTCAGATCCTACTCTAATCATAGGTTTGATTCATGTTTCATCTACCATATCTTGTATTTTATGATATTAGAGCACCAAATTCCTTTTAATATACTCATTTATGGAATTCTTTCATCTACTTTGTGAAAATAATGTGTAGTTCGTTGACCGTCAATATCCTATTTGGAGTGGGGTTAGAGAATATCATATGTCACAGGGAATTTTCTAAATAAATTCCATGTTACCATTTAATTTGGGATCTTTTATGATGGAAATGAGTGGTATAAATTTTATTCATAAGTTGGATTACCTATATCTAAACCTGCATCATAACAATTTAAAACAGAAGAGATTTATCTTTTTACCTCCATTAGGAGGCACATATTCTCAATATGGTGAGTGGGATCTTCAAGAAAGTCAGGAAGAAAGATATTATTACAATTCAGATATTCTCTTAGATAAAATATTAAGTTTTACTTAAGAAAATTATTGAATGTTGTAGGATATTTTTCCACTATTGTTCGATAATTTTCACAACATATTTACTAATATGTTATATGGAATTATTTTAGAGGTAGTGATTGATTTGCAGATCGAGTTTGTGTTCGAAATAACTAGTTTCTATTCAACCTTATAGATTGACATTATGAGAAAATATTGATTTGAATGTCTTTTTAGAATATCCTGAAGCTAAATGTTTTATATATCATAGTAGGACCTCTAGGTTCTATTGTAATTTTTGACATTAAGGAAAAAGGTTCCTTACAATTAAATGTCAATTGACTTAGATTGAATAGATTATGGCCATGAACATGTATACCATTCCGATAATTGAATATCTCTATAAAGATCTATGAGGTTCCGAGTTATTCCCCATGATTGATTTGATATTAGTATACAACTAAATAAGGGTTAGTCTATATAAAAAAAATCATATATATTTTTTGGTGTCATTTGATTTGATGAATGACAACATGTTTTAAGGGACATGATGAATCATATTTATCATCAATTTATAGATTGGTATGTAGAAGTGTTTGTTGATGTCATCTATGTATTATCCCAGACCAGTGGATAAACATTTCTAATATCATGACATCATTTATAGTAAATTTAGTGTGAACCAACCATGTTCCATGCTATGTAAAAGTATTTTAAAGATTGAAAATTTTCACTTATTATGCCATTTCATCATAGATAGAGAGGTGTCAATGGACTAAGTGAAGGTTCCAAACATCGTATCTTCGGAGAGATCCAAGAACATCATTGAATGTAAGATATTTCTGGGTTTACTAGGTTGTTATTTGTGTTTTATCAATGATTTCTACAATTTGGAAATATCGATGTCATGAATGACCATGAAGTTAGTGATGTATTTTTGGTTAGATACAAGTGTGAGAATGTTTCAAGAGCTAAAGATAAGTCTATCATTGACATGTATTATCCCATTAACTATTCCACGCATAGAATATAATGTGTATTGTGATAAAACTGCTGTTTGATGAAATACATTTATGATATAAGAGGATCTAATGGATTCTTATGGATCTCGATAACTAGGAGGACATGATAGGAATTACTATACTCATCATGCAGAGTTAGAGATTTTTTTATATTTCCTGAGTTGTTACAAACATAATATTATGGTTGACAGGTTTTTGGTATACCTGGAAGAATGGAGGTAATAGTACATCATTTCTTAGTGGTACCAGAACAATTTTTTTTGGTGGTGTGTCAAATATCATTAGTAATTATACATTGATTTGGATTATACATGGGATATATAAATTTCATTATCAATTCATTGAGCTAGAAGATATAGATAGGGGGTGCATAATAATATTAATATGGGTGGTGGATGATGGAAATCTTTTCATAAATGAATCATGATTCTAAAGAGTCATAGGTACGAGTAACGCCTACTTAAACAAATAATGGTAGTGGAAATTATATTCTTTTACATGGCCATGTATGGGTTCTAATGAGATAATGCTAGCATATGATGAGGGATTAACATGATTCTATATGGGTGATGCATCCTACATTGAGAATGTTTTATCATGATATCTCAAGATTTTACCGTTGTTTAGGAATGATGTATGAGGTAACAAGATTTATAGTGATATGATTCATATTCATAATGGTTCAAGATAATCATCAAAGGACCACAAGGATATTATAGCTTCTCTCTATTTTTTTTGGAAACAAGATGATTCCATTATAGATTTTGAGAGTATATTACCCTAGATAACCAATATGAATGATGTATTTTGGGTTATCATTGATCTACTGGTGAAGGTATACTAATTCATACTAGTTAGGGAGACCATCTTAGTTGATCATTTGGGTGTTACATACACGTGAAACATATTTTTTTTGTGTATTTCTGGGAATTATTATTTATAATAGAGTTCCTCATTTAACATTCTATTTTGACATGATATTTAGAAGGCTTGGAGATCCCATGTTGTTTTGAGAACAACCTATCAACCTCAGATTTCTGATCAATATTAGAAAACTATTCAGGTTATGGAGGATATTTTATGAGTCAGTGTATTAGATTTTTCTGTTTTGTGGGAGTGGTATATGACACATGTGAAGTTTTTATATAATAACATGCTTCACGCAATGATAAAAATGGAAATATTTTAGGAATCATATCAATAGCCATGTTGTTTGCATGTTTGATGGTTCAGAGCAAATGAGTGGGAACTTGTTGGACCATGTCTCATGGAATATTATTTTTAGAAGGTTCATTTGATCCAGAGGATGTTGGTGACTATAGAAAGTAGAAAAAAATATTACAATTACATTCAAATAAAAATTATGATTTTGAGTTTGTTTATCATGTTTCCTATGGTTTTCACCTACGATAGGGAAATTGTGAATCAAGAAATAGGGAAATCGTGCTCACATGTCTATAGGTCCACTTGAGATATTTGGAGGGTTTGATCTATGAGATTAACAATTATACCCTCCATATTTATAAAATTACATGAATGACATGTTTCACGTGATGCATCTTATGAGATAATATTACAACCCTTCTCATGAAGATAAAATTGATGATGTGTTAATTTTTATAGATGAGTCCTCTAATGAGTATCTGATATAGATTTTGGATCATGGTGTCAAGTTTATCTGGGGTAGAACAATTCCTCTTGTTTGAGTGTATTGGAATCATGGGATTGTTCAAGAGGAGACTAGGGAGTGAGAGACTAATATGTGATCATAGTTTCTCTAAATGTTCTTTGAGATACCGTAAAAATGCATGGGACATACCAGGTATGAGATATTATATAGTGGAGAGGTTGTGGGATCCCATATTCTACTAGGTATATCCCTCATTTAGTTTTTCTATTAAACTTCTTTTGTTGGGTTTCACATTGTCTTTTTACCTTGGCTCCCACGTCTTTTTTATAGATGGATATGAATTTTTGGGAAATAATACCTCAATTTTAGGGATGTATTCTTCACATATTTAATAGAGTATATGTAATAACATTTTAAATACACCTACAAGGAGTTTTAAAGAGTTTGGGTGAATTTGGTTGTAATGAAGGTGATATCCTTCGATACATGAATGTAAATTGTTAGCTGAATATTTATAATCCATATACAAGTTATATGGAATAAAATAGTTCCCAACCACAAACTGTAGACCTAGTTCAAGGAATGAATGGAATACAAGTCATGATGCTAGTAAACATTGTGTACTATTTGACTAGGGATACAATTAACCATTTGAGTCACATTGTTTAATGTATAAATTAAATCAAGAAATAAATTCCATTTAAGTTGAAGACCATGTAGTTTCAATTGTTCAATGTATTTTATATTTCTATATTTGTTTGGTGAATCATTTTCTCTCTCAATATAAGATGGATTCTAGGTGATTCTAGAGACCTTCTATCCCTTCTGGATGTAACGTTTGAAAAATCAATCCACAACATGTCATTAATATTAGGGTTTTCATTATATATATTGCTTTCTCCACTATTGTGATGAAATATCATGAAAGTTTTCATTGTTGGATTTCATCTTGATTGATTATGACCATGCTTTGTGCATATGACCAATTTATCCTGCATCATTTTCGGTTTTTTCTATTGGATTCATTGCATTAATCACCAGTTAAAGGAATGTGATCTATATCATAACCCCATGGATTGAGGTTTTTTACTTGTATGATAAATAATATTATTTAGTCCACAAATAATTCACTTCAATTTGTTAACTGAATTCGTAAATGGTAATCTTGTGTTGTATATCTGATTGGATCCATTTGCATTCAATGGATGATATGATCAGGCTGATGTCTACCAATTGGGTGAGTAATCAAACGAATACAATGAATTAATAAAGGCATACATATTATTTTAGAAATAAAGGTGATGCAGGAAAATGGTTGTTATAGATTCACTATGGGAAATAGATTATTTGATTAATTTTATAAATGGGTAAATGTAAAGAAAGTTGGTAATTAGAAGAAATAACCATTTTTTATTATGTTTTCATATTTTGAAATAATTTCTATTGGGATTTGAAATTATGAAAATTCCTATGATTTTTATATATTAGAATATTCCCTAAGACAAGATGAGAAGTTTATATTCTTGGATTTGAAATGATAGATGTTATGATTTTTAATGTATAATGATCTCTTCCATGGCACTTTTTGAGAAGATTATAGATTAGGATATTCCCAAACACATGATTTGATGCTTATATATCAGGATACTCCCATGAACAAGAAAATACACTTATATAACAAAATAGTCTATATCACATGTTGAGATGATTATATAATTTTTTGGGCCCAATAATTCGTTAAAACATTAATATATTTTTGTAGTTGTCAGGTTTTTACTACATCCTCAAAGAGGTTCCATTAGGATACAGAAGTAGTTTGATATTTTTTTCTTATTATTTTTTAAATTTACTAATATAGTTGTTTATTTCATTATTGTATAATCTTTTTATTAGGCTTGTTTTTTTATACATTAAAGTGTCGACTTAATATATTTTACTAACATACTATTCAGTGCATCATCTGGAACAAAATAATATTACATGTATGTATTTATGGTAATGAGTAAGGGACATTATAATTTGGTTTGGAGTGATGAATGGGATGGAATTTATAGGCAAGACCGACAAAGGTTTGGGCCAGGGTATTTATCAGTTTATAAGAACCATCTTTATTTATCTATTTTATTTTCATTTTGAAATTACTTACATATCATCCATGAAATATATGATTCATTATTATTGAAATTTCGGTTACTCTTTTGTTTCTTAGTTTTGTTATATTGGATTTTCAATATCTTTTTCATGGGATTATTTTTGAAAATATGGCTTATTCCAACTATTAAGATACTTTGTACAATGGGGTATATTCTCTCCTACATATATATCACACCCTTAATTCTAGTTGGAATGGTATGAAATACAGGGTGGTGAATTTAAAATATCATAAAAAACCCTCTTGGCCATGTGGGAGAGCACCAGATCACATGATGTTGCACATCATCTCTTAATTTTTGGTAAATATTTATGAATCAATAACATATATTTATGAGTTTAGTTTTAATCATAAAAAAAATATTTATATGATCATACTATTGTAAACATGTTTGGATATAAATTTAGGTAAAATTTAACAAAAATTGTGTATTCCACATCATGATAAATATCTATTTAGGGAATCTATTCTATAATCTTCTACTGAAACAAGAAACACCATAGACATCAGTGACCTATTTAACAAATAAAATCATGTCTATATCAATATACCTTAGTACCATGAACATTAATTAATGGGAACTACATGTCTCACAAGCTTCCCATACATAATGTGAGCATATATACCTAGTAGACTAATACTAATTGAATCTCAACAAAAAGTGAATAATTATGTTTTTTGATTTAAATCTATACCAATATATAGAAATATATTAAAATAGATTTATAATAATTCATGAAAATAATCATATAATAAATAATTAAATATATTCATGATAGATGTATATAATGTTATAACAATATCTCTCTATACAAGAACAAAATATTACTAAATATACATTATTTAATGAATAATTTGTTAATTGAAATGTGGTAGCAAACAGTTCATTTATTTGAAGAGGATACACAAGTATATATTGGAATCCTTATATATATACCTATATATATGTGTATGTGTGGATGTGGTTCTGAATAATTGAGGGTCCTAGTGACCAATCAATGGTGAAAATTAATTTAGGATAAAATATTTTGCAAAATATTGTAGCCTTTCCTTTTTATAATATTGGTTTCTATGAATTATTGTTATCTAATTTTTTATTACTATTAATTAAATTATAAATATATTGGGTGTTACAATATGTTCCCACTCATTATAAATAATATAAGAAATATAATATTGATATTTATTTAACAAAAACACTTTGCTTCATCAATACTAATGTAATTAAATAATCTTATTATTAAAATGTGTAAAATATTGTAACATGTCTAGTTCATTATCAAGAGAATCATGTAATACCCAAAATGACATGTAAAATATTAAAATCTATTTTCAATGGATATTTTATTTTTTTGTATGAGAAATTGGGAATTTGGATATTGTTACTCACATGTAGATTTTATGTCATTAATATATAATGAATTTTTTTGGATGTTTATAGATGACCATGAGATGTCTTAACTGATCGGCTGAGAGTCATAGAAATTATTAGGTGTCAATTCTATGAAATTTTATAGCATGTGTCTTGTCATATTATTATTGGTGGGGATTAATAAGTATAAATTGGATGATTGAGTAAACATTCCATGTCCAAGGGGAATCTATGGTGTAAAGGCTGTATACCACTACATGTCTGGTGGGTATTTGTTCTGGTTTATTTTTTTTAATAAATATGGTTTTCTATATATAATTTAGAGTGGATGTCATTACATGACCCTATTTGTCTAGAAATGATCATAACCCTAATATATTTGCAATATGGAAAAGTTAATAATAGTATATAAGAGTATTGTGTATTGGATGAGGAATTAATTCCCTGATGAGGACCTTTAAATATCATTTATGTACTCGGATATATGAAATTTATATATTATGTGAATAAATCTAGTCAAACAACGACACATGGGTCATTCCATGATGTTTGGAAAGGTATCACATATCATTAGTGGTGTCACTCAATTAAATCATTGCCACAACTCATGAATTTATGGAATAACTATGTTCGATATCATATAAAACAACAAACACATTAATTAAATGAAAAATGAAATATTCTTTATTAAAAATTACCATTATAACCTAGACATTAAATTTGATAACATTCAATCATTGATCATGTTAATAAATATTTAAAATGGACCAATCCCACAATATTTATTGTATAATTCTTTCGAATGAAGATATATCATTTAATAATTTCATTCATTGATTCAAAACCACATTTTCAATAAAATAATTCCTATTGATTTTTGTGAACAAATTTTATAAATAAATTTAGTCACTTGTTGAAATTTTTTTATTAAAATACTATGTGTTTTTAATTCAACATATCAAAATTATCATAGGGTTAACTTTTGGTATTTTTCCAAAATGATTGATTTTTCAATGAATAGTAAAATAAATATTTTTATACAATTTTTATCTATTTGCATTAGAAAAAATACATTATACATTATATTTTTTCATAAATTAATATAATAATACAATATTTATAAAAAATCTAAATAATTTTATATAAATAATCATTACAGTTGATTTTTTCATACGTTTAATTTTCAAAATAAATATTATTATATGAACATTTGTTCCTTACATTTGATAAATTCATAATAAATATAATTTCAATCAGTTATAACAATATAATTTTATTTTATTCATATATTTTAATTTTTCATTATTTAAAATTTATAATATAGTGAATTTATTTTATTTTTCAGAAAAAAGAATAATTATTAGTGGACAACCAAAAAGTACAATTTTTATGAAATACATTATATTTTATGATATCTAAAAGATAAAATAAATGATATAATTTTTTTAATACATTTTCATTGAAAAATTAATAATAATATACAAAAAATTATAATAATATAATTCAAAAACCGTATAATTATAATTAATTCCATTATAAAATTGAAAAACATTATCAGTGCTGACATAATGCTTGTACAACATTGTAAAAGAAATCAACAGTGTCCCAAATGAATTATTTTAGAAGGCATAAGCCTTTTATAAAATTTAATAGTAATAATTAAGAATATTTTTATTATAAATCGATATATATGTGATTTTTTATATACCTAACAAGTGACTTCTTCAAATTCTTGTTAAATTCCTCGGCAACCCTACAAAGGCCAAAAAATATATTTGATATACACTAATGACATAAATAACAGTAATAATAATTTTTTTAATAAATATGTATAAATTGAACAATATTTTATAATATTTTTATATAATTTAATATATAGTTTTATGTTATGAAATAATAATATAAAAGTTTTTCACTATATTGTCACGCTACTTGTGCATGTACAAAAAAACAAGGTAAATGATTTTAATTACTCTAAAAGTAAAAATGTTTACATTATTTATAGAATGAAATTTATTTTATATAAATTATAAATATATTATGAATGTTTGAATATTTTTATAATAACTTCATTATTATAATTAAGAATTGAAAATAATATTAAATGTATAGTTCCTAAAATGAAATTAATGATATTTTATAATAAACAAAATTTTGATAAGTAATTTAATATTAATAAAAATACTCAATTAATACAAGGTAATGTTATATGTTTTTAAATATTTTAAATGGTCAATGTTTGGGACAATATTCGTTTTTTATTAAAATTATTTCTCGTTAACTATTAATAATCACATATATCACAATAATTGTAAAATGGGACAACAGTGTGTAAAAAAGGATACCAACATTGAAACATCACTCATAACTATAAAATTTATATTAGATAGAACTTATTTTTCTCATACACATAAAATTTATTAATTTATTTTTTTGTTTCATCTTTTTCATGAAAATTCATTAATATTAATTTAATAAATTTTGTAATTCAAAGTGTGGACTTCTTGTCACTTGTTAATGATAACCTCTACCCCTCAATTCCCTAATACTATTAAGTAAAAAAGTTGATGATATTTATAACCCAAAAACATTCTAAAATACCCTCACACAATCCTATTTGTGTTTTTTCATAATACCAACCTTATATGATTTACGATATAATGAAAATGAGGTAGTCTGAAAAAGAGTTAGGGATTTTAAATGAATGCTCTTGTTTTACTTCCTCTTCATCCTCCTTTAATGAATTTATAACCATTTTGATATTAAAAACTATATATATATATATATATATATCATAAATATTTGTCATTGTGTTAATTTGTTAACTAAAATTTCATATTAATTTTCCATTACGTTCGATATGAAACTGTCATTTATGTATGATAAAATACAACCTTAAAAAACTACGTAATTCATTTTTCATTACCATATTTCAGTGATTATAATAATAATAAATTTAATATATATTAATATATATATTACTGAAAATAATTATATCCCTTTAAAAATAATTTTATATTTATATTCATACATTACGATGTAATAAAAAGTGATAATTCCATTCATTCATACGTGTAGATTAACACCTCCAAAATGTGAGGTGATTGATTTTTAGTCACTACATAAGATGTATGTTATATATAATATTACAGAAATAGTTAATATTGGATTTATGATATTATAATAATGAAATAATTATAAAAATATACCAAACATCAACCTTTATTTTTATATCAAAAATTGAAATCTTACACATCCATATATACCACAGATCTTAACCATGATTATAACATAATTCACTTATCATATATGTATATATTGTATTGAATTGAAATAAAAATTAATTTATAAAATTAATAATTATGTAATTATTATTAAATTTGATATGATGGTTCAATGATTCCTTTTACCACTAATGTGAATCCAATGTCACTTTTACGGTATGAACTGAGTATCGGTAAAACATCTAACATTAAATCCACTGAATTAGTAATTAAATATGTCATCAAACTAATTGGATTATTTTATATGGATATGTCATTTTCCATAATATGGTCATTTTTTAATTCTATGCACATGATTTCCATTATATGGTGTATATAATAAAAATTATTCATGTTATATCAATTATAAATAATAATTATATGTATTTTAGGTCTCAATGAAAATTAATTCATTCAATGGGGTTTTACATTATTTTCAACAAATCGTAATGGGGTTTTGAACTCAATTCCAATTCACTAGGATATACAAATACCACATTGAAATTATTATGACATGATTTTGTGTGAATTGATATCTAGATTTGTTATTCTATACTAATTCTTTTATTTCATTTTTTGATATGTTATTAGAATCACATCTGTGATTAATTCTCATTAAAAAAGTTGTGATCATAACAAGGGTTTTCTTTCTCTGAAAATATTTTTTTGGGTTAAGGTTTCATGTCATTCACAATGTTTTACTTTTATTGTGTACAAAAATAATCATGACTGAATTTTTTAAATTTAATTAACGATATTAATTATATTTGAATACCCATTTAAGAGTATTAAATTCATTTAATTTTGATTCTAGTTTTACAAAATTGGTAATAGATTTATCTTATAATCTCTAATATTTTCAATAATGTTTATGTTAATGGTATTTTTGGATAACTCATATACCCATATTGTCATAAACAATATATATTTTATTATTGTATATTTATGAATGTCATTTACATAATTTTTTTAAACAACCGCATTCATCAAATTACAAAACATCAATAATTCACTTTGAATGTTATAATGATCTATTATCATGTTCCGATTGGGAATATTTCAAATCCATATCAATGTTTTCTAAAATGTAAAAAAAATAATTTTATAATGGCATTTTATTTGTTTTATAAATTTTACATCTTCATTAAACATATTTGATATGTTTTAAAAAAGGAAATTTCATTACATTTTCCACCTTGGAGACACTTAAATCACTTTTCAAAAGATTAAAAATAAATATTTAGTATTTACATTAATGTGAAATAAATATTTCACCACCAATATTACCATTTTATTCATTGAATATATCATTAAAAATTATCAAGGTTATAATAAAAAATATGTTTTCATAAAACTTTTATAAATATTTTGTTCATAATAGATCTTTTTAATTTGGGTAGATTTTTTTCATCATGAATATTATTAATGATTATTAAATGAGACTTCTTTTAACCAAATAAAATAGCCCTTAATGATGATGATTATTAAATCTAGATATTTTATACTGAAAAAAATACTAATTATTTCTCAAAACTGATTATCAATGTCTCAAAAGTATTTTTATGGAACCCATTTCGTTCCCTTATTTAAATCAGAATATTAAGGAAAAAATTGTCCATGATTTTTTATAAAATTGGAAATTATCAATTTTCATGATTATGTTAATGTTCTTGGTAAATTTTTTATGATGAAAAATGTTACATATATTTGTCATGATAATGGTTGGTCAAAATATATCTCTCCAATTCATTGTGTAATATTATTGATTTATCCCTCTCTATGATATTGTATTTAATTATTAGAATTTACCAAGTTGGATACTACATTTGTATGATTCACTGAAATAGTGATATGCTGTTCATGTTCCACGTTATGAAAATATTTTCATTATTATTGAATCAAAATAAAAAGTTTCTTTTTCTCAAGAGTTTTTTCATATGTCATTAATTTTTAAAATTACATTACATTTTTATTATGTTAATGTCTTATGTATTATATTAATATTTATGATACATTTTTTATGTGTGGGAATTATCTTATGTTATTCTAATTCAATTTAATTATTTCATCATAACCTTAATATCATATTATTTTCACAAAATTAATTCAAGTATTAATAATTATGTTTAACCCCAATTAAATTTTGATCATAGTTGTGTTGGATGGTTTCAATTATGTAAATCCTGATGAATAGGCTCATAATTCTCATTGTCAGTGCATTGGAGGAACCCTTCCTATGATAGGGTATGATAGAGACGTTCAAGATGAATTACTATGTGTGTTATGAAGTCTCTAACGAGAAAACTATCAATTGTGCTGGTTGAGTGAATTTTTAGCATGGTAGTTAAGAATGACGTAAAAGGATCCAGTGGTGTGTGGGATACGTGAAACATAAACTATAGATGGAAGCAATTATTCATCCATTATAGAATTTTTTTGGTTTATATAATGTTTTAGTTCATTCCAATGAACAAGGGTCATTGATAAAATATTATTGGAGAAATGGTGGGAAGGTACTAAGGGTCTTCAATCCTCTAAATAAAAGTTTTTAAATGATTTATATATAATAAATAATTATGGTTTCTATAACTAGTATACTATGGCACCACAACATATTAATGAAATATTTTTTGTTTCAATTTTTTTAATTAAAATAAATTAAATTCATACATAATGATGTTGGAGTATTTATTAAATTAATGGAAATATTAAATAACTTTTATTAAAACTATTATAATTATTATAATTGTACATAATTAAATAGATAAAATAAATCTTTAGAATAACATGTCATGTAGGGTATGTATTAAAATATTTTTTATCAATTTTTATATTTTTTCATGATTTTATTAAAGTCAATGTAATGAATTGTGTCCAAATTGACAATAATGATATTATGTGAAAATATCATTTTATTAAAATATTAAAAGGTATTAAAAATGTTAAATATTGATGATTTTGATAATATATTGAAAAGACATCCATCACAGATGAATTTATATGTAAATATTTACATTATATGTAAAATTATAGTATTTTAATAGTGAAATATATGATTCCATAATTAAGGTTATTAGAGGTTAACTAAGGGATTAATTCAAAGGATAAGGTTAAAAATAGCCCAAAAATTTGTCCATGTTTTATTGGTTTATGATATTTTATCCATATTCTACCCTATGATAAAAATAATAACGATTTTAAATTATTTGGATCTAAAATACTTCGATTTCAGTTTATTTTTCTAGTTACTTCACAAAGATCCCCTCCCCACTCTTATAAAAGGGAACCTACTACCCCACTTATTTAGACTAATTAAATACTTTTATAACATCCATACTATAAAAATTTATATTCTCAAAATATATTGTCTCATTACATAGGTTTTGTTCTTCGCAAAATTCCAACCCGAGAGAAAATAAAATGAGACATAATGATATTATTTCAAATAAGATCTAATTTACATAATTAATCATATTATGTTTTCTACTAATATTTACATCCTATAAATATATGATATATATATATGTGTCCTAAATTAAAAAATTGGATATCATAAATATTTTTTTTATGTTGTCATGATTATGAATACACTATTATACAACCTCATTCAATTTAAATAAGTAGCGTCTTTTTTTTCTCATGAGTACGTATGGCTTACCGTCTCCATGGAGAGATAAAGTCTATGTTTTATCTCAATATCTAATAGATGGGTCTTATTATAGTTGAAAATTTATATGCTATATTTTTTAAAAAAAATATTTTTTTCTTGATTGATAATATCATTTATATCATCTATCTACTAAATCATTGTAGAAATAATAATTTAGTTCATGTGTGTGTGTACATTACCACATCTACAATGTGATGATATTAATTTTTTGTATATATAAATAACATGTATTTTATTAAGGTTAAAGTTTTAGAATATATATATATTATGAGATAATAATTATTCATAATAAGGTTAATTATTATTTACCTTTATCTTAATCCATTTGACGAAAAATGGAAAAAATACATCAAACCATCATAATGACTGGAGTAATTTATTCTTCTATACCTATATATAATAGATAAATTTTAATATGTTCATAAAAAATATATATTATTGAAATATATTTATTAAAATTTTATAACTGACTATACCAAGACCACATAATAAGATATACATCAAGTGAACAAAAACATTCTTGGAGAACTAAACTGTTATCACAAAGAACATTTATTTTATCAAAATATTATTAATAAATGTGTAATAAGATGTGTTAAATAAATTATAAATTTTGTGATCTATATTAATATTGTAATTGAATAAAATAATAATAAATCCATATTAGTTATTCATGAGTTCATAACATGAATGGAAAAGGAAATATTTGATTATGGATTTTATTTCAAAATTTCATAAGTATTTGAGATTGTATATTTTTAAGTATTCACTAAAGAATAATTATATTATAATTTAGTGTTTTATGAAATATTTTTCAAATATTTTTTTACAATTCTCCTAAAAATGTTAATAATTTTTCTTCTACCCATGTGTTGATTTTTAAAAGTTGGATTGAAAGGAATAAATTTTTCATTTTCCAAATGATGTACCTTTTCACATTTCAAACAATAATACTGAAGGAATATTTTTTAACTTATATGGAATGAATGGATTTTCCCACCATCATGAAGCCTCAACACATGAATAATCCATATAAATTTTAATATTTTATTTTAAAATTTAAAATATTAATTTATATGTTCAATGATTTTTTATAATGAGACATGATATTAAAATATAAATGTTATTTTCATCATGAATTATTCAATGTGATATTTGATAGAATCCAAATATAATGAAATTATTTTTGGTCACATATAACCTAATTGGGATATGGTACATTTATTCTATCATTATAGTTTCTATATATGGTTAAATTTAATGAAGAAAATATGAAATGTTTAATATCCCCCACCAGGTGTCAACTATATAGGTTCCCAGAGCCAAGTCTCAACATGAGATCTGGCTCACCTCCCCATATGCCAGAACCTTCCACCTAGAAAAGATGGTCTGATATAACATTTAGGGAAACTGTAACCTTTTTATAAGAATAATTTTTACCATGTGATTTTTAAATAAAGAAAATAATAATAAATAACCAATGAACATGAATTACAAACAAATTCTCCAAAATGGGTACACAAGCACCACCAAATGGTAAAAATGATATATCATTATGTATATCACTGAGTGTAAGGAAAACCCTCAGTAAACATAATAAAAATATTTTAATTTTTTTTCTAACTCCATGTTCAAATACCTCATCCATGCACATAAAATTGCCAATTCATCCCTCTAACAATGGTAATTATCCCATGTCCAAAACAACACCCATTAAATCTGATCGGGCACACAATGGCAGCCCGAGTAGGGTGTGGGTGCAATTTAGTTGGCCACAAAAAAAGTTTCTACAACATATCCATTTTAAATAGATAGTTTACTCATTAAATGAAATAATAATAATACAAATAGATGGAAACATGATTCGATTAATTAACCATGTTCAATATAACAACACCATCATTTGTTCCATTACTTATAAATTTAAATTATTACATGACGACCTATCCTAATATATTGTTATTTATAAGGGGATACTTTATGTTACCTCTATCAGCATGTAAATAAATTCAATGAAATCAACTCACACTTTTCTAGGAGCCTCAATCCAACAGGTATCATCAGATGAATCTATTGAGGGTGTAGAGCTTCATTCTGACTACCTAACCCGTTCATTATTGGGGTGGTGTTTGGAGCCTCAGTACTACCCATCCCATGGGTGTAGAGCCACAATTCAATATCCCAAATACTAGAATGCCATGTGCACATTATCCTTAACCATGTCATATTTACTGACACAAATCACAATAATTTCCTATGCATACAATTTACAGTCATAGTAATATAAAAAAATTCCTTCTTGACACCATGAACCATTATCCCATTTTACCCTTTTATATCATATCACATCTATGAAATTCCTCAAACACATGCCTTATTTGATTTACAATTTACTAATTAAAATCAATAATTCATTTGATAAATCAATTTATTTAATTTAACCCATTATCATTATCCCAAACACCCCATATCCCCTAAAAATTTATAGGCAACATAATCAATATTTAATATTCATATAAAAAGATAAAATGGAGACATTTTTCCATGGGATATATTTAATAAATAATTATTTCTATTCTAATTAATTTTTTTTTTCAAAAATGTTGCATTCCCAATGGGGGTACATTAACCTAGACTAATCAATATCAACAAATCCCATGAGTATCATGAAAGGTTCAATCCATCAATTAACCAAATAAAAAATCAATTATACCTTGGAAACCCAAACTGATAGTGTAATGGAACCCAATGTAATTCCACATACACATGAAAAACCAACATGGCTATGGGCTATGACATATAAATATCCTACCTCAATTTCAAACACAAACGAATAGTGTAATGGAAGCCAATTAAATTATATATATATGAAAAGACCAACAATGCTGTTGGATATAACAGATAAACCACCTACCATGATTCCAGAAAAAAAAACTTTCTTAACCGTAGACATAGATTCGGATTTGAGCACCCATCAAGACCCCATCCTATGATCCAAATGAAAAATCGGGTTTTAGGACTTTTGGATGATGAAATATTAATAAAATATACATAATCCAAAAAATAGATGATAGAGGAGTGTTTAAATCACCCAGAGCTACAATATACAACTAATGATGCTCTAAATTACATATAAACGATGTTGAGAGATACATGGGATGTATAGAGTGATTTTGTTCATCAATAGGGAAACTGAGGGAATATTTGTGGAAAATAACAAGTTATATTACTTATTTACGGAGAGGGAAAATGGAAATAAATATATTTTATAGGGGAACATGGTTTTTTAACAAGTTTGGATAAACCATGGCATAATAGTGTTCCATCCACTATCCATGATTAGAATTATCTGTATGGATTTCCGAGGAATCCTTCATAATTTGAATAATTACTCAATGACCATGTCAGACTGCTGTTTCCATCCTTCATGGTTCTTCATTCTCCCTTTCATGGGTTCTTTGAACTGTGCAACCCTCCTCTAGGAAAACATTGTTAGGGCGCACTGTTACAACTAACATTGAATCAACCATGAAATATGCACTAGAATTCCAAATTATCCCTTTTTTCATTTACCTAGCACCAGATACTCCCTCAATACTCCACATTGACCCAAAAAAATGAATTTAATCATACTATGAAGACATAAAATAGTGTTTAGAAAATAATGTTCATAAATTTGAATATGGGATCTTACAAGCTTCCCACCTTATAAATAATCATCCTCTACCCACACTCCCACAAATCACTGAGCTTCCAAAGTAATGTAATCGGATACTATGGTTACATATCTTTCTCCCTTAAACACGTTTCATTGTAAAAATTACCATGCTTCCATAACACTTGGAACAACGTTATGGTCTTTACCCTCATAAATTTCTCACCATTATCCATATTTTGAACCAAATTCTTCAAGAAGGTTTCATAATATTCAAGCTCAACATCATTGATATGAATTACATAGGAAGTGATGGGGTGATACTATTGAATCTACGAAACATAAAAAACATTGTGCATACAACTATCCCACTGTGAAAGAGAGAATCGATATGTAATTAGTCTGATTTTTTAAACTATCTCAAATTTCCCCATGTACAAGGGAACCAACATAATCTATTTCAAAAACCAATGGTTAAACAAAAAAGGAGTCCCAAGATAAAACACACGAGAACCCCAAATTTCCTCAATGGGAAAATGATGTTGATCCGAATATGCCTTTTTATTACATTGATCCAAAGACCAACTTTGTGCAGTCAAATGAACCAATTCGAACATATCCTGCAAAATACATGACAAAATTCCACTTATTTTCTAGCATCCATAAAAAATAATCGAGACCTAAAATAAATACTATAGAGTTTCCAATATGGATCCATTTGAATAATCTATTCATGAATATTGTTATAGGGGAAATAAACACACACCATGTTATTTTCCCTATATACACCAAAATATAGGTCACATTCAATCATCATCTTCCCAAATAAATGAATTGTATGATCTAATTTACCTACTATATTTGGATGGAAATCAATAAATAAAATATCCTCGGTTTCATGGTACTTCTATGACCCTTCCTAGAATCACAAAGTAAAATGAGGATCCTAATCCAAAACTATAGTCCATGTCAGCCCCTGAAACAGTACTCTACCCTGAATGTATAACTTTCTTAACATGTCAATGGTGGAGCTGTCTTGGTTCCGTATTGTAGAGACTCGTATCTTGACATACATGGACATTACATTACTTTTGCAGAATACTTAATACATAACAAAAACAGACACACAAGTACCGTAATAGTTTAGTGTCTTTGGAAACTCGGAATATAAACATCTAATCATGTTGAAAGATCTTCAACATCTCCCATAACGGTCTTCCAATTTTGGCTTCCTTAACTAAAACCATTCTTTATTTCCTGGGGAAAATAAAACCTAAAAAGGGTGAGCTCAAATGCTCAGTAAGGGAAAACATAGATAATATAAAACAATCCATAAACATTTGGAAGCACAATCTTGAACATGAAATATAAACATCAAAATCTTGAGCAAAGACATAAATGGTGGAATTAAGTAAGGAATATATCATAATGGAACATCAACCATGATAAAATATAATGGGAATAAAACATGTAATTGTGGAAACCATTCAGCACATGTCATGATTTCCATAGTAACCAAGGCATTGCTTCCAAGACTATCTTAGTGGAAAAAGTCCCATTCTGTATCGAGTTCACTCCTCATTTCAGTCCTGTAACACTGAACCAAATTAACTTACCGTTACAGTCATGTCAATCTCATGAGATATAAATCTTTACCCAATGCATTGGAGGGAGATATAGGTCCCACCCATATCATAATCAAATAATTCATACTTGATCCACAAAATAAACATTCATCATTCATAATAACCCAACGAATAAAACAGTTTTCATAAACATCATCCCATCATCAAAAAATCCATATAAAAGAAATGGATATAATTTCATCATAAGAAAATTGAAACCACGTAAATCATAGAGACATTATTCTTGAAACATACACATATGAAATAATTTCATCTTATATGGAAAATGGTTTTGATAAAATAATTGAAATGAATTCTTGAGGAAAATATCCTTTCTTCTTCAAAATCATTTTCTTTTCACAAAATGACATGCAATTTTAAATGAAAGGATTTTGTTGAAAATAATCCTGAAATATTGTATAGGAATATTTTTGGAAATAAGGTGTTATGAAAACCGTAAGAATCTATTCATGCCATATAAGTTAAAAAAACATTCTTCTCGTACTTTTGCCGGAAAAGTCAAAAAAGTACCTCATAACGTAAAAAAAAGAACGATTCCTTACATAGCATGTAGTAAAAGTCAAAAATGGAAAAAATAACTTTAAACATAAATGAAAAGACTTTTATAAAACATGGACATGAATTATATAAATAACCCCAGTAAATACATACGAATAAGCAATCTCGGATAAAAATGAGATTTCAAAAAGTATCTTATACCTTAGGTCAGATATGATTCATACGTATCGAAAACCCCTGTATAATGATTTAAATAATGTCATTGACTTGTTACAGAATCATATTCATTGTTAGTATATCATATATGGTTCACTTATGACTTTATATTACCCGTTCTTTTGTAAATTCATGTTAAAGTAGTGTTTTTGGTAATATCGTTTCAATTGTCATTCGTGTTTTAACTTCTAATTATTCATATGATTACATAGATCGTGATTAATTACATCCATAATGTAAAACATGATTTATATATAATATATATTCATAATATACCTATATATAATAGATCGATAAATGGAATGAAATACAACGTTCATTGAGACGGTAGGCCGTACGTACGCATGAACGATATTTTAGTTTCCTTATTTAATTGAATGGAATAAAGTATATGACATACACATATATATACATAAATACAGTAGAATTATTATGTCATATATTTCATGATTACTTATTATATATACTTTATAATCATTAATGAATGGTTAACATGTATAGTGAATCTCATCGCGTCGTGGAGATGGTAGTCCGTACGTACGCACATGCGATGATATCCTTCCAAAAATTATTGAATAGAATTCGAGTTAATGGTATAATATATCAGAGTCAGTATGATGTTATAATAACAGTATATAGTTAATCTTTACACCATTATACCCATCCATGTAAGGTGTTGATGGAAAAACAGATTACACCACGACGTGGAGATGGTATTCCGTACGTAGGCACGCGCGGTGATTTCATTTTCCGTAGGATGGATAGATGGTGAAATAGGGTTGTTTTATACATAAAATAAAATATCAGTATATGAGTGATACTGATGTTATTAATTCATAATGAAACAAATAATGAAGAAGAATTTGAAGAAGAAATAAAGTTGGCTGAATCGGTAACAGATATTATCTCTTCTTTGAAGCGCCTCTTTGAGACCTCCTCTTAGGGCACTAAAATTTGTCTTTGAAGAAGACCAGGACCTCAAGAATGTTTCTAGGGAAGTTTAAAAGAGAATTTGGCAGGGGTTGGATGAGATTCAAGACTCAAAATGGTGTGAGGAAGAGAGGGAGGAGGTTCCCTTTTATAAGGGAGGAGAGGGGCACCTTAGGAAAATCTAAAAATATTATTTTAATATAAAGTCATATTCGGTTTTTAATAGCTCCAAATTGATTTACATCAAAGCTAGGGTGGGTATGGGTCGAAAGAATCTCATCCAATAGAATTTAGACAAGTTTAGGTTTCTATTTTAACCTTATCAATTAGATTTATCTTTACGTTAGATAGTTTAACTTTTACCATGTCTTCTTGTTTTCTTACACAATAAGGTTAATAAACTTAATATAACAAGCCAAAATAACACCAAGTTGTTATTATTAATATATATAGCATTATCTATGTCATCTGGCCGAACCTTAGATTTTTAGGAATAAAATAAAAATTAATTATATAATATTTGTTTTAAAACTATTTTATGTCAATTTTGACACTATTTGGTAATTAATTTTTGTGAAAATCATAACAGAATGATTAGTTCGAAACAAGTTAACTAAATCAATACTAACATGTCATATTAACCTATAAAATTAATGTAACTCATAAAAAGTATCAAATTACATTTATTTGGGTGTTTATAACATCAATTATATCTATATTTCATTAATAAGATAATTACTGCATCATCATTGTGTCATAAATAAATTAAATTATTTAACGTCTAAAAATTACCAATAAAATAACATTATGTAGGAAATTTTTTTATATTTCTAATGAATATTTATAGTTGAATTTATCTTATGTATAATCCTATATTAAAAATGATTTAGTTATTAGACTTTTATTTTAACTATTTAACACTTCTTTAAATAAATTAATAATAAATTTCCTAATCTAATCCAAGTGGGCCTAAATGGTCATATTTTATTCCTAAGGTTGTTTTGGTCGAGTTACACATATCCAATAGAATTATGACATGTGTCACTGTATTAATAATAACATGTTTACCCTTAATTACCCTATTTACTTTTAACCGCGGTTAAAAAAAAGTTACTATTCACCAAAACTTATTTTCATCTCATTGAACCACATTTTAGTCCTTGATAATAACCGTGTCTCTCGTATTTTATAAATTCCACTCATATAAGTTGTAAAATTAGGTTTTATATGAATTTGAAAATTCTCCTAGGAAGTGGGTAAAAGACGGTGAAAAGTTCAATAAAATTTTTATATATCTAAAATTATTTTAAAATGACTCCAATGACATAAATTAACCTTATATAGGTATTATATATCAATTTTGACCTAAAATAAATTTAAAGAAAATTAATATTTATTTAAATAAAAAGTCGGTTTTTGAATAGTAACAGAGTGTTTTCACTATTCATCAAAAAATGAATGTTTTCAGAAAAATACCAAAAATTAACCGGAGGATAAATTCGATATTCTGAATCCAAAAATGAAGTCCATTTAGGAAGATAAAATTCATAAAATTTCAAAACGTGGGTATTACTATTCACAACAGCTAGTTTATATAACATATCGTTGTTTAGCGAAACTAGGTATTGCGTACAACACAAGCTATCGTTGAAGGTCGTGATTGCGTGTAATGCAAGAAAAGTCAGGGATGTGTGTTATGCAAGCTCCTTTTGGTGTAGCGTACAGCACAAGACATTAATGAAATTAAATATAATATTTTTCATAAAATCTATGGTTGTTACATTCTACCCCCCTTAAAATGAATTTCACCCTCAAAATTCGTCAGGGTTATAAATGGTTTACTACTCGAAAGTTTCTTTAATAGAATCTCACATCGTAAAAAGGAATACCAAAACATGGCTTTAATAACTAAAGTTTGAAACGTAACGGTTACCCAAGTTAACTAATCACTGGGTTTCCACATAGGAGATCATAGATGAAAAAATGGATATGGAAGAGAAATCTAACTGTCATGTTCTGATGGAGAGTGGTAGATAACATGGCTATGAAAAAGCCAACAATCACAAATCCATATATTTGTGATGATCTTGGGTACCATCTAATTCATTGGATATAAGGGTACTAGGAAAACATTTTTGGTTTTCAAGATCATTTCCCTAAAGTTGAATAATTTGAATTAGAATAAATACTTACTTTATTTTGGTATAATCTCACCGTTGTTCGTGCCTTGAACAAATTCCCCTTCATCTCCTTAAGAAATGAAGTTGAATTTATCTTTCGTGAAGTTTTAGCAGATCATGAAATAGAATGATAGGTCATTCAATCTGTCTCAAACATAAGTTAGAAAATGTTATATAAATAATTCCATCTATGGTGAGATTAATCATATATGTTTACAAAAATGAACTTATACTTCATATATCATACCACTTAATAAAATAAAACTCGTTTCTACTAACCAGGGACATCCTGTAGGCCAGTGGTAGGTGATAAAAGTCAGGCACACTTCGGTTGTGGGTTCGATTCCCACAGCCTTGTCCGACGCGATGGGCTGTTTCCCGTCCTGCAGGTTGTCCTTTTTCTAAAACTACATTACTATAACATCCCATCATTAATTTCGAAAAATGTTCTATCCTTAAATAATACTAACTTATGTCCAACATAATCTATTCCAATCATTAGGCTTATCTAAAATACTTCTATCCAAGCTCATAATATAAAGTAAACAATTACTAGAAAGGTTATCTACCAAGAATGTGAATACAAGCATTTATCCCACATATATCATAAGAAATATCTTGTTTGTTGTATTCCAAACACATGAATACCTTAGTCATATATTCTATTGAAACATAAATTACCATAAAGCCTTAGTGAAAACATGAATACTGTCAAAAGGTAACTCTTTCCACATACCAAAATCCCAAAAAATTCTATATAATCAAACCATAATATCACTTAGTCCTTATATCAGTCATGAGCTCATGAATACAATCAAAAATCTCATTATCTTCATATCCCTTCATTATGCACATATCATCTACTTTCCAAAAATATCTCAATCACTTTCCATGGTTACCGGTACCATAAAATTATTGAAAACCACAATAGACCAATACAAAAATATTCCAATATTCCATGATACTATATACAACATTATTTTGGAATCACATTACATAAACACTTAATCATTCCACCACATCATTATCATATTCAACATTTCCACTAGTGATCTCCTGTGACTTCCCTTTGTTCTTTGCCTTAAGTGGTTACTCATGTTGGTCATCATTAACCCTTATATTAGGGAATTGATTAACATAATTCCCCATTTCATTGCACTTGAAGCATTGAAGTGTAGGTGGTTCATTATCTATAATCTTTTCTTTATTCAAATCATTAGCAACCATTTTTCCATTACTTCGACACTCAGATGCTCGATGACCTTCATTCCACCCTTAAAACATTTTCTAGTCCCTTTAAGACAATCTCCACCATGCTTGTTTCCACACATTGAGCATAAGGAAACAGTCATCTTCATTTCACCGTTATTCTAAGGTTTCTCCTTGAACTCCATCTTTAATTTCTTGTCAAAACAATGAGATGAATATATAGCACCGACTTCCATTTCTACCACGATAGCACAACACACAATTTCTTCATATTTACTAATGTCTCTTATAGATAATGTCCTTCGATGAC
Source organism: Viscum album (assembly GCA_963277665.1). Classification (NCBI taxonomy): domain Eukaryota; kingdom Viridiplantae; phylum Streptophyta; class Magnoliopsida; order Santalales; family Viscaceae; genus Viscum; species Viscum album. The sequence continues at coordinate 1,537,623,983 of OY728147.1, read as the reverse complement.
TTGTTTTTAAGCCACTGAAGAATCGATCAACTTTACTTTCAGGTTGGATGATAAAGCCAGATGCATACCTTGAAAGCCTTGTAAAATTCTCTTCGTATATACCAAAAGATTCATCATCATTTTTCTCTAGTACAAGAAACTCTCTCTTCATCTTTGTATGAAGAATACGAGGGAAGTACTTATTGAAAAATAAGCTCTTGAACTCGTCCCATTCCATGGACTTAATTTTATCTATTGGCCTCGTATTCTTGATAAGATTCCACCATTGATCAGCTTCAACTTCCAAACGATATGCTGATAAGATGAATTTATCGTGTTCAGAACATTGAAGAACTGAAAATATCTTTTCAGTGGTACTGATCCATTGTTCAGCAACAAGTGGATCTGAATACCCACTGAAAGAAGGTGGGCGTTGCCTCATGAAGGACTCAATATAATATTGTTCCCTTCTCTACTCATTTGGAAGTACAGAATTGTTCATAGCTTGTGTAAGTATAGAAATAATATTTTTCACTCCATATCCCATAACACTGGTTTGTTCAATAGTACAATCATTGCATTGTCCATTACATTGATCAACACAGTTCCTTCGAGTTCCATCCATCGTCTAAAACCCAAAAAGAATAGTACGAGAGGAAAAAATCATGCTAGGGAAAAAAACAAAATAAAGGGGGAGTACCTTCAATATCTAACATCTTAGGCTTAATTCTATGATCGTTACTGTAATTATAGGATAATAACCTATACTTATACTTAACCTTAGGGATATCCCTAGACATACCATAGAAATATCTCTAGGGATCTCACTAAAGTTCTCGCATCCTAGTTTCCATAGGTTGACTAAACCTTTCCTCTGATTCCAACTGTAGAGACCCGTAGCTTGACATACATAGACATTACATTACTTTTTCGGAATACTTAATACATAACAAAAATAGACACACAAGGACCATAATAGTTTAGTGTCTTTGGAAACTCAAAATATAAACATCTAATCGTGTTGAAAGATCTTCAACATCTCCCATAACGATCTTCCCATTTTTGTTTCCTTACCTAAAACCTTTCTTTATTTCCTGGGGAAAGTAAAACATAAAAAGGGTGAGCTCAAATTCTCAGTAAGGGAAAACATAGATAACATAAAACAATCCATAAATATTTGGAAGAAAAAACTTGAACATGAAATTTAAACATCAAAATCTTGAGCAAAGACATAAATCGTGGAAGTACGTAAGGTATATATCATAATAGAACATCAACCATGATAAAATATAATGGGAATAAAACATGTAATTGTGGAAACCATTCATCACATGTCATGATTTCCATAGTAGCCAAGGCATTGCTTCCAATACCATCTTAGTGGACAAAGTCCCTTTCTGAATCAATTCCACTCCTCGTTTCAGTCCTGTAACACTGAACCAGATTAACTTACTGTTCCAGCCATGTCTATCTCATGAGATATAGATCTTTACACAATGCATTGTAGGGAGATATAGGTCCCGCCCATCTCATAATGAAATCATTCTTACTGGTGCCACAAAATAAACATACATCATTCATAATAACCCAACGAATAAAATAGGTTTCATTAACATCATCCCATTATCACATAATCCATATAAAAGAAATGGATATCATTTCATCATAAGAAAAGTTAAACCACGTAAATCATACAGACATTATACTTGAATCATACACATAAGAAATATTTTCATCTTATATGGAAAATGTTTTTGATAAAATGCTTGAAATGTATTCTTGAGGAAAATAGCCATTTTTCTTCAAAATCATTTTCTTTTCACAAAATGACATGCAATTTTAAATGAAAGGATTAGGTTGAAAATAATCATGAAATCTTGTACAGGAAGCCTCATGGAAATAAGGTGTTATGAAAACCTTAAGAATCCTTTCATGCCGTATAAGTGAAAAAACATTCTTCTTGTACTTTTGCCGGAAAAGTCAAAAAAGTACCTCGTAACATAAAAAAAAGAATGATTCCTTACATACCATTTAGTAAAATTCAAAAATGGGAAAAAATGAATTTAAACAAACATGAAAACCCTTTTATTAAACATGAAAATGAATGATAGAAATAACCCCAGTAAATACTTACGAATAAGCAATATCGGATAAAAATGAGATTTGCAAAATTATCCCTTACCTCAGGTCTAATATGCTTCGTATGTATCCAAACACCCTGTAAAATGATTTAAATATTGTCATTTACTTGTTACAGAATCATATTCATTGTTATTATATCATATATGATTCACTTATGACTTTATATTACCCATTATTTTGTAAATTCATGTTAAAGTAACGTTTTGGGTAATATCGTTTCATTTATCGTTCGTGTTTTAACTTGTAATTATTCATATGATTACTTAGATCATGATTACTTACATACAGAATGTCAAACATGATTTATATATAATATATATTCAGAATATACATATATAAAATATATCAATAAATTGAAAGAAATACACTGTTTATGGAGACGGTAGGCCGTACGTATGCATGAACGTTGTTTTTGTTTCCTTATTGAATTGAATGGAATTATGTAGATGACATACATATATATATAAATAAATCCAGTACCATTATTATGTCATATATTTCAGGATTACTTATTATATATACTTTACAATCATTCTAGAATGGTTAACATGGAGAGTAAATCTCATCACGTCATGGAGACGGTAGCCCGTACGTACGCACAAGCGATGATATAGTTCCAATAATTATTGAATAGAATTGGAGTGAATGGTATAATATATTGGAATCAGTATGATGTTATAATAACCATATATATTTATTCTTTACACCATTATACACATCCATGTAAGGTGTTGATGGAAAAACAGATTACACCACAGCGTGGAGACGGTATTCCATACGTACGCACACGCGATGATTTCGTTTTCTGTAGGATGGATAAATGGTGAAATAGGGTAGTTTCATAAATATAATAAAATAACATTATATGAGTTATACTGATGTTATTACTTCATAATGAAAAAACTAAAGAATAAGAATAAGTGGAAGAAGAAATAAAGTTGAAAGAATCGGTAACGGACACTACCTGTTCTTTGAAGCGCCTCTTTGAGACCTTCTCTCGGGGAACTAAAATTGGTCTGTGAAGAAGACCAGGACATCTAGGATGTTTCTAGGGAAGTGGATAAGAGAATTTGTCAGGGGTTGGCCGAGATTCAAGGTTCAAAATGGTGTGAGGAAGAGAGGGAGTAGGTGCCCTTTTATAAGGGAGGAGAGGGGCACCTTAGGAAAAACTAAAAATATTATTTTATTATAAATTCATATTCGGTTTTTAATAGCTTCAAATTGATTTATATTGAAGCTAAGGTGGGGATGGGTCGAAACCATATCATCAAATATAATTTAGAAAAGTTTAAGTTTCTATTTTAACATTATCATTTAGATTTAACCTTAAGTTAAATAATTTAACTTTTACCGGTTCTTCTTGTTTTCTTACACTATATGGTTAATAAACATACTATAACAAGCCAAATGAACCCAGAGTTGTTTATTATTAATATATATAACCTTATCTATGTAATTTGGCCGAACCTCAAATTTTTAGGAATTAAATAACAATTAATAATATAATATTTGTTTTAAAAACTATTTTATGTCAATTTTTACACTATTTGGTAATTGATTATTGTGAAAATCATAACAGAATGATTAGTTTGAAAAAAGTTGACTAAATCAATACTAACATGTCATATTAACCTATAATATTAATGGAAGTCATAAAAATTCTCAAATTACATTTATTTGGGTATTTATAACATCAATTATGTCTATATTTCATTAATAAGATAATTACTGGATCATCAATGTGTCATAAATAAATTAAATTACATAATGTCTAAAAATTACCAATAAAATACCATTATGTAGGAAATATTTTTATATTTCTAATGAATATTTATAGTAGAATTTATCTTATGTATAACTATATATTAAAAATGATTTATTTATTAGACTTTGATTTTAAATATTTTAACCCTTCTTTAAATAAATTAACAATAAATGTCCTAATTTAATCCAAGTTGGCGTAAATGGTCATATTTTGTTCCTAATGGTTTTTTTGGTCGAATTACACTTATCCAATAGAATTAGGACATGTGTTAGGGTAATAATAACAACATTTTTACCCTTAATTACCCTATTTACTTTTAACTATGGTAAAAAAAGTAAAAAGTTACTATTCACCAAAAATTATTTTCATCTCATTGAACCACATTTTAGTCCTTAATATTAACCGTGTCTCTTGGATTTTAGAAATTCCACTCACAGAAGCGGTAAAATTAACTTTTATGTCAATTTTCAAATTCTACTAGGACGTGGGTAAAAGACGGTGAAAAGTTCAATAAAATTTTTATATATCTAAAATTATTATAAAATAACTCCAATGACTTAAATTGATCTTATATAAGTATCATGTATCAATTTTGAGCTAAAATAAATTTAAAAAAAATATATAATTATTTAAATAGAAATTCGGTTTTTGAATAGTAACCTAGTGTTTTCACTATTCATCAAAAATTGAAAGTTTTCCGAAAAATACCAAAAACATACCCTAGGATAATATCGATATACTGTATCCAAAAATGAAGTCTATTTCGAAAGATAAAATTTATAAAATTTTCGAAAGTAGTTATTACTATTCATAATGGCTAGTTTATATAACATATCATTGTTTAACAAAACTCGGTATTGCGTACAACACATGCTATCGTGGAAGGTCGCGATTGTGTGTAATGCAAGCTAAGTCAGGGATGCGTGTTGTGAAAGCTCCTTTTGGTGTAGCATACAAAACAAGACATTACTGAAATTAGAAGGAATGTTTTTCGTAAAATCTCAGGGTCTTACAAGTATGAGATGTTCCACCTTGGTCAACAAGCTCACAACTATCCATATCACATCATTATTCTAAGTAGACCTCCTAAGACCCACTAAAAAATATATATATTTATGTAATCCCAATTAAATTTGGGATCGGTAAAAGTGTGTCTCAATGTATCCCATCACTGATTCTTAGTGGTTACCTAATGAAAGGTGTCACATAATGTAACAAACCATTAAACTTCCTCATTCAAAACAAGACCCTGATACCTTCAATGAAAATATCGATACATTTTTATCAAACAAAGATTGACAACTAGCATTGATGTTTGGAACTCCCACATTAATTATTTATAGATACAAGACATTTCAACAACACAACCATGTACATAAATGATCTCACCATCAACAATAGTCCAATGGGAAGGTGACATCCCACCATCAAGATAATCCCTCATGGAAAAACACTCCATGTCATAATACATTCTATCCTTGAATAGGTTCGGAAGTGTGGGAAAACGTCCATGGATGTATGGTTCGTGTCCCCCTTTTAATTATATCCCATTCCACATGGTGAACATTAGTGTATCCCACTAGATACATTAATTATACTCTAAAATGGTAAAAATCAATAGAGTCCTGGTATAACACTATCAATTATATTCCAAAAGGCATATAAAATTCCAAAATATCCAATAAAAACAAGTCCCCCAAGAAATGATACAAAACAACCTCAAGAGCACACCCCTTACATTGCTATATATTTTCTTATCATATATTAATGGTGTATCAGTTGACATAACCCAACACATATGTTCTAAAACATTAATAAAAAAATTAAAAATATTATAAAATATAAAATGATATGATGTATCTGTCCAAATAAATCACTTGAATGTGTGGAAGCTACAATAATTTACCATCATTTGTCGATGGATTGGCATATCCAACTCTAGGTACAAGTTGAAGTACATAAACAAAACATGTCCCTCATCCATGGGAACTGGTCTATGTTGATGGTGATACACTACCCAACTAATTTAGAATCTCTTTTCCCAAAGTTCCCCATCCATCTCTTTTCCCAGTACATGTAGAAGAACTATTACCACATTTTCGATATGGGGTAACTAACCCATTAAATCACACTAGATCATCATCAACCCTCTATCACATCTCATCAGTTCAATGTTCCTAAAAAAATATTTTACACATCCTCTATCATGCCACATTCGCTACACTCATTAGGTGGTTGTATAAAATAAAATTCATGTCTCTCATCCTATCGTACTGATAATGGAAAGATAGATCACGACAATGACCGGAAAGTTCTCTCCTCAGACTACACTATCCACCACCTCCAATGACAAAACACTCGAAAAGGCTCATCCTTTTATCAGAAGTTTCACCACTGGATCATCTGACTAAAAGCACATGTCCACCACCAAAATTATGCTTATGGATTCCTACAGAAAAAATGGCCAAATACATCAACTAAGTGAACCCAATTTTGATGAATATATACACTTGGGATATGAAATCATGTACAACCCATCCTTGTAACATCTCACCCTAGATTTCTCAAGCCATACCAATGAAAGAATAAATCATTTTAAGTTAGTGAAGATGCCAACATAATCCATCATTGTCATAGTATAATGAGTAAAACACATAAATTATGCATCCTTACACTTCCTCAATGTCTCTAAGTTGAAATGGTAAATGATAATTTCCTAGAAGACCATACAAAACATACCTAATACCATATTTCTCAAAATCAAGATATCCCTTCAGTTATTTTCTTGTTCTTGTAACATGTACGCCCCCATCATGACTATATTCTCTAGAGGAGTCTGTAATTGATCATGAACCATCTGGGTGAACTCTATCCATAACTCAGTTACCCCATGTCCACACACAATACCAAATGTCAGGGGGTGTTGTCCATGAAATACTATTTTAATCTCAAACATACATAGCATAGCCTTCTCTGGTTTATGATCAATCATTGGTATAAAATATGCAATATTACCATATAAATTTTCTATTCCTCTATTATCCTAGATCACCTAGGATTTTTACTCATGTTCTAGAGGATCATTCTTAGTGATATCATATTATATAGCAACCATGACTAGTAATCACGGTAGAATTCATCTATAAATCCAAACATTAATCTCGTAATTCACAACCTAAGGGGTCTATAGTTTTCACAAAAGACAGCTCTCTAATAGTTAGAAGAAATCCAATCATCACACACTATCACCAAATAACATAGTCACATATCTAACTCTACCCTTATCCATCCCTTCCAAGAATCATTGTTAACATGTGGTAAACCACCACACAAAACAACGCATATCTCTATTAAATATTATTTTTAACCATTTTCACATAAAAAATTAAAAAAATTATCTTTTATGATATTTTTCATATCTGCATTTATTAATACCAAAAATTCAAAACATTTATAATCCTTTATAAGACTTAATTAATTTATCATTCATTCCATTAACACATTTTTATCTTCCTTATTGGGTATCAATTATTTTAATGTTTTAGTTAAAATGATTTTCTTTATAACACTCATGTCCCCCACACCATCCCCACGTGTGCCTATCATGATGCATTCCATCTATATCCTTATGATTCTAAAATGAATCATAAATGAGTAGTCATTTACAATTTTATCCAATAATATAATATTATAAAATCTTCACATTTTACAACAAGTACATCACCATATGGTGATGTATCATTAAACCAAAACAAAAAAACATTATGAAAAACCATCCAACCCTTTGTACATGATTTTCCCTCATATACGTTTCATCCACTCCCATGAATGAGCTCATTACCAAGGCTTAACACATCATAATATTCTATATATCGTCCCCAAATATTAATACATTAAAAAAGGACCTCCTTTGATACCACATTGTAACATTCGAAACCCGATGTCCACTAAAATGGTTCCCTGATATGGGTTTCAACATGACCTCAGTCACTCCTACCGGTTTACTTGAGGTTTTCGACTAGTAGTTAGGGTATAATATATTATGTGTAGATAAAATACCCTCATTATAGTTGAAATCAAGATAATTTGAAGTAATAAATAATTGAAATACTATTCAATGGAAAATGAACTTTCATTACTAACCAATTTTAAAATTTTGGCACATTTCCACAACCAAAGGGTAAATAAGCTATGTCACGACATACTATTCAATGTTTATTGAAATACCAAATTAAAAAAAACACTAAAATGGTTACTGAATCGATTTCTATATCCCTCATCCATTAAAAATCTTTTCCCAATTCATCCATCAAGAATAGGTCCTTCCCCCATGTCCTGACATAAAACCATGAACTTTTACATGTGTAATAATTGGTGGCCCGAGTAGGATGTGAGTAAAATGAAATAGGCCATAAATAATGGTTTCTATAAAATATCCAATTTAAACTAATTTTCTATGTCTTTACATATTAAAATATAACTAGAATATAATATGATTCCCTAAACTAACCATGTTTATTTTGACCACCTCATGATTTTTCTCGTATGATAGAAATTTTATATGTTAAACAACATCCAATGTTTGGGAACTATTATAAATAAGGGGAAAATGCATATTCCCTATCTTAATATAGAAATAGTTTCACAAAAATAGTTAGCTCATGTTTACCATTGAGCCTTAGACCATGTAATTTTTTTTCTAATTTATCCGTAGGGAATTTGAGCCTCAATTCTACTCCCTCACCAATGAATTTTATGGTTGGGGTTTAGAGCATTTTACCAACCAACCTATTGGTATAGAAACCCCCGTCAATACCCTACATATCACCAATAAATGTGGACATTATTATATAACAAAAACATATTTACCATTATAGACAATATTCATTCAAAAAATTTATTGTATATAATCATAACTCTTTCAACACATTTTACATTGTCATTTTTGAACACATTATCATTTTTTCCTCTTTATATCACAAAACATCAATAAAATTCCATATTTTCTTTCCTTATTTTATTTTCATGTTTTCATAAATCCCCTTTGTTATTTCCACATTAAATTTTATTCATCTAACCCATTATCATTATTCCAAACACCCGATTATCCCTTATAAATGAATTGACAAATCTACAATCTGTCTTTTTCATAAATAAATTTTACATGTTCACATATTTTTCATCTAATATATTTCAATAAGTGTAAATTATATTGTTTTCAATACATTTATCATGTTAAAAAAGGTGATAAATCACATAGGTGTCCCCTACCCTGATGTAATAAACCCTTGTGCATCCCACAGTGATCACGAGGGGTTAAATCCATAAATTAACCAATCAAAATGTAAATTTTACAATTTAATCCCTAATTTAATGCACAACATTACCCAAAGAAAAACCATATACACATGAAAAAAAAAAAATTATTTATTATAACATGTAAATTAATTACCTTAATTCCAAAAGAGAACACTCACTTAACCTAATGCATTGATTAAGATTATATCACCCTTCAATGATCCTACCATAGATACACTATAGAAATAGGTTTTTAGGGATTCAATAGAAGAATAATGATTACGAAAGTCTTAATCTAAAAAAGGAAGAATGCAGACTTTTAGACTCGCCATATGATTTGATATTCACCCAACAACATTCCAAACATCATTGAAATTAAATAGAGTGATCTTTGGATTGTTTAGGGAAATTTTTTATTCCCATATGGTTACAGGGGGGTTGATGAATATCTAGATATAGAACACTGAATGAATGAGGGAAAAAAAGTTTAAACCACACAATTAATGGGGTGCAATTTTTTTTCATAGTTGGATAATCCTTACACCAACCATATGTTAACCTTCATCAAAGAGGTCGACCAGACACATAGTTTTCTAGGAATCCTACAAATTATTATAACCCATTAAATGACTAATAGAGATGGATCTATCAAATCTATCAATGTTTTTACTTCCCCATTTCATTTTGTGTTCGATCCATTGACATCTCTTCCATGTTTCAATCCTTAGGGTGCATGGTTACTACTAATTGTTCCCTAATCATGCAACAAAAACTATATTTCCATGTTATTCCCGTATTTCATTTTATACACCACCAGGACACCCTTTATGTTCTCATACCATAAGAAAAAAATTAAATCTAACAAATATTATGATACGTTAATCAAAACATATGAAATAAATAAGCTGAAAAGAAGTCTTTGTTCATATAAAATTTTTATGAATCCCATTTTTTTGGGAATTGATATGATAAATTTTTTATTATATAGTTGCACACATATGTATAGTTTTCAATATGTTTATGGTGGGACTTATATCTCCCTTAAATGAATTTGGTAATGTATTTTACAACATTATATTTTTTGGGTTAATATGTTGATGTGATTGATCTATTATTGAAAACAAGTTGATGATTTTATCTATTATTAGAAAGAAGTAAATGTTCTATATTCACTTTGAGAAAGAGGTGTTGATGAATGATATAAAATTATATTTAGTTAAACATGACATAAATAATGATTTCTATATGTATTATGGTTACTCAAAATTCTATTACATGATGTTAATGTCTATAATTGAGTAGTGTTGAATTCTCGTTCTCATGATTAATTTTTTTAAAATGATACCGTTTATACCAGAAAAAAAATCTATGACCATTTTCTTTTGTGTATGAATATAGTAATTCATGGTAAGGATTTCATTTCGAAGTCGCTAAAATATACTTACATGTTATTATTAATAGATATCTCCAATGTTTGACCTTACTGAGAATCCAAGATCACCCTTTTATTTTATTTAATTCCCAAGGTTATGAATAATGTTTTTAGTAGGTTATTTCTATACAGAGTTATATAATGGAATATTTTTATGGGTGACTTTAAATATCATTCAAAAATAAAAATGGTTTTATGTATTAGATTTATATATATATATATATATATCAAAACTATTAAAATTATGGAATGGATTATATTTTATTTTCATATTATTTATTGAAATAAATGTATTTTTTAAACCTAAAGGCATAATAGTAACTATGTGTGGTGTGATAACCATTTGTCAGGCCTTATGAATTTTTTGTGTGAATTTTTTTTCATACTTTTAAAAATAATTCATATTATATAACAATATATATGATATTCAAAATATGGTTACTATAATTTAATACCATAGTGGAGAAGAAATATATTTATTTATGAACTAGTTTTTTATGGTTCAATGTTGTTAGGTACGAGTTTTACTAAAATTATAAATAACTAATTGTAAATGATCACCAGGTATATCTATAACCAAATAATTTGACTTCATGTCATATGTTTTTTTGGGTTAATAATTGGTCACATTGATTTGTATCAAAAAACAATTAAAATATTTTAATTTATCACCAGATATAGGACAATAGATTTGGGGCTACTATAGTTTTTAGAATATATATGTTTAGTTAACACTAGATATTAGGAATATATCATTTGATGTTAAAAAACGGGTTCTAGATTCAATCGTGGTTTATATGTTTAATTATTTTTATGATTTTATATTCATACACATCCTGTTTTAGGTATTTTGTTACATGATTTTTTTGTGACAAATAATACTTGGAAAGATTTTTTTGTTGAGGTTTATATACCCATAAATATTAATGTGAATGATTCGTTTAGATGAATATTATTACAATTTTTGTTATTATTTAAATGACGCCTGAGATAAACATTTTTATTTGAAATTTTTCTATTTTTTAGGTTATTGTGGTTGTTTATGATATAGGGTTTTTATTGAATGATCCATGTTTTACCCCTGATGATACATTTCAATTTTGGAGAATAATGTATTATTTATTAATATGGAGGTTTATAAATTTATGATATTATATTAACTTGTACAAAAAACATTTTCTTATGAAATAATTAAATGCGGTATATATTATTATAGTTTTGTTAATGTGATATTTTAGTACCTGATTTAAGTACTCCATGAATGAAAAACTCCACATTGTTACTCATTCATTAGAGAAATATTTGACACTATGGTTGAGAGTAATTAATATATAAAATTATACATTTCATGTACTTATATTTCCTTATGTTCTTATTATATATTAAAAAATAATTTCCCTAACTCTATGAAAATTATGTTAAAATAAAACGTTTATCCATTATTCAAAATTTTTAATGAATTTTTGAACTTTTCACATTTGAATGATTTAATGTTTTTATGTTATCTTTCTCATGATAATTGACTTTATTTTGGTTAATGTTATCTTTCATGATCTCTCATAATATAGACATTAATTTTTCTGTATTTGTATAAATTTTCACATCCTACAAATATTCTAAAATTTGGAATCCTATAAATATGTTACTTGAGAAGAACATCACAATTTTCCACATTTCAAGTGCATGTGTTATTAAATGGTATTTTAAAATGTAAATATTATTATTACTAAGAACTAATTAAAATTTTTATTATTAAATTTTTTATTTTTCAATGAATGTTACAAGATGTTGAATTTAAAATAATGTTATGTTTGATAGTGTAGATAACACTAAATGGTAATCATAAACAAACCATGAAATAGTAATATTCAAATATGACTATTATAACATAGCTACATAATTTGTTAATATTTAATGTATGAATGAATTTATGAAATTTATATATACATGTGTGTCCAAACCAATACAATTAAATGATTAATATTTCATCAAATAGGCCTATATAATCTGTAAATTAATTTTATAATTCAAAAATAATTATTATTTAAAAAAATTATATGGGTTTTATATATAAAATATTATAAATGATTTTATCAAATTATTAAAATATTATTTTATAAGAAGTACATATATTTTGAAATATGTATAGTAAAAATTATATTTGGTTTATATTTTAGGATTTTTCTGAAAATATTATTTTGTTAGTGAATTATAAAATATATATTTTCAAATCAATTATTTTCCATCATTAAAAGCCACATTCAAAATTTTAAATTTTCATCCATCGAGATAAGACACTATTAGGAAAAAATAATCAAATAAATTAAAAATGAGGATTCTTTAGACTCTTTTTGGAATAATTTTTTTGGTATCAATAATCAATTTTACTGGAAATATTTTTCAATGTGTTTTAAACATTTTTATAAAATGTAATTTATATCAAATATTGGAATATAATTTTAAGATTCATATTAATTTTTTGTATTTAAAAATTCAAAAAAAACCAAGGATTTTTTTTATTTCTCATAAAATTATAAAATTTTTGTAGATATTAAAAAGAAATAATTTCTATGAAATATAGTATATTTATGATATCTCCAATACAAAATTATGATATAATTGTTTTTAATCATTTTTAATGATTAATATATAATAATATAGTGAAAATATCATACAAAACTAACAAAACGAATAGAAATATGGATTTATTTTATATAAAATAAAAAAATTAATTTCTATGTCTACATTGTGTTATCACAATAGTGGAAATTTCAAAATATGAATCCTAATGATATAATATGATATCTACTGTGTATTTTATCGAAAAAGATAAATATATGAAGTATAATTTTTTATTATTATGGGTAAATATTATTTTTTACGTAAATAACTAGTGAAACATTATAAATATTGTCCAATCCTTATAAAATTATATATTTATAAAAATAGAATATTAAATTAGTAGCAATGACATTGATATCAGTAAATATTCATTGTTGGTGAATAAAACAAATATTGAACATAATTAATTTTTTTATTATGTTAATTTATTTTTAATTTTTAGTGATGAAATAATTACCTGAAAGGATTATGAAATGCCGAAACTCACTTTTTCGTGGAATTTAAAAATAGATATAATTTAATTAAGAACTATAAAAGTATTATTAATTTAGCGATTCTTAGTATACAATGTATTTTGTATATATATATAAAAAAATCAAAAAATTTATAAATTTATTATAGTAATCACATTTTTTTCTTAATGATATTTAATGTCAAATTAAAATAATTTTCCAAAAATTATAAATAATTATAATTTATAATAATAGATATTAAATGATTATAAATTAGTAAAAATCATATATTGAGGCAATTTCATTGGATATGATTTAAAATATAAACATTATTTTGTTTATAAGTAACATTTCCTTTTAATGTAACTTTCTTGAAACTTAAATAGTAAAACAATTTATATCATATTAATCATAAAAATGGATAACGAGAGAATTAAACACTATTATATGGGTGGAAACATAAAATAAACATATACTATTTCTATTTTCGGATGCTTTTATTAAAAATGGTTGTATAATATTTTAAATATAACAATTTTTTCACTTTTATCTACGATTTTTTTTTCATTTATTACTTTATGATATGCATAGAGTGCTTCACCACAATCTTAGTAATTTCAGTCTCCTATCCGAGTATGCTTACACTATACAAAATTGATTTCCATTAAATACCTAAAAACTCATGTTAAAAATACTTAACTATGTCCTAAGAATCGTTTTTGATAATACAATTATTAGAAGGACACATGTATAATGAAAATGATGGTATGGGATGAAGAGGTTTATATTTTTAACGAATGATTTAGTGTTATTTGTTGATATATCTCCATGAAAATGTGTATAAAAAAATTATTTAATAGTATTAGTATCTATAAATTATTTAGATACTAATATTTTATTTTATTTATATTAATAAATCATCATATTCCATCAAATAGGAATTGACCGCATAATTCATTTGTATAGTGAACTACAACTTCACAAAAAAACATTTAATTAAATTTATAACACAACTATAATGGGATGGTTATAATAATGGATTCAATTTACATATATATTAAATTAATGTAATTTATATCATTATTAAAATAAAATATATCATATATTTATGTAAAATCCAATACATTTTGAAATGATAATGTCCCTCTTGCTTATGTGTAGATGACCACCACCACGATGTCATGTGAATCACTAGTCAACACCACATCACATGGTTGGTATATAAGAGTATAATTTAATAAATAATATTATATTTATAATACAATTGATTTATGGACAAAAATGCGATTTAAACCATCTTCACGATGTTGTTTTTGAAAAATTGAAACATAATCATGTGTGTATACTACTTAATGTTTCATTGATTATAATATATATATATATATATATATCAATATTTCATAGTGTTTAAAATTATAATTGATCTATAAAAATTATTATAATTTCATAATTATTATAATATAGATGATTTATAGTTTCCCTAGACATTAATCAATATGATATAATGATTTAAATTTGTTTAACCATCAAATTAAAAGCCATGGATTAAAAGCTCTAATATCTTTATATAATGAGGTATATGATTTTAAAACATTAAACCAAGATAAAAAACATATTTCATTTTATTTCAATACTGACTTAATAACATATATTGATCTCATACATTTTCATAGGATAACATTAGGAGTAATTTATCCAATGTGATGAGCTAAAAGTTCATGTAAGGAAATAAGCATACGAATAAAACATAGTGAATGGGTTATAAGGCATAGAATGATGATATAATGGAATGGAAAAAGAATAAACCTAAAAAATTATAACATGTATACCATGGGAACATATAATAATAAAAATATAGTAAGTTGGAATCAACATAAAGATGACAAAAAAATGAGTCAAGGATATCTCCCAGGACATGGTGGAAAAAGAACCATAAAAGAATCAGGTTCATTTTTAGTCCCAACATAACGTCTCATGAGACTAAATGTTACCCAATGCATAGGAGTGATATCTGGTAACACCCAAAAAAATATGATTGTGAATATGTTCTCCACATGAAGAATCATTCAAAAATAATCAATTATAACATAAGTGTTACACATGGAATAAAATCTATATTGTAATCATACTGTAAGGTATTTGAAATGGTAATATCATGAAGATGTCCATTAAATAATAGATTAATAACAGATTCAGACATTAATGAAGGAAAATATGAAAATATAACAATAAATTATATCCATTTGAAGAGAATTTTTTTTTGAAAGAGTGTTTTGAAGACATTGTAAATAATCCACTTTAGTGTAGTTTTATGGGAAAATAATAATAATTCATTAAAAAAAGGAAAGGTATAATTGTTTACAAAAAAAATCAGTTCTTTTTTCATAATAAAAATGATCAATTATAGAAAAAATGGTGTCTTAAAACATATTGTGGATGACACATGTGAAAGGGTATGGAATCCGGAGAATCTCTTTAATCGGGCACTCTAATGGGGAAGATTTGAGAATGATCAATTTAAAAATATTTATTTCTTTATAAAAGAAGGGTGATCTGATTTTCATATATGATTTTGAAACACATACATATAATGTATAAGAAGAAATAAAATAATCATTAAATTATAGTAAAAATAGAGGATGAGTAACCAAAAAAAATTGGTGCTGTAGGTAAAATCCCTTTACATATATCCAAAAGTATTATGTACCTGAATGTAATTTCATAAATAATAAAATAAAATCCAATAATAAAAAAATTAATATCCTTTTTTATATATTTTGTTATAATTTTATTATGTTCATTTCCCCTTTTTTATGGGTTATGAGATTAAATTTCATCTTATGGGAGTGCTGGTTTCAATGGTTTTCCTGATTAGTTTACACATATACATGTATGAATAAGCGTATAAAATTATAATCTTATTCAATAATTAAAATTATATTTTATTAATGAACATAAATATATTTAGTGATCTTAATTTTTTTTGCTATATTGTTCAAGGATGAATTGTATTCAATTAGTTTATGATAACTATTTAGGTAAATTTTTGTCGTTTTCAATCATAATGAACTCATCTTGTTTTTATAATTTATTATTATGTATAAATAATAGTTTAAGCAGATAAAATGGGTTAGAATATTAATTTTACGATCTATTTGAAACAATGAAATATGATTCATGACCACCCAAAAAGGTGTTCATAGAAAAAAAATGTATTGTCCACGATGTCGGTAAATTCACATATCAAGAGTATTGGTTTGATTTTGAAAACATAGGGACAAGAGATGGGTATTGATTATAAATTATTACATTAAGACAATATCAATTAATTTTAGGTATGGTACTGGAATTATCAGGAAATTTTGATAAGGTATGGTATGTAGAGTGTAATAAAAGAAAATAACTACTAAAGAAATTAAATGTAAAGAATGAAAAATTTACCCCATGAATTCCTTATCCTTAAGAAACTTCATAGAGAAAAGAGTTTAGAATTGTGAGGATACCAGGATCTTTTTAATCATGGGGAGTTTTTTCAATGAAAATGTTGTTTAATTTTAGAAAAGATAACTTTTTTCAATGTACAGGAGAATAGGTGGTGATGTTTGTATTTAAATTTGCAGAGAGGAGTGTTTGCTCATTATTTTAATCATTAGATTATATTTTGGAATCATACTATGAATATATTGGAAATTATCACTAAATATGTTAGAATAATTAAATACTTTTTGTTATTGTTAATCATATAGCGATAATAACTCCTGAAATATTTTATTTAACATATAATATAAATATACTATAAATTATTATATTTTACTATTCAATAAAATTTCATATATTTTAGAAAAAACTAAAAAATTAACCAATATCCTTATTTCATGTGAATAATTAAAAAATTCTCTCCATTTTTTTGAAATAATATTCTATATATGAGAAAATTAATTTTTAATTATAATCATAATTTACATGAATAATAGAGATTTTAAATTTATATCAAATTTCATTACACTTTGAAAAATAAAATAAGGTATTGTAAACATATATTAAAAGATCCAAAAAATACAAAATATTAATTTAAGACTACATTTTAGGAAAATAAATATTCCTTTACATCTATATATTTATTATAAAACTATGATAAAATATTAATAATTCACAAAATTTGAAATTTTAATTTATCAATTAAGAAAAAATATTTAATAATTATAATATATTGAAATATTATATTTTCATTTATAAGATACCCAAATTTAAATTGTAAATTGATAACTGATGTTACAATTATATTGGACAGTTTTCTATTCATAAGAATCATCGTACTATTACCAAGGATGAGTTACTATTTCATTGGAATAGCTTCTTTAACATTTTTAAATACCTCTAATTTAAATAATTCTTCTTCTATAATATTTTTATTATGTTATAAATGTGATTTTTTGACATTTATACTATATGAAATTGTTATAAGAAATGGATTTACATTGAAATAATTTAGGATCATTACATTCTTCCACCCTTATAAAATTTCTCCGAGGAAATTTCATAGTAAAATATATAATGAAAACAAGTGAGGGTAATTCTCCTTCATAACTACTTTTGATTCCAATGTTTCTTCTTTACATTTATGGATCCTGAATTTTATATTGACTAGGTGAGTAGACATTTTGTGTAGATCATTATCTGTATGGTTCATGATATTCATTTCATTATCTTCATAAAAGGGAACATTCTAAAATTGTGCAACATATGAATTCAGTTCATGTGAATGATTCAATATGTACATCCTCAAGGGGGTACATAGAATAGATCATATAATTGAAACAAGGAATTTGGATGTTCTAGGAAACATGATGAATCATTGAAATGATGAAGGATCATGAAGGGGGTTGTGTATCAAAGAAAAATGTTCCTTGTTTCCTAAATATCATTATCCTTATCTATAGAGATATGAGGAGGAATACTCTGTCTCTAGACTTATAATCATGGTCTTATTAGTAATAATATTCATATCCCTTTTTTCAACATTTATATTCCTTGATTTTCTACTGAATGGTTCTCACCATTTCCCCATTATCACCAGCCACTTCTTCTCTTAGAAGATTATATTAGCTGACTGTTCCTAGCATGCCAGTGTTATTCATTTTTTCCATAGGGTAAATCATATAGAGTCATTTTGATTCTCATTTTAAAACAATTATTGTATGATAACTCAAGTAGGGGAATATATTGGTCCCATCCTCTATTTAATTACATATTACATTCTCTCAATCTGTCTTGAAATGTTTGAAGAGTCTTCTCAAACTGGCCTTATGTTTGAGGATAATAGGTCGTATTGATGTTCAGTTTAATTCTTAAAGAATGTTTGACAATTTTACTAAATATGGAGGTGAATCTAATATCTCAATCAGATATAATCGATATTGGTACTCAATTTAGCCTTATCACTTCTTTGATTTATATATGTTCAAGTTGATCTAGTCAGAAGACCTATTGAATTGTGAAAAAAATGATACAGTTTTTTGAAAGAAGATCCACCAATAATAATATTTTATTGTTTCCTATGGATATCTATAAAAGAAGTATGAAAATTATATTTTAATGTTCTCCCACCTGCATGCTGGATTATCTAATGGTTTTATCTTCCTCTTATATTTTTTTCTTTTATCCCACACTTTCTGTCATAATAGGAAATTTTATGTATATTCTGTAACCACCTATTTCATATTTCCCCGCTAAAAGGTCCTTAGTATATCAGGATACATATTTGTGCTCCATGGTTTAAAAGATAATGTTGACCTATGTGAATCATTCAGAAGACCCTACTTTATCATAGAGTTAGATGACACTCATATTCATGACCCAAATATTAACTATCCATCCATTTTTATCTTGATAATTAATGATTTCCCATTTTTGATAACTTACATCATTTTTTGAATTTCAATATCATTCCATTGTGTATCCTTTATTTTCTCCATAAGGGATGGATGAACAATCAATTGAAAATGTAATGCGAATGTTTCGTCCAAAAAAATCCCATTTCCATACATCGGAAAACTAATAATATTCTATCATTATCTATTCTCATCATTGATAAAGATGAATGATCCTTTCAACATAGTGAATATCCAACCATTATTACCTTACATGGATGGTAGTGGATAATAAATTCCTAAACCATGATAATCTCTAACCATCCCTATTAGAGAATATTAATATCATTTTTGTGAATATATATTTGAGAGTCTTTTTATTAGTACATATCTCACACTTCTTC
Organism: Viscum album; assembly: GCA_963277665.1. Classification (NCBI taxonomy): domain Eukaryota; kingdom Viridiplantae; phylum Streptophyta; class Magnoliopsida; order Santalales; family Viscaceae; genus Viscum; species Viscum album. The sequence goes on along the minus strand of OY728147.1, from coordinate 1,537,604,019 downwards.
CATAGAGATAATACATCTGGATTTTGAAATCCAATATGAAATATTCGAACTCCAAATCATGTGTGGGATAGTTGGTCTCATGATTCTTCAACTTCCATAAGGCACTGGCTATAAATTTATAATTTCAAATTTGTACACATATTAATACCTTCATTGAACCATCCATGTACATATGATTGATTTCAATGATTTCATATGGGAATGTACTTTTGCATTGACTAGTATCTTCTTCAACTATTTGATGTTGTCTTCACATTCACAGGTCTAGAAACACATTACTTGTTTTGAGATTCATCTTAGTTAGTAGGTTTATAAGTAGTGATATGTTCTTAAATAATCATCTATAACACATATACAGACCATATAATCTATGGATTTCCCTAAAAACTGTTTTCATGGAAAACTCTATGATTTCCCATGTATTTGAAGGGTTTACAGATTTTCCTTTACTAGTGAATTCATGCACCAAGAATGAATATTCCTCATTCATAACTCATCTTTTCTATACTTTACTTATAGATTCTCTATCAAATTTTTTTTTAATCCTAGTATTAATATGACCGCCATGTCACTCCTCACCCTTGGAGTATATCAGAATAACAAAAATAAATACAACTTCATATTTGATGAAGAAATATCCTAAGACTACATTCATTAAGTCCATCAAATTATCAGGTTCCTTAATGAGTATAATTGTAATTACTATGAACTCATAGTGTCTATAACACATTCTAATGGAATTTTTGGGAATATCATCTTTCTATACCATTAATAGTTGATATTCTAACCAAAGGTCCACCTAGAGATATAACTTGTCCAACATAGGTGTTCAATCAAGTAATCTATTCATGGAAGGGGATGCTTGTTAATTATCATGAAATTTTTGAACTCAAAATAATCAATGTAGAGGAACATTGATAAATCCTTATTATTAAAATATATGCACAAACAAACCTCTGCTAAAGCACTCAGGAATATAAAACCCTTGTCTAGATTCTCCTAAAAATTCTTCTCTAGCTCTTTTAGCTCAATGTAATACATTCGATAAAGCATTTTGATATTGAAGATATATATGAATATGTTCAATTGATAACTAAAACTCTCGATCAGGTTTATAAATAAGAAACTATTTAGATAATATGTTATTTTTTTCCCTCAAAATGGATATGCCTTTGAGAATTATTCTATCATTTTTATTAATCAATTGTGATTAATAAACCGGCTCATAGAAAAAAATCCATAATTATGACGATGATCTTGATGAAAATTCATTCATCTACTAAATCATGAACATAATTATGGGATGATTAGGAATGTGAAGAGTTATATTTTCTTCCTGACAGTCAAATATGGATTCATATAAATAATGACAATATATTCCCAAAATAGCAACAAACTCTACCAAATAGATTATAATAAACTTATATAGGAGGTTCATTCGACTATCATTAACTAGAGATGAGTTATATACAATGGATGTAATAATTTCCCTATTTTTTGTTTTCATATGAAAATCAATCTCCAAATTTCAAGGTGGTGATTGTATATTTATTCTAAAAATTCATTACATGAATGAATTAATATCCCTAGAATCAAACATTACATTTTCTAATAATGTATGAATAACCAAAATGACTTTCACAACATCATTCTCAGGTTCCTCCACAGTAGTAGTGATAACATATTCCCTTTCTTATTTCTGATGAGGTTGTTGGTGTTGATTTCATCCAACAACCTTTGTCTTACAGAAATGGGTTGAATAATTCTTATGTTTCATCAAGTTGAAATGCTTCACATCACGATGAGTGTTGATATAAACCTTATTTCATTCTTCAAAATTAGATTGATTTTTCATATACATTTGGAAATCATTATTAATATTCAACTTTCTTCCACATTTGAATTATCTCTTAGTTCCTTTTAAGCAATTTTCAGGTTTCCAATTCCAACACATTTGACATACATTCATTACATCTTGGGATTTTTCAATTGATACACCCATATTAAACATTATATTTATCTATTTTTTTCACTAGGACCATAACACCACTAAGTGTGTATGATCTCTATTTCAACCATAAAGTCACAATGTACAATCTCTATGTAGATGTTAACGTCTTAAATTTCAAACTCTTTTCATGTGAATAGAATTAGTTTTATAAATAATGGATCCACCTTTCTTTTAGAGTTCATGACAATGCTATAGGGATATCCTTCAATCCTTGTTATATTTTCTTTTTATATTCTAATAGTATCATCTTACTTTTTATTCATTATGAAGAAATTTTCTTATCTTAGGACAGTTTATTTGGGGAAAATAATTATTGAGACCTATTTTATTAGTATCTTCTTATTCAATAGAATTAAATTAATCCTTGGATGTTTTTTTATTTATCATTCTCCACTACTGATCAGCTTCCCTATAGAAATGATAAACTGCCAGCACAACTTTATCCACTTTCTGAGAATTGAACGACATCGACTATATTTTCAATGGAGTTAATACATTGTTCCTCTAAGAGAGATTAATAATATCTACTAAAAATATGAGGCATTTTTCATATATAGGATTATACAACAACATTCACTACCTTATACGAATAAAGGAATTCTACATGATTCATGTTATTATTCATATGTTGAGGTAGTTGAGAAAGTATTGTCATAATTTTTTGAGAAACATTTTCCATCATATTTGGCATCTAATTATTGAAATTGTCACATTTCATTTCACATTTATTTCTTGCATGAGTGATTCTATTTCATTCTATTAACTACGAAGAATAATGTACAATTAGGAACTTGAATACATAGATAATTAGAATAATAGAAGGAACCTTCAATCATAGAATGTTAATCATGTAATGGAAAAGTGAATCCTATTAGAGGATACCCAAGGATTCAATATAGAATATCCAAGATATATTTCCTAACATATACTATAATGGAAATTTTATTTCCCTTAACAATGGTCTATAATGATCCAATTTATTTACCAAAGCATAACCCCAGGGATTGTCAAACTAGTTGTGAAGTAAGGCATTTTTTTGTGTACCAGGTTACCCTGATTCAGGCTCGGAACACATTTGTATAGTTGTTACTCCTAGGTACATATATGATAGAGTGTAATCCAATTATAGTATCCATAAATGGATTTATTTTCTTGATAAACCATTTAATATATTCTTACCAGAATTAGGAGATGTTTTCACATACATAGACTAATCAATATGACTTTCTCTAGAGTTCACAAATCCAAATCCAAAAAATAACAAGACCTTTCACTAATTCCAAATAATGAAAACCTAAACATTGAAATAAATAATTACTTTAATTTGAGAATAACTAACAATCTAATTATAGTCCAAAAACCTTAAAATATAGTGTCTTGGGATTATTAGTTACATAATTTTAATTTATGAAACCAAAAATACATATTATTTTATACAGTATCCATAATGATATCCTAAAATATGTTGATCTCACAGATATAAAAAGGATAACCTATGGAATACAAAAACAAAAGTGATTATCTAAAAATCATCAAAATAAAATAATCATAGATATATAACATTTCACATGGGTTATAAGCCATAACATGATAACATAAAACATGGGAAATAAATGAACATAAAGAATAAGAACATCTATATTAAGAAAAAATTAATTACTTCATTAGAAAGTGTAAAAAAAAATTTATAGGACATAAAAATTATTAAAGGATAACTTCCAAGAGATGGTGGACAATGTCCCACAATGAAATCAGGTTCAATACATGTCCCAACATGACATCTTATAATGAACCAGCCTTGTTAAATTATATAATCTTGATTTTAGTCATGAAATCACATCCTTTTAAATTGAGGATATTTTCAAGTTTAGATCTTTATATAATTAGTACAGAATATGTAGATATGCAAATATTGACGAACATGGACATTACAATACTTTTGAAGAATACTAAATACATAACAAAAACCAACACTCAAGGACCATAATAGTTTATTGTCTTTGGAAACTCTAAATGTAATTTTTTAATCATAGTGATAGATCTTCAACATCTCTAATAAATATCTTATCACTTTTTTTTCTTACCAAAAACCTTTCATTAAATCCTAGTTAAAATAAAAAATATAAAGGGTGAGCTCAAATGATCAGTAAGGGAAATCATTAAGAAAATAAAACAAATCAAATAAATTTGAACTTAAAAACATGAACATAATGTTTTAACATAAAAATCTTGAGAAATGACATAAAACATGGAAGTATGTAAGGAATAGATAATAAAAAAAAATTAATCATGATAAAATAGCATGGGAATAAAACATTTAATTGTAGAAAGCCATTAAGCAGTTGATATGATTTTCAAATTAGCCAAGGCATTGCTGCCAAGACTATCTTAGTGGAAAAAGTCCCTTACTGAATCGAGTTCATTCCTCGTTCTAGTCCTGTATCACTGAAAAAAAATTAACTTTTCATTCCAAACATGTCTATCTCATGATATAAGAATCTTTACCCAATTCATTGGAGGGAGATATAGGTCCCACCTATCTCATAATGAAATCACTCTTACTTGTGCGACATCATAAAACATAAATCATTCATCATAACCTAAAGAATAAAATGGGTTTCATAAACATCATCCCATCGTAACATAATCCATACATAACAAATGGACATAAATTCATCATAAGAAAAGAAAAACCATGTAAATCATAGGGAAATTATACTTCAAACATACACATATGAAATAATTTCATCTTAGATGGAAAATGGTTTTGATAAAACACTTGAAATGAATTATTGAGGAAAATATCATTTCTTCATCAAAATCATTTTATTTTAAAAAAATGCCATGAAATTTTGAAATAAAATAATTTTTTTGAAAATATAGTCATGAAATATTGGAGAGTAAGATTTATGAAAATAATTCGTTATGAAACCGTAAAAATACATTCATGTCGTATAAGTTAAAAAAACTTCTTCTCGTACTTCTGCCGGAAAAGTAAAAAAAAGTGCCTCAGAATGTAAACAAAAGAATGATTCCTTACATTACATGTAGTAAGAGTCAAAAATTGGTAAAAAAGACTTTAAACATACATGAAACCATTTTTAGAAAAAAGGGACATGGATGATAAATAAAAACCGAGTAAATACTTACGAATAAACAATCACGGATAAAAACAAGATTGGAAATGTTATCCCTTACCTTTTTTCTAATATGCTTAGTATATATCCGAACCTCCAGTATAATGATTTAAATAATGTAATTGACTTATTAAATAATAATATTAATTGTTATGATATCATATATGGTTCACTTATTACTTTTTATTACCCTTTCTTTTTTAAATTCCATGTTAAAGTAGCATTTTGTGTAAAATCGTTTCATTTATCGTACGTGTTTCGACTTTTTGTTCTTGATATTATTACATATATCATGATTTATATAATTTAATAATGTAAAAAATGATTTATATATATTATATATTCATCATATAAATACATATGATAGATCGATAAATGGAATGAAACACACCGGTCATGGAGATAGTAGGTTGTACGTACGCATGAATGATGTTTTGGTTTCCTTATTTAATTAAAGAGAATAACGTGAATGAAACATATATGTACATAAATAAAGAATCATTATTAAGTAATATATTTAATTATTATTTATTATATATGCTTTATAATCATACTTGAATATTTAATCATGGAAAATGAATCTCATCGCGTTCGTGGAGAGGGTAGACCGTACGTGCGCACGAGCGATAATATCGTTCCCTTAATTTTTTAATAGAATTGGAGTGGATGATATAATATATCATAATCGGTATGATGTTATAATAACCATATATATTTCTTCTTTACACCATTATACCCATCCAAGAAAGGTGGTGGTGAAAAAATTGATTACCCCATGGCGTGGAGACGGTATTCAGTACGTACGCACGCGCGGTGATTTGATTTTTCGTAGGATAGATTGAAAGTGAAATGGGGTTGTTTCATATTTATAATATCATATCATTATATTATTTACAATTATTGTATTACTTTACAATGAAACAACTAATGTATAGGATGATTAAGAATAAAAAAACTTGAAAAAATCAGTAGAAGAGATTACCTCTTCTTCGACTCAACTTCATTAATATACCTCTTATGAAACTAGAGTTTGTATTTTGAGAGTTCAAGAAACTCCAAAATGTTTCAGGAGATGTGGAGAATATAAATGGGCCAGGTTTCGCTGATCTTGAAGGTTCAAAGTGTTGTGAAGAGGAGAGGGAGGAGGTACCCTTTTATAAGGGAAGAGAGGGGAACTATTGGAAACCTCTGAAATATTAATTTATAATGAACTCAAAACCCACTTAAAAACATCCAAAGTGACTCAACATTAAATATAAAGTAACATAGGGATGTCATCTCATCATCAAATCAAATTTATACATGTTGGGAAATTATTTTAATATATATCAACTTGATTTATCCTTATTTAATCTATTTAATTATATTTGTTGTAATAAGATTCTAAATTTTAAATTGTTATAAATATTTACTTATTTCATTTGAATTTTCAATAAATGGATAATTGATGACATTTTAGACCATATAAATTTTACTTTATATATTTTAATTATTTTCATGATTTTTAAAAAAATTTATATTATGTTATTTTTATAAAATAACAAGTGTCAATTTTGACACTATTCATTTATTTGAATTTCAATAAAATCCAAATAGAAGATATGTTCGAACTAAAATATTTAATAGATTCAAAACATGTCATATTTTTCTAGAAAATTCAGGCAGCATATTAAATAGTCCATATAATATTTATTTTAAAAATTTTAAAACCATTTATTTGATATTTCAATCAATAAAATAACTTCAAAATCACTATTGTGTCACCATTAATGATAATTATTTAATCTTTAAAATTTCTAAATAAATTCACATGATATATAAAATATTATTAGCTATCTGGAGACTTTTCATGTACTTTAATTCATGAACGTTATCACTAAATTAAAATTATTATACATATAAGATTTAAGAGAGTGACATGTTGTAACTTTCTTTGTTTTCAAAATTAATTAAATTATTTTCATTGTCAAAGGTCCATAAAATTAATCTATTCAGACCCATAATTGATATGGGCCTACTTTTAGTCATCAAATATAATTTTTACAGTTTCTAGGGTAATTTTATAATCATATTTTTACCCTTAATTACCCAATTTACCTTTAAATGCAGTAAATAAAAATTACAGTAGTTACTATTCATAATATCAAAAAATTAAGAGTAACCTATTAACATAATTTAAACGCCCTAAATACAAATATGGAATCAATTTTTTAAAATTCGAAACACAGAAGTTTCTGAAATTAATTTAAAATTAATCCCATTTAAAAAAACGTGTTTTTGTTTAAAACATTGCAAAAGATTGAATTGATTTAACCTACGAATTCAATGTACAATAAATTATAATGACATAAATTATTTTAAATGGTATAAATATATTATATTTATATTTTAAATCCATTTAATATTATAATTTAACCATATAAATTATCTCGATGAAAATAGTTAGTTTTAAGTAAAATTTAGTGTGTTTTTACTATTCATCAAAATAAGAACGTTGTCGGAAAAATATCAAAACGTTATCCAATATACATTTTTATATTCTGATTCAAAAGAAAAAGTTTATTTTGTAAAATTGAACTTATAAACTCATCAAAAGTTATATTTAAAATGGGTGCGCTATTAAAAAGCGGCAATACTGCATTTTTTTTAAAATAATTATTTTACCCGAAAAAATTATTTTTTTCTCATAACATGTTATAGAACTTGTGTATGATGAACAATAATGTTATAAAATTCAAAATTAAGATAATACTATTCAAATCGTCTAGTTTAAAATATTATTATAACCATATATCTTTATTTGGTGAAACCCGGTATTGCGTACAACACACGCTATCGAGGAAGGTCGCAATTGTGAGTATTTTGAAGACATGTCAGGGTTGCGTGTATTTAAAGACTCCTTTGTTGTTGCATATATCAAAATCCAACCATATTTCATTTATAAATTGAATATACATATATATATACACACACTTAATGTTTCATTGAATAAATACTATTATTCAAACATTAAATTGCATATAACACGATCCAATATTAGTCTTGCGTATACTGCAAGATAACACACAGTTTCATATAGCGCAAGCTGATCTTTTTGTAGTATAAAACAAAAGATATTCAAGAAATTAAAGAGAATATATCTTATAAAATCTTGGGGTTTTATATTCTACCCCCCTTAAAATTAATTTCTCCCTCGAAATTCGTTGGTGTTATAAATGGATTGTTACATGAGAGTTTCATTCATAGAAACCCACATAATAAAAAGGAATTCTAAAACATATCTTTAAAACTAAATTATGAAAAGTAACGGTTACCAAAATTATCTAATCACTGGGTTTCTACATAGGATAACATAGGTGAAAATATGGATATGTAATAGAAATATAACCATCAAGTTCTGATGGAGAGTGGTAAAGAACATGGCTATGAAAAAGCCAACAATCACAAAGCCAAAAATTTGTGATGATCTAAGGTACCATCAGATTCATCGGATATGAAGACACTAGGACAAAATTTTATTTTTGATTTCAAAAATATTTTTTTAATGTTGAATAATTTGAATTAGAATAAATACTTACTCTATTTTGGTACAATCTCACTTTTGTTCATTCCTTGAACAATTTCCACTTCATCTCTTAAATAAATGAAGTTGAATTTGTCATTTTGAAGTGTTAGCATGTCATGTGATAGAATGATGGGTCATTTCATCTATCTCAAACAAAAGGTTAGAAAAAGTTATCAAATATACATAAGTCCATCTATTGTGAGGTTAATCATATATGATTCCTAAAATGGACATATAATTCATCTATCATACCGCTTAATAAAATAAAACTAGTTTCTACTTACCAGGGACTTCCTATAGGCTAGTGGTAGGCAATAAATTCCTATCGCACTTCGTTTGTGGGTTCAATTCCCGTATCCTTGTACGACACAAAGGGTTGTTTCCCGTTCTGCAGGTTGCCCCTTTTCTTAATCTATACTATTATAACATTCCAGAAATAAAATTTAAAAAAAATTCTCGCCTTAAATAGTACTATCTTATGTATAAAATAATTCATTCCAATCTTTAGGCTTATCCAAAATACTTTGGTCCAAGCTCATAGTATAAAGAAAATGATTACTTGAAAGGTCAAATAACAAGCACATGAATACCATCATTTATCTACCATATATCATAATATATATCTTGTTGGTAAAATTCCAAATATGTGAATACCTTAATCAGGTATTCTCATTAAAAATGAATACCCATTGAACATTAGTGAAAACATTAATGTGGTCAATATTTAACATCTTCCACATACTAAAATCCCCAAAAATTCTTTATACTCAAACCATGATGTCACTTTGTCATTATATCAGTCATGAGATCATTTCATTTTCTCTTTATCCCTTCACTATGGGCATGTCATCTTCTTTCAAAAAACAATTCAATCACTTTTCATGGTTACTAGTACCATATGATTATTTAAAACCAATACATTGTTATTCTAAAATTCCACGATACCATAAATGAGATTCCAGGATACTATTTTGAAATCCCATTACATAAACACTTAATAATTACACAACATCATTTTCATACTCAAAATCACAAATAGTTATCGCATGTGACTTCCCTTTATCCTTTGACTTAGGAGGTTTCTCACATTCATCATCACTAACCCTTGGATTAGTGCATTGATTACCATAATGCCCCATTTCCATGCACTTGATGCATTGAAGTTTTGGTGGTGCATTCTCTATAGTCTTTTCTTTATTCACGTCATTAGAAAACCTTTTTCCATTACATCGACACTTAAAAGCTCGATAACCTTATTTTACAAATTTAAAACATTTTATAGTCCCTTTAAGACAATCTCCAACATGCTTCTTTCCACACATTAAGCATAAAAAACATCAATCTTCTTTTCACAATTATTTTGAGATTTCTCCTTGAACTACATCTTTTGTTTCTTGTCAAAACCATGGGATGGATATATAACACCAACTTCCATTTCTACCTTGATAGCACAACGCACAATTTCGTCATAGTTACTGAAGTCACTTTTAGCTAATGCCCTTTGAAGACTTGGTTTTATGCCACTGAAGAATCGATCAACTTTACATTCAGGTGGGATGATAAAGCTAGATGCATACCTTGCATGCCTTGTAAAATTCGCTTCGTATATACTGTAAGATTAATCATATTTTTTCTTAAGCTCAAGGAAATCCTTGTCCATCATTGTTCGAAGAATACGGGGGAAGTAGTTATTGAAAAATTAGTTATTTAAATCATCCCATTCCATGGATTCAATTTCATCTCGGGGCTTCATATTCATAATTAGAGTCTACCATTGATCTGTTTCACCTTCTATGCGGTAAATAGCCAGAATGACTTTTTCATGTTCTGATCAACAAATTATGGAAAATATCTTTTCAATGGTAGTGATCTATTGTTCAGCAACAAGTGGATCAGAAGACCCACTGAAAGAAGGTAGACATTGCCTTATGAAAGACTCTATAGATTATTGTTCTCTTCTCTGCTCATTTTGAAATCCAGAATGATTCATAGCTTGTGTAAGTATAACAATAATATTTTTTACTCCATCTCCCATAACATTGGTTTTTTCAGGAGGAAAATCATTGCATTGTCCATTACATTGATCAACATGGTTCCTTCGGGTTCCATCCATCGTCTAAAACCCAAAAAGAAGAGTGTGAGAGGAAAAAATCATGCTAGGGAAAAAACATAATAAAGGTAGAGTACAATCAATATATAACATCTTAGGGTTAATTCTATGATTGTTAATGTAATTTGAGGACTATTACCTAGAGTTATTCTTACCCTCAGGGACATCACTAGACATACCTTAGAAATATCGCTGGGGATCTCAGTAATGTTTTTGCATCCTAGTATCCAAAGGTTAACTAAACCATTCATCTAATACCAACTTTAGAGACCCAAAGATTGACGTACATAAACATTACATTACTTTTTTGGAATACTTAATACATAACAAAAACCAACACTTAAGAACCTTAATAGTTTATTTTTTTTGGAAACTCAGACCATAATCTTCTAATCACGGTGAAAGATCTTCAACATCTCCCATAAAGATATTCCCCTTATGTTTTCATATCTAAAACCATTATATAAATCCCAGGGAAAAAAATATAAAGGGTGAGCTCAAATGCTCATTAAGGGTAATAATGGAGAAAATAAAACAAATCATATTCATTTGAACTTAAAAACATGAACATAATGTTTAAGCATTGAAATATTGAGCAATGACATAAACCATGGCAGTATGTAAGGCATACATAAAAATGAAACATTAATCATCATAAAATAGCATGGGAATAAAACATGTAATTGTGGAAAAAAATTAAGAACTTGATATGATTTACACAGTAGCCAAGGCATTGTTTCCAAGACTATCTTAGTGAACAAAGTCCCTTACATAATCGAGTTCACTCCTCGTTCTGGTCCTGTATCACTTAACCGGATTAACTTGTTGTTCCAACCATGTCCATCTCATGAGATATATATATTTAACCAATGAATTTGAGCGAGATATAGGTCCCACACATATCATAATTAAATCATTCTTACGTGTGCCACAACATAAACATATATCATTCATCATAACACAAACAATAAAATGGGTTTCATAAACATCATCCCATCGTAACATAATCCATATAAAAAATGGATATAATTTCATAATCATAAAAGTGAAACCATGTAAATCAAAGAGAAATTATACTTGAAACATACAGATATGAAATAATGTCATCTTAAATGGAAAATGGTTTTGATAAAACACTTGGAATGAATTCATGAGGAAAATATCCTTTCTTCTTCAAAATCATTTTCTTTTTAAAAATTGCGATGCAATTTTAAAATAAAAGGATTTTGTTGAAAATAGACATGAAATCTTGTAGAGTAATCTTTGTTAAAATAATGTGTTATGAAACAGTAAAAATCTATTCATGCCATATAAGTTAAAAAACATTCTTCTCGTACTTCTGCAAGAAAATTCAAAAAAGTACCTCATAACGTAAACAAAAGAAATATTCCTTAAATAACAAGAAGTAAATGAAAAAAATTGGTAAAATGGAATTTAAACATACACGAAACCATTTTTTGGAAACAGGTACATGGATGATAAATATAACCCCAGTAAATACTTACGAATTAACAATCTCGGATAAAAACGAGATTGGAAATATTATCCCTTACCTTATGTCTGATATGCTTCGTATGTAACTGAACCACCTGTATAATGATTTAAATAATTGAATTTACTTATTAAATAATAATATTAATTGTTATGATACCATATATGGTTCACTTATTAATTTATATTACCCGTTATTTTGTAAATTCCATGTTAATGTAGCGTTTTGCGTAAAATTGTTTAATTTATCGTATGTGTTTCAACTTGTTGTTCGTGATATAATTAATTATATACTGATTTTCATAATTACATAATGTAAAAAATGACTTATATGTAATATATATTCATCATATAAATACATATGATAGATCGATAAATGAAATGAAATGCACCGTTCATAGAGACAGTAGGTTATACGTATGCATGAACGCTGTATTCGTTTCCTTATATAATTAAATGAAATTAAGTACATGAAACTTCTATGTACATAAATACAGTATCATTATTATGTAATATCTTTCATTATTATTTGTTATATATACTTTATAATCATACTTGAATGGTTAATCATGGAAAGTAAATCTGATCGCGTTCGTGGAGACGATAGTCTATACAAACGCACGAGTGATGATATAGTTCCCTTAATTATTTGATAGATTTGGAGGGGATGATATAATATATCACAATCATTATGATGTTATAATTCCCATATATAGTTATTCTTTACACCATTATACCCATCCAAGTAAGTTGGTGGTGGAAAAACGGATTACACCACGGCGTGGAGACGGTATTTCGTACGTACGCACGAGCTGTGATTTCATTTTTTGTAGGACAGATAGAAGGTGAAATGGGGTTGTTTCATATTTATAATATCATATAAATATATTATTTATACCAATTGTATTACATTATAATGAATAAACTAAATAATATGAGGATGAAGAAGAAAGAAACTTGAAATAATCTGTAGAAGAGATTACCTCTTCTTCGACGCACCTCCTTTAAGCTCCCTCTTATAGAACTAGAGTTGGTATTTTGAGAATACCAGATCCTCCAAAATTTTTCTAGGGAAGTGGAGAATAGAAATGGGCAGGGTTTGGCCGATCTTGAAGTCTCAAAGTTGTTTTAAGAGGAGAGGGAGGAGGTTCCCTTTTATAAGCGAAGAGAGGGGCAATTTTGGAAACCTCAAAATATTAATTTATAATAAACTCAAACCCCACATAAAAACATCCAAATTGACTCAAAATAAAATATGAGGTAATATAGGGTTGTAATATCATAAAACAATCAAATTTATACATGTTGGGAAATTATTTTAAACCTTATCAACTTGATTTATCTTTATTTAATCTTTTTAATTTTATTTGTCGTAATAAGATTCTAAATTTTAAATTATTATAAATATTTACTTATTTGTTGTGAATTGTCTATAATTGGATAATTTATGACATTTTAGACCATATAAATTTTACATTATAATTTTTAAATATTTTCATGATTTTTTAACAATTTTAAATTATGTTATTTTTGTAAAATAACAATAGTGTCAATTTTGACACTATTCAGTTATTTGAATGTAAATAAAATTCAAACAGAATATATTTTCGAAATAAAACATTTTAATAGATTCATAAAATTTCATATTTATCTAGATAATTCGTTGACCATATTAAATAGTTCATATAATATTTATTTTAAAATTTTTAATACCATTTATTTGATATTTCAATTAATAAAATAATTTCAACATCACTATTGTGTCACCATTAATGATAATTATTTAATCCCTAAAAATTATAAATAAATTCACATGATATATGAAACTTTAATTAAATTTATGGAGACTATTCGTGTTATTTTTTTCATGAACTTTATCACTAAATTAAAATTATTTTACTTATAAGATTTAAGAGAGTGACATGTTGTCACTTTCTTTGTTTTTAATAATAATTAAATTATTTTCATTGTCAAAAGTCCATAAATTTATTCTATTCCAACACTTAAGTGGTATGGGTCTACTTTTAGTCAACAAATAGAATTTTTTCACGTGTTAGAGTAATTTTATAATCTTATTTTACCCTTAATTACCCAATTTAACTTTAAATGTTGTAAATAAAAATTTCTGTAGTTACTATTCATAATATCAAAAAAATGAGAGTAACCTATTAACATAATTTGGACCCACTGAATTCAAATATGGAATCCAGTTTTAAAATTTAAAAACATAAAATTTGTAGTAATTAATTTAAAATTAATCATGTTATCGAAAAAAACGAGTTTTTTTAAAACATTGCAAAAGATTGAATTGATTTAAACTACAAATTTAATGTAATATCAATGATAATGACATAAATTATATTAAATGGTAAAAATATATTCTATTTATACTTTAAAAAAACTTAATATTATAATTTAACCATATAAATTATCTCGATGAAAAAAGTTTTTCTTAAGTAAAATTTGGCGTGTTTTTACTATTCATCAAAATAAGAACGTTGTCAGAAAAATATCAAAACTATATGCATGTAAAATTTTATGTCCAGATTCAAAAGAAGAAATTTTTTTTGTAAAATTTAACTTATAAAATTTTGAAAAATTATATTTAAAATGGGTGCGCCATTAAAAGGTGGCAAAATTGTATTTTTTTATAAAAATACTTATTTTACCCGAATGATTTCTTTTGTTCTCATACAATGTTCTAGAAAATGTGTATGATGAATAATAATGTTATAAAATTAAAATTTTATTTAATACTATTCATAATGGGTAGTTTATAAAAATATTATAACCATATATCGTTGATTAGTGAAACCTGGTATTGTGTGCAACTCACGCTATCGAGGAAGGTCGTGATTGCGTGTAATACAAGCCAAGTCAGGGTTGCGTGTAGTGAAAGAATCCTTTGTTGTTGCATATAAAAAAATCAAACCATATTTCATTTTTACATTGAATATATATATATATATATACACTTAATTTTGCGTAGAATAACTACTATCAAACAAACTTGAAATTGTGTGTAATAAGATCCAAGATTAGTGTTGCGTATACTACAAGAATTTAACTTGTATTAATTAATTTTCTTACACATACTTATGAATATTGAAAATAATTTATAATAACATGGGATGAGCTCTAAAAGCTCAGTATGGGATGTAAAAGAATGAAATAGCACATTAGTCCATGAATACTTGTAATGTACGAAAATAGTTTCAAAAGACGTATTCATCACATATATATAATTAAATTGTGATACATGATATTTCCACAAGATTTATACAATACATAAGATCCAATATTTAACAATAAATTTATCTAGGAGAATTAATTACATACTCTTGTAACCCTCTTGGCTACCTCATAATTTGTAAACATCACGGCTACCTTAAAAATTTTGCACACATCGCAGTTACACATGGAGTAACCATATAGAAGACCTCCAATATACACATAATCAATGATTTGGAGGGAAATATTGGTCTAAACCATCATAAAAAACAATTCCCAAGAACCATAACATAGTCATAAACCATGAATAATTCCATAATAACATTGCCTTTGAAATTTCATAAAATAGATTTTTAAAAGAGGATTTTAAAAGAGAAGCCCCTTATAAATATCATATAATTCAAGTTAAAATTAATTCAGTGGATCTGTTATGTATATAAACTGTAAATACATATATGTAAACATAATATAGACATAATTCTTCACAGACATGTTTTTAATAAAACACAAATAATGAAGTCAAAAGTTATCCCATGGAATAGAAATCGGGTTAAGAATTCCATTATCTCGGGCTTGTATTACTTAAAACATGTTTAAGAATACTGTATAATGTTTAAAAGATTGTTATTAATATATTATAGAGATACATCCATCTTTAAAATATCTTATATGATAATTTAATTACATCAATTCACCCATTAATTGTTAGTATTTGGATCCTTGCACTGTTTTCGAAATAGTTCTTTACATGATTTCCATTGTTGGTTCAAGATTATTCTTCTTGTCGATAGGAAGTGAAACTCAATAAATGGAATAGAGTAGTACTTAAATTTATAAAATAACA
This sequence comes from Viscum album, assembly GCA_963277665.1. Classification (NCBI taxonomy): domain Eukaryota; kingdom Viridiplantae; phylum Streptophyta; class Magnoliopsida; order Santalales; family Viscaceae; genus Viscum; species Viscum album. The sequence goes on along the minus strand of OY728147.1, from coordinate 1,537,587,630 downwards.
TAAATTATTCCATTTATCATTTTTAATTCTTAAATTAGTATGATTCTGATGTTATGACATTAATAATGTTCGTTTAGATCATTTTAGTGGTTCTTTGATAACGACGACCTCCTTTTGTTTTATAAACTAAAACAATGTCTAAAAAATAATTGAAAAACCATGAATGAGAAACAATACAGATATTAAAATCTGTTTCAACCATAAAAATGGTTTCATGACCAACCTTGAAGGAATTAATGCAGATTGAAATCAAAACGTCCACGATATATGTAATTCAACTCATTACAGACAATGTTTATAATTCCTTGAATAAGTCGGGGAGGAGAAGAAGACTGATGAGGAATTTTCCATGAGATTGACAACATAGAGAATATAAAAGATTATGGATCTTTCATTACTCTTGGGGAAGACAAGGGGAGGAATGTAGAATAAAAGAAAATAATTCAAAATAAACAAAAATTTAATAAATCCCTTACGAAAAATCGGCTGCCTAACGACGTCACATAATATTCCATAAAATGGTTTTTTGAGAGAAATGGGGTATCTCATCACTCATACATAATATGTGTATTAAGGGTGATATGGAATGAAATATCCTAATATAATATAAATGTAATGAAAAATAATAACATAAAATGAATGAAACGAAAGAAAATAAAATAGGATGTTTACATATTGATCACTTCTCCTTGAGATCTGTCATAAGGCCTTCATGTTTGGCCATTTGGTAAGAAAAGTTGATCTAGGACATGTTAAAGATCCTAGTGAGGATTATTTTTCAGAACATAGGTAATTTTTAAGGCTTGAGAGGTTTGGGTGGAAGAGGGGAATTAGGGTGGTATATTTAGTGGTGGAGGGGGGGTATTTTTCTTTATTTTGATCATTATTATAATATTTTTTCTCAAGACTATGAATAATATTAATTCATGTGATAAAAAATATTAATAATGGCATGTTATTTTGAACCAGGTGGCCTTTATGTCACTTAATATGTCATAAATAGTACATTTTTCGGATAATTTTATTATACTGTTTTTACCGTATTTCACTATTAATTGAAAATTCATGAATTTTAGAAAAATCCAAAAAATTAAACCTTATATTTTCTTGATGTGTAGAATTCATAAGCAAACTCAATTTTTTGAAAATAATTTTCTAAATTTTATTGAATTCATTTTTATATAAAATAATACTTATTTTAATAGTTAAAAATTAAAAAATATAATTGCTTTTATTTAACATTGAAAAATTAAACAAGATGTCATTATCATAAATACTTATGAATATAATATAATAACACAATTTACTATTAATTATGATCATATTACTATTGATATTAATATTCATAATGGTTTGTTACTATTTACCAAAAAACTCGTTCTTTCTATTAGACTCTAAATGACATACTGAACGAAATTGTAGATGACCATTTTTCAAAATTCAAAACATATAGGTGAAAAATTATTTTTAAAGGATAGTTATAAATATAAAATAATAACATATTTTCATGCATTTCCATTTATGTTTTAAAAAAACCTTCAGGTGTTACATTATACCCACAATCTGTAAATTGCATCGTCAAAATTTTATTTACTTATTAAACAAGTGAGGGTACCTATATCTCATATATTTTTCATACACCCATGTTTCTTCATCTACCATTTGTTTTCCCAAAAAAACCTTTACCATGTGGATTACATTATTCCTAAATACATCTTCCCTTCGATCACGTTCTTGAACATGTTTCTCTTTATAAAAAAGTTTCTCTTCCAGCTGAACTGGTTCTGGGCTCATGAAAAGTGATAAAAAACATGAAACATGAAAAATGAAACATGAAACATGAAAAACATTGTGTACTTGAGAAAAAATCATAGGAAAATATACTTGTTATTCCTCTGGTCCAACTTTCTCCACGATTTCAAAATAATAGAGGAACCATGGACAATTTTTTTTTCCAAAATACATCACACTTTTCTACAGAGATATTTTAAAGAAAACATGGTCACCTACCTTTAAAGAGACACTATCCTTCTATTATTTTCATATACATTCTACCCTCTATGAGTTGTCCCCATGTGATTTTGGATCATCTTCACATTCTCCACAACTTCCTCTACTAATTCCGCCACCATCAACACTCTTTCACAAACTTCATCACAAAATACTAGAGTCTGACACCATGCTCCATACAATACCTTAAAAGGTTTCATTTGTATACTACAATGAAAACTATTATTATAATAAAACTCAAATAAATAATGATGTTGATCCCAATAAATCTAGTAGACAATTCACCAATCATGAATCATGTCCTCTAAAGTATAAATCTTTCATTCTGACTACCCATTTGATTGAGGATGAAATGCTATAATGAAATTTTACTCTGTTCTAAATGACTTCTAAAGTCCCTTCCAAAAGTTAGATGTGAACATGGGATCTCAGTAAAATATAATGGAAATAAATACCACATGTAACCTAAAAATATCATTGAGGTAAATTTGAGAGATATGATCCAAAGAACTTGCATCTCGAATAGAAAAAAATGTGCATATTTTGTCAGCCAATCAACAACAACCCAATTCACATTGTTACCTCATGAAGACCATGGTAGTCCCTCCATGAATTCAATTTACACATTATCCAATTTCCACACTAGTAGTGGAAAAGGAGTAAGGATCCCCTATGGTAACTTCCTCTCTACTTTAACCTATTAACATGTCATACATTTAATGGTAAAATCACAATATATCTTTTCATTCCATCACACCAATAATACTCTCAATAGACTTTGTACATCTTTGTACTGCCAGGATAAACTGAAAATGGAGAACTATGAGCTTCACACAAAAAATCGTTCTTCATCTTAGAATCACAAGGCACACAAAACGTATTTACAAATAATAAAATAAAATCATTATAAATGTTAAATTTTGGAAACATAAACATTATAATAAATACTACATTTTTATGTAGCTCATGGTCATCCTCTTATACTTTCCTAACTCTGTCTTCTAATGTTGAATGCACTGAATCCTGAGACAAAACAGACGTATCTTCTACACCAACAAATTCTATACCGGAATTCATCAAATCATTAATCAAGGGTTAATTTTCCAAAAGTATCATGGTTAATGATGCCAGATGTTTTTGACTCAAGGAATCTTCCACTTTGATTGCTTCTACATGATGGTAATTGATCAAGAAATCATAATCTTTTATCAGTTCAAAATATCCTCTATGACTCATGTTTAATTCCTTCTGATTGTATATATAAAGAATAAATTTATGGTTAGTATATATTTGACATTTGACTTTTTATAAATGATGCCTTCAAAATTTCAAAGGAAAAAACACAACTTCTAATTACATACCATGTTTGGGATAATTTAACACATGATTTTTTAGTTTTCATGAAGAATAAACAAATACCTGATCATTCTATATCAGAACCCAACCAAGTCCCTTAAAAGAAGCATCACTGTAGAGGAAAAACTCACCATTATGTGATGGTATGGGAAAAACTGGAGTATTCACCTATCTATTATTCACATCATGAAAACAAACATCACATTCTTCTGTCCCAATAAAATTAACTCCTTTTGTGTTAAATTAGATATTGGGCCAAATAATGTGCATTGTTCTTTTGAAAACATCATTAATAACCTGTTAACCCAATAACAATACTAATCTCTGTAACATTTTAATGTCTTTTCCAGTCATCAACCGCTTTTTTTGTTATAGGATCATCTATTATTCAATTTTTATTAACAGTTTCCCCATGAAAAGAAATATGTTTCCCCAAAAATCACTATTGCTAAATTTTCCATATACATTATTTTGTTTTAGGGATTGTAAACCAACACATAGATGTTTTTTTGGTCTTATTTTCTAGTAGAAAATACCAAGATGTCATTAATAAAAACAACCGAAAATTTATCCATGAACAGATAAAATATTATATTAATAATATTAATGAATATACGATGTGAATTAGTTAACCAAAACAGCATAACAAAAAATTCACAATGCCCATGTCTAGTACGAAAGGTTTTTTTCTAAATATCATCTTTTTTCACCTTCAGCTGAGGGTATCAGGATTTCAAGTCCATATTGGAAAAGTACTGAGATCCCTGGAGCTGATCAAACAAGTAAACGATATGAGGTAAATGATACTTTTCTTTAATAGTGATCATATTCAAATCTCTAAAATCAATACAAAGTCTCATGGAACCATCCTTCTTTTAAAAGAATAATACTGGGGTACCACATGGTGAATTCTAGGAAGTATAATTCCTTTATCAGGAAAATACTACAACCGATTTTTCAATTGAGGATGTTCTATTTGAGCCCTAGGATAAGGTGTTTTGAAATTGTCTTAGCATTAGAAAGTAAGTCAATTTTGAATTCAACTTCTTCATCTGTTATGACACTGGGTAAATCATTAGGAAAAACATTAAGGTATCAATTTACCATAGGAACATCATCAATATAAAATGTTCCCTTGTTTTCAACAATATGACCAAGATAACTTTCATTTCCATATTTCAACAGTTTCTTAGCATGCTAATATGTTATCAATTGTATGGGTTCATTCATGAATAAAGAATAAAACTCATACTAATAAAAAATTATTTAGATCTACATTCAAACATTCCACGATAGACAGAAAGCCAACCCATTCCCTAAATTACATCAAACTCTACTAAGGATAAAACAAAAAAGATTATAGGTAATGTCCTTCCACATACCACAATAGAATGATACATATAATTACTCTTTGGTATAATATTCACCCTCTTGTTTTAACAACAAGTTCTGATCTCAGTGGTTGAGGGTATTTTTTTTATTTACAAAACAAATCTAAGAGATGAATGAATGTGTAGGCCCTGTATATAAATCATTAGAAAATTCAGAGTGAACAAAAATTGTACCTGATACAACTTCATTGGATGGACTGACATCTACTAAGGTAGTCACACAGAATCTCACTACACCTTTATGCTTATAGTCAGGATACTTTTCTTCATTTAGATCTCTCTTTGGGTATGCATTTTCATAATGACCCATCTCACAACATTTAAAACACTTGATAGATTGCTTATTATGATTAGTATTTGGATCATTATCAAAAAAAAATTGGGCCATATGTCCAAACATACCACATATAAAACACTTCCCATTTTTAATAATACATTCCCTAGGGTGCTTCTTGCCACACTTTTCATAAACGAAAAACTAAATTTTCTTACCATTATATTTATTATGTTGATTCTTACCCATTTCATGCCATATTGACCTCTTCATCTCCATTTTCCAAAATGCATGTGATCATCAACAAACTCTATCTCTACCCTCTCATCAAAGCAGACATGTTTCTCATATCATTTAAATTCACAAGAGGCCAACACCATTTGATAACATGGATTTTTTATTGAGTAAGAAGGGTTGTTTATTCTATCATGATCTATAAAAAGATTTAGAGAACAAGCACTAGTCGGGTGAAGTTCGCTTCATACATAGCCACATAATATTCCACCCTTCTCTCTATTTCAAGGAATTTCATATCATTCATATGTCGCACCACCTTAGGAAAATATTTTTCAAGGAAATTTTTTTTAAATTCATCTAATTTTAAGCCATTAAATTCCTATCTATCCTTGATATTCCTTACCATTGACCACCACTGATCAGATTCACCTTCAAAATGATAAATGGGAAGACATAAGTTTTTATTTTCTTAACATCTGATAACATTGTAAATCTTTTCAAGGGAATTAATCTATCCTTCAATTGCTACTGGGTAATAAGTTCAATTGAAAGTAGAAGGGTGTTGTCTCATAAAATGATAAATTGTTGTCTTGTTTCATTGTGGAACCTATAGTTGTATTCATACATGGATTCCACCGACATTTATTTCCTACGTTAGATGAAATATTGTTTTTACCAACTGCTCGGTTGAAATCCCGACCATTCCAGGCTATAGATTCAAAATGATGTTGTTTTGTCGATGCCTCTACTCTTCAACTTCCCATTTTCTTCTGCACACATCCATTCATAAAAAAAATTCATAGATAATGAAACATGTAAATATTTAAATGCTATAACTTTTATAATTTATTATAGAAAAAAAAATCATTTATGTTATTCTTTTATCATTATCCTAACACTAAATGTTATCTAGACTGTCCTCTAATACCAATTATAAGGACCCAACATTTTAACAATACATAATATTCATTTTCATCAATAAATAAATTCTTTTAAATTTATTATATTTTAATATTTATTTATTTATATAATTGGGACATAATAAATTTATAACATTACACATTGTTACAGAGTGGATACCATAAAAACAGTTCCCATTTTTTCAAAATATAAAACATTAAAGCGTAAAACATGATTTCATTGAAAATTATTCAAACCATTAACATGGACTCCTTCTATTTCTTACACATCTTTATGACCTATGAAAATATGTTAAAAAAACAATGGATGAGCACAAAAATTTTAGTGAGGGATTGAAAATAATTAAACAACACATTTTTCCATGAATACTTGTGACGTATGAAAAAATTTTAAAAAGACATACTCGTCACACATATATAAATTCTATGTGAAACATGATATTTTCAACAGATTTTCAAAATAAATATGATCATAAACATAATAATAATGGTATCTTGGGAAATTACTTACATAATCATGTAACCCTCTCGACTACCTTATAATGTGTATCCCTTGCATCTAGCTTACAATTTGTCTAACCATCACAGTTACACTTGGAGTAACCATACGCCGGAACTCCAACATACACATACCCAATGCATTCGTGGAAAATATAGGTCCCCAAATTCATCATAAAAATTTCCCAATATCTAGAACATAAAAACACATCATGAATAATTTCATAAAATTACTTCCATTGAAATTTTATAAAACATTATTTTAGGAGGAATTTAAAATAAAATCCCCTTATAAAGTTCATATAATTCTAGTGAGATGAAATTCAGTTGATGGAATATGTATATAAACTATCAATACATATTAATAAACATAATATAAACATAATTGGTCACACAAATATTTTTAATAAAACACAAATAATGAAGTAGAATGTTATCATAATGAATGGAAATATGATTATAAATTCCCTTACATCGAGATTGTCTTATATAAAAGATGTTTAAAAATCCTGTATAATATTTAAATGTGTTTTATTGATGTCTTTCATAAAATTATTATTCATTAAATTCCAAAAATGATCATTTCATTACATCATTTCACCCTTGAATTGTTACTATTTTGTTCCTTGCACTTTTTTGGTGAGTTCTTTTCTGGATTTCCGTGAGTGTTTCGTGATGGTAGTTCTTTTCGAATGGACGTGAAACTCAAAAATTGTAATGGATTAGTACTTAAATATTTCTAGAAACATAAATTATACCATTTACCATTTTTAATTATTACATGAGGATGATTCCTAAGTTAAAATATTAATGTTTTTCGTTTAGATCATTTAGTGGTTCTTTAATAATAACAAGCTAATTTTATTTATAAATTAAAACAATATGTAAAAAAAGAATTAAAGAATATTGAATGAGACATAATAAATATATTATAACCTACTTTAACCATCAAAATGGTTTCTTGACCAGCCTTCAAGGAATTATATCATATTGAAATCACACTATCCACGATGACTGTAATTCAACACATCATAGACAATAATTTTAATTACTTTAATAAGTGTGGGAGGAGTAGAAGATTGATTGAGATTTTTCAATGAACATGAGAACATAAAAAATATACAAGACGTTGTATCATTCATTAATTTGGGATAAGAGTAGGTGATGAAAGAAAAAAAATCAATGTAAATCAATATAAAAGAAAATTTAAGAAATCCCTTATGAGATTTTGGTAGATTAACGATGTCAATTAAAATTTTATAAATTAGTTTAATGAAAGAAAGGGGTAACTCGTCAATCTTCAACATTATTGGTAGAGAGGGGGATATTGAATAAAATATCCCAACATATTCCAATTGTAATGAAAAAAGAATAACATAAAATTAATAGAATGAATGAAATAAAAGAGGATTTTTAACTCTTGATATCTTCTCATTGAGATCCTTCATATGGCCCTTGGTTTGGGCCTTTTGGTTATACCAGATGCCCTGGGATTTTTGCAAGAGCCTTAGGATATTTATTGGGAAGAACATAGGTGAGGATTAAGTATTGATAGGAGTGGGTGTAAGAGGGGAATGATGGTGGTAATTATAGTGGAGGAGAGAAGGTTTTTTCAATATTTTAACAATTATTATAGTATTGTTGCTCAAGAAAATGAATAATATTAAATAATTTGATCCCAAATAGTAATAACAGTATGTCATTTCTAACTAAGTAGCCTTAAATCAATTATTTTTTCATATAAAGTGTATTTTATGACAATTTTTATATATGGTGTTTTACTGTATTTCACTATTCATAAAAATTTAATGAATTTCGGAAAATCCCAAAAATGCACCCTTAGCATTTCACAACGTGTATAAAAAATGAACACCAAGGTTTGAGAATAGTTATCTAAATATTATTAATTTAAATTTTAAATTAAATCATATTAATTGAAAATTTAATAATTTTAAAACAGTAACTGCTTTTATATCACATTGAGAATTTAACCAAGATGTTATTATCGTAGAGCCCCATGAAAATAATATAATAACACAAATTACTATTCATCAAGGTTATATTACAATTCATATTACTATTCAAAAGGGTATTTAACTATTCACCAAAAAACATGTTGGTTCCATTAGACTCCAAATGACATACAAAACACAATTGTAGAATGCAATTTTTCAAAATTCAAAACATATAAGTGAAAAAACAACTAATGGCTAGTTATAAATAACTACATAAATTTAAGTTTCATGCATTTCCATTTTGTTATTAAAAAACATTGGGTGTTAAATTATCCCCACCTTTTAAAATTTGAATCGCCGTAATTTGATATACTTATTAAAAAAGTTAGGATTCTATTCTCTCATATCATTTTCATACTCCCATGTTGTTTCGTCAACCATGTGTTTTCATCACTAAAACATTACCTGGTGAAATACCATATTCTGAAATACTTTTTCCCATTGATCTAGGAACTAAACTGGATTGTCTACACAAGAAAAGTTATCTTCCAGCTGAACTAATTCATGGCTCATGAAATGTGATGAATCTGATATATACTTCATTAACATCGAATCATGAAACACATTGTGTACCTGAGACAAAATTGGAGCCAAATATACTTGGTATGCCACTAGTCAAAAATTATATTTGATTTCAAATGAATCAATGAATCATGTACTTATCTTTTCATTCATAATAAAATACATCACACTTTTCCAATTAGAGATTTTAAGGAAAACATGGTCACCTACCTCCATAGAGAAGTATTTTCATTTATTAATTGCATAAAGTTTATACATACTATGAGTTTTCCTCATGTGTTTCTGGATCATCTTCACATTCATAGCCTCTTCCTCTACTAATTCGGGCCCCATGAACATTCATTCCACAACATCATCCCAAAATGTTGGAGTCTGACACCACATTACATAAAATGCCAAAAAAGGTTCCATATTTATTCTAAAATGAAAACTATTATTATAAGAAAACATGACTAAAGATTGTTGTTGATCCAAACATCCCCAGTATTATATTGAATGAGATTGATGCATATCCCTTCATGTGTGATTTGTTCATTCTGATTGACCATCTGAAAGAAGATGAAATATTGTTATAAAATTTAACTTTTTGCTCAATGACTTATGATGTCCCTTAAAAAAGATAGAAGTGATCATGGGATCCCAGTCAGATATATTGGAAATAAAAAATCCATATAACCTAAAAATATCATTGAGGTTCATTTGAGAAATATGATCCAAATACATTGTATCTCGAATCGAAATAAAATGATTAGATTATGTCGGACGATGAACAATAACCCAAATCACATTGCTACCTAGAGAAGTCATTGGTAGTCCTTCCACGAATTCCAGGGATACATTCTCCCATTTCCACTCTCGAACAATCAAAGGCTGAAGAATCCCCTTTGGTATCTACGAATTTACTTTAACCTTTTGACATGTCAGAAATTTTATGGTAAAATCAGAAATCTCTCTTTTCATTCCATCACACCAATAATACCCCGGAAAGTCACTGTACATATTTGTACTACTAGGATGAATTCAAAATGGAGATCTGTGAGCTGCACACAATAATTAATTCATCAACTGATAATCAAAAGGAAGACACACCATTTTTCCAAATCTTAAAACACATTCTTTATCAAGGATAAATTCTGGAAACATACCCATTTTGATAAATTCTTCCCTTTTCTATTTCTCATTGTATTCCTTCTACAATTACATAATTCTTTCTAATAATGATTACTGCACTGAAACTAGAGAAAAAAAGAGGTATTTCATGCACCAAAAACTTATAAGCCAAAATTAATTTAATAATTAATAAAGGATTCATTTTACATACATAATATGATTAATGTTGCTCATGTTTTCGGCTCAAGGCATCTTACACGTTGTTTGATTATTTGAGATGGTAATTGATCATGAAATCAAAATCTTTTATCAGTTCAAAGCATCTTATCTTCCTCATTTTTAATTATTTCTAAGTGAATATGTACTTCAGACATTTATGGTCGATATGTATTTTACATTTTCCTCTATATAAATGATGCCTCCAAATTTTCAATGCAAAACAACACAGCTGCCAATTCCCAATCTTGTGTGGGATAATTTAACTCATTTGGTTTTAGTTATCTTGAAGAATAATAAATTACCCAATCATTCTCTATCAAAACACCACCATGTTCCTTCAATGAAGCATTATTGTAGAAGACAAACTCACCATTTTGGGATGGCAATGCCAAAAATGGGGCAGTCACCAATCTCTTTTCAGTTCTAGAAAACAAAAATAACATTTTTCTGGCCGAATAAGTTTAACCCATTTTTATGTAAAATTATTCATCAGACTAGATAACCATGAAAATTTTATAACAAAACATCAGTAATAACCCACAAATCCTTGAAATCTACAAATCTCTGTAATATTTATATCTCTTGTAAATTCATTAACCACTTTGTTTAGAAGGATCAACATTAATTCCATTCTTATTTACAATTTTACAAATAAATGAAATTTATTACTCTCACAAGTCACATTTTTTGAATACTCCATATAGTTTCATTTCATTTAGGTTTTTTTAAACAACCCTTACATGTTTTTAATGAAATTTTTTACTCATAGAAAATTCCAGGATGTATTCAATAAACACAACCACAAAATTATCCATGAACTCATGAAATATTATTTCCATAATATTCATGAATAATATTTGATCATTAGATTACCAAAATGACATAACAAAAAAATTTATAATTACTATATCTGGTATGAAAGGCTATTTTTGGTATGCCATCCTCCATCACCTTTAACTGATGGTATCCGGATCAGAAGTCACTCTTTGAAATGTAATAATGTCATTGGAGTTGATCAAACTAGCAATCAATTTGAGGTGACAGAAACTTGTTTTTAACAGAGATGTTATTCAAATATCTATAACAAATGCAAGGTCTAATGAAACAATCAATGTTTTTAAAAAATAAAATAGCATCACCCCATTGTGATGTGATAGGGCGAGTAAAGCCTTCATCATGAAAATACTACAGCTTATTATTCAATTTAAAATTCATATTTGAGTCGTAAGATATGAAGTATTTGAAAATGCCTTTCCATAAAGAACTAAGTCAGTTTTGAATTTGACTTCTCGATCAGGTATGACACCAGGTAACTCGTTTAAAAAAACATCAAGGTATTCATTTACCACATACTCATCATCAATCAGAATAGTCCCCTTATTTTTAAAACTATAAGAAAGATAAATGTAATTTCCATAGTTCCATAGTTACGTAGATTCATAATATGCTATCTATTGTTTGGGTTCATTCTCAAATAAAAAATAAAAAATTATAAAAAACAACTTTATTAGCTCTACAATCAATCTTAGCACGATAAATAGAATGACAATCCATTCTTAGAATAACATAAAACTTGACTATGGGTAAAACAACATGGTTTGTAGGAAATATAGTTCCACATTAAACAATAAAAATATTCTTATAATTTCTATTTTCTATAATATTTCCCCTTGGGGTTTTAACAGCAAATTCTGGTCTCATTAGTTAAGGAGGAATTTCAAATTTACTAGAAAATTTATTAGAGATGATGGAATGTGTAGACCCCATATCAAACAAAAAATTAGAAAAATATTAGTGAAAAAAATACCTAATACAACATCATTGGATGGCCCAACATCTGCTGACATAGTTTCAAAGGATCTCTCTACACATTTTTGCTTATATTCCAAATTCATTGCATCATTTGATCTCTCTTTGGGCATGCATTTTCATAGTGACCCATCTCACAGCATTTAGAAAATATTATAGTTTTCTTATCATAATAAGTCTTTGGATAATTTTCATTATAATCTTAGTCCATATGTCCAAACAAAACACATTATGTAAACATCCCAATTTTTCTATGTCATTCCCCTAGGTGTTTCATGAAACACTTTTCACTTACTTGAAGCTGATTTTTCTTACAATAAGATTTATTTTGTCGATTCATACCCATTATTTTCCATCTAGACCACTTCTTCTCCTTATTTACAAAATTCATGTGATCATTAGAAAACTCTTTCTCTACCTTCTCAAGACATCAGATAGCATTCTCATAACATTTGAATTCAAAGGAGGCCAAAGCCCATATATACCTTGGATTCAATCATGAGTAAAAACAGTTTATATTGTTATCAAGATCCCAAATAATATTTGGAGCATGCCTTTCTAGTTGGGTGATGTTCACTTCATACACAACCACGAACTCATCCTACTTTTTCTTCAATTCATGTAATAAGTTCTCCATCTTATGTCTCACCACCATAGTAAAAATATTCCTCAAGGAAAAGACATCGAAATTAATCACAATATAAAGCATCACAATTCTCTAAATCCCTAATATTATTTACCATTAACCACCACTAATTAGCTTAACCTTAAAAATGATAATATAAAATACTTACCTTTTCCTAGTCTGAACTTCTCATAACATTGAATATCGTTTCATGTGCTTTTATCCATCCTTCAGCCGGAATTGGGTTAGAATATACATTAAACGTAAGAGGGTATTTTATCATAAAATGTTCAACTATTTTCATGCTTCGTTGTTGTACCTCTATTTTTTCTATTTCATGGATGAAACCACCATTTATTTCATGCATTAACTAAGCCATTACGTTTACAATATTCTTGGTTCCAATCCATAGCATTCTGAGCTGTAGATTCAAAAGGATTTTATTTTTTCAATGCCTCTCCACTTCAGCTTCCCTGTCTCTTATGTGGAAATCCATTTTGAAAAAAAATCATAGATGATGAATCATGGAAATAATAAAATAAAATATCATTTAAAATTAATCATAGAGAAAAAATCATTTATGGTATTCTTTTACCATCATACAAACACCTAAATTTATCTAATCAATCATCTGATACAAATGATAAAAAAACCAGCCTTATTACATTACATAATCTTGATTTTAATCATGAAATAACATCCTTTAACATTTAGAATCATTTAATGTATATATCATTATAGAATTGGGAAATAATAAATCCATAACATTACATATTTTTACCGAGTGGATACTATAAAAATAGTTTCAATTTTTTCAAAATATAAAACAATATAGCTTAAACATGATTTCTTTGACAATTGTTCAAACATTTAACATGGCTTCCTTCTTTGTATTACACACCCTTATAACTTGAAAAACCTTTAAACACCTGAGATGAGAAAAAAATCTTATTAATGGATGTAAATTATGTAAATGTCATATTAGTCCATGAAAACATGTAACATGTTAATACTTTTTGTAAAGACATACTTTTTAAAAAAATATACTTATGTTGTGAAATATGAGATTAGAAAAATATTTTCACAATACATAAGAACATAAATATAACAATAATTATATTTTTTGGAATTACATACAAAATCTTGTAACCCTCTCACCTACCGAAATATTTGCAACTCTCGTTACTACCTTACAATTTTGGTAACTATCGTCGTTACACTTGTAGTAACCATACGAACGATCAACAACATACACATACCCAATAAAATAGAGCTAAATATAGGTACTAAACTTCATCATGAACCATTCACATGATCCATAACATTATCATACAACATGAATAATGGAATAAAAACATTTCCTTTGAAATTTCATGAAATAGAAATTTTAGCGGATTTTTAAAGAAAATCCCCATTTAAGTATAATATAATTCATGTGAGAATGAATTGAGTTGATGAAATATTTATATCAATGGTCAATAAATATAAATCAACAAAATTTAAAAATATTTTTTCACACAAAAATATTTAATAAAACACAAATAACGAATTAGAATGTTAACCCAATGAAAGAAAATCTTGTTAATTATCCACTTACATTGAGATTTTCTTACATAAAACATGTTAAAACCACCTAAATAACAGTTAAAAGAGTGTTAGTAATATCTTAAAGAAACATTTCTATCTTTATAATACCTTATATTATCATTTCGTTACATAATTTCACCCTTTAATTGTTACTATATTGTTCCCTGTAGTATTTTTGTGTGATTTACTTACATTATTTCTATGATTGGTTCAGCATGGCTGTTCTTGCTGATTGAGAGTGAAACTCAAAATTGTAATGTTGTAGTATTTACATATTTCTATTACAATAAATTATACCACTTATAATTTTTAATTATTACATTAGGATTATTCTTAAGATAAAACATCAATGATGTTTGTTTAAATCATTTTAGTGGTTCTTTGATAATAACGACCCCATTTTGTTTTATAAATAAAACCAATGTGAAAAAAAAATAATTCCAAAACATTGAATGAGAAATAATAAAAATATTATAACCAGGTTCAACCATAAAAATGTTTTCATGTCCAGCCTTGAAGTAATTATATCATATTGAAATTGCATCGTCGATGATGTCGGTAATTCGACAAATCATGGACAATGATTTTAATTCATTGAATAATTGGGGGAGGAGAAAAAGATGTATGAGGAATTTTCCATGAATATTTGAAAATATTAAATATATAACATTCTGGTGCTTTCATTCATATTGGATAACAGTTGTTGAGTAAAGAAGATGAAATAGAAGGAAATCAAAATAAAAGGAAATTTATGAAATCCCTTAAGAAAACTCAGCAGCATATCATCATCACATAAAATTTCATAAAATAGATTGATGAGAGAAAAAAGGATCTCATAAATATAACATAATATAGGATTTAAGGGGGATATTAACTGATATATCCCAACATAAGCCAATGGGAATGAAAAATAATATCTTAAAATGAATGAAAATAAAGAAAATAAAAGAGGATGTTTAACTCTTGATCTCTTCTCCTTGAGATCCTTCTTAAGGCCTTTGGTGTGTACCTTTTGGTGAGACCAAAAACACTTGGATGTGGGTAAGAGCCTTGTAAGGATTATTGAGAAGAGCATAGGTAAGGATAAATTCTTGAGAGATGTGGGAGGAAGAGGAGAATGAGGGTGGTATTTATGGTGGAGGAGAGGGGGTATTTTTCATTATTTTAATCATTATTATAATATTTTTGCTCAAGACAATGAATAATCATAATTAATGTGAACCAAAATATTAATAATGGCATTTTATGTCGAACTATGTGTCCATACCTAACTTAAGAGGTCATAAATAGATTATTTTATTGATAATTTTAATATAAAAAATTTTATTGTATTTCACTATTCCTCGAAAATTCATTAATTTTTGAAAAATCCCAAAAATTCACCCTTAAAATTTTTTAACATGTAGAATTAAAAAATGAAAACGATTTTTTGAAAATAATTTTCTAAATATTATTAATTTAAATTTTAAATTAATTAATACTTCATTCAATAATTAATAATTTACAAACAATAACTTCTTATGTATCACATTAAAAAATTAACCAAGATGTCATTATCGTAAAGCCTTACGAAAATAAAATAATATCACATTTTACTATTCATTAATGTCTTATTACTATTCATATTACCATCCATAAGGGTATGTTACTATTCACCAATAAAACATATTGGTCCCATTAGACTACAAATGAAATAATAATCATTATTGTAGATAACTGTTTTTCAAAATTCAAAACAAAATAGTGGAAAAATTATTTTTAAATGATACTTATAAATATCTACTTAAATCAATGATTCATGAATTTCTATTTTTTTAATAATTTGGGTGTTACATTATCCCCATATTATGAAAATTACATACTCACAATTTTATTTACATATTAAACTAGGGATGGTACATTTATCTCCTAGCATTTTCAGACACCCATGTGGCTTCCTCTACCATGTGGTTTCTCCCAAAATCCTATACCTAGTATATTACCTTATTCATCAATAATTGTTTCCTTCTATGAAGTATATGAACTGGTTTCTCATCATAAGAACGACTCTCTTCCTGGTGAACTGATTTTGGTCCCATGAAAAGTGATGAATCTGGCACATACGCCTTTAACATTAAAACATGAAAAACATTGTGTACCTAATACAAACATGGAGGAAAACCTACTCAGTATGACTATGGTGAAACATTCACTTTGATTTTAAAAGGACTGATGAACCATGTACTTATCTTTTGTTTCTTACCAAGACACATAAAACTTTTTACAGTGATAGATTTTAAGGAAAATATGGTCACCTACATGAATGATAAGACATTTCATATATTATATGCATAACATTTATTCCTACCATGATCTGTCCTCATGTGGTGCTAGATCATCTTCACTTTCTCAGCTAGTTCCACTACTATTTCTGGACCCATCAAAATACATTCACTGACTTCATCCAAAAAGTTTCGAGTCTAACACTACATTCAAAACATTGTCTTAAATGATTCCATCCGTATATTGAAATGAAAACTATTAATATAAGAAAACTTGAAAAAAAAATGATGTTGATCCCAACTTCCCAAGTAGTTCATTAAACCTAATCAAATCATTTCATCTAGTGACGGAATCATTTTTTCTGATTGCCCATATAAATGAGGATGAAAAGAAGTTCTGAGATTTATCTATGTGCCCAATGATTTCTGAAGTCCTTTCCAAAAGATAAAAGTGAACCTGTGATCTAGGTCAGATACAATAGAAAGGGGAACTCCATCTAACCTAAGAATCTATAGGAGGTACAATTGAGAAAGCTGGTCCAAAGACATTATATATCGAATAGAAAAAAATGTGTACATTTTGTCATCCGATCAACAATAACCCAAATCGCATTATTACCTCGAGATTTCCTTGGTACTCCCTCTATGAATTCAATGGATAAATTCTCACATTTCCTCTCTTAGACTAGATAAGGATAAATTATCTACTTTGGTAACTGATGCTCAACTTTATCCTATAGACATGTTAGACATTTCATTGAAAAATCAGTAATACCTCTTTTCATTCCATACCTACAATAATACTTCTGAAGGTCTTTATATATCTTCATACTACAAGGATGAACTAAAAATGGGGAACTATGGGCATCACACAACAAATAATTCTTCAATTGATAATCCTAATGCACACACGTCATTTTTTAAAATCATAAAACAAAATCATTATCAAGTCTAAATTCTAGAAACATACCCATTTTAACAAATTCTACCTTTTTATATAGCTCATGGAATTGCTTCTGCACTTTCTTAATTCTATCTGATCACGATGACTACACTAAATCCAGAGTGAAAAGATATTTATTTCTAGTACTATCATCTTTTTAGCCAAAATTCTTCAAATCATGTATCACATGATCATTTTATAAACGTAACATGGTTAATGATGCATAATGGTGTCAAATTAATGAATCTTCCACTTTGTTTGATTATCTGATATGGTAATTGATCATGAAATCATAATCTGTTAAATTTTCAAGCCATCATCTCTACCCCATGTTTATTTCCTTCTTAGTTAATATAGACTTCAGAATTTTATGGTTAGTATATATTTTACATTTAGATCCATATAAATGATTCCTGAAGATTTTTAATGAAAAAAACATAGCATCCAATTCCTAATATTGTGTGGGATAAATTAACTCATGATTTTTTAGTTGTCTTGAATCATAAGAAGTTACCTAACCACTATACATCAAAACACAACCATGTAACTACAAAGAAACATCACTATATATGATAAAATCACCATTTTTGGAAAGGAAGGATGAAACTAGAGCATTCAACTATGTCATTTTATATTCCTGAAAACAAACATCACATTTTTATGTCCATAAAAAATTAACCCCTTTTCGTGTTAAATTAGTTATCAGTCTAGATAAATATAAAATGTTCTTCATAAAATGTCTGCAATAACCTACTAATCCATGAAAACTGCGAATCCCTGTTACATTTGAAGGTATTTAAAATTCAGTAACTACATTTGTTTTGAAAATATCATCTGTTATACCATCCATATTTACAATGTTCCAAATAAATGAAATCAGTTGCAACAAAAAATTAAATTTTCATAATTTTCTATACAGTTTCTTTTCTTATAGGTTTTTTTAAAACAACCGTTAGATGTTTTTCATGCACTTCTTAACTCTTATAAAATTCTAGGATTTCATAAATAATCACAAACAAAAACTTATGCATGAACTCATAAAATATTTTAATCATAAGAATCATGAATACATCAGGTGCATTAGGCAACCCAAATGAAAAAAAAAATTTAATGCCAAAATCTAGTATGAAAGGCATTTTTTGTTATGTCATCATCCTTCACCTTCACCTAATGGTATCTTGATCTCAAGTCAATCTTGGAAAAGTATTGAGCTCCCTGAAAAGGATAAAACAAGTAATCGATTTGAGGTAATAAATACTTGTTTTTAATATTGATGTTACTAAAAGAACTTTAATCAATGAAAAGTATCATGAAACTATATTTATTTTTAATGAATAAAACAAGATCACTACATGGTAAAGTGAAAGGGTGAATAAATCCTTTATAAAAAAAATCATCCAACACATTTTTCAATTAAAAAAAGTCTATTTGAGAAATACAATATGGGGGTTTTGAAATTATCATAACATCAGAAACTAAGTTTTAAATTTGACTTCTTGATTGAGTATAAAACTAGGTAACTCATCAAGAAAAAAAACAAGGTATTCATTTTCCATAGGCACGTCATCAATCAAAACAGTTCCCTTGTATTCAACAATATAAGAAAGTTAAATTTCATTTCCATCTTTAAACAATTTCTTAGGTTCTTGATATGTTATAAATTGTATGGGTTCATTCTTGTGTTCAAAATTAAACACATTCTGAAAAAAAAGTTCTTTAGATCTACAGTCAATCTGAGCATGATAAACAGAAAGCCAATCCCTTCCTAGAATAACATCAAACTCGATTAAGGGTAAAACAAAAACACTTATAGGTAATGTTTTTCCACTTACCATAGAAGAAATTTTCTTATATTTTCCCTTTAATATAATATTTCTCCCTTCTGTTTTAACAAAAATTTCTGATATCATTGGTTGAGGGGATCTTTCAAATTTATGAGAAAATTATTCCGATATGAAGGAATCTGTAGACCCTATATCAAAAAAAAGATTAGCAAAATCTGATTGAACAAGCAATTTACCGGATACAACTTCATTATATGGCTTAAAATCTTCTGATGTAGTCACAAAGGATCTTACTACCCCATTATTCTTATATTTCATCTTCTTTGCATTATATGGATCTCTCCTTGGGTAGTCATTTTCATAGTGACCCATCTAACCACATTTAAAACACTTTATTGTTTTCTTATCAGGATTACCCATTGGATCATTTAAATTACAATCTCGGGCCATTTGTCCAAACTTACCACATTTAAAACAATTACTTGTTTTGCTAAGACATTCTCCTAGGTTCCCCTTGCAACACTTTTAACAAACTGAAAACTCGTTTTTCATACCATCAGTTTTCTTTTCTTGATTCATACCCATTGTTTTCCTTCTAGACCACTTCTTCTCCTTGTTTCCAAAATGCACATGATCATAAGAAAACTTAATCTCTACCATCTCAGTACATCAGATAAGTTTCTCATAACTTTTGAATTCATGGGATGCCAACGCCCTTTGATACCTTGGCTTCAGTCATGAGTAAAAGTAGTTTATTTTTCTATCATGATCCAGAATAAAATATGAAGCATACCTCCCTAGTCAGGTGAATATTGCTTTACACACAGCCACTGAATCATCCTCCTTTTTCTTCAATTCAAGGATTTGTTTTCCATCCTATGTTTCACCACCTTAGGAAAATATTTTTCAAGAAAAATACATTTAAATTCATCCTATTATAAAGCATAAAAATATTATCTATCACTAATATTCCACCCCATTTACCACCAATGATCATATTGACCATAAAAACAATTAATGGAAGGAATTATCTTTTGATATTCTGAAAATACCATAACATCTAATATCTTCTCAAGGGATTCAATCCATCCTTTATCCTTTACTGGGTTAGAATATACATTAAATGATAGAGGGTATTTTCTCATAAAATGTTCCACTATTGTCATGTTCTTTTGTGGAACCTCTATTTGTTCTATTTCATGGATCCCACCATTATTTTATTTCTTATTTAGCTAAGCCATTACTGTCAGAAACTGCTTGGTTCCAATATCTACCATTCTGGGATGTAGATTCGGAAGGATATCATTCTTTCAGTGCCTCTCTTCTTTTGATACCCTGTTTATTCTATGGAAAACCAATATGAGCAAACATATTTCATATGAAGAAACATGGTTATCTATAAATTCGTTTACATTTCAAATTAACCCCAGTGAAAAAATCAGTTATGGTATTCTTTTAATGTCATCTTATCCCCTAATGTTATCTAAACCATCCTCTAATACCAACTATAAGGATACAAACTTATTACATTAGAAAATAATGATTTTAGTAAAGAAATAACTTCCTTTTTCATTGAAGATCTTTTCATGTTTAGAGCTTTAGATAATTGGTATATAATAAATTGATAAGATTACAAATTTTTACAGTGTGGATATTGTAATATAGTTTCAATTTTTCTAAAAATATAAAACATTAAAGCATAAAACATGATTTCATTGAAATTTCATCAAACATTTAACTTGGAATACTTATTTTTAACAAACATTCTTATGACCTATGAGAATCAATTAAAAAAACATTATATGAGAACTAAAAGCTCATTAAGGGATGAAAAAGAAGGAAAGATCACATTACTCAATGAATACTTTTAACTTATGAAAACATTTTCAAATGACACACTCATCCCACATATATACTTACTTTCTGAAACTATGATCATTACACAATATTTATATAGTATATATGAACATAAATATAACAATAAACATATCTTGGTTCATTACATACATAATCTTGTAACCCTTTCAGCTACCTTATTATTTGTAACCCTCACGACTACCTTATAGTATGAGTAACCATCATAGTTACACTTGGAGTAACCATATGGAAGACCTCTTTCATACTCATAACCAATGAATTAGTTTTAAATATTGGTCCCAGCCTTGATCATAATCATTTCCCAAGATTCTGATCATAAACATACAACATAAATAATTGCATAAAAACTTTTCCTTTGAAATTTCGTAAAACATAATTTTAAAAGAGGATTTAAATTGAAAAGCCCCTAATAAATGTCACATTATTATATTTATAATGAATTTAGTGGTTGGAATATGTATATACACTATATATAATTATAAATCAACATAATAAAAACATAATTCATCAAACAAACATTTTTAATAAAACAAAAATAACTATGTTGAAGGTTATCCCAATGAATGGAAATCGTGAAAAAATTCCCTTACCTCAGGATTTTCTTACGTAAAAAAATGTTTAAACATACTATATAATGGTAATAAAAGTGTTATTAATATTTTAATAAATATTTAAAAACCCTTATATGAAACTTTCATTACGTCATTTTACACATTAATTATTATTATCTTGTTTTTATGGATGTTTTTGGGTGAGTTCAATACATGATTTCCAATATTGATTCATGATGGTGGTTCATGTTGATTGGATGTGAAAATAAAAAATTGTATTGAATTAGAATTTAAATATTTTGAGAACCATAATTTATACCATTTATCATTTTGAAATCTTTAATGAGGATTATTCATAAGTTATAACATTAATGATGTTCATTTAGATCAATTTAGTAATTCATTGATAATAACAACCTCATTTTGTTTTAGAAATATAAACAATGTATACAAATGAGTTTAAGAAAAATTAATGAGACATAATACTTATATTATAACATGGTTCTACCATAAAAATGGTTTCGTGACCATCCTTGATAAAATTAAATTTAATTGAAATCACATCATCTATGATGTCGGTAATTTGACTCATCAGTGATAATGTTAATAATTACATCAATATGTGGAGGAGGAGAAGAAGATTGATGAGGAATTTTCCATGTACTATTAAAAATCTAGAATATAAAATACTATGGTTCATTTATTCGTCTTGGATAATTTTAGGTGAGGAAAAAAGATGAAAATAAAGAAACTAAAAATAAAATAAAATTAAATAAATCCCTTATGAAAATTCTGCATCCTAACGACATCACTAAAAATTTCATAAAATAGTTGGATGAATGATAGGTAGTTTCGCACCACTCATAAATTATATGTAAATTAATGTGGATATGAAATGAAATATCTGAACATAATCCATAGGGGATGAAAAATAATAAAATAAAAAGAAAGAAAAAAAATAAAATGAAAGAGGATGATTACCTCTAGATCTCTTCTCCTTGGGATCCTTTTTAAGGCCTTTTTTTTCCTTTTGGATAAACTAGATACTCTAGGACGTGGGGAAGAGACATTGGAAGAGTATTGGGTAGAAAATAGGTATGTACCAAGGCTTGAGAGGTGTAGGTGGATGAGGGGAATGATTGTTCTATATAAAGTGGAAGAGTGGGGATATTTTCTATTATTTTAATAATTATTAAAATATTTGAACTCAAGAATATTAATAATCATAACTCATGTGACTCAAAATATTAATAATGGCATACTAGTTTGAAAAAAGTGGCCTTAAATCACTTAGGATGTCATAAATACTTTATTTTACTAATAATTTGAATATATTGTATTTTATCGTATTTCACTATTCATCGAAAAATCAACAATTTCAGAAAAATCCAAAAAATACACCATTTCCATTTCATGACATGAAGAATTCAAAAATCATACCCATTTTATGAAAATAATTTTCTAAATATTATTAATTTAATTTTTAAATTAAATCATACATAATTCAAA
Organism: Viscum album; assembly: GCA_963277665.1. Classification (NCBI taxonomy): domain Eukaryota; kingdom Viridiplantae; phylum Streptophyta; class Magnoliopsida; order Santalales; family Viscaceae; genus Viscum; species Viscum album. The sequence goes on along the minus strand of OY728147.1, from coordinate 1,537,564,131 downwards.
AATGAATTACATAAAAACAATAAATGTTTTTATATCACATTGAAAAATTAAACAAGATATCATTATCTTATAGCATTATGAAAATAAAATAATAACATAATTTAAAATTCCTTAAAGTCATATTACTATTCATATTTCTTTTCATAAGTGTATATTACAGTTCACCAAAAAAACAGGTTGGTTCCATTAGACTCCAAATGACATATTGAAAGCAATTGTTGATGATCGTTTTTCACTGTTCGAAAAATATAAGGGGAAATATTATTTTTTATTCATAGTTATAAATATCTACATAACGCAATGTTTCATGCATTCCCATTTAATTTAAAAAAAACTTTTGGGCATTACACATCCCATGAGACATAACGTAACCAAATGAATTGGAGAACTATCTAGGTGTGCCCATCATAACATGTTTATGAATATGTTCTCAACATTATGAATAATACATAATAAATAAAACATAAGATAACAGTTTCCCATGGAAGGGAATGTGTATCGTAATCAAGTCATAAGATAAAAAATGGGTGTATCATAATAATGAGAATGACTGAATGGATTTAGAATATATATAGACATTAATAATGAAATATAGGAATAAATAATGATACTTTTTTCCAACAAATGTAAAAAAAATTCAATATTGTTTTTATGAATCTTTAGAAATTGGCCACCTTAGTGAATATTTAAGAAAAAATTGTTAACCATTATTTAAAATTGAAACGTAATAATTGATTAGAAAAAATATTATTGAACCCTAATATATTTTCATGTTACTACTTAGTTATTTTATAAAAATAATGATCTACTAAAAAGATTATGGATTACATATGAGATTGGGTAGTAAATCAGGAAATTTTCTTTATTCGATCTTTCGTATCGATAGGTTTAAAACATGTATTTAGCCATTAAAAAGGATGATCTGTTCTGTATGTATGATTTGAGAACATATACGGATAATTTAGACTATTTACACAAAAAAATAAGATGTAAAACAATAAAATTCTAACTTATGGACCTTCTATTTGATTGCGTGCATGACACATGACACAAAATGCATAAGGGAATATAATATCAATTTGATTTATAGTACTATTAATATTTAAAATATATTCTATAAATTCTTGACTCATAGAGTTATCTTATATTAAATTCAATAGTGACAATCTTTAATAGATTGTGTTACACTAAAGGGTGACCTTCCTCAATAGCTTGAATTATAGGCTAGATAGAGTTTCAAAAAAATTTACTATAGAATTAAAATATTATTATTAAATATAATATTATATTTCCTAGTTTTTATATTACTAGTCATAAATAACATTTAATAACTTCATAATATTTATGTTTTAAATAAATATACAATGAATTCATGGGTTATTAATTAATGAGAAATGATTATAAGTACTAGTTGGTCATAAAGAAGATATATTATTATTTGTACACATGCAAATGAGTTTTATCTTAATAAAAAATTTTATATACAGTGATTTTATTATTTTAATGAAATATACATGTTATATATTCATTAATTTTTTTTATATTCATCTAATTTATTTATAATAAGAAGATTAGAACAAACCCAATTTTATATATAAAACCTTGATTTTTTATTAAGTATTATTTACCACCTTTTAAAATCACACCAATTTAAAATTAGAATTCCGAAATATTTAATAATTTATGTTTTTTAAATAAAATAATGTTTTAAATGAATAATTAATATTATTCATTAGGGTGATTTTTTTAATTTCTTGAGAATCGCCATTTTTTTATGAATTGTGAAAAAATACAAAATTTTAGATAAAAACCTCATTTCTTTTAATTAATTATTAATCTTGAACTATTTTTTTGTCACAGTTAGATCAAAAATACAATTTAGTTCATTATAATTAATTTCACATTGAAAATGACTGTAAAAACATAACAAACTTATGAAAATTTTATATTATAACCAATTAATTCATCCATTGAAAATGATCACGAGGGAACCCTAAGTGATTACAATATCTTCCTCCACCCTAGGTGGAAATGTCCAACATGAAGGCCCCACACCTTGGTTGGGGAAGGACCTTCACATCCTCTTATCAAATATCAACACTCTTATTTTTAACCCTTCTAAAATCTTGTATTCATTCACTATTTCAAAAAAAATATTCTTTCTCCCAATGTTCTTGAACTCTTAAATGGGAATCCTCATCGTTGACCATATGAACTGGAAGTCAATTATGATTCATTTTTGTTGAATCTGACTCTAATAGTAGGATTCGGGAAATTTCTTTTATCTTTGTATTTATTTGACCAATTACATTTTCCATTCATGGGGTCTACAGGGGCATGCTACTATGGTACTCATCAGATTCAGGAACATAATGATCTGGTTTTCCTAAAAAAGATATTGTTTTGGGGTGATCGACTTCTTCTCTATCATGCGATAGTTTCTATTTTTTCTTCAATAGTGGGATGTAATACTATCACATGAAACATGATTCTTTGACCATAACAAAATTGTTATTATTTATAAAACTCACATTCCCCTTTCAAAATCTATATATTATCTATATGATGGAAAAACATGATGGTTGGTACATTTTCTCTAATAATATGATTATTTCAAATCGTTACCTAGTTTCACTAAAAATATCTGTAATAGTGGATACCTCTAGACCACTGGTGTAATAAATTTTTATTGGTGTTTGTGCAGATTTTAGGTATAAACAGTCAGTTGTGTTTGAATCATGGTTTGATTAGACCTCTTGGTGCATGAATTTGGGCCATCAGAAAAAAAAATATAGTCAAGAAGTTGAACCTAAATTTTTATGAGGGTTTGCAGACTAGTGTGGAAACTAAATTGTGGACACAATAGGTTAAACAATGCATTGACAATAGGGATTTGATATGTTCTAGTATTATTCATGAATCATAATTAACCTTCTTAATGATATAGGTTCCACCTCTGATCTTGATAGTAGATGATGTGTTTGAAAGATTGAAGTGTGACCTGGGTGTGTGATATCCATCAGAAATGGTGAGAAAATATAATTCAAAGTAAATGGGTGATGGAATTGATTATGTGGTGGTACCACAATAAAATTCATATTCATGTTCATATGGAGGAAGTGACAACCGAATGATCGATACAAATAAGAAGAACATGAGTTCATGGAATGTAATTCCATGTATTGATCTAGGAAATTAATTTGTTGGTTTGGTGAATAAAGAACCAACTATTGAGTAAGGAACATCATAGGTAGTGAAGTTGGATGGGGAATGTGTTCTCGAATATGGGCCCATTGAAGAGAATCTTGGACATAAATTTAGTGAATATTCTAATTTCTTCCATTAAAACAAGATTCATAGTCTGTGGGGGAAGCAATGAAAGAAAGTAAATGAGAATGGGAGGAAGGTTTAATCTCAATTACCACTACCAAAGAAACTATTTTATTCATGAATTCAAAATCCGTCACACGGCAGGGTCAAATAATGTATTAGACTCTCAATGTATGGGTTTTTAGGACACTAAGGTTCAAAATAAATTAATGGGTCATGGATTTGGGTAGTATGTGAATGATTTGAGGGATGAGAGTCATGGAAATGAGTTGTGATTCAATCCTTATGAGGCCCATAAATCCACTATAGAATCATTTAAGGATAAAATTTCAAAAGCAATTTCGAAATTGATTGACATTGAAGGACTCATATATGAACTTCTGAAGGGAAGGCCATGAAATTATTAATCCAATAAAACGAGGAACATGACAACTAGATATGTTATGATCAGAAAGGGTGACATTCAAGACTTCGTGTACTTCAATCAGTGAAACTGTCAATCGTAATGGGTAATTGTTAACAAATATGGTTTTGAAAACAACTATTTAATGTCAAAGGATACAATCGAACAATCTAGAAAATTGATATTGATCTCAGAAGATGTTGTGCCTAAATCAGTTCCATCTGTCAATGTTATATAAGAATAAGACAACAAAAAGATTGAGAGATCTGAAAGGGTTATTCATAATTAGAAGAAATATACCAAGATCAAAAAACAAGACCTGATACTATTTCGAGGCATTAATGGTGGGATGTTTAGTCAGGAGGAGCACATGCAGTCATTGGATAAGATGGCCTATTGTTTCAATGATTTATCCTTGATGTACCTAACATCTAGGTAAATAGTATTTCTTGGAAATTAATCATGATGCCTATTTCTAGAAGGATTAATTTTTATTTTATTGAATCTTTTAATTCCTTTTCAATTTTAACTATGGTTTCTCACATTTCCCTTATATGTGTTTGATAAATTTTAAATTTTAATTTTCAGTTATTCTGTCAGTAAATTCAAACGTCAACAAGATTGATATTAATCCAATTTTTCCCTCTTCTATTAATTTACATTTTAAAATATTTCATAAACCATTGTAATAAAGATGATATATTGTGTCTAATATGAAAAACAATTTTTAAATTTTTTATTGTGAATGTGATTAATATTTATTATAGTTATTAATTAAAAAATAAGCTTAATAAAATACTAAACCTTTAACATAAAGTACCCAATTACCTAACCCTATGTCTAAAACCCAATTTTTGGATATATATAGGCTATAAAAATTACTTTAATTGTGTTTTTATGCTTGGTTTGTTTTTTTGTTAATAATATTTTTACACCTATCTAGTTTAAAAAAATTCCATATGATTCATTTTCCTTCTTTTTAAAGGGTGACCACCTCTACAACATCATCACACATCTCTAAACTCATATTATTGTTCATGATATACCAAAATATATTAACAAAATTCATCCCCTTTATCTATAATCCTTCATTTTGAATGAAATATTTTCAAGGAAGTCGTTTTGTAGAATCCAAAAAAATAATCCATGATTTAGAGGTAATGTATTCTCTCTGTATTTATAGTTTCATTCCATTCTATAGTACCTATACTCTTATTATTATATTCATACATAAAAAATTGTATCCTCATTGTGATGGGATGTTTTGAAGTTATTTTTTTCACCTACACATACACACGTCTTAATTTAATCGGTAAAAGACATATTATTTATGTCTGCGGTGAACTAGTAGATCATGAAATGAGGATTGTTCATTTTTCCCGTAATACTTATCATGGCTGTAATTATGATAGACAATAAGTTTATATATGTTATATATTATATTTATAATAAAATTAATCTACTTTAATTTTTATTTATAAATTATCTTTATGCTTTCCAACTTGTGTAAATACTATAATTTTGATTGATGAATTGTGGACTACCACCCCATCAATGCGATACGACATATTCATTCCAAACATAACACATATAATTGAAATATATAATAATAATATGAAAAATATTTAACATTTATGTGATACCGGATTTAAAATATACATATATATCATTTATCATTCATTATTTTAAAACATAAAATAAATGAATGTATCTTTCATGCATACCTACGACCTACCATCTCCATGAACAGTGAATAATATTTCTAATCTCCAAATATTATAGACTACTATAAATACAAATGTACTGAATATTTAAATAATTTATCCTTTTATTAATTTCTAGATAAGTTGAAATAATGATGTTTGAAATAGTTATAACTAATAACATGTCAAAGCATACTTGATAAAACTAGGAAATTAACACTCAGAATAGTAAATTTTAGAAATATTATCAAAAAATAGTAATAAAGTAGTATAGGTAATTAATATATGATATTATAAACTTGTGTATGGTTCTAGTATAAGTTAATAACATATTTTAAACAACTATAAATGTTGATAAATACCACAAAAAAATGTAAAGGTAAGGGACTCTTATTTTACATTTCTTTTTGTAAGGCATACAACATATAAACCACACACTTCTTTTGAATATTATCTCTAGTGCTATTTTTTTACATTATATAATGAATCATTTCTTTTAATGCTATAAAAACATTCCTTTTTTGGTATTCTGAATTAATTTTATTTGTGTTTTTTGGGACATAATAGGATGTTTAATGATTAATTTCCAAAAAAAAATATATTTAATGATTATCGTTGAAATCTCAGTTATATTAGTGATTATTAACTTTCCCAATAAAAAATTAACTTTTTTGTAATAATTTTTTATTGGAAATTAAGATGAATATCAATATTCAAACAAAATTGATTTTATTATTCCCTAAACAATGTATCCTTTTATATAATGCATTCACCTTGATAGTTATTTGATTAACATTATAATTATTGAAAAGTATGTTTCTTCTATTCTATATAGATACATTTTAATAAGGCACATTGTCTATGAATATGGGACGTTATATAGAATTGTATAACACAAATTTTTCCCAATTATATGTATCCCTTTGATGCTGTGATAGTCTCATGATATGAATCATTTGTCCAATCATATGGGATATTACACTACTTACTGTAAACTATCTTATGAAAGGTCATGACGGTAGAGGAAACATGTACTTAAAAAACATGAAATCCACTAATTATAAATTTCTATAAAAAATATCTATTATTATTCATCCACAAGATTTTATTTCAACATATATATGGATAAATTAAATTTCTTTCATATATTATTCATCTATGATATTTTTCATCAGAATATCTATAGATACATTTTATTCATAGTTTTTTTATTGCATGAGTTACATTTTATTACCACACCATATTGATATTCCTTATCTATTTATTTTAGTGGAATGTGTTATTAGTTATTTATCATTCCATGAATTTTTTTTCATTTAGATTTATTATTAATTATTCTTTACCAACCGTTTGTCAGCATTTGAGCTCACCAGTATTATCATTATCTACGCGAGGTTGTGATGAAAATGTATTTGAATAAGCCTCGAGGGTCACCATTTATTTTATTTTTTTGTTTCATGGTTGAAATTATAGCCTCTCAATGCATAATGGTTATCATGTATGTATTATGGATTTTGAAGACTACTAAATAGAATAGTCAGTTAGGATTTGATTCATTGAAGTCATTCTAATGTAATAAAATAATGCACCATCTTTGGATTTTTTGGGTCCGGGCATTATATTTGGAATTAAATGTAGTATATAAATAACCAAGTACACTAGATTTAGTAATCACTTATTAGGGACAAAAACCCTAAGTTAGACATTGATCATAAGTATACATGAATATCCTATTATTGATTTTATATTAGTGATTATGTGGGTATTTCTAGAAATACATTCTATGATGGATACAATAAGTGGATGTCATCCTAATATATCTATAACTAGGATTAATAACTCTAACAAGGTGTTCTAAGCGTGACTCTCAGTAACCTGGTACATGAAAATGATCCTTAGTATTCACCTAGTCAAAAAAGACTAGGGGATATGCATTGGATATTTCTCATTTTCATTAGATAACATTCTGATAGACTTAAAAGTAATGTTTTTCCTCAAATTATGCAATGTTTTTGATTCTATAATTCAAGATGCATAAATTATGGTTATGTGCTACATAATATTTAGATTTACAAAAATTTCATAATTTTAGGAGCTCATCTAGTATATTATATTTTTTAGAAAGGTTTCCTATAAAAAGTAAAGAGAAATCCAGCAATGTACGTGATCCAGAAAAGGATCATGTCATTTAGGGTCATATATGAACATTTAAAAAGAAAATAGGCTCACAACAATTACCATCGTATGGGGAAATACTATCATGTGACAATGATATGGGTAAATAATTAACCATGTCCTATGACATTAATGGAAATATATATAATAAGATACCATATGAGAACCAAAATATGGAATGAGTCAAAGAAAATGATGAGAAAGAAGGATTCACTGATATGTGATAATGACTTTAAGAAACACAGTGGTTATTGCTTCAAGAAAATATGAATTTATTCTAAGTTGATATAAAAAGGTCGAAATTTTAATGATTACTAGGGTATGAAAAATATTTACAATGTAAAAAGATTCAATTATAATTATATGGTACAATATGAAATTCAATATACCAATATTAAAGTAATATATCCCTAATGATTCTATTTTATAATGATCAAGTAATTATATTGCAATATATGATGAGGAATTATCACTGTCCATATTCAATAATTATGTCATTTGAATATTTTATCAGCAATGTAGTATTTATAAGAATTATGAAATAAAACAGGATTGTAGTATCGTAATTGTTCATTAAGGGTTAGATATCATTTGTTTAATGGTACAATTTTTTTTTAATCTTAATCATTTCGTAAAACACCTGAATGAAGGGAAAACCCTTAAAATGAACCATATGCTAAGATAATGATAAATAAACTATTGATCTGCATAATTAATGACTACCTCAAAAATGATTAATCAATTGTTGACTTGTGGGGTATGGTTACATTAATAGACTGTAAAAAACATCTCAATTAACATAATATATGCAATAACATTTTTCGTACATAGGGGTTAATTCTGAATGAAAATTTCCAATCATGTTTCATGGTGATTCATGTTATTACCATATTTCAAGTGGATACATGATAAATCTGTTCACATTTTTGGGATGTAATAATCTAGCGATACCTCAATTTTATTAATCTCTAATTTTAATTTAATTTTATAAATTCATTGGATCTCCATAAAAATTAAATAGATCACAGTTTTTTTAGATGATTTAACCATTATATAATCATTTAATAATTGGATGATATTTTAGATGTTAATGTTTTACTTCACTATATGATGCATCATGTGATGTTATATTATGTAGAAATAGTTCAATGCATAATAAATGGTAATTATTAGATATATTGAAACATATATTTTCGTATATTCTTATAGTGTAAAATTAGTCCACTACTATAGAAAAAGGGGGTTTGAATAAAATTTTGTCCAATTATCATCATTTTTATGATAACAATGGAATTTATTCACAAAAATGGATTGTGGTTTTCTGGTCTACAAAATTTATATAAACATGATATATATCATTTTGAATAAGAACACGACTATTAGATTTGTCTTCAATATCTATGTACTTATTTCCAACATATGTTCTCTTACTATGGAACCTATATACATGACCATTGGACCTTTTTCTCTATTATTATGAATATGTGTTATTAAAAATAGTTATGATGTTGAATTTTCATCAATATTTTATTTTCAATCAATATACTACTAGGAAGAAGTTTTAATTGTGAGAAAATAATTTAATTACGTTAGAGAGAATATAACACCTCTAAATTTTAAATTAATAACCTTGTATTTTATAGAGTATATAACACATGCACAACAACGCCTATGGGAAAATAATATTAGAATAATTTATAATATATTTACTATTATGAATAGATTCTATATATTCATGAAACATAGAATTATCCTAAATTACACATAAGAGTGAACTTCCTTCATAGCTGGCATTACAAGAAAGAGTGACCTTCCTTACTAGCTTGCGTTACACGAAAGACCACGTTTCACTAAATAACAGTGTATTATAAAATTAATATTATTTAATATGATATGATATTATATAGAAAATATGTTAGACGTTATGAATAGTGTTAAATAAATTATAAATATATATGGATTATATAAATATTAAATGAATGTATGGGTTATCAAATAATTATAAATGCAAATAATAACTAATAAGATAAAAAAATGAATATTATTATTTTTATGATTCTACCAGAGATTTTCCATTATAAATAAAACTAAATACAATTATATAATGATTTTAATTAATTATATGTTTTTATTCAATAATTTATTTTTAAATTTATTCCAATTTAATTTTATAAACATACGATATGAATAAAAATCCAATTTTACACATAAAAAAATATTAAATAATTTTTATTTCTTATTAATAGAAATTATAGTTAAAACATGAATTATGAGAAATTTATGAATTAAATTTGATAAAATATACTCAATTTTATTAGTTCATAATGTCAAAATTATGTTGGGGTTATATTTTGGTATTTTTTTGTGAAAACCCATTTTTTGATGAATAGAAAAAAAAATATGTATTTTTAGTTCAATGGTTCCATTTTGATTAAATAATTACTATTGTCAAATTATATATTGAAATTTTTTAAGGTCACATTAGGTAAATAATTCAACTATTGATAAAATCAAGTACATTATAATCAATTTCTCTTCGAAATTTTTTATAAAAACAAAACAATCATTTGATCATTTTCTATTAAAATCAGTTAATTTATCAATATATGAAATTTAATTAGTTTTAATTTTTCCCCTTCTAGAAATTGAATTTATAAAAGTGGAAATATATCATTTTAATAATTTTTGTATTTATATTATAATATTATAAAATTTATTTTAGACCAAAATTATATGTGAAAGTGAATAATATTAATTATAATGATTATGGAAACATTTATCTTAATAATGGAGTAAACATTTAACATAGGGGAACAAATGACCCATCCATATATCAAAAGAAAAAATCAATGGAAATATTTTGATTATAAAACATCAATTATTGAGTGTTTATTATGACATTTTTTAGGTAATAACATGTGTACACCTAACTAGTTATCAAAAATTCCTTTTGAGTCATTTTCACTGTCTCAAAAATTCCACCACCTATACCCCTTATTCACACCTTTAAAACCACTTATTTTTGAAAAAACAGACATTCCAAATAGCTTCCTGAAGTCCCTCCACTAGACCTAGAATCCTCCCATTTGGAATAAATAAAAGACTCGGAATTTCTGTTGAAATTTTTTTCTTAAATACATCGGAATTTTTGGAGTCCGTAGTTTCTGAAGGTGCATGATTCTAAGGCCTAGATTTCCCGGAATGATCCTTAGAAGATTTGTTAAACTTAAATTAACGCACATATGCAATTTTCCTTAAAAATTGGAGTAACTCTTAAATGGTTACTCATATCAGAAATCTATGGCCATTGTTGCACTCAGGATGGAATGTTTACCAAAGACGTGACTAAATTTTAGTTGGCGCGGGCCTCCTGTGACAAAACCCTAAAATGGAATAACCATAAATAAAATAATTGAAAAGAGATTTTTTACTTTTAAAATTCTTATAACTAAAAAATGGTAACTCAGACTAAATATCTGAGACCACCGCTGAACATGTGAGGGTATGGTTTCTATATATATATATACTAACCTGGTTAGATGAGAGAAACTAGAGAACGTTAGTTTTTGGCGGTGAATAAAATAATTAGGTGAAAATTATTTTATTGTAAAATTCATAACATTTAAACGGTAACTCAGATTGGAAATCTGAGGGTACCGTTGGGTTTTTTGGGTCGTGTTTTACCTAGGCAGAGCCTATCCTACACTACCGTGTGTCAAAGATGATGTCAATAATTTTCCGACCTTTTTTCGATTACGTTCAGTAAACGTGCGAGCGGTGTTTCATATCTTTTGAACCGGTGCTCAGAATTTAAATCTAAGGACACCGCTGAACTCATAGAACCAATATTCACATATGGGGACCATTACCACAGTTGGGTTTTATCGAGGTTGGAAGTTAATTTTTGGGGGTTTTCTAAATAAATTAAATAAAAATTTGTACAACATATTTTTTTTGGGCGCTTTAATCCTCCAAGGGGTGGTTGGATGTGGGGCCCACCCCTGCATAACCTCTTTTTGGAGGATATTATGTGGTGGGGCCCACAAGAGCTCAAACCCCCCTTAACACCCAATTAAACCTTGTAACACCCAATTTATTGTGGAGCCTCTTCATCTTCCTTCATAAGTATGCCAACACAAATTTATTAATGGATTAATTAATTAATCTAAATTCATTTGAATTCATTTTGAAAATTCATGGAAACCATAAAATAATATCTCATATATTATTTTATGTTGGTTGGTGTTTCTAATTGGTTGAAATTTGAGAGAAGACGTGGGATATTCTTGGTGAATCCCTTCCTCTCCAACGAAGAACGACGTCCTCTCCAATGAAAAATGCACCGTCTCCGATAAAGAATGAGGATGACGCTCGAATCTGGGATCTGTGGCGTGTGACGGGCGCAATATACAATGACGTCTTCAAATTATCTTCCCACGACATTGACCATCTTCACTTGAATCGTGGTAGGGGTATTTGATTATATTATTGTATGGATTATACCATCGTTCCTCATCATTATTTTGGTTCGATGATGGCCAAATAGTATCACCTAATACGGAGGGCGCAAACTGAACAAACATGGCCCGACATCCCTACGTTGGTTCCTATTTGGTTGACGTCAGAGGCAGAACAAGAAGGGAATGGTGCCATCGCACCGTGCCGGAGAAGAACTGCGGTCGGGAGGGCCGCAGTGGATGAAGAAGTGTGTGGTCGTCGTGCCGCGAGGTAGAGCTGAAGGACACAACAAAGTCTGGCCACGACAGAGGAGGCATGGTGCTGTCGCGCCTAGTGGAGAGCAGGAGTATAGCGGCGCCATAGTGTCGTGGTGGAGGAGTGGTGGCGGTTGGCGTGGCCGGCCGCCGTGGAGCTGGACGAGTGGGCCCAGCCGGGGCCCATGTTCCAAAAACAGGTGCAGCGCGCTAGTTCTATTCTATAAACAGGGAGGGCCACGACACCCCCTCCCTCGCGTGGTTGGCCGGGGTGCCATGGTTGGTCGGCCCTCTGCCGGGCTGCCCCCGGCCAGGCCGCCCGTTGATCGGGCCGACCTCGTGTCGGGCCACCCGTCGGGCCTGGCCCTCTCTTCAGGTCATGTTGTCCCCTTGGCTCGGGTTGCTTCCTCTGACCGGGTTGGACCCAAGGACTAGGTCAGACCCCGATTCAGACAAGGTTGGGCCGGGTCAGTCTGACTGGGTCGACCGGACCCTGACCTGCTATGGTTGTTTAATCCTTTTAGCCTGCATCTAGGGCTACGAGTGTCTGATCGACGAACTGTATGCGGCGATGGAATTCATGGAGTGATAAAATTATTTTTTCATACCCCGGTAGAGGTTTGGATGTATTTGGAGTACAGTCAGGTTGGTTTGAGTGTAAAAACCAATAGAGCCACTGGTACATAAATTCTAATAACTCATAGACTTGGGGTCCGATTGACGAACCATCTGTCACGTTGGGTTCCTTATGATCAGACAGAACTACGGGATACATCAACTCATGACTTCTGATAGTTGAAGTATCAACACTTATCTAGAGGAGGACCATCCAGGAATCGAGCGTACTATGTTCGGGAACCCTAGGGCTGGCTGCGACTGTGAAGACATCTGTACTGAAATCCTCTGTGCATTCGACATCAATGACTACTTTACTGGGATCCTCTGTGGGTCCGACTATTCTGACTTCTGTTCTTGGATCCAATTTGGGTCCAACAAAATAGCTGGTCCTTTATCCTTTTTGGGTTCGAGAGCTCAGATGAGAATAGCAGGTTCTATATCATCTGTGGGTCCGACATCTCAGATGAGAATATCATGTCCTGTATCCTGTGTGGGTCTGACAGCTTAGCTGGTCTTGTATCCTATGTGGGTCCAAAAGCTTAGATAAATCAGTGACTACGTCTGATCATATCTATCATTCTACAAATGATGTATACCTGAATAACATGAGTCAGGACATTCAGTCGATATCATCAAGATTATTGACTTTACATCCATTGTGGAATGGGTTATTCTTGGGCTCAATAGTTGGAGCTAGACTGTGATTGGTAACTTAAGTATATGTATGGGAATATACATAAGTATGGTTGGTTGATACCTCATTTTTGTATCTTACTTTGTGTTTTATCCTTATTGTATTTTCTGATACCTTGAGGTTCTGGAGGTCCCTACTGAGTATCGTTATACTCACCCCTGAACGGGCTAGGCCCGCACCTCATTGTGTTGGATTCCGAAATAAGATAGCACTAACCAAGGCAGAGTGTACGAGGAATGGACGGTACCCGTATGTGGGCCTCACGACGAGTCGATACCCAGAGGAGACGGATGGATGTTAGGCACTAAGGAGGCTATATGTACCTACCCTTCAGGTAGGATTTGTGGTGGATGATCCAGGAGATGCTAGACACCTTCCAGTTGCTTCCCTGTTTAGTTGTACCAATTTTTCATTTCCTTGTACTTTACTGTTGGGATTTTTTTTCCGGCCCCTTTACTTTCAACACACTTGTTAAACCTCTTTTACTTATTGTTTGGTTCCTCTTGTTCTCTAGTTGTGCGTGTTTACAATTTTTAATGAAATCCCTTCCCGGTTTTAGGGAGTTACGCCATTGGTGTTAGTTTCCAGCCCCTCGCCTATAAAAGGTGGGTTTTGGGGTAGTCACGAACGAGCCCCGAGGATGGGTCATGACAGAAATTAATTCAATGGAAGTATTTTTTGTATAAAAAAATGATGTTTCTTGATTATGAGGTAACAAATTCTCTTAGGATTTATTTTTCATTTCCATTCTCAACTCACTATATTATTATAATTCTATTTATATATAAAAAACATGTATCCTTAATATAATAGTGTGTTTTTATGTTATTATTTTCAGATTAAAATTCACACACATCAATCTAATGGGTAACGAGAATAATATTTTTGTTTATATGAACTATTACTTCATGAAATGTTGATTATTCATTTTTCCGTTAACATCTATCATGGTTGGAATTTTGTTGGAAGCTATGTTTATATATGTTATATATGACATATATAATTTACTTATTCCACATTAATTTTTATTTCTATGATTTTTTTTCGTTCTATCTTATGTAAATACGATAACATTGTTTGAGGAAATGTGGACTACCTCCCCTCAAAGTGATACGACACATTTATGTTGTACATCGAACATATAATGGTTGGATAGAGTAAACTGATTTAACATATATAACATTGATATGAAAATGTAATTAAAATTTAAATATTTAAAATTTTTCATTCATTATTTTAAAACATCAATAAAGTGAATGTAGTGTCCATGAAAACGTACGACCTACTATCTCTATGAACGACACACATAATTTCTAATTTCAAAATATTATGGAGTAATATAATAAATATATATGAAATATAAAAGATAATATACTCCTCAATTGTAATATATATATAATGAAATCATGATCTATTAAATAGTGACAAAAATAAAAATTTAAGACTTACTCGAGAAATCTAAGAAATTAAAACCATAAAAAGTAAAATTAATGAAAGTCATTAACAAAAAGGAAATAAAATACAATAAGGAATTAATATATGATATGATAAACAATGGTGTGGTACTAGTGTAAGTTATAATATAAATTTAAACTACTATACTAGATGATAAATACCCCACACCCCTGAAATATTATGGTAAGGGGTTCTTATTATAGATTTTTTTCTTAAGGAATAGAACATATAAACCACACAATTCTTTTTTATAGTTTATAGACAATCCATTTTATTAATTATATAATGAATACTTTTCATCCATTGTTTGAAAAAAATTATTTTATGGGTATGATGAATTTAATTTTTCATGTGGTACAGAATATAATTGGATGTTTAATGAATAAATTTTATAAAACATATTCTTGATGATAATAATTGAAACCCCACTTACTTCTGTTATTGTTGAACATATATATATAATAATCACATTATTAAAATCATTCTTCATTTTAAATTATGAATAATATCTTTATTCTCAACCAATGGATAAAATTATTTAACAAACTATATATCATATTACAAACCATGATCGCATTGAATGTTATTTGATTAAGTAGAGAATTATTGATAAATTTGTATCTTCTATTAAGTATGGATACATTTTGATAAGTCATATTTTTCATCAATATAGGAATTTATTTTTATTTAGTCACATATATAGATATCTCGTCAATGCATTGATAGACTCATGGTATGAATCATTTGGCCAATCAGATGGGGTTTTACACGAAATGTTGTAAACCATATTGTGAAATGGTGTGAAAGTAATGGTACCATGTACCTAAGAAACATGGCGTCCAATAATATATAATTTCCATCATATATATTCTGTTAATATTCATCCATGATATTTTTCATGGATATATCTAGGGATTGATTTATATTTCGTTCTATAACTTTTCATCCTTTAGATTTTACTTCAATATTTCTATATATACATTTCATTATTAGTTTATTAAAGACATGACTTTTAGTTTATTACCTTACCATATATTTTTTTTTCATTTGAATGGAATCTATTATCTCATATTTATATTTCCATGTTAATTTATTCTTATTTATTCATTATTGATTCCTCTTTACATAACCTTATTGAGAATATAATATCTCCCTTATTGTGTTTCTTTTCAATAGTCGATGAAGAAGAAGTATTTTAAAATGTATTCAAGGATTTGGTTTATTTTTTATGTATCATTATTTTAATTATGGTTTTCCACTGCATTGTGGGTATCATGTTTGTAATATGGCTTTCGATGACTACTAAAATGAATGGCCCTTTTGTATCTTATTCCTTATAATCATTACAATATAATAAAATAGTGAACCCGCTCTGAGATTCTAGGTTCAAGCCATTAAAAATAACCATTACATTGGTGTAAAGATATATGATTGGTAACTAAATGAAAAATGGGGGTTTATGTATGTGTGAAACTATTATGAGCATGATTTTAATGTCTTGGATAATAATATAAAATTAATTGATTAATTAATTCAGAAAATATAATTATGTTTCTGTATATTTTAAGTAATTTCACTTATGGACTATTTTTTGTGTTATGATATTCAATTTAATTCTTATGGAGAATTGGTTTCCTTGGTTTACATGACCATAATACACGTATACATGTACGAAAAAATCAATTAAAATGTTGATATTTATACAAAAATAAAATTTTATTTTATTAGTTAAACTCAATAAGATTAAATTTTATTAAAAATAATTTGTTTATATGGAATGAGGATAAATTATTATAAAATCATTTCTTGATAATTTTTTATTTTATGTATGGGTTTTTTTCAATCCCAACAAACTCCTTTTGATTTTTCATTTAGTATTATATATAAAAATTAGTTCAATAACATAAAACATGTTTTAAAATACATTTTATAATCATTATTACACCATAAAAAAGGTTTTATGACAATCATTGTTTGTTTTATAAGAATATTATTTTGAATCATCCACGATGTCTATAAATTGACACATCACATGAAATGATTAAATTTTCACAATAAAAGGAGAGGATAATGGGTATTGATGACAGATTGTTCCCTTTAAATAATAAAATTATATTATTGGTATTTTATTGGAGGTATTATAAAATTTGGATGATGAGAGCTGCAGAGATAATAATAAGAGATTGGAACATGAAAATAAATTCAAATAAATGAAAGAGAAATTTTTTTATGGAATTCCCCATTAATGTGTATCATCATAGGGTAAAGGATTTTGTATTTTGATGAGACCAATAGATACAAGAATTGGGTGAGGGTATTTGCAAGAGTTTTGAGTAAAATTTGGAAAATGCTAAATGCTTGAATGATATGAGGATAAGAGGTAGTGAGAGGTGGTATTTTTAGTGGAGAAGATGTTTGTTTTTTCCATGATTTTACTCATTAGTATATGTTTATTCCACAAGGCAATAATTTTTTTGATATTAATCACTTTATATATTAAAATGAATATGTCTTTTTAGAGATTATGTTTCTTAAATCAACAATGACTCATATAACACATTGTTTACCATATAATTTATATGTTCTATAAATTACGAAATGCTACTATTCATTAAATTTTCATGTATTTCAGAAAAACATTAAAATTAAACATAAAATTTTTTTAAGAGTCGAAATAAAAAATGGGATCATTTTAAATATTTTATTATCTAATAGTCAAAAAATAGTATATAATTAAAATCACCATTTACTCCAAAAATAAAGGTATCATAATTATATCTAATTTTATAAAACATAGAAAATTTAAATAAGGTTTCCTAAATTTTTTTATTATAATAATACATAAAATTATTAATTTATGAATTAATTTTTTAAAAATAAATTTTTAAAATTTTTAAAATAATTATAAAATTGTTATTAAATAAAAATTATTCACAAAAATACGAACATTTAATTTATCATTTTGAAAACTTATACTTACTTATTATATGAAATTGATATATCGAATTATCAATTATAAAATACCAAAATATTATTCATTCATTTATGGGTTATGAAACAATTATATTAGTAATTTTATTATTCGCAAAGATTACATTACTATTCCAATGGTGACGCTACTATTTATTTGGTATAAGTTCCTTAACATCTAAAAATAACTCTGATTTCATTTACTATTTATTCGATATGTTTTATTGTGTTCTATATTTTATTTTTTTTCATTTATACTATATAAAATAATTACATGAACTGAATTTCAATGGACATATTTTAGTGTCGTTTCATGACTGAATAAATATCCCTTTGACCATGGTCATCATTCTGATGTCATGATGATGTTATGAACTGGACATTATCAAAACACCCAATATGGATTTAACTCATAAATAATTAAATATTTAATTAAGATAAATTATATGATTAACTAAGAAATATTTTTAAATCTTATGCATGTGTATTATTATGTAAAATAAATTATATATAATTATTATTCATGTTTTAAAGGACATATATAGAAAGGTTAGACCCAATGTATAGGATGTCACCTAAATTTCCCATAAATGTGATAAGATTTAATATTATTCATCTAATTTAATTAAAATTGTGAACACAATTCCCCTTTTAAATATTATATCATGAATAATTCATAAATTATTTTATATAGTAATTATAATTATTTTATAACGATGTTATTTCTCTTGAATGTTACCAAGTGTTAGGGTGTTTTTTAACTCAATTTCCATTCATTTTTTTTTATAAATCTATATCAGTAAACATGTATTTAAATGATTACATATTAACTAATATATAATATTTTAATTTTATACATCCACTTTTTATGTGTGTATTTTAATATTTTCAAATAATAACATAATGTATTAAATATCAATTAAAATTTTAGGATATTTAAACGGGTATTCAATGTATCAGCCTTATTTTCTTGGGACATTATTGACATCATGAAACCTAACATCTATTTATTCTATATGTAATAAATGAATAAATAATTTTAATATATTTATTCCTGAAATTCAGAAGGTTTATATATACATATCATACTCTTTCATTAAAATACATTTCAATCAAGAATTAAAAAATTGATAAAAATGTTATGTTACAATATAATTTATTTTTGAGACTATTTATCTACAATTCTATATTGGGGAATTTATATGCTCTTAATTTCATGAACCACTATTTATCTACAATTCTATATTGGGGAATTTATATGCTCTTAATTTCATGAACCATGTATAATTTATTCTCATTTATTAGGAATGTGTTTTATCCTTTTAATTTCCACCTCAATCATTATTGAATAATCAAGCTGTAATAATTATTTATAAAGCGATATCAACCATGTAGCTTCTTTTAGATAAAATTTTTTTCTCTTCTATATCGATGATTAATAACAAGTTTTCAAGGAATTTCTTTTCTACGAAACATTTATTTTATAAATCTAATTTAACTTTTTTTTTCTACTTCTAAGTGTTTTAAAAATTAATATGAAATTCTTTAATACACATTTATATTTTGAATATCTTTATAATATCCATAAATAATATTTATTTTTACATTTAATACAAAAATAGTTTTTCCACCATCAATATTTTTATTTAATTTAAATATTCGATTATATGTGACCATGGATATATATATAAAGGA
The DNA here is from genome assembly GCA_963277665.1 of Viscum album. NCBI lineage: Eukaryota > Viridiplantae > Streptophyta > Magnoliopsida > Santalales > Viscaceae > Viscum > Viscum album. The sequence continues at coordinate 1,537,544,376 of OY728147.1, read as the reverse complement.
AATAATTTTCTCAATATTTCATGAAATTTTATTTTTATAAGATATTTTCCAATTGAATAGGGTATTTTCTCCAAGAATGTTTTCAATGCTCATTTTAGTGTATTTATATTCAAAAGTGACAATAACCATTGTTGTTATTTATGCTATTATGTGGATATGATATAATCATACCATCTGAATTATTCATTTGGGTGGATTATAATTATTGGAAATTTATTTTCATAGATCCCATTTTATACAACTTTCAAATCAACCAAAAAAATAATAATTGAACATTTTATGAATAAAAAATATTTATTTCATGTATCATGAATATTTTATGGTTTTTTGGACATAGATTATTGTTTCAGATGAGACCGTAATCATCATGCTGATGGTTTTTCACAATATAGAAAAACAATTCATTGGGTGAAGGGACTAAGTTAACTTTTAATGGGTTTTCTCATATATATTAATAGATTTTACTTTTTAGGTTATTCCATTTTTAAGATTTCTTGTAATGATGACATAAAAATTATGATCCAGATTACCAACACACTAAATTTACCATACTTTGATGTTCTAATTTATCATTTTAAACAATATAATTTTCACATATATCTTTATTATTGATTATATGAATCAAATATTATGCTAAGGAATTATACCATGTATTATGAATTATTATCCATGATTGATCTATTTGAAATATATTATTTTATTCTTATGAACATTGATTATGTCATCATAACCTTATATTATTTGTATTCACCCTAATAACATTAACTTTTAAATTATTATGTATACTCTTAATGAGTGTTTCAGCAGTACATTATTATTTTTTCAATTTTCCTATGTTTTTTAAAATTTATTTAGGTTTCTTATAATTTATATGGATACCATATATAAATAACATTGTGGTCATTGTGTTGATTTTTAATGTTTTTTAACCAGTTTGACATATAAGAGGTTTTCCAAATTATACAATACATTAAACCTTAAAGATCAATCAATATGTCTATGATCCAATATTTTATATTGATTTTATATGTTTTAAAGGTTTCAAATTGGGCCATGATTATAGAAATCAATTTTTTAAATATAATTGTTATTTTTTAGCGTTGGTTCTAGGATTTTAGATTTTGGGATATTATAAACCTTCCAAATAGGAGAAATAAAAGAGAGGACCATAAGGGAAATAATATGAAGGTAGGGGAAGGAATATTGGAGGGGAATAAAACTATATGAAGCTCTTATGATGGGGGTTTTGTTTTTACATAATTGTAGACATCCACACTATGATAATGTATTCAATGATGTGGGGATATCATCAGACAATCATCATGCCAAAACCTAAATAGTTATAGAAAAATACATGAAATATAATTTATTAATAAAAAATAATTAATTATGTCATCTTATTTTCTTGATATATAAAATTCGTTTCCCTCATTACCCAAAAAGAGTCATCTGAGTCATTTCCACACATACATTCATATATTCTAAGAGGGATCTCTTTTTTCACTAAAATAATAAAATGTATAATAATTTAAAAATAAAATTTTGGAAAACCTATATGTTCCTTGTTTATATATTGGTTTTTCAATGGTTTTTACCCTATGACCCTATTTAGCCCTAATTTATCTATGTTATCAACATTAAGTGTATATGGAAGATCCAAGGTATGATATTTGATGAATGGACCCCTTTAATATCATGATTGAATGAATATTTATTATGTGATGATATTTGATGAATTTTTATGTAAATTTAATTTTACATCCTATGTAAATAGGATTCAAAATTGTAGAATATGGTTGGGTGAATCAGGAAAATATGCGTATGAGAGATTAAAACCTTTTTAAATTGTATTAGTTGATTCAAAAGTTGTTTGGTAATTTTATAGAATATAACTACTTATTCCTCTAGGAAGTTCTACTAATAGTAAAGTATAATGGACAAAATGGTTCCTCAAAATTGGTTATTTTTTTATAAATGGACTTAGAAAAGGTCATATTTGATGGTTTTTACTATCTCATATAATAAAGGACGTGGGTTAGGGGTTTAGTATGTGATGATATGTGGGAACTATATTTTATATTATTTGTGTTTAACATATGGACCCAAACATTTTTTTGGGAATGAAAATTTGAGATATATTATCTATGACTACTGAATAGGAATTGGGATTGATTTTCATAGTCTAGGAAGGAATACTTATGTAATAGTTCTGTGTAATGAAAATATGTTGACCCATTAGAGTCATTAATGTATTATTATATGTAATGTGCAGTATATATCATACGGGTTTGGAATTCGATAGAGATTATTTAAGAGTGTCTATATTATTTTGTCATGCGGTTGGGAAATTTTCTATTGTATTTAAGGTTTTATTTATTCACTAGATGAATATTTTTCATGTGTATGGTCAAGTGTTATTTTCCAGCATTAATATTAACGAATTATAGATGAAATTGGGGAGTGTCCTCATTTGATTTTGTGTACCATTAGTTGTAAATTTGATGAATGAATATAGTGTGATGGGTCAAGGATGTTAATGATGATCCCTGATTTGGGGCATTCTATAGCATCGAACTAAGGATTTACATTTTTCTATTGGATAATATGAAAAAATCTATTTTATAATATATATGGTTTCATATATGTCTTTTTATAATTTTCCTATTATTAGTGATTTTATTAGATATGAAACCTCACCCTTAATAAGAGGGGTTGCGTATATAGTATGGTAAATGGGTTGTTGCATGATGGGATTATTATAACCACCTCAAGTTAGACATGTGAGGTTTATGAGATATTTTAATACACATAGATTATGGAATATACCTTAGTGATAGGGTTCTAGAAGAAACCTCTAGGTGTTAGAGGATACTGGGCTAGGATTTGATTTATGTCATGGGATTTGATGTGATAGTGAGAGCTACCCTGGTTGCGAGGGGTTCAATAATAGTGTGATTTCGTGGGAGTGGATATGTATGTTACCATATATAGGAGGGTAGTGGTTCACTATCATACAAGAAAAGACTTGTTATAAGGATCTGGGGGGAGACTTTTTTTGACTGAGTGGGTAGTGGCATGGACCTTAAAGATGGCCATAGTCCTAATGTATGAGACTAGGGTTGGGTTTCAATGTGATATGATACCCGTCTTTAAAAAATGGTCAACAATGGCGATGTTTTGTTTAGTCTTGGGATGGTAAGAACATAATTAAATGGTAGAAATAATCAAGCGATAATTGTTTTTCATTCACAAAAATACACAATATATTGTGTTATATTAGAAGAGTCACATTGGTGGTTCTCTACATGGATTTATTTCCCAGACTCCTTATAGGAACTGTGACACCCCAAGATTTCATAGTGTGTTATTTCTTCAAAATAATTCAATAACTTTCACTACATGCAACACCATGTTCAAGCACACCATGACTTACCAAACAAGCCGTTCAAAAGAGGTTATGAATAGTATTAGATAAATTTTAATGTTTATATAATCCTTATAATTTTAGAATCCATATTATGAGTTTCTTAGATATAATGCAAGAACAAATTCATTTTCAGTATTGCACTTTTATCAACTTTAATAGTGAACCCTTTTTAAATACTATATTTTAAACTTTTTGACTAAATGGGGACATCAAAAATTTAAAATGAAACATCCCAAGCTTCCACGGTACGCTTTCTTTGAATAATACAGTAGCGTGTGTTGTACGCAACCTTGAGTTTTAACACACACCACAACCAATCAAACTAGCCGTTATGAATAGTAATACCTAATTTTTTGAAATTATATATATTTTATATTTAAAAATGGACTTCATTTTTGGATTCGGAATATCGAAATTATCCTATGGTGAAATTTTGGTACTTTTCGGATAACTTTTATATTTTGATGAATAGTGAAAATTACTAAATTTTAATTAAAAACAACTTTTTTAATCAAAATAATTAATAGTGATAAATTATGAATTTGAGTGGTTTCAAAGTATATTTAGAATATATTTTTACCATTTAATATAATGTTGGTCATTGGACATAATTTTACAATTAAACCGAACATAAACGAGTGTCAATCTTTTGATAGTTATTATCTCTTAAAAACACGCTTTTTGTTTTGACAGCGGGATTTAATTTTAAATTAATTTCTTCCACTTCTGTGTTTTGAATTTAGGAAAATGGATTCCATATTTGGAATCAGGATGTTAAAATTGTGTAAATAGGTAACTTTTATTTTTAGACATTTTGAATAATTACTGCGGTAAATATTTTATTTACCATGGTTAAGGGTAAATCCTGTAAATAAGGGTTAAAAAAAATAATATTATAATAATACTAAATTACCCTAAAACGTGTCTTAACCCTATTGGTTGATACATGGTCGACCATGGGAATCTTTGGGTCTATTTTGGGACCCCATGGATCCACTTGTAAGTGATAATGACACTTTATTTTAATTTAGTTAAAATGAATACAAAAATGACACAAGCATATATCTTTTAGAACAACAATTGTTACATAGGGTTATATATGTTGGATTTTAGATTATAAATATTCATTAGAAAGCTAAAACTATTTTCTACATAATGATATTTTATTTATAATTTTTAGACATTAAATAATTTATTTTATTTATGACACAATGATGATGCAGTAATTACTATAATAGTGAAAAATTAAAATAATTGATATTATAAACACCCAAATAAATATAATATGAAACTTTTAATGGATTAAGATAATTTTCTAGGATAATATGATATATTAGGATTGATTTAATTGACTTTTTTCGAAGTAATCAATCTGTTATGAGTTTCACAAAAATCAACTATTGAATAGTGTCAAAATTGACATAAAAGAGTTCTTAAAACAAATATTATATTATTAATTGATATTAAATTCCTAAAAATCTAAGGTTCGGCCAAGAGACTTATATTATGATAGGTTAATCATTAATGGATCACTTGGGGGTCGCTTGGATTTATATAGTAAGTTTATTAACCATATTATATAAAAATACAAAGAGACATTGTAAAAGTGAAACTAATTAACTTAGAGTTAATACTTAAAGATAAGGTTAATATAAGTACCCAAACCTGTCTAAATTCTATTGGATGAGTTGTTTTCGACCTATCCCCACCTCATCCTTTGAATAGTCAACTTTGGAGCCTTTGGAAACCGAATATGAATTTATTATAAATTAGTATTTCTAACTTTTCCAAAGGTGCCCCTCACCCCTCTTATAAAAGGGCACTCCTCCTTCTCATTTCCTCACACCTCTCAAGCCACTTGGCTCGTCCAAACTCTGCCCAACTAAGCTCCCCACATCCCTCTCCTCCTCCTTGAAGCTTCCCCTTAGGCAGAAAGAATTTCAAGAAGTCCTTTGGTTCCAACCAAAGTGAGTTACCTAAATTAAAGGTAACAATTTCTCTTAAAGTATTTTCATTTATTTTGCTTCTCCAACCCCCAAAATCTTTTTATTTCCTTTATTTTATAACAACACCAGTATCCTCAATATACTAGGATGTTGTTATAAGAAGGATTCAAACTACACATTCACACAACTCCGTCTAATGGATGATGAACATAATGTTTCTGTGGATGGCAAACTAACGCCTCACGAAACGATGATTGTTCAAATACATCTTACCGCCTCTCATGGTGGCCATTAGGATGGAACTGTAATTAAATATGATATTAATGATATATATTTTATATATAAGCTTCTGTAATTCCATTTTATTTCATACCATTATTCGTTTCATGTTGTATATACATACGATAATTTCATTTGAGGAAGTGCGGACTACCGCCCCCTTAAAATGATATGACTCGTTCATACCACACATGGAACGTATAAAGGATGGTGTAAATGAACTTAAGTAACATATATAAAATATTATATTATACTGGAATAGTAGTATACCTATGTATAATTTGGATTCGATTCTTTTAAAATAAAAATTAAATGGAAGTAGCGTTCGTGCGTACGTACGGACTACCGTCTCCACGAACGCGATGAGATTCATTCTCCATCGTATAATTTGATGATTTAAAAATTATGTTTAAGAACTTGATACCATTCTGGATATGAATAATATACATCCCATTAATAACGAATATGTCTCACATAACAAAGAATATAAAGTAAAATGAACCCGTTAACACCCGAAATGACGATAATTCTAAAATATTATTAACAAATCAATGATAAAAGATCATATATGATATCATATTAAAGTAAATGATTCTATTATTATTCAATAACAATTATTTCACCATTATACAGGAGGTAAACCTACCATCGACCAAGGAAAAAGTACAATGTAAGGGTTTTCTTATCTCACTTTTAATTCCGTGAGAATTCCATTGATCACCACTTAATTATTGCATGTGGTGTATGTGTACTGCCCATGATCGTATTCATTGTGTAATATACATTAATTTATGGGTATTTACATCATCATGGTATGATACTTCTTTCATGGGTGTATGTTTCGTAAGTTACCTAATCGATAAGGGAATTTGAGATTTCAATTTCCACTCATTTGGCTTTACACATATTTCATTGATTATATTACCCCAAGATTATGTGTGGAATCACTATTCATTTGATTATGTCATAATTTCCACTCCCCTTCCTGTGGATAGAAGTTTGATACACATAATCACTCCATTGGTAATTCTCAAGTCATTGATATGAATTTGATAAGAGTAATTTTAACTCATTCTCCATTTGTTGAGTTAAACATCCAATTCGTTGGTATTGTTTTTTACAAGAATATGTGTGAATGTCCTTTGATTGTTTTACACTGAATATCCAATCATATTTAGTGTATTTATATTTGTCACACATAATTATGTCATTGATTTATCCTTAACCTAAGGATACAACCTTTTTGAGAAATTTCATCTCAATTTACATTCCATTGAGACTTCTTTGATGATATACACCAAATCACTTCTATGTGGTGTATATAATGTACTTTGACATAGTATATCATGAATTCCTTTATTCTCATGATATTACAATGTTTTTATTACCTAAATTATTTGTATTCAAGTGTCTCTCTTTTGGTTAGAAACTCTAACCAAAATACCATTTTAAAATGTTTTAAAGAATTATTCTTCTAAATCATGCTCATTAATGTCCATATTTTAAAAACGGTTTTAAGGATTTATTTATATGGACATTAAAGTTTTAAAATTAAAACTCCTTTTAAAAGTTTCAAAGTGGTATGGGACACTTTGATTCAAAAATATACTTTTAAATGGCTTCTTGACAAATAGTGTGACTTTTAAATGTTTTCAAGAAAAGGGGGATATTTCTCTCAAATAGTTTTGATGATTATTTTCATCTATGTCAACATCCTTCATTATTATTGATTGAGGTTAATGTGATACAATACAATCTTCCATATTGTATCGAATGAATTATGTTTGACTGTGGATGTGCTATTTTTATACCATTCATGGTTTGTGGTGAAATTATTGACATTTCGTATGCTAGTTTAATACGAATGTTTACGTTATGTTTAAACCCTTTCATATGGGAATGCATTGGACTTAATAAGTGACGGGTGGAGCCCGCTATAGCTCCTCGATGCATCGGTAGGTCTCATGAGACAAACTAGTGTCTTGGCACAAGGCCTTGGCAAAATCTTATTTGTAGTCTTGGCACGAGGCCTTGGCTATGTGGTTATGATAGTCTGGCATTATGCATTCCATCATTATGAAAGTGGTTATTGATATTGCATGTGATCATTCGACTAGTAGAATATCCATGTGAGTAAGTAAATGGCATTATTTCATTTTACCTTTGCCATTTTATGCTGAAGTTCAAGTTTAAAAGGCATTTGTTTTAGTTATAAATTGCCTTAAGTGTTTATGCTCATTTATGAAAGCTTCTGCTATAATGTTATCCTTACTGAGCATCCGAGCTCACCCCTTTCAATGTTTTATTTTTTTTTCCCAGGATTATGAAGAAGTAATTTATGAATGACCTGCAGGGATAGTATGAGGGGATATGAAGACAAGATGTTTTTTTATGATGTAATGTAAAAATTTATGGATGTATCTAGTTATTCCAAGGCTACTAAACTAATCGGTCTTTCGAGACTTGATCTTTCTCGTGATCATGCCAATGTTATGTAATTAATGCACCGACTCTGGGTAGCTGGGGTCGGGGCGTTACAGTTGGTATCAGAGGAAGTTTAGTACAAACCTTGGTAGCTAGATTTAGATAAACTCTGATTAGAGCACGTAGACCTAAGATGAACTTTGAGGATTAGTATAAAAAAAAACTTCCTAGAATTTTGGTATTGTAAAGATTTTGTGAGTTTTCCGAGCAATACATCCCTGTCTGGATACGAGCAGGTAGAGGCGGCTCTGGCACAGATGTACCTTGGGATAAAACCCGAAAACACCGCTTTGAGCTAGACTCGAACGGGAACTGGTGCACGACAACGGGCCTTGCTGCACTCTTGGTTACGACACTCCCGGGGGATATGCTTAGGATAATTTACATTTTCTTTACAAACCGATTTAAGTAATATATACATAAGATGAGAGAAAATGACCTTGGTTAATCCTAATATGTTTCAAATTGAGAATATGGTGACATTTTAATCTCTAAATGATTTTACGACTACTATTACTCACACAATGCCTTCTGGTTTTAGTCAATGGCTGGATTCCAAGGAAGTCATAGTGACTTTGAGAATGATGTACAAGTTGGGAACAGTGGTGGCAATGAGCAACAAAATGGAATGTTGATAGGCGTGAAAGATATCGTCTTTATGCCAAATCAGTTTTCCAAAAATATGATCAACAACATATATATTAACCAACTCCCAGACTCAACAAGGAAGAGAAAGGTGATAAATGATAAGATCTCCAGCAATGGAGACCATGGAGAAAAGAAACCTAAATTTTCATCATGCAGGAATTGTGGAAAGAGACACCCAGGAAAGTGTCTCAATGGGACAACGACATGTTTTACGTGCGGGAAGGAAGGACATAAAGTGAAGAATTGCCGAAGAAAAATGAAGAGTACTATGGAAGAAGATAAAAATGGTCCCAAGAGTCCATTTACAGTCATTTGTCGTAAATGTAGGGGACCTGGCCATTACCCGAGTGAATGTCCTATTTTATAGGATATTTTCTTGGTCAAAGAAGAAGCTATGTGGAAATAAATGGCTGGAGAAAAATTTAAAAAGTATTAGCACTCCTTGTTGATGGGTTTGCTTTGGAATAATTTTCTCTTGTATTTGTAACCCCGCAGTTTGCCATGTGAGAATAATATTTGAGGAAGAATTGTCTCTTCTCTTGTGGATATAGGTATAAATAACCATTTGGTTTTATATGATCATTGGGGTTTGAGAAAATGATAAGTTATTATAATTTGGGATAAAAATGCAAAGTATGATATAACATTTGTGGTTAAATTATGTTATTTTGAGGAATTTATCTCATTTTGGTAATATTATAAAATATAGTTTTTGAAAAAGGACAACACGTAGACCGTGTGACAACCCATCGCGTCGGACAAAGCCGTGGGAATCGAACCCACAACCAAAGTGTGATTGGGATTTATCGCCTACCACTGGACTACGTGAAGTCCCTGGTTAGTGTGACTATTTTTTTTTGTTAAATGATTTTATTGATCAATAATAAGATGATTTGGGTTCTTATGTCTTATCAAATGAATACCCTTGGTATAGGAAAATGATTTGGTGATTAAGTGATAAATGTTATTTTGGAAGATGTTCGTTTTGTTAGGAACACTATATGCCCAAGGAAAATAGAATACAATGAGGTTTCATTTGTAGAGTAATGGTGGATTTTTATCTACATTTTTATTGTTGATTTATAGTGATTTGGGTTATTTATGGAAATGATTAACCTATAACAGAGAATATGTGATGATTACTTTTAAGTATGTGACTTTAAGAGTATTTGATGTAATTTGGAGATACAATGTAACATGGGAGACTACATAATCAAATTCTTCTATGTTTTGGGTTTCAATATTAGTTTGGATTATATTAAAGGATTTTAAGGACAATTGGTTATTGAATGGTATCTATTTAACTTTGGGGTATTGTTGGTTTAATTTTAGAAATTAAGATTAGTGCATATTTATCTCAATGAATATCCTTTTGGGGGATCATTAGATCATTCAATAACCATTTTGGTTTTGATTAATATATGGTTTATCCTGCATGGATCATGTGATTCTATAGAAGTTTATTCTAGCTCTTCCAGTGTGACCAAGTCTTCTTGAATACTCATCGTTTAAAAAAAAATTGAGTTAGTGGTGGAAATTTATTAAAGAATGAAAATCTACTTAAAATTTAAGTATATCTCATAATGTTCTTAGCCAATCTCATAAATAAAATCCCCAACATTAATAAAAGAAACATAGAACAAAAATGTTGTCCTAGATGGTACCTTAAATCATCACAAATTTATGGCTTTGGGATTTTTGGCCTTTTCATAGCCATGTTCTCTACCACTCTCCATCAGATAATTGATGGTTAGATTTCTCCTCCATATCCATATTTTCCTTCATGGAACCCTAGTATGTGTTATTTTCGGTAATCTTCATAATTTCGACTCTTTATTTTAAATAGAGGCCTCATTAATTCATTTTTCGATGTGGGATTTCAACTAAGATATTTTGAAGCGTCAAAAATGTGTTATCCTAATACCCTATGTTTTGTTGAACTGATGGTATTTCAAATCATCATAGATTGATAATTATAAGGACCTCAATTTTACACTTGTTTTTGATTGATGACCTCAATCACCACCTATAAATATTTACGTTTTTCCTCCAATTATATGTCTCTAGTTGCCACCAATGTTCTCCTAATCGAGATCATAATTTGGTGGTGACCCTTTGATTTCTCTTTTTCTCATATTAAGACTAAATTTTAGTAACCCAATTTCCGATGTGGGTTTTCCCACAAATATATTATCTATTTTCAACCCTTTTTTTTCGAAGAACAATTTCAAATTGCGAGGACGCAATTTATTGAAGGAGGGGAGAATGTAACACCCCAAGATTTCATAGTGTGTTATTTCTTCAAAATAATTCAATAACTTTCACTACATGCAACACCATGTTCAAGCACACCATGACTTACCAAACAAGCCGTTCAAAAGAGGTTATGAATAGTATTAGATAAATTTTAATGTTTATATAATCCTTATAATTTTAGAATCCATATTATGAGTTTCTTAGATATAATGCAAGAACAAATTCATTTTCAGTATTGCACTTTTATCAACTTTAATAGTGAACCCTTTTTAAATACTATATTTTAAACTTTTTGACTAAATGGGGACATCAAAAATTTAAAATGAAACATCCCAAGCTTCCACGGTACGCTTTCTTTGAATAATACAGTAGCGTGTGTTGTACGCAACCTTGAGTTTTAACACACACCACAACCAATCAAACTAGCCGTTATGAATAGTAATACCTAATTTTTTGAAATTATATATATTTTATATTTAAAAATGGACTTCATTTTTGGATTCGGAATATCGAAATTATCCTAGGGTGAAATTTTGGTACTTTTCGGATAACTTTTATATTTTGATGAATAGTGAAAATTACTAAATTTTAATTAAAAACAACTTTTTTAATCAAAATAATTAATAGTGATAAATTATGAATTTGAGTGGTTTTAAAGTATATTTAGAATATATTTTTACCATTTAATATAATGTTGGTCATTGGACATAATTTTACAATTAAACCGAACATAAACGAGTGTCAATCTTTTGATAGTTATTATCTCTTAAAAACACGCTTTTTGTTTTGACAGCGGGATTTAATTTTAAATTAATTTCTGCCACTTCTGTGTTTTGAATTTAGGAAAATGGATTCCATATTTGGAATCAGGATGTTAAAATTGTGTAAATAGGTAACTTTTATTTTTAGACATTTTGAATAATTACTGCGGTAAATATTTTATTTACCATGGTTAAGGGTAAATCCGGTAAATAAGGGTTAAAAAAAATAATATTATAATAATACTAAATTACCCTAAAACGTGTCTTAACCCTATTGGTTGATACATGGTCGACCATGGGAATCTTTGGGTCTATTTTGGGACCCCATGGATCCACTTGTAAGTGATAATGACACTTTATTTTAATTTAGTTAAAATGAATACAAAAATGACACAAGCATATATCTTTTAGAACAACAATTGTTACATAGGGTTATATATGTTGGATTTTAGATTATAAATATTCATTAGAAAGCTAAAACGATTTTCTACATAATGATATTTTATTTATAATTTTTAGACATTAAATAATTTATTTTATTTATGACACAATGATGATGCAGTAATTACTATAATAGTGAAAAATTAAAATAATTGATATTATAAACACCCAAATAAATATAATATGAAACTTTTAATGAATTAAGATAATTTTCTAGGATAATATGATATATTAGGATTGATTTAATTGACTTTTTTCGAAGTAATCAATCTGTTATGAGTTTCACAAAAATCAACTATTGAATAGTGTCAAAATTGACATAAAAGAGTTCTTAAAACAAATATTATATTATTAATTGATATTAAATTCCTAAAAATCTAAGGTTCGGCCAAGAGACTTATATTATGATAGGTTAATCATTAATGGATCACTTGGGGGTCTCTTGGATTTATATAGTATGTTTATTAACCATATTATATAAAAATACAAAGAGACATTGTAAAAGTGAAACTAATTAACTTAGAGTTAATACTTAAAGATAAGGTTAATATAAGTACCCAAACCTGTCTAAATTCTATTGGATGAGTTGTTTTCGACCTATCCCCACCTCATACTTTGAATAGTCAACTTTGGAGCCTTTGGAAACCGAATATGAATTTATTATAAATTAGTATTTCTAGCTTTTCCAAAGGTGCCCCTCACCCCTCTTATAAAAGGGCACTCCTCCTTCTCTTTTCCTCACACCTCTCAAGCCACTTGGCTCGTCCAAACTCTGCCCAACTAAGCTCCCCACATCCCTCTCCTCCTCCTTGAAGCTTCCCCTTAGGCAGAAAGCATTTCAAGAAGTCCTTTGGTTCCAACCAAAGTGAGTTACCTAAATTAAAGGTAACAATTTCTCTTAAAGTATTTTCATTTATTTTGCTTCTCCAACCCCCAAAATCTTTTTATTTCCTTTATTTTATAACAACACCAGTATCCTAAATATACTAGGATGTTGTTATAAGAAGGATTCAAACTACACATTCACACAACTCCATCTAATGGATGATGAACATAATGTTTCTGTGGATGGCAAACTAACGCCTCACGAAACGATGATTGTTCAAATACATCTTACCGCCTCTCATGGTGGCCATTAGGATGGAACTGTAATTAAATATGATATTAATGATATATATTTTATATATAAGCTTCTGTAATTCCATTTTATTTCATACCATTATTCGTTTCATGTTGTATATACATACGATAATTTCATTTGAGGAAGTGCGGACTACCGCCCCCTTAAAATGATATGACTCGTTCATACCACACATGGAACGTATAAAGGATGGTGTAAATGAACTTAAGTAACATATATAAAATATTATATTATACTGGAATAGTAATATACCTATGTATAATTTGGATTCGATTCTTTTAAAATAAAAATTAAATGGAAGTAGCGTTCGTGCGTACGTACGGACTACCGTCTCCACGAACGCGATGAGATTCATTCTCCATCGTATAATTTGATTATTTAAAAATGATGTTTAAGAACTTGATACCATTCTGGATATGAATAATATACATCCCATTAATAACGAATATGTCTCACATAACAAAGAATATAAAGTAAAATGAACCCGTTAACACCCGAAATGACGATAATTCTAAAATATTATTAACAAATCAATGATAAAAGATCATATATGATATCATATTAAAGTAAATGATTCTATTATTATTAAATAACAATTATTTCACCATTATACAGGAGGTAAACCTACCATCGACCAAGGAAAAAGTACAATGTAAGGGTTTTCTTATCTCACTTTTAATTCCGTGAGAATTCCATTGATCACCACTTAATTATTGCATGTGGTGTATGTGTACTGCCCATGATCGTATTCATTGTGTAATATACATTAATTTATGGGTATTTACATCATCATGGTATGATACTTCTTTCATGGGTGTATGTTTCGTAAGTTACCTAATCGATAAGGGAATTTGAGATTTCAATTTCCACTCATTTGGCTTTACACATATTTCATTGATTATATTACCCCAAGATTATGTGTGGAATCACTATTCATTTGATTATGTCATAATTTACACTCCCCTTCCTGTGGATAGAAGTTTGATACACATAATCACTCCATTGGTAATTCTCAAGTCATTGATATGAATTTGATAAGAGTAATTTTAACTCATTCTCCATTTGTTGAGTTAAACATCCAATTCGTTGGTATTGTTTTTTACAAGAATATGTGTGAATGTCCTTTGATTGTTTTACACTGAATATCCAATCATATTTAGTGTATTTATATTTGTCACACATAATTATGTCATTGATTTATCCTTAACCTAAGGATACAACCTTTTTGAGAAATTTCATCTCAATTTACATTCCATTGAGACTTCTTTGATGATATACACCAAATCACTTCTATGTGGTGTATATAATGTACTTTGACATAGTATATCATGAATTCCTTTATTCTCATGATATTACAATGTTTTGATTACCTCAATTATTTGTATTCAAGTGTCTCTCTTTTGGTTAGAAACTCTAACCAAAATACCATTTTAAAATGTTTTAAAGAATTATTCTTCTAAATCATGCTCATTAATGTCCATATTTTAAAAACGGTTTTAAGGATTTATTTATATGGACATTAAAGTTTTAAAATTAAAACTCCTTTTAAAAGTTTCAAAGTGGTATGGGACACTTTGATTCAAAAATATACTTTTAAATGGCTTCTTGACAAATAGTGTGACTTTTAAATGTTTTCAAGAAAAGGGGGATATTTCTCTCAAATAGTTTTGATGATTATTTTCATCTATGTCAACATCCTTCATTATTATTGATTGAGGTTAATGTGATACAATACAATCTTCCATATTGTATCGAATGAATTATGTTTGACTGTGGATGTGCTATTTTTATACCATTCATGGTTTGTGGTGAAAGTATTGACATTTCGTATGCTAGTTTAATACGAATGTTTACGTTATGTTTAAACCCTTTCATATGGGAATGCATTGGACTTAATAAGTGACGGGTGGAGCCCGCTATAGCTCCTCGATGCATCGGTAGGTCTCATGAGACAAACTAGTGTCTTGGCACAAGGCCTTGGCAAAATCTTATTTGTAGTCTTGGCACGAGGCCTTGGCTATGTGGTTATGATAGTCTGGCATTATGCATTCCATCATTATGAAAGTGGTTATTGATATTGCATGTGATCATTCGACTAGTAGAATATCCATGTGAGTAAGTAAATGGCATTATTTCATTTTACCTTTGCCATTTTATGCTGAAGTTCAAGTTTAAAAGGCTTTTGTTTTAGTTATAAATTGCCTTAAGTGTTTATGCTCATTTATGAAAGCTTCTGCTATAATGTTATCCTTACTGAGCATCCGAGCTCACCCCTTTCAATGTTTTATTTTTTTTCCCAGGATTATGAAGAAGTAATTTATGAATGACCTGCAGGGATAGTATGAGGGGATATGAAGACAAGATGTTTTTTTATGATGTAATGTAAAAATTTATGGATGTATCTAGTTATTCCAAGGCTACTAAACTAATCGGTCATTCGAGACTTCATCTTTCTCGTGATCATGCCAATGTTATGTAATTAATGCACCGACTCTGGGTAGCTGGGGTCGGGGCGTTACAGTTGGTATCAGAGGAAGTTTAGTACAAACCTTGGTAGCTAGATTTAGATAAACTCTGATTAGAGCACGTAGACCTAAGATGAACTTTGAGGATTAGTATAAAAAAAACTTCCTAGAATTTTGGTATTGTAAAGATTTTGTGAGTTTTCCGAGCAATACATCCCTGTCTGGATACGAGCAGGTAGAGGCGGCTCTGGCACAGATGTACCTAGGGATAAAACCCGAAAACACCGCTTTGAGCTAGACTCGAACGGGAACTGGTGCACGACAACGGGCCTTGCTGCACTCTTGGTTACGACACTCCCGGGGGATATGCTTAGGATAATTTACATTTTCTTTACAAACCGATTTAAGTAATATATACATAAGATGAGAGAAAATGACCTTGGTTAATCCTAATATGTTTCAAATTGAGAATATGGTGACATTTTAATCTCTAAATGATTTTACGACTACTATTACTCACACAATGCCTTCTGGTTTTAGTCAATGGCTGGATTCCAAGGAAGTCATAGTGACTTTGAGAATGATGTACAAGTTGGGAACAGTGGTGGCAATGAGCAACAAAATGGAATGTTGATAGGCGTGAAAGATATCGTCTTTATGCCAAATCAGTTTTCCAAAAATATGATCAACAACATATATATTAACCAACTCCCAGACTCAACAAGGAAGAGAAAGGTGATAAATGATAAGATCTCCAGCAATGGAGACCATGGAGAAAAGAAACCTCAATTTTCATCATGCAGGAATTGTGGAAAGAGACGCCCAGGAAAGTGTCTCAATGGGACAACGAAATGTTTTACGTGCGGGAAGGAAGGACATAAAGTGAAGAATTGCCGAAGAAAAATGAAGAGTACTATGGAAGAAGATAAAAATGGTCCCAAGAGTCCATTTACAGTCATTTGTCGTAAATGTAGGGGACCTGGCCATTACCCGAGTGAATGTCCTATTTTATAGGATATTTTCTTGGTCAAAGAAGAAGCTATGTGGAAATAAATGGATGGAGAAAAATTTAAAAAGTATTAGCACTCCTTGTTGATGGGTTTGCTTTGGAATAATTTTCTCTTGTATTTGTAACCCCGCAGTTTGCCATGTGAGAATAATATTTGAGGAAGAATTGTCTCTTCTCTTGTGGATATAGGTATAAATAACCATTTGGTTTTATATGATCATTGGGGTTTGAGAAAATGATAAGTTATTATAATTTGGGATAAAAATGCAAAGTATGATATAACATTTGTGGTTAAATTATGTTATTTTGAGGAATTTATCTCATTTTGGTAATATTATAAAATATAGTTTTTGAAAAAGGACAACACGTAGACCGTGTGACAACCCATCGCGTCGGACAAAGCCGTGGGAATCGAACCCACAACCAAAGTGTGATTGGGATTTATCGCCTACCACTGGACTACGTGAAGTCCCTGGTTAGTGTGACTATTTTTTTTTGTTAAATGATTTTATTGATCAATAATAAGATGATTTGGGTTCTTATGTCTTATCAAATGAATACCCTTGGTATAGGAAAATGATTTGGTGATTAAGTGATAAATGTTATTTTGGAAGATGTTCGTTTTGTTAGGAACACTATATGCCCAAGGAAAATAGAATACAATGAGGTTTCATTTGTAGAGTAATGGTGGATTTTTATCTACATTTTTATTGTTGATTTATAGTGATTTGGGTTATTTATGGAAATGATTAACCTATAACAGAGAATATGTGATGATTACTTTTAAGTATGTGACTTTAAGAGTATTTGATGTAATTTGGAGATACAATGTAACATGGGAGACTACATAATCAAATTCTTCTATGTTTTGGGTTTCAATATTAGTTTGGATTATATTAAAGGATTTTAAGGACAATTGGTTATTGAATGGTATCTATTTAACTTTGGGGTATTGTTGGTTTAATTTTAGAAATTAAGATTAGTGCATATTTATCTCAATGAATATCCTTTTGGGGGATCATTATATCATTCAATAACCATTTTGGTTTTGATTAATATATGGTTTATCCTGCATGGATCATGTGATTCTATAGAAGTTTATTCTAGCTCTTCCAGTGTGACCAAGTCTTCTTGAATACTCATCGTTTAAAAAAAATTGAGTTAGTGGTGGAAATTTATTAAAGAATGAAAATCTACTTAAAATTTAAGTATATCTCATAATGTTCTTAGCCAATCTCATAAATAAAATCCCCAACATTAATAAAAGAAACATAGAACAAAAATGTTGTCCTAGATGGTACCTTAAATCATCACAAATTTATGGCTTTGGGATTTTTGGCCTTTTCATAGCCATGTTCTCTACCACTCTCCATCAGATAATTGATGGTTAGATTTCTCCTCCATATCCATATTTTCCTTCATGGAACCCTAGTATGTGTTATTTTCGGTAATCTTCATAATTTCGACTCTTTATTTTAAATAGAGGCCTCATTAATTCATTTTTCGATGTGGGATTTCAACTAAGATATTTTGAAGCGTCAAAAATGTGTTATCCTAATACCCTATGTTTTGTTGAACTGATGGTATTTCAAATCATCATAGATTGATAATTATAAGGACCTCAATTTTACACTTGTTTTTGATTGATGACCTCAATCACCACCTATAAATATTTACGTTTTTCCTCCAATTATATGTCTCTAGTTGCCACCAATGTTCTCCTAATCGAGATCATAATTTGGTGGTGACCATTTGATTTCTCTTTTTCTCATATTAAGACTAAATTTTAGTAACCCAATTTCCGATGTGGGTTTTCCCACAAATATATTATCTATTTTCAACCCTTTTTTTTCGAAGAACAATTTCAAATTGCGAGGACGCAATTTATTGAAGGAGGGGAGAATGTAACACCCCAAGATTTCATAGTGTGTTATTTCTTCAAAATAATTCAATAACTTTCACTACATGCAACACCATGTTCAAGCACACCATGACTTACCAAACAAGCCGTTCAAAAGAGGATATGAATAGTATTAGATAAATTTTAATGTTTATATAATCCTTATAATTTTAGAATCCATATTATGAGTTTCTTAGATATAATGCAAGAACAAATTCATTTTCAGTATTGCACTTTTATCAACTTTAATAGTGAACCCTTTTTAAATACTATATTTTAAACTTTTTGACTAAATGGGGACATCAAAAATTTAAAATGAAACATCCCAAGCTTCCACGGTACGCTTTCTTTGAATAATACAGTAGCGTGTGTTGTACGCAACCTTGAGTTTTAACACACACCACAACCAATCAAACTAGCCGTTATGAATAGTAATACCTAATTTTTTGAAATTATATATATTTTATATTTAAAAATGGACTTCATTTTTTGATTCGGAATATCGAAATTATCCTAGGGTGAAATTTTGGTACTTTTCGGATAACTTTTATATTTTGATGAATAGTGAAAATTACTAAATTTTAATTAAAAACAACTTTTTTAATCAAAATAATTAATAGTGATAAATTATGAATTTGAGTGGTTTTAAAGTATATTTAGAATATATTTTTACCATTTAATATAATGTTGGTCATTGGACATAATTTTACAATTAAACCGAACATAAACGAGTGTCAATCTTTTGATAGTTATTATCTCTTAAAAACACGCTTTTTGTTTTGACAGCGGGATTTAATTTTAAATTAATTTCTGCCACTTCTGTGTTTTGAATTTAGGAAAATGGATTCCATATTTGGAATCAGGATGTTAAAATTGTGTAAATAGGTAACTTTTATTTTTAGACATTTTGAATAATTACTGCGGTAAATATTTTATTTACCATGGTTAAGGGTAAATCCGGTAAATAAGGGTTAAAAAAAATAATATTATAATAATACTAAATTACCCTAAAACGTGTCTTAACCCTATTGGTTGATACATGGTCGACCATGGGAATCTTTGGGTCTATTTTGGGACCCCATGGATCCACTTGTAAGTGATAATGACACTTTATTTTAATTTAGTTAAAATGAATACAAAAATGACACAAGCATATATCTTTTAGAACAACAATTGTTACATAGGGTTATATATGTTGGATTTTAGATTATAAATATTCATTAGAAAGCTAAAACGATTTTCTACATAATGCTATTTTATTTATAATTTTTAGACATTAAATAATTTATTTTATTTATGACACAATGATGATGCAGTAATTACTATAATAGTGAAAAATTAAAATAATTGATATTATAAACACCCAAATAAATATAATATGAAACTTTTAATGAATTAAGATAATTTTCTAGGATAATATGATATATTAGGATTGATGTAATTGACTTTTTTCGAAGTAATCAATCTGTTATTAGTTTCACAAAAATCAACTATTGAATAGTGTCAAAATTGACATAAAAGAGTTCTTAAAACAAATATTATATTATTAATTGATATTAAATTCCTAAAAATCTAAGGTTCGTCCAAGAGACTTATATTATGATAGGTTAATCATTAATGGATCACTTGGGGGTCGCTTGGATTTATATAGTAAGTTTATTAACCATATTATATAAAAATACAAAGAGACATTGCAAAAGTGAAACTAATTAACTTAGAGTTAATACTTAAAGATAAGGTTAATATAAGTACCCAAACCTGTCTAAATTCTATTGGATGAGTTGTTTTCGACCTATCCCCACCTCATACTTTGAATAGTCAACTTTGGAGCCTTTGGAAACCGAATATGAATTTATTATAAATTAGTATTTCTAGCTTTTCCAAAGGTGCCCCTCACCCCTCTTATAAAAGGGCACTCCTCCTTCTCATTTCCTCACACCTCTCAAGCCACTTGGCTCGTCCAAACTCTGCCCAACTAAGCTCCCCACATCCCTCTCCTCCTCCTTGAAGCTTCCCCTTAGGCAGAAAGCATTTCAAGAAGTCCTTTGGTTCCAACCAAAGTGAGTTACCTAAATTAAAGGTAACAATTTCTCTTAAAGTATTTTCATTTATTTTGCTTCTCCAACCCCCAAAATCTTTTTATTTCCTTTATTTTATAACAACACCAGTATCCTCAATATACTAGGATGTTGTTATAAGAAGGATTCAAACTACACATTCACACAACTCCATCTAATGGATGATGAACATAATGTTTCTATGGATGGCAAACTAACGCCTCACGAAACGATGATTGTTCAAATACATCTTACCGCCTCTCATGGTGGCCATTAGGATGGAACTGTAATTAAATATGATATTAATGATATATATTTTATATATAAGCTTCTGTAATTCCATTTTATTTCATACCATTATTCGTTTCATGTTGTATATACATACGATAATTTCATTTGAGGAAGTGCGGACTACCGCCCCCTTAAAATGATATGACTCGTTCATACCACACATGGAACGTATAAAGGATGGTGTAAATGAACTTAAGTAACATATATAAAATATTATATTATACTGGAATAGTAATATACCTATGTATAATTTGGATTCGATTCTTTTAAAATAAAAATTAAATGGAAGTAGCGTTCGTGCGTACGTACGGACTACCGTCTCCACGAACGCGATGAGATTCATTCTCCATCGTATAATTTGATGATTTAAAAATGATGTTTAAGAACTTGATACCATTCTGGATATGAATAATATACATCCCATTAATAACGAATATGTCTCACATAACAAAGAATATAAAGTAAAATGAACCCGTTAACACCCGAAATGACGATAATTCTAAAATATTATTAACAAATCAATGATAAAAGATCATATATGATATCATATTAAAGTAAATGATTCTATTATTATTCAATAACAATTATTTCACCATTATACAGGAGGTAAACCTACCATCGACCAAGGAAAAAGTACAATGTATGGGTTTTCTTATCTCACTTTTAATTCCGTGAGAATTCCATTGATCACCACTTAATTATTGCATGTGGTGTATGTGTACTGCCCATGATCGTATTCATTGTGTAATATACATTAATTTATGGGTATTTACATCATCATGGTATGATACTTCTTTCATGGGTGTATGTTTCGTAAGTTACCTAATCGATAAGGGAATTTGAGATTTCAATTTCCACTCATTTGGCTTTACACATATTTCATTGATTATATTACCCCAAGATTATGTGTGGAATCACTATTCATTTGATTATGTCATAATTTCCACTCCCCTTCCTGTGGATAGAAGTTTGATACACATAATCACTCCATTGGTAATTCTCAAGTCATTGATATGAATTTGATAAGAGTAATTTTAACTCATTCTCCATTTGTTGAGTTAAACATCCAATTCGTTGGTATTGTTTTTTACAAGAATATGTGTGAATGTCCTTTGATTGTTTTACACTGAATATCCAATCATATTTACTGTATTTATATTTGTCACACATAATTATGTCATTGATTTATCCTTAACCTAAGGATACAACCTTTTTGAGAAATTTCATCTCAATTTACATTCCATTGAGACTTCTTTGATGATATACACCAAATCACTTCTATGTGGTGTATATAATGTACTTTGACAAAGTATATCATGAATTCCTTTATTATCATGATATTACAATGTTTTGATTACCTCAATTATTTGTATTCAAGTGTCTCTCTTTTGGTTATAAACTCTAACCAAAATACCATTTTAAAATGTTTTAAAGAATTATTCTTCTAAATCATGCTCATTAATGTCCATATTTTAAAAACGGTTTTAAGGATTTATTTATATGGACATTAAAGTTTTAAAATTAAAACTCCTTTTAAAAGTTTCAAAGTGGTATGGGACACTTTGATTCAAAAATATACTTTTAAATGGCTTCTTGACAAATAGTGTGACTTTTAAATGTTTTCAAGAAAAGGGGGATATTTCTCTCAAATAGTTTTGATGATTATTTTCATCTATGTCAACATCCTTCATTATTATTGATTGAGGTTAATGTGATACAATACAATCTTCCATATTGTATCGAATGAATTATGTTTGACTGTGGATGTGCTATTTTTATACCATTCATGGTTTGTGGTGAAAGTATTGACATTTCGTATGCTAGTTTAATACGAATGTTTACGTTATGTTTAAACCCTTTCATATGGGAATGCATTGGACTTAATAAGTGACGGGTGGAGCCCGCTATAGCTCCTCGATGCATCGGTAGGTCTCATGAGACAAACTAGTGTCTTGGCACAAGGCCTTGGCAAAATCTTATTTGTAGTCTTGGCACGAGGCCTTGGCTATGTGGTTATGATAGTCTGGCATTATGCATTCCATCATTATGAAAGTGGTTATTGATATTGCATGTGATCATTCGACTAGTAGAATATCCATGTGAGTAAGTAAATGGCATTATTTCATTTTACCTTTGCCATTTTATGCTGAAGTTCAAGTTTAAAAGGCTTTTGTTTTAGTTATAAATTGCCTTAAGTGTTTATGCTCATTTATGAAAGCTTCTGCTATAATGTTATCCTTACTGAGCATCCGAGCTCACCCCTTTCAATGTTTTATTTTTTTTTCCCAGGATTATGAAGAAGTAATTTATGAATGACCTGCAGGGATAGTATGAGGGGATATGAAGACAAGATGTTTTTTTTATGATGTAATGTAAAAATTTATGGATGTATCTAGTTATTCCAAGGCTACTAAACTAATCGGTCTTTCGAGACTTGATCTTTCTCGTGATCATGCCAATGTTATGTAATTAATGCACCGACTCTGGGTAGCTGGGGTCGGGGCGTTACAGGAACCTTGGTGAGTATGAAATCTTTCATATATGATTTTCATTTGGAAATGTTTACTTGAGAAGTAAAATGTGAAGTTGTATATATATTTATGAGTCTATTACTTGGAAGGAAATCAGTTTTATAATTGATTCAACGAATATTTCATTTAATATATTTTTTATATTATTTGGTTATCACTAAATTCATATATATATTTGTTGTCAATAGAAAATTTGTATAATTATATAGTAGTATATGGATGACTTTTTTGTTATTGATTTTAAGTAATATTTAGTAATTTTATATTAATATATACATTTTCAATATTCATTGATTATTAAGAAGTTATGGAATGATATAATAGTAATATTATAGTATCCCCAACTTTTGATAATGAATTCCACAATTCGTCAGTAGCATTGGGAGTACAATTAATCACATTTCAGTTAATGTGGTGCTCTAGCTAGAATGGAATATGGAAAATATTATTAAAGGTATTTAAAGGTTATAGATGTAAATTTTATTAGTCTTATTAATATTTAAGGATTTGGTAGTTGGATCTAGGAATGTGTTAGGGAATTGGTGGCACATAATCTAAGTGAATCCAAGAAAAGTTTCCTAATGGAATCTCTATGTTTCATATGATATGTGATTTTTTCATACAATCAAATATTATTATTACAATGTTTATTACATATTTCTTATGTTGATCTTGTTATTTCATATTTATTCATGTTAGGAAGATGAAAGAGATCATGTGTTAACACATTATAAAAATCATTGAAATTTACTATGAAATTTTTAGGACTTCATATCTCTTTGAATATTTTTTTTGAGGATAAAAAAGTTTTTGGAAAAAATATTGTGTAGTAAATAATGTTTTCAAAAAATGGTTGTGAAATGACTGAACATGGGGTTTTATTAATTAAGACAAACACAATACCATATTTTTAGGCTTCATAAATAAAATAATATAATGGTTATCTTTAATTGAATTTTATTTTTTTATTATATATAACACACTGATGATCTATATGATAGGTATGGTTGTTGATTCTCTTAATGATAGTAGTTTGGGTTTATGGTTATTATGGGTGTGTGTGTGTGTGTTATTGGTAGTGTTGTTGCCATTTTTAATATATGGAATGGCTCTAAAAGAAACAACCAACAATTTAATGTGGGAATTTTACATTACCATGTGATGGTAGGCTCATTATCTCTTTATATATTGGATTAATGGGAAATTGAATGAATGTTTATTTTTTGAGTTGTTGAGTTAGGTATAAACCCATTTATGGTTGGTCTAGTAAATACATATTTTTGTTATGGACTATTATTAAAGTTTCGTTTTTTGTGGTATTTCAATATATAATTGATATATGAATATATTTATTGATTAATATTAATATATGAGCGTGAAAGATAGATTCCCTAGTCGGCTATTATTTATAGTTTAGTTGGCATGATGGATGGTCATGTGTCAAAATATTTAGGTAGAATGTGATTGGGTCATTTCACAATGAAATGGGGGTTAGTGAATGTGATTATTATTGAGTGAGTTGTGTTGATTAATGTTTCCCATATGGATGATATCATGGATAGTCTATTTTATAATTTTTGAAGCTTTTGAAATTGGAAAAATCAGTTTGATTTGTCGGGACTTTCCTTGGGGGTGTTAGGAATAATGATAAAATTAAATATTTAATTGTGATGATTTATCTTCTTATGAATGATAATGAAGTATTTTTTTTTGTAATAATTTTGGAAACTAGTGATAAAACCAACATTATTCTTTGGAGATTTCAGACTCATGTGGAATATTGGGGTCCTCATAAGAGGGAAACTACATCTTGCTTATAAATGCATGATTTTTAACAAATAAGATCATCATATAATGGTTTTAGTAACTGTAATAATGTGTATGGGAAATTATTATCATTCCATAAGATGAATAATTTGGATTGGATGATGGATATTTTTATAGAAAGTCTCTCATTGGATTTCATCTATCATTAGAATCATTTCTCAAAAGTGTAGATACCATTTAATGTACATTGGGAGTGATAATTTTAAAATTGTTATAATTATAATTTTATGAGAAGAAAAATGATATTTGTTCCATTATCTATGATTGAATTTGAACATTTTGTGGCTATCATGGTTTCTTCATTAATTGTATAATAAATCTTCCATGGGATAATGTTAACTAAATATTTGTTTAAGGGAATATCTCTATAAAAACAAATGGAAATTTAATCATCATATGGTATTATTCATGTAAAAAATATTTTATAACATTTGTGATTCTATAAAAAATTATACAGTGGTAATAAGGCTGTAAGGATGAACATTGAAAGGATCAATTTATAATTTTTTGAAATATCTACCAAAACGATAGTTTTTTTATGGTTGAAATATTTTATTAAGGACTAACTAGATTATATGAGGTATATTTAGAGTACCATAGCTATATAAAACCTCGAATATGGATTCATTGTTTAGGGATTATAGGGTTTGATGAGAAAGTACAATATATGGAAATATATGGAATTTCATATTTCATGAAGGTTGTTTTCTCAAGGATGACAATACATATTGGCCCACGTTGTGGAGCACATAATATGTTTATCCATGTAGTAATTTCAATTTAATATTTCTTTATATCCATGGTAATTTTATTTTCATAGCCTTCCATGTATATGATTATTCATATTTTGTTCACGAGGGATACCTAATTTGTGGATTTATCAATTGCTGTAGATATGGTCAGTGAATTTATTCATTGATTATGATTTTTATAATATGGTTAGGATTATAATATCTAATTTGTTTTCTAGGTTAGTAATACTGGGAGAGTATGATGAAAAATCAATGACATAAGATTTTATTTATATTCAACCATCATCCATGGTTTCACCTTGATATAGAGAATTGTTTATTCCATGTTGGTGTGTATAGGTGATGGTTTTATATTTCTCAATAGTGGTTATATAGAATATTAATAGAATAGATCAGGTGGTTTTAAAATATTTCATATTATTGAATCACAAACATGTGGCCCTCTCATCAAGTTATCATAACTTTAAATCTGTTAAAAAATTCATATCCCATAACTCCATGATCATGAATATTTATTGCATGAGAATTATTTCATCATCTTGTCTAGTGTATATCTTCATTCCTTTTTTTATTTGGAGGCCCCTTCTCAAGGATAGTGGTATTCCTATGTTGTATCCTTTCTTACTCAGTATTGGAGTCCCCGAAGATCCTCCCCTGCAAGTTGAACATCCCTAGTTCTTGGCGCATGGTTAAAACCATTGATCGTAGATCATTTCAAGTATGGTTCATCCGTCATTTCTTCTTTACTATGTATAATTTATGGTGGGTATGATAATTTTTCCAGTGGGAATGGATGAAACCAAACCATAATGATAATAATAAACAGAATTTTAATAAATTAAGGGATATGTTTGACAAAGTCGTTATACTATTTTAACCATGCTTATATGTTGGGAATTGTATGGGCTTAAGTCCACTACGAATCCTGGTCGTTGGTGGTATTTCTTTGCACACTAAAGAACCCCTATCTTTTGTGATGATTTAATGGATGTAACATGGAAATTGGTTTATCATGTAAAATCTGTTGATTAAATGAATGTCTAGAGAACAAGAATCGTGGTGTGATCACCCCGGTTAACCAAATGGATGGGAGGAACATAATAAATGTTGTGGTTGAATATGAAAAACTCAATTTCTATGTCTTGGTAAATTTTTTAGATGTTTTGATTGATGTTTTTGAGGTTACATGGATTGGTATAACATCCCCTATTGTGGTACAATTGTTGGTTTTGAGATTTGAAGCCATGAGGGGCCGTATTTTGGGACTTGGTTTGGTTATTGTACATCGAGGGATCCCACAGATCCATTTTGTTGTTGTGACATTACAAGATAAATGGGTGTGAATGCATAATCATCTACTTAGTTGTTCTTCCTTTCATGGCTTGTGGTTATGCCTGTTAGTTACCCAATAGCGAATAATCAATTAAATGGAAACACATGAATGTGATAACAAGAATGAGTTCAATGAGGAATTGATTTCCTGGAATGTGTTGGGACATTATAGTGGATGTTTTTCATTTTTTGAATGAATATTAATGAGGGTGTTTGTGTATGGTCTATTTTTGAAACCCCTATGTTGGTATTTTTGCTTGTTTACCTATATGTATAATTTAGTACTTATGTTTCTTATTAACGCCCCACCGAAGTTGATAACATCATGTTGAACAACCCCATTTCATGTGGGAGGGTGTTTTTTCCAACACTCCAATTATGGATGGGTATGTTGTGGTGGTTGGCCCGGTGTGTGTAGGCGGGTTGTTTTCCAAGTGTCTTCATGATGAGGTTGTGGTGTCTTTTAGCTTGGAAGTAGTTGTTCGTGCCTAAGTTTCTTTAGGTGTGGAGGTAGTTATTCAGGCCCATGTGTTTGTGGGTGTGGTTACATGTGGTTGTGGACCAGTTGTTCGATGGCAGGATGTGGGGTTGGGGTAACCCATGTGTATGTGGGTGGGATATGTTTGTGGGATTTTTTTGAAATGGAGGGGAAGGCCTGACTCATAGGATGCCTTCAATAACGAGTGGAAAAGTGGTTCATGGTACCTAATCATCGATGAGTTATTACTATTACTTTACACGGCCATCTTTATTTTGGGAGTCTGCCTTGGTGTGGTTTGGGTGGATAGATTCCTGAATAGGTTAATGGTTATCTCCATTTCACATAGGTAATTAAAATACCTCTCACTTTTGCACAAGAGATTTTGTTTTTTCTTTCTGAGTATACCTGTATACTCACCCTACATATATAAAATTGTATTCAGGTTTCCGAGAGGACGTTGAGGACTATGTCATTTCATCTTAGCTCGGATGCTAGGACCGTTGACATTGTTGGTTTTCCTTTACTTTTGGTATATCCCTTTAGAGTTTGTCAATTACATTTCTTTACATTTTTATTGGAACATCCATACCGGAAGGGATTGATTTGGATTTACATTTACTCCTATCTTTGGTTTTGTTTGAGATTTACCATCATATCTCTCAATACTACCATATAAAAAGGGTAATTACTTCTATATTACATGTTATACTAAACCCTTGGTGATAGTCACCACACTAGGGTCTATTTAAGGTGGGTCATGGGGGTCATTATCTGTCCTTCATCACGAGGATGTAAGGGTTTGGAAATCTTTTGTACCTTCCATCATCATGGTGATGGATGGTCGTGATAAAATGGTATCAGATGGAGGTTTAGAGGTAGGATGGAGTTCAGAGTTAGGAACAATGAGGATTTCATGGGATGGTCGAGCAATGGTGTTAGGAAATATTGGCATGTGAAATTGTCCTATGGAGATCATCTAGGATATGAGATTTTAGGTCCCACTGTGATTCTATGCAAGGACTATGGACCTACAAAACGACCAAGTGAGGCTACAATGATTTCATGTTAACGACCCTAGAAAAGAAACATGCATCATAATGACATGTGTTCTTATGTGTCATGAGTAATTTGGGGATCTAAAATAAGTAAAATGTTTAAGTAGAATTTAAAATCAATCTTCTACAGTAATCTGGGTTAGCCATTCGTTGTTTAACTTGCAGCTATGGCGCCCATAAAATTACCATGTGTAGTGCGGACGATCGAGGCCCATGAGGATGGTTTTGCTAATCAGTTGAGGGATGATCAAGAGGGGATGGAATTCCAGTGGATGAAGATGCTTCATTCCTTTTAGCGATAGAACCTCGCGAAGTACAAGGGTAGTATCTTGGACAATGAGACACAGAGCTGGATCGAAGAGCATGTGATAGAATTCAGTTTGACCTCAACTCCGACAGAGTACTGGGTTCCTATAACTATATTCCAAATGTGGGGAGTGGCGAATCAGTGGTGGAAACTCTATCTAGGGGAGAAGAGGGTTCCTAAAATTTCATGGACTGACTTCGAGAATGTGTTCTGGTCTGAATTCATCTCTTCCATGATGAAGTCATAGAAGTGGAAGGAGATACTCTCACTTCAACAGGGGAGCATGTTAGTGAGGGAGATGTGAATCAAGTTCAAGGATCTATTTAGCTTTGCTCTGGACAATAATCCAGAGTAGGAGACTCAGGCGAGATGTTTAGTGGAGGTACTTCGACCTTATGTTCAGTATGTTATTACTAACATTAATCTAATGTCATACATGGAGGTTTAGAATAAGGCTGATGTTGTGGAGAGGATGTAGACACTAGGATTTGTGCCATGAGAGGGAAGCTAGATGGTCTCATCAAAAGGGAAAGTTGTCCGCAACATGCCTCCGGCATCAGGGACTTCAAGGTTTCGGCTAGTGAGGAGCATGCCCCAACAGTTTTAGTTTCGATCTCCCGTTACTCTCCCTTACCTAGTGGGGCCGGGATCGATATACTTCATCTGTTGTAGTCGTGGGAATATTTGTAATCAGTTCTCGGAACGAGTACAAAATAATGGGGTGGGATGGTTCAACTCCCACCTCAGTAGAAGAAATTTCTAAACATGCCCTGTAAGTAGCTACATCAGGGAGATGGAGCTCCTGCTCCTCTGAGAGGAGATGTTGCAGGATGGGCAGACCTGAGGGTGCTCCTCATGAACCTCGACCAGGGTAAGATCAGGGAGGCGGCTAACAACCTAAGGAAAGAGGATCTGGGCATGGGTTGTTGCTTGTCATAGATGATGCAGTTCCAGTAGGGCCAGAAGTCGTCTGAAGTACAATCTGAATGATTAGTACTCTTTCATGTGACTGGGTTGATTCCGAAGCTTCACAATCCTTTGTTGCATGTAGTCTATCCCATACCATGGGTCTAGAAAAATAAATACATCATGTACCTCTATTTTTGAATATTCTAGTAGAAGGATAGACAAGCTTGTCTCATGTTTGTTGAGGATGTAGACTGATGTTGGGACCACATCAGTCTAGTGGGGATATTCTATTGGTGTAGATGCAGTCATATGATGTGATTTTATGCATCGACTAGCTATTCTTTGTATGTTCTGTTATCGATAACTTCTAAAGAAGGATCGTATTTTTGGATATGGGTGGATAATGTATGCCTTTCATCAGTGGATGAGGTTGCCAGGAGGGCAGTTGACAAGTGGAGTACCTTCTTTTATAATTGGACGAGATGTCAGTGTATTAAGCTGAATTAGGGATTTTGTAAGTCTCAAGGATGGTTTTTGAATTCATGGATTCCCTCCCAGAAGAGGTGGTGACTCTACCCCTTTTACATGATGTTGTGTTCGAGATAAACGTGAAACTCACTGCCCATCAGATTTCGATGTCTCCCTATCGGATGGCACCTTTTGAGTTGTTGTAGATATGATTTCAGATTGATGATGTGATAAAGAAGGGTCTTTTTCTACCAATCATGTTAACATGGTGTGATCCTATATTTTTCCCAAAGGTAGAATATCTTGGTCTTAGGCTATTCATAGACAATAAGAGACTGAATCAGGTAATAGTCAATAGTCGTTAACCTCTTCCGAGGATAGAAAGACTTTTTGGTTAGTTGAAGGGGGGAGGGTGGTTCTCCATGATTGATCTATGTTCAGGAAATCACCTGTTTATGTTGAAGGAGGGTGACATCTCATAGACTACCTTTATGTGCTAAAATGGGCATTTTCATTTCGTGGTCATGCTGTTTAGCATTACAAACACACCTACCGGGTTTATGGGGATCATGAAATCTGCCATCTAGGAATATCTGGACCGGTTCGTAGTCATTTGTATTGATGAAATCTTTATCCAATAAAGATTATAGGAGGATCATGTTGATCATATGTATATTGTTTTAGAGGTCCATTGATAGAACCATCTATATGGGAAATTGTCTAAGTGTGTTTTCTGGACACAATATGCGCACTTACTAGGATACGTGGTGTCCGAGAAGTGGATAGTAGTGGACCCATCATAGTTCGAGGAAGTTGTTTCTTGGGAATCTCTCATGATTGTGAAGGAGGATCATATATTCATGGTTCTGGAAAGCTATTACCTTAGGTTCGTGCCCGACTAATCTCAAGATGAAGCTCCTTTGACAGCCACAACTAGAAAGGACCGGGAATTGAGTAGAGAGAACAATGTCAGGAAGCCTTCAGTTATATGAAAGGGAAGTCGGTTAGTGCCCTAGTGCTGTGGTTTTCATAATAAGTGGAGATTTTTAGGTTTTCTTGGATGTATCATTCCATGTCTCCAGGCGTGTACTGATGCAACAATAGGGATGATCTCATAGGGGTCAAGGAAGTTATATACCGATGAGCATAACTATTCCACCAACAACTTATATCTCAAAATAATTGTGTTCGAACTAATGTTGTGTTGGTACTACATCATTGCGAAACACTTTTTTGTCTACATAGATCATAAGAGATTGAGGCATATCATATCTCAGCGAGACCTGAAATTGTGGCAGTGGAGGTGGATGGAGTTTCTTAAGGACTATGACATTGAAATTTCATACACCTCAGGAAAGGGGAATGTGGCAGCTGATGCCTTTTGTAGGAAGTTGTTGAAGTATGTGGTCAAGATGAATGTATAGTCCTCTTTGTTGTTTTAGGTGGATGAGTATTATTGGGGGGACATAGAGGGTGATGTGATGCATGATCGTGTTATGCAGGGCAATGCTACGAGAGGGTGGTCAAAAGATGTCTAGAATTAGATGTTGCTTGATGGAATTTTGTTCATATCTGTGGGAATGCAGTAGAGATTTCATGGTGAGTATGAAATCTCACCCCTAATGGTACACCCAAGAGTTCCCATGATGGACTGGACTTTGAAGGGTCAATTTAGGTGTCCCAGGGTGAAGCTGGTAGTGGCAGAGATTGTGGAAATGTGCCTCATATGTCAGTAGGTGATGGATGAACACCGCGTACTAGGGGGTATTTTAAAACCATTATATGTCCCAATGTGAAAGTGTAATGACATCTCAATGGATTTCTTCACATGACTACCTAGTGTTCTAGGTGGTTGTGATGCTATCTGGGTGGTGGTGGACTGACTGAATAAATCAGCTCACTTCCTGGAAATCAAGGAGTCAGGTGCAGTGAATAACCTAGCACAATAGTATGTGGGAGATGTGGTGAAGTTGCATGGTGTTCTGCAGTCCATAGTCTCTGATCGGAATACATGATTTACCTCATGGGTCTGGAAAGGTTTGAAGCATGATTTTGGCACCCATCTATGACTCAACACTTCATTCCACCCTAGACATATGTGAAGACATAGCGCACCATCCAAACATTGGATGATATTCTACGGGCAATTGTTTTGGACTTTGGGGGATTATGGGTATGACACTTTCCTCTGGTAGAGTTTTCCTAAAACAATATCTATCACTCTACCATTTTATTTTCTCCATTCAAAGCCTTGGACGAATGTCCATGTCACCCACTCATGTGCTGGATAGGTTTCGGGAAAGTATGTGATCTTGGCCTGGAGGTAGTATAGAGAACAATGGAGAAGGTTCATATTATACTTGAGAGGATGAAGGTTCCAAAGTCCAAGAAGAAGTCATATGTCGACCACAAGAATAGATTATTAGACTTCATGGTTGGGGAACACGGGTTCATAATGATCTCCCCTTGGTATGGGAAATAGAGGTTTGGCATGAGGGTAAAGCTTTCTCCAATAATTTTTGGACCCTTCGAAGTGTTGCAGCAGGTCAGTGAAGTGGATTATCAACTAGAGAAACCACCACAACTATAGAGGGTGCACATTGTCTTCCATGTATCTCGACTCCATTGATATCTACATTATGATTCATACGTTCTCAACTGGGGAATGCAAGATATCATGGACGATGAGACATTCGTAGAGCGACTAGTGAGGATCGAGGATCATGAGGATAATGTGCTTCATGGGTGAACCATTCCCTTGGTTCCTGTGTTGTGGAGGCATGGTGGCCTCGAGGAGAGTACATGGGAATTGGAGGTAGAGATGCCTTCTCAGTACCCATATTTGTTTGGATTTTTGTTCTCTTATGTTTTTCTACATGTTTGAGATGTAGTGTTTGACCTTCTTAACTATGAGGTGGATTGTTTCCACTATTATTTAGATATGTGTGAAGAGTCTTAATTGTGGGTAGAGTAGGACATGACCTCTAATAAAGACACATTAAAGTTGATGTGGTTAAACACGTGAGGGTGAGTATGTGCAGCCCAAAGATGATATTTTCTTGACATGGAGGAAGGGAATCCCTAATATATTTGACAGGAAAATGACATCGTTATATGATTTTGTGGTTACATGAGAGAGAGGTGTTCCTAGATTTTTGATGAGGTTTACACATGAGAGGTATCTTTGAGTTGGTTTTTCAGACCCATCTCTTTTCTTTGGGTTTATCCTAGGATTCTCAAGGATGAGATTACATTGAAAGGAATTTGATGTAATTTAACGAACCCTCTTAGTCTACTACATTTCAAAAATATCAGTCCCATATAATGGTTACCCCAAAATAGTGGTCCCTTGATGGTGGAACTATTCTCTAGGGCACCGTGATGGTGGCACCATGGTGGTCGCACTGTCATGGTCGCTCAACAAATTAATGGAACAATGATGTTGGAACTGTAATGCACGAAACGTGATTCTAGTAGCATGATGATGGAACTGTGAGGGTTCACCGTGATGATGGAACCGTGAGGGTGGTACTGTGGACGAGGAACCATTCTACTGTCTCACCAAACGGTGTCCCACCCTTGTTCATTTTTCGAGTTTCTGACTTTTTCTGCTCCCACAAAATATCTTTTGATGTAGAAGTCTTTTGATGTCCCTTTTAGGTCATTCAAAATCCAATAAATGATATCCAAAATCCCCCATGATCCTGGAGACCCATGACTTACCAAAATGTATGGCATTTTTCATGGTGCCACGCCATTTTCCTATACTTTCTGTTTCCACCCATGTTACACAGTTTCCTCTATTTATAGGAAACACATTAAAAAACAACAATTATGGACACATCTTCTATGGGAATTATTATATAACAATTAATTCCATCATTTTTAACCAACCAATAGTGAGGTGAAACAACGATCCACCTTTAATGTCGTTCAAAATTTATATCCCATAACATTAGGATCTCTCCTTTTTATCATAAGTTAATTCATTCATCTTCTTTGCTGGATATTTTGTCTTTACATGGTACATTTGGAGTCCCCCTTCCTGATGCTAGTGGTGTGCTTGTTCTGGAGCCTTTCTTACAAACTCTTAGAGTCCTCGAAGATCCTCCCATGAAAGTTGTGCATCACCAATTTTTGGTGCATGGAGAAAAACTTTGATATTTGATCATCCATGTAGGGATCTTCCATCATATATCATTACTGTGTATCATGCGGGGTGGATATGATAATGTTTTCTTTTCGGGATTGATGAAAAAAAACAACAAAAAATATATTAAACAAGCGCTTAATGAATGAAGGGTTGTGTTTGACGTTGTTGCTATAATATTTACCCATGCTTATATGTTTTGAATTGTATGGGATTGTGTCCACTAAAAATCATTGCCCTTAGTGGTCTTTGCTTTCACACTAATGAACCCTAGTCTCTTGTGATTATTGAATGGATATTAAAAAGAAATTGGTTAATCACGTAAACTCAGTAGATTATATGAGTGTCCAGCGAACATGAATTCTTCTATGATCACCCCTGTAAACTAAAAACAAGATAGGAACTTAATAATTGATGTGTTATCTTCTAAAAAACACCATTTAATTTTTTTGGTAACATGTGTAGTTTTACTTCTTGATGCTTGTGGGTTGGAAGGGATAGGGATGGGATACCATATTATGTTACAGATGTTGGGTTTTAGATATTTGGCCATGAGGCGTTGTATATTGGGGCTTGTATTGGTTCCAGAACATCGAAGGATCCCATAGATCCCCAATGTTGTTGTGACTCTATAATAGAACTGGGTGTGAATGCTTTATCTACAACATGGTATGTTTTTCCATGGCTTGTGGTTATGGCTTTTAGTTTCCCAGTAGCGATTAATTATTTAAATCGAACCACATGAATGTGATAACCAGAATTTTATCAATGAGAAATTGTTTTCCAGGAATGAGTTGTGACATGGTTGTGGAGGTTCTGATTTTTATGAATGAATATTAATGAGTTTTTATGTGTATGGGATAGTTTTGGAACACCTGGGTTGTGATGAGGGATTGTTTACATATATGTATAATTAAATTCATATGTTTCTTACTCTCACCCCACCCAAGTCATCACTTCGTGCAGAACACCTCGATTTCATGGGGGAGGGTGTCTTTTCCAGTACTCCTATGAGTGGCTGGTTATTACCACTTATTATTCTCCCTTTATCGAGTATCTCAAGACTCTTTGGACAGGCTGTGATAGGCTAAATTCCATTATAGACCATGATTCATTGGTACGAGTACATTGGGGTTGTTTTCATAGGTGTCTGCGGGCACGATGTTTTCAAATTGTTTTGGGATGAGGCGTAGATATCTTTCGAAATGGTAGTAGTTGTTCGGGCCCAGGTGTCTTCAGGTGTGTCAGTAGTTGTTCCAGCCTAGGTGTCTGCGGGTGGGGTTACGTGTGGTTGTGGACCATATGTTTTTAGGCCAGATGTGTGGTTGTGGTAGCCCAGGTGTGTGCAAGAGGGATATGGCAGTGGTACTATGGTGAAGTTGTGGGAATGGTCTGTCACATATGATGTTTTCAATAGCCATTAGGAAAGTGTTGCAGGGTACGAAAACAATGATGTGTTATTACTTTTACTTTACGCGACTTGCGTTATTTGGGGAATGTGCCTTGGTGAGGTTAGGGTGGATGGTTTCCTTACTAGGTGGTTGGTTATCTCTTTTTCTCACAAGGCATTAGAATGCCTCGCCACATGTGCATGAGAGCTTATGGTTTTACCTAATTTTTATACCTGTATACTCACCATATTATATAAAACTACATTTAGTTTTTTATGAGGACTTTGATGATCGTGTTGGACACTATTAGTTTGGATGTTGGGACTGTTAACGTTTTTGTTTTTCATTTCTTTTGGTACATCAATTTGGAATTTTTCTTGTACATTGTAGAAATTTTTTTATTGGAACAATCATATGGTAATAGATTGTTTTGGATTTACTTTTACTACCAGATTTGGAGTTGTTTTGGTTTAACTATCTTTTCTCTTGGTCCTACTAAATAAAAAGGTCATGCCTTCCATATTAAGTGTGATTCCATACACATGGTTCCAGTCGCCACTCTGGAGAATATTTAAGGAGGGTCTTGTGGGTCATTATATCTCCATCATCTTCAGGAAGGAAGGGTTTGGAAATATATTATCCCATCCCTCAATATGATGAAGGTGGGTTGTGACTGTCATGAATTATTTCATGGAATCAAAAGACTCCCTCAAAAATATTTAAAACTGTTATTTGTAAAAGATGATGGATGAAAAAGGAATTCTATTTCAAGAAGTTAAATATTTTAATGGTAAACTAAATTCTCTTTCTTATGAATTTAAAAGAGTTATTGATTATAGAGATGAGGTGGATGAAAATGTAATGTCATGAGATACGAAATTTACATCTTAGGTGGAGAATATCCTAAGACAACATGAAAGGATTGAGAACATTGATAAGATGATTTATAATAAAAAAATTCTTCTAAAAAAATATCATGTTGATCACAAGGAGTTGAATAATTTGATTTATATAGTCAAAAAATTACTTCCATGGAAAGAGTGATTTTACTGTATTGATGATCTATTATGATGAAAATATTTTTCAATGATAAGAAATGATTATTTATTTTGTTCAGTATATTTTTCCTCTATCATTTCAGAAACACTATAAATTTATTCATTAAGTTTTTGTAAATAACAAAAGGGATAATAATTTTGTAAAAATAATTTTAGTCTATATAAGAATAAATAAATGTTGAGATTGATTAATAAATAAATATTTATGATATGGGGATATTTCCTTATGGATGATTAAAAATATATAAAGTCACAACATTATCTATAGGTTATGGGATTTCAAAACCTAAGGGGGTGTTATTCATATTCATCACATGTACAAAACTATAGGGGAGATAAGTTCATTAATTATCAAATACTAATTATTTTAGTCTTAAAACTTGTTTTTAAATATATTGTTTGTGATTCGAAAAATGTGAGATATTATTGAGTCAAAAAGTTTTCTTAGGACTTTTCTCATTCATATATGTTTTAGAAATGATAAAATCATTTTCATAATAATACTTTATATTTATAATTAAATTTATATGTGAACCATTTCATTACTAATGCATTATATCTATAAAGAAATTGTTATTCATTTTTATTAACCATTTTATAGCTAATTATAACATTATTTTTTGTATGACATAGTAGTTATTGGAATGAATTATATTTTAAATAAAAATGAAATCATTCACTTTATAAATTCTAAATCTTATAGAAAATCAAAAACAATTTATATTTCTAAATTCTGATTCCTTTAAAATTGATATTATGATTATCTTATTTTTGTGAATCGGATTTACGTTTCTCAATTTCGATTCACTCAAAATTTTGATTCTGATTCCCATATCCTTGAATTCTAACCCACTAAAAATTGAGAATCCAATTCTTGTTTTAGAATGTCAGAATAATCTATTTTTTTAATCAGATTCTCACTTTCACAATTTAGATTCGCACTGTTTTGAGAATCTTATTTTCCGTAAAACTCAAATTTGATTCTCAATAATATTCATATCTAACATTATATCATTATTAAATTTTACCTTTTGTTTAAAAATCATATTTTATAATGAAATTACTAGTTTGGGATATACCTATCACTGAGAGGGGAGGGGGGTGAATCAGTATTGGGTAGTTTTAAAACCAATTTCAAATTTTATCCATGTACCTCTTGACCTGTTAGAATCTTGATTCTATTATTCTCATTTCCTTGTCTCATGAAATATTAGAAAGCAGTAAAAATATGCACACTATATTTTTACAAGGCTCACCACTCAATAATAGTAGCTACGTACTTGACATGCATGGATATGACCAGTGCATGGATTTTCCACTATGATATGATAAGAAATTACAGTGGATTGTCTAGGAAGGAAATCCTCTCGCCAGTATGAGTCACTACACTTTGGTGGGGGGTGGGAAACAATCTTCTTCCCTGGACTGGGAATGACTTAGTCCAACTTGCAGCCTCTAGCTGGTTCATTATAATACCTATGAAGATACTCTTCTTTCTTCTTCAAAAGGTAGATTCTTCTCATGATCTTCTTCAGTACTCTTCACTTGATTACTTGCAAAGCAGTAGGCAAGAAATTATTCTTGTCTTCTTCTTTTCTTCCTCAATAGTGAAAAACCACCTGCACTAGTACTTCTTATTTTTCTCTAGTTTAATAAAAAAATGCACTAACTGTTCTTATTCTTTCTTAGCATGAATCATATATACCAATGTGGTTATTCAGAAACTGAGAATCAGCTCAAAAAGAATCATCTGAATTAATCTACGCTAAAGCTTTGTAGGCTTTATTTGGCCATACTCTATTCTTCTTCTTCTTATTCTTCTTCTTCTTCTTCTATTCTCTCTATACAGTATACCTGTAAGCTACACACTATTCTTCTTCTTCTGCTTCATCAATGAAAAACCAGTTTCACTAAAAGCTACTCTTCTTTACACATTTTCTTTTAGTGAAAAAACATCTGCACCTAGACATCTTTTATCTCCGTTGATCGGAATCTGGTTAGAACTTCTAGAATAACTCACAGATTGCGCGCCAATCCTTACTTGCACACCACCCTGATTGTGTGCCTCCCTTCTTACATGCGAACAAATACATGCGAGCCACAATTGTTCACAACTCAAAACATGCGCACCACATTTGGATTATACACACATCCTTCTTGCACAACTCTAGCAGCATAGGTGATAAAACCTACGAGGCAAAACTTGCATGAAAAAACATGCATGACACCACTTGCGCGGCACCTAGCTTGCACTCCTTATAAATAACCCTCATCTTCTGTGCCACTTTAGCATGTGCTCCACCCTCTACAACATGCGCGATCAGAGATCAAAATTTCTCTTATGTGTTGATCCTAGCAATATTAGGTGGAAAGTTGTCTATTTATAGGCATTTTGGTGACTTGTATGCCACATACACTTGTGCGATGATCCCACACTTGGGCGTCACACATGTGCGCCGCTTTAGCACTTGTGCGCCACTCCATCGCATCCGCATCACTTTCTTTCCTCTGTCATATTTTAATATGATGATGTTAAAATTTGACAACCACACCAATTACACGTTCATGCCACATATACAAGCGCGCCACACTTGCATGCCACTTATTCATGCATACCCTTTATACTTGTGCCCCACTTTTGGACTTGTCTTTGAATCTTTTACTTTTGTTCCACTTTATTTACTTTTTCATATTTTGATGGGATGATCTTGAAATATGACTTGCATGCCACTTACACTTTCCTTCCAATACATGCACTCCAATTTATTTCCTTTTCAAAAATCACTTTTATACTCTCTCTACTCTTTATAAGGCTCGCATCATAAGTTCTCCATACATATGATATTTTTGAAATACAAATCAGCAAAGCATCATCATTGTTTAGTCAATTATTTTTGGAATATTAATTCCAAAGTAATTCATTCATCCTGAATTAATATCCTCAATTACTTTTAGAGTGTTAATTCCAAAGAACTCCCATCATATCTCTTTATCCAAAAGTGGAGGATTGAAGCTTCTTAAAATACCTTCAAGGTTGCAGACAATGTATCACCTTTGATACATGTATTTGGAATTTTAAGAACTGTGAAAAAGTCATATGATTTCAGGGAAAATTGAAATTCATCACCTTTGTATAATGCCAAGTCCTTCAACAGTCTCTCTTCTTTTTCATCCATCAATGTCTGCGTCATTCAAATAATATGATTCTTCTCATTAATTAAGCTCTTTCATGGTTCTCATGCAATCATGAAGCATTGCATGGTCTTATTTAAATATTCGTTCTTCTTTAATCATCTGTATATGGATGATACATCACCATTCTTCATTGTTATAAAAAAAATTCACCTTTGACACAAGTTCTTTAATCAAATTATCAATTCAACAATCGTCTAAATTGATCTTCATAGAGAATTTCTCAAGCATGACATCCAATGATATTATTCCATAACATTTATCTAGGCAACCTCACTTCAAGAAAATATTCAATAACTTTGTAGTCCTTCTTCATCTCCTTCTTCATTTTGACGAGTATTGGCAACTGTTGACAAAAAATATAATATTCATACACAATGTGGTCTCAACAAATCTCCCTCTTTATATTTTGTTGTCAATACTTTAAAATATCATCAGAAGAATGTGTCAATGTCAAAATGAGAATCTTATCTCTCCCCTTTACTTCATTCTCTCCCATATATATTTACTTCATTTCTCTCCCCCTTATTGACAAGAAATACAATGTTCATGGAAGAGAGGGTATTATTACATAATTAAGCAATGTGCCATAAATCATTTCACTCTATGTCCACTTCAGCAATGCTTGGTGTAGAAAACAAGAGGATTTTATTTAGACAAAAAAGTTGTCCATTACCCACTGAATATGACACCTCATTAGATGAGAACTAATACAACTGCCTTCATGGGTTCTCCACTTTCACTCCAGGCCGATGATATTTAATGTTATAAGAAATAATCAACCTGAAATTCAATTGGCAATGACATGATTTTCATAAAATCTACAGAATAATTTAATTTTATACCATCAAATGTTGATACTGATGGAGATAATGAATCTTGTATCTTCTTGATATGTATCCCTCTCTAGGTAATAGTTATCATCACTGAATATCAGGTAATCCCCCTGAGATCATGCATCACCTTCAATTCCATCCATTTAATTAACAAATACAATAAATAAAAATTTAAGGGAATAAGGTGGATCATATAGGCTTCATCAATGTGAGCATGAAGGATTGGATGATTTTATCAACCACGATTCTCCATTTTCTCCACTACTTACACATTCACATTTGATCTTTAATTTTGAATGTGGCTGTGTGGATCTCAGTACTTCATCTATCTCTTTGTTTGTGAATCTTCTTTCTTCAATATATTTCCATGCACTAGAATCTTTCGATGCATCTTTCATCCTCTTCAAGAATTAATGTTGGGTTGGAATAAATTAAAATTACTTTATAACAGTATGACCAGCCGTGTTTCACCTTACACACAAAACATCTTTGTCTTCATGTAGAATATTCTTTTTGTTTTTAGCATAATTCTTATCCTGTTCATCTTCCATATTTCTCATCTGTTCCAAATCATCTAGCCAAACCACCAGTATATCATTAGGGACTGAGGAATCAAGACTATATCTTCTATATGGTTTCTTCTGAGTGGAATCCTCATTATTTTTTCTTTTGGATGAACCACCCTTCCACTTCTTGAATTTAGAATCCAAGGACTTCTCAACATTCCTCCATGTAATGTTCTTGGTAGAATTTTTATTTTCCACATATTTATGATTACTTTCAAAGATAGCATCTTAATTTTTTCCCAGCTTCTATAGTCTTTTATTCTTATTAGAATGTAATACATTCTAAGATATGCATGCACCATTCTAGTGACAACTCCCTTTGCATACATCACATATGTTATGAAACATTCCAAATATGATTACCGTAAACATATGCTTGTGGATATGTGGATGTTGCTTCTTCTTCTATGGATTTCTCCCCCTTGATATGGGATTTCTCTGTGCTTTTACATTTAAGGGATTTTACAAGAAATCCATTTCACAATGCCCATATCTTTTACAACACCAACATTGACCAACAAACCTTGACTTCTTACCATCTTCCTTATAAGGTAGCTGAATCTTGTTTTTGATATGTTTTGCTTTATGTGGGGAGATATCTTCCAAACTCTTATTTCTATTCACCATATCCATGGTGATAGTTATCTCCTCACTTTTCTTTATCCATACTTGTTTAGAAATTTTTTCCAACCTAATATTTTTGTTGATAAAATTTTAGAACCATGAGAACAAGTTGGTATGGATGGTACCTTTACATTCTCATCTTCTTGCGATAGATCAATGAGTGAAGCCATGATCTTTTTATCACATATTGAAGGTATTTTGAAAATATAATCCTCCAGCGAGTATTGATTACTGGCAAAAAAAATTTCCTTATTTTTTAGAGTCTCAATATGTGTCTTCTAATGATTGGTCAACTGAGCTTCAAATTCAAGACTTATCATATTGATGAAGACTACCTAGTCTTCAATCATAGTCATATTCTCTTCACAATCTTTCATTACTATTTCAAATCCATATTCATGCATCCTTAATTTGTTTTCTAACAAATAGACAAGCCCTTTGTTCATCTTGGAGTCTTCTTCTAAATATAATTCATTGACATCATTGCTCCTTTTCAGCTCATCTTCATGTGAATGTTTCTTCTCTTCTATAGTCTTATTGACCCCTCTTTCTCTTCATCATCATTGAGCTACATTGAAGAACTTACATCAAACCCCTTCTTTGTTGCATCAAAGGCTCCTTCCTGTCTAGAGAGTTTTAAAAATTCAACAATTTTTTCTTGTAATACATTCTCCAAAACATCATTTTCTTTTTATAGTTGAGTGATATTTTGTTACATGCATTGAAATAATCCACAAACATGGGATGTAATCTCTACATGAATACCATGCAGAATCATTATTAATCATTCAATTGATATTTCTTGCGATGTTGTAGATTGTTCATCACCACTTGTGCTAGAATTTTCATCATGAGGATAATTTCCAAATGTACTAACACATATCTCATGATCAGTTGAGGTAGGAAGGTTGTCCATCTACTTAGTGGGGACTTGAGCCACCTTATCATTAATTTCCATGTCTGGTGTGTCTCCAATGTCAGATAGATATGGAGACCCAGATGCTTCCACTTCTTTAGATAAGTGGGATTTCTTCTTCAATTTTCTATTATCTTTCTTTTTCTTGATGATCATGGTCTTTGTAGATATATATTTTTGCTAAGATATTGCTGAATCTTTACAAACATAGCTCTTCATTGTTGAATCTGGAAAGGAACTCAGGTTTTCAAAAGATAAGAAATTCACTGTAGAGAATCCAATAGAGGTGAACCTGGCTCTGATACCAATCAAGAGGGCCAGTTTGGGATATACCTAACACAAGGGGGGGGGGGGGTGAATCCGTGATGGGAGCTTTTAATACCAATTTAAACTTTATTCCCTATACCTATTGACCTGTTAGGATTTTTATTCCTTTATTCTCATTTCTCTGTCGCATTAAATAATAGAATGCAGTAAAAATATGCACACACTATTTTTACAAGGTTCACCAATCAATAAGAGTAGCTACGTCCTTTCCATGGATGGATATGACCGGTGCATGGATTCTCTACAATGTTGTGATATGAAAATACTGTGTAGTGGCTAGGAAAGCAATCTGCTAGACAATGTGAATTCCTGTACTTTGGAGGGGGTGGTAAACAATCCTCTTCCCAAGAGTAGAATTGACCTAGTACAACTTGCAACCTCTAGCTGATTTTTTATACTACCTATGGAGAATGTCTTATTCCTTCTTCAAAAGGTAGGTTATTCTCTTGATCTTCTTCAGTGATCTTCACTTGATTACTT
This sequence comes from Viscum album, assembly GCA_963277665.1. Taxonomy (NCBI): domain Eukaryota; kingdom Viridiplantae; phylum Streptophyta; class Magnoliopsida; order Santalales; family Viscaceae; genus Viscum; species Viscum album. Next base: position 1,537,500,069 of record OY728147.1, on the reverse strand, counting down.
GAAAATCAGTAGGAAAGCAATTATTCTTGTATTTTTATTTTCTTCTTCACTAGTGCAAAACCAGCTGTACTAGTACTTATTCTTTTTCATTAGTTCAATAAACAAATAAACTAACAGTTATTCTTATTTCTAATAATGAATCACATATAACAATGTGATTACTCAGAAATTGAGGATCATCTCACAAAGAATCATCTAAATTAAACTACCCTAAAGATTTTTAGGCTTTAATTTGGAAAACATTGTTCTTCTTCTTCTTCTTATTATCTTCTCTCTATGCAGCAAACCTTTAAGCTACACACTCTTCTTCTTCTTCTTCTGCTTCTTCAATGCAAAACCAGTTGCACTAAAACCTACTCTTCTTCAAACGTTTTCATTTAGTGAAAAATAATCTGCACCGAGCTCTTCTTCATGTCAGTTGATCAGATGCTGGTTAGATCTTCTAGAAGAACGCACAACTTGTGTGCCAATCCTTACATGTGCGCTAACCTGATTGTGTGCCTCCAATCTTATACGGGAAAAAATAGTTGCGCACCACAATTGTTCACAAATCACAACTTCTGCACCACCTTTGGCTTATACACACGTCCTTCTTGCACACCTCTGGTAGATTTCACGAAAAAACATACATGGAAAAACATGAGCAGAAAAAAATGAGCACCAAAACATGCATGAAAAACTTGCGTGGAAAAACATGCACGGCACCACTTGTGTGGAACCCAGCTTGCACACCTTATAAATAACCCTTTGCTTGTTATCCACTTCATCTTTCATTCCACCCTCTACTACTTGCGCGATCAGAGCTCAAATTTTGTCTTAAGTGATGAGCCTTGAAAAATGAGGAGACAAGTTATATATTTATAGAAATTTTGGTGACTTGTGCGCCACATACACTTCCGCGTCGATCCTGCACTAGCATGCCACACATGCGTTCCGCTCCATCACTTCCGTGCTGCTTTCATTCCTTTTTCATATTTTGATATGATGATTCCGAAATACGACTTTTGCACCACTTATACTAGTGCGCCACATATACTTGTGGGCCACACTTGCACGCCACCTATTCTTGCGTGCCACACTTGTGCGCCACTTTATTTCTTTTGTCATATATTGATTGGATGATATTGAAATATGACTTGTGCGCTAATTACACTTGCGTGATAATACTTGCGCGTCAATACTTGTGTGCCAATACTTGCGCTCCACTTTCTTTCATTTTCCAAAATCACTTCTTTACTATCTTTACTCTTTATAAGGCTCGCATCACATGTTCTCCAAACATATGATATTTGTGAAATACAAATCAGCAAAGCATAATCATAGTTTAGTCCAATATTTTTGAATATTAATTCCAAAGTACTTTTTTCATCCTCACATAAAATCCTCAATTCCATTTGGAGTGTTAATTCTAATGAACTCCAATCATCTCTCTTCATCCAAAAGTGGAGGCTTGAATCTTCTTCAAATACCTTCAATGTTACAGGAAAAGTATCACATTTGATACATGTATTTGGAACTTTATGAAAAATGCAAAATTCATCTCATTTCATGGAAATGTGTAATTCATGACCCTCCAAGAATGCCAAGTCCTTCCAAACTCTCTCTTCTTTTTCATTAATCATTCTCTGTGTCATTTGGATAATATGATTCTTTTCTTCAAGTAATCTCAAGCAAGGTTCTCATGAAATCCTGAAGCACTGCCTGGTCTTAATTAAATCCTCATTCTTCTTCAATCATCCTTAAATAGATGATACATTTCCATTCTTTATTATTGTAAACAATGTGTCAACTTTGACACAAGTTATTTAAACTTAGTATCAGTTCGGTAATCATCTGAATTGATCTTCTTAGAGAATTTCTCATGTATGACCTCCGATGCAATGATTCCGTAACAATTCTCTAGGAAACCTCACTTCATCCAATCTACACTAACGTTTTATTCCTTCTTCATCTTATTCTTCATTTTGATGAGTATTGACAACTATGTTGGTTCCGGGCGCAGCGGAAGCGCATTGGTGGGTTTGCCCAACTTTAATTTTAACGTTAAACAACGTTCAATCCGAGATCTGGCACGATATAAAATGCCGAATCTTCGGAATAGAATGAAGAATGAAAAGAAAAGAAGATTCCTGAAACCCTTGAGGAGGATCATCATATGTTGATTATAATTAATTTAATTAATGCATAAGAATTACCTTGTTGGAATTCTTTCTTTTTTGAAGTGTCCGGTCATGATTCAGTGATCTGTCGTTGTGTCGTAGAATCCATGTGTAGGATTCCTCTAACGGTGATCCACACGTGTGTCACGTATCTCCGAACATCACCGAAGAGATCTCCGGGTGCTAGTGCGGAGTACCTTCGCTTGCGATGTCCGCCTTCGACCGCCTTGATCCGGTGGAGGATCTTGCTCTCATAACTTGAGGGTGTTCTTAGTGGAAAGGGAATTCTCTCTTGGCTTGAGAGTATTTCCAAATCCATTGGGCACAACAATTTCTCTAAAAAAATGTTGGGGTTGCGAGGATATTTATAATCAGGTTTGAGGATAATAGAGTTATTACAATAAATAAACGCATTAGACGTTTTATTTATTTCATAAACTCTTATTGAAAACCCCCATGTTGAATTATTAATTCCTTTTCATGCTCCCACGCTGATTATAATAAATATCATTTCATAAAACAATATTAAATCCTCAAAATCCCTATTGGATAAACTACACGGCGTCTAATAATTAATACACAGCGTGTACTTGTTTTTCATAAAACTACACTACGTGTATATTAAATGTACACGGTGTGTACTTTTATTTTCCATTTTTCTCCACCACATTTATTAGACCTTGAGTAATGAATATTTATTTCTTAAATAAATGTAACTGCATTACTCGCTAATAAATATATTATTTTATCCACAGTATATTCTCTCGAATAACTAGTGTCAAAATAAATGCGATCAGAAATCCTTAAATAATTATTAAACCACAGTCAGAAATAAATATTTATTTAACTTGTTAAATTAATATTTAACTGAGATACATGGACACACTTAGTGTGTGACCCTCTAGGCCTCTTTCTCAGTGGCATTAGGCTGAGTCTGCCTAAAGTCCACGGTTAGCGTCTAGCAATACACCAAGGCACCCATAGAGAAAAAATTTAACGCCGCAATGACGTGTCACCTCCTACGAACGGTTATCGTGTAATATAATCCTTTTGTCTCAATATCTCCAATCAAGTGTGTGGCATGCTAGTGCCATCGACCCATGTGCTTGATTATTCTTTCATTGACTTCCCGGAATTGAACTTTCCGACACCTTACCATGGCCATGGATTTATTTAGGCTATATCAATTCCATCAAAGGGCCTGAGATATCTACTTCTATTATGGAACGGAAGGGACAAATCCTTTCTCGTATTATCTATTAATGCGGTATTACTCGTGACGCACCCAACATATCCTACCTCACTGTGAACAGTGCGTCGTCACAGTTTTCGTCAATACATCTAAGTGTGCGAGTTGTAATACCCATTAATAATAATCTTAAATTCTAAGGATCAATACACATGTCCGTAGATAGGAAAATCCAATGACACTATGAAATGTGGATTTCCTACTGGCAGCTATCGTTCTCATAATATCGTCCTGGATATTACCAAGGGCGCACACCATGAGAAGATGCCTCAAAGTTTTATGAGTCTTCACCCCTAATGACCTGTATTATTTGTGTCCCTCAAATAATATCATCCGGCCATAGAACATACATTCAAGAATAGTGTTATGGAACTTTCGGGTTCTCATCATAGCAGGGATTCTCTACGACCCTTTAATGCAACAGTTGTCCTTATGAAATTATCACATGACATGTCACGCAGAAGAACAATCAAGATGTGATAATGCTTTTATTTAATGTATAAAGTACAAAGTAGTTGGTTCTAGACCACCAACTCCAACAAACTCCCACTTGGACTGGAGCCAACTACTAACAACCTTTAACCTGCTAGCTCTCACATGATATTCCTTCTTCTGCTGAGATAGGCCTTTACTCATGGGGTCCGCAACGTTCTCTTTCATGGACACTCTGCTCACTGCAACTTCACCCTTTTGATAGAAATACTTTAAGAGGTGATACTTATGGAGTATGTTCTTTGTCCGTTGATGTGACCATGGTTCTTTTGCAAGAGCCACCACTTTAGTATTATAACAATACAATGTAATGGGATCTTTACGGCTAGGCACCACATCAAGCTCCTGGACAACGTTTTGAATCCAAATGGCTTATTTGGATGCATCTGAAGCCACTATATACTCGGGCTCCACTATAGAATCGGCGACAACAGGCTTCTTTGAACTCTTCTAGCTCACAGCTCCTCCATTGAGACAGAAAACATATCCATATTGTGACTTCAGATCATTCTGATCTGTTTGAAAACCAGCATCAGCATACCCTCTGATGACAAGCTCCTCGTCAGCTCCATACACCATGAACATATCCTTAGTTCTTCTCAGATACTTAAAGATAGTCTTAACATCAGTCCAATACTTTTCTCCTGGATCTGCTTGATATCTGCCAACCATGCTCAGTGCATAGGCAACATCAAGCCTGGTACATAACATGTCATACATGATGTATCCTATAGCCGAAGCATATGAGATCTTGATCATCCTATCTTTCTACTGTTGTGTCTGGGGAATCATTTTCTTAGAAAGATGTAAGCCATGTGACACTAGAACCAATCCCCTCTTCGAATTTTCCATACTAAATCTCTTTAGTATCTGGTCAATGTATGTACCCTGACTTAGTCCAAGCAGCCTCTTGGATCTATCACGAATGATCTTGATCCCTAGAATGTAGGCTGCTTCCCCTATGTCCTTCATGGAGAAACACTTGTTCAACCAGTCCTTAACTGACTGTAAGGCTGGTACGTCATTTACAATAAGAAATATGTCATCAACATATACCACTAGGATTACGACCACATTACCATTAAACCGCTTATAAACACATGGCTCACATTCGTTCTTAATGAAACCAAATTCCTTTATGGATTCATCAAATCGAATGTTCCATGACCTGGATGCTTTCTTTAATCCATAAATGGATTTCTGCAACTTGCAAACCTGTTTGGCTTCACCTGGTGTCACAAACCCTTCTGGTTGTGTCATATAGACATCTTCATGAAGGTTCCGGTTAAGGAATGTTATTTTGACATCCATCTGCCAAATCTCGTAGTCATGGTAAGTTGTTAATGCAAGTATGATTCTTATGGATTTAAACATGGAAACTGGCGAGAAGGTTTCATCATAGTCAATTCCTTGACGCTGTCTGAATCCTTTAGCCACTATCCTTGCTTTATAGGTGATAACTGGACCTTCCATGTCCAGCTTTCTTTTGAATACCCATTTGCATCCAATAGGCTTTACATCAACTGGCTCATCGACCAGAACCCAAACTTGGTTCTGATACATGGAATCCATCTCAGAATTCATAGCTTCTAGCCATCTTGTAGCTTCTGAGCTTTCTACTGCTTCCTTGTAGGAGAGAGGTTCATCATTTTCCAACAATAATGATTCACTAGCCTCGGTGACTAGGAAACCAAATCTCTCTGGTTCCCTTACCTCTCCTGAGCTCCTACGCAGTACTTGTGTTTCTGGAACCTCTTCCACGGGGACCTGTGGAACTTGTTCCTGTACCAACTCCTGTGTATCTTGAGCATCAACTTCATCGAAGTCAATCTTTCTCCCACTATCCTTCTTGAGGATGTGCTCCCTCTCAAGAAAGACGGCTTGTCTGGCGACAATCACTTTCTTGTCTTGCGGGTTATATAGGTAATATCCTTTTGTTTCCTTGGGATATCCTATAAAGATACACTTTGTGCCTCGGGGTGCTAGTTTGTTGCCTGAGAAGGCCTTAACAAACGCATCGCATCCCCATACACGTGTGTGCGACAAAGTGGGTTTCCTTCCATTCCATAACTTGGATGGACTTCCATTTGCCGCCTTAGTTGGTACTCGGTTTAATGTGTATGATGCAGTTTGTAATGCATAACCCCAAAAGGATAATGGAAGATCCACATGACTCATCATCGACCTCACCATGTCCAACAAGGTGCGGTTCCTCCTTTCACTAACACCATTCCACTGTGGTGTATAAGGAGGAGTGAGATGAGATAGAATCCCAGATTCCCGTAGAAGATCGATGAACTCTTGGTTTAGATATTATCCTCCTCGATCTGATCAAAGCTTCTTTATCTTCTTACCAAGTTGATTCTCTACATCATTCTTAAATTCCTAACATTTCTCTAAGGACTCTGACTTATACCTCATTAAGTAGACATATCCATATCTACTCAAATCATCAGTAAAAGTAATAAAGTTATAATATCCACCTCTAGCTTCTACTGGAAATGGTCCACACACATCTCTGTGTACCAATCCTAGAAGCTCTGTTTCCCTTTCACCTTGTCCACCAAAAGGCGTCTTGGTCATTTTTCCTTGTAAACAAGCGTGAAATCTATCAAGTGGTTTTAGCTCAGTAGAGTCTAAATAGCCATCTTGGCAGAGCTTTGTCAAGCGCTTCTCGTTCACATGACCAAGGCGGTGATTCCATAACTGGGTGATGTATGAGTCATGTGAGTTTGTTTTGTTATCAATTGCCAACACTTGGTTTTCGTAATTTAATACATACAAACCATTATTCAAATGTGTCATATCATAACATATGTTGTTCTTATAAAAGAGACAACCCTTATTTCCAAACATGAAAATAAATCCATCCATATCCAAACAAGATACAGAAATTATGTTCTTGGTAACACTAGGCACAAAATAACAGTTTTGTAAAACCAAAATCATGCCAGTTGGCAATGAGAGGTGATAGTCGCCAATAGCCAACGCAGCCAGCCTTGCACCATTGGCAGCTCGAACATCCACCTCTCCTCTGGAGATCGTTCTAAATCTACTTGGTTCCTTCATTTGAATACAGATGTGAGCCCCACAAGCTGTATGTAATACCCAATGTGTAGAAATATAAATATTGCACTCGATAACGAACGCACCTTTAGCTTCCCCACACTTCTGGGTGCAGTTCCTCTTCCAGTGGCCCTGATTGCCACATGAAAAACACACTGCTTCCCGTTCCTTTCCCTGCCTCTGGATCTTCCCCTTCTTGGAGGGACGGTGCTCAGGGGCTTCAGACCATTTATAAGTCTTTGGACCCTTTTCCTTGTCCTTCCTTTTCTTGTTCACCATATGGACCGCGGGTTTGTCACGCCCCATGTCCTTATCTACCTGGCGATTCAAGGTCTGAATCTCCGATAATCTCTTCTCATTGACGCTCATGTTATAGTTGACAATGAAGCAAGATATGGTCTTGGGAAATGATGATAGGATGAGATCTGTATGCAACTCATCTAGGAATTTAATCCCTAAGATGTCCAAGCATTCAATGTAGCCAATAAGCTTGACCACATGAGGCCCAGCTGGCACAGTCTCTCCAAGATTCGTGGTAAACAAAGCATTGGAGATCTCATACCTCTCCTATCTCGCATCCTCTTGGTAGAGACCTTTAAGGTGATACATCATGCTATACGCATCCATGTTTTCATGTTGCTTCAAGAGCTCATTAGACATGGATGATATCATGAATCACTGGAAATCTGTGGCATCATCCATGTGTTTCATGTAGAGAGATAATTCCTCATCACTAGCCTCTTTCCCAGGCGTAGCTGGAATAAGCTCTTCCAGCACTTATAATTTCCTTTCGTGGCGAAGGACGACGCGTAAACGCCTCTGCCACTCTTGGAAATTGGTGCCGGTGAGAAGGTTTTCTTTTTCGAGTATGGTGCGCAATGATATGTTTGAAGTAATTTTCATTCCATTTCTACAATTTAAGATGAGCAAAGGTTTAGTACATTATTATAAAAATTGAGACAAATAAATAAATTAATACTTATTAGTCTCCCACTATTTTATCGAAATCCAATAGCCCTCACCATTGACTTCGGTATATTCTATTGCGTGAATATTCTAGTGGAAGGGATCCATATTTCCCTTCGCATTACCCCAACTAGGGTTGGTCAAGCAACTTGAAGGGTTTTAGGTAGGAATTCCAAATGCCAACTACATTAACTCGCAGTTCCTTGATCCGCTGAGTGGACTCCCCAATCCTGAAATCCTTTTTGGATTTCCTCAACCTTTGCCTCTTCGTCACACCAAGTCCTGCTCTGGCAGTCAACCCATGATGCGAACCAAGGCAAGTCAACCCAAAAACTTGAATTAGAATTCCTCGATAATTGAAAGCACCCCAACTAGGGTTGGTCACGCACTTTGAACTATGGTTCGATTCTAACCAAGATTAGGGAAGGCTATGCCGACTTAATATTTATTTTGAGTGATTTTATCCTTATACGTAAATTTCCATTTTATTATCATTGATTACATGCTTGTTAATATTAAGTGGGATATACTTAAGTGATTAACCATGTCTAAGAAAATATTTACATATAAGCCAATTTTATTTTAGTTCCATCTTGCATGCTCATTTAATTCATTAATTGTGGGATCGTGACAACACACCCACAATAAATAAACCATGAAACTGACAGAAATAAAATAAATGGTATGACCATGAGCTTTTCTATTGGTTAGTTTATCTAGCGGTTGATAAACTAACCCAATACCTAGGGGAGAAACACCTTGAACCTTTCGAGTTCTTGTTTACAGCTTCCCACATCTCCACCTTTGTATCTCCTTGGATTGTTTTCATCTTGGCTCCTGACTTGAGCCGTCTCCACTAGCTTGGGAGCTCCATCAATTACATATGCATTTATCTGACACGCAGGTGAGGGGAAAAAAGGGGTTTTTACATAAAAGAATCCTTGGGCGCGCAGGCCCTACATATTAATGAGGAGATGGCTCACAGGACAACAAATTTAATTTAAATAAATAAATTAAAAGAAACCATTCAAATACAAAGGTCTCGGTCTTTCTCATGATCATCCATACATGCAACGATATTTACGCATAAATAAAACTAGCATTCAATTCTTTAATTGTTCTTGTTTAAGATAAATCATGCTCTAATCAGTTAATTATCTTTAATTAATCAATCCTTTTATCTTAAATCCCGTTTCTGAATTTCCTTGAGATTCTCATCCATCATAATATTAAAAAAATAAATTCATTTAAAATTATCCTTGTACACAACTTGTACCTTAGAGGAAACCCAGCGAATTCCCATTTATTACGCAGATGTTAAATTAAAAACATATATATAAAACACATATCACGTGTTGTGCCTCAGCTTTAAGCCTGCACCATGGTACACGTCTCAAGGGTTTGTATAATATAATAATAAATTTGAATAAATCTGCGTAATTTGGGTGAGTACACGGCGTGTAGTTCTGACTACACGACGTCTACTTTTTCTTCACCGTCCATCCGAAGTACACGCCCGGGGATAGGGCGTGTTAATGTACTTCGGAAATTTTCAGAGTACACAGCGTGTACAGTGGGACACACGCCATGTAGTTTCCACGTTACACGGTTTCCAGCCGGGCATGCTATGTACGGAGTACACGACCCAACCCTAACTCGAAGGGACTACACGCCCTGTTCATTGGACCACCCAACATGTATTCTGGAAACTGTGTGCCACCTGTTTCTGGTCAACACACGGTGTCTTAAATTCTTAGAAAGAATCCAATACACGGCCTGATTTGGCGGATCAGTCAATGCATTGAACCTAGACTACACGGTGTGTACTTCCGAATACACGCCGTGTATTCTGGTGTTATAAGTCCAGAAACTTTTGTCTCCTCCGGATGAGTTCCTCTATTTTATTTTAATCAAAATTAAAAGAAAAATCCATTTCTGTGAGGTGAACGAGAAACGAGAGAGAAGGAACAGATCTCGATATTTAGATTTCCAGAACGATTAAATATGAATTGAAATAACTAAATTATTAAATGCATAAATCACCAACAAAAAACTAAATAATTATAAAAAATTATATGTCCCCGCTCTGATACCACTTGTAGGTTCAGGGCGTTGCGGAAGCGCGTTGGTGGGTTTTCCCAACTTTAATTTTAACATTAAACAATGTTCAATCCGAGATCTGTCACGATATAAAACGCCGAATCTTCGGAATAGAACGAAGAACGAAAAGAAAAGAAGAGTCACGAAACCATTGAGGAGGATCATCATATGTTGATTATAATTAATTTAATTAATGCATAAGAATTACCTTGTTGGAATTCTTTCTTCGTTGATGTGTCCGGTCACGATTCGGTGATCCGTCATTGCGTTGTAGAATCCAAGTGTAGGATTCATCTAGCGGTGATCCACACGTGTGTCACGTATCTCCAGACATCACAGAAGATATCTCCAGGTGCTAGCGTGGAAGCACCTTCTCTTGAGATGTCCGCCTTCGACCGCCTTGATCCGGTGGAGGATCATCCTCTCGTAACTTGAGGGCGTTCTTGGTGGAAAGGGAATTCGCTCTTGGCTTGAGAGTATTTCCAAATCCGTTGTGCACAACCATGGCTCTAAAAAAATGTTGGGGTTGGGAGGATATTTATAAACAGGTTTGAGGTTAATAGAGTTATGACAATAAATAAACGCGTTACATGTTTTATTTATTTCATTAACTCTTATTGAAAACGCCCATGTTGAATTATTAATTCCTTCACATGCTCCCATGATGATTATAACAAATATCATTTAATAAAAAAATATTAAATCCTCAAAATCCCAATTGGAAAAACTACACGGCGTGTAATAATTAATACACGACGTGTACTAGTTTTCATAAAACTACACAGCGTTTATATTTAATATACACGGCGTGTAATTTTATTTTCCATTTTTCACCACCACATTTATTAGACCTTGAGTAATGACTATTTATTTCTTAAATAAATGTTACTACATTACTCGCTAATAAATATATTATTTTATCCACAGTATATTCTCTCGAATAACTAGTGTCAAAATTAATGTGATCAGACATACTTAAATAATTATTAAACCACAGTCGGAAATAATATTTATTTAACTTGTTAAATTAATATTTAACTGAGATACATGGACACACTTAGTATGTGACCCTCTAGGCCTCTTTCTCAGTGGCATTAGGCTGAGTCTGCCTAAGGTCCAAGGTTAGCATCTAGAAACACACCAAGGAACCCATAGAGAAAAAAGTTAACGCCGCAATGACGTTTCACCTCCTACGAACGCTTACTGTGTAATATAATCCCTTTGTCTCGATATCTCCAATCAAGCAGGTTGCATGCTAGTGCCATCAACCCATGTGCTTGATTATTCTTTCTTTGACTTCCCGGAATTGAACATGCCCATACCTTACCATGGCCATGGATTTATTTAGGCTATATCAATTCCATCAAAGGGCCTAAGATATCTACTTCTATTATGGAACAGAAGGGACAAATCCATTCTCGCATTATCTATTATTGCAGTATTACTCGTGACGCACCCAACGTATCCTACCTCGCTGCGAACAGTGTGTCGTCACAGTTTTCGTCAATACATCTAAGTGCGCGAGTTGTAATACACATTAATAATAATCTTAAAGTCCTAGGACCAATACACAAGTCCGTAGATAGGAACATCCAATGACACTATGAAATATGGATTTCCTACAGGCGGGTCTTGTTCTCATAATATCCTCCTGGATATTACCAAGGGCGCACACCATGAGAAGGTGCCTCAATGTTTTATGAGTCCTAACCCCTAATGACCTGTATTATTTGTGTCCCTCAAATAATATCATCCGGCCATAGAACATACATTCAAGAATAGTGTTATGGCACTTTCAGGTTCTCATCATAGCAGGGATCTGCTACGACCCTTTAATGCAACAACAGTCCTTAGGACATTATCACATGACATGTCACGCAAAAGAACAATAAAGATGTGATAAAGCTTTTATTTAATGAATAAAGTACAAAGTAGTTGGTTCTAGACCACCAACTCCAACAAATTATTGATAACAAATACAATATTAATACACAATGTCGTCCCAACATATAGCCATATTAATTGTAATATTTTTCCATAATGTATTATTTTTTTAACATTCATAGAATTGAAATATTTATTTATTATAATGATTAATATAATAAGATTCAAACATAAATAATGATTCTCATTACATTTTTTATACTAAATGATGTGGTCTAATCTAATTTTATATGACCATTGTATGTGCCAGCTATATAGGTACCACTAAAATTTCAAGATAAATTTGATCGTTGGAGGAATATTCAATTGTTAGAGATCACACCTATAAATACCATGTCATTTGTGTGAGGTAAAAAACACATACACATTTGGAATTTGGAGACACACGAAAGCTATTCCAAAATTTCATTGTGCGGATGCCTTGAAGCTTTATGATGTGAAAAACATTTTCGACATAACTAAAATTTTATATAAGCTCTGTTAGTCTTTATGTGACATGGAATATTGGGTATTATGATAGAGGGCCTCAAAGATGAAGGAACAGAATCAGGCCAGTCACCGTACAAATAGAGGGCTTCCAATGCTATGATGATATGGGATTCTATTACATTACAGATCAGCAGCTCATGGGGATAACACAATAAATACCGATCATCACATCGATTTCTTAACATTGTGTGTGTAAGATTTACTTTCATGAATGAATAAATTAGGGGACCTTTATCCAAGGAGTTTTTCATAGAATTATCTATGTGTTAAAAAAAATTACTCCTTAATATGTACATTGAATTTCCACTGCAATTTTCAACAATAAGATAGGGTTTCATATACTTTTACTTGTTTTTATAACTCTGATTTATGATTCAATATGATTTGTGTTTTAATATTTTTTATGTATGCAAATGTACTTATTTAATTTTTGATAATCATCGTTATCATTCCCAAATTGGTTTTTCAAGACCTTAGAAATGATGTTTTATGTTATGTTTACCTTTTTAGCATAAAAATAAATTGTTTATTAAAGATAGAAAGTGATGTTTTTAATATTACAAATCACCCTCGTATTGTAATAGACAAAATCCATCAACATTTTGATACTATAGAAGGGATCACACATAATTAATTTCCCATGACTAGTGGTTTGACACCACACATCACATATGATTTTATTTTTATTAATTCTGTTGTTATCTTTATCAAGAATTAGGATCACCCAAAACAATTTATAACCAATTACATCCCTTATGGATATTTCGATCAAGAATTAAATCTTTAGATAATTGTTTTACTTTTCCCTACTATTCCACTTTTTATCCATTATCTAAGTGTAATAGAATAACCACATTGATAATATGTCATCTATGTGTTTTAGTTTTGATCTCCTTCTCCTTCCATCTTCATTGGAATTTGTAGTTCAGAACGTTTTTTTAAAGGTGGTGACATGAATTGGTTTCCCAATTCATGCAACCTGTGGAATTTATTAATAAACAAAAAGTAGCATTACAAACATGAGGTGTATAGAACATACACCAGTGGGGAGTTAATGGGGATACAAAAAAGTTAGGTCAAACCAACCAAAAACCAAAAATAAGACAACCAAAATGACCTTCCTTCTAGACAGCAGTTGAACCATCCATCTCCAGCTTTCTTAGTCTTCATATTAATAAGTCGATGCAAAAAGGGGCAATGGTCCAAGCTTGCCTCATATCCATAATTTGTATCCTCATCCATCAAAATCATTGTCGCAACCCCACAATAGATGTTCCACGACCCTTAGACCGAGGCAAACCAGCAATACGACCTTCAAATGTTTGAGAGCTTAATATATAATCACCAATATGTTGTGCGAGTACATTATCCAAAATATTCAGAATAATTGTAGAAGATAAATCATTAAACCAAGCAATGTTATCAATTTCCCATGAATCATGTATCTTTAACCCCCCATTTTCACCTTTCATTTGCAACAGAAAGGACATGAAGTTGAAGCATATGACTGCTGTCTCCAAAAAAACAACTAAACTATATCATAAACAGATCCAAATCAACCTCCCATCAAGAAAACAGGACCAGCCAAGGGCTATCTTGATCAGGAAGAAAACACTAAAACAGCCAGGAACACGATCCAGTCAGGAATCAGATAAAACCACACAACTGAACTTAAAAACCCCAAAATAGGATTCTAAGTAATTCATAACTTCAAATATCACCATTACCAGCCAGAGTGAGCATTAAAATAGCGACTTCAAGAGAGTCCAACTTCAGAATATGCTGCAATAAGAGTCTCAATGTCAAGTATTACGTGCATCCAATTCCACCAAAAGGGATCTTAACAGGTCATAATCAGAATCAATATTCTCGATTGTGGAAGAAGAACCATAAAAAGATAGAGCAGTAGCAAGAACTTCCATATAAACTAGATTCATCCAGATAAAGCTACCCCTCAGATCCTATGAAAATAAGAATATGATCCAGCCTAGTTGACAACATTAGTAACCCTATCATAATCAAGCCAGAATACAAGAGGTAGGAATTAGCAACCCAGTCTAGTTGAAACTCAAGAACAGCAGGCGATTATACATCATCAACTCTGTGCTGGACTGATGAAGAGAACAACCTATTCAATGAAGGACATCAGAGCAAGACTAGAACAATAATTCTTTCCTGATTCTGTCATTGAGTATGTCCTGCTTTGACGCCAAGTAAGTGCTCTTAGTAATCTCACCTTTCCTAAAATAATTGTATAGGTTATCATCTTTGAGTCTCGCTGTAGAATCAGAATCATCACCAACTGACATAGTTGGGTCATCAACCCATTCAGCTTGTTGTTCCTTCTCTACATGTTGATTTGTAATAGTGGAAGATACATTATTTCTAGCAACATCCATTGATCAAGTGACAATAGTCCTCTCAACATGAGAAAAATCCCTATGCTTTTTAGTTTTTTAGGGTTGGGAGTAATAAACCCATGTACATCCACTATTGGTTTCTTACCCTTCCTGGCCATGTACTTTAGGTATTCCTCCTCAATGATAGTAGATTTATCCTCCTCATCATTTTGAGAGAGACTATTTTCAGAGTCATCACACCTCTCCTTTTCCTCATTTTTTTGAGTGTCATCTTTTATTGGCACTTTCTTCATTAACTCAAGTGAGGGTGAGGGGATATGATGTGCATTAGCATTCTCTACAGTGGGTGGAGACACCTTCTCACCCTTATCTAGAGAAATATTCCCATGATCCCCCCAGTTCAGAAAATAATCACAAGGTTTAAGATGCACGTTAGTAGTCACGGAGACATCATTGGTAATGGGAATCTCAAAGTCCTTAGTATAGGATGATTTAGGAAGATTCAAGTTAATTTTATCATTAGCTTTTTCTACCCAAACTGTTTTGTAGCAAGGTTGAGGTGGTTCAAATTTTTTTGACTCACATTCTTCCAAATAATGACCCACTTTGTAGCAGCAGTTATAGTAGGGTGGAACATTTTCAAAAACCACCTCTTGAGTATAACCTTTATCACCATTCTGGATCCAGAATCTGGAAGGAAATTCTTGTGATATATCAATCTTAGTGCAGATCCTAGAAACTGAGGGACGAGACAAGTTTATGGTGGCAGAATGTAATCAAATCGGAGTTCCAAACAGACTTTCAATGGAAGATAGAGCGCTTTTCTTAAATAGGTGCAAATGCAATCCTAGGAAACCGATCCAAATTGGAACAATAGGTGGCTCATAACCTAATTCAAAATACGGAGACCACTTAATGACCTTTAAAGAAGCCCCCCCCCCAAAGACTATGATCCACGAATCCAAAATTGATAATAATCATTATTCCTGGAGAACCGAAACACAACATACAAAGAGTTCATTAATCCAATATGAACGTTTGTAAAACCTATATTCTCAAGTGTTTTGCGTAAGAAGAACAGAGAAGGGAGGTTCGTGGAAAATTGACGGACAAGAACAAACCAGAGGTTCGAAGCAAGATTGAGTACCTCTTCTTTGGAGAAAGGAATCACCGAGAGACCTCTGTGTCTGTAGGATTTTGGAGCAGGAATACCGGAGGTCTTCAATTTTGTGCGAGGGATTCTACCAGAGACAATGTCTACAAAGGATCTCTCATCTTGGAACCCTTGATCTACGATGTTAGGGTTAACCCTTCTTTCACACGAGAGCGCCGCCATGACTTTTATCGCTATATAAAGAAAGATGGACTAGAAAAAAATTGTAAAGTATTTTTCTACTTATGAATGTATGTATAGTATTTTCCAATTTAGCCAATACACTAAGTGAATTGACTAACAAACTAATGGTTATTGATATTCATTTTTCAGGATAATTTTTTATCACTTTGGACCTAATGGTGGTGTGACCTTTCTTATAGTGGGTCATTGTGTGATCATACCATTAACGAATTATAAACTAGTAAATGAAATGAACATATACTTTAGAATGAAATAATATCCCATTAGACAGATTGTGATATACTCATCTAGGAAAATGAATAATTATTTATTGAAATTATTGGTGATTATCGATACGATATGGAAGTATACATTAAAAATGTATTGTATTTGGATATACATTATTAAATGATGGGGAAATTGAATGAAAAAAGGAAATTGGTTGAGATGAACATCGTGAATAATGATACCATGTTGTGTTATTATTGTATTTTTGACTTGAATTATTATTTTTTATGATATTATTTATAATAAGTGAATATAGGATTCTCAAAACATTATATAAAGATGCTTATCAAAATATAGAACATCTAATATAAATGGATTTTCTTAGATTATTAACTTCTTATTTAATGTTATTATACTGGATACTGAAATGAATATATAAATGACTTTTCTAGGGTACTAAAATGAATTTATATATGGATATTCCTAGATAAGATGAAATTACTATAAAATGTTCTCCACCATGTTATGCTATAATTATTATATGTATTGATGCAATTATGTGATTATACCATGGACAAGGTCTTATTGATTTATTATTGTTAAATATTTTAACAAATATTATATCTTGATTTAAATGGAGGTTGATTGTTTTATTTTATTAATTTATTAATTAATAAAACTATTTATCTCTTTATTGCATCAACATTTCATTATATTTGTTTTTATGAGAATCTGTGTTGACATTTTGAGATTTCCTCACACCCAATTCGAGCATCTGTTTAATACTTTAGATGATTACATAGTTGAATGTTTCGATAATGTAATGTGACCTTGTTGTTGTTTATTGCTTCATGGATGTGTTATAGATGGGAGACGAGTCCAACAAGGGGTTCAGGACCAGGTATATGTGACTTTATTTATTCCTACATGTGTTTTACAGTATTCATTTTATGATTACAGTTAGATACATTCTAGCCTAATATTACATGGTTTATTACTATTTTGTTTATACATATCCATCTTTTCCTTCCAATTTCTGTAATACAATTTCTATAAAAAAATTACTCTCATGTTTTTTCATGTATTCTATATTATAACATTATACCAAATCTTATAGTCTCCCAACTATTTTTTTAAACCTTATCTAATAGTCATCAAAATATTCTATACATTGATTCATACATGCGGTCAAGTAAAAAACCTAATTTACCACATGAGAGTATGGATGGTTTTCTGATATTCTAAAGTGGTATTGGATGTAGAAGGCTGTATTTATTTTATATTAACGTACTACAAGGTACTGGTATAAAGGGGACTAAGATGTGTATGAACTTTATAACGAAATTGTGAATATATCTTTAAAACCAATTTATCATGAAAAATATGAGTGCAAATGGATAGAATAGGTATTATGTTTTTTGTTATAAAAATTGATGTTATTTTACATTGGGTGATTCAAATGTGTGGTGATGTTATTATATCATTTCATTTCTAGTCATTGTCTTGAATAGTGTGACGTGAGTTTTCATACATCGTTATATGAAAATAACGATATATATTGACTTGAATTTTTAATAATCGAGAATAATTATTGATTGTGATATATTTTTTATATAATTTAATAAATGAAAAACCATCATATAATTAAGAAAACAAATTAAAATCATTGTTATGTCTAGATAATTTACAGGAAAATATTTGTTTAGAGAGAATAAAATTTAGTATTTTATTATTTTCTCTTCTTTGTATGTTGATCAGATTATTGTATAATGTTTTATGTTGTGTATATGTTTTTTCAATAAAAATCCATCGCCATCCTCTTCAAATTGACTTGAAACATAGTAGAAACTACCATTATCCTAATAGTACTAAACCAAATATTTTAATATATTAGAAGTACAGATATATTATAAGCATTAATATATACAGATGGGGGCCATATGATCTATGGAAAGGGAGACTGTTCACACTATGTATCATATATTGGAGAGGCTGAGAGACTTTCATTTGTAAAATTCACCTATGTTCACTGGGGATGGAGGCCACAATGAATCTTAGTTATTGATTGGTCCAATCTATAAGATAATCTAGAAACTCAAGACTCCTACAAGAAAGTGGGATAATCATCGTAAATACATTTTTAATTCATCAGGAATCATTGTTGGGACACTAAAGATACAACTGCATTGTAAGAATATTTATTCTAGTAGGACATTACGATGATGATTATGAGTCACTTATATCTATAAATGTTGGGGTATGTGAATTCAGAATATTTAATTCACATTATATAGGAGATATTTTTTTTGATGTATTATACTAGAAATTTAAAAAAAAGTAGCGGTTTCCACCATATCTTGCAACTGATGAGATTTACATAAATACAAATTATAAGGATGTGCATCATTATGAGATCATTTCACTTGTAAAAATTTATCATTTGAATATTATTTCAGATGAGGTCAATAAATAAATCTTCATAAAATTGAATCTAAGAGATCCCTGAGTAGAGGATATGATGTTTCGATATGATTAACTAAGAGGTCTTCTTTTGGTTGAATGATGTAGAGCGATGAATTATTTTGAAAAGGATGTATAGAAAGAGTTGTCAATGTAGTTGGTATTTATAAAATGATCATATTATGTTGTGGTGCTATCACTATTGATTTTTTTTCAAATTTCCTCTATTACCAAATAAAAAATTAGATTTTTATTATTGTGATATTATTGGGAACCTTCTAATTCATTTTAGGGTAATAAAACATCTTATAACTAGAAAAATATTAGGATAAGAATCAGTGTATTGAGAGGGAATAATTACCCCATATTGGACTGGTTTCTAGATTTCCACTACGAATTCAATTTAAGGGATGGGTAATGGAACTCTAGTATATGAGATGTATAAAATAAAGAAAAAATAGTATTGGTGAGTAACACTGGATAATAGGGATGATGGTCAAATAATATTCTCATTATCCTGTATTCTCCTACTAGTTTGGATACATGACCATATATCATCAAAGGTATTATTATTGTATCATATACCAATTATTTTTAATTTTTTAAAATAATAGAATTATATTTCATTATATCTACATATTTTTCAAATGTTTGGGTCATGTTCGTGGAAAAATTGGATTTTGTTTTGTATATTGATACACTATTAATAGCTTGACTGTATAATATCCAATGTTAAAAGAAATTCTCTCTTGAAGTCCATGCTCTTCATTTATTTTATGAAATTTTAATGGTAGAAGTGATATATTTTTATTTTATTGTAGATATTGATTGGTTATTTATATTATAAACTCATATCGAATGCCCCCATATAATATTTTCCATTCTATCTCTTATTAAATGGAGTTATTTTCACTAGGTTGAGTGGGATATTTAAGCTATTCCCACATGACCAATTCAGAATAGATTGGATTTTATTGTTGCTCATATAGAGGGGGTTTATCTAAATTATGGTGGAATGATGTAAGATAATTTTTCCTTTATAAGGGAAAATTCTCAGGATGTATTTTGATGAGTTATGTGGCTAACCATAAGAGTTTGATATTGAATTTAAAATCCAACGAGTGTATGGAACTCCATCTGTTTCTATCCATCCTTATATGATGAAAACAATGGAACGTTAAAAATTTAAAGTTTAGTTAGATGATTTGAAATGTAAATTTCTTATACATACTATTACATCACATTGATGTTTTATAATAACTTTCTATAAAAAGGATATTGGGACTTTTATCTTCTGTGAATACAATCATATATTGAACAATATAATGATCATGAATTTGTATCCACTTCCATG
Organism: Viscum album; assembly: GCA_963277665.1. Lineage (NCBI taxonomy): Eukaryota > Viridiplantae > Streptophyta > Magnoliopsida > Santalales > Viscaceae > Viscum > Viscum album. The sequence continues at coordinate 1,537,479,866 of OY728147.1, read as the reverse complement.
CATTGATGATCTATTAGTACAGTTGAGAGATTTATATATTTTCACTAATATTGAATTAACATTAGTGTATTGTCAGTTGAAGGTGAGGGAGTTATACATACATCAGAATACATTAATGATATGTTATGGTTTTTATTAATTCATAGTGATACTAATAGGTTTGATGAATGAACATATATTATTCATGGGTTAGATGAATCAGATATTTTATACTTATATAGAATAGTTTGTGGTGGCTTTTTATGATTAAATTTTAGTGTAGTTTTAATTGGTGGGAATCATTCCCATAATCATTACATAATCCTATGTATATTAAAAGAGGATCAGCTTTATGCCTTGATAAAAAAATTAGTTGTATGGATTTGTAAAGTGAACGTGATGGGAAATTTCATCTAGGAGGATTTTATTTCAATGGACCCAGTGATTGTGGTTTCCATGGTATCCTAGGAGATTCCAAATAATATGATCATGAATTATAATTTTCATGATTTACTAGTTTTTATAACTATTTTTTATATGACTTATCCTATCTAGAAGAACTGATGTTTTCATTTTCCAAGAAATGGGTAATTTTTTTTGTTCACATTATTGGGAGAGAAAATTTCATGATCTAATGATCTTGCTAATATCAACACAAATTCTCACATTATATAATTTTGTTTAGGAATATAGCATGTAATGTGATTCATCAAGAGTTGGATTTAAATAAGTTATGATGTAGGGAGATCAAGTGGGTTCTTATGGCTCCATAAATATTAAGTCGCAAGAGATGAATTACCTGGAAGCTGATATTAAGTAATCTATTATGGTAGATTCCCCAAAATTCTATAGACTCATATTTCTTTTCTGAGAGGCATGTGGTTTATAGAAACCTAAATATACTTAGGAACATCTTTTATAATTTTTACTTGAACCATCATCAATGTATCGATAAGCCGGAAGACATAGATTGATGTAGTTTTAATATTTTTTGATGAGTAGAAGATGATGAAACTATTTTCATATATACAATTACATGTTTTGGAGTCTCTTAGACGAGTATAGATATTTTTTAAAACTGTTATAGATTTCAATCATGAATAGTTCAAGATAGAGTAGTTATCTAATCTGGAGGGATTATCTCTAAGAGATGGAGAATATGGTTGGAATCTCACACCATGATGTTCTCTCAGTAGTGTCATTTTTCTTCTTCTCCATTGATGAGTACGGGTTCAAGCGAGCGTTGAATAAGAGTTTATGAGTGATTTTCATACTTTAGTAGGGTGTAAAATCTGGTACATAAAATCTAATATCATGATATATGTTGAAAATAATATTTTAATGGAATGAAGAATGATATAGTTGTATTTTGGGTGAGAATATTCACCTATTTGTGTTTGAAGATCTAATATTATAGGCCAATTGGGATATTTTATATTCTTCCCCTTCCAAAAAATAAATGTGATTATGAAAAAATTGTTATTATTATTATATTACTTATGAAACATCATAATAATTATGTTTTTTGTTTGAATATTGATTGATATAACAATTTATCCCCTATCATTCATATTAGTTATACCTTTAATGTAGATAAAATTGGTTGTATTTATGTGAAGGGTAAAGTAAATTTTTACTATGTTCTATGATGTATCACTTTTGATGGAGATCCAAATATCATGTATTAGTTATGGATGGGTCTTTAGATTTATTTGGGATTTGATGTTCTTTTAAGAACAACATTTCATCCCCAGGATTATGTACATTCTCAATGAACTATTCTTATTATGTTGGATAAGTTATGAGAATGTTTGGGTGATTTTTTGGTCCATGTGAGTAGTATTTAACAGTCATGGAGTTCTTATTAGTAACAACTACCTAAAATCTAACAAAATAGAACATTTCAAGCTTTTTATAGAATGTAATTTTCATGCCCACTTCATTGGTTTGAGGACATAGATTTAGTTCTTTTTGGATCTTATCACGTGTTAAAAACATCTTAGCATGTTCAACTGATCAGGGTATGGTTGGTAATCACATAACAAAGGAAAAAATTTGAAGATGACAATCCAATATTTCCTTTACATTTTTATGGGGGTAATCGTGTTTTCCTTCATGAGTTTCCTATGTCAAGGAAAATATTTTTCCAGAAGGAGGGACATCTCACACATAAGTTATTCCTTTAGATTGGTATAGTTGAAATTCGTTGTCCAATAGAAAAAATATTTATCATGAAACAATGTTATAGTTCCATGTATGTTGTGTTTCATGTATTCTAGCATTAAAGATATCATCCTTACACATCTCATGTGTTAGATTTTGATGATGTCAATCTTGGTGTAAGTTATTTCTTTCAGTAGAATCTGATATGTATTGTGGACCATAGTGTCAAATGTCTCCAAATAAACATAACACATCCAGTTCTAGTTGAGTGGCATTATAGGAATGCTCAAGAAGAGAATATGGATAGTGAGTATGATATCTAAGAATAGTGGACAGACTTGTTCACATAGAATACATTTTAATTATTTGTTTAATTTTGGTATGATATCATATTTGGTTGTTAGGTTGTATGATCCCATATTTTTTTGTTGTACATCCCTCTTCTTGTTTTTATTTTTCATCATTTAGTTGGGGTTTCTATCATAATTAAATACTTATGTTTGAGTCCATTTTGGGGGAAGGTGTGCATTTAATTAGTAACTAGAAAAATGTTTGTGGATGTATGTTTGTTTTAATTATCAGAATTGATGTATAAATTTATTAAAGCGATTACAAAGGATATTTAAAATTTTAAATGCTTCATAGAAGGTTTGCGATTTTCCAATCGATCTTGGTTGAAATCTGCCTACTAGAAAAAATTTTGTCATAAAAATAACACATGATTAAAAAATGTTACTAAAAGGTTTTCATGAACTACTTCAATACATTGAATTGTTACATTATTTGAAAATGTTTAATGACAAAAATGGTTGATCAGAGTTATTTTTACCTGAGGTGAAGCATCATTCATTTTATCACATAAAATACTAATTTCCTATCATGAAAGGGTTTCATCGATCAATTTCTCAGGATTAGTGGTTTTAGACAAAATATCTCCAATAATATATTTTCATCCATAGTGAATCATTATATCTCAATCCAAAGGATGAATCTATATGACTTTGGATCCATTCTTTATTATTCATACGTCATGATGATGAATTTATTCTCATAATATATGTTTCACTTTGGTTTTACCTTCTATTTAATTGGATATATATTATCAGGGTGTAATCACTTAGCCTCTATTGAATAGGTTTTGGAACTATTGTGATCAATGTTTTTTACTTGTTATATCCTTTAACTTCAGTCTTCATTGGATTTTTGGGTTGAGTGTGTTTCTAAGGAATCTAGATAACGGTAGGTGGTCTGAATAAAATTTCAATTTTATTTTCAAACATCCTAGGTAGTTATAAAATAATACTTTCTCATATATATTAATATTTATGAAATAGTAATTAATTTTATTTTAAATCATATACTTTTTATGATATAATACCTGACATGCAATAATGGTTTTCTCTGAAAACATAGATTTCACACAAGACTAAGTTATACTAAAAAATAATACATTATTAACATTTTTATTTTAAATGGTAGTTAATATATAGCAATTTTGTTCGCAATAATGATCAAAAATGAATATATCATGTATACACATATTTATTAAATGTTTTTTACTTTTATCCAATAAATTTATGATGCTTAAAATTAGAATAAATCCAATAATAATCATAACATAATCTAATTGATTTTAAAAGGTAGTATAACTGCCATTTGATGGAGAACCCATATTAAATATATTTTTTGCATGTTTTATATGTTACATTGGAAAAAACATATTCATTAGAATTAGGATATTAAAATTTATATTTGATAAATTCAGATATTTTTCTAATAAAATACATTTTTTATTAAATATTGAAAAATCATGCATTTTAATTCAAAATTAACTTTTCGTCTGAATTTGTAAAATATGATATATTGTCTGTTTAATTAGTTTCAAAGTATTGTTAAATAATTTTATTTTTATTTAATCCAATTTTTCACATTGGATGTAATTTTACATTGAAATTACATATAAACACATGTTAATCTTATGATGGTTTTTACTTTTGAAAGACATGTTTTCTTGTTTGGACAATGAAGATTAATTATAAAAGAATTTATTCCAATTATATTTATTGAATTTATAAAAATTATTTTAATATTTATAATCAAGATCACACAATTATGTAAATTGAAATTTTTTTTGGACATTATGAATAGTATATTTAGAAATTTCTTTATATATCATGGTTAAATGGTAAATCAGTTAGACAAGGGTAAACATCATATTATAAAAATATAAATCTACCATAATGGTTCTCCTATTAATTTTTATTGTATGTTTCTAACCAGAAATACACTTTCGAAAATAATTTTTCATTTCAAATCGACGTGGGTATGATTAGGACACTTATCAGTATAAATTTAATGTTAATGAAATAAGTTATAAACCGATAGTGTCCTTCTGAAAAAATTTAATATGAGATTATATAAGAGAAATCTTCAACTATAAATAGTCATTATAATTTGAAAATTATTTATGATATCAAAAAAAATTATTTAAACTTTTTAGACGTTAAATAATTAAATTTAATTATGATACCGTGAAGATGCAATGATTGCTCTATTTACGATGGAATCAAATAAATTATATCATTGAAAATAAAATAAATATAATTTAAAATTATTTATGTCATCCTATATTTTTCAAGGTGAACATGAACTGTTAAAATACTATTCATCGATTTTTTATCGAAGTTATCTCTCTATTTAAATTTTATTTAAAATTTATAAAATAAATTGGTTAAAAATTGACATAATTGATGTTTTATAAAAATAAAAATTTATTAAATTATTTAAAAATCTAATAATCTATTAAAATCATAAATTGAGTATGAGAAGGTGTAATATTCATCAAGTATCCATGTAAGAATCCTGAACTTCTTTCAAGTATGTTTGTATTTTATGGTGGTATTTTATGAAAGTGATGTTTTTAAAAATTGCAGGAGTAGACACCATGTAATTTTATGTTAAAACTGTGAACCCGATTACTGCTGGTGACCATGTGCTAGCCATGTAATGACCTAGAACATGGATGTGTGTGTTGAACTAGACACTGCCTAATGGAAAGGCCGGAAAAGGCAAGTATATGCTGCGTACATTTAAACAACACACCATGTACTTTCAATTTTAATTATTAAATGGACATGGGTTGCGTCTATTTGACAGAAGGTTCTTCTTCTTCGCTCGTCTGAACCAAGCGCATCAATACGACCTTGGATCTTCACCATGTTCCCAGCTCACCATCCGTTCTCCGATTTGACCAACATCAATTGCATTGGAATCTCCACGAAAAGCACTTCCTTATTCTTGAGCCTCATCTCTTGATTTATACTCTTTTATGAGATATTTTCGGTTGAACAAGATTAAATTTTTAATATATCTATAGCATTATAGGGAAATTCCGGGCATGGGGTTCAGGTATATCAATCTCATGATGACAATGTAGGTGGTTTGTTTCATTCCATCGAATGATATTGAATTTAAAGTGAAAAAGTGCCATAAACCCATGAACGGGGTATTGCGTGTTTATGGTTTTTAGCCTTATTATTACCTGATATTCCTTGTTTGTTTGGATAGAGGTTAATTTTTTATGATTAAGGTTAACATTCCCATGCTATGAAGGTTTTTCCCATGTTCTCTTATTTTGACCGTTTGGTCTATAATTTTTGTTATAATGCTTTGATTCCCATGCATAGTATTTCTATGATAGAGTGATTATTACATAAAAGAAATTATTTGATGTACATTGTTTATCAATGATTTAATTGAGGTATGCATTGGCCTCCATGTATCATTTCTACATGACTAACTTACACAGGTCCATGAGAACCTTGTGTATTAGACCTTAGGGAGAATGGACGTTGAGAGATTCTCCATAATGTCTGTTTACTTTTACATTGCAAGACCATAGGTGGGATATACGTTTTCTCCCATAGAGTGTCTATAGTTTCCTCAATAGAGGCCACATGGGGAATTGGGCATTGATATCTTCCTCTGATTTCCTATTAGTTAGCAATATGAGACCACTTGGTGAATTGACAGTTAGTGCCTCCTCATAGTGTCTTTTATAAAGCTGAACCAGAGGGGGTGGACTTTGTGTACATCCCATTGGGTTTCGTGTATTTGTTTGGTTGAACCAGAGGTGTTAGGCTGTGAGTAATTACTATAGGGTTTCTTTCTTTTGATTAACTGCATACATGACATATTAAAATGAATGAAATTGAATTTTTAGGATTGGTACTCTGTGTACTTTTTTGTTTACTGCATCATTTTATTTATTGACTTCCATATATATTCACATACAGTTAGGCACAGTTCAATTGGCGGTTTCTTACTAGGATTAATCTCACACTTTGTTAGGATAATTATTTTGGGCCCAAATAGATTATATTGTTGCGGGTCTAGATAAGGGATAGTGCCCTTCTACTTCATGTGGAGATGGGGAGCATGGGGCCAAGGTGAGTCTTGCGATGTTGTGGAGCTGTTTACTGATTTTATTTTTATACTATGGTATTGAACTGTATATTAGAGTTGTGATTTTTTTTCTTCATTCTAAGGAAAATGTAACATGCGTCATTTATATTTGTGTGATCCAGTTGTTTTTTCTTCAGTCTTCCATTGTTTACTTATTGCATGCTTTTACTACTTCTACTATTGTATATCTATTATTTCCATTGTGTTACACTGCCACGAAGGGAATCGTTTCTTCACTATCACACCCAATCCCTTACTGCTAGATGGAAGCCACCATCATTCTTGGAAATGTTCTTGAGGCTATGTGACCAACCAGGTATAGGGCGCCTCTTGGTGGCTTCCAGAATTAGAACATTACAAAGTTGTATCATAGACAATTTTCTCCATCATGACAAACTGTTTGGAGCCTATAGCTAGGGATAGAAAAGAATAGGTACTTGGTAATAAGTTGTGCATGGGAGTAGCTAACTCGTGTATAGTGAAAAGCTAATTTACCTTGTTATTTCAATTTTAATGGTTTTTCGATTTTAGAGTTTATTTGATTTTACCATTGTTTGATTCACATGTATTGTGCTGTTATCATTAATGTTATTGAGGTTCTATTTCTATTGCAACCCTATGAGATGAGGGTATGCAATCGCATGCAACATATTGGCACTTGTTTGAGATCACATGTCATGCATTCTTTACATGCCATTTAGGGTGAATTAGTGATTTCATGTAGTTGTGATAGATTTTTTGCTAGATATATACGCCATCATGATATATGCTTTGATAGAATGACTTAGTTTTTATAATGTATTGGTTTTTGTATAGTTTTGTTTGACTGGACTCCAAATATTGGTTGTTGAGGTGTTACAGGACCTCATGGATCGGAATTTGGTGGATCACTGTATTTTTTTCATTGAATATGACATGTATAAGATGTGAAGCATTGATTTGCAAGGAGTATGGTCCCTGATGGATTGGAATTTTCAACGTTAATGTTCATTTCAAGGTTTTTCTAGGCTTCCATAGTAGCTTCAACGGCTTGCTCTCCGAAAAAACCCAGAATACATGATGTGAAATTATGAATACAAGACATGTGCCTTTCTTTTCCATAAGGCTTTGTTTTCTTAAGTACACACCATGTTCTATATATACATGACGTGTAGTCTCTAACTATGTCATTGGATGTGTGGGCCAAGACACGGGTTTGGGAAATCCTGGTGGGGCACACCCTGTACTGGCAGTACACGCCATGTTGTGTAGACCTTGTGTCCACCCATGTGACCAAAGACACAGAAGGATAAAACATAAATTATACACATCATGTGACAATTGAACACATTGTATAGTGTAACTTATGTATCTGACCATGTAGGAAACAACATGGGTTGGTGAAATCCTTATAATATATTCCATGTCTATCTAGAACATGTCGTGTATAGTGACCCTTGTAACTATCCATGTGAAATACAATAAAGGTCATTGAAGTTCATCTAGTTTACATTATCATTGGCACAAACACGACTTGTTGATTTTTTCTAGGGAAACCGTGTGGTCTGGCCATATAAAAGAATATAAGAAGGGAAAGAGGATTGACTTAAAAATTGTCTATTAGGAAAACACACCGTGTGTTTGGGGTGTTACACGACATGGGTTAGAAAATTTACACGCCCATGTGAAGGCTTAGGGGAAGACGTTGTGTATCCATGTTTTGAAAAAACATTAATGCTTTCTTCCTCATGTTCTCCTCTTACACTATTAAATTTCATTCATTGTTAATAATTATCTAAGGTGTGTGCATGAAATTTAATATTCTTTCCACCGAGACATCCTACGGTTGTTTGCCAGTTATTGGTAAGTAATCAGACATAGAATATAGCTGATCAGTGACTACTAGCAGATCCTGCACTTTAGCCAGTCAAGTCACCGGCCATCTTTCCGGACACAGGTGATGATGCACAGTTCCGAGAGGGAATTATAAAAATTATTGGAACATTTATAAGAGTACTGTATCCTTCTCCATCTATTGTAGTGTTTACGCAGGTTTTCCAGCAGCAGCATCCTCCCACCTTCACAGGGGAAAGAGGACCTTCTACTAAAAAGTCTTTCATAACATCCAGGATTTATATCATTAAGCATATAGAGATGCCTTTAGAGAGGAGTGTGATGTTCTCTACATATTTGAATTGGAATTACGCCAGGTGTTGGTGGGATGTGATCAGATATGCGGGATGCCAGTAGGTTATGGCTTGGGATGACCTCCATCATGCCGTTTATGAATTCTTTAACCTGGAGACTTTGAGGGCCAATCTAGATTGGGTGTTCTAGAGTCTATAGTAGCGTACTCATTCACTTATTGAGTATTCTTATTGCTTCATAGATCTGCAACACTTCATGTCTATTCCAGGAGGTGAGGAGATATTTCAGGCAAGGAAGTTTGAGAATGGTCTTAGGCACGACATCTGATCTTAGGTGAACATCTTCAGGATTAATTCCATCACATCTATAGTTATCTAGGCGCTGATCATGGAGTGATATCTGAGTGATTTTTGAATTTTGAGCTAGGGCAGCTCAAAATCCGGAGTTCGTATCCCTCCTACTGACATTAGGAAGCCCCAGAGGGAGTCTATGCACCAATATATGAGGAGACGAGACACATTTCATAGTAGTCAGGTGGTGTCACACTAGTGCAGGAAGAGTGGGATTACGAGGCCACATTTCCCGAGTGACACAATAGACTGCCGATCATGCGTAATGATGGGCCATCTTCACCATTTCTATCAGTTTTTATCATGGGCAACTGGTGATAGGGGTTCTTATATGATCCCCCATTCAGGAGTAGCACTACCAGTTTTTCATCACTCAGGGAACTGGTACACTTTCGTACATTCAAGTTGGGGTGGAGATCACGGCCCTTGTAGACAGACAAAAATCCATCAGGGATAACATGGTGAATCATCTCAAAGAGATTAGACATCGTCGATGGGATGCAGTGCAGGTCAGACATTTGTAGTGGAGCATACCCAATAAGATAAGGATCCATGACCCTCAATAGTTTGAGGTATGATACTAATTGCCTTAGTTTTAGCTTATTCTCTTTTCGATATAGGGGCTTCCCAAAGCATTATATCCATTCTAGTGTGGAGATACATGTGCTCTATATCTTTTCTTCTCTTGATATCATGATGCTAGACACACCTTTGGGGAATAGAACGACTAATACATGTCAGTTCAAGGATTTCCTTCTTGGGGATGGTGGGTGTCACTTCTTATGGGACCATTTTTCCTTATAGATGACATTTTATGTTGTCATTCACAGAATAGGCTGGTTAATTCCCTTCAAGGTAGTTTTCAACTGTTATCTACATAGGGTGAGTTTCACATCAGTAGAGGGTGGATTATTTCTTCCTAATGGCGAGTGGGATGTCCAGGCGAGCAGAGCAGGACCTGAGCATCATGGGTTGGGAGCAGTTACAACCTAGATTTCTTATATATATCTAGATGATTAGGGGACTTCACATATGGAATTTCCTTCAATTATGGATTGCTTTTGGTATGTATTTCGAGAGAAAATTTCAGGTTTTCATCCAATGAGAGAGGTGGAATTTTTTATTGATCATGTGACAGGTGTTGCCCCTATGACTTTTACTACTTATAATATGGGTACACTAGAGTTGCAGGAGCTCAATAAGAAGTTGGAGGAGTTTCAAGAAAATGGTTTCAACTGACCTAGTACTTCTCTTTGGGGTTCACCTATCATGTTTGTGAAGTAGTCACACAATACCCATAGACATTGTGAGGATTATATAATCTTGAGCTGGTTGACAATCAAGAATCGATATCTGTTGTGGAGGATTAATGATCACTTTGATAAGTTTTTAGGAGCCCTTCTATTCACAAATATTGGTTTATAGTCTTGTTACAATCAATGGTGTGTTAGACCATCAGATATACCTCTTACATCATTTCATAAATTTTATGGTCTATACGAGTATGTCGTTATGCTCTTTAGTCTCAAGAACTCACCCACGGTCATCATGGAAATGATGAAATGATTTTTCCATCCATTCATGGAATCGTTCATAGTAGTCATTGTGGATGATATCGTGGTTTACACTCAAACAAGACACAACCATTTTACCCATCTTGAGATCATTTTGTGTACACTGAGAGAGAGTCAGTTATATGATATTTTCAGAAAATGCCACTATTGGATGGACTGAATTAACTTATTAGACAATGTTATCTCAGAGACATAAGTATCAGTAGATCAAGATAAAGTGAGGAGTAGTTTCTGGGGAGAAGCTGAAGAATGTCTTTGAGGTGCAGTGTTTTCTAGGGATGGCTGGTTACTACAGGTGTTTTAGACTTGATTTTTCACACATAGTAGTGCCATTGATGAGGCTGACTATGAAGGGTCAAAAGTACTTGTGGTCAGAATGTTTCGAGTCATCCATTCATTAGGGGAAAGGGAGGTTGACTTCAGCACTGATATTAGTATTTCATGTTTCAAGAAAGAGCTATACTATGTACTGTGATGCATCAGGTATCATTATGGGATTAGTGCCTATGCAAGGAGAAAGAGTCGATGTGTATGGTTCTCAGCAGTTGAGGCCACATGAGAGAAATTCCCTGACACATGATCTCAAGCTGGCTGCTGCTGTTTATGATTTACTTTGTATGAAAAATTATCTCTTGGGAGATAATTTTATGGTTTTCACCGACCACAAAAGTCTCATGTATATATTCATCAAGTGTGACCTGAATTTGAGACAGCGAAGGTGGGTTGTGTACCTTCAATATTTTGACTTTGATCTTGCATACACACTTGGGATGGGTAACACAGTGGCTGAATCATTATGTAACATCCCAGGCAAATAAAGAATAAAATATTTTCATATTTATTAATATTTTAGAATTAAATATTGATTTTACTTTAAAGGGGTTGCTATGTTCGATAGCATACCTGATACACAACAAAGAGTTTCTTTGAAATCTTACATTGCACACTAGTAATAAAACAATATTATTTTAAATGGTACTTATCACGAAGCCATTGTATTGGTGGGAATGAATATAAATTACAAAAATATGATTATATATGTTTGATAAATGTTTTTACATTTATCCAATAAAGGATAAAGGCTTAAAGTACGAAAAGAATTCAATTTTAGGCATATATACTCTAATATTCACTAAAGGTCCACTTATTGCCTTTTGATGGAGAACCATCATTAAATATAGTTTTTTTCACTCTTATACATTATATTGGACCAAATAAAATTCTTCTTTAGAATCAGGACATCAAAATTTACTTTGTGTAAATTTTTGGTATTTTTCCGATAAAGTTCATTTTTTTAATGAATAGTGAAAAATGTTGTATTTTAATTCAAAACCTCTTTTAAATATAATTTATTAATATTATTAGATTATCTTTTGAATTGGTTTTAAAGTGAATTTAGAATATATTTTAACCATTTTATCCAATATTGGTCGTTGAAATTAATTTCACTTTAAAATTGGACTTAAACTAGTGTCAATCTTTTGATATATATTATTTCATAAAAACACGCTATTTGTCATATCACCGAGAATTAATTATTAAATTAATTAATGTAACTTTTATGTTTTTAATTTTGAAAAATAAAAATCATTTTTGAATTTGGAATATCAAATATAACTTAAGGTGATGTTTTGGTATTTTTCTGAAAAACATCAATTTTTGATGAATCGTGAAACCACTAAGTGCTACTTAAAAAAACTGATTTTTCATTTAAATGAAATTTTACCTCCTCTATGTTTTGAATTTCTAAAATCTGACATTCATGGTTGTCATTAGGAAGTAAAATGTGGTTCAATGGGACTAAAATAATTTTTTGGTGAATAGAAACTTTTAAGATTTTAATCGCGATTATAAGTAATTAGTATAATTTAAGGTAAAAATAATGTTTTAATAATATGAAATGACATTGAAACATGTACTTACATTATTGGATGTGTCATGTCCAACCAAGACAATCCATGGGTCAACTTGGGGACCCCATGGAGCCACTTTGGTAGGAAAAAGTCATTAACAACTTTTTATTTAATGTTAAAATAAAAATGTCACAAACATGTGTTGTTATACCAAAAACAAATTACATGAGGTTATACAGGTAATAATTTTGAATATAAAAATTAATTAGAAATATAAAAATATTTCCTACATCATGAATTTTTTTTATAATATTTATACATTAAATAAATTATATTATTTATGACACCATGATGATGCAGCGATTACCTCATTATTTAATGATTTAAATAAAATATAAAGATAATGTAAAATCTAAGACCTACACTTGTAAAAAACCTATTGTATGGGAGTATTTATAATACTTATCACCTTATCCTAGAAATATATATCTTTGAAACCTTTAAAATCCGAAAATCATTTTATTTTAACGTAACCTTTTACAACATTCCAAGAGTGCCTCTCCTCCCCTCTTATAAAAGGCCCCCACCTCTACCACCTTACCCACAAATCTCAAGCATTTGGATCCGCCAAAACCTGACCATTTTGTCTCTCCACATCCCTATCTTACTCCTAGAATCCTTACTTTTGGCATAAGTCTTTCCAAGGAATCTTTTGAGCTCAAATCAAAAAGAGTTACCCGATTTAAAGGTAGTGTCTTCTCTTGTGTTATTATGTTTTATTTTTCTTCTCCAACCGCCAAAACTCTTTTTATTCCTTTCTTTTGTAACAACACCTGTATCTTAAATATACTAGGATGTTTTTATGAGAAGTATTAAGCTACACCTACACACACCTTTGTCTAATGGTTAATGAACATACTGTTTCTGTGGTTGGCGATTTTCTGCCTCATGAAACGGTGACTGTTCAATCTTCTTTTAACACCTTTCATGGTGGCCATTAATATTTCACTCTATTTATATATGATATATATTATGTTTATTTTTTCCTTATGTTTCGGTATTTTTCATTTGTGGCACACCTTTATGGTTTCCATTGTGGTTAATCACGATAATTTCATTTTAGGAAGTGCGGACTAACTCCCCCTCAAAGTGATTTGATACGTTAATGCCATATGTGGGACGTATAAAGGATTGATTTAATGATATTATATATGATTTTATACTGGAATTATAATATACCCTTATATCATCATGATTTCGCCCCATTAAATACGAAATATAAATGAAATTAGCGTTCATCGTACGTACGGCTTACCGTCTCCACGAACGGTGCTTTTCATTTCTTACCTCTAAATGTTTTGTACTATTATAAATACATGTATATGATGGATATATATGATATATATGATATCCAAATCATGAATATCATTCTGGATATAATGAATCTTTGACCACATAAACAGCATGTAATTGTAAGAAGTCCTTTTTTGACTTAAGTACCAAATATCGACAAAATGTACATTATTAAATTAAATGATTACATAACGTTCATAACATGGAAATAAGTTATATTAAAGGAATAATAAACTTGAAAATAGTTCTTAAGCAGGTAGAAATTTACATTAGTTTATTATTCAGGAGATTAAAGAGCAATCAAGTCATGTCGGACACGAGGTAAGGGACTTCGCCTCAATCTCCTTTCATTGAGGCATGTTTTGTTATAATACAAGACTTTATTTTATACAGTGTATAAAACACCTTTGGATTTTCATTTCATTGAAAGGGAATATTTTTCTACGAAGCATTTTACTAAATGAAAAAAAATAATGTTTATTTTAACGTACGTAGTGACAATGACCTTTTCCGCCGCCGCGAGTATTATTTGGACTTTGGCATCCTCAACAAGCCATAATGTTTTTAAAAGTAAATAAATATCATAAAATATTTTAGGCATTTTGGTATTGAAAATGGTTTTTATAATTGATTTGTTATGTAAATATATTTTATTGATATATTGTGATCAAAAGGTGGAAATGTTTTCTTAATATTATATTTGTTTTATGTCTTATGATTTTATAATGGTACTTAGACATTTGAAGGGTGGTTACTTGATAAACCATATGAAAGTGGTGTCGTGAATACCAGGATGGGTGGTTACGTTATAACCTCCAATGCATTGGGTATGGAAGTCAGACGTATGGCTATTCCATTAATCGATATGTGTGGAAGTCGACTATATGGTTATTCCATTTAAGTATGTTTATGTCCCAAGTTACCTTTATATGTTATGTGTTCTTTATTTGGGTTTTATGGTAATAGTTTGGTTAAAAAAGGGTAAGTAGTGATATTTTTTTCAGCGAGGAATATTTAATACTCTATAAAGGTGAAAATTATTACTTTGAAAAGTATTCATGGTTTACTTGTTGTTTTGAAAAACTAACAGTTTTCCTTCTTTGTGTATCGCTTACTGAGCTTTTTATGATCACCCAAAGTTTTTTTTGAAATGTTTTTCACAGAACATAATGTCGAATAGGGTCAAGGATGGGATCAAGGAAAAGTCATGGTGTCTTAAACATTGAACTAGAAATGACTTTTTTTAGAGTTCATGTTTAGAAAAAAAAATGAAACTATGTTGAAGTGTCTACTGTGTAATCTTTTGAGATGTAATAGTTATGATATAATTCTCTAAAACTCTAAACCTGAAAATATCCTCAATGGGAACTATTCATTTAATTCAATATTTAGTAATGTTTAAGGTCAGGGCCTTATAGTTGGTAACAGAGGTCAGTTTAGACAACTTTAGGATTTAGAAAATTGTTAAATTATAAATTTATTTATTGTATTATGGAAATGATATATCATTTAAATATTACCATGTGGCTTTGCCTAAGATATTTCTGTGTTCAGAATGGTTTCCCGCAGAGGAATCAAGGCATCTATTGTGGGACGACATCAGGAGGAAGACAATCTTCCAAATCAACAACCTGAGATGGTTGGAATTGGAACAAAATAGTTTGTTGTAGTGATGGTACAGTTGACTCGGGCTATAAATGGTGGTGGTATCCATGCACGAGATCTGCCAGATCAACCACAGAGGAACATGAAAGTGCTGGAACATTTCATGAGGCAACGTCCCCCATAATTCAGAGTATAATCTGACCCTGTGCTAGCTGAAGGGTGGATTAAAGCACTGGAGAAGATTTTTGATGTCATGGGGTTTTCAGAACATCAAAAGGATAGTCTTTCTATTTACTGTTTTGAAGGTGAAGCAGATCAGTGGTGGTCGATGATGAAAACTATCAGTGAATTTGATGATATTGATGATCTTTACTGGGATGAATTCAAAGGTATTTCTCATGGGAAATATTTTCCTAAGGTGTTTAATCATAGGATGGAAAAAACAATTCCAATAATTGAGGTAGGAGGACGACTCAGTGGCTGCTTATGAATCAAAGTTCACTCGATTGGAATGGTATGCTGCAAACTTCATACGAGATCTTGATAGTAAAATCAACCATTTTTACTCAGGGTTAAGGCCAATGTATCGAAGGGATTTAGATTCTCGTGACTTCAAAAGTTATGAAAAACTTGTTTGATGTGCGGAGAAGGTGGAAATGGAGTTTTCCGATGATAAGGTGTTCGCTGAAAAACAACAGAATAAGTGGTCTAGTTGGTAGGAAAACGGTAAGAATTAATCAAATAAATAAGGAGGTAAGAAAACCAAATATCCATCCTGTGAGAAGTGTGGTAAAATGAATCCTAGAGAATTTTTATCCAAGTATGGAAAGTGCTTTTGGTGTGGTAAGTCTGGTCATATAGCTCGTAACTGTAAGGAAGATGATGATGCAGGCAATGAATAGCCAGTGGTAATATGTTTCAAGTGTAATGAAATGGGTCATTATGCGAATTAGTGTCTAATGAAGAACTCAAATGGGGGAAATCAGCTAGACTACAAGCATAATGGAGTGGTTATATCCTTTAGAACTACTTCAGCAGATGTTGGGCCATCGAATGAAGTAGTATTAGGCACACTGTTTGATTGTTCAGATTATATCAATGTGTTGTTTGATACAGGGTCTACACATTCATTCATTTCTAAGAAGTTTTCTAGTAAATTTGGAATTCCATCTCAAGATATGAATCCTGAACTTATTGTAAAAACACCCGGAGGGAAAATTGAGACAAAAATAAATTATAAGAACCTTCCTATCCTTGTGTGTGGAAAGAATCTACCTACAAACATTATTGTTTTGGAACTATTAGAGTTTGATGTTATTTTGGGCATGGAGTGGGTTTCTGTTTATCATTCTAGGATTTACTGCAGAGCTAAAATGGTTTCTTTTCAGAAATATTTTCAGTTTTTGTACAAGATTGAACTCTTGATTTTGATAACATATCAGGAAGTTGAGAAACTAGTAAAATATGGAAATGAATGTTACCTTGCACATATTGTTGAAAATAAAGGAACTGTTCTTATTAATGATGTTCCAGTGGTAAATGAGTATCTTGATGTTTTTCCTGATGAGTTGTATGGTATTATTCATGATCAGGAAGTGGAATTTACTCTTGACATAGTTCCTGATTCTAAGCCAATTTCAAAACCTCCATACCATATGGCTCAAGTTGAAATTATAGAGATAAAGAAGCAACTACAGTAGTTATTAGATAAAGGTTTCATTTGACCTAGCACATCACCATGGGGTGCTCCTATCTTGTTTGTTAAAAAGAATGATGGTTCAATGATACTTTGCATTGATTATAGAGCCTTGAATAATATCACTATTAAGAACAAGTATCCTATGCCTCATATCGATAATTTTTTTGATCACCTCCAGGGAGCTCAGTATTTTTCGATGATTGACTTAAGTTCGGGGTACCATCAGTTGAAAGTAAAAGAAGAAGATGTTTCGAAGACTACTTTTCATACTATATATGGCCATTATGAATTTTTTGTTATGCCTTTTGGGTTATCCATTGAACCTGCTGTATTCATGGACCTTATGAATAGAATTTTCCATGAGTTCTTAGATACGTTTGTGGTTGTTTTCATTGATTATATTTTGGTGTTTTCTAAAAGTAAAGTGGAGCATGAATGTCATTTATGGGTTATCTTGAAATACTTAAAAGAAAATAAACTATATGGAAAATTCAGAAAGTGTGAGTTTTGGATACAAAAAATTTCATTCCTTGGTCACATTGTTTCAAAAAATGGCATAACTGTTGATCTTGCTAAAACAAAAGTTGTTGAAGAATGGCCAAGACACACAAATGTAACTGAGATCTGTAGTTTTCTTGGTTTGGCAGTTTACTACCAAAGGTTTGTTGTCATTTTTTCATGGTTATCTATTCCAATTACTAAGCTAACATGGAAGGGTGTTATGTTTATTTGGACCAAAGAATGTTATAATTGTTTTCAAGAGTTGAAAAGAAGGTTGGTGAATGGTCCAGTTTTGGAACATCCTTCTAGGAATGGTGAGTTTGTTATGTACAGTGATGCTTCATTGAAGGGAATTGGTTGTGTCCTTATGTAGAATGATCAGGTAATTACATATGCTTCACGTTAGTTGAAAACACATGAGGTAAATTACCCTACAGAAGACTTGGAATTAGCTTCTGTTGTTTTTCCTCTAAAAATTTGGAGGCATCATTTTAATGGAGTAAAGTGTGAAATATATACTGATCACAAAAGTTTAAAGTCTTTATTCACTCATAAAGAATTTAACATGAGATAGAAGAGATGGCTAGAATTAATCAAGGATTATGATTGTACAATTCATTACCGTCCAGGAAAAGCAAATAAAGTGGATGATGCTTTGAGTCGAAAAAAGTAATGCTTTATTAACCATGCTATGTTTGGAACGAGATCCTTTGGTTTTTGATTTGGTGAACTATGGAATATAAGTTGTTGGTGCAAGACGATATCTATTTTGTTTCAGGTATTAGTGAGATCATTCCTATCAGACAGAATTAAGCTAGTGCAGAATAAGGACAGTGGGTTGCAGAAAAAGGTAGAGCTAGTTCAGAAGGGTATGTTGCCTGAATTTAATATTGATAATGATTGTGTTTTGAGGTTTGGGAAGAAATTATTTGTTCCTGGTGATTCACAGTTGAATAATGAGTTGTTATGTGAGGCTCATAGTTCCCCGTTTTCAATTAATCATAGCATCACTAAGATGTACAGAGATCTGCGGGAGTATTACTCGTGGGATGGAATGAAAAGAGATATTGTTGATTTTAATTTGAAGTGTTTGAATTGTCAGTAGGTTAAAGCATAGTGGTAGTAAACAAAAGGGATGCTTCAGCCTTTACCAATTCCATAGTGTAAATGGGGAAATATATCCATGGACATTGTTGTGGGATTACCGAAGACATCTCGAGGTAATAATGCAATCGTGGTTATTGTTGATCGCTTGACTAAATCTTCTCATTTCCTTCCTATTCGAGATACTTTATCTCTAGATAAAATTTCCCTATTGTATCATAAAGAGATAGTCAGGTTGTATGGAGTTACCCTATCCATTGTATCTCATCGTGATTCGAGGTTTACTTCTATCTTCTGGAAAGGCCTTCAGACGTCGTTGGGTACCGAATTAAAATTTAGAACAGATTTTCATTCTCAATAAAAATGGACCGTCAGAAAGAACAATTTAGACATTGGAGGATATACTACGTCTTGTTCGATGGATTATCAGGGTAGTTGGGACCAACATCTTTCTTTGGTTGAGTTGTCTTATAATAACAGTTTTCATTCTTGTATACAGATGGCTCCATTTGAGGCACAATATGGTAAACGGTGTCGAACTCCATCATTCTGGGATAAAGTGGGTGAAAGGAAGCTGATGGGACCAGAATTGGTAGAAGAGATGACATATGAAGTTTAGTTTATTCATAAACACATGAGAACAGCTCAGAGCAGACAGAAAAGTCTTGCAGACAATAGAATAAAGTATCTATCTTTCGAGGTATGTGATCATGTTTTTCTAAAAGTTTCACCGTGGAAAAGTGTGATGCGATTTGGTAAGAAAGGAATGTTGAGTCCAAGGTTCATTAGACCATATGAAATTCTGGAGAGATTTGGAACAGTTTCTTACCGAGTGGCTTTACCTCTGTGTTTATCTAAGGTACACAATGTTTTTCATGTTTCGATGCTGAGAAAGTATATGCCAGATCCATCTCATGTTTTGAGCCCAGAGGTGGTTCAGTTGGAAGAGAATCTCTCTTATGATGAACAACCAGTCCAGATTCTTTAACAAAGAGAGAAAGTGTTGCAAAATATGGTAATTCACCAGGAAGTTGTTTTGTGGAAAATCCATATGGTTGATGAGGAATCGTGGGAATCTGAAAATGCTATGAAGGATAAATACCCCCACTTATTTTGATAAGTGAATAAAATTGCGAGGACGCAATTCACAAAAGGGGGGAAGGATGTAACATCCCAGGCAAATAAAGAATAAAATATTTTCATATTTATTAATATTTGCGAATTAAATAGTAATTCTACATTAAAGGGTTTGCTATGTTCGATAGCGTACCTGAAACGAATCAAAGAGTTTCTTTGAAATCTTACGTTGCACACTAGTAATAAAATAATATTATTTTAAATGGTAGTTAACACGTAGCCGTTGTATAGGTGATAATGAATATAAATAACTAAAATATGATCATATATGTTTTTTAAATGTTTTTACATTTATCCAATAACGGATAAAGGCTTAATGTACAAAAAGAATTCAATTTTAGGCATATATACTCTAATATTCACTAAAGGACCACTTATAGCATTTTGATGGCGAACCGTCATTAAATATATTTTTGGTCACTCTTATACATTATATTGGACAAAATAAAATTATTCTTTAGAATCGGGACATAAAAATTTACTTTGTGTTATTTTTTTGTATTTTTCCAATAAAGTTCATTTTTTTAATGAATAGTGAAAAATGTTCTATTTTAATTCAAAACCTATTTTTAATCTAATTTATTAATAAGATTAGATTTTTTTTAATTGGTTTTAAAGTGAAATTAGACTATATTTTTACCATTTAATCTATTAGTGGTTGTTGGAATTAATGTCACTTTAAAATTGGACTAAAACTAGTGTAAATCTTTTCATATATATTGTTTCATAAAAACACGCTATTTTTCATGACATCGGGAATTGATTATTAAATTAATTAATTTAACTTCTATGACATGAATTTCTTTAAATATATATCATTTTTGAATTCAGAATATCAAATATAGCTTAGGGTGATGTTTTGGTATTTTTCTGAAAAACTTTTATTTTTGATGAATAGTTAAACCACAAAGTGGTATTTAAAAAAACGGAATTTTCATTTAAATTAAATTTTACCACCTCTGTGTTTTGAATTTAAAAAATCCAACATTCATGGTTGTCATTAGGAAGTAAAATGTGGTTAAATGGGATTAAAATAATTTTTTTGTGAATAGTAACTTTTATGTTTTTAATCGCGATTAGAGGTAATTAGTGTAATTTAAGGAAAAAATAATGTTTTAATAATATAAAATTACCTTGAAACATATCCTACCCTTATTGGATGTGTCATCTCCGGCCAAGAAAATACATGGGTCAACTAGGGGACACCATAGAGCCACATTGGTAGGAAAATGACATTAATAACTTTTTATTTAATGTTTAAATAAAAATGTCACAAATATGTGTTGTTTTACTAAATCAATTTTTACATGGGGTTATAAAAGTCATAATTTCGACTATAAATATTAATTAGAAATCTAAAAAGGTTTCCTACATCATTATTTTTTTTTAATTTTTAGATATTAAATAAATTAAATTATTTATGACACCATGATGATGTAGCGATTACCACATTATTTAACGATTAAAAAAAATGAAAAGATAATGTAAAATCTAGGACCTACACTTTTGAAAAAGCTATTTTATGTGTGGATTTCGAACTCTTATCACCTTGTCCTAGAAATATATAATTTTATGACCTTTAAAATCCTAAAATCATTTTATAATAATGTATCCCTTTATAACTTTCCAAGAGTTTCCCTCCTCACCTCTTATAAAAGGCCCCCACCTCTACCACCTTACCCACACCTATGAAGCCTTTGTATTAAAAAACCCCTGCCCATTTTGTCTCTACACATCTTTATCTTAATCCTATAAGCCTCACTTAGGGAAGATGTTTTTCCAAGGAATCTTTTGAGCTCAAATCAAAAAGTGTTACTCGATTTAAAGGTAGTGTCTTCTCTTGTGTTCTTATGATTTATTTCGCTTCTACAACCCCCTAAACAATTTTTATTACATTATATTGTAAAAAAACAGTATCTTCAATATACTAGGATATTGTTATAATATGTTTTAGATATACACCCACACACACCTTCGTCTAATGGTTAAATAACATATTGTTTCTGTGGTTGGCGATTTTCTACCTCACGATTCGATGATCGTTCAATATTCTTTTAACACCTTTAATGGTGCCCATTAAGATGTCACTCTATTTATATATGATATATATTATGTTTATGTTTTCCTTATGATTCTTTATTTTTCATTTGTGCCATACCTTTATGGTTTCCATTGTGGGTAAACACGATAATTTAATTTTAGGAAGTGCGGACTACCGCCTCCTCAAAGTGATTTGATTAGTTAATGCCATATGTGGGACTTATAAACGATGGAGTTAATGTTATTATATATTATGTTATACTGGAATTATAATATACCATTATATCATCATTATTTCCCACCATTAAATATGAAATAGAAATGAAATTAGCGTTCATGTGTACGTACGGCTTACCGTCTCCATGAACGGTGCATTTCATTTCTTACCTCTAAAAGTTATGTACTATTATAAATACATATATATTCTGGATATATAATCTATATATTATATCCAAATAATGAATATCATTCTATATATAATTAACTTTTGACCACATAAACAACATGTAATTGTAAGAAGTCCTTTTTTGACTTAAGTACCAAATATCGACAAAATGAAAATTATTAAATTAAATGATTAAATAACGTTTGTAACATGGAAATAAGTTATATAAAATGAATAATAAACATGAAAAATGTTCTTATGTAATTATAAATTTAATTTAGTTTATTATTCAGGAGATTAAAGAGAAATCGAGTCACGTCGGACACGAGGTAAGGGACTTCATCTCAATATCCTTTCATTGAGGCATGTTTTGTTCTAATACAAGAATTTATTTTATACATTGTATATAACACATCTGAATTTTATTTTCATTCAAAGGGAATCATTTTCAATGAATCATTTTACTAAACGAAAAAAAGGAATGTTTATTTTAACGTACGTGGTGACAACGACCTTTTCCACTGCCATGAGTAATATTTTGACTTTGGCTTCCTCAACAAGCCGTAATGTTTTTAAATGTAAATAAATACCATATAATATTTTAGGTATTTTGGTATTGAAAATGGTTTTTATAAGGGATTTTTTATGTCAATATATTTTATTGACATATTTTGATCAAAAGGTGGAAATTTTTTCTTTCCATTATATTTGTTTTATGTCTTATGATTTTATAATGGTACTTGGACATTTGACAGGTGGTTACGTGATAAGCCATATGATGGGTGGTGCCGTGAATACCAAGACGGGTGGTTACATTATAACCTCCAATGCATTGGGTATGGAAGTCATCCGTATGGATATTCCATTAATTGATATGTGTGGAATTCGACCGTATGGTAATTCTATTTCTGTATGTTTATGTCCCAAGTTACCTTTATATGTTATGTGTTCTTTATATGGGTTTTATGGTAATATTTTGGTTATAAAAGGGTAAGTAGTGATATTTTATTCAGTGAGGAGTATTTACTACTACATAATGGTGAAAAGTATTACTTTGATAATGTATTCAAGTTTTACTTGTTGTTTTGAAAAACTAACAGGTTTCCTTCTTTGTGTATCCCTTACTAAGATTTTTATCCTCACCCCATGTTTTTTTGAAATGTTTTTCACAGTACATAATGCAGAATAGTGTCAAGGATTGGATCAAGGAAAAGTCATGATTTCTTAAACATGGAACTAGAAATGACTTTTTTTAGAGTTAATGTTTAGAAACAAAGGAAACTTTGTAGAAGGTTTTACTGTGTATTCTTTTGGGAAGTAATAGTTATGATCTAAATCTCTAAAACTATAAACCTGAAAAGATCCGCAATATTAATTATTCATTTAATTCAATATTAAGTAATGTTTAAGGTCGGGGCCTTATACATTAAGCTAGAGGACTCAGTTACAGGTAGTTCATGAGGCCATCATTGAGTGGCACATTATAGCTCTAATCTCTTAAATGCATTTAAAGGTGCAATATATTCAGGGAAAGACGTTTCTTTCTTCTATGGTTGATACCTCTACTCTACTCGATCGAGTGCGATTAAGGAATCTATCAGATCCAGAAGGCATTGAACTATTGGATAGTGTTTTAGGAGAGGTAACATTTCTTAAATTGTCAGTAAGAAAATATGATATCTTGTGTTTTCATTGATGTTTGTGGGTGCTAGCTAACAGACGTGAGGAGATGATGCGAGACATTCTTTCCTTAGTTTGGTAAATTAATCCTGGTATCACCAAGATGTATCGATATCTACAAATTTAGAATTTGTGTCCAGGTATGAAGACAGATGTTGTTGGTCTTTTTAGGAGGTTTTCCACTTATCAGAAGGTGAAGGAAGAGCATCAACGACCAACGGGGATTTTAGAGAAGTTACCCAATCCCGAGTGGAAATGGATTGATGTCGCGATGAATTTCATGGCAGTTTTTTAGAGGTCACCTCGAGGGAATGATGTAGTATGGGTTTTCCTTGGCAGACTCATGATGGTTGCTTACTTCTTTCTGATCAAGGATACCCTCAGTTTTGATGATCTTGGAATATTTTACATGTGAAAGATAGTACGTTTACATGGAGTTCCACACTCCATTGTTTCAGATAGGGATGATGATTTTACTTATAGGGTCTAGAAGGGACGTCATAGAGCTTTGGGTACACAGGTGCTTCTTAGTACAACTTACCATCTGCAGACAGATGTCCAGTTCAATCATACAATTCTGGTGCCTGAGGACATGCTTCGAGAATGCATCCTGGATTTTAGAGGTTCTTGGGAGAATCAAATATCTTATGTGGAATTTTAATATAATAATTGTTTTAATACAACGATTCATATGGAACCATGTGAGGCATTGAATGATAGGCCATGTCGATCACCCTTATGCTGGATGGAGGCAAGAGAGGCAGATATTCTTGGACCTCGTCTTTTCCAGGAGACCATAGAGAAGATAGAGTTGATTCGGGAGAGTACGGCTACTGAACAATCAAGACATAAGTCTTGTGTTGATTGACAGAGATGACCTCTGGAGTTTGAGTTCGGGGATTGATTTATTCTACATGTCACACTGAGGTTGGTGAACATGAAGAATATGATATAGGTTATACATTTTCTAAGGTACGTCGGACCGTTTGAGGTGTTAGGGAGGCTCGGTCTGGTACCTAGTGGTTGTAGTTACCTCATAGGTGTCGGGCTATGCGTGACGTCTTCAATGTTTCCAATCTTCAGAAATATTTCTCATACAAGTATCATGTTTTCTAACCCAAGGAGGTTAGGCATGAGGTAGACGCCTCATTCGAGGAGTGTCCTAACCGGATTGTTGATCTATGTGCGATGGTTCTCTGTGGTCGGTCTGTTCTTCTGGTATGAGTGCTAATGCAACACAGGTGAGCACAAAACAATACTCATGAGAGGTATGTCAATGTATGATCGCAGCTACTAATTCTTTTCATATATTTTTCTTCTATGCATCCATTCTAGGGAAATTTAGGGATAAATTTATTTTAGGTGGGATGACTGAATGATCTAAGATCATTTTTTCAGATATGTTTTTCATTTATAGTTTTCTTTTAGAAAAAAGTAGTATCTAAGAATTTCAGGATTACATGTCGTTTACTTTTAATTACACGCCATTTACCTTGTTACCATTATTGACCGTGTGCTGGATATGTAACGGTTGAGCACATGGTTGTGTGTGGTGATCTTGGGACCACTTAATGGGTAGGCTTAAAAAGGAAGGTACACCCCATGTTCTTTTTAAAAACACATCCTGAATTTTTTTTTCATTAAACAGATATGGGTCAAATAAACTTGTCAGAACGTTCTTCTACATCGCTCGTCTCATCCAAAAGAATCCGTACGCGCCAAAAATATTTCTTGAGCCCTCAACTATAAATTTTTCCCTGATTCTTACACCTTCGTTTGAATTAGAATCACCACAGTAAGTTATTCCTTCTTCAATATCCTCATCTCATGATTCTTCCTCTCTCTTGAGATATTCTCGGATGAACATTTTTAACATTTTTGTAGATCTACAGCATTATTGGGATATTCCTGGCCTAAGGATCATGTATATCGATCTCACG
Source organism: Viscum album (assembly GCA_963277665.1). Classification (NCBI taxonomy): domain Eukaryota; kingdom Viridiplantae; phylum Streptophyta; class Magnoliopsida; order Santalales; family Viscaceae; genus Viscum; species Viscum album. The sequence continues at coordinate 1,537,453,912 of OY728147.1, read as the reverse complement.
ATGCAGAGGTATGTGTTTTGTACATTTCCATAGATAGTCATTCAATTTTAAGTTCAAAAGTTCCCAATACCCATGAACGGGGTATTCTGTGTTTATGGTTTTTAGTCCTATTATTGCCTATTATGACTTTTTTGTTTGGATATAGGTTAATTAATAATGAATAGGGTTAACATTATCAGGATATGGATGTTTTTACCTTGTTTTCTTATTTTGACCGTTTGGTCAAGCATTCATGTTAGGTTGCTTTGATTCCCATGTCGAATATTGTTAGGATGTAGTGATTATTATTTGACAAGCTACAAGATGATATAGATTGTTTAAAAATGTAGTTTTTGAGGTTTACTATGGATTCCACATATCGTTTTTGCACATCTGATCTACACAAGGCCATGATAACCTGGTGTAGTTGACCAAAGTGAGAATGGATGTTCCGGGCTTCTCCAGAGTGTATGTTTACTATTATGTTGGGAGACTATAGGGGGTATTGAATTTTTTATCTCTCAGAGTGTATGTAGTTTCTTTGATATGGGACACAATGCGAATTGGATGTTGAGTGCTTCCTCAGTGTCCATATTAGTCACTGATATGAGAACATATGTGGAATTGAATGTGAGTGCTTCCTAATTCTATATTTGTTAAATCTGGACCTGAGGGGTTAGACTGTGTTTACTTCCTTGAGGGCTGCTTGTGATTTTTTGGTTGAACTAGAGGGGTGAAGCTGGGATAACTACCTAGAGTGTTACATGATTTTGATTAGATAATTACATGATATATAAAAATGAATGCAATTGAATTTTTAGGATTGTTACTATGTATAGTTCCTTGATTACTACATCTTTTTGTTCTTTGTCTGCCTTATATATTCACTAACTATTAGGAATAGATAACTAGGTGGTTACCTACTATGATTCCTCTCACATCTATTATGGTTAATTATTTTAGGCCCCAACGGATTATATTGATTCATTTTTAGATAAGGGAAATCGCCCTTCTACTTCAGGTACATGATTTTTTTAGTGCATGGGTGTAAGGGACCAAGCTGCGACTTGTGTTGCTGTGGAGCTGTTTACATCATTTCATTTGTACATTAGATTAGTACTGTATTATTTCTTTGTGATTTGATTGGATGGTTTATAAGATATATGTATCATACATCATTTATATTTGTGTGCTCCAGATATTTATTTATTAATTCTTCCATTTTTTACCTATTGCCTGATTTTACTACTTCTTCTATTGTATATCTGTTATTTCCACTACGTTACTCTACTAATGAGTGCATATTTTCCCCACTATCACACCCAGTGCCCTTTCTGAAAGTTGGTATCCTCTGGAATTTAGGGAAATGTGATTCCGGCCATGTGACCTACTAGGTATTGGGCGCCTCTGGGTGGCTTCCTAAACCGGGATGTTACAATCCAATTATAGAAAATTAATCCCATATAAGTAAAATTAATATCCTATTAATAATTAATATTCAATTAAAATAAATAAATTTAATATAAAATAATTATGAGTAAACCGAAAATATAATGTTTCAAATAAATTAATTACATGTAATAAAATTATATTATGAGAGTATTTCTGAATATATATATCTTATCATTGATAGAACTCATTTTGGAGAAATTTGAAATGAAAAATTTATTTATATTAATTTAATAAATTAATAGTTTCCAAGGGCCCCCCTTCACTCTCCTATAAAAAATTACCCTGACGTCTCGAATACACAAACATACTGAATCATTTGGTTTATAAAATCACTAACCAAAATTCTTCCTAGAATCATTACCATAATCCTTGAAAGATATCATAGTGAAAAAATCCTCTTGAATAATAAATTGATTATAAAAAAAATGATGTTACCCAATTAAGATGTAACACATTCCCTCGTGTTTTTTAGTATCATTTTCTTTCTTTGCACCCTATAATAATTTTATTAAATAATTACATGCAACAAAAATATCTTCAATATAACTTTTTTTATTATGATATGATATTTTCTACACTAACACACACCACCATTTAATGGGTAATGAACTTACTGTTTCTGTGTATGGAGAACTATAGCCTCATGAAATGATGATTATTAAATTTTCCCTTCCACCTATCATGGGAGCCATTATAATGGGAAATATTATTAAATGTTATAAAATATTTTTATATTTTCACTATGCTTCTGTAATTTTTCCTTTGAACATATTTCTATGATTTTCATGTTTTTAAAATACATTGTTTTCATTTGTGGATATCTAGACTACGACCCCTCAAAACAATATAATTAATTCCCATAATGAATGGAACATTCAAAGGATGTTTTTATTTAAATTATTAGAAATATATTTAATTTATATAATAATGGTATTGTAATATAGATTTATATAATTTAATTATTATTCTCTTAAAATGGTAGTGAAATAAAATTAGTTTTCATGAGTACATATAGCATACCATCTCCCTAAATGGTGCATTTCATTTCATATCTCCAAATATCATGGTTATTTTCTTAAAAAATTTATTTATCAATATATATGTTATTTAAATAATTAATACTATTAAGTAAATGATGTAATTTTTACCAAATTTACAATTTACATCAAACCATGTTCATTTTTATCTCTAATATTGAATATCAACAAAACATAATATATGAAATTAAATAGTATTTTAATTTTTATATCATGGTAATAAGTGACATAAAAAGAATAATAAACATTGAAATGGTTCACAAGGAAGTATAAATTAACCTAAGATTAATATTAAGGTATATTAATAACATACAATACATATCATACTCAATGTAATAGGCATCATGTCAATCTAATTTCTCTGAGGTAGTTCATGAAAATATGAACCATTATTCTATTATAAGGTGTATATATTTCTAGTGAAACATTTAATATCAATATTTTATCTATAATATTATTATTAAATGTTTTGGTAAATTTATTAATTCAAGGATATTATGATTTAAATGTTAAAAGTTGTATCAGAGATATTAGACATTTAATGATTTAATAATAAAATATTTTATCATAATGATATTAATTTACATCTTAATTTTATGGATTTAAAAGGTTATTAAAAGAAAATTTTACATATTTTAAATTTATAAAAAAATATTTTCAAAAATAATATTAATGTAAACAGTTTATTAATTTCTTTACAAAATGAAAAAAGGAATGTTTTTAACTTATGTAGCGACAACGATTACATTGCCTGCATAACTATTATTTGTCATTTGGATTCCAAAATAAGATTTAATGTTTTAAAAAGGAAAATAAAAATCCCATACTCACATTTTGGGTATTTCTATACTGATAATGTATTTATGAATGGTTTTTTATATCTATTAATGATTCCTTATGATTGAGATTTTTATTAGTGAAATGTTGAAAATTAAAATATTTTATGTGTTATGATTATATAATGGTACTTGGGCATTTAATTGGTGGTTATTTGATAAACCAATGTAAGGTGGAACATTAAGAACTAATGATGTGTGGTTATTGGATAATCCAAGGATGAGTGGTAACATTACAACTTCCAATGCATTGTGTTAGGCAGTCATCTGTATGGCCCTACTATTTAGTGATATGTGTGAAAGTCAACCATATTTTTATTAAATGTAGTAATGATTATGTCTAATGTTACCTATATATGATAAAAGTTAAATTATATGGGATTAATGGTAATATATTGGTTAAAAAATTAGTATTGAACTATCTTATATTCATTGAAGTTTATTGAATTCTTGTTAAATGTAATAATTATTTATTTATGATAAAGTATTTATGGTTTACATGTTTTCCCAAGACTAAATTTTTTCCTTCTTTTTGAATACCTTACTATGTTTTTTATTCTCATCCAAATTATAGAAATGTTTTTCACATTCCATAGAGTAAAATATTGTCATGGATGGGATAAGGGAAACGTTATGTTGTTTAAACATGAAATGGAAAAAAAGTTTCTGTTTAAATGTTTTTGTTTTATAAAAAAATATATACTGAGTAGAATTGTCTACTTCTAATATTTATGTTTCTATGTATGTGTTATAACTATATAATCTAAAGATATAAATCAGAAAATATACTCGATGTGAGTTAATGTCAAATTATTGATATATATCAAGATTATTTTATCTTTATGATTGGGGAATTATAGATTTCTTTTTTATTTGTTCAAGAATGTTAAATAGTATGTTATCACATTAAATCAATGTGAGAATTCAAAAATATAAATAGGTGATGATAATTTGGTTGTTATACAACTGTTTGGATCCCTTTCGACCAAATTCTATTAAGATGTGGCTTGCAACAACTCATAGGGAGACCATAACATTGAGGAATTATGAATTTGGTAATGTATTAAATATATCTTTTCTCAACAAATGAAATATATTTCTTTTTCTATAGATAGAGACCTTGTAAAATTTATTAATTTATTAATTAAATGACATGAAATAATTAATAGGGTATGTTTTTCTACATTGTAATGAGTACATATTATTATATATTTTATGGAATGAGTGGGTAATTGAAATAAAATTTATAACAAGATGATTTGGCTATACTATCTTATGATATCATTTTTTATTATTTGTATCATTGTTACTTATCTTGTGACTAAGGTAGGAATTATTATATAAGTGCATTTTCCTAGACGGGGAAATTCCTATATTAAGGGATTTTATAGGATACTCAAATGCTTATATGAAGGAATATTTTTGGATGGTGAATTGGTTATATACTGTCACCTTCCCAGTTGATGAAATTATTATATATCAGGATAATTTTGGATATTGATATGATTATATAGTGGGATTTTCTTGGAATTTCAAAATCATATTTAAAGTTCATTTTCTAGATACTGAAATTCATATATGTTTATATTTTCTCTATTATAAAAAAATTATTATATAAAGGGATTTTATAAGTTATGTTCTCATTCATACAGTGTCTGGCGTGATTATGTCTACATGTTGTTAGGATTATAGTGGTTTTGATACATGCTCAGATATATTCTAATATTGTGCCAAAGAAGGTTGATTATTTTTCATATTAAATTATTAATTAATACACCCATTAATCACATAATTGTGTTCTCTTTTTATCAAACATTTTTAAATTATAAATGATGTATCTGATATATTATTTTTTACTCACACCCTATGCGGACTATAGTTTGGTACACTATAAGATTACAAGAATACATATTTGGACAATGGAAAGGGACCCTTTTTTATTGTTTCTTGTATGATTGGATTGAGTTTTGATATTTTACAGATAGGTCATTGAAGACGGTTAAATTTTGTGATTATGTGTGTCATCATGGTATTTTTTATGTCTTAGTTTTTTATTTAAATTTATATACATTATCGAATGAAATTAAATGGATGAATATTATTATTTTTAATTGATATATCATTTACCTTCGTGTTTATACATTGATCTATCTAGTATTTACATTAGTCTTATATTTGTTTATTTTACAGGTATTATAACTCTATATCATTGTGTATAGTCTCCCAAATATATTCTTAACATTATCACCTTTTTTCAGTAGCCTTAGTAATATTAGGAAGTTTGATTAAGGTATAGTAACCAACCAGATTTTTCCACATGAAAGTGATATAGATCTAGAGATGTTACACTGATTATATGTATTATCCATTAGTGTAGGGAATTGAATTGGATAATGAAAATTGTATCAACATTTTTTATAATGAGCTGTCAGGGGTATATTATGATGAATTTTTTATCTATTCTTCATGAAAATTTCAATATTTATATTTTCATTGATATTAGTTTCCTGGTACATCCTTTTGCAAAGATTGATATTCTCTATGTTTGATGGATACATGACCATGGGTGATTATTATAATAATTTGGATGTAAATTTTTTGGAATAATTTTAATTCATCATCTTCATAAACAATACAATTATGAGACATTATCTTACCCTTATTTGTTGTCTTTGGATACTGTACCATGTTTATACTATTAATTATAATTATTTTAACGTGTTTTGTCACAATCAAAATATTTATCTCTCATTCTCTTATATTATTTGGATTTTAATTATGACACACTCTTCATTCCCTAAAAGTTTTCCTCAATGATTTATCCATTAATAAAAAAAAGGAGATAATAGTGACTGTTTACTAATTAACACTTGAATAGTAATATTATAAAATAATTATATGAAAAATAAAATCCATTAAATATATTACAATTATTTCATAAACATTTTGTTTAACCAATATCATATCTAGTTCATTCCATGTGTCATTACATTGGATTCACTCATATATATTATCCTTATTCAATAACATTATGTATTTTTTATAATATAAGGAAATGATAATGTGACGGACTAATGAATTTCCATAGGGGAGTTCTAAACAAGGTTTGTATTTAAACCTCTATATTGTGAAGGTGTTATTGATTTATTTCATGATCAATACACCATTTTAATTATCATTATTATTAGGTAAATTTTTTATAGAGGCTCTATAAAATGATTATTATCCATTAATGTTATTTATTTATAGGAAAAAAACTCAATAAAAATTTAAAAAATACTCAATGATGTTATCCTATACATAGAAAAATATCAATATTTTAATAAAAATAACCCATGTCTTAATCACTAAAATATTACCTCATTTGACCTAGAGGGTTATTTGTTTCATTAAAATTATAATCAACCACAAAAAATATACCATTGATGAAAATTATTACTCAAAATTTCTACCTAACTAATACTATCCTAATATCCTTATTTAGATTTTCCTTTCTCTTATACTAACTATATTATTCATTAGATGTTACTATCTCATCCACAAAATTAATTAAACACATTAATTAAAATACATTTGCATGGAATTTTGATATCTAGGTTTTTAGAGAATTATAAAAAACATTATGTAATAAAACCTATGATAATTTTGTCCAAAAATAATCTCTAGAATATATACAATAATAATTAATATATATTGATTCTTTAAAATATCCTTTATATTCTTTAAATAAGAAACTATTTTATATATTTTGTAAATTTCCTATCGTTATTAGTGTATGTGGAAACATATGAAATGGGTGATATCAAATTCATATTAGGGAAATGCATAATGATTATTATTCAATTATAATAAGTGATGAAAATAGGAATATATGGGTGTAATAATTATAAATATAAAACTCACACCCAATAAATAATATATAACATATCTTGGAATAAGGTTTAAAATAACATAATACATGATTCAAAAGAGTTTTAAAACAAGATTTATTAAACATGATTAATGATATCACAACATAGTAATGTGAATAGAGTAAAAATACAAAATATAATTCACATGTGAAACATAAAACAATAAAAGAAAATTTACATTCATGTGATGAGCCATTAGTGCCCCAAATATAAGAAACATAAATGTACTCATGAATACATAGTTCACGATATATAATCTTTTAACAGATGAATTATAGGTATAAAATGGACCGCACTCATCATTAAACCGTTTTAATTTGTTACAAAAGAAAACCATTCACTTTTCACAATAAAATGAATCCATGGAAAAAAATGGGATCCATAAAAAATTCAAATAAAAATAACTTATATTTTACATATTACGAATCAATTAAATAAAATTGTGTTTCATTTAAAACATCATAAAAAGAATAACAAATGAAAATGGGGTTTATATAATTTATAAATTTAATCACATATTAAATAACTAAAATTCCATAATTAATCATAATATGATAAAACTATTTAAAATATACAGGTAACTAGTGATATCATGAAACTATTAGTTAATGGAATCTAAAAAGGTGTATTTACAAATCAAAGGCATTGGTTGAAATGTTAAGATTATACTAAGTGGATAATTTGTAAATACAAATTCATTAATTGATAATGTCTCTAAAATTGAACTAAATTCTATAATATTTACATATAAATACTATATTTGGTATAATTAAGAGAATATTCTTGTGCATGATTGTAAATATCAAATCGTAATGACTTAGATAAAAACAAATTAACGATATATTAGAAAAATCACTTCGGTAAAAATAGAAAACCTTTTGCATTTGATATAATTTTTATGATATATTTTATAAATCTTGTGAAAAAATTAATTATTTAATAAATGATGTAAGCATACAGAGAAATATGTATATAAATGAGAATGTAATTATAAAGACACGATCACTCATAAATGATAAAGATTAATGTTTAAACTATTATATTTAAATAACACATAGGGATATCACTAAATGTTTCATTAAAACATTTTATAGATGTACAGTTGGTATAGATTGTAAAAAAATTATATTGATTAATATATAATGCTATTTTCAAAATATTTCAATTAATATGGATATGGAAAGATAATGGTTCCCAACTGGTAATAAAAGATCATATTATTTTCAATAATATGAAACTCTCCAAGTAAAATATATTTCAAATGAAAATTAAATATGTAAGGGACATGTAAAATAAAGTTAATATCAAAAAAATTATAATGTTTTTCAGTATGCTATAAAATACCCATAGGGATTATAATAATTATTTAATATTTATTTAAAAATATTATAAATAGTATTAACCCTTATGGGTTCAGTAACAATTAAATGAAAACACCATTTTAACGTTTAAAAAATATAAAATAACATAAATTAAAAAAGAAAATGATACGGATTGTAAAAACACCATGAACATGTTTAAATACATTCATTAGACTATAGCTACACTATAATAAAGGACTCGTGATGGAAATTGTGACATGTATTTAAAGTGTTGAAAATTGAGACATGAACTCTTCCCTTGTATCCATTGGTTTTCGAATCTACCCAAAGACCATATATAAAAAATATCACATTAATATATTTTAATTAATATTAATAAATATAATTTATAATTATTCTATTCATTTTTATTAGTTTTGTATTATCTAGTTTTTATATTTGGAGTAAGTTATATTGAATTTTTTCAAATATATTCCCTATATCAGTGATGTTTTTCATTTTTATTTCAAATATTATAATTCTAGGTTCATAAAAGCTAAATTAAATTTTTTTAATTGGTTATAATTTTATTATTATGCTATACTTCGTATTTATGATCCATGATGATGAATTTATAGATGTGCATGTTTTTATGAGTCATAGTCATCAATTATTGTTTTCATGATAATTGATATAATGTTTTATATTAGAATCATTAAAAATAGAAATGCATAATATTTATTTACTTATTTAATATATTACTATAAATTAAATTACTATATTCACAAATTTTATAGATTTATATCATTGTTCATGGGGGTTGTTAAACCTGTGCAAAGAAGAACATAACATAACTAATATATGTCAATGGAGGGATATTAATTTAATAACATTATATAAATGAATATTTTTATTTTTTATTGATTATTAGTGTGAAAAATATTAATTTAAAATATTTATAAGAAGAACATAATATATATGAAGTAGTTTTACATTGTTATGAAAATATTTGTTTCCCAAAAAATGTCAGACTGTGCAGATATGTTGTCCATGTTTATTCATTGATCATATTGTTAATTGGGTTTACAACAAATGAATAAACAAAATTATCAATATCATAATAATAAAAATATTTATAATAATACCATTCTTATTACTATAAATGTATTGAAATGTTGAAAATTAAAATAGAAATCAATGATTTAATGGAGTTGGTAGTCCATACATATTAAAGGATATTGATTTCAATTTCCATAAACCATGGAAAATTAATAATATAATTAATAAATTGAGAATATAAAATATTTTATAAATACCATACTAGTATATTAAATTAAAAAATATTGTATATAGTTAAATAATAAATAAGAAAAGGTGCATCCTGGAGAAGTAGTCAATCACATTGCATGAATAACATTATAATTTTAGATATTATAAAAGGGTATGTTTGATAATTATTTTACAAAAATTATACAAACATAGATATATAATAATGATAAAGATGAGTTCACTTTATGTTGGTGTGATGAAATATTATTTAGGATATGTGAACATACATATCATGAAATAACAATTAAGTTGTTATAAATGTGCACAAAACTTATTAAATGATCTCCATTTCAAAGGGGGTTAATCATTGAAGGGATTGTATTTTGAAAAAAACTCTTGATATTTTACTATGATTATTAAGAGAGTTCTGGGTTGAATTCAAGAAAAGATATTTTTATTTTTTTGTGAGGGAAATTTAGGAGAGGTTTCCCCCTTTTATACATTAAATTGATGAAAATTATTTAATCACCCTAAACATTATCATAATGGAAATTAAATTTCATTTTTTATAGAAATAATATTTTAAAAAAGGTGAATGGGAAGGGATAATGTCAATTGATTCATAAACCATCAATTCGGGCCCATGTTTACAAATCTATTTCACTCATTTCAACTTTGTGAAAATATTTTTAAATTTTTTTATTTTAATTAAGGTAAATAGTTTATTTGAATATAATCTATCCTTATGATTTAAATTAACATATTCATTTTTAAATAATGTTAATGTAATGATTCCATAATTGAAATCAATTTTTTATATTAATTTTAAAAAAATTAAAAAATTTATTTTTATATAAGTAATTGATTTATGTATTAAGAATTATTATTTTTTAATAATATAACACTGTTATAAAATTTATAATATTAGACTGTACACTAAAAAAATCATTTTATTTATAATAATATCACTTTTAAAATAAATATTTGATCTCATAATTTTTTTAATATATTTCCAAATCAAACAAATAATCTACTAAATTCATAAACGTCATGTTATTAAATAATTTTTTTTGGAATATTTTTCCTCCAATAAATCATTTAAAAAAATATAAAATATAAAATTACATTAATTTTTTAATGATAAATTCACAATGAATTTTTTTTTTCAAAATATAAATTTAAAATATTTTAATATAACATTAAAATAATACCAAAAAATATTCAAATGATCTTTTTTAATTTTTTTTGAATATTATGTTGTATTTTATTTTTTTTATTAAAAAATATATCAATCATGAAAATTATTCTTTTTATACAAAAATATGTAATAAAAAAATTAACTTCTTTGATGCACTTGTTGAAATGTTAATAAAGGTTCACGTTATTTTTTAAGTTACCTAGAACTATTTGTACCCTATATTTTATTACTACCTCACATTGGTGAATATCCATTTTAGTCAAGATAGTGGTGGTCTATTAAGGATTGGTTTTCTATATTAACCCAGCTATTAAGATAATATTTATTTTAAAATATACACATGAAAAATTTAGGGTTATTATTCTCTGTTATGGCAGTTTAGTAGTATATATCAAAAAGACCATATGTTAGTGAATAATATTACTATATCCAAGTGATAACTAAATATTTTACATGAACATTGGAATGATTTTATAAATATCATGTTATATATGTTATATAGGATGGTAATCATCCATTATATGGATTAGTCCAAGAATTATGGGAAAATTTGCTGTAGATATATCATGTTAGTTAATTATTGTATTTAATCTGGTTTAATATGATAGTTAAAAATTGATATATATTACTTGTACTTGGATATTGTGTTAATTGTTTTTCTTTTATGCTACTTATATGGGATATTCCACATTTTTATGAGTTTATAATTACCTAAACATTTTAAGTTAATCATTTTAATGGGAGGTCATGCATTTTTATTCAAGGATTGATGGATAATTGATTATTTTAACCCAAATTAATATATTATGAGATGTAACATCTATAAATGTTAATTTTTAACTTAATTTTAAAAATTGGATATTTTTTTAATTATGTGAGTATTAAGGTAATATAAGTGGCCTCACAAAGATATATATTTTTATGTGTCTCATCATGATGTGATTGATGATGGTCAGATAATTCTGACTAGATAAAACTAAAATCATTCTATATAACCGGGTGCATAAAAATATGTTGAATGTAAATCATGTTGTGATATGTGGGATTCATGGTGCATTATATTCTCTATATTTGATTTAAGGGTGAGTATATATAATGATCAGTATAGTTCACTACATATACTAGGGAATCATGCTACGATGATAACCCTTAAATATTGGATAATTTGAAATTATAAGTCTATTGTGTTGGAGTATAATTAATTGTAAAGAGGGAGGCATAAAATTGTGATAATATTTATGTATCACACATGTAAACCTATATATTATTTTTATGAATACAACGATGATGGGATTTCTTGACATGAATAGTGGATAATTCTGTGAAGGTCATTGAGGGGAAAAAACAAATATGTTATCACACTATGATGACCTACATTAGGGGAAGAATGATATATTGTAGAATAATGGTTGCATTGTGTGATTAATATGTTTCACTCTAGAATGAACATCTCCTTTGTTAAGGCCTGATTTTGATGGTTTTGATTCATCCTATAGGTGGGGAACCAAGACAATACCTGAGAGGCCACACTATGAGGATATCCTTAGAAGTTCATCATGCAATGACTTGTGTGGTCACACCATAATGATGTGTTGGGGACTATTTATATTAATTACTTATTTATTTCATCTCAATATTATGATAAATAAATGGTGTTCCTAAAATTATCCTAGTATACTCTTCTAATCCCTATCACTTATTGAGCTATTCTACACTAATAGAAATCATATTATCTCTCAATTGATTTATGTGACATGTAATGAAAATTATTATTATAGTTTGGGATATGGATAGCCCTAGGTTCCCTCTCATTATCATTTATACTTCAACATAGATTTAGAATGGTTACCAGTTTAAAGTTCATTTATCTAGTATGTAAATATCAAGGAAATGTGGAAAACAGATGAATTATATAAAATAATTAGTCACAACTAATTTTTAGAATGGTGATCCCATCATTATATCTCCATATTCCATGTGTTTATAAGAAGTGTGCAAGTACGTGACTGAAAATTTGGTATCAATATTTTATGAAACTAGGTGAACGAGTCCCAAATATTGTTGTAAGATATGGTTTAGACTCATTGTTGTGTAATAGGTGAGTCACACAATGTTTTTTGATTTTAAGGTATCTGTACAACAATGCCTCAAAAGTAGTGTATGAAAAATTCACGAAAAATGGTATCTATAATTCATAAAAATAGTATAGCTTAAAATTAAGTACCTAGGTTGATGTTTAATGAGATATATTACATTTTATCATTTATAATTTCATTGGTATTGGTATTTTTATGTGATGTTTTTTGAATATTATATATATAACGAGGAATTTTTTCCTTATGAAACCCAAATATTTCACCTCATACCATATTTTACATATAATTATATGATGTATTACATTAGATTAAATTTTATTTTATTTTGATAATATTTATTCATTATTTTTTTGTGATTTATGAAACAAAATAACATAAAAAATTGTACATTTCAACAAAAAAACAATTTTCAAAAAAATTATTAACAATGATAAACATTCCTCAATTAAGAAAACTATGAATATGAAACTATTACTTATTAACACATTCTACTCATCCAGAGCCTATATGAAAAAAATAGATAAAAAATGGGATATGAAAAATTATAATCAGAAGTTCAATAAACTATTGTAAACCGTTTATTCTATTCGTGAACATGAACATTTTATAATAATGTTTTTCTATTTCTCAAGGTACATTGGAACTTAATATCTATTTCTTTTTCCATTAAAATAATATAATTGCATAAAATATTTCATGAATCATTTTACATGAAATAATAAAAGAAAAAACTAAAAATTTATAGTGATTATTCAAAAACATTAATACCCTATTATATATTTCCTTGAAAAATAATCAATTTTAATTCATTAAAAATAGTCATAAACATTAGTTTTAAATAAATTATCATTTTCAAAATTTTATAAATGAAAATATTTCATCTTCTAACCATTGAAATAATATGATGTTGGTTCCTTGGGAAATTATCTATATATTCACCCTTATATTTTTCTTGTCCCATAGAATCCATGTAATTTTTTTAAAAATTATATCAATTTATTTTGAGACCAAGTGCAATGACAGAAGTGATTTCGAGGCCAGTATTGCCTGAAAGGATCTGTTGAAAATGATGAGCTTTAAATAACGAGTGTGAGTGGTTTTCCTAAAAAAGTGAAATAACTCTTAAATAGTTGCTCAGATTAAAAATTTGGGGGCACTGTTGCATTCAGGATGGTGGTTTTACTCATGGGGAAACTTATATTTAGTCGGCACATCCCTCTATTGAGAAAACCAGAAAATGACATAACTGTAAATAAAACAATTAAATAAAAATATTTTATTTTTCAAATGATTATAACTCATGAATGGTGACTCAGATTAAATATCTGATACCACCGCTGATTCTGGGAGGGCATTCTTTCCTTAGGAAAATCTTAATAGTAGTCAGCTCTAGCCAATTGTGGATGTTAGTTATTGGCCGTAAATAAAATAATTAAGTTACAATTATTTTATTTTAAAATCCATATAACTCCTAACAAGTATCTCAAATTCAAAATTTGGCAGTACCATTGAGCTCGTATGTCTATGTTCCCCCTATGAGAATCCCAACATCGACTAGTGTGGGATAAGGGTGAAACATTATTTTGGAACTTTTTTTAATTTATATTCAGTAAACAAGCAGGCATTATTTTCAATATTTTGAACTGGTGCTCAGATATGAAATATGAGGGCACAGTTGAACCCGAAATGTTGGGATTGATGTAGAATAGACGTACCATTGAATAGAAAAGGACAAATAAAAAAGTTAATTTTTGGGAACTTCCGTATAAATAATTAAATAAAATTAAAAAGATATTATATTTTTCTTTCACACTATTGAGAAGAAGATGACAATGATGTGATGTGGTGAAGAGGTGACAATGAGGCACCATATTATAATCCATTTAATGGATCATTGTGCAATCATAACTTCTAAGTTGTTTCATAAATGAAGCAGGGTAATAGAAATGATGCGACATGATTCTTTTTATTAAACAACCACGTCGGAGAGTGGGGAATTAAACTGTGAGGATTATCTAATGAACCTTTCGCAGAATCCCTCTCTAATGAATAATGAGGAAAAAAGTGCCGAATGATGTGGGATCAATTCTAGAGGTTGGTAGGAAAATACGAACTCCAATGACCACAGATCGACCACAATGTGAATTACATCCTTCTTCATCAGCAGATCCAACAAATCTTTGTATGGGTTCATGTGTTCTATGTATTGTCTGATTTCTTCCTCATTCATGAAAAATGACGTCGAATGTGGATCAACCATCTAATTGGATGATCATCCAATCACTCGTTCTTGTTGTTGGGTATTGTTAGGGGGTTTCATATTGTGTTTTACTCTTGCTGTGTGGTTAATAAACTCCCTCATTCTCAAAACTCTATCATGGAGGGTGTTGGCTGACACGAACAAGGCATGAACCCTCCAACATAGATTTTTATGGTGCATTCTACATGTATGATTTCTTGAGATGTAGGAAAAGGGATTTTGAGGTCATCATAGTAATGGGAATGACCAAACATTTCCATAGAAACAAGCGGTTTATGAAATGAACCACCGAATCGACTTTGGTGGCTAGTCGAAGGTACCGGTAGTGACGATCGTGTGCGGAGAGGGGTGGCACAAATTTTGGTGCACCATGACACATAGAAACTACTATCAGATGCAAGAAGGGATGAGGAGGAATGGAGCGTATCTGTTCCATGTGGATGGACGGCCCATGTTCGTGCTATCCAGTGGCTAGCGAGCCTAAGTTCATCAATTGCTACAGGAAGAGGCCCATTGTCCGGGGGGCAGCGTGGAATCCAGATGCAGTGTGGCTGCCACGTCCTAGTCGGGCAGGGCCCGACAGAATGCACCATGTTTCCGGTCAACAGTAGGAAGACCACACCCCAGCCAGACGCCTAGGGCATACCCTCTCTATTCGGGCTGTGCAAGATGAGATCTTTTCACCAGCGACTTGACCGGCAGGACCCTCGACCAAATAGGGTTGTGTCTAGCGAGGCCCACTGAGCATGACAGACGAGACCGGCCCTAGCCCAAATTGGGTTATCATGAGTCTGCATAAATTGAACTGATGTATGTGGGAACCCTAGGACAGGTTGGTCAGGTCGGTCTGACCTAGTCTGACCGGGCAGAAACGCAACCAACCCCTGTTTACTGAAAAAAATGTATCTCTTATAACGTGTGTCTGATTTTTGTATCGTCAATGAAGATGGGACCCTTGTGATAGGGTAGTCATTCTCATATATTCTACATGAGTTTCGGTGGATTGTGGAGTATGGCACAGTTGGATTGGTCTTGAATCTGACTAATCCCTTTTTTTACTAGAAATTTTATAACATACCGAACAAGCGTCCAAATGAATCACTATCTATTGCATTGGGACATTTCCGATGAGGAATTATTTTGAAGTTACTCTATGTTGGAATTTTTGGTGGTTAAGGTACGACCATTGGATTGAGGATATGATCCGACATGAATCAAGAGTTCTAAGTGCCAGAATCCAATAGTTTTCTGTGACATGATGAAATAATAGTGATCTTGGGTGGGTCAGTACATAGCAGTCCTGAGGGGTTAACACCAAGAGATCCTTAGTGGGTTAGCACCTACATATCTTGAGTGGGACACCACATAATGATCCTTTGTGGGTCATCACCTAACAATCCTATGTGGGTCAGCACCTAGATCATCTATGGGTCAGCACCTAGCGAACCTTTGTAGGTCAGTACCTAGAGGCCCTGTAAGGATTAGAAAAATTTCATCTCTATAGAAAAATATGAATTATCATTATGACTAATCATAATTACTTATGTACATAAGTTATATCTTATTGTGATCTACATATTTTACATTGTGATATGTGTTTGAGATCATACATGGTGGTTTTACCTCTATCGTATTTGCTTTGTGGTGTCTTCTTTCATGGATTGCTGAGAGACATTCAGGGGTCTCAGTTTCCCTACATAGTATTTTTATATTCACCCCTACATGAGCATCGCCCGAACGTGTTGTGTATAGTGTAGATGATTGACGTTTCGATAGAGGTTCTCTGGGTCATTGGACTGACAGACAATATGATGGTGGACCTATTGTCCTAAGACTAGGTGGGGCCGAGTAGGACCAGACAGAAAAAAAATACAACCTTTTCTTATTGTGGGTTCAATACTCTCATTATTAGATGGGGTTTTCCATTGATGGTCATCACTGTTTCCTTTTTTACTTTTCTATTTTTAGTTCGTTGATGGGATTTTATTTTGGCCCAATTATGTTCACTTGTACATGTACTCAGCCTTGTTTTATTGGTATACTTGTTTCCCCATTATGTGAGTTGGGATGTGGTCAGGCATGTTTGTGTGTGTACTAGTTTAAAGGCTATGCCATCCCTTTTTTAGATATTCTATTTCGATGCTAGTCAACAACCTTTGGCCTATGGATTTAGGGCTTGAGGTAGTCATGACTTGGGCCTCAGATATGGGTCATGAAAAAGTGGTATGAAATGGTGGGTTTCTACCTGATGAAAGAAGTGTTTGTGTTTTCACTAGTGTGAATAGTGTTATGTGTCCTAAGTTAGGATTTCAGTTTGGGGAGTCTAGTGTTGGTGTGGCAGCCGACGTATCCATATACCAGGACTCTGAATTCTTTTTTCTAACATAATACATCATAACATTGGTTTAACATGTTTTGGAAATGTTTTTTTATCATGATGTCATTTGATTCATCTCACCATGTACAACTTTTTTAATGTACTTCGTCTTGATTCTATTACAAGATTCCACAACACTGACAACCATCGAGGAATCTAGTGTGTGACCATGAGGATGGTCCGCAGAGTGATGAGGCTTCAAGAGCGTGGACTGTTACCTGAGATGGTACCCTTGGGTGGTGTCCCACCTATACCACTACCCAATAATCAACTTTTACTAGCAGCACTACAAGTAGAAGACACTTGTAGGACAAGTTCCTTACACAAGTTTCAGTTACATATAGCCCTCATGATCTGAGGTGAGCCTGACTGATAGGTGGATAATGATTGGATTGAGGTTGTGACCAAGTTTTCATCAAGATAGGGCACCATTAATTAGATGGTGGACCTATTAGTGCGCCTTTTACATGGCTCAATAGGGAAAAGGTAGGGTTTGGATTTCCTTTATCTTATTATGAGGTGACATTTATGGGGATAGATATTGAGAACCCTTCATAGAGAAGGGGTCCCAACCCATTAAAATGCTATGTGGTATATGTTCCTTGTTTTTTCTATAGATTTATCCTGACGACATGTCGATAGCTGAGTATTCCTCAAGGCGTACCAAAAATTCAAGTTACTCAATGAATAAGATACAATTAGTGCTTCTCGGATTGGACCTCTGAGAAAGATGTATTTATGTACATATGAGCTCATGTTATTCTTATGTGAATTCCTACTTATGTTAGGGTGAGAGAAAGAACATTTGTGGTTTAATGTTCTTTTACTGAGTTGATACAACGAGTGAATGTTTGCTATGTGAAAGCATACAACCAATGATAGTCTCAGAGACTTGGACATGTAAAATTTATTGGGGAGAGGAAGTGATAGGGAAATGTGAATTTATAGGGAATCAGACATGGATGATGATCTTGGAGAGAAGGAGGAGGTGGTATATATTTCTAAATGTCACGACCACCACCATAATGTAGTCCCCGCCAGGCTCAAGGAGCTGATGGACAATGGAAGGGAGTAGCTGCAAACGGTAATGGACTGTGAACCATGGGATCCAGAAATGATTTGATGTATGATATGTGCCTACTAATACATTCCATATTAATATACATACGTACAAATAATTCTTTCTTGTAATGAATCTTGTAAAATACCAAGATTTTCTAGTCAAACCATTAGCATAATCCTTACGTCTACAGATACCTATGGGAAGATACTCGATTATCACACTTATTCTGACTATTTTATCAAACACTTCAATTGATAGATTCGGTTGGGACCTCTTTGTGGTTGTATTGTGGCATTAATATGTTATATTGGGTATGTACTAGTAATCCATAGATCATTATTAGATTTAATGTTTTAGGAAAAAGGATGTGGTATATTGACAGTGTTGAAATGAGTTTTTCCTTGGTCAGTGAAAAAGCAATCTCGGGAAGCATGATATAAACACATTTGTAATAGGGTGTAGCCAATGAATCTTGAGTTGGCCAACATTACACTCATGGTAGTGGATGTTTATAGATTTCAGTTCCCAATAGTAGTGGTAGACTACGAAAACATCCTTTCAAAAGAGGTTTCTAGGATTACCTCTCCACAGGGAGAGGGACTTATACATCCTTCTACACCCCGATATGAAACCAATATCAAGCTTAGTATATCATAGGGTTTTCATAGAGATTCTTGAGTAGGGGGTGTAGGTGGGGGATGTGGAGATAAAGGGATTAGTAAGACCCAATGTTCTAGTTTATCTGTTGATTACCGACACATTAACCATGTGGCCATTGAGAATGAGTACTCACTAACAAAGGGTAGAAGGGATCATTAATTGGTTAAAGGGGTAGCCATTCATGTTGATGTAATGGTGACCATAGTATTTTCAGATGTTTAGACAATGGTGATGGATAAAGTCCCTATATGACTATGGATTTGATATATTCTATTCTTCTATGAAGGGGAACGTGGTGGCAGACACACTCTGTATGAGGTCTGGTTTATAGCTACTGAGGGAGGTGATAAATCTACTTGTTGAAATGAAAATATCCTTAATGGATAGTGATAGAGTAGATTCCCTCTTTTCAATGACTCTCACTCCACTACATTTACTTTGAGTTAGAGAGGCATAGATTCTCGGTATTGACTTCAATGGCCGACGTGCTCAGTTATCATAAGAAAAAGATCATGATGGATTTTCGATAGGTGGGGTAAACATCATCATTTTCACGGGACACACCTTAGTACTAGTGACCTTATGGGAGAAGGTTTTGAGTACGTTATATAAATCTCCATTATTGGTACATCCGAGTTTGGTGAAGATGTACCAGGACCTTCAATGACTGTACTGGAGGCTAGGGATGATGAATGCGACGACATAGTTCATTTACTGATTCCTCACATATTAACAAGTGAATGTCATGAATCAGGTCCAAGCTGGCACGAAACTACCACATGAGTTACAAAAATGCAAGTGAGACAATATATGGATGGAATTCATGATGTGGGTTACCACATATATGCATGGGCCATGATTCTATTTGTTTGATTGTTGACTGACTCACCAAGTTGTCTCCCTTCCCACCCATCCGAGAACATGGATTCGTAGAGGTATTGTGATGCTTCTATGTCCAGGAGATACTGCAGCTCCATGGGGTTCCTTCAACAATCATCTCAGACCAAAATTCACAATTTACACCTTGGTTGTGGAAGGGAATACAAGAGGCATTCAGGACTCTTCTGCGTTTGAGAAAAACATTTCATCCCCATATTTACAGTCATATGGAGATGACCATATAGACTATTGAGGACATTATTTGTTCTTGTTTCTTGTATTTAGGTCATAATTGGGAGGACCAAATTCCACTAGTTGTGTTTTCTTACAACAAAAACTATCCCTCCACCATTGGCATTGTACTGTTTGAGGCCTTGTAACGGCGGCTTGCAGATCACCCCAATGAAAGACATACACAGAGGAGTCGACACTCATGAGTCCAGAGTTGGTACGGCTACCATCAAGAAGGTGCATGTAATCTAGGGGAATATGAGGACATCCAAAAGTAGGGATATTTCTTATTCTTATAGGATATAGAGCCCAATATATTTCAGGGAGTGAGACCATGCCTTCATTCGGATCTCACCATGATGGGAATTGTGAATATTTGGCCTGGGCTGCAAGTTATCTTTGAGGTTCAGAAGAACCTTCCTATTTATCAAAAGATTTAGTGAGGTGGTGTACCATCTAGATCTCCCCCCATAGCGGAACTGAGTGCATGATGATTTTCACATGTCGTAACTGAGTAGCTACATGCTTTATCCATGACACCTCATCAAATGGGGAGAGATGGACATTAACTAAGGGGCAACATTAATAGAGTTGTTGGTGGGGATCGAAGGTTGACACAAGAGGGTCCTTCATGAATAGTTAATTCCTTTAGTGCACATTTAGTAGTACAATGAGACTCTCAAGTATAGAACATGGGATTGGGAGGCTCATATTCATGCTCATTACCTACACATGTTTGATTACCCTTTGTGTTGGCTTTCAGGGATGTAAATACCTAATGTGGGGAGAATGTAATGTACTAGAATTTTGTTTTAATATTTTTAATTATATGGAATTATTTTGAGACCAGACGCTAAGACAATATGAAATTCGAAGGATTAGATTTCCCAGAATAATCTATTGAAAATTGTTATGCTTTAAATAGCATGCATTAGTGGTTTTCTTGAAAATATATAATAACTCTTAAATGGTTCCCATATCAGAAATATGAGGGAAAAGTTACTTTCAAGATGGTGGGTATTCTCTAAGATTGACTTAAGATTAGTCGGAATATCCCTCCATTTAGAAAACATGAAATTGAATAACCATAAATTATATAATTAAATAACATATTTTTTTTTAAAATTATTATTACTCACGAACGATGGCTCAGTATAAAAATCTGAGACAACATTGAGCGTAGAAGGGTATTCTTTTCATAGAAAGATCCTAACATTGGCTGTTGCGGGCCAATGGTGGATGTTATTTCTTAGACATAAATAAAATAATTTGGTACAATTATTTAATTTTAAAATCCTTATAAACCAAAAAAGGCATCTCTAATTGATAATTTGAGAGTATTGTTGTCCTCGCGAGGGCGTTTTCCCCATAGGCGGAAACTAAACATTATGGCAGCGGTTGAAGGTTGAAATTTAATTTTTGATCTTTTTTAAGGTATATTTAGTAAATGTGGGGGAGAGATTTCTTATCTTTTTAACCGATGTTTGGATGTGAAATCTAAGGGCACTGTTGAACGTACAGCTCCAGGATTCTACTAGAAACTACTTAACTTCGACCGACAAGGCTCAGATGGAAAGGTTAATTTTTGGGACATTCATAAAAAATAATAAAATAACATTAAAAAGTTATTTTATTTTTCCTACACATCATTTAGCAGTAGACCGTGTTGCTAAAATGCAGTGATGAGGTGACAATGAGGCTCAATTAAGGAAACCCCATAGTAGCTCGTTTGGAAGGTGTAACTGTTGCATTGTTTCATAAATGAAACAACCTAAAAATGCACAATTTCAATATAACAGTAATGATGGAACATGTTTATTTTTCATAAACAGACACTTTTTAGAGTGGGGAATTAAACTATGGGGATTATTTAATGATCCTATGATGGAATACCTCTCCAATGAAGAATGAAGAATGACGCAACGAACGTTGGAGTATCAGATCCAGAGGTTGGCATGAAGTTACAGTCACCAACGACTGCAGATCGATAATTACATGAATCACATCATTCATCATTAGAAGAGATGACAAATCTAGGTTGGGGTTTATTTGTTCTATTTATTTTATGACTTATTCTTTCTTCTTGAAAATTAACAACAAACATGGATCAATTGACTAACAAGTTTACCCGCAAATCACTCTTTCCTGCAGGTGAATATTATGCGGGAGTTTTAATTGGGGTTTTACTCATTCATTGTGGTTAGTAATTTCCTACCGTGATTATGCTCTAATGTGGAATGTGTCAGATGACACAAATAAGGCTCGAACCCTCCTCCATAGTTTTTTATGGTGTGTTATTTGTGGATGATTTATCGCGATGGAGGCAAAGAGAGTTTGAGGACTTCATAGTAATGGTGATGGACTAATGTTTCCATGGACGCAGGCAGTTTGAGAAGTAGACAATCAGAGTTACTCTCGTGGTATATCAATTATATCACCGGTGCATCGGCCTTAGCGGAAGCTGCATGCCGAGTAGGGCAGCGCGACGTGACATCAAGAAGTCGCAGCTATATGGATGCAACAACAAGATGTCACGGATGGACGATCGTGAGGGAGAGGAGGCTTGGCGCCCATCAACGCCACATGGTGGGAAAATTACTGTCAAATCCACGAGGAAGGACATACCATGTCTGGTATCTATGGTTGTTAGAGAGACACATTCCATCGACCATTGCTGGAGAGCCGCGGTCTGTCGATTGTGAATGGTCGTGGCCCTGTGTCCATGGGGCCAGCGGTGGAGCCAGATGCGACGTGAATGCCTCACCCCAGCCGAACGACGCTCGAATTACTGCACCGCATGGCCGGGGTTTGGCTGGAAGGTCGTGCCCTAGCCAACAGACAGATCTGGACATGCACACATTGGGTTGGGGAGGATGAGGCTGGGTCATCAGGGTACCCGGCAAAATGAACCCTCGTCCAAACTGTGTTGGGTCCAGCGAGGCCCATTGGGCATGGCCCACTAGTTGGTCCACAATAGACTATCTGTGACTAAAATAGAGTAAGGTCAATTACAACAAAACTATATCGGGGTATGTGGGTCCCCACGGGAAGGGTTTGTTGGGTCGGTCCGACTGGGTCGGACTGGGTCCAGATGCAACTGGCCTATATTAACTAAAATGCATGTATCTCGCAGATTGTATGTCTGATTGACGTGAAATTAGCTATGGTGGGACCCTTGAGGTATGACAGTCCTTCTGATATACTTCACATGTTATTTTAAGGATGTTGTTGTATATCCGGGTTGGATCAACCTCGAATCCAATTGGGCCCTTTTTACAAAAAATCCTATAACATATAGACCGAGTGTCCTAAAGACGTATCATCTGTTTCGTTTTTTCCTTTACAACGAGATGGTCCTTTAGGGTCACACAATGTGGGAAATTGAAGATGTTGAAGTATGTTAATGGATTTAGGAGAGGATCCTCTAAGAGTCGAATATGCTAAATTCGGGAATCTTGTGGGTGTTTGTGATGTGAAGAAAGAATAGTGATCATGTGTAGGTCAGCACCTAGTGATCCACTGTGGGTTAGTATCTTGTGATCCTCAATGGGCAGCATATAGTGATCCTTATTGGGTCAACCCCTAGCGATCATATTTGGGTCATCACCATTTTATTTTGTGTGTTTTAGCATGTAACGATCCTCTTTGGGTCAACCCCTAGAGATCATTATTGGGACAACACCTAGATGTCATATGAAGACTAGAAAAAGGGAATCTCGATAGAATCAGATGAATTGGATTTATGACTAATCATATTTACACATGTACTTATGTTATATCTGGGGTTGATTTGAATCATTCACTTTGTGCTATGTTTTTGAGATCATGCTTGGTGGTACAACATATATGGTATTTTCATTGTGGTGTTTTCCTTTGTGGATTTATTATAGAAAATTGGGTGTCTTGGGTACCCTACAATGTATTATTATAATCACCCCTACATAGTATTCTACAGCATGTGTTTTTTCTGGTAAAGATGATCATCTTTTCGACAGTGGTGCTTAGGAGGACTGGACTGATTCATTCTACGATGGTGGACTTATTGGCCTAGGACCTATCAAGACTTAGTAGTACAAGGTGAACATGACATAATATTTCATATTCTAGTGGATTCACTACTCTGGTGATCATTTGAGGTTATTCGCAGATGGCCATCAGAGTTTTTTTGTACTTTGTTGTTTTCAGTTCCCAGTTGGGTTTGTATTCAATCCCACATACATTCACTTTTACATTCACTCATCATAGATTTTGTGATGTATATATTTCCCTCATTAAATGTGTTGGGATGTGGTCAGGTGTGTGTGTGTACATGTTTAAAAGAAATTCCTTCCCTTTTTGGTATATGCATTTCTGGTGCTAGTCACCTTCCCCTGGCCTGTAGAAGGCGTGCTTGGAGTAGTCACAACATGGGCCCTAGGGGAGGGTTCATGACAATATTAATCCTTACACTGATTCAATGAATTTAATAATTCCCAAATCCCATTTGTGTATATGATCCCCAATAAAATCAGAATTTTTATCCAATTCATTAGAGTGAAATATCATGCTTATCAATCATTGGAGCTATGTCTTGATGAACCACCAATAATATATAATTTCCAATAAACATACCACAAATAATTCATACAAATATTTTATTTGAATAATAAAAAGAGGATTAATTTTAATTAATTCGAATGAGAAATAACACCTTCAGTTATATTATAATTATGATAAAAAGTATCTATTTCTACAGAAAATCAATTCCAAATCAAAAAATAAATGAACAATTTCAGAAACATTATATTTAAAATTACCATGTAATATTTCAGAGAAATAATGAAAATGAATAAAATCTATAATGGGGAGAATTTTCTCTCAATTAAAATACATTAAAATACTATTATATTTTCAATTTTGTAAAAATATTGATATTAACATATATTGAAATTGTTTAAAAGAATGGTTTTTTAAATTATAAAATGAATGTAAAAAATACTCGACAATGATAATTATAAACAATTTATTCATAAATTAAAATATATTTCTCCCTATGGGGTGCACTGTAGTGGTTGACTCCCTATGGTGGTGTTTAGGAGGTGTCAGGATTGAGCCTCCTGAGGCGCATGTAGTGTATGTTCTGACTATTTATCCCCATCCTAGCATTGATATAATAAATAATAATATTTTTGAAATATTATGAAGAACATATATATAGAACCTAATGTGTTTAAAATAATTACAAACAAATTATAAATGAAATTATGTATCCGACAATATAACCTAGCATTGAATGTCCAGTCAAATTAAAATAATTTTTTTAAAAACATCAATATTAAAATTTTCATGTTAACATAATTATTATTATTTTATTTCAATTAATTCCTTATATTATTTTTTATCTAATTGGTTTATTAAACGTTGTAGGTTTTAAGGATATTAATTTTATACCATCAAAACAATATAGGTTTATTTACCATTGTAAATGGGGACAAGCGTCCATTAACTAAATAAAGATAAATATAATGTATTTATGATGTTTATACATTATAGACACTATTAAAAAACCATTTAAACTTCAAATGAATAGTGATATGTGTAATTCAATATTTATTGTAGTCCATTCGCAATAATAAACTCAATTTTTAATATTATAATGGGGGAAAAAGAAATATAGTAGATATTATTTATATATTTTATAAATTGATATATATTATATTTTATTTATTTTATTTATTTTTTCCATCCTTACTATAAAACGTATAATTAGGATTTAAAAAATGAATCACATTGCTTCATGGTAATGGTATTCTACTAATTCTCATGATCTACGTAAACAATTTCCAAAGGATGGGAAAAGTAATTATGTATATAATAAAACATCCTTGCAGAAGAAATAATATTCCTTTAATATCTATATATTTATTTTGTCAATCATTTGAAAAATCTATAAGATCATGTGTTGAAAATAAAAATGGATCACTACATGGAAAGGGTAATCCACATGTATGCTGGAATAATGTTTCCATTTCACATAATATAGAGAACGAGATGAAAAATTGTTGTAATATAATAATTATATTTAAAAAAAATTATGATAATGATGTTATTATTTAATATTGGTTTAATATTTTTAAAAAAGGTATTGGATGAAATAAAATTTAGATATTTTGTTTTTTATATATAATGTTTCATTGTATATCTCATGTTGGTTTACTTTTTAAGATGCCTAGAATTGGACTTATGGAAAAAAACTAAGCCTTTATATACAGATTAGAAATGTTAGAGGTATTCTTTGATAGTTATTTTATAAAATATATTTCTCAAAATGTGTTAATATGATAGTATATAAGGTGACATGTTATATTTGATTTGAGAGGAACATTTGAAGTTTATATAATCATTTGAATGTAATAAAATAATAATAATGGTAAAGTCCATAAAAAAACAATCCAAAATAATTTATAAAGTTTTATTCATAAAAATAACATCATGTAATATGGATGATGATAATATAGTTTATCCATATCAATTTTTTTACATTAATTAACATAATTTAACCTTTACTATTGTGAATCATTTTTACAACAGTTGTTATTCATAATAACAAAAAATGTATGTTTAACCAATAAGAAATTTAAATCATTAAATTTGAAATATGGAATGTAGTTTTCATAATTTAATTTTTTAATATGTAATTTTTTTTAAAAACAAAATAACATACAATGATAAAAGCTGTTTCAAAAATTGTGTTTTAAGCATAAAAATGACAGTATACCAAAGTAAAATATTATATTGATTCATATAAAATTATTTATATTATAATTTATAAAATTGATCACATTTTTCATTAAAATTAAATATAAATTATAACAATATACTTAAGTTTCAAAACATAATAAAAATAATTGATAGTTTCACAATAATAAGAATTTTTCAGTAATCACATATTAATCTATCATTTTATTGATATATCAAAAGCATATATTTTGTGATAGTTAATATTTTTCATTCCAATAAATATATAAATATATAATATTATTTTTATTAAATCATTAAATTTTTCATTTTATTAAAACCATGTAATTCTTTAAAAAAAATATTTAAAATAATATATCATTTTTTGATGAAAACATTTTAAAAATAATTTATAAAATTATGATGTATATAAATATAGAAAATTAGTACCTAAAAATTATAAAAATTATTTATTTATATAATTACATGAGCTATCACATTCCGTGGTAAATTTGAACCTTGATATTTATTCATTACCTAATAAAGGGATTATATTTTTCCCTTATAACATTTTTAGACTCTCATTTAGCTTCTTCAATAATTTTTATCTTACAATAAACAATTAAATTTATTATTTTCGTATTTTCAAATAGATTCTCTATTATATCCAAAATATTAATTATATTTTCGTTATATGAATAATTTTCTTTCATTTTTTCTACTATATGGGCGAAATATAGTGATTCATTATGTGCATATAGTTTTAGAAAGGATATATGAAACCAATAATTTATTTATGATTAAATTTACGGATTTGATTAATAATGTGAAAATGATCCAAAAATTATTAAAATTTTTTCTGCAGTAATAAACTGGGGACATAACATCTCCATTCATTGAAAAAGAAAAAATACATTCCATGGAGGTATTTTTTGAAAAATTAGATAATCATACTGATATGAGGGTTCATTCCCAGGGATATCTATGTAACTCATTTTCTTTCTCTATAAACTAATCATTTGGTTTCAAATCATATATATATTATAAAGATTTTCATTTTCACAATATTTTCCCTAGATATTTTCCATCTCTACCATTATTCTAATATATAGTTGACAAATATGAATTGCTAGAGAGTTCCTCAAAATGTTTCATAATAACACATGAATAAAAACTATCATTATATGAAAAATAAACCAATTAAATATTATTTAACATTTTCCTTAATAATCCATGGAGTATACATGAAGCATATCTTCCAAAATTTTTATCATTCACTCTCATTTTTTATTGGACATTGAATGTAAATCTATAATGACTCTATATTATAAACCCAACAAAAATCAATTTCATTTAAAAAAATTTATTGTATATTTGGGATCATGAACAGATAAAATTGAGATTTTAAAACCATATTATCATATTATCTTTTTAAGATAGTTTTTAGATAGATGACCAAAAAAAAGTTATCTAAGGTCAGTAATTAATTTTTAGATTTTTTTCAAATGATTATCAGTAGACAAATCACACTAATACCTCATGATATCTTTTTTAATCCAAAAAAATACATTGATATATACTACCATTTCCTCTAATGAACTATTATAGTTTGAATGTTACCCATCCATAAAGATTGAAGTAATTTAAAATGTTCACATTCAAATACTGCATTGAAAAATAAAGAATAACATTCTCAATACATTCCCTATAAAAATATACCTAATGGTATTTGTGCTGGTTATTTATTCCTGGAAGAAAAAAATATTTAATTTGTTACACCCTGATATTTTTAATACAAAAATATTTATAGAGTAATCAACATGAAAAACTATGTAGGGATTAAGTTACATGGAACATCAATTTTATCATGCGTTGTAAAATACATTATGTTAATAATAAAATAATATTAATATATTAATTAAATTATATATATATAATTCCCAATATAATTTTTAACAATTATCCATTGTGTTTTCTGAACATTAATCAAAGGTAAACTTATTTTTTCTATTAAAATTGAATTAAAAAAAAGAAACTTCTTGTCCCTCTTATATTTTAAAAATTTTTAAAATTTCTTTTTAAAATTTTATATAATTTAATATGAAAAAAAATAAATTTCAATTTTGAAATAAAAATTAATTATTATTATAGTTAATTTCTGTCCTTTTTCAGAAATGAAAATACTTTAATGAATAATGAAAATACTAAATTTTATATGAAAAATATATTTTCTATTAATTTATATACAAAGAGGAATTATAATTTATATTGATTTTACAGTATAATTGTTTGATTTAAATATTTATTATTTCAATATAGGTTATTTAAATATATTTTATATTGAAATTCGACAGAATTTTTTTTTTAAATATTTGGAACTTTTTATCTACTAGGCCCTTATTTTTCATTGCGACTATGTTGTTAGTTTTAAATTAGATTATTTTAAATATATAAAATAATTTTATCAAAAAATAATTAAATTTATTAACGATAATTATTTATTATTTAAAATAACGATAAAAGTATTTTCACTATATTTATAAGTTAAAAAATTATAATTAATCACAATAATTGAGGTCAAAACGAGTTTATCAAGGAATTAATTATTAATCATAAGTGAATAAATATAATAAAAACTTTTCCAAGGCTCCTTTTATGTAAATATTATGACCTTATCAATTAAAATATTGAAATGGTACCATTATTGGGTCATGGTGACTTGAACACCCTGTATGGGGAATTTATTTTTTTTGAAAAATTACAATTGCGCCACTAACCTCACATAAAACAATCCACCCCTATCCTCAGTTATTGACACAATAATTCCTAATTGATTCAACCAGAAAAATTCCCAAATACCTTCCCAAAATTTCTATCCTCATCAGAAAACATAGATTTAGTGTATATATTCCACTTTTAATGGATTGGTTTTTCAAACCAGTGGAGGACACCTGATGAATGTGTAACATCCATCAACGATCTTTTTTTACATCATTATGTACCCTTTCAATTATTTATAAACCATTATTATATAATAGCCTCAATATATTAAATGTACATATATGTTATTATTTTAATTAAAAAACAATATATTTTTCGTCTTCCATCATATGGGTTACAAAATCCCCATCCGTTTGTGTGATAGACTACCACCTCACAAAAAATATATATTCATTTATCCAATAAAACCTCTCATATCTTTGTATAATAGTTTATAAAATGATTATATATGATATTGGAATAATTAATATAATAATGAAATCCTAATATCATATATTAATTTTCATTAAATTCAATTCCATAGGGGATTAAATAACACCGCTTGTGTGTATGTAGGAATACCTCCTCACTAGGTGATATCAATTGTTTTCATTAAGATATTACATGGAAGATATAATGTTAGACGATAATAAATATCCATGATAAAAATGAAGTAATTATGATACTAATTAAATTAATATAATCATTAAAATTTAATATATTATTCTCTTTATTAAATATTCACTCATAGAAAATAAGATAACTTCATTTGTCGACATATGGACTACTATCTCCTTAAAATGATGTGATTATTTTTTACATCACCATGAAATTGTAATGATATATATTTGTACATACAATTATATAATGTGTTATATATTATATAATTATAATTATTTTAATTTAAAATATTTCATATTTTCTTTCCATTATGTTCATTAAGAAATATATACATTTCTCATTCATACGTAGAGCCTAAAATCTCCAAGATTGTATTGTCAGTTAATTTTTCATAACCATAAATAATTATCATTTTTAAAATGAATAGTTTTCATTTAAGTATTTTAATTAAGACTTTATTATTTTACTAAAAATTTTTAACTAATAACATCTTTTACCATTATTCATCAAACTAGTGTCATATTTTTTATAGAAGCCGATTATGGCCAAAACATCTGATATAAATTAAACTATGTAATTGATAAAATATGTAAATAGGTGAAATAAAATACCAATAATAATGAAAAAAGTATCTCAAATATGTAAATTATTAAAAACCAAATATTATTCAGGATAATAATGATACATGTGGCAATTAGGCACAATGTATGTGTTTTCCTTTCTTTAATAATTCATTGAGATATATGCCATATTCACAACTTATTTTTTGTGGTTTATATAAATTTAAAAATATATATTATGGGGTGTCCTAGATAGAACCTTTCATTACAGTTATAACATATACATTAGGTCATCCCAGATTGCATTGCTGAGACCATTTTATCTTATACAATGGGTGTGCCTATATAGCACTTAAATGATTTGGGAAATTATTATATTCTCTGATTAGTTATATTGGAATTCGACTATATGATTATTCAAATTTTAATGGATATATAATAGTGTTATATGTTTTTTGGATGATTATTTCCTATGATAATAACAATTTTTAATATCCGTTCATTGGGTTTATGATATGTCTTTTGATTATGTTGGTATTGATAAGTAGGAATATTCTTATTTTATATTACTGAAGATGATTATGTCATTATACCAATATATTCTTCATATTCTTACTTGTGAATTTCATTTGTTAATTCCTATGTTTTTTCTTACCTACCATTTGAGCTCACCCATCTTATGATTCATCATCTACACATTATAACGATTCTTGTTTAATACATTTTGTCTATACATGACTTCAAAATGATTATGTTGATTAACTAATGTGATAGATGAATGGTTGGGTATAACGAGATATAATTTTCATCTTTATGATGCAATGATTTATTACACCATGTTGATAAGTGTTGGACATAATTATATAAAACTCTAAACCTGAAAGATCCATTGATATGTAAATAATAATATATTTTATTATGGTATTTTATTTTTAAAATTAATAAAATTGGTTTAACTTCTTCGATATCAATGATGAAATGTAATTACAATGAATATAGAAGAAGATCTCAGAGTGTTGGTTCTGGGTTACTATATTTGGTTTCAAAAAAGGGTTTTGAAAACATTAGTTATTAAGATTTTTTCCTTTGAGAATATATAAATTTTTAGGGAAATAATCCTAGATTTATAATCCTAAGGATGATCATATGTTCAAAATCACACACACCCCTTTAATGTTTTAGGTGATGCGATATTAATTTGATTAATAATATAATTCTGGAGATATTTTAATTGGTTGATGTATTTCTAAATTGGTATTCATTACAATTTTATTGAAATTATATTATTTTATTGATAATATTTATGTATTATATGATATTTTATTTTCAGTATACACGTTTTTCATACAGATAACTAAAAGATTTAAAATTTATTGGGGAACTAAATGATTAATGTTACATCAAATGAAGTTACCCATATTTGTTTAGATTGAAATTTAGATGGTATGTGATAAAAATGGTTGGGAAAACACAAAATAATATTTAGGTTAGTAGAATTGTTTTTCATATAGGGTTATTGAATGATTTAGGTTCCCTATTGGGTATTATTGTCGAAATTTTGAGATCAATGTATGAATTTTTTAATTTTTTTTTTGGAAATTATCTTACTATGTGGATAATATTTTGGTTTTGGAAAATGTATAATTATTTGAATAATTTCATGTTTTATTGGTTAATATATGGTACATAATAATTTTTATTAATTAAATAAAAAATGAAAAATTATTCATGAATACAAATGTTTTTTGTGAAAAAATATTATATTGTCATGTAAATTAATTAATGGATGAAATTCTACTCATCAAGAATGAAATATTTCACATTCTCTTAGAATATATATTAAGAGAAATCCT
This sequence comes from Viscum album, assembly GCA_963277665.1. NCBI lineage: Eukaryota > Viridiplantae > Streptophyta > Magnoliopsida > Santalales > Viscaceae > Viscum > Viscum album. Next base: position 1,537,420,852 of record OY728147.1, on the reverse strand, counting down.
AAACTCTAGGAAAAGGGTTTTAAAAAATATTTATCCTATTGAATTCAATTCGGATGAAATTAAGGTCTTTTCGATCATCATATATTTATGTTTTTGAGTCACATAACGTTCAATTTATCATTCACTTTATTGTAATTAATGACTGAATCACTCTCTATAATTATTTATGATTTTATTCCAATACCACTTATGTTATCTTTAATGTAATAACAGTAACATAGTATTCTATATGTCCTTTCAATTTCATTTTCAATTTTAGAAAAATTTTGTTTGTTAAACATTTTTATGATGTGCGTTATCTGATGATGTTATTTTCAAATATCTAACCATTGTCTATTGAGATAATATTTACATTGTAGGGACATATTTTATTAAATGGTGAAGTATGTGACATCTTAAGGATTAATAAGAATAAAATATTTTTTATATCATAAAATATTTGAAGCATTTAGTTTGTCTTAATTTACATGTATTATTGAGTTTACCATTCATTACACAACCTAGAGTTTAAAAAATTATTATTATAATTCCTTATTATTAGACATATCACATAAAAATTAGAATATAAATTATGAAATGGATTAATATATTTATGAAAACATGGTCTACATAATTATATATATGTAATTGATTGGTGAAAAAATAATTAGAAATGAAAAAAAAAACAGTTTTTAACATAAAATGATATTATTTTATGAAAGAATATTTTAATGCACACTAGTGCATTTTATAAAAAATAAATTACTCTTAATGTGGTATATTAATAATATATATATATATATATAGAATCAATAAAATATTTAGTATTCATCTTTTTTTATTTAACAACAATAGATAAAATAAATCAAATTTTATGCATAAATTAATATTTCAATTCCTAATAAACTATGTTTTAACCTTTTTACTACAAATATATTTTTTTTAAAAACATATAATTTTTTTGAAAAATATAAATATTTTTTTAAAAAAATTATAAATCTATTTGTGTGAATTTATAGTATTTTTTTAAAGAATAAATTTTAATTAAATATTGGAAAATAAATAATTTATATTGAAATTTTTTTATGGATTTTTTATAATGATTATTTATATTATAAATAAGTTAAAAAGTGTAATGTTTTTCAATTAAACATCTACTAATAAAATTTTTCTCATTTTAATCCATTTCATTTTGAAATTTTATTTTAAAATAATGTAAACTTTTACACATTATATCTTTGCGAACATAATTTATTGATTGCCTTTATAAGAATCATTTAATATTAATTATTCCACTTTTATAGATTTAATTGGAAAACATGGAATAAATTTTTATGATAATAATAAATATTAATTTTTCATAAATCAAATAATTTTTTCCCATAATGATAACTGAAAATAGTTAAAAATAATGTAAGTGATTAAGGTAAAAATGGGATCACTAAGATATTAAACAGTAAATATATAATGAAAAATATATTAAAACATTTATAATTCCCATAATAAGTAATTGTTTTAATATTATAACTTATATTATCAATAATGTAATATTATTTGGGCTATATGACATGAAAAAAATATTTTTATAATTCACCCCTTCACAACAATTTCAAGGGGGACACATTGGTCACTTATAAAGGGCCACCCCTCTCATCTTCTCTTCACAAAATAAAACCTATTTGGTTTGGCCATAAATTTTCATAATCTATTCCCAAAATATTTACCATTATCATAAATGATTTTTTTGCATGAATTCCATCATATTACGGTTTTTTGTGATAACCTAATGAGGATTCCTAAATAAGATTTAACATTAATCAATACGGGTTTTTCCTTTACTAATTTATTCTCCCCTTCAATTAATATTAATAAAATATTGTATAATACCCTTAATATCTTGTATATAATGAGATTTTATTATTTTAATTTCATTTTAGAAATATTTTCCATATTCTATCAAATATGGTATGAAATAATCATTTATATGTACAACTGATTTTCCCCTCACCAAATGAGGTTACTCTTTCTTCGATTACCACTTATAAAAGATTTGTATATTGATGGGTATAATGATTATATATGATATTTAAAATGTTTTTATAAATATATATTAATTATATCATATATAAAATTTATATTTCATAGTTTTGGGGATTAGATAACATTACTCTTTTGAATGGAGGACTATTTCCTCAAAAAACAATGTAGTTCAAATTAACTAATATGTTACATGAATGTTAATAAAGGTAAAGATAATGAAAAAATGTAAAATTAATGACATAAATATTATATTAATTAAATATTATTTACTATTTAAATATTATATACAATTTCATTTCTTACATCTTCACTGAATAAAATAATGATAATGTAGTTCATAGACATGCGGATGACCACCTTCTTGAAGCGATGTTATTATTTTTTTCGTCACCACATCACAAAAATGAAATATATAAGTACATTTATTAATGTAATATTTTATGTATGATTTTATGTTAATTATGTGTTGATTAAAATATTACATTCCTAGTTTCCATAATGGTCATTGACAAATAGAAATATTACTAATACATTCATATGACCTACCGACCTCATGAACATATTTTTTTGTTTTTTCAAAACCATTATTCCAGATTGGGTTTAAAAGTATTATTCATATATATATATATGATAAATAATTTTTTTAATATAAATCATTATATTTATAAATAAAACCTTCTTTTACAATAATAATCCGACTAATGTCATTTTTACACATTAGATGTATAAGGATAAAACATCCAATGAAAACATAATAGATTATGTCCTTGAAAATATCATGTTCATAACTGAAAAAGTAATAAAAGTAATAAAAAATGTTATCAATAATCTAAAAAATTAAAACAAGTTCATTATTCTGGATGACAAAGACACATATGATTAGTTGAACTCAGGTTTAAGGTTTTAACGTCTCATAATTATTTTTCATAGATATACTCTATATTCACAACATATTAATTTTTTTCAGGTATATAAATACCATAAAAATATTTCATTATTATTATAATAAATTATTATTTATTTTCATAACTAATTAATGATATATTCTTAATGGGGTTCATGGATTCAATGTTACTAGTGACGTAATGGTTTTTTGCCTCAATTTTTCTATTATTGAGACAGACGTTGTTTTATTATTTTATGATCTATATATTGAGACTCTTTAAAATATAATATCAAGAATTAATTAACCCCCATGATAATTTATTTTTCATCATATGTTATAACTTCATGAGATTATGGGTTAATGTAACAAACATTGCAATGATTTCTTGTTATAGTCTCATCCTCTATTTGGACTATTTTTTAATATGTTCCAATGATGAGATATTATTGTTCATATATAAAAGAACACATAAAATTTCTTATCCTCAAGTTATTCAATATTTATTAAATTAATTATTCAATTTTGCCATCAATGGTACAAAATATAATTGTTAAAAAATGAGAAAATATGATGTCTTTTCTCTTTGTAGTCAAAATATATTTTCATCTAAAACCATTTTATCTAATTATGTTTACATAAATGAATTAAACCTATTAAAAATTATTTTAAAAAAGTTGACACATTTATTATATTAGAAAATTTCATAGGAATATTCTAATTTCTTTCTAAATAAGGGGATTTTATCACCTTTTGATTTTTGAAAAGGAATTTTCTCTATCACATGTATGGAAATATCCATCGATGTTACCACCATTCATTTCAACATTAAATATAATATTTATAGGTTTTTTATTATATTAAACTTTTTCTAATTGTTATGGAAATTAAAATTATTTTAAAATGGATTCAAATGAATGGATTTTCAAAAGATTTTATTTCTGAAAATGTTTTTTTATAAACAAAAAAAATATAATTTCCTCCCATATGTTTCTTGTGCTATATTAATTTTATTTCTATTTATAAATTAAAAAACCATTTTTTACTTATTCTCTATTGGGTATATTTTGTAGTGATACCATCCTTCTTATTTCTCTTGATAGATTGAACAATTTCAAATAGATTGTTACGAAATGAGTTTGTTTTCCTTTATTTATTCATATTTCAATGATATTTTTATAGAACTGAGTTCATTTACAGGGGTTAATCATGTTTCAATGAGATAGACATGAAACCCATTTATTTCTTTGTGTTACTAATGTTAATAACTAATATTTATTATTTCAATGTGATTTTTGATGAAATATCTTCGTATAATATTAAGGATGTGGTTTTTTAGACATTAACCATATGATGGGGTGTACTAGATAGTGCCATGTGATCGCATTATAACTTATATGTTGGTGCAAAAAAGATATCATCCAGTGATAATATTATAGATTATATGACGGTGAAAAGAAAATAACACCAGTTGAGATTTTTATATCTTATATTATGAGTTCTCGTAGATAGCTCTACAGCACATTGGATATTAATTTCATTCTATGTTAAATTATATTGGATGTTCTTCACATGGTTATATTAATTATATGGTTTCGTTAAGGGGTTTTTATGTTTTTCATCAAGATTATGTACCATGATGTTGAATCATTTTTTATATTCATTATATGGGTTTGTGATTTCTCATTTTACTAATATTGATATTACATGGCTCATAATCATTGATTCATACAACTCATTCCCATTTTAATCCCTTATTTTGTATTTTCATATTTGATTATCCATTAATTGATGGTTATGGATATTATTATGTAATAATATTACAATATGATAGTGTCATAATATTTTTATTATATTTGTATTCTCGTATATGAAATTTAATTTTTTTGGATGCTTATGATTTCCATTAAAGAACATTTCAACTCACACTTATTATGATTCCTTTTCTACATCGAATAGAGATTTAAATTTACTGATATTTTTATTCAAGGGATTACAAAATTATAATTTTGATTACTTACTCTAAAGAAAGAAAATGTGTGTATAACAGGTGATTATGTTCATAATAATGTACCTCTTGTCTGGAAATCCGTGTTGACATGAGTTACTCATAATTATATATTTGTCTAATCCAAAAATCTTCATTAGTATGTAATTGATCCAATAATAATTTACTTATTTATTATGTGTATCATTGGTAAAAATGAAATTTTTATTAATTAAGTTACAGATCTGAGAGTGTGAGTACTAAGATGGTATAAATCATTGAGAATACCTTAAAAAATCATTCTTATTCTTTGAATCAGATGGAAGAAAAAAAATATTTTTACATATATATTAAAACACCATGATTATTACAGTTAGAATCATGTAACATACATTTCATGGAAAATTATTATACAGATTGAAGAACAATATCTAATATCTAATGCACTTTAATTTTATCTCAAATATATGATTAAAATGATAATTATTTCAAAAAATCACTACATGTAACATCAGTCATAATAATTATTAAATCAACAACTTAATTATCATATTCAATTCATAACATATTTTATAATTCTCTATGTCATTATGTCAATGAATAAACGACCATATATTCATTACATAGATGACTGTGAATAGTGAAATGAAAATTTTAAATTTGATATTTCAATATTTTAGGTTTATGTTCAAATATTTTTCAAGGAATATATGATATTAAAATATATGATCAGAATATACATCACATTTATCCCCATATATATAAATCATCTAATTATTTGGGGAAATCCCTACTAAAATCATCTCTCTGTCATTTGTTTGAAAATAATTTTCATGTGGATTCAATTGATGATATATATATTTGACAATCCAACCTTTTCCATAAATATTGAACAACGAAACTAATATGAACCATCAGTATAAAAAAAATTCCCCATCTCTTAATGTTTATGTGACCAATGGATAAGTAACCAATATTTTTTTATTCCAGATAATCATCACCTTCCCTTCGACATATGAATTTATCAAAATTTTGAGTTATCTTGAATAGTGGGCTAGAAAACCTGGAAATGTAAAAAAATATAGACTATATTAAGACTCTCATCAAATGAAACAATGAATCATACTGACATTTTAATATATATGTCACACTCTTCAACAAATATTGTTTTTATGTATCAATTCTGTACAAATTATTAAAATAATATACATGTGAAAACAAATAATTTACTACAAAAATTCTCATTTAATGAATTTTCCACACAATACGTTTTCATATAATTTCTGTATGAAAATCATTTGGTATTTATATTTACCTTTATAGAATTAACACTATTCTAGAATATTATGTACCTACATAACAGAAACTGTTTTAAATACTAATGGAATACATTATTCCATAGGTCAATGAATACACATAGGGTGTCCTTATAGATCAAATGGAATGACTGTAATTTCATTATGATTATTCCTAGCGTGGAATGTCATCTTTATAATGAAATTATCCTTCATATTTGGATCATAAAGACTGGACATTAGATTAATCATTAAAAACACTATCGACCCAAAATTTAATCACATAATTCATGGACATAAAAAAATAGACAATTATTCATAATATTGATATTAATTAAATATATTTAATCTATCAAAATACACATGAAAACATATTTTATTTTGAAAAACTTGTGTGCCCCCACAGTGATCTTCTAGGGAAGAATAATCCCATATCAAGAAACACCAGTTTCCACTTTTCAAATCTAATAATTTAACATAATCCATTTAATATAGATATTTTGAAATTTTATAATACTAAGTATATAATTCAACAAATATATCAACTTCCCAACAAAGAATAAAACTAGGAAATTGATATTGAAATAAAACCTTATATTATTTTAATACTGAAACCTAACCAATTTTAATAGTTTCATTCATTTCAATAATATGTGGAAGATAATTCTAGGTAACGTATTTTATTACTTTCAAATAATTATGATATGATATAAATGGTATGATATTGTTCTTATATATTAACTACTGATTTATTGATAATTTTACATGACTTATTTATCTATATGATCAATTATAACGTGATAAACTATACTCTCTTACATACCTATAGTATAATAAAACCATATAATTCTAAGTAAAACTTGATTTTTTGGATAATACTTTCTCCAAGGGTAATAAAATGTTTTTTAGAAATTATTATTTACTTTATAGTTACCTAATTTATTTTTAAAAATAATTATGACTTCATTTCATGAGATTATGGTTGTTTTTACATGAAAATTTCATATATAAAAAACAATATGTTGAATTTGAATCAAACAACTCATTAACCTAAAAAAATCAATATGTAATGAACCAGTACCTATTTCATTTTAAGTCCATGTGTAATCCACAATAGTAGTATATGAATATTATACACATGTTTCCAATCAAGATAATTCTTACCATGAGTTACTAACTTTGGAAAATCATTACGATAATTTTAGTTTTAATTGCTGTTAAAACATTCCACTACGACTTTTCATTATGAGCCTAACCATTGTCATCTTCTACTTATATACATTAACCATCCTCGCATACAATAATTTTTACATTAGTTACACATCAAATATCTATTAATATATAATCTATATTGATTCATTAAATAGCTATCACCAATGGTTAACTTAATTTTCTATCCTCCATGTTCCTCTAATGAATTAACCCAACATTTTATATTTCTTATATCCTTATTTCTCAAAAATTGGAAAAACCAAATCTTGACATTTTCAATACATCATAATATTTATTCATCACTTCATAGCTCAAGGGTAACAATAACCCATCGTTCACATGGTGTTAGTTCCCAGAAATATCAATAAATTTTACAATCATATTCGGTAATGAAATCCAATTAATACTTGTAAAATATTTTAAATTAATCATTATTTGTGGTAATATATTCCTCATATATTTTCATTAATTATTTTCATTTCTATTCAATTCAATGTTAAAAATATTTTTTAAAATAATTTTCTAGGAAGAATGCTATAAACACCATTTATTCTTTAGAATGAATTTCATAATTCCCTGTAGTGTTATTAATAGTTGAAAACCATGTATCGAATTTACTTTAAAAAAATAGATATACTTACCTTTTAATTTTATATAAATTCAGAAAACTAAAATAACATATATATTTAATTTATCCATCATTCAACTTTCAATGTAATTAAATATCCGACAGATTCTATAGTGTTTTTTTTTAATTTTCAAAATATCAATGTTTATTTATATAAAATATATTCACTCTCTTTATTGGGTATTTATATAAAAATATTTTAATATATGATTATAAAATCCACAAACTAATATGTTTTATCTATTACATGATTCTCATTCAATGGATGATTACCCAATTAATTTCTTTCTACCTCACACTCCTTATTTAATTTGAAAAAAACCATTCTGAATAGTTATGAATTTAATAAAGAAACCTATAAATACTGAAAATCAATCACATTATAATATAACTACAAATATGGACCTCATTAATGACACAAAAAATTATACATACCCATAATGGTATATAAACCTTATATTTAGTACCAACTATAAATCATGATTATTTATTAAACCAATGATTACATTATACATAATATGGGTATCACATTATTTCTTTTCTAATATCACTTTTTATATTGTTTTTCGTGAATCTTGTATGACATAAACTAAAATGCGGATAATTCTATATAGTAATAAATTTTCACACACAAAAAATTATTATAAAGACACACTATCTATATTCAAGGTAACTCCAATATATATAACTATGAAATATTAACATTTATAATCACCTTTTTAAATGTAAAAATAATTTTAAAATATGGGATGAGTGAAAAAATATCAGTAAAGGACCTGGAATAAAATAAAAAATTTTAAAAAATATAAAATCTTAATATTATTTGTGATTGATTTTTTTTTCATAAAGGAAATTAGGAATTAAATATGAATTATAATATACACCAAATAAACTTATATTATTAATATATTTCATAAAAATATAGATATAAATTCATAAAGGGAAAATATAATCACAATGGTTTAATAGACTATATGAATACTCATTAATACCATTCCATGAAAAATAATCCTTTATCTAGTTTAAAAAAATGGTCCAAACATTCCTTAAAGACATAATGAAATTTTATATCTTTTAGAAATAAAAATGCCTCCTTCATAAACAATTTCAATCCTGACATGTATGTACCTTAGGTAATTATCAATAAATTCATAGTTATAAGAATAATTTTTATTTATTCATCAAACAATATAATTATCATATCTTTTTAGAGTATGATATCACAAACAAACACTATAACATTACCCAATAAAATGGAGATTGATAATGGTCTCAACCATCATTTGAGAAATATAGATATGAAATATAATTAATAAAAAAATCATGAACCATTAACTATATAGAACACATATAAAATTAACATTACTTATAAATCCCATTTAAATTCGATTTAAATCCCATAAGCAGCCATACTTTTAATTATGAATAATTATAAAGAAAAGATTTTGTTCACAATGAAAAAATTATCCTAGAAATAAAAACCTATAGAATGATGAGAATTTACATTATATTTCAATAACCATGGAATATGAATGATTGATATTTTCAATGATTAATGATAATAAATGTAAAGATCAATGGAAAATTCAAATACATTAATATGATATTTGCATCAATACTATAAAAAATGTAATTATCCCCTATAAAATCAATAAATTTAATAAGATTTAATCCATTGTAATGAAAATAAAATATTTTAAAAAATGATATTTAGTATTAATATAATTATTAATTATATTATTCTTGAAAAAGATTTAATTCATATGTACATGTATGGAAGAAAATTTCAAACACTTACAACAATATTTTAATTGGAAATCTATTCCCTTAAGTGAGGCCATGATTCAAACATTCTCTAACTACTTCTCATTAAATTAAATATATTGGAATGATTACAACAAATCATGTCATGAAAGAATGATCAGTTTGGTATTTTTGGAAACAAGATACATACATAAGTTCAATATTATAACATGAAATGAAATACAACACTAACTTATTCCTTTAGAAACATCAAGTCCTCCTAGATTATTCATGAACGTCACTCATAAATAAATTATTCATATCCTAGAAAAATGAATCATATAAAAGGGACGGTCTCAAACGCTTAGTATGGTTAAGGAATACAATGGAAGATAACATAAACATTATGCATAATGGACAATTGACAAGACATGCCTTTACAAATAATAAAAATGAACACTTTATGGCAGGAATATGAGTTGAGTAAATAATGCCATAAGAAAAAAAATAAATTGGTATTCTACTAGTGGAATATCCACATGAACCATAAATATAATTTTCAAAATGAGGGTATGTATAATGAGGGACATTCTAAAACATTTTTTTGAAGTCCTTGTCTAAGACGTCTAAAAATGATTAATGCCTCGGCCAAAACCAAATATTAAATTCGGAGAGGCCTCTACCAATTCCACATCTAATTGTCTCATGAAACTTACCAATTCACTAACAATTTCTAGCAGGATCCACCTGTCACTTACTACGTCCAATACATTCCACATATGAAAAGGTTTAAACATAACATAAACATTCTTATTAAAAAAATAATACAAAATGTAAATATTTCCACCATAAACCATGAATGGAATAAAAAAAACATCCATCGTCAAACATATCAAAAATAATTCAATATAATATGAATGATTTTATTATAAAAAATCAAACTTAATCATGAATAATATCAATAAAAATATGTGGACATAGTTGAAAAATATTAGTAAAACTTCTTGAGATAAATATCCCTTCTTGTGAAATCATTTAGTAGTTACAAATTTATAAAGGATTTCATTTAAAATATATTTCTGAATCAAAGTGTCTCATACCACATTGAATATTTTGATACAAATTAACATTTTAAAACAATCTTGTCCATATAAATAAATCCTTAAATCCATTTTAAATACATGGACATTAATGAGAATGTTTTAAAAGAATAAATCATTAAAAATTTTAAAATGAAATTTTATTAAAAGATTAAATTAAATTCATCCATTTGAATTAAAATTTATAATACATAGACATGGATAATTAATATTTTATAGTAGATACATTTGTAAAAACAATCTCGGATAATAATGAAATTGTGAAATTAACCTTTACATTGCACATTCCATTAGTCGATGGTACATTTAACCTCATATATAGTGACCATAGCATGTTATTATATTATAACAGAACCATATTAATATTTATCATATCATACTTGATTCTTTTATGACATTATAGTAACCATTTAATAATGATTTCCATGTTAAATTAACATTTCATGTAATAATCACTTTCCTTATCGTACATGTTTGAACTTGTTATTCTTCATTATATCACATAAATGAAGAGTTATATGTTTCATGAATATAAAACATGATTTATATATCAAATATATATATATATATATAAATATGCATAACATATATATATATATATGAAATAGAAATCACAGTTTATGGAGATGGTAGGCCATACGTACGCATAAACGTTGTTTCCGTTTTCGTACCGCATTGAACAGAGGTAAGTAAATTATGATATATGTAAGTACACAAACATATATATATATATATATATATATATCCAGAAGAATTATTATGTTGTATATTTCATAATAATTAATAATATATATTTTTATAATCATCATTTAATGGTGAGCATGGGAATGAATCTCATCGCGTCGTGGAGACAGTAATCCGTACGTACGCACGAGCGACAATATCATTTTATTGATTTGAAAAAATATGTAATTTTATGGTATATGATATATAAAGAATAATTAACATGTTATATTTATTATTTTAAATCATTTATACCTATTATTATAACCATCCAAATAATTAACTATTTGAATAACAACCTACACCAAGACGTGGTTACGGTAAGTCGTACGTACACACATATGGTGACTATGTAAAATATAGTATGGATAGAATAATGAATATGGTTGTATCATATTTATAATAATATAACAGTATGTATAAGGTAATGGATTTTTTATTTTTTTATGAAAACAACAAATAAATAGGAAGTGGAAAAAGAAAATATCTTGAAAGAGTGTGGTGAAATTATTACCTCTTCTTTGGGTGTTTCCTTTTGAGTTGATCAAACGGGATCCTTATGCTATATTTGATATAAAATTAAGCCCTCTAGGTAAATGTTAGTGATATTTTGAGGATATTAGGATAGAGTTTGGCCAATTAAAATGGTTTTGAATGTGTGATTTTTAGAGAAGGGGAAGTGCCCTTTTATAAGAGGGGTGAGGGTCACTTTAGGAAAGAATTAAAATATGAATTTATTATACAATTATATTCGGTTAATAATGGATCTAAATGAATTTATTAAGATCCTTAGGTAGTTATGGGTCGACATACTCTCAACCAATAGGTTTTTTACATGTTTATGTTAATATTTTAACCCTATATTTTAGATTTAACTCTTAGTTAAATTGATTGACTTTTACCATGTCTCCTTTTATTCATACACTATTTGGTTAATGAAAATAATATAAACATACAAGAGAACCTAAATTGGTTCATTAATGACATATATAATATTATTTAATCTATTTGGGCAACACATTGATTTTTAGGAATATTATATAAACCAATAATATAGTATTTGTTTTAAAAATTATTTTATGTCAATTTTGACACTATTTGGTATTTTTCATTTCTAAAAGGCATAAAAACCTTATCACTTTAATCATAATTTAACTAATAAATACTAAAATGTCATATTAATTTATAAAAATATTGAAATTAATCAAAAGTGACAATTTAGATTTATTTATATATTTATGACATCAATTATTTAAATATTTCATAAATAATGTAATTACTACATCATCATTATGTCATAAATAAATTATTTTATTTAATAGATAAAAAATTTAAATAAACAACCATTATGTAGGATATCATTTTATATTTCTAAAGAAAATATATTGTCAATTTTTTCTTATGTTTAACTATATATTAAATATAGTTTTTTTATTAATCATTTAATTTAACACTTTTATCTGTTCTTTAATTAAAATAATAATAAACTTCATAATCTCATCCAAGTGGACATAAAGGATCATATTATATTAATTATATTGATTTTGGTTGAAATACACTTATCCAATAGAATGAATAAATGTCTTATGGTAACTATAATATCAATTTTACCTTTAATTAACCTATTTACTTTTAACCATGGTAAATAAAAGTCAAAAGTTACTATCCACCAAAACATATTTTCTTAATATTGAACCACATTTTAATTACTGATATCAACCTTATTTCCCATATTTTTGCAATTATACTCTCAAAAGCAGTAAAATTATCTTTTATGCAAATTTTTAAATGCTCTTAGAAGGTGTGTAAAAATCGGTAAAAAGATCAATAAAAATTTATACCTCTTATTTTATTATAAAATGAATTAAATTGAACATATATAGATATTATATATATATTTTTACTTCAAATAAATTAAAATAGATAAATATATTAATTAAATGTTAGTTTTAAACAATAACGCAGTGTTTTCCACTAATCATAAAAATTGAATGTTTTCGGAAAAATACCAGGAATTCACTGTAAGATAATTTTGATATTTTGAATTAAAAAATGAATTCTATTTTACAAAATTCAAAACATATAAGTTTCATTAATTATTATAAAATTACTCGCCGTTGTCAAAACCAAAAATTATCTTTTAAAAAGTGAAAATATCAAAATATTGACTTTTGTTTATGTCAAATTTATGTGTGAAATTATTTATAATGACTTAAAATCTAAAAAATTAATATAATCTAATCTAATTATACATAAAAACCATTCAAATTAATAATTTTACACTAAATTATTTTGATTAAAAAAGTTGTTTTTAATTAAAACATAGAATTTTTCACTAATCATTAAAATATGAAATTTATCAGAAAAGTACTAAAAATTTATCAAAACTAAATTTTTATGTCCTGAATTTAATGAATAATTTATATTCATTAAATTGAATTTATAAAAGTGTCAAATATTGGTTTTAAAAATGTTTCTATTTTAAAAGGCCATAATTTTTTTAAATACTTCTTTTATCTGAAAAATTTAGTTTGTTATTATATCATGTCTAAGAAACACATAATATGGAAGTTAAAATTATATAGAGTATATATAATTCAAATTTTAGTTAAAACTATTCTTAAGATCTTTTTGAATGGATTCTTTGATAAGTTGTGGGGGCTCAAACTTGGTGTTGCCTGTAGAACAAGCTATTTAATTACTTTAGTGAGATAACATATTATGAAATCTTGGTGTATTAAATTATACCCTATTCCAATAAAATGAGTTCTTTCCATTTGAAACTGTTCTTAAAATAAAAAATGTTAAAAATAAAAAAATACCATTGTGGAAAACCCACATCAGATATTGGGTTAATAAAATTTAGTCTTAATAAGAGGGAAAGGGAAATGAAAAAGTCACTACTAAATTACGATCTCAATTAAGAAAACAATAGAAGAAATTAGAGACACATAATTGGAAGAAAATCATAAATATTTATAGGGAGTGATTGAGGTCATCAATCACAAACAAGTATACAATTTAGGACCTCAAAACCATCAATCTATGTTGACTTAAAATATAATCAGTTCAACAAAACATAATGCATTAGGATAACACATTTTTGGTTTTATGATCTCTTAACTAATGTTTAAATATTAATTTCTTCATAGAATATGATAAATATATATATATATAAGGGACAAGTAGAGTTTAATCCATCAACTAATTTCTACCACAAAATCATCTTTCACTCAAACAGATAATAGAAATCAAAGAATATTCTATTTATCCTAATCATATGGGTTTAAAAAAATTAATTTATAATTAATTTTCAAACTATTTTAATAAAAACTACATCATACAAACCAGGAAATCATTTAGAATAGTGGTATGTGATGCACCCTTGTCACCATTCATTTGCGCGTTCATGTCTCGCAGCCTTGCCAGACATGACAGGTTGTTGCCCAACCTCTGGGTTGTCTTTTTTATAAAAATACAAATTAATCCTATGAAATGAATTAATGTAAAAAATAGAAACCATTGTCAATATTAATCCATTCCAACCTTTAGACTTATCAAAAGTACTTCTTTCCAAATTCACAGTCCAAAATTAATTTGGAATGTAATCAAAATGAAGATTCTTTTTTCCACATAATAAAATGTGAATACCTTCATCATGAATTCTATTAAAACATGGTAACACCCTAATTTGCGATAAAACCATATTAATTACAAATATTCACCCTTATTTAATATAGAATTATATATATACTCCTCGTAACCAAAAACGATGTAAACTCCATAAATTATGGAATATACAGACCATTAATTGGTTCCATGGGTGTCAATAATATCAAATATAATTTATCCAAATCAATTATTTGTTAATCCAAAATAAATACCTTAGTATTAGGACCATATAAATGTTTTATCTTTCCTTTAACAATTTATTTTCAAAAATAATTAACATTCTATTTATTCACTTTCCTTGATACCAAAAAATCTAAAATCTGTAATGAAATAGTATTACAGTAATATTATTATATACTCCATAATTATTATAACCAGTAGATAATTGATACAATACTCAAATGACGTATTTATTTAATATCAACATAATAACACTAGAAATTACTCATTATTTTTGGTAATAACAACAATTTATTATTATCATACAACATTATTTGTGGTATACTCTGATGATTTGGACATTGATTCGTGTTGTGTCCTGACTCCTTGCAGATGAAGCATTGTAAATTTGAAACCATTCTCTTACATTTTCAATCACGTACTCACTGTCTTTTTTCTCCACACTTATAACAAACTCCAATTCTCTTCAAACATTTACCATGTTGATTCTATACACAATTATCACATATGTGAATATCCTTCTTTCCCTTATTCCGATTATTCATCTTTCTTTCTAGAATCCCTTTCTTCTCTGGATTTCCTTCAAATCCGTATGACTCTGAAAATTCATTACATATTTCATTAACGCATGCTACTATTTCTTCATATGATGATGATATATGGGAGGCTATTTATTTTCAAATTTTTTGAATAATACATTGAATTATATAATCTTTCATACTCTTTGGATCATTGTTATTGCTAGACTTATCATTCCATCTATTAGGTGCCATTTCTAAACAATTTCATAGATTAAGTTAGTTTTATGAATCACAATACATAATTATAATTTTGTAAAATACCTAACGTATATTGAAAATATTATACATATAATCTATAATAATAAAATTTTATCTTTGAGGATGTCTTTACTCTTTAATCCTTCATAATGGATTCTAATGAAAATGTAAATTATCATAAGAATATCCACTAGGAGTCTCGTAACCAAGAGTGCAGCAAGGCCCCTTGTCATTTTCCAGGATACATCAGGTCATGTGAGAAACTCTTTGTGGGAGTTTTCACTCCTAAGAATATATGTGCTACAGTCACCCCTACATACTCATATCCAAACAGAGATGTATTGCTTGGAAAATAAACAAAATCATTAAATTAAAAAAATTATAGAAAGTTATTCTATACTAATCCACATAGTTTATTTTAGTGTAATGGTCTCTAATCAGAGATTATCTAAATCAAGT
Source organism: Viscum album (assembly GCA_963277665.1). NCBI lineage: Eukaryota > Viridiplantae > Streptophyta > Magnoliopsida > Santalales > Viscaceae > Viscum > Viscum album. Next base: position 1,537,404,172 of record OY728147.1, on the reverse strand, counting down.
TTCCATGGTTTGTAATAAACATCCTCTGATACCAATTGTAATGCCCTGAACTGAGAAGCTTGATGTCGGTGCATTAATTTAATAAATTGGCATGATTACAAGGAAGCAAGTTTTTAATGAAAGATCTGTTTAGTAATATTGGAAAGAAGATACATAAATAAGTACCTCATTAAAACTTGAAAATAAATACAACACTAATTTATTAAATTATAAACATAAAATCCTCCTAGATTATGCATGCATGTCAATCATAACTAACTTCTTAATATCCTAGGAAAATGAAACATAATAAAGTGGTGAGCTCAAATTATCAGTAAGTGTAAAAAATGTTAAAGGTGATAACAGAAACATTAGGAATGGTGATCAATCGAAAAAACATGCCTTTACAAATAATAAACATGAACACTTTATGGAAGGAATATGAGTTAAGTAAAAAACTCCACAATAAAACAAAGTCATTTGTATTCTTACTAGTTAAATATCTAATGGAAAATTAATATTTTTTCCTTAATGAGGGAATGAATAATGCGGGCTATTCTGAAACATTTATTCAAGGCCAGAAGCAAGACCTATAAAAATGGTTAAGGGATCAGCCGAAACCATATATCAAATTGGGAAAGGCTTCAACCAATTCCATTTATAATTGTCTCTTGAGACCAACCGATGCATTGAGGAGCTGCAAATGGAACCACCGATCACTTACTAAGTCCAATACATTCATTATATGAAAAGGTAGAAACATAACATAAACAGTCGTATTAAAAATAGCATACGAAATGTCAATACTTTAACCATAAACCATGAATGGTATAATAATAACACATCTACAGTCAAAAATATCATACCTCATTCAATATAATATGAAATATTGTATTATAATAAATCAACCTTAATAAAGAATAATATTAAGTAATGGTTGTTGACATAGTTGAAAATGATCAGTAAAACGTCATTAGAGAAATATCCCTTTTTGTGAAATCATTGAAATGTCACACATTTATAATGTAATTTATTTAAAATATCTTTTTGAATCAAAGTATCCTATACCAATTTCAAACTATTGAATAGAATTAACATTTTAAAAAAAATTTGTCCATATAAATAAATCATTAAATCCATTTTAAGAACATGTACATTAATAAGAAAGGTTTATAAGAATAAATTTTTAAAACATTTAAAATGATGTTTTATTAAAAGTGTCCCTTAAAATAATCCCATTGAAAACATTTTTGTGAAACATGGAAATGGATTATAATTATGTCCTGGTAGATACTTACGTAAAAAAACCTCAAATAATAATGCTATTGTGAAATTAACCCTTACCTTGTTCATTCCTTTGGTTGAGGGTATATTCATCCTCATGTATAATGTCTATTGTATGTTATTAAAATATACCATAACCATATTAATATTTATTTTATCATATATGATTGATTTATTACTTTATACATTCCATTTAATAATGATTTCTATGTTAAATTAACATTTTGGGTAATAACCGCTTTCCTTACTGTACATGTTTTAACATTTTATTCTTGATTTTATCACATAAATCCTAATTTAAATAATTAAATAATATAAATCATTATTTTTGTATCACATATATATATGTAATATAAATATGTTTAATAGATATCTATATGAAATGGAAAACACCATTTATGAATACTGTAGGCCGTACGTACGCATAAACGTTGTTTCCATTTTCATATCGTATTGAACGAAAGTAAGAGAATAAGATATATATAATTACAAAAATATGTAAATATATATATATATATATATATATATATATCTACAGTTTCATTATTATTTCATTTATTAAATACTTATTAATGATATATATTTTTATAATCATCACTGAATGGTAAACATGGAAATGAATCTCATCACGTCGTGGAGACGATAATCCCTGCGTACAAACGAGCGACAATATCATTATATTGATTGTGAAATTTTATTAATTGGATGTTATATCATATATATAGAATCAATATCATGTTAATTTTATTATTTAAATATGTTATACTCATTATAATACCATCCATATAATGAAGTGTTTGAATAACAAACTACACCACGACGTGGAGACGGCAAGCCATATGTACGCACAGATGATGACATTTTCATTTATAAGATAGATAGAATTATGAATATGGTTGTACTATAAATATAATCACATCATAGTATGGATAAGGTGATGGATTTATTATTTTTCTATGGAATCAACAAAGATATAAGAAGTTCAATAAGAAAAGAACTTGAAAGAGGGTGGTGAAATTATTACCTCTTCTTCGCATCTTTCCTTTTGAGTTGATCATACAGGATAGGTAGGTTGGTTTTCTGATCCATTTATGGCCTCTAGGATGAAGTGAGGAGGATTAGGTGGATATTTTGGCAGGTTTGGCCAAGCCAAATGGATTTGGAGAAGGGGACGTTCACTTTTATAAGATGAGTGAGGGTCTCTTTAGAAAAGATTAAAATAATAATTTATTATACAATCATATTCAGTTTTTAGTGGATCTAAATGAATTTATTTCTAGATATAGGTGGTTATCAGTAGATATCCCCTCAAAAAATATGTTTTAGACAATTATTGGTTAAAATTGTAACATTATCTTTTAGATTTAACACTTAGTTAAATAGTTTAACTTTCATTAAGTATTCTTGTATTCTTACACTATATGGTTAATAAACATATTCTAAACATTTATAAGAACCTAAAGTGGTTCATTAATGACATATATAATATTATTTAATTAATTTTTGAAGAACCATGTATTTTTTTAATATAATATCATCCAATAATATAGTACTTTTTTTTAAAAATAATTTATGTCTATTTTGACACCATTTGCCATTTTGTTTTTTTGAAAGTTATAACAACCATATCACATAGAAAAAAATTAATCTAATAAAAAATAATGTGTCATATTAACCTAGAATATCAGTGGAATTCATCAAAATTCTCAATTCACATTTATTTGGATATTTATTATTTCAATTATTTTAATATTTCATTAATAAGGTAATTATTGTATCGTCATCGATTCAAAAATAAATTAAATTATTTAATGTCTAAAAATTATAAAAAAATATCTTTATGTAGTTAATATATTAAAATTTTTAATAAAAATTTATTGATGAATTTATCTTATGTGTAACCTTATATTAAAAGTGGTTTAGTTATTAAACGTTAAATTTATCACTTTTATCTCTTATTTAAATAAAATAATAATAAATGTCCCAATCTATTACAAGTGGACCTCAAGGATCCCATTTAATTCCAATGTTTGTTTTTTGTTGAAATAAAGTTATCCAATAGAATTAGGACATGTTTTAAGGTAATTTTAATATCATTTTTATTTCTAATTAACCTATTTACTTTTAACCATGGAAAATAAAAGTCAAAAATTAATATTCATCAAAAATTATCTTCATCTTATGGAACCAAGTTATATGTATTGATATTGTAGCATCCCAGGAAAATAAAGAATAAAATATTTTCATATTTATTAATATTTTCAAATTAAATATTAATTTTACTATAAATGGGTTGCTATGTTCGATATCATACCTGATACGCAACAAAGGGTTTCTTTGAAATCTTACGTTGCACACTAGTAATAAAATAATATTATTTTAAATGGAAGTTAACACGTAGCCATTGTATTTGCGGGAATGAATATAAATAACTAAAATATGATTATATATGTTTGTTAAATGTTTTTACATTTATCCAATAAATGATAAAGGCTTAAAGTACGAAAAGAATTCAATTTTAAACATATATACTCTAATATTCACTAAAGGTCCACATACCGCCTTTTGATGGAAAACTGTCATTAAATATAGTTTTGTTCACTCTTATATATTCTATTGGACCAAATAAAATTCTTCTTTATAATCGGGACTTCAAAATTTACTTTGTGTAAATTTTTGGTATTTTTATGATAAAGTTCATTTTTTAATGACTAGTGAAAAATGTTGTATTTTAAATCAAAACCTCTTTTTAATAAAATTTATTAATATGATTATATTATCATTTGAATTGGTTTTATTGTGAAATTAGAATATATTTTTACCATTTAATTCAATAGTGGTCATTGGAATTAATTTCACATTGAAATTGGACTTAAACTAGTGTCAATCTTTTGATATATATTGTTTCATAAAAACACGCTATTTTTCATTACAGCGGAAATTAATTATTAAATTAATTAATTTAACTTATATGTTTTGAATTTTGTAAAATGTAAATCATTTTTTAATTCGGAATATCAAATATTGCTTCGGGTGATGTTTTAGTATTTTTCTGAAAAACATCAATTTTTGATGAATAGTGAAACCACTAAGTGGCACTTAAAAAAACTGATTTTTCGTTTAAATGAAATTTTACCACCTCTGTGTTATGAATTTCAAAAATCCGACATTCATGGTTTTCATTACGAAGTAAAATTTGGTTCAATGAGATTAAAAGAATTTTTTGGTGAATAGTATCTTTTAAGTTTTTAATCGCGATTAGAGGTAATTAGTGTAATTTATGGTAAAAATAATGTTTTAATAATATGAAATGACCTTGACACATGTCCTACCATTATTGTATGTGTCATGTATGACCAATAAAATCCATGGGTCAACTTGGTGACCCCATTGAGCCACTTTGGTTGGAAAAATACACTAATAAATGTTTATTTAATATTAAAATAAAAATGTCACAAACATGTGTTGTTTTACTAAAATAATTTTTACATGGGGTTATAGAAGTCATAATTTTGACTATAAGTAATTATTAGAAAGCTAAAAAGATTTCCTACATCTCAATATTTTTATTTATAATTTTTAGACATTAAATAAATTAAATTATTTATGGCACCATAATGATGCAGCGATTACCTCATTATTTAACGATTTAAATATAATGAAAAGATAATGTAAAATATAAAACCTAAACTTGTAAAAAACCTATTGCATGGGTGTATTTTGATCTCTTATTACCTCATCCTAGAAATATATAATTTTTGGTCCTTTAAAATCTGAAAATAATTTTATAATAATGTAACCTTTTATAACTTTCCAAGAGTGCCCCTCCTCTCCTCTTATAAAAGGCCCCCACCTCTACCACCTTACCCACACTTCTAAAACCTTTGTCTCGGTAAACCCCTTCCCATATTGTCTCTCCACATCCCTCTTTTACTCATAGAATGATCACTTTTAGCAGAAGTCTTTCCAAGGAATCCTTTGACCTCAAATCAAAAAGAGTTACCCGATTTAAAGGTAGTGTCTTCTCTTGTGTTCTTGTCTTTTATTTTTCTTCTCCAACACCCTAAACTATTTTTATTCCTTTCATTTGTAAAAAAAAAGTATATTAAATATACTAGGATGTTTTTATGATAAAGATTAGAGGTACACCTACACACACCTTCGTCCAATGGTTAAAAAACATACTGTTTCTGTGGTTGGCGATTTTCTACCTCACAAAACGATGATTGTTCAATCTCCATTTAACACCATTCATGGTGGACATTAAGATTTTAATATATTTATATATGATATATATTATGTTTATGTTTTCTTATGATTCTGTATTTTTCTTTTGTGGCACACCTTTATGGTTTCCATTGTGGGTAAACACGATAATTTCATTTTTGGAAGTGCGGACTACTGCCCCCTCAAAGTGATTTGATTCGTTAATGCCATATGTGGGATGTATAAAGGATGGAGTTAATGTTATTATATATGATGTTATAATGTAATTATAATATACCCTTATATCATCATGATTTCACCCCATTAAATACGAAATAGAAATGAAAGTAGTGTTCATGCGTACGTACGGCTTACCGTCTCTATGAACGGTGCAGTTCATTTCTTACCGCTAAATGTCATGTACTATTATAAATACATGTATATTATGGATATATATGATATATATTATATCCAAATCATGAATATCATTATTTATATAATGAACCTTTGACCACATAAACAACATGTAATTGTAAGAAGTCCATTTTTGACGTAAGTACCAAATATCGACAAAATGTACTTTATTAAATTAAATGATTAAATAACGTTTATAACATGGAAATAACTTATATAAAAGTAATAATAAACTTGAAGAATGTTCATAATAAAGTAAAAATTAACTTTAAATTATTATTCAGGAGATTAAGGAGCAATCGAGTCACGTCGGACACGAGGTAAGGGACTTTGTCTCAATCTTCTTTCATTGAGGCATGTATTGTTCTAATACAAGACTTTCATTTTTACGCTTTATAAAACACCTTTTATTTTTCATTTCATTCAAAGGTAATCTTTTTCTATGATGTATTTTACTAAAAGACAAAAATGAATGTTTATTTTTAATATACCCGGTGACAGCGAGCTTTTTTGCCGCCGCGAGTATTATTTTGACTTTGGCTTCCTCAACAAGCCATAATGTTTTTAAAAGTAAATAAATACCATGTACTCTTTTAGGTATTTTGGTATTGAAAATTGCTTTTATAATGGATTTGTTATGTCAATATATTTTATTGATATATTGTGATCAAAAGGTAGAAATTTTTTCTTTCCATTATATTTGGTTTATGTCTTATGCTTTTATAATGGTACTTGGACATTTGATGGGTGGTTACGTGATAAATCATATGACGGGTGGTGCCATGAATACAAGGAAGAGTGGTTACGTTATAACATCCAATGCATTGGGTATGGAAGTTGGCCGTATGGCTATTCCATTAAGTGATTTGTGTGGAAGTCGACCGTATGGTTATTCCATTTATGTATGATTATGTCCCAAGTTACCTTTATATGTTATGTGTTCTTTATATGGGGTTTATGGTAATATTTTGGTTAAAAATGGGTAAGTAGTGATATTTTATTCAGTGAGGAGTATTTACTACTACATAAAGGTGAAAAGTGTTACTTTAATAATGTATTCATGGTTTACTTGTTGTTTTGAAAAACAAACAGTTTTCCTTCTTTGTGTATCCCTTACTGAGATTTTTATACTCACCCCAAGTTTTTTGAAATGTTTTTCTTAGGACATAATGTGGAATAGGGTCAAGGATGGGATCAAGGAAAATTCATGCTTTCTTAAAATGGAACTAGAAAGGACTTTTTTTAGAGTTCATGTTTTGAAAAAAGAAGGAAGCTTTGTAGAAGTGTCTATTGTGTAATCTTTTGAGATTTAATAGTTATGATCTAATTCCCTAAAATAATAAACTGGAAAAGATCCTCAATGGTAATTATTCATTTAATTCAATATTAAGTAATGATTATGGTCGGGGCCTTATAGTTGGTATCAGAGGTCTGTTTAGATAACATTAGGAGATAGAAAACTTTTAAATTATAAATTAATTTACGGTATGATTGAAATGATATAGCATTTAAGGATTACCATGTTGCTTAGACTAAGATATTTTTGTGTTCAAAATGGTTTTCCATAGAGGAAACACTACAACTATGTTGGGACGACATCAGGAGGAAGATAACCTTCCAAATCAGCAACCTGAGATGGTTGAAATTGGAACTGAATAGTTTGTTATAGTGATGACACAGTTGACTCGGGCTATAAATGGTAGTGGTATCCGTGCATGAGATCAACTAGATCAACCACAGAGGAACATGTCTTTGGGGGAACATTTCATGAGGTAACATCACCCATCATTTAGAGGATCATCTTACCTTGTGCTAGCTGAAGGGTGGACTAAAGCACTAGAGAAGATTTTTGATGTTATGGGGTGTTCAGAACATCAAAAGGTTAGTTTTGCTGTTTACCATTTTGACGGTGAAGCAGATTAGTGGTGGTCAATGATGAAAAATATCAGGGATAGTGATGAGATTGATGATCTTCACTGGGAAGAATTCAAAGGTATGTTTCTTGGGAAATATTTTCCTAAGGTGGTTTATCTTAGGATGGAAAAACAATTCCTAGAATTGAGGTAGGAGGATGACTCAGTGGCTTCTTATGAAGCAGAGTTCACTCGACTGGCCAGGTATGCTCCAAAATTCATACAAGACCTTGATAGTAAAATAAACCATTTTTTACTTAGGATTAAAGAAAAATTATCGAAGGGGTTTATCTTCTCATGAGTTCAAAAGTTATGAAAAACTTGTTCGATGTGAAAAAAAGGTGGAAATGGAGTTTGCCGATGATCATGTGTTCTTTGAAAAACTACAGAATAAGAGGTCCAGTTGGCAGGAAAAGTGAAGAATTCATCAAAGAAACAAGGAGGTAAGAAAAAAAAATATCCATCCTATGAGAAGTGTGGTAAAATGAATCCTATAGAATGTTTATCCAGGTTTGGAAAGTGCTTTCGGTGTGGTAATTCTGGTCATATTGCTCGTCACTATAAGGAAGATGATCAAGTAGGCAATGAAAATCTAGTGGTAAGATGTTTTAATTGTAATGAAATGGGTCATTATACGAATGAGTGTCTAACAAAGATCTCAACTGGGGGAAGGCAGGCAGACTACAAGCCGAAAGGCGTGGTTAAATCCTTTGAAACTACTTTAGCAGAGGTTGGGCCATCGAATGAAGTAGTATCAGGTACACTATTTGTTTGTTCAGATTATGCAAATGTTTTGTTTGATTTAGGGTCTACACATTCCTTCATTTCTGAGAAGTTTTCTAGTAAATTGGGAATTCTATCTCAAGATATGAATCCTAAACTTATGGTAAAAACACTCAGAGGGAACATTAAGACAAAAAAAATAATAAGAACCTTATTATCCTTGTGTGCAGAAATAATCTACCAGCAAATCTTATTGTTTTGCCTCAAGTAGAGTTTGATGTTATTTTGGGCATGGATTGGCTTTTTGTTTATCATGCTAGGATTAACTGCAGATCTAAAATGTTTTCATTTCAGAATGATTTTCAGTTTTTGTACAAGAATGAACCCTTGATTTTGATAACATATCATGATGTTAAGAAACTAGTAAATGTTGGAAATGAATGTTACCTTGCACATATTGTTGAAAATAAAGGAACTGTTTAGATTAATTATGTGCTAGTGGTAAATGAGTATCTTGATGTTTTTCCTGATGAGTTTCCTGGTATTATTCCTGACCGGGAAGTTGAATTTACTTTTGGCTTAGTTCCTGATTCAAATCCATTTTAAAACCCCCCTTATCGAATGGCTCAAGTTGAACTTTTAGAGTTAAAGAATCAATTTGAGGAGTTATTAGATAAAGGTTTCATTCGACCTAGAACATATCCATGGGGTGCTTCTGTCTTGTTTGTTAAAAAGAAAGATGGTTCAATGAGACATTTCATTGATTATAGAGCCTTGAATAATATCACTGTTAAGAACAAGTATCCTTTGCCTCATTTTGATGATTTATTTGATCAGCTCCCAGGAGATCAGTATTTTTCAAAGATTGACTTGAGGTCGGGGTACCATCAGTTGAAAGTAAAAGAAGTAGAAATTCCGAAGATTGGGTTTCGTACTAGATATGGCCATTATGAATTTGTAGTAATGCCTTTTGGGTTAACCAATGCACCTGCTATATTCATGGAACTTATGAATAGATTTTCCCTGAGTTTTTGGATAAGTTTGTGGTTGTTTTCATTGATGATATTTTGGTGTTTTATAAAAGTAAAGAGGAGCATGAATGTTATTTAAGGGTTATCTTGCAAACCTTAAAAGAAAAAAAACTGTATGGAAAATTCAGCAAGTGTGAGTTTTGTTTACAACAAATTTCCTTCCATGGTCACATTGTTTCAAAAAATGGCATAACTTTTGATCCTGCTAAAAAAAGTTGTTGAATAATGGCCAAGACCCAAAAATTTAACCTAGATCTATAGTTTTCATGGTTTGGAAGGTTACTACCAAAGGTTTGTTGAAAATTTTTCACTGTTATCTAGTCCAATGACTATGCTAACTCGGAAGGGTGTTATGTTTATCTGGACAAAATAATGTGATGATTATTTTCAGGAGCTGATAAGTAGGTTGGTGAATGCTCCTGTTTTGGAACATTCTTTTAGGAATGGTGAGTTTGTTATATACAGCGATGCTTCGTTGAAGGGACTTGGTTGTGTCCTTATGAACAATGATCAGGTAATTGCATATGCTTCACATCAGTTGAAAACACATGAGGTAAATAACCCTACACATGACCTGGAATTAGCTGCTGTTGTTTTTTCAATAATGATTTGGAGGCATCATTTGTATGGAGTAAAGTGTGAAATATATACTGATTATTAAAGTTTAAAGTATATATTCACTCAGAAATAGTTAAACATGCGACAGCGGAGATGGCTAGAATTAATCAAGGATTATTATTATACAATTTATTACCATCTGGAAAAAGCAAATAAATTGGTTGATGCTTTGAGTCGAAAAAATAATGCTTCATTAAACATGATATGTTTGGAACGAGATCCTTTGGTTTTTGATTTGATAAACTATGGCATAGAAGTTGTTGGTATATGAAGTTATTCTGTTTTGTTTCTGGTATTACTGAGATCATCCTTATCAGAAAAAATTAAGAAAGCTTAGAAGAAATAAAGTGGGCTGCAGAAAAAGGTAGAGCTGGTTCATAAGGGTAAGTTTATTGAATTTAATATTGATAATGATTGTGTTTTGAGGATTGGGAAGAGATTATGTGTGCTTGGTGACTCACAGTTGAAGTATGAGTTGTTATATGAGGCTCATAGTTCCCTGTTTTCAGTTCATCCGGGCAGTACTAATATGGACAGATATCTGCGGGAGTATTACTGGTGGGATAGAATGAAAAGAGTTATTGCTGATTTTACTGTGAAGTGTTTGACTTGTCAGAAGGTTAAAGCAGAGTGGCAGTTTCCAAAAGGGATGCTTCATCCTATACTAGTGCCAGAGTGGAAATAGGAAAATACATCCATGGACTTTGTTGTGGGATTACCAAAGACATCTCGAGGTAATAATGAAATCTGGTTTATTGTTGATCGCTTGACTCAATCTACTCATTTCCTTCCTATTTGAGATACTTTCAATCTAGATAAACTTTCTCGATTGTATCTTAAAGAGATAGTCAGGTTTCATGGAGTTCCCCTATCCATTGTATTTGATCGTGATCCCAGGTTTACTTCTAACTTCTGGAAAGGCCTTTTAAAGTCGTTGGATACTGAATTAAATTTTAGTATAGCATTTCATCCTCAATCAGATGGGTAGTTATAATGAATAATTCAGACTTTGGAGGATATTCTACATGCTTTTTTGGTGGATAATCAGGGAATTTGGGACCAACATCTTTATTTGGTTGAGTTTTCTTATAATAACAGTTTTCATTTCAATATACAGATTGCTCCATTTGAGAAATTGTATTGTAAGAGGTGTCGAACTCCAGCTTTTTTTTGAATAAGTGTGTGAAAGGAAGCTGATTGGACCAGAATTGGTACAAGAAATGGTAAAAAAAGTTCAGTAATTTCAAAAACGCATGAGAACAGCTTAGAGCGGGAAGATGAGTTATGAGGATAACCGGAGGAAGGACCTATCTTTCGAGGTAGGTGATCATGTTTTTCTCAAAGTTTCACCATGGAAACGTGTGTTGCAATTCGGTAAGAAAGGAAAGCTGAGTCCAAGGTTCATTGGACCATATGAAATTCTGGAGAAAGTTGGATTAGTTTCGTACCGAGTGGGTTTACCTCCGAGTTTATATCAGGTACACAATTTTTTTCATGTTTCGATGTTGAGAAAGTATATTCCAGATCCATCTCATGTTTTGATCCCAGAGGTAGTTCAGTTGGAAGAGAATATCTCTTATGAAGAAAAACCCGTCCAGATTCTTGACCGAAGAGAGAATGTGTTTCGAAATAAGTTAATTCACCAGGTAAAGGTTTTGGGGAAAAACCATATGGTTTAAGAGGCAACGTGTGAATCTGAAAATTCTATGAGGGATAAATTCCCCCACTTATTTTGATAAGTGAATAAAATTGCGAGGATGCAATTCCCGAAAGGGGGAAGGATGTAACATCCCAGAAAAACAAAGAATAAAATATTTTCATATTTATTAATATTTTCGAATTAAAGATTAATTTTACTTTAAAGGGGTTGCTATGTTCGATAGCGTACCTGATACGCAACAAAGATTTTATTTGAAATCTTATTTTTCTCACTAGTAATAAAATAATATTATTTTAAATGGCAGTTAACATGTAGCTATTGTATTAACGGTAATGAATAGAAATAACTAATATAAGATTATATATGTTTGTTAAATGTTTTTAAATTTTTCCAATAAAGGATAAAGGCTTAAAGTACGAAAAGAATTCAATTTTAGGAATATGTACTCTAATATTCACTAAAGGTCCACTTATCGCCTTTTGATGGAGAACCGTTATTAAATATTATTTTGACCACTCATATACATTCTATTGGACCAAATAAAATTCTTCTTTAGAATTGGGACATCAAAATTTACTTTGTGTAAATTTTCGGTATTTTTCAGATAAAGTTCATTTTTAATGAATAGTGAAAAATGTTGTATTTTAATTCAAAAACACTTCTTAATCTAATTTATTAATATGATTAGATTATCTTTTTAATTGGTTTTAAAGTTAAATTTTAATATATTTTTACCATTTAATCCAATATTGTCTATGGTAATTAATTTCACTTTGAAAATGGACTTAAACAAGTGTCAATCTTTTGATTTATATTGTTTCATAAAAAAATGCTATTTGTGATGACATCAGGAAATAATTATTAAATTAATTAATGTAACATATTGGTTTTGAATTTTCTAAAATAAAAATCATTTTTGAATTCGTAATATCAAATATAGCATAGGTTGATGTTTTGGTATTTTTCTGAAAACATCAATTTTTGATGAATAGTGAAACCACTAAGTGGTACTTAAAAAAACTAATTTTTCGTTTAAATGAAATTTTACCACCTCTGTGTTTTGAATTTCAAAAATCCGACATTCATGGTTGTCATTAGGAAGTAAAATTTGGTTCAATGGGATTAAAATAAATTTTTTTGGTGAATAGTAACTTTTACGTTTTTAATCGCGATTTGAGGTAATTACAGTAATTTAAGGAAAAAATAATGTTCTAATAATATGAAATGACCTTGAAACATGTCCTAAACTTATTTTATATGTCATGTCCGACCAATAAAATCCATGGGTAAACTTGGGGACACCATGGAGCCACATTGGTAGGAAAAGGACATTAATAACTTTTTATTTAATGTTAAAATAAAAATGTCACAAACATGTGTTGTTTTACTAAAACAATTTTTACATGGGGCTATACAAGTCATATTTTTTTACTGTAAATATTCATTAGAAATATAAAAATATTTTCTATATCATTATGTGTTTTTTGTAATTTTTAGACATTATATAAATTAAATTATTTATGACACCATGATGATGGAGCGATTACCTCATTATTTAACGATTTAAATAAAATAAAACGATAATGTACAATCTAAGAATTAAAATTGTAAAAAACCTATTGGATGGGTGGATTTGGAACTATGATCACCTTAACCTCGAAATATATAATTTTGGGACTTTTAAAATCCGAAAAACATTTTATAATAAAGTAAACCATTTATAACATTCCACGAGTGCCCCTCCTCTCCTCTTATAAAAGGCCCCCACCTCTACCACCTTACCCACACCTCTCAAGATTTTTGCTCGGCCAAACCCTTCCAATTTTGTCTCTACACATACCTCTCATACTCATAGAAGCCTCACTTTGGGAAGAAGTCATTCCAAGGAATCCTTTGAGCTAAAATAAAAAAGAGTTACCCGATTTAAAGGTAGTGTCTTATCTTGTGTTCTTATGTATTATTTTTCTTCTCCAACCCCCTAAAATCTTTTTATTCATTTATTTTATAATGACACTAGTATATTCAATATACTAGTATGTTGTTATGCGAATTATTAGAGCTAAACCTACACACACCTTCGTCTAATGGTTAAAAAAATTACTGTTTCTGTGGTTGGCGATTTTCTACCTCACGAAACGATGATTGTTCAATATTCTTTTAACACCTTTCATGGTGGCCATTAAGATGTCACTCTATTTATATATCATATATATTATGTTTATGTTTTCCTTATGCTTCTGTATTTTTCATTTTTGACATACCTTTACGGTTTCCATTGTGGGTAAACACGATAATTTCATTTTTGGAAGTGCGGACTACTGCCCCCTCAAAGTGATTTGATTCGTTAATGCCATATGTGGGATGTATAAAGGATGGAGTTAATGTTATTATATATTTTGTTATACTGGAATTATAATATACTCTTATATCATCATGATTTTACCCCATTAAATATGAAATATAAATGAAAGTAGCGTTCATGCGTACGTACGGCTTACCGTCTCCATGAACGGTGCATTTCATTTCTTACCTCTAAATTTTATTTACTATTATAAATACATGTATATGATGGATATATATGATAAATATGATATCCAAATCATGAATATAATTCTAGATATAATGAACCTTTGACCGCATAAACAACATGTAATTGTAAGAAGTCCATTTTTGACTTAAGTACCAAATATCGACAAAATGAACTTTATTAAATTAAATGATTACATAATGTTTGTAACATGGTAATAATTTATATAAAAGGAATAATATAATTGAAAAATGTTATTAATAAATTATAAATTAACTTTAGTTTATTATTCTGGAGATTAAAGAGCAATTGTGTCATGTCGGACACAAGGTAAGGGACTTCGTCTCAATCTCCTTTCATTGAGGCTTGTTTAGTTCTAATAAAATACTTTCTTTTATATGATGTATAAAACACCTTTGACTTTTCATTTAATTAAAAGAGAATCTTTTTCTATGAAAAATTTTACTAAATGACAAAAATTAATGTTTATTTTAACGTACGCGGTGACACCGACCTTTTTCGCCGCCGCGAGTATTATTTGGACTTTAGCTTCCTCAACAAGCCGTAATGTTTTTAAAAGTAAATAAATACCATATACTCTTTTAGGTATTTTGGTATTGAAATGGATTTTTTAATGGATTTTTTATGTCAATATATTTTATTGATATATTGTGATCAAAAGGAGGAGATTTTTTCTTTCCATTATATTTTTTTTATGTCTTATGATTTTATAATTGTACTTGGACATTTGATGGGTGGTTACGTGATAAACCATATGACAGGTGGTTCCGTGAATACCAGGATGGGTGGTTACGTTATAACTTCCAATTAATTGGGTATGGAAGTCGGCCATATGGCTATTCCATTATGTGAAATGTGTGGAAGTCGACCGTATGGTTATTCCATTTAAGTATGTTTATGTCCCAAGTTACCTTTATATGGTATGTGTTCTTTATATGGGTTTTATGGTAATCTTTTGGTTACAAAAGGGTAAATAGTGATATTTTCTTCAGTGAGGAGTATTTACTGCTCCATAAAGGTTAAAAGTATTACTTTGATAAAGTACTCATGGTTTACTTGTTGTTTTGAAAAACTAACAGTTTTCCTTCGTTGTGTATCCCTTACTGCGCTTTTTATGTTCACCCCATGTTTTTTTTGAAATGTTTTTCACATGACATAATGTGGAATATAGTCAAGGATGGGATCAAGGAAAATTCATGCTTTCTTAAACATGGTACTATAAATGACTTTTTTTAGAGTTCATGTTTTGAAAAAAAATGGAAACTTTGTAGAAGTGTCTACTGTGTAATCTTTTGAGAGGTAATAGTTATGATCTAATTCTCTATAACTGTAAACCTGAAAAGATACTCAAAGGGAATTATTTATTTAATTAAATATTAATTAATGTTTAAGGTCGGGGCCTTATAGATATCAACCATTTTTTTTGGATATTTGAAATTCAACTCAGAGAAGCGCTAAATTAAATTTTATGTGAATTTTCAAATGCTCCTAGATTGTGGGTAAAAGACGGTAAAAATTTCAATAAAACATTATACCTCAAATTTTATTATAAAATGACACAAATGATTTAAGTCAAAAATATATACTTAATATATATCTATTTTGACTTAAAAAAATTTAAATAAATAATTATTTAAATAAAAAGTCATTTTTAAACAATAACACAGAGCTTTTAACTATTCATAAAAAATTTAATGTTTTCAGAAAAATATTAAAAAATTCACCTTATGATAACTTTGATATTCCAAGTTCAAAAAAAAATTTATTTACAAAATTTTAAAAAATATATGTTTCATTTAATAATTTACAATTAATTATCCATGTTTAAACCGACAAGAAGGGTTTAAAAAGTAAAAATTATCAAAATATTAACATTGGTTTCTATCAAATTTAAATGTCATATTACTTATAATGACATAAAATGTATTAAATGATAATAATATAATATAATTATACTTATAAACCATTCAAATTCAAAATTTACCATTATAAATTTTTTTTTATTAAATTTTTTTTTCAATTAAAACATATTATTTTTAATTATTCATCAAAATATGATAGTTATCAGAATAGAACCAACAATTTATCCAATATAAATTGTGATATCCCTATAATAAAAAATAATTTAATTAAATTAAATTATATATATATAAGTTTCAAATATTGGTTTTAAAAAAATCTTTCCATTAAAAGGCAGTAATATTGCCTTTTTGGAAAATTACTTATATTATCTGAAAAAATTAATATGTTCTTCGATCAATCTACGAAACACGTAATATGGATGTTGAAATTATATTTAGTATATAAAATTCAAAATGAAGTTAATATTATTCATAACCGCAATTTGAATGGATAGTTTGGTAAGTTGTGGTGTGCTCGAACTCGATGTTGCGTGTAGTGCAAGCAATTGCATTACGTTAATGAGAAAACATTCTATGAAAACTTGGAGTATTACAACTATAAATACAACTAATAACCACCTCACATAATCACAACTTCAAAGGCATGAATATCAATTATATTATCCCATATTTATCAACCAAAACCCTCCACCATGTGTGGGTATGTCAGGTCTCATCAAAATTACATGTTTAAGTCCATTATAGTTGTTCTCAGGAAGATGATACTTAAGATTTAAAACCATCCCTCTCTCTCTTTAATATTTTATATTTTTTTAACCTTCCCTAAAATACCCTATCCAAATTGAAATGATAACTCTAGTATCAATCTTATAAAATACTTTTATTTTCATAGTGGTATATCCATCATCATTTCTATTCTCCTCTCTTTTATTCTAAAAAAACGAAATCATCATTCATAAGGTTCCAATTTACCGTCGTCATGGATGATTAGTTTTAATTTTTAAATTACAATAAATTGTTAGTCATAAAATACATACAATAGTTAAAAAATAATAAATTTTTCATATTACAACTTTTTTATTTTTCTGAAACTATTATATATACATAATATTAATTAATAAATAAAAACTAGTGCATCATGATTGAAAAATTCCAAAATAATGTAAAATTTTATCATTAATGTTTTATTTAATGAATCATTGTCATATATTTAAAAAATGATATATAATACTATTTAATATCTTTTATGTTCATTATTAATACATAATTTTATTTTTGGTAACTATTCAAATATTATGTTATCCTTCTTATATTTATTTTAGGTCATGAATCATAAAAACCAATGAAACAAACAATCCTGAATGAATACATTGAATATTATAACTCCTAAAAAATTTGATAAATGAACTAAAAAAATAATAAAAATTTAACACATGTTTTATAAGATATTGATTTAATTTTTAAGGAATTTTATTTCATTATCTAGGAAAATAAATAAAACTGCATCATAGTTTCATACATAAGAAAATAGATTCTCTCGGAATACCTATTTTTTCGTTTCGGATACAAATTCGCTCTATTCAGCCTAATAAAATTCATTATTATTATTATTTATTCATAAAAAATTTATTTTATATGATACATTAATATTTATCTACCCTAATAATTTTTCTTTGATGGGGAATACATGTTTTATAAGTGTTCCTTGTCAATTTATCTCGAAAAAAACCAATTAATGGAGAATTCTAAATTTCCAACAAATTTTAAATTATATTAAAAAAAATTTATGAAGATATTATCTTTTAAAATAAATATTTTTATCATGAACGTAGTATTTTTTATTAACGGTTTTATGAAAACAATTAATATTTTTCCGACTTAATGAATCATTAATATTTTTTCATAAACCTTACAAACGTAAATTATTAATAATAATTATCAAACATTATTTTCACTTTAATTCATTTAAATTTGTAATAGTTTATCATAATATATTCCAATTTTCATTTATTAAGGTCAACATATATTTTAAATCCATTCATTCATGGAAATCAATTCTATGTTACTATCTATTATTCTTTATTCACCACTTATACATTATGTGTGTTGTTTGTATAAATTAATTTAACTTATGATAATAATTCAACAAAGAATTAATTAATTATTAATATTCCATGTATCTTAGATATGACTATTGTTATATCCATATAATATTTTTATAAATGGTTTTTTTTTTAATTTTTTTTAACTATGGAAATATTTATAAATCTATAATTTATAATCAAAATAAATATATTAATAAGTAATATTTTTTATGAAATATATATATACATGAAAAAATCATATAAATTTAAATTATATGTGGGGGTAATTTATAGATAGCCCCTCAATGCATCTACAAGTCTCATGAGATAATCAATTTCCTGAAAAACCCTACGTGGTTGTTCCTAAGTAGAATCATATCTATTTCTAAACGAGGACATAAAATATCATATATATATATATAATGGTTTATGTTCTATATACATGATTGAAAAAAATTAATCATTTTATACTATTAGTTATTAGTTAATAATTTCTATGATATTTTAATCATACAAACAAACAAATGGATACATTTTCATTCGTAACATAATAATGGAATGTTTGTTTCATTATTTACTATTCAATAATGATTATGACTTATTGAAATTTCATCACTTATTATTAAATCACGTTACCCATACTGACCATCCCATATCACCCATTTATTTTATTTCATTCCAATGTTTTGAAAATTATATATTTTAATAAGTGTCAATGATGAACTTTATTTTTTTAATGATCTATATTTAATTACTAATATAAAATGTAATCATTGCATATAATAATTCATCACAGACTAGTAATCTAAATAATTATTCGTGTTGTGTTATCTTGTATCAATTCCATTGTAATAAAATATCCACTGAATAAGGACTACTGTGTTTGGGCTGTTATAGTTTCTATCAGAAGATGATTCATAGAAACCATGGAAACTATATGTTAATTATTAATGTGAAATATAATAATTCAATGTCATTACTTTTTGGATCAGTAATCATTATGATTATGAGATAACATAGTTTTTTCCATTATTTAATGATAGATCCTAATGTAAGTAACATAATCAATACCCATTGAAAATATAGGGATTTCGTTAATAATAAAGTCTATATAGTTGGTGTTCGAGCTAAGCATATCATAACCATATAATCACATATTAATCGATTTGTGGGGAATAAAAATAATACACATTTCGTGTATCATTTCTTGTAGAATAATCCCATGACTTTTATTTGGATTAATAATCTTATGTTTTCTATCTAGTGTATCATGTCGCTTGAAAATATATTTCTAGCATTCAGAAGCAATGGAAATGAAAAAGGTAGTACTTGAAGTATTTTCTCTCAAGTGAGATGATGATTAGTGGTTTGTTTTTTTGTAATTATAAGGAATAATATTAAATTGAGTACATTGAATATAAAAATTTAAATAAAATTATCTTCAAAAAATATTTACATCAATAAAAATGAATTTAAATGAAGGTAAAATTTTTTATCCTAAAGAAATATATATGAATAGTGTGTTTCCATGTATGTGGTTACCTTAACAAGACTATAAATATATCCTATATGTTACAGTCAAGAAACAAAAAGAAAATATTTATTATATGTTTTGTGGTCTTATGGAAATTATCCAACGGTCACTTGCTTCTCAAATATTTTCACCATAATTTGAAATAGTATGATGTGCTATCAAAATATATAATCGATTTTAAGGAGCATATATGATCATGGATAATAAAGAGAATAATAGGTCTTCTGATTATAATGGAAAATGTGAAGCATTAAAGAATAATTGTGTAATTAATAAATTCTCATTATGCCAAAATTTTGGATGTAATCATGTAGAGAAATGCTTGATATTCCTAGTATTCTATTATATTTGCATAGAAAAGGGTCACTGATCTATTGAATGCAAATGGATGAAATTAATCAATTAACTTCAATGATTAAATTGTAATGGAATGTGTCATTATTAAATTTAGTGACCCATGAAACAGAAGAATATTCAATAGAAGAGGCTATAAGGAGACAAGCAAGATGGTAGGATCACTATTTCAAATATAGATGTTCCCAATGATGTGGTGACAGGTAAAATCATTCAATTTTCAAATTTATCCAATTACTTATTTGATTCTAGATCATCACAATCTTTTATATCTACCCCATTTTCCATGAAAATTAGTTATATCCATTTTGATTAAATATAGGATTAGTTTCTAAAAACCCCTAAGGGAATCCCCAATGCATAAAAAATATTTCTATTAGTTCCCATTATGAAATATAAACATTAATTATTTGACGAAATTATCATCATACCTATGGGGTATTTTGATATAATCTTTTCTATGGACTATCTTTCAAAATATAATGGGAAAAATTATTTAAATAATAGATATATTAAAATATATGAGGATTGTATAAAATCCTTATTATTAGACAAAAAGAATCACAATATAATTCTATTATAGATGAACCCCAATTAGATCCAGTAAATGAAATTCTTGTGGAGGGGGAGAAAAACTCATTTTGGAATAACTCATGAACTTTTTAGGTTGATGATGTACAGTATCTATGGGAATATGATGATTTATTTAATAAATAATTACATGGACAACAACATAGAATGATGTTTAATTTACCATTGATCCAATCTATGATGCCACACCAATATCAAATAATCCTTATCGAATCTCTAGAATAGAATTAGTGTTTCTAAGGAAATAACTCTAATAGTTAAAAAATATAAAATTTTTGTATCATATAGTGTTTCTCCATGTGTACCCATGTTCCTTTTACTAAAAAGCTATATGGAAACATTCAGATATGCATTTACTACAGTGAAATCTATGCTATTACAATAAATAATAATTATCATATTCCTTCCATTAGTGATTTATGTGATATACATTAGAGAGCTAAATGTTTTCTCAAATATTACCCTTTTTTTCATGCATCATCAATTGTGATTAATGATAGATGATATTTGTAGGAATGATTTTGTGATAAGGTATTGAAATTATGAGTGTATATTAATTCAATTTGGATTAACTAATCCTCCCTCAATTTTGATGGATTTAACAAATAGAGTATTCAAGGAATATGATAATGTGTTTTTGTATTATTAAATGATATTATTTCTTTGTATTATAAAATCAATGAAGCCCATTAAAATTAAAATATTGATTATTCATGAGTCTATCTGTTGTAAATATTTATATGGTAAATTTATATTGTGAATTCTAGCTCATGGAAATTTCTTTTATGGTCATGTTGTCTCTAAGGATAGAATCTCATTCGATCCAAGGAATAAAAATGAAATACAAGAATAGATAACAACCTTGAATGTATCCAAGGTTCATTTCTTAAATGGTTTAGCGTGATACTGTTTCTATTTCAATGAAAATTTTTCTGGATTGGATAACATTTTTTCCAACATCACACTTAAGGGGTTAATTTTGTATGGAATAAATATTGTCCAAAAAGTTTTGAATAATTGACAGGATAATGTTTCAACAAACCAATTTTGACATTACTATAAGGATATTATGGTTTTATAATATAAAGTGATGCATCGTGGAGAGTATTGGTTTGTGTCCCTATGAAAAATGTTATTTTTTTCATATGCACCAACGTAGTTGAAGACTCGTTAAATGAATTTTCAAAATCATGATATTGAGTTTGTAATAGAAAATGATTATCTGAAGATTTTGTAGCACTATCTCTATGGGGAAATATTTGAGATATATGGGGATTAGAAGTTATTTAAATAAAGATTTATATATAAAGAACTAAACATGAGGCAAATATCATTGATTGAGTTTCACAATATTTTTGATTTAGAAAATTTTTTTATAATGGATATGAAAATATAGTAGTAGATGCATTAAGATTGAATGATCTTAGACTCTTAACTAATGTGATGATTGAGAAATATCCAATAGTCATAGATTTTCATAATACATATAAATGATTTTTATGGTTGGTAAATCATAACCTTTTTATAATTTTAATGATAAAAAATGAGTAATGAAGAATATATAAATTTATCAATATGAAGATGAGAAAATTAAAAGAAATTAAAAACATTATAGTTGAAAGATCAGAGGGATTCATATACCAGGATGGAATTTTGAATATTTGATATATGTTATGTGTTTGATATATTATTAAGAAAATTGAGGAATAATTAAATGATACACATAGATCAGATGACTTTATACACTCTTGTAAAACAATGATGTTTATATATATGAAAAAATATTATTGGTGGAATAATAAGAAGAGGGATATTTTTAACTATGTGTCATGACTCCTAGATTATCATCATGTGATATATGAGAGGTAGTATGATAAAGTATTCAAGAAACCTATAACTATTATTTTTTGGAAGTGGGATGATATTACTCTGGATATCATCATTAGATTACAATGACCCCCAGGATTAATTATTCCATTCAGATTATTGTTGATATCATTTCAAAATAATCAAATTTTCATTCAATAACTCATGTTAAACCTCTTGAGTGACTATCAAGACTATATATTATTTAAATTGTAATAATTAATTGTGATAAATTATCAATTGTGTCTAACTGACACACCTATTTTGCATCAATTGTTTTTGAAGAGTATTCAAATTGGTTTGGGTTTTTAGATTCTTTTGAGTACTAATTATCACCATAAATGAAATGAAATGTGTGAATGGTAAATTTAAACATTACAAGACATGTTTTTATCATTTTAAATTGACTTTAAATGTACTTGGGATTGGTATTTTATTTTATTACAATTTTTATACAATAATAGTTCATATTATATTATTCAAATTGCACCATATGATGCATTATATAGAATGAGATCCCATACTCTAACGTGTTGGGATGTAGTTGGGGAGAAGAAAATTATAGGCCCAAAAATTATTAATGAGAATATGGCCATGTAAAATCCTATTCAAGAACATATTATGAAATCCCAAACTAGGAAAAATAGGAATGCTAACAACCTTACAATGGATGTGAAACTTTAATTGGGAGGTCATATCATTTTGAAAGTTCCAACACAGAATGCTCTCTTAAGGTTTATAAAGATAGGTAAACTAATCCTCATGTATATAAAACCATTCAAAATTATTTTAATAATTGGAGTTGTAGCAGACAGATTATCAACAACACCATGTTTTTCCAAATTTAATGATGTCTTCCACATGTCATTGCTAAATATGTATATACCAAACATAATCCATGTACTCAACTATGATGAAAAATAAATAGAACATGGTTTTTATTCTTGTGAATAGCCTATATATATCCTTGAAACTAGTGAAAACGTTTTAAAAAATGAAACAACTCGACTAGTAAATGTTCATTGGATAAATAATCAAATGGAAAAGCAATAGGGAAACCTAAGGATACAAATGAAGTAGATGTAACCACATCTGTTTATGGGAAAATATTCAAAAAAAATTCTAAGAACATATTTTGAAAGAGGAGAGGATATAACATCACTATATTTATTTTATATAACATATAACAAATAAATTTATTCAACAATATAAATTCAAAAATTGAATAATTATATACTATTAAATATTTACATGATCATTGGAATCGTAATGTGACCATTATAAATTGTTAAAAAACATTAGAAAAGTGTTATATGAGTTGAAATTAATATTTTTTATAAAAACACATTTGAGGAAAAAGTGATAAACTATTAGTACAAACACAAAATAATATAATAGATCCGTTGAAGGATAATTTAATTCTATCTGATTTAATATACCAAATGAATTTCAAAGAGATATTGGTTACCTAACTGTCAGATTCATAAAGTAGAAGATATTCAAACTCAAAGGACAACATGTCCCATGAATGTATATACTCCTCAATATTGATCTTCCCATTATTGAATCCCTGAATGATAATCAAGTCTTACTTCTCAATCCAAGTATATTTTTCTAAATTGAGATCAAACCTCATTGACCACATGTAAAATCTAGAGTTTTCATGATGTATGGCTTCCCCTTTTGGGTTAAATATTTTATAATTCCTTTTTAACATAGACACTAGGTAGGACCATGGGCCTATGTGGTTGGATTTTTAGAATTGAAGTGGAAAACCGGCAAAAATCTTGATGCTTGCCAAGTACACATCATGTACTTGGCACACATGTTGTGTACTTATATTAAACATCGTGAGCTGCCCCATCATGACTTGTATCCATTCTAGCATGGAAAAAACATTAATGTGTAGTATTCTCCATGTACTTATCCTAACCGTCATGTACTTTTCTAGGGGGGTTATAGAAGTTAAAGTAGCCTCAAATTTTACACACAAAATGTTTTCCTCTCATTTTTTGGAAACAAAAATCTATCTAAAAATGTTTTTTATAACTAGATGTTTTCTGAACTACAATTAGAGTGTGGATTTTATCATTAGATCCACATTGGTATGTAACCAATTCCATTTTTATCATTCATGATTCTTAGGAACAACAACTACACTATTTGGATTTATGTTCATATACACTAATATCACGTTATTCATCTGTTCTTCAGATTTTGTCCGTTATAGGATGAAACAAGACTTTATACTAGACATGTTCTCAACTACTGAGCTGAGTTAGATGGTCTAAAATTTAATTTTTTATTTTTGGGTGCTTTTTGGGAATTTTTCTATTTCGCTACCCTTCGGTTTTTTTTAAGAGGCCTATTTTTTGGGTGAGTTTTTTATTGTAGGTGTTGTAGGACCTAGTGTGGATGCCCGTATGATATGTTTTGGTGTGTTGGAACAAGTTACCTGATTCCAGGTCACCCAAGGGTTGATAGTTAAATAAATAACCTATTTATTCCTATTTAAACAACCAAAGTGGTGTGGTATTGTGCTTATATTATTAGACGAAGCTCGTTAATGCCTTGATAGCTTTGATAGAAAGTTTAAGAGATGTACTACATTTTTTCCCATTTTATATAATGTTATTACATATATTTAATCTTTTTTTTAATTTTTATTAAATAATATGGGCGGTTATACCTATATGAAATTACAAATGTAATGTTAAATTTTTTATATGGGAAGGTATGCCCATATGTTTGTTGTGATAAATTCTTTTCATGAGTTGGTAAACTCATCCCATGTGTAGGTTGATGTGAGAGGGTATACACACATATAATGAATGTTTAATTTTAAATGATGAAGGGTTGAATTAATACTTGATTGAAGTCAGGGACTACTCTCCATGGATTTGGAACTTGGTATAGGATGAATTGGGTTGACTCCACCCCTTTGATCTTGATTCTGTGGGATTTCTCAGGCCTTCCTTTCCTTTAGATCCGGTTTTCTTGGGCTCTCTTTTGAATTTATAATGAAATGATCCTAGGACACAAAAAAGTTCCTAAATGAGTTTCCTCTATGGACGACAATGAGATTTGATGGGATTCCATGTACTTGTTCCTTAGATCTGAGCCTATATTGTATAGATATTTAATATAGATTCCTTGGTCTATTGACACCATGTATCTAGCCCTTGCGGTCTATAATTCACTATATGATATGGTCGTGGGATTTTCATCTTCACTTTATGGTGTGTCTATAGGAAATTTTTCATCGATATACGACATGCCTATTGAATTCTGGTCTTCTATACACAACATGGATAAGGGTTACATGATATAGATATAATCATGGTGTGCCCATGTGACTTAATTGTCTACTGTTAAATTATTGGCCTTGTTAGGAGATGACTCTATTTTTTAGGTATCTTTGAGGGATGCTTTGTTTTACATATATTAGTATACTTATACCATGGGCATATTCACTTACAATCTAGTTTACACTTTCTAGCACAATTGTAGATTTGTTGCTAGAACATTATACAACATGGTGGCTCCCTACTAGGATGTTTATCTTACACCCTGTCGGGGCCTCTATGGGGACCCAAACATATTATATGGTTTTAGGTGATGATATGGTAAATCACCCTAGTACATAAATTTGATTGTGGCATAGAATTAGGGTATCATAGGACCATGCTAAGTTTTTGGATGTTTGGATACATTTTTTGTATTTTTCCCTTTTTGAGAATTGTACTATATAACATTACCTTGTTATTTTATTGATACTTTCTAGATACGTGTTACATATAGATTAATTTTTATTTTATAAAATTCTAGATATTGATATATATTTTTTCCTATCTGACATCCATTCGACATTTGATTTATTCACATCCACTTTTGCATGTTTTTTCACATTCACTGTGATACTATATAAATGAGTGCATAGTCTCCACACTAACAGACCTAGTCAGTCGCTTCTTATCATTAGCCTATGGCATTTGGGGAGATGTGATTGAGGGATTTTGAGCAAATGTCACGACCCATCCTTGGGGCCAGTGCTCTGACTACCCCAAGCCCACCTTCCATAAGCAAAGGGCTGGTGACTAGCACCAAAGGTATAAATCCTGATAACTGGGAAGAAAATTCCTTTATAAAACATAATCACATCCAACTATATTATAAGAGGAAGTAAAAAACTAAGTACAAATAAATGTGCTAAAAAGTTAATGGGCCAAAATACAAACCCAACTGAAGATTACAGCTACAACTGGACAAAAGTACAATAGAAAATACAACAGTTGGAAGATAGAAGCAGCTCCTGAGTCGCCCACCTCGAATCATACCTGAAGTGGAGGTACAGATACCCTTTTCAATGATCTCGCCTTCCAGCCTCCTCTGAGTAACGTCTCCCTGTGAAGTCAACCTCTGGGTACTGACTCGTCATGAGATCCAGCTCCGAGTATCGTCCAGTCCTTGTAAACTTGATCTATGTCAGCACTGTTCGTCGTCTGCATCCAACACAACGTGGTACAGGCATAGCCTGTGCAGGGGTGAGTATAAAGATACTAAGTAGGGACCCTGATACCCTCAATGTCTCACTAAATCCAACAAGTATGACCACAAAGAAGGATCTCAATAGATAACCCTTACTTAGGTATAAGCCCATACATATGACTAATTTATCAAGTAACCCAACTCAGTCATGAGGTAACACAAAGGTTATGAAATCATAAATAACCACTACATATGTATATTCCCATACATATAAATAAGTTATCAAGTGACCCATCTCAATCAAGAGGAAACATAATTTTTATTGACTCATCTCAACCGAATTTATTTATTCACGGCGATGAAAAAACGGATACTAGAGAACTCCTCTGTTGAGAACATTAGTCCTATCATGACTCCGAGGTGCCAACCACTAACCTTAGACTGCTGAGGTACTCCTCCCGTCGAGTACGGCGGGTCTACCACCTCACAATGTAGTGATCACTGCCATGGGTGTGCCACCTCACACAATAGTGCTCCCCCTCATATCCTATAGAGGTAATTCTCCTGTTGAGTACCACAGGTCTTCCACCTCACAATGTAGTGCTCCTCTTCCATGGGTCTGCCACCTCACATAGTAGTACTCCCCACTGGGCAATAGCAGTCACTCCGAATCGAATCATTCAAGGATTCATCAGGTCTCAGCCAGCTACAAGGTCACCATACTCTGTACACTCATCTCTGAGAGGATCCTCCCCACGAGCTACTAGTCTAAACTCAAAGTGTTAGGACGTCCCATGAAGAGGTATCACAATGGACTGCCTCGTCACATGGGTCTTAATGCAATAGACGGCATTTCAATTGGACGCCCGGTCTGTGAGTTATTAGCCTTTTAGTCCTAGGGGCCCGGTTGGTTTCATGTACGAACCAACCCAACAGTATCTCAACTGTACCCTAAACTCTCATAGGGTATACTCAAAGGGACCGTTTCTCAACGATATTACCAATACCGCTGACGGTTTGTCAAACGGACGTCTGGTCTGAATGTTATCGGCTTTTCCGTTCGAGGGGCCCGATTGGTTACTAAGATAAAACCAACCTAATAGTATACCAACGACATCCAAACCACTGGATAAGTATGCCAAAAGATCTGTCTAATGAAGTGGTATTCAATAAAGTAGATGACACCTCAATTGGACGTCTGGAGCTCATGTTATAAGCATTTCCACTCTGAGGACCCTATTGGTTTCAGGTTCGAACCAACACGGACACACACATTCTTTACTGAAAGCATGGTTTTAAAATACCAAAACGGGAGACTTGATCCAAGGATCCATATGCAACTGACGGTGCATCGATCAGAGGTCTATAGCCCATGATATGGGGGTTTTAACGAACGTAGTTCGAAAATAGGGGTCTGGGCCCGGTCCGACCCGACCTAATACCCCCTAGGGCGCCCCGAACCAGGTCGACCGGACCCAGGTAAAGGTCCGGCCCGATTGGGTGGGGCCCGTCCCGACCCGACGCTGGGGGCCCGACCCGGCGCTGGAGGCCCGACCCGGCGCTGGAGGCCCAGCCCGGCAGGGTGCGACCGGCCCAGC
This sequence comes from Viscum album, assembly GCA_963277665.1. Lineage (NCBI taxonomy): Eukaryota > Viridiplantae > Streptophyta > Magnoliopsida > Santalales > Viscaceae > Viscum > Viscum album. Next base: position 1,537,375,419 of record OY728147.1, on the reverse strand, counting down.
CTGTGCGGCCTGCGGCCCGGTTCGGAAGCTGGCTGCGGCTCGGTGCTGCCGAGCGGGATGCAAAGGGGGCACCGCCCCACATTTGCGGAAATGGCATACCTGGTGGGTCCACCCTAAAAAGTGGTCAGGGGGGGTTACACCCCTCGTATTCATCAAAATGGCCGGCTGTAATGGTCTGCCTTTGTGTAACCGTGGGACCCCCTTAGGTCCTGCCATCAGGCGGCGCCGGTGGCCAGCACAGCCGGCCGCCCCTTTGAAGACCGGCGTGACCTTAGGTCACAACTTTTGTTCGACCGCTGCGGCGTGCTAGCGCCGTGCCCCACGACCGCGGCCTGCCCCGGCCGCAGCCCCTTGAAGCTTTAGCTCGGCGTGACGGCACCACGCCCCTTCTCCGCGGTTGAACTTTTACTCTATGGCCCTCCCCGGCCTCTCTCACGCGGTGTGCCGGTGTCGCGGACCACCACCACAACCGTGGACCGCTCCGGCCGTGGTCCCCTTTGTCTTCGCGCGGTTCAACGACACCACTCCTCCTTTTTCTCAATAATCAATGAAATTAACAAAGTGTAGGGGAGGAGAATCGTCCGTGTTCGTGCGGTCCACTATCCTCCCATTGCGATGATTACATTCAGAAAAATATTAAACAACGAAGGAAGATGATAAGACATAAATAAAGGAAATAACCCCTACCTCGTGTCATTCGTCGTTTGTCGGATCTGATGCAAGGAAGACATCAGAGTCAATGTAGTTCGTTGTGCCCAGACCACGCTACCGATCCTTACTCGTTCATCAGTGTCTCGATGGAGAAGATGGAACCTTGGTGTTCTCCAAAGAAGAGATGGAGTTTCCTCATGGGAGGAAGTTCTTTAAAGCTTTGGACCTTTCTCTCCAAAATATTTTCCCATCACAAGTTCCAACCAAATAAAAATAAGCTTCCTCCTTATTTTAATTGAACATGCCAAGCCATTCAGATTTTGAAAAAAAATCCTCTTAATTAATTAAATGTAGGTTGGTAAATTTAATAAGGAAGTGGATGAGTTTCATAAATAAAGGTGGGAGTTTATGATTGTTAAAGTGAGTTATGTGAATGTGAATGTTTGGGGCTTATGTGGGCCCCACCTCACATTTATCCTCACATTTATCCTAACATGGGTAGTTAGGTTCCACCCCAACTTCCCCATGTAGGATAAAACCACCATAGACTTAAAAATAAAAGTGTTTCACAATTTTATTCATTCCACATTTAATCCACATTTTTTATCTTCTCCACCTGCGCAAACGCAATTGCTGTAAATGTCCCCTTAAATAATTACCTACGTTGCGAGTAATCAGTGCCCTTGGATTTCAATACCGAGCACCAGTTCAAAAGATAGAAAATTCGTCTCATTCGTTTACTGAAAGTACCCAAGATGAAATTTGGAAGTTGATTTCGGACACACTAGGCCTCAGAATCAGGTGCCGTTAGAAACTACACATTCGTAAAATTCCTATAAATTAAGAAAAAAAATTCCTTGAAAATTTCAGGTCTTTACATTACTCCCACCTCATGGATTTACATCCCTGTAAAGATACATCACAAACTAGAGAAACTATAGGAGGTACTGAGAACGTATATGAGCCTCCATCTCCCATGTTCCCTCATAGATGTTCATGTGCTACCAACGAAAGCGCCCAATAGGAATCTACCATCCCCGTAGGACCTGCTCACATTGATCCTCAACCTCTACTGGATCCTCGTGAATGTTTTCCTGTCATCGATGTCTAGCTCTCAGTGGTCGATGATGATGGATAGGTCGTGAACACATCTCCTCAGCTGAGATATGTGAATGATGTTGTGCACCTGGTGCAACTGAGGTGGAAGGGACATACGGTAAGCCACCTCGCCTACCCTGTTGAGCACCTGGAAAGGTCCAATGAAACTCAGAGATTAATTTCCGCCTCAGCCAAATCTCCTTAGACCTCGTCGAGGTGAGACCCATAAGAAGACATGGTCTCCACCCCCATTCTCTAGTGGTCTTGTCTCCTATCAGCATAGGACTTCTGTCCGCTCTGTGCAGTCTTCATCTGATCTTAGATGATCTGCACCTTTTTCATCATAGCCTGAACCATCTCTGGTTCTACACGTGCAGAATCTATCACTATCTACAAAGGATATCTGAAACACAACAAGCTTCTGTCTCGCCACTCCTAATAGCTGAATGCATGATCTCCTAATAATAGCATCTGCTACAACGTTCCCCTCCCCAAGAGTATAAACTATCTCGAATTCATAGTCCTGGAGGAATTCAAATCATCACCACTATCTCAGGTTCATGTCTTTCTGAGAGTAGATACACCTGATACTATTTGAGATGGAGACAAAAAAAAACTGTTCACTCAAAAAACAATGGGCGAGTCTAGCCAATTGTAAGAACTCATCTCTACCCTTTTTCGTCTACTTTCTACCAAAGAGCTGATGGGATTTCTCCTCTACCGAAAAAAGAAACAAGGTATCATCCCCTAGATGAACCACATTCTTCGCCTAATATAGTCAATACTTAGATGAATGGTACTATCTTGTGCCATGGACAAAGTCGTAATCCCTCAATGCTACTACCATGAGATCCAACTGTTACTATGGCCTCCAAGGGTCGAGTCACACTGTCGGCAGCAGTGTGTGGTCACTAGGACTCCTCCAGTAGGTATCTTGAAAGTGAGGATCAAGTCAACAGTTTTAAACCAGAAACTCTTAGTATTAACAATAAGAAGTGGACAGAAAAGTAATCATCACAAAGATAATTTTCATTTAATACTGTTGCTCATAGTACAAATACATAAGGCAAACACAACAATGATAACATGGAAACTAAAAACACCAAGAATAAAGGATTCCATGCCTAGTCCCTCTCATGTCCACCTGCTTCCGGAGCTCCATAGTCATATGATTCAGCTTCCTGAACCTGAGATCCCCCATATCCACCCGTTCCCTGCGGTCGGGGTGGTCCTCCAGGTAATGGTGGTGGAAACACCTCGATGTGTCGTCCACCTCCATCTGCAAGTCCAGCTCCTCAGCCACATCCTCCTGCTCCTTGCGGTATGTCACGATTGATCATCGACCTCTACCTCGGAGGTCCTTCGTATATCTGGTGATCATCCGAGAGTTAGGTCAGACAGTCATGAGCCATGTGACCCTGTCCTCCGCATGTGTAACACAACAGGGCATGTCTGGCTCTGTCTCTACCCTTGGTGCCTCACACTACCGATCCTAATTCATGCGGTTGACCACCTGTAGGTCTGGCCCTCCTGGCCCTCTGCGTCATCTGTCTACTGCCAGCTACAGAAGACTCCACTGCAAGTTGACTAGTGGTGGGTCTTGCTGCTAGAGTCTTCTCAGCAAGGCAACTCTCCACTAAGATGGCTCGCTCCAGCACCCCTTCCTGAGTCGGGATGCTGAGAAGGATCGTCGAAGCTATGGTCTCGTGCCTCAGTCCCTGCTCGATGGTTCGGGCCTTAAAGAACGGGTCTCGTACCATGTCGGAAGAGTAGCACGAGTGGTCTATGAACCTCGCTGAGTACTGAGCTACACTCATGCTGTCCTGTTTTAGATGAAGTAGCTCCTCTATCCGCACCACTTAAAGGGTGGCTGGTAAAAACTCCGCCCGGAACGGGCTCTCGATGTCTGCCAATAGAAGTGATGTCTTCTCATGCATCTAGAGCTTCATGCTCCACCATCTACCTGCTACTTCATGAAGGAGGATGGCATCAAGAATCACCATGAAGTATGTTGGGGTACCTACTAGCTTGAAGATCCTTACCACAGCCTCAAGACAATCCTCAGCTGTCTGTGGGTCCGTCTTTCCATAGAACCTGGGTGGCCTCTGGCGCTGGAACTCATGATGCACGCTTATGTGGCATTCATATCCTGCTACTAGGGCTAGTGTCATCAGTGGACCAGCAGGTGGTAGTAGCGATGGTGCCTCCACTAGTGCCTCAACTGGATGAGAGCCATGTACTAAGGCCTTGTCAGTTGGCAGCTTGTCAGTACGTACCACTCTCGGGACTCTAGATAGTCATCTGCGGGGAGGAATCCTGAAAGAACAGATGTGACACGGTCAACATACTATACCTGGTGAGCTGACTTGGAAGAAATTTTTGAAAACATACACGCAATTAGTGTTTTCATGCACTGAGTCAGAAATCAGAAGTTAGGGTCCTGGTGTTTGGATACGTCGGCCGCCCGCACCAACACTGGACTCCATGAACTAAAAACCACACTTAGTACAGTAAACACTATTGCTTCACAGAAAGAAAATATCAGATTCCTACGTTCTGCAGTAGAATCGACTCCTCTAATACCAATTTGTCACGACCTGTCCCCGGGGCCTGTGTCGTGACTACCCCAAACCCGACATCCATAGGCCAGGGGCTGGCGATTAGCACCAAAGGCGTAAATCCCGATAACTGGGAAGGCATTGCCTTTGTAAAACATAAACACATACAACCAGAGTATACAAGGAAGTAAGCACTATGTACAAAAGAAAGTGCTAAAAAGTACATGGGCTACAATACAAACCCAACTGAAAATTTCATCTACAAATGAACAAAAGTACAATAGAAAAGACACCAGCTAGAAGATAGAATCATCTCATGGGTCGTCCACCTCGAATCCTACCTGAAGGGTATGTACAAATAGACTGCTCAATGATCTCGCCTGCCAACATCCTCTGAGTACTGTCTTGTCATGAATTCCACCTATGGGTACTGACTCGTTGTGAGATCCACCTCCGGGTTCCATCCATTCCTCATACACGCGATCTCTCTCAGCATTGTTTGTCATCTACATCCAACACAATGAGGTGCGGGCATAGCTCATGCATGGTTGAGTATAACGACACTTAGTAGGGACCTCAAAACCATCAAGGTCTCACAAAATCCAACAAAGATAACCTCAAAAAAGGATCTTAACAGATAACCCTTACTTAGGTATAATCCCATATTTATTCCAATGTTATCATGCAACCCAACTCAATCATTAGGTAACACAAAGGATATGAAATCACAGATAACCACTACATAGGTATATGCTCATACATGTACTTAAGTAATCAAGTGTCCCATCTCAATCAAGAGGTAACATAAAGGTTAGTGACTCAGCTCAAACCAGGATTTTTATTCACGATGACGAAAACACAGCTGCTGGAGAACTCCTCCTCTGTCAAGAACAATAGTCCTATCACGACTCTGAGGTGCCACTCACCAACCTTAGACTGATAAGGAAGTGGATGAGTTTTATAATTAATGGTGGGAGTTTTTGAGAGTTAAATTGAGTTATGTGAATGTGAACTGTTGGGGCTCTTGTGGGCCCCACCTATCATTTATCCTCACATTTATCCTCACATGGGTAGTTAGGTGCCACCCCAACTTCCCCATGTAGGATAAAACCACCTTAGACTTAAAAAAAATTGTTTCACAATTTTATTCATTCCTCATTTAATCCACAATTTTTAACTTCTCCACCCGCACAAACGCAATTGCGGTAATGGTCCCCATAAGAAATTACCGGCATCACGAGTTCATCGGTGCCCTCAGATTTCAATTCCGAGCACCGGTTCAAAAGACAAAAAATCCAGCTCGTTTGTTTAATGAATGTACTCAAGCTGAACATTGAAAATTGATTATGGAGACATCGGGCCTCGGAACCAGGTTCCATCATAAACTGCACACTCATAAAATTCCATAGAAATTAAGAAAAAATATTCCTGGAAATTTTTGGGTATTTACACCAAATGGGATCAGAGAACCATTTCTAGTGGAATTTTGGTTTGGGACTTGACCAAGTGGTATAAGATGGTATTTTATAGTTTAACATACTATTTGGATACATTATATAGGGATAAGAAGGAAATGGAATTTTTTTAATAAACTATATTTAGGAGTTGCTACCCCATATACATGGAAAATCCATATAACCTCGAATTGAGTTCTTCTTTTCATGAATTTGACTATTACAGTTGGTTTGATTTCACCATTGGGGGAATCTCATGATTTCTGATATCTCTATTGATGAAATGTGGGTTTCTATTTCAGTTGACACCTGATAAGTTGAGTTTTTTCTATCTCATACATCATATAGATACTTGTTATAATCCTATTCCATGCATTATGACGTGTTATCTAAGATTTATTAGATATTTCATGTTGTTGTGATAGTTGATCTGATAGTTGTGCATGATGTGTGTTTGTTGGGTGCAATATATAAAATTTGGCGACATCATCATTCAATTATTATGAACTATAGGCTCCTATACAATGAGAAGTAACTAACTAGTGAAATACTTATTCTTAAATGAACTTTTTATGTGTGTTGTTTGAATAGGGTCCACAGTTCGATTTGTGAGATGTCATGGTCCCTCATTTATTTTTGCATTAGTAAACCCTTTGTGGAATTTTACGAATAACTAAATTTGAAATAGAAATGGAACATGAATGGGGGATATAGACTTGATGTAGACCATATTTTTAGTAGGAAGTAATAATTGTTTCTATTGGTTCATTGTATATTATTTACAAAGTCTTAATGTTAGGAGAAGGTGTGTGATTGAAATTGTTTCATAGAGTGTTTTCACCTTTTCTATGCATTTAGCATTGTTCCTTGATGTTGTTTATTCCTTAGGAATGCAATTTGAATTTTAGAGAAATCTCACCATGATTTACTATAGTGTTACGATGTGAGGAATGTTATTACAATACTTTAGATAAGGTAGGCTATGGGATACCAATTGACCCCACTATAGTTGAAGATGGATCACCTCAAAATATTCTAGACATAGGTGATGAGGTAGAGTTCCATGATGCTTTAATTCTATATATAAAGGTGATCCTGGGAGCACCATAGATTTCCTTGACTCTGGCTGACCTGACATGGGTGTTCCAGTAGCAGAATCCTCATAATTCATTATAGGATGTTGAAACATTGGATGTTGTGTTTTGGCTATAAACTATCAATTTGGAGTATCTGGAGACTCATCTGGAGAAGAGGTTCAATATCATGACATATATGCTACGTGGAGTAGTAATGTGCTTGTGCAACGTATTGAATCAAGAATATGGGCTGTAAGAATATCGTTTGGGGGAATTACAAACCAACTTTTATGAATACTTATACCATGGGACACTGTGAACAATGAAAGCTACTGAGTTTATGCATCTGTAGCATTTCATGATGATGGTTATGGAATACTCCACTTTCTTTATAAAGATGAAGCGATTTTCACCGATGTATCTTACAGATGATCCATCGAGGGTGAGGCACATCAATGAAAGTCTAATAAATTCTATCATGTGTCAGGTCATAATGTTCAGGTATTATTTTAACAATAATATTTAGAGTTTGGAACTAATTACAGAATTGAACCTGAGGGAAGCTATGTGTACAGAACATGGGTGCGTTGTTTCTCGCCCCAGTTAATATACGTCTTCATTCATGAAGCTTCATTTTGAGGATTCCCTCAATTTTGGTTATAGGTAGGCTATAAGTGCAGGAAGCTTGGTATATTTACATCATTGTGGTAGACGATTCCATGTGTAAAATCATATCTATTAGGACCCAATTTAGTGTTGATCATGCATTAGGATGAGGCACATGGTACAGTTTTGCAGGACCATACCTCCCAGTGTGAGTGGTAGGAGTCAGCTCCAACATCAGGGATTGGATTATGATCTTCACCTATATATTAGGATGGGAGATAGAGTAGTGAAGGGAGATCATGTATTGGTATAGGTGTTCTTGGCAGTGCTAGAAATGCACTGAGTTATTAGAGATAGCTGTGTTGATTAGCATAGGTTAACCAAACTGGGTCACAAGGCCATGGTACATGCCAAACATATGCAGTGAAACACAACAAAAAGGATCAGGATCTCATACCATCTACAATGAGAGGTATGATCATATTAGCATCTACTATTTCATCTACCTTTTAGATACATGTGTTTATCACATTTTTTCCCTACATGAGTTATAATGATCCTTGAGCTTGTGGTTCTTCTTTATGAGGGTATTCTGACTCTAGAAACTCAATTGGGAGTTAGATTGGTTTATGAATGCCAGTGTATGGAGTGTACCTCTTTGGTTTTTGGGTGCCACATCCTCTTGAGTTTATATTTCCTCGAGATTGCAGGTTTTGAGGTCATTCTCAGAATGGACCAACTACTTGTTTGTCGAGCATATGTAGACTATTATCGCCAGAGGGTAAATTTCACATCACAGGATGGTTAATTGTTTATTCACAAGGGTGAATGGTATTTATAAGATATAAAAACTATACATGAGCATCACAGGCTGCATGGGATGATATCCATAGTTTCCAATTTGTTTCTGGATAATCAGGTAGTGAGTCTGGATCACATTCCCCCAGTGGTTGAGTGATTTAGCTATTTCATTCATGATGACTTTTATATATTACCTAAAAAGTGGGTGGTGGATTTCTTTATTGATTTAGTTCCAAGATATAAGCTAGTATCTATTCCTCCTTATAAGTTGGCTACAATAGAGTTTTGAAAGCTCAAGAGGCAACTAGTTGATTTTGAGGTGATGGGGTTTATGAGACCCAGTACTTATCCTAGGGGATCATTGATCCATTTTTAAAAAAGGTGTATATAAATCTTATTCTATGTGTAAATTATCGTAAACTGAACTAGGTGACAGTTAAAAACTAATATCCTTATCCACATATAGATTACCATTTGATCAGCTTCGGGGACCTCGAATGTTCTTGAAGATTGACATGAGGACATGATATCATCAGGTTAATTTAAGACCAATAGACAAACAATATACTACCATTTTGTAGTAGGTAGAATTTATATGAGTATCTATTTATGTTATTCGGTGTAATGAATGTTCTAGCGGTAGACATGGTTTCGATGAACCATGTGTTCCATCCTTACATGAATTCTTTTGTGGTGGTTTTCATGGATGATATCTTGTTGTATTCTAGCAGTTGAAATGAACATGAAAACATTATTGTGGAAATCATGAATAAACTAAGAGAGAATCGGTTATATGATATGCTTGTAGTGTGCCACATATGGATAGATCTGATTCACTTCTTGGGTCACATCATTCAGGAGACTAGTTTGTCAGTAGACTAAGAGAAGGTGAGATCTATAGTTTCATGGGAACAAACCTATAGTGTTTTTGACTTACAGAGTATCATGGGGATATCATTAAAGTACATGCATTGTATACATGAATTATCATGAATTTATGTACAATTGACAAGATTTACTAATAATGGCATCATATTACTATCGCCAGAGTCATCTGAGACAACCATTCTCGAGGTAAAAGGGGGGTTGACATTACAACCTATCTAGATACTTCCAGATCAGGTAAATAAATAATTTTTTTTTACTTACCATATATAGAATTGGATTTGGGGTAGTGATTATTTAGGGAGAACGAGTCATTGCGTAATGGTATCGGTAGGAGAGGCCTCATAGGAGGAATTACTCTTTTCACAGTCTTGAGATAGTGTTTGTTGTACACACATTGAGCTCTCATAGGAAACATTTACTAGGATAGCATTTTTTTGTGTACATGAACCACAAAATCGTCAAGTATATTTAATTATATTGTGATCTAAATTTGAGGTTGTAGAGGTCGGAGGGGTACCTAAATTCCTTTGACTTGGTAAGGGAAATGCAGTGGCTGATACTCTGAGCTAGAGGACTTTGATACATAGAGTGCAACTAACTAGTAGTGAGTGAAATCTTATGGTGTTGTTTTGTGAGATGCATGTGGAGGATCATGATAGACATGGGAAGTCTCTTCTTTTATATTTATCTATGACCACAACCATTTTTGATATATATATGTTCAGAAAGATATCAGATTCAGAAGTCATCGTTTTAAGGGAAGGTGAGGTAGGTGAGAACCCTTTTTCTGGTTGGTTGGTATATAATGATGAGATCATATATATCCATTGACATGTTTGGGGTGCCATGGATATACATGAGATGCTGATGTAGGAGTTTCATGCTTCAACTTGGGAAGTCTGTCTGAGGCACACCAAGATGTACCGTGACTTGTGAAGAATGTAATTGTGGCCAGAAATGATACTTGAAGTAGATAGAGATTGGATGATTCCACGATGGATTTTTCAATGGATTTTCTAAAGTCACTATGCAGTAATAATGTATTGTGGGTTGTTGATGATAGGATTATGATGGTCACAAATTTCTTTCCGATAATGGATACCATCAGTGTTGATGATATTGGAATGTTTTACATCCGTGATGTGGTACTACATCACAGGGTCATGCATACTTTCATTTCAAATAGGGATTCCCACATTACATCTCATATCAAGAAGAGTTTTTAGAGGGGATTGGGTACACAAGTGATTCAGAGCACAATATTCTACCCTCAAACTGATAGGTAGTCATAGCATACGATATAGGTTCTAGATGATATGATGCGATCATCAATCCTAAATTTTGGGCACACACGGGAGAGTCACATTCCCATGGTAGTGTTTAACTAAAATAATTATTATCATGAAATGATTTACATCACACTATACACAGGTTTATATGGTAGGATAATATATTTTCCCCTGTGTTGGTTTGAGGAATGATAAGAAGCTTTACTGGGACCACGTCTTGTGGAAGATACTTATGAGAAGGTCTAGATGATTCATAAGTGGAGGTATATTACAGAGTATTTCTTAGAATCATTCTCCAATCACCGCAGGTGACATATAGAGTTTGAGGATGGGGATTCAATTTTCTTGTGTATTTACCCATTAATGGGGCACATGAAGATCAAGAGACAAGGTAAAATTTCACGGAGACAAATCATGCTACATGAGATTCTGAATTGACTCTGGTCGGTTTCCTACCGGTTTCACTTACCTTAGAGGTACCCAGACATTCATGATGTCTTCCATTTACCTCATCTTTTCTAAAATCACTTAGACTCATCTCACATTTTTAGCCCGATGATTTTGAGATTGAGGTTGATGCACCCTATGAAGAGAATTCGATTCGTATAGTCAGTAGGAACAAAAAGGATCTTTATGGCCGATCAATTACTCTAGTACAGATGATTTGGATGCATGACCCTTTATAGGACGAGTCTTGGGAGATGAGGGTAAATTATGTGTTTAGTGGATGGAGTTATTTCTGGTTGAATTAGGACCACACTTTGGAGAAAAATTGTGAAACGAATTTTTTTAATGGGGGAAGATTATAAGATCATGTGTTTATTATGATGTACAGATATCTCATTTTGGGTTAAATTTGTTTAGTTTTCAATTTGTATTAGACCTCATGCCATGTTGTGTGCCAGTTGTGTTGTTTTTTAGAAGGATAGGGTAAAACAGGTTGAAATATGGTTGTTGGGACGGTACATTTCATTTACTTGGCCTACACGTCATGTACATTTTGTACACGCTATGAACTTGCCTATCACGATGTGTACCAATTCATGGTCAAGAGATAAAATAATGGTAAGTACATGCTCTATAATTTTCCATAACATCATCTACTTTCTGAATTGAGGAATTTTTTATAAAAGAGTCAATAAAAATAAATTTTGAAGCACATATTTTTTTCTCTAATTTTTTTGAAACCTATATGATATATAAAAGAGTTTTTCATATCTAGAATCCATTAAGACTCTAATTGGATTGTAGTTTGTCACATTAGAACAAAATCGGTACGTAACCAATTAATTTTTAATCATTCTTTATTCTTTTGAAAAATAATTGTGCTATTAGGATTTGGATAATATGCCATAATATCCCATTTTTATATTTTACTTTGATTTATTCCAATCTAGGATGAATCCAAAATTGATACTAGATGAGATGTATACTAATGATATGTGGTAGGTAGTCCCTACATTAATTAATCTTTTGGGGTGATTTTTTGGGGTTCATCCTTTTTTCCTACCATCATACATTATGATAATTCCATGATTTTTAGTGAGTTACATGATGTTGTTATAGTCAGACCAAGTGACGTTTATCGTAGATTTTTTGTAGGTGTGTTGCAACTCATTACATGGTTCAAGGTTACCAAAGGGGCGAGCATTGGGGAAATAACCTATTTATGCAAGTTTAAATAATTCAAGGCATGTGTTCTTGTGTTTTGATATTTATAAGAAGCCCCTTAATTCCATGATAGATTAAATAACCTATTTAGATGATATACTATCTCTTTCCTCTTTTAATATCATGTTATTACTTTTCTAGTTTGATACATTGTAATGTTTAATGAATAATATGGGTGGGTATACATATATGAAGTGAATAAAGGAGTATTATATGGTTTATATGCGAGGTTAGTCCCATATGTGTGTTTTGATTAATGTTTTTCATCAGGGGGTATAGTCATAGCTTTAGTAGGTTGACATGAGTGGGTATACTGAGACGTAATTAATGTTTAATTTTAAATTACTAAATGCCTGATTGAATGGTTGATCAATTCCATGGAATTCTCCCCATGGATTTGGAACGCAGTGGTGGAAACCTTGGGTTGTCTTTGCATCTTGTGTAATTATTCCGTGGGATGCCACATGCCTTCCTACCTCATAGATCCATCTTTCTTGGGCTCGCATAAGACATTATAACTCCATGCTACTAGAAAACCAACCAGTGCCTATATATGTTTCCCCAATAAACACCCATGGGACTCAATGGGATGCATTGGACAAGCTCCTTAGATTCGGCCCTCCGTAATCTAGATATTTTACATGGATTCCATGGTCTACTGACACCATGGACTAGACACATGTGGTCTATGTATCACTATACAGAGTGGACATGGTATTATGATCTTCTCTACACAGAATAGATGTTGCTAACTTTACATCACTATATGGTATGGTCGTGGAATTATTGGCTTATAGATACAATGTGGTTGTAGGTTACATGATGTAGATAGGTGCACATCATGGTCGTGGGACTTGATTGAATAAATTTCTTCAAAAAAATGTAGTAGATGACTCCCTTTTTCATGAAGCATTAAGGGATGTTTGGATTTACTTATTACAGTATACTTATGCCTTAGTAATATGAATTTACTTACTGGTTATTAATACTTGCAAGCAATTTTGTAATGTTGTTGTAAGAACATTATAGACTATTGTGGTCATATACTGGGATGTTTATCTCACTCTCAATTTAGGCCTCCCTAGGGACCCAAATAGATTATTTCATTTTAGGTGACGATAGGGTAAATCACCCTAGTACTATTTTTTGATTGTGGATTTGAAGTAGGGGACCATGTGATAAAGTTGAGGTTTGCGATGCCGTGATACCTTTTTGGTTATTTCAATTTTTGATACAAGTACTGTATTAAATTTCCAGGTGTTTTTCTAGATTCATTATTGATACGTTTACCAAATGCATCGATTTGTATATGATACACTTCTGATTATTTATATGTATTTATTTCTTGTCTTATTTCAGTTGACAAATTATTAATTAACTTCTAATATTTTGTGATTTTTACATATTCTATGATACTCTAGTAATGAGGGAATAGTCTCCTCACCGACTCACCTCAACCCTCACTGCTTGTATGTATCCTCTAGAAATTGTGGAGATGTTCATGAGGTCTTGTGACCAACTGGAATTAGGGCACCGTTTCAGTTGGCATATGGGTTTGGGGCATTACACCACCCAATCATCTTGATTTCTTCCTATTCATAAAAATCAAGTAACAAAAACTATTAAACAAGATCATCTTCAGAGCTTATAATCAATTTCAATGATTGCTCAACCAAAATTCCAGAATTCAGTGGATGACTGGAAGTATCACTCTCTCTATATTTTTCATTCAACTTCTTTGCTGCATGTTCTTCTTTTAGAGGTCACAAAAAGAGAAATTATTTATTTCTTTATAGATACCTTCAATTTTATATTTCACATTGGTCTCATATAGCTATATCCAAGAATCTATTCATTTGATTCTCATACAATGGAATCACACCCAACATCATTCTTCCCAACCTTGGATTTCCTAACTAGATCAACCTCGAATTCCTAAATTCGTTCATCAATCGGAAATTGTTCAATGAAATTATCGGAATCAATTGTTTCCACCTCCCTAATAACAATAGTTTTAATACCACCCATGGGGAACACCACATTCATATCTGATTCACGCAAGGGTGGTTTGTAAGGTGCAGTAGTAACTTTAGTTTCCCAATCATGAACATGAGTAAATAAATATTTCATAAATTATAAAATACAAGTTGATAATATTTTGGGTAATAATTTGTTATCTATAATTTAATATCGAATATAATGATTTAATAGGATTTTTTTCTCATAATAAACAAGTAAATTAATATTTTATGGAATTATGATTCTTTAATTATTTTGTGAGTCCTTAATACTTTTTTTCAAATTAACATAAAATAATATATAATTTTAAATTCAGAAGCTTTCTAACAAAATATGCTTTCAATAAAAAAATAAATTTATCATTTTAAGAAAATAGATTTCATTTAGGTATTAAAATTGGAAAATATACACAATGAAAATTTATTGGCACAACTATTTGATATTTTTCATAAACAGTTTATTTTTTTGAATAGTGAAATATGTTAACTTATGATATTTAACATTATATGTAAATAAACAAATTTATTAAACATGATTGAATCATAAATGATGTATGTCTACATTATATACATATATTATTCTATCATTATTTTAGTTATTCCTAACAATCAAAAATAATTATTGTATTGATAAAAAATAATAATGTAATGAATAAAAAAATAAAAAACACCCCTCTCCTCCACTATAAAGACCTCCTATCACCACCTATTATTATAACACCATCAACACCTTGATAATATTTTATATTTATTTCATTTCCACCATAAAACCTCTCTCTAATGTTTTTTTATTTGTGGTATCAAAAAAGACCATTACTAATTCCCTCAAGGGGGCTCTCAGTGAGTCAACACTCAAGTGGTAAAACCATCCAACTCTCTCTTTCAATTTCAGTTCATTTCTCATCCATACCTAACCTCAAATATATAAAGTGACAAGATAACAATGGTATCGTACATATACTAGAATGTTATTTTATTAATGGTATATCCATTATTAATTTTATTTTCTTCAACATTTATTCAAATTAATGAAATCATCAAATGTGAGGTGTTGATTTTCCAGCTTCATGGATGACGACATTTCATTCATTAATTTCTCCCTCACAACTAGTCAAAAAACAATTACAATCATTAAAATTGATTTTATAATGCATATTAAACTAATTTAGTGTTATGGAACTAGTATATATGAATAATATTAATTAAAAAATCATAATTACTTCGTGATTATCAATAAAATTCCAAAATAGCCTAAAATGTTTTAAATTATTTTATCTAAATAATAATCCTCATATATAAGAAAAAGTGATATATAAGACCATTTAATTATTTAAATTTTTATTACATACATAGAATTTCTATTTTGTATCATTATTCCATTTATAAGTGACCTTGTAACATGTATAGATGTTATAAAATCTTGAAAGCTGAGAATACAAACACATTTCAATGATGAAATTGAATAATATAACTCATAAAAATGGGGAAAATAAAGATATTAGAGTTATAATAAACTACACACATGATTAATAGTTTAATCATTATATTATTAATGATTTTAATTTCAGTAGCATTGATATCAAGTGAATGTGAATAACTCTTTTTGACACAATGTAAGGGATTCTCTCTAAACCCCCAATTCCACATCGACTTATTCTTTATATCACATTACCCTAATTTAGTTCTTAATTGTATTTATTTACTCACCATATATTATATTTTTTATGATCCAAATATATGTATCTAGCTTAATTATTCATACAGTTATGGGTAAATATTTTTAATGATTCCATTTCAATTTTCCCCAATAAGAAATCACAACAAATGGGAACATCCAATTTTCATACCCATTTTCATGTTCATTCCATTATCTATTTTATGTAAACATTATTTTAGAATAACAAAAATGTGTACCATGAAATACAATATTTTTTGATATCTGATTTTATTCAAACAATTATTTTATTTTGAATTTAAATTATAATTAAGACTTTTCCTCAAACCACACTAAAATGGCCCATTTCGTACGATTTAGAAGCACTAAATTTATATGTTTTCATCTCATATGGATATAATTTTCAGTATCTTTGACTTTTTAACCATATAAATGCACACATAAAATTTTTATCCATTAATTATTTGAATGAATTTTTATATTACCTATGTCATTTTTTACATATGGTGATTTCATTGAATGTTATTTAACTAGGGAAATATTTATTATTATATATTTTCAACTCAATATAGATATTTTGATAAGTAATATTATTCATGAATTATATTATTGAATAATTAATTCTTTGGACATTATGTAATGGGTGGGGACCAATTATAGAAATCACTTTGGTGCGTTGACCGGTCTCTTGAGACCTTGTATTTGGAGACAAACCCTTCATGATTTTTTCAAAGAATATTCTGATTGATTCTTACACATAATCATATACTATCTTGAAGGTATTATGGTTCATGTTCCAGATATATATCACCCAATAAATTATCATTTTCTTCATTTAGTTGACAGTCATTAATTGTTATTATATTATCATTAAAATGAAAATCTATTGATGAATATATATGATCAATTTATTTATGGTTTGTTTTTTCCATAATTTTTATTTTGAAAATGATTATTCTTTATTGATTTTATTTCAGAAATTATCCATTCATGTAACCGTTACTAAAAATTTTACCTCACCCATTTTTTTCATTACCAATTTTTTGATTATTTAGTCATTGAATAAGTGTAAATAATTAATTTTATTATTTTATGTTCAATGATTAATTAAAACATGATAATGTTACCCTTTATATATATAGATTATCAATAAAATTAAAATGATTGATCTATATTGATGTGATCTCTTATATATATACCATTATAATAAAATTACAACCATTCTTATACTACTATAATCTAGGTTTCACAAATATGCTTACATTCTAATTTTCCAATTGATGAGACAGTGTATGTCATAACCCAAAATAGTTATTTTAAGAAACATATATTTCACCCAATATTTATGATATATTGATATCCTACTTGTTTCATTTGATATGATGTAATTACCATGTAATTTTCTTATTCTAGAAATGAATTTTGACAGAGCCTTTTCTATCAATCATTATGGTCCCTTCATTGAAACAAGAAGATATATTATAAATGTGTGATAAAAAAGGGTTGTTTTCATGATGGTTTTGAAATTTAATGAGTTTAACGTAATTTACAATTTTAAAAAACTATCATTTGTTGAGAACTATTATTTTGCAGAAATTATAGATGATAGGGACTCAATAAATATTCATTAATAATTTGATTAACATTCCATATCGATAGATACTAATGTGGATGAAGTAAATAATTTTCAATATATTTTTAATGTACCATAAATCAATATCTAGTCTATCATTAAGAGATGGTAAACAAATATATTAATGATCTATAACGTTTTTTAGATGTTAAATATTTTATTCACGTGAATAACTAAAATATTTGAGAGATATAGAATTACTTTCCTTCACTAAACCAACATACGGACCATTTTTATGGATTTTATGGAGATATCATTCACATATTTTTTTATTTTTTAGGAACAAATTATCAAAATACCTAGATACCTAATGTACTGCGTACTATAGATTTGATAGTAGTTTAGAAAGGTGGATATAAGTTATTAAAATTCATAATGTATCAAATTTTAAACTAAATTTAAGAAAACATTTAATGAACATGGGGTTAAAATGAATAATAGTATATTATGCACTAAATAATCCCCTCATATATAGATCAAACCCCAACCTTATCACCTATAACACTAATTTTTTTGAACACTTTATTACTTATTATATTCTCCACACATGTAGATAATAGTTATGGAGAAATTTTATTATCCATGTTATGAATGTACAAAAAATTGAATTGTTTGACCAATTCTATCATTAAATAGATTAATCCCATAATACTTATACATATGAACCATTTAGATTAAATTCACATTATATATGATAAGGTCAAAATAAAATTTACATTTTACAGAGAAGAGGTTTTTTATATATGAATAAAACATGTTATTAGATGTATAGATCATTTATACCATCTGATATTGTTTTTATGTTAGTAATGTCCATGCATACCCATATAGGGAAGGTGGGGGTTTCAATATTAAATGATTAAAAAAGAAAGAAATAAATAAATTTTAAAAAGTATAGTAAATTGAAATTCAATATAGAAATATGATGTTAATTTATTCTATAAGAAAATATCATTATTACATTCCATTTTAGATCAAATTCTGGAGAGGATAGTTAGATTATTATTTTCCATTTTCTATATGGTTATTTTTTGTATAACCAAGTCCCTATATAACTAATATATTCAAATACGGAAATATTTACATAACCCTTTTGAAAATTTCCTGATAGATGAATTCTATTTTTTTCTTTTATGATTTTGATTTCATTTAAATATGTATGTTTCAAGTATATTTTACCTCTAGTTACATGATCATAGATGTGATTATTGATGGTTACAACATATTTTCAAAGATATAAATACATTTGGAACTAACTTTATAGATAATAACATAGAACAATCATGTTCTTAATTGGGTTAATGTTATATTCATGGTTATTTAATCCATTTTGATTCAATAAAATGTGTCTAGGATGGGTATTTATGAAAAAAATGCTAATAATGATGTTGTTCAATTGTTACCCGCACTATAGAATGTCAATGGTTTTATTTGTTTATTCTTATATTCCTGCTTTTAAAGAATATTTAATGATTATGCTTCAAAAATATATCGGCATAAGTTCTCACTATTTGAGAAATATAAGAATATTTTTTTCTAGAAGAGTATAAAGTAATCAAAACACTATCCAATTTGGTTTATACTAGCCCAAATTCTTTAATTATTCTAGTAGTTTTTTAGATGGTGATGATAAGTGTCAATGATTATTAATTATTTTTAGTTACCATGATCTGCCATCAAAATTGATATAGGATGATGCTAAAATTGATATTCAGTTGTTGTACTTTATACTTCCAATTACATGTTTTTATGTGAATGGTTATATCATGGTGGATATAAAAAATGGTTCAATACTGGTCAATGAAATTTCAAATCAAAATAATCAAGGTATTATTGAGATCATGATTATTAAGAAAAAATATTTTTTCTATATTTCGGGTTCAAAAATTGTAATTCCATCAATCCCCATCATCCTCTGAATGGGGTGTTTTTTATTACTTGGAAAACAGAGTAAGAAATATTATATTTAATGGATTATGATATAGTATTTCCTAATAGAATATATACATTAGATTAGAGTTTAATTAAATAATCATAAAACCTAATTATTGAATAATTCTATCCTTGTTCGATAATATTAGTCAACTTTATTACCATGAGAAATGGGGAATCAATGTAATGGTGGTGAGAAAAAATTATCATTAAGGGGAAAAAAACTATTGAATGTACATAAAATTTATTTGATATTTGAAAAATCATGAGTAAAATTAAGGTAATAAATATAAATAATAAATTTGAATGTATGTATAAAATATTAATTCATAACTCCATGGATCTTTAATTAATATGATAAACGAAATTTCATAAAAAAATACATCATAAACATATCATTGAGGCCTTCTAGAAAAGAAATACACATAAAGGGTAAGGATACATTTATTACCCTATATTATATGACATATTATTTGTACTAATGGACTATGGGGTTATATAATACATGACCCCAATATTTACGTAATTCATAAATAAATATCATCTACTAAAAATAAATATATCGATATATTTGGGATATTTTCCAATGATGAACAACAAAGAAATACATGACACATTATCCAAATGTAACTTATAATACATGATATTTATATGTGAAAAAATAAATAATATGGGTCAAGAATATATTTCCATAAACATTAAATTAATATTAATTTCAATGTTAAATAAATACATATATATAATGAATAATTTTGAATTCAATATATTTAAAAATTACCCATAATAAATAATTTATGAAATGTTTTGCTAATTGGTACATATCCATATTATATATTTTCAATGGGTTTAAGAAATTATATTTGCAATGCTAGGAGACAAAATAATCATACACATTATACACAACCATATGAATAATATTTTATGGCTTATTAATTGTATGTTATTTATCTAGAGAATATAGATAGTGAGTTTCAAAATAGGTGAACAATAAAGGAACATTCATGAAACACAAGAATAGAGATCTAGTTATAGGTGAACAATTTTTTTTGGTTTATTGACTATTTAAATGGTTATTTACCATGGAATCATCTGATAAAAAACCATTTACACTAACAATATCTATATTAGTGTGTATTGTGTTGAAATATAATTTACATTTTTACTTAACTAATGTATAATATTTTATTTGGTTTAAAATCTTTATGCATTGTAATGGATTTTAAATTGGTCATAATTTGAGTGAATAGAATACTGAAATATTTTATATGTATTATGAATGAAAAAAATGAAAACAAAATTACAATGTCATAATCACATGTGTATTAGAATGGATTCAACAATTGAAGTGTAAATAAGAATTTTAAAATTGGATATTGTCAACCCTTACTTTCGCATGTTATGAAAATAAAAAAGCATATAATTTAATTGGTCTGGGTGAATTAAAAATAAAAATAGTCACATGGCATAATAATATTTTGTAAACATATAATCAAATATTTTAATTTTAAATTTATATTTTATTGAAAATAAAAAAACTCAAATAGGATATGGTGAGAGATAAATAGGAAACCTTACCTATCATGATATTCCATTATTAAAACCCAACCATAAATAATACAAAAGTCATCATGAATGAATATAAATATCATAGAGATACTCTGTATGAGAGAATTTAATAGTGGAAGTATATTTTATTGTAATAATGATAGGATATAAAATCCATTTATATGTTTTGTGAGTGGAATTTAGAGGAAAAAATTATTAATAAATATATTATTCCACCTTCCATTCATTCCCCACTATAACCATTATTCTCCACTACCACCCAAAGTACACCAAAATGTATTTATTGTAAAAATAGTTAAATTGAAATTTTAAGGCCTAAATGATCCATGATTACATAAATATGATGTCATGTATATATTATTTACCATATTTTACTATATTCCCCCATTTAGTGTATTTTTTAATTTCAATCAACAATTAATAAACATCACCCCTTGTATAATTCCAAAAATATTGATCCCAAATATTCAATCAAATTTCGGAAATCAGTTCTCTTCTAACCTATATTTTACCGTTTATGTTATATTGAGACATAAATAAAAAATGTATATTTTTTTAATCCTCATTTAAAATAAATAATAAATTAACATTATAATATAACTTAACAAAAAGATAAATTACCATTAATAAAATTATAATATTACATAGTGTTATAGTTTTTCATTATGTAACATTCATAGTGCTGTGTTCAAAAATTTGATCAAGTGGTGATCTCTAATACAATAAACATTTCTTTCTGTCTATTCTTCTACAACAACACTTGTTGAAGTTATGATTTATCTGGGGAAATGGTGAATGTCAATGATGATACCTCAATCGCACTATATTATAAATTAACCTCATATGGGATTTTTTACTCAACAAATCCATATTTTATTTATTTATTTCTTAATGAAATTCAAATATATAGAGAATATATACTAATCCTAATGGTTTTTCTTAATCAATGTACCACAAACCCATATATTTCACAACACTAATATTGACCAATGGTAATAATTTAAAATGTTAATTATTCTCAATATTCACATTGATCCTTATACCATGTTAATTAATATGTTTTTATATATCATAATTAATAAAAACATATGTCATGTAATTTTTTTTGGTATGATCCACTAGAAATAAAATCATTTTATTTGCAAAAAATTTAAAATTTTTACAATAATTACTTTATATTCAATTATAAATTTAATTAAATAGATTTTTTTTATCAATAAAATTTGTAAAATTATTATTATATAATAATGATTACATTTTTTAATAATATTTTTGTGTACAGTTAATTAAAAACTATATAATCCTTAGAATTATAATTTTATTTTAACATAAAAAATGGAAAACACTAATCCCATTTTATGTTCAACTAATTAAATGAATAATAAGGATGTATTAAAAAACAAGATCTGTATCTCATAGAATAATTAGTGGAAAAAGATAAAATATCTAAAATAGATGTTAAAAAATATTGTGGAAACTACTTTTTATTCATTGAAGAACACATCGCAGAAACGTGATGATTATTTATTACCTATAAAACTACTTTGAAAACCTTCATAGTAATGTCATCATATAAAAACACTTTAGGAAATCATTCCTCTGGGATATGTAATAGAAATTTTTTTTTGGACATTATGTATTATATTTTTATTATAAAATTAATGTGGAATGTAATTTATTTCTTTCGGGTGAGTAAAATGATATTCAAATTGAGAAATATTACACTTCTCATATTGAAATCATGAGGAGTTATTAATTGATGTCTTTCATCATCAAAAAATATTTTATTTCTATTTAGAAGGCTCCACACTTTGATTATAAAAATTTAAATTATTTATATGAATCCTGAATAACATTTTTATAGACCATTCACCATTATTATAGTGTTATAAAATGTATATTTTCATTAGTATAATAATGAATCCAATCATTTCAATTTAATTGGAAAAAATTAAGTATAACATTCATTGTGATCCAAAGGAATAGTATTTAAATTTTGTATTTCAGAACTAGAAATCCATTTAGTATAGCTAGAGAATATAAATTTAGAGAGACATGGGTGTAAATCCATGGTTCTTATATTTGACAACATTTATTTTTTAGTTGAAATAGTCAATTTTTCCCCATTTGTTTTAAATTTATTATGTTGTTCTAGAGGATTATTGAGTCTTATTTAAATACAAATACATGGAAAAATATTCATGAACATGGAATATGATTCAAAAAATAATCATATTTAATGATGGAAATATTATTAGGGGCCACTATGAATAATTAACAATAAACAATTTCTCTAGTAATTTTCATTCTTAAATTGTACATTCTGCAATCAAATGTTCATCTTTGATATTTTTCGAAGCTATAAATTTTTGAGTATATAGAATTACTCAGTGAATTTAACTGATTTTATTATTGAAATAATGTGGTTAAAAATTAACAATCATGGGCGTATTATATTTTAAATACATTTAAAATATTTTATTATAAATACATATTCATACATCATTGATAGTGGATTTTTAAAACTACTCACAATATGAAATTATATCTGTTGGAATATAAAGTATCTGTATAACTTGAGATAATTGTAAATATTGCAATACATTATTGTAGTTATTCATGGATTAAATATTTTTCCGTGAAAATATTTAAAAACCTACTTTTAAATACTAATTTATGATCTAAAAATTAATTAGATAGTTGTGAAGGTTTTTATTTTCCACATTTATGATTTCTGTTCGAGTCGGTTATTATCGTGATATTCATTTAGAAAAATAGAAAATCCTTGATTATGGGTAGAAATTAAAACTATCATGTTCATCTAATGTTATATTTTAACATATAATTATGTATATTGGTAGCATACTATGTCTTATAATTTTTAAACCCTAAAAATGATTTTGAACATAAAAAATTTGAAAGGTTATTCATGTCAATTTTTTTTCTACATAGAGATCTATCATTGAGGAAAATCATTTCTTATAACTGTAAGGGGATTTTTCGGTTTTTAATGTAATAATATGTATTCATTATTTCACCCATACGAAAAACCATTAAATAATTTATAATTAGAAATTAGAATTTTTATTTATTTTTTGGGGTGAAATATTTTCCCCAGATTAGTCATTTTTGTACTATTTTTAAAAAGGATATTTTTTATAATAATTTTTTGTTATTTGAGAAAATAATTTTAATATTATCTTGAATAAAAAATTTATTTTCCAAAGGATGGACGATATTTCTAAAATTAGAATATGGTTTGAAATCTTGAGATTTAATTAAAATTATACTATATGTATCAAACTGGGATGTGAAATATAAAATCGAATATTTGATAAATAATTTTTCATAATTTTTTATAATTTATTAATTATCAAATTATTGAATCTTTTTAGTTTTAATTATCATTCATCATTTCTGATTCTTCTATACAATATATATTTATTTATGTGTATATCTTTAGTATGAGGTAAAGTGATGATTTTAATTTATTATTGGATACATAATAATTAGTTTAATTGAGTTGATAATTTTATTTTCCAATTAATTTTCAAAAAAAGGAAACCAAAATTTAATTAGATGTATTAATTTTCGTTATGTGATTAACATTTATAAATATATAATGAAAATAGGAGAAAATTATTCAAAATAAATAAATCATATTGTAATTTTAGTTTTTCAACCCTGTGATTTATTTGTTACACTAAATATGGCTAACTGATTTTGAAAAAATAATGTACGTCTAATGTGGGGTTGAATTTGATGTGTCTTTTATTTGTTTCATGTTTTGAAATATTTAAATACATATTTGATAAAATTTTGTAAATTTTTTTTTAAAATAACGATGAATGATCAATGACCTAAGATAGTATGCTTCATTATAAATAAAGTAATTATTCTCATGAATATTTGTATGTTTGAGTTTTTTATTTTTTAATTAAAATTTTAATTTTAAAATATATTAATGTTCAAATATTTTTATCTAATAACATGGTTATCAAGAACTCAATGTCCAATATATTTTTTTAAATAAATAATTATAGATAATTCTTTAATCTTTTTTAATGGGTGATCTATTTTAAATATTTTTAATTAAAATAGTTTTGATACTTTTATAGATTTTGGTCTCTGGGATTAAAAAAGTTTATTAATAAGTTATTTTAAAAAAAAAGAATATCATCAAAATGATATCTTGTATTTTCATTGTATGATTTTTTACAAGAGATATTTTAAATATCTATATTATATATTTTAGTATAGGATTGATTATTAGTAATTTTAGTAAACTAGATCCAATAAGAGAATCAATATAATAGAAATATAGATTAGTTTCCTATAAAATAATTTTCCAGCCTCTTACGTAAGATTTTTTTGGGAATACCATTGTATTACAAATTATCACTCACTATATGAGAAATTTAAATTAAAAATATAAATAATATTCAGAATAATATAAATTTATTAAATTATATTTTCTTATAATAAATTTAGAACAATGTATATCCATGAACTATTAGGAATCAACTAAATCTGAATATTTTTTGCCCAGCTGCATTGGTTGAGGGAGGAACATATATTGGATATTGAGTATATGGTGATATCAGACGATATGAATTCAAATCCATTGAAAATGATGAAATCCATAAATAAATTCCAAATACCAATGTGAATCTCATTAGTGTAATTACACAGAGCGGACACATGTAGACAATGATCCAAGGGATACAACTCAATACATAGATAAAAAATGTGTTCAAGAATTTTTAAAAGAGTTAGATTTTTAACCCAAGATAATAAGATGGATATTATCATTGGAAGATGGTACTTAATACTCCTAAAATTTATAATAATCAGAATTTATCCTAAACTGAAGGTAAAATGCTATCATGTTTTCTTAGATATTATTCCTAATTCATATAGGGTGATTCAAAACTACTCAAAATATGGAGATGTTAATGAAATTATTCTTCGGAACTGATGCTCTAAAAGCTATGTATTATATCGATTGAGGCTATATATATGTGAATGAAAACTGGAAATCCAATATATGTATTATAATTTGAGACATTAATGAGAAATAATGTAATAAATAGTTTAGATAACATTGTTTTAATGATGAAATGTTACTATGATCAAACCATGTTTGGTTGATTAATGATAAAGAATCTGAATGGTTATTTATGAAGTCCCTAGGTGGTGAAATAATTAATCAATTGTGAATATATTTCTATAAATGGTGGTTATTAATTATGTTGGTCCAACTTTTTATGACGAAAGGTACTCGATGTTCTCTCATGTTGTGGCTATATTTTCTCAATTGAACTTCTACAAGTTGTCCAGTTTAATGAATCAATTATGTACAAAAAAATGTTATTATTTTATATGGGTTAATAACATAATTATTTCTAGAACAAATGTCTATACTAGAATGAAAATTATTTCTATTAAAAAAAATTATGTGATAAGTTAACATGATTCTACTGAGTGCTCAATTTGATTGACAACTAAACTCTAGTTGTTGAAATCAAGTTCAAATTATTGATATTCTTCATTTAGAGGGATATTTTTTGAATCATTGGTTTTAGGGGAGGGGGAAATGATGTTTTCAAAAAATATTGATGTTTAAAATTATGTTAATGAAAATGGTGTAAAATGTATATTCATACATAAAAAAGTGCACATGCTCTAAATTATCTAGCTTTATGGGGAATTTTATTTTAAAATTTTGATTCATAAGACAGTTAGTTGATGAAAATAATAGAGTATTTCACGTAGATTATGTAAATATCGAAAAATATTCAACACTTAAAAATATAATTAAATATGTAATTTAATATATTGTTTAATGTCAATAAATTAAACTAACAAACATTTTTTAGATACCTATGGCCTGTATTATTGAAAAGTGAAGTCATACTCAATAAGATAATGAATGGTTTGTTCAGTACATAATAATCTATGGATGACCCCTTCAAATCTTCTACTTTAACTATTCGTTATTTCTTTTTAATATTTTTATTCAATATAGGAATTCTTATGGGATAATGTCTAATTAAGGAAATAAGATTTATTTATTTCATTAATTTATCATCAGACATGATACATATCAAAACATTATTGGACAACATAGATGTTATAATTGAGTTTATTATGTAATTGATAGAACTAAAATTCATCAAATTTGTTATCAACTCACTCAAACGAGGTTTACAAAACATATTTTTCATTTTTTATCTATAAAAGTTTCAAAAACAATGTCAGACAGTTGTGTTATCAATTGAAATTACCCTATGATTTTATAAATTGCCTATCATCATATATATGTTTGTTCATAGACTTACCCAATTTATTAATATATATTATTCTTTTTTTTCATAAAATGATATGATCATCATTTAAATAAATATGAATTATAAAACCATTTTTATATTCTCATATTTTACTTTTTCTTTATTAGGTACACACCATATCCTCCCAGTGGATTTGATAACATTCTCGCTCTAATCTTGTTGTTTTTTTATATTTGAAATATTTAACAACATATCCACATGTACTTAGTATAATATATATTGTTGTGAATACAATGATATCATACCAATTTTCTAATTTTGGTGATGAAAATACATGAACAAGTGATGTAATAATTTACATTGGAAAATTTCACATATTGAGAGAATAAGTATATATATTTTTTTAATGTATTAAAATCAAACATATATCAAACTGTATTAAATAATAAGTAATCAAATTTTAGTACGAAAAAATATTTCTAGATCACTATCTATAAAAAGAGAACATTAACCATAAATTAGAATTTTAACATATATTAACCCAGAATCTCTCAAAAAATATTTGTGTTTTTTCTAATATATGTATTTTTTCAGTGGGCGTGATTCATTATATTATATGGAATATCTGATAACTATAATATAACAACTCTATATAATATTCATCAAGATGTGAGACTTCTATTATATATTCATTTTTGCTCTAAAATGATCAAAAATCCATTGATCGATCTACTACCTCAGTGTTATTAAAATGTAATATGATGGGATAAAAAGTAGTTTTAATGTCAACTTGTATAGAGACAATGATATATTTCCAAAAATCATTTTATAGCTTCATCAGAATCCACCACAAACTCACGTTTTACATCAGAATCAACAACCAAGGCTTTCATTGATATTATCAAGATACTTTCACCACATTCTATAGAAAAATAAATGTCGAATATGAATTAATATGATCATGGTTAATTTTGAAAATCAAAGCCATTTCTACTTGATAACATTTCATATTTAACATCATGGAATAGCAAGACAGTCAATGTTCACATCAGGTTGACTAAGATATTATTAAATATTCCCCATTACCTAACTCAAATATGATCATGATATCTATGTATTATTCTCCATAAATATTAAACATGATTTCATGTAAAAATCCTAGAATAAATGAATGATATAAGTTTATAGGAAAATGGAATTTTAACGATTATATTTTTGTACTCTCTTTTATATAGAGGTACATCTTCATGGAGTGATATTATCTATGTGAATTTAGAAATATAATCCTCATGAGTTATTTCATATTCAAATTTTGATGTTCTTTATCAATATAATGGATTTGATTTAGTGAGATTAAGATCATGGATTAATATTTATAGATATTTTTACCATGAATAAAGGGTTATTCACCAAATTCATTAAAAAGAAAATTATTCATTTAAAAATTTATAAATGAAAATAATATTATTATATCATTTATAATTATATTATTTCTTCTCCATATAAAACATGGAAAATAATGTTGATCCAAATAACAATATTATCTACCCAATGTTAAAATTTATATTAAATTAAACCAAAATCTATTTTGGCCACAAAAAAAATATTACATGATCTTAATACCTCATTCAATCTATAAATATATCGCAAAACCACACATTATTTATTTTCCAACAATTTTTTTTTCAAATGAATTTGGTAGAGTAATATAAGAATGTTATAAAAATTTTCCCCTTCATGAATTATATTTTAACATCCTTTATAGAAATATCATTTTCATGTTATGCTATAATTGAAAGTGCAATTTTGATAAATTGATTCCCTATAACTAGTGAAGTGGCTTGATCATAGTCAATGACGTAATTATTTCTAAAACAATATTCAACTATAAATTTTTTTTATTTATTTATTTTAACATCCAATTTATTTTTGTTCATTATAATGAACACGAAAATGATAACATTAATAAAAGATGATGTATCTACCAAATTATAATTTCTAATTTTTTTAATGGAATTATTTTAAAAATCTATTGGTTATTTCCATATTAAAAAATAAAAAAGATCCATATATTATGTGAAGGATACATTTATGATAATCCCAAGGAATATCATTTTAAAATCCACAATTTTAGGAAGACCATATCTATTTAGTTCTAAAACATCCCCTGAACTCCTTTGTATAATATCTATCATATCATGGATATCTCTTATATATTATGAGGAACATTTTCTATTTTCATCATTGGGTATATAAAAACCTTACATGTTCATGTTCTACTTTTCACCCACTTTATCCCTTAGTGATGTTCTCCCTTACATGGAATATATCATATCTCATGAGTATCAAAAAATTTTATTGTGGGATTATATATAAACTTATTTTCATTATATCAATAATGATGGTTGTGACTGACCATCTTAGTTGGAAATCAATTATGTGAGTATGAAATTATTGAAAAAATAATTCCCCAAAATTATAATGGATAATATAAATGAATAATCATTGTCAAAAACATATAAAATTAAATTTAGATCAACATGTCACCACCACTATTTAACTATAGTGTAAATTTATGTGTCATATAGGATATAATATTATATTATTTTTTATGATTAAGTAATTATTGCAAAAGATATTGTCCACCATTGTCTTATTGTACTTTTTTTTATCTTATATCCATGTTAACTTCCTCCATCACTTTTTTATTCCTTATATAGATATAAATGGAATGATACTCAAAATATATTATGTATTCATATCAAAATGAACAGAACATATTAGAAAAAATAAAAAAAATATGATAATAATAATATATCTTCTACTTGAGATGATCCATTTAAATATATAAAAACTAGTTCAATATGAAATTTGGATTTTTCACCATTACCCAAAAAATGATTCTTATTTATATTTCCTTTTAAAAAACATGACATACATCCATGTTCATCGACAAAAAAGAGGAAAACTACCCCTATTGATGTATATTTTAATGATTATTCTATATTAAGTGGACTCAATTATTGTTCTATAGACACACAAACAATTTTTTGTGTGATTTTTACTAACCATTTAATACATATGAAATATTATTCAACTGTTTTTTAATTAATTTTTTTTGAAATGCATAATCCCATTAAATTTATTTTATTTATTAAATAAAAAATATATTTTTCTAACCAAGAAATAAAAACTAGAACATAATAAAAAACATATACTGATTTTTTTCATTTTTATGCTAGTGAAAAAATATTTCAAAAACATCATAATTAATAATGGTAAATAGATATTGTAGTTTCTTAGATACAATGAAAACAATCCTCACTATATTAGCGTAAAGAACATCCATCATGTCATTGGAAATGTTCATGAATGTTTTAGGTTCTTATATATTTAGAAAAACATGTGATTTATATGTTTTATATAATACCCTATATATGTACTCTGAATGTCTAAAATCTATAATGAACATACTAATGTAAAATAATACACATTCTCTTTCCTTGGTACCTAGTAATTTCAATTCTATTTTCATTCTTACTATATTAAAATTATACAACCTATGAGTTATTTCCATCCCTATAATATTGTTTCTTCATAGAAGGGAATTGTTCATTTATCATTCAATTACATCTATACCTATGATTATTTTCAATCATCATATTTGTGATCTACATAAATAATTATGGTTTGCAAATTATAGTTTCTCTATATACTTAAGGAACCATCAGAAAAAGAATCATGAATATTTTCTATATTACGTCAATTTTAATATAAATTATTCCCTTATATTAGTAGTATATATATTTTTAAAAATATTATATATTTAATTTCAGGAGGGGGAACAAACATCATTATTTTTGGAAAGGGTAGAATGAGATAAAAATAAAGCCATATAATAATGGTACGTAAGAGAATCACAAGAAACCCATTGTACGCAAAAATTATAAATAATATAGAATTAAATTGTTTTTTAATTATTTATTCATTTGAAATTTGGATAAAATACAAAAAGATTGGCCCATTTCATCATAAAGACATGTAACTAAAAATCAATCCACGTCCACCAATGAATGTTTTAATTAAAACATCCTCCCTGTCTATATTTAAATCATTAAAACTGTATACTAGGTCTTATGTTTCAATTTTTCAATAGTACACACCATCCCAAATAATTGTGAATTAACATTACTCATAAATACTTATCCATAGAAATAATCACCATGAAAGACCAATGGATGACTTGGATATGGTAAGGGAGGTAGATGGATATTTACATTGGGACCCCAAATACATTCTATAGGTAATTGGACACAAAGATGGTATCCCTATATTAGAGAATGGTACACAATTAAAATAACCATGGAAAACATAAAACCATAATAAAATGATGTCACACATTAAGGGAAAGGATAAAAACTAATATGTTATCATGATTGGGAAAGATGTCATGGTTATAATTTTGAAGACATGTAAAGCTAGAGAAGTAATGACAATTGAGAAATTGTAGAAAAAAGACCTAAAGATGAACCATTATAGAGGATTTATAAATGGAGAATGATGCATATATTGTTCATTAAGAATATAAACACAGGTCTTATGAGGATTCATAAACTATTTAATGTCACCATAAACCACAAAACACCATATTAGTTGATGATAAAAATTTGAAATAGGGGAATATTGAGAAAAGTCTTGTTATATGTGTGGTAGAGTTACATGACCCATATCATTCTTTCCAATGATGTATGATATATATTTGTGGATGATTCACCAATATAGATCCCAAAATACCACACTAAATGAATTGTATCATGTGAAATGGGTTTAAGGAATAAGTCAATGAACAAATTAATTTAAATGGACTAAATATGTAACAACACCAAACCCAAAAATAAATTTATTCTAGAATTGTATGTATGATTTAGAGATGATAAGGGGATGAAAAATATGAAATATTTTATCTCTTTTCCTTACTTGATAGAATTTCATATTATTTGACAACATGGTTAGCCAAATCAATATTTAAACTTCTATTTTATCTCACATGAAATGGAATATACAATTATCTATATATGATTTAATATATCAACCATATTATTCATAGAGAAATAAATATAATACATTATAGATTATTGACCATAGTTTTTTGGGTGATTCAAGCATGTATTATTTCCACCCATCACATTGAAAAATTTGAATGTTCATAAACCATTCCTAAAAACATAGAATTGATGAAATTTTATTTATCCTAGATACATAAAAATAAAATGGTTTTATGGTTTTTTATCCAAATAAATAATTGAATATAATGAAATGATTTTACTTAAGAATTATATCATATTAAAATTATCATTATATAATTTATTTTGATTCATTCAATCTTATAAAATATTGATAGACCCCAGTTTTGTAATTAAAATATCCAATATTGGATATTCTGGTGTAACATATCTGTATTTAACTTATCAATGTACTGTCTCTATCCACAATATTTATTTAACGTAATTATGTATCCAACTCTCTGGAGATCTATATTAACCCATAACTCAATGATTAATTTAGTTGACCTCTCAATCAGAATTTGTTGAAGAAATTTTCAAATAAAACCTATTATATAGTTCCATGAATGACTTATATGTGGATTTTATCATGAATATTTCCAAAAACCACACCCCAAGATGTGGTTGAATCATAACCAATTAACCAGAAGAATATTGAAAAATATTATATTTGATGTATTTTTAAATGTTAAATTTATCAATTTTAAACATTTATCTTGTTATTATACTATTCAATATGTTCAATTACATGAATACCAGTTTATACACAATATAAAAAACATAAACATTATCCATTGTTAACAAAGAATAATTGTTAATTAATATATTCTATGGGATAATATAAAGGATAATTAAATTCCCATTGTAAAAAATATCACTATATCAAGAATTTAATATTAATGAAGAGTATAACGAGTAGTGGTAAGCCCATGAAGTCCCTAGGGGGAGTAACTGTAAGAGTTAATATTACCTCAAGCTCCACCATACTGAATCGAGGTGTGTTTCCTCTAATGTTTTTCTTTTTATTCTCCTCATTAACCACGTCCTCATGGGATCTATTCTTTTACAACAATATTCATCATCAAGAAAATGAGGGATTGGGATGGTGGTAAAATACATGAATATTGTGGACATGTATGAATATAAATTACTGTGGGGATGGTATAATATACAAAATATTCTTTATTTATTTTATAAATAATCAACCAATATATCAATGAAAAAAAATTAAATAAATAAATACAAAAGATTAAATTGTCTTTCTCAAATCATGATTTTCCACCATATAACATAAAAAACATAATATATCATTAACTCGATTTAATACAATATAAGTCAATAAATAATTATATTCATTTCTTTTTAACAAATGACGACAAAATTTACTAAAATATAATTATGTTTAATTTGACACCATTACTTATTATTTATAAAAAATTCATTTTAGAAATAAATATTTATATATAATATTACTATTAAAACAATATAATTTACTTTTCTTAATAAATTCATTTTGTGAAGTTGTGATGATTTATTTAGACATAGTCCAATTCTAATACCAAGACCTTGGAAGGCCCCTAGGGACTTGGAAAATTGTCTCACTACATTGGGCATTATAATACCTCATTGTTTAAAAATATTTTTCTCATAAATGAAAAATAGAAATATATATATTATAAATCTCATTACTAAAATGAAGTAGTCTCATAAATTAATAATTTAATTCCCTATATTATGTGGTATTTTTATTTTTAATTATTCTTATTTACATATGAATTCCCTCTGGGAGAATTATATTATAACATCAACATAAACCACAAATATTTTATTCATATTTATTTTTTTAATTGTCCTCATTAATTCAATTCACTATCCATAATGTGGTACTTAAAATTATAAGGAAAAAGTCTGAATGAAATGCCATCTTTATTTCCACAATTTGTTTGTGAAATATTTCATCTATAAAATTATTTTTAAATATGATTAATAGAATGTGTTACGTATAATTTGATGGTTAAAAAATCCTTCTTCACTATATTAAAATTAATTCAAAATTAATTTAAAAGGAATCCTTTTAATATTTTTTCATATTACTCCCTTCTGAATATTTACAAAAGTGTGAAATGAATGTTCCATTTCATCATATGTAGTATATAAGTCTATTCCCAACATCGTATAGATTAGTCTATTTATATATTATTATGTACGCTTCAATTTTAATAAAAAATAAAATAAATTAATCAATATTAAAGGTTTTCTAGAAATATATTATCAAAATAAATGTATATTTATATCATGTTTTCGAAGAATGTTCTGATTGTTATTTTAAAGATACAATTAAATTATGTTAATAAAAATTGATGTACTATTTATAAGTAACATTATATAATAATACAATAAAAATATTTTTTGGAACAATTGTGATAATTATTTTTTTTATGATCTAATGAAACTATTCCCTTTCACATGGTTTAATTATGCCATGATGATAGAAAAAGTATTTCTTATGATTATATGGAAGTATTTTATATGTTTTTCATTAGTGTTTAGTGGAAAAAATTCTTCATCAATAAAATTAATAGGTAAATATTGATATCTTATGAGAAAATCATAAATATTATAGTGGGTGAAATAGTTTGATTAATGAATAGACAATGGGGTGTAATCCAATTCCGTCAAAAAAAAATTATAATTGGGAGTGAACCCATTGCATGACTGAAAAGGGGAAAATGTTTCATCCAATTCAATTATGTGAAATTATATAATTTTTTGATGGTCTGAGTAGTTATACATGAATAATAAAATGATTCAATACACATGTGATTTTATCATAATACCTTTTCCATGATTGTGTGCAATGATATTCTATTATAGTTCATGGTCTATTATTGATGATTCATCACTATTATAGATCATTTATTTTCCAACAGCTATATCATTATTCAATGGATTATGGTTTATTGTCTATAAAAAATTTGTTATGAACATATTATGTTATGGGAATATTGAGCCACATTTATTCATATCATATTATTGAATATGATAATCAAATTATCTATACAATCTTTTCCCTTACTCAAAATTTTATGTTAGTGTGTCATTTCATTTCATTTCCCTTGGCTATAGGGAAGTTTTATTAATAGAATATATAGTAGAAGATAATATTGGTAGTAATACATTATGGTATATTTTTTATATAATTCATTAGATAAGATTATAACATATTTTATACCTAATAAAAATAAACTATTATAGTTTTGGGTTATCAAGTAAATTCTATTATATTATTTTTTCATCTAAAATGATGAAATATGAATATATTTATTTCTTTAGTTCCCTCCCAATGTATCAGAGAAGGGTTTAGGATTTTTGGATAGTACAATTAGACTAATATGATGAAAAATGTGATGAAAACCTATGATAAACATAATATTAAAAATGTTAAACCTATAATTCTCATTTGTGATAAGCAGATTTTATAATATTTTTACATTGTATAATAGAGTTTATTGATTATATGATTTATCACTCTAATTATTTTAAAATTATATACACACTATAATTTTTTCTTATATCCAATGTGTTTAACCTAATTTAATATGTTTAAATAATGAATTTACTGAATAATAAAATTATTTTCCTATAGAAAATTCAATTGAAATATGAAATTAGATAAATAATCACGAAACTATTCTCACATAACTCTTTAAATCAATGAATCGTGATCATATATAATATGAGAAATGGTGGTAGAAATCCACTATTTAGTCATTAATGGTGAACAAATATCATCATGTTAAATGTATTTTGATCTACATGTTGTCAAAAAATAAATCAGTACCTTTAAAAAGATAATTTTTATCCATGAGTTCTTAGAGTATGAATATTTTGTCATTCTGGTTTATCAGATTGAATAAAAATCATATCAATAGAAGAGTCATTTTATGAATAAATATAAATAAGAAGTAATTTATTTCATGTAATATAATGAGATTAAAAGGGTATTATTCCAAAATTTTATTCCTCAAAATCATTATATGATAATGGAATTTGAATTCCTTGATCGTAAAAAGGTAAATGAATAATTTATTATTATCAACTAAGATTATATTAAAATGAATAAAATATATAATTGTTTACTAATCATTGACAATAAATGTTAAATTAATCAATTCATTATTTCCTTCTTAACATTTTTTTAATTTATTTTGGACATGCAGGACTATCGTAAAAAATAATACCTCATTTGCTTTTCTATCGAGGTAGAAATATAGATTTGGGATTAGAATGATTCTCACAGTATTTATAAAAATTGAATTTTCGTGTTTTGGGGATATTATAGAAATATATCTCATGGTGGAATGAAAATTAATAATCTTTTATTCAATATCTGCAGATGAAATAAATGGATAAAATTTCACTTAGGTACTACCAAATGATTTAAATATTGAATGGAAGGCCCTCAAGGATGTAAATACTGAAGTGATATTAAATGGATAGAGAAAACTAATGCGGTTAATTCTATGTTAAATAAACCTCCTACCCAAAAATTTTATAACTATAAGGAATATTGGAATGATTCTTAATATTGTAGGAATATAAGGAATATTTATGAAAATTTATTTCAAAAAAAATTTAAAAAATTGGAAAATTAAAATCAAATACTATCCAAATTATCTGTGTGGGCTATGGGAAATAATTTTTTTGTGGTAGTATTATCAACCACTCATGATATAAAAATCAATTTTTATATACTATTATTATCCACTAATTTATATGAGATGAATGTAGTATGGGTATCCCATCATGAAAACAATAATTATATGATTAATTGTTGATTAAAAATCATAATGGTATGACAATGGCACTATTATTATTTAACTACTCTATGAAATATTATTAGGGGATATGACTCATGAAAATATATAACTCTTCGTCAAATTGAATTTTATTGGATTTAGGGAATGTATTGGGTTTTTTCAATTTATTGACCATTTAAATAATATGGAACTATAGTTGTAAATCATATTACAATATAACCAAATAATTTTTCTCAGCAATATTATGAATATTAACCTCTAGTGGAAACAGTATACAATTTATGGGTTTTAATACATATTCATAGGGGGAAATATCTAAAACAATTTTGTGAGGAAATCAACAATGATGATATTATTATTATAAATATATATGTAAAAGTTTTTTATAAAGATTTTTTTACTCTTACCTGAATCATGAAGTGGAATATCTAATATAAATCATACTTGGAGTTTAACCTATTTTAATTATAAATTATATAATGGTCCATGTTAAGTTTCTTGAACTAAATAATAATCTCTATGAGATTATTTATAAGGGATTAATTTGTCCATATTGATCATTTTATGGTTCACATATTCATCTTATTATTACAATTTTATTCAATTTTTAATTTCATTTATTACCACGAACGAATCATCTTTAATACCCATGAAATGTATGATATGTCTCGTATTTATAATTAATTTTATCTAATTAAAGGATATCAATTCAATTATGTAATTTTCCTATTATATTGATATCATCAATTTATGGTAAAAAGGAACAATTATCCATGATAATATATTCAATGATGTATCAACACTGTGAATTTATTGTGCTTATATTTGGACTGACCAATTCGACAACTATCTTCATGAATATAATGAATTATGCCGTATGATTATTTATTAAAAGTATTGTGGTGGTCTATTTAGATAATATTACTATATATTAGAAGGGTATTGTATATTATTAATATTTCTTTATAGGTGTGTAAAATAAAATTTTTTACGATAAATTTTATATAAATTTTAATAAATTTAGATTCTGGACGTAAAATGTATAATTATTATCTAATTTAATCACAAGTGAATGATATTAGTGAATCATTACGTGATATATGTTATTAATCATTGTCCCAAAAAACCCTAGGGACTGAAATGAATTGTGCAGTTAGGTTTTCCACCCATTAGAATTGACATGTTATAAATAATTCAGAAATTTAAAATCCACTAAATAATTTTATTAGGGAGAACCATGTTCATTTGGGATGGTGAATGTTAATAAAATTATATTGATATAATGGGAAGGTTGGTCAGTAAATATGTACTTACACAAACCAAAATTATTGATGGGTCTGTGATATATAAAGACGAATAATTTGATGAACTATTATTTATTCTAATAAATAATGACATGTTAATATATTGTTATTCACACCAACAACTGGTTCATGTTAAAATTTACTTAAAAAATGAATTGGAACATAAAATGGTGATATTTTATTTGAAAATATGAATTCGTAATCAATATAGTGAATTTTATGATATATATATATATATATGTATAACAATGTTTTGAAATATATATTTAATTTTTTTTGTTTAATATTCATTATATGATTTTGTTGGATCTGATCAATTATTATGACTGACTAATTCATTAATACCTAGGAAATGAGAACAAGGCCGCATATGTATTGAGTAAGAAGGAATATACATGTGTGTTTTTTATGAGAAATTATAAACATAAAATAATAATGGATTTTTAAAGGATGAAAAATTAAATATTTTGGTACTGAGAAATTTAATATCTTTCCAAAAGAAATGATCAACCTTTAATTTATCTGATGATTTAACAGTTATATTTGGTTTATTTAAAACAAAAAAAATACGCTATGGATTTCTATGGATTTCAACCCTTAAAATAATTGAATAATAATATTAATTAGTTGATATTTATATTATCATTAATAGAATTAAATCACATTGGATGAATTTCATTGGGATGAATCTTAATTTCAATCCAAAAGTAAAAAGCTGTATTTTGTTCATAAATAGAATTTCAAGGGGGATAATATAAAGAGTGATATTGCATAGTATATATCTTGTGGATATATAATCCGTCATATTAAGTTGAATATTTAGATATATAATATTATGTTATATCTATTGAATATACCATATTGGGAAAATGAAAACATTAAAATTTATTTCATCATTAGTATACCCAATATATATACTGTTGTTAATTCTATTTTGGTTGTAGTCAACAACATTTTGAGATTTAAGAAAGTCATTGATATAAGTCACTATTTATCTATTCATTACAATTTCATCATATTCACTAATGTAATTATTATTTGTATTAATTACCACTCTCAGTCATAACTTTTCAAGATTCATGGAGAAACATGAAGTCCAACAAAAGTCCTTAGAATGAAAGGAATATATATTTGAGTGTTTTGATTAATTATCGTTCTCAAAAATATTTTAAGTCTAAGAGGACCATTAAAACCCATGAATATATCTATGGAGAAATCTATTTTTATTATAAAGGATGTGGGGATATATATGATCATATAGTTGAAATTATATAATACTATATAATTTATTGTATCATTTAAAGGGATCCAAATTAATCCCTCCACTGAATGAAGTGAATGGATACAATATTTCATGATGAAGTTAGTAGAGGAAAGATATTAGGACTTGAGAATGATGAGTAAATGGAATATATAGTTAGATAGATTTTACAATACAATAGGGAAAACAATTTCAATATAAATGTTTCTATAAATTTTTTTAACAATGTATATATTTTTATGTTGGTTATATGGTATACATTCAAATATTATCTTGGGGGATGGTTTTCTGATTTTCAATATAGGGAATCATATTTCCATTATGTATTAGTAACCATATGAATCTTGATTACATTGGGATATTTCTTATCATTTGGAACATACTATGTATATCTCCCATATCCATGATGTGTTTCATTTAGATATTTTTAATGTGTACATACCTAATACATTATAATTATAGAACGTAGATCTCATACCAATTAGAGAGTGATCTTTATTTTAATGAGGAAATTGTAAGGATATTTTATCATAATGATAATGTATTATTATGAAAGACCACTGAACTAGATTATGTTTAATATTTTAATCATAAATTCAATAAAGAAATATGGTAGCCCAATAACGTAATGAAGATTTGGTGTTCTCCCGTTTTTTGTATTTTAGTTTCAAAACATTTAGAATTAAATTTTAATAAGGGTGTATAAAATGACATTGAATGTAATTAAATTATATTTCCCTTGAATAAATTATTATTTGGTATATCCTTTTAAGAATAAAAATGTAAATATATGTTAATAATAATTTTACATTATATAATGAGTCCCATATTATGTTTTAAATAAATTTAATTTTATAAATCAAATTAATTCAGTTAAAAAGTACTATTGATACAAAAGAACAGTTTCAAAGTATTTTTTTATCAATGTATATATCATATAAAATTTATTTATATATTAATTTAATATATTAAACATATAAAAATTCCTTTTTTACACATGCGTGACATCAATTTATTATTTAACAATTTTATATATATAAATAAAATAATGTGTGGTTAAAATGTTATTTTTATTCAAATAAACCATCTACATGTAATGAATTTTTCAATTAATAAATTAAATGAATAATTGATTAATGATTATTTTTTATCGAAAATATAGAGATTATATATTTAATAAAAATATATTACAACCAATTTTGTGGTTGTTACCATTATGGGTATACGAATAAATTTAGTGTAATACATTTTAATGGGAATTCCTAAAAAATGTTTTTTCCATTCATAATTAAAATAAAATAGATTCCACCAACAGAAATTGAATGTGGATGAAATTTCTTATTTTTGGACTATAATGTTAAAATTAGTTCATGTGGTTAGTTTCTTTTTCTATCATAATTGTTAGTTAACATGGTAGCACATTATAATAAAATAGAAGGTTAAAATAAATAATCAGGGTAGTTGGGGAGATAAATAAAAAAAATTAACTAAAAAATGTTAAATATTGTTGGTTAAATACTTAATATTATGTTATCATCAACTTTCGGTTTCTATAATTCCAAATACACATGAATATAAAATTTTCATATTGTAATTTTTTGAGAATGTTCAATATTTCCACACCCATTCCTTATAAAATTAGACCATCAAGACCTCACATATTAATATATAATGAGTAAATTATTTAATCCAATAAATATATAAATATCTTAATAAATTACTGAATAATGGAAATGTCATTCTTTTCATCATCATTTCCCAGAAAATTATGGAATATGGCTTAAACTAAACAAGGTTTCTCAAAGAGGAGGTAATTATATTTATTGATCTATTTAGAATTACCGTTTTCCTCAACCTCATAACAATATTAAATAATTAATCTAAAAAATTACGAGATCTATGCAACTAATATTATGACATTATTTATTTTAATGTTTCAACAATGTTAAAACTTATCAATTTCTTAAGGGAAATAAAATATTCATTTGTGTGTATGTGTGGACTACAACATCCAAGAGATTATTTGATTTATTTTTCAATCTCTCCAAATACGGATGATCACATAGAAAAATCTAATGAATATATATGTTATTGATATAAATGTTACAATTCTCAAAATATTGATTATTATATTCATTTCATTCATTCTATTCAATTGAAAATTAAATCATTACTTGTGCGTATGTAAGAAGTAACATATCTCGATTTGATACAATTTATAATTCAACTCCACCATATATGACTAGTTAAAAAAATTAATATAATAGATAAATATTATTATTAGACATTTATTATAATTTTATGATGTCAGAATCCGGACCATGTGGCATGGTATAGAACTGTAGTGTCCCCAGTATGAGGTATGTTTCCTTTTATTATTCCTTTTTGTGTGCTTAAAGTTCATGGGATAGGTTGGGAAGAGGATGGGAGAGTTTGGAACGATTTTGGATGAGTTCAGAGGCTTTTCTGTGGGTGCTCGGTTTGTGCACAGTTAGTATAAACCGTGTGGATTCTCCAAGAAACCATGCAAGGGAGAGAGTGGGCATTTCACAGCCTGCACACGGTTTTCCAAACCGTGCGAGAAAACTATGCAGACCCTAGCTCTTGAGGAAGTAGTGTGTGCACGGTTTGCGCTTGGTTTTCAAAAACCATGTGGGCTAACAACGCGGCCACATAAAAATTTGGTTAGAAGTTCCGGGCTCCTTCGGGTGTAACCTATTTCACCCAAAACATCCTCTCACTTGTGGCTCACGCGGGATCTTCGGTTCTCAGGTGGTGGAGGTTCTTTCCCACTCATTTTAGAAGTATTTTTAAGAGGGTTGTTGGTGTTTTGATGGTGATTGCTTCCGGGTATGCCTTTTCTCTTGGGTTCTTTGTGTTTTACTCCTGATCTACTCTTCCCTCTTTCTTGGTTTTCTAGATTTACACTAGTTGTGTGTATATCTAGGGTTTTTTTTCCTTGTTTGATGATTTTATGGCTTGTGATGGTTAGAAAATGGGATCTAAAGAGGTTTCGGTGTTGCGTTCTCCGGTTTTGAGGTGCAGATTCATGTGGGTCGACATCTTGGGAACCCTAACAGTAGGTGGCTTCCCTCTCGAATCCACATGGTGAGAACTTAGTTTGGTTACAATTAATTTGTGTTTCTTAAAATTAATTGTGTTGTTGTTCTGTGAAATTGGATAGAAATGCCTTGGGTGATGTTTTGGAGGGTTTTGGGGGAAAATAGTGTTATTTGGTGAAATTATATTTTTGTGGATTTTAAAATATTGATTTTAAATGGGATGCTATGGTTGACTTGTGAAAATTATTGATGGAAATAGTTTTCAATAAAACGGTTGTTTTATTAGAATATTGTTTGGCATGGGAAATGGTTTTCAATAAATGGGTTTTTTATTATTGTGGATTAATATGCAATGAAATTGGTTGATTTCATGTGGTTGTGACCTTAGGTGGGGTTATATGCATGGAATTTTCTTGTTTTGAATGTTGTGTGCAAGTGGTGATAAGTACAACTATAAATAGGGGATAGATAGTGGACAAGAAGTACCACCATCAATGGTAAGTGGATGAGAAGTGACACTAAAAAAAGGGGATGGATAGTGGACACGAAGTGCCACCATCAATAACGAGTGGACGAGAAGTGCCACTATAAAAATGGTTTCGAAAGTGGAAGAGAAGTGACACCATTAATAACAAGTGGACAAGAAGTGCCAATATTGTCTGTTGTGTGCATGGTTTGGACAGGATGTTCCACCATGAGGTGTTGTGTGCTTGGCGGGTGATGTTTGTAGATGGGGCTAGTGAGTGAAATATAAAAAAGGTAATCGGTTTGTGGTATGGTTTATTTGGCTTCCTTGTGTGGAATGTGTGGCTTACGTCATCATTTCTTGGATTTCCTTGGGTTACTTGGTTTGGGTGAAACTAGTACATCGCCCGTGCGTACGCACAGATCTATAAATAAATGCTTACATTGAGTATGAGAAAACTATTATTAAAAGTTAATAATGAACATTAATATTGTATATATTTAAATCACAAATAAGTGGAACATGATATTAGAATACTGGTGGGGTGGAGAAATTTTTGAGAGATCATAGAAATGAAAATATTTTTTAGAATTAATCAGGAATAAATATTTTTCTATTATGTGTTAAAGATGGAGATATCAATGATATCAATGAAAAAATTAATTCAAATGGATAATTCAAATTTTGAAAATAAAAAAAACAAAGGATTGGATTTGAATAAACATCACAAGAACATAATGAAAAGAAGAATCATTCCACTATTATAATATGTAGGGTCCAAGATGAAGACACTATGAAATTATAGTTTTATTATTCCAAGAAATAATAAATCACAACATGAATGAATAATTATAACTCAAAAAAACATGGATAATGATAGCATTGGATAGTGTCAAAGGAATGGACAGTGGAAAAGATATCCTTTACACACTCAAAAAGTACTTGAAATGTGAGTTATAAGATACTGATAAAGAGTTGAATGTTAGCTAACCCAACAACTGAAAAATGAATAAAAACTCATCATCAAATTTGACTTTAAAAATCACAAGTCGAAGTAGGAGAATCAAAATTAGCAACTTGTGGAGTTGAATCTTCATTTTTAAATTCATATCCATGTTGACCTATTGAAAAAATAAATAACGTAATCAGTAGATGAAATACAATAAGTTTGAAATTTCATGTATAAACAAAATGGTTTTTGCTTCTTACCTCA
The DNA here is from genome assembly GCA_963277665.1 of Viscum album. Lineage (NCBI taxonomy): Eukaryota > Viridiplantae > Streptophyta > Magnoliopsida > Santalales > Viscaceae > Viscum > Viscum album. The sequence continues at coordinate 1,537,331,024 of OY728147.1, read as the reverse complement.
TTGGATAAATCAAACAAACCTTCCTGAATATTCTGAAGAATCTTTGCAGTAGTTCATAAGAAGGCCTACAAGAAAACAATAATCTAGTGTAAAACAGTTTAGTGTATCAACTCAAGGTGATCATACCTACTCAACATTCTTTGTTGTTCTTGCCGAAGCCTCGAAGAACATAATCTCATGTTACTTTGCAAAATGATATCCTTCCTTGCTGACCGCGATGAGCAACATCACATTTATTCCCATTTATAATGATCGCCATGTTGGGATTCACATGTTGATGGGCATCCTCCAGCCATCTTGCAAGGTGATTAAATGTCTCATGCCAGATCAAATAAAAAAATAAAGAAAATGATTTTGTATGGATTCATGATACAAGCTGCAATCAAGAGACAACAAATTAAAACATAAAAATAAAAAACCATCAAAGGTACCCATACCACTGCTTACAAACAACACTAAGATTGAATTTGAGAGTATAAATTGGAGTAAGAATCAATTAATATATTGGATAAGACGAGCCAACAGTTCGTGGTAATACCGCTCAATATTGAACTCTCTTATGCCGACATAGAGATACCCCTATCTGGTTATGTCATAAACCAAATGTTCCCCAGTTTCTCCTCTGTAGTATGATATTGTTATGGATCTAAATGGATCTTGACCTACCTAGAATGAAAATAAAGGATGCTCTGACATAAGTAATAATATTGAACAACTGATGGATATAAAAAAATCACATCATTGACTAAAATAAAATAGAATCCTCAAGAATAACTGATAAGATATATACATTAAAGATATTAACAATAGAGTCAAGATGAAGGATGAGAATTTGATCATGAAAACACCACGTCATAGAAAGGGATGTAATTTAAAAGAAACACTTAAATAGAAATAGAAAAGTGCTACCCTCTTGAGGTGTAATGCAATGGGAAACACTAAAAGAATCAGAATAATAATTACTTACAAGAGTTTTCAATAATATGTGTTAGATAAACTCGACAACCTCACTTTATAATTTAGTGGATATAATTATTTTGAAGATCTCACCCAAATGATGGCTTAAAATAAACTTTTCTCAGTTAACCAATGTCCCATTACAATAAAAAAATTGACACTAACAAATCATTAAAAGAAACACGATGAAACACCAATAAGATGATATGAACATCTGTACGCATATTCACTTTAAAGATTAGAAAAACAAATAGAAGAAACCTTTAGAATCACCTGAAATAACCCTTGGCATATACCTAAGAACCGATTCTGATATGAACATCCGGGAGTGCATGCTTCTAACACAGTAATATTTCAGCCAAAAAGGGAAACCACTATGAATTTCAAAGATTTAAATAGAGCTAATGTTCTTGAATTCAAACACGGTAATATGTTTTACATACAAAATAATTTAAAAATTACCCCAAATTCCACTCGGCGTAGAAAGAAGTCTTGATTCTGAGATGAAGGTCTAGGTCGGCTTGCTTCAACAGGTTGTCGAATGTGACTAAATCATATCTCCCATGGAGATAGTACTACATGAAAAGAAAATAGACAATATTTAAAATAAATATACAATTCAAAAAGTATATGAAACACTACATTCCTAGAACTTCAGTCAATAAATTGAAATACAATATAGAAATGTAATCCCAACAGATATTTTAAATGCATGTAAAAAATACAGAAATCAATACACATATTAAATTTAAATATCTAGAGTTAAAACCTGAATCATGGTTCCAAAAATTTGGTTTTTTCTTTTGTGTTTGTTGTATGCCTAAAAATTTTAAACCATAAAAAGATATAGCATTAAAAAAATTAGAGAAAGGAATGATGTAACCTTGAAACAGCATATGTAAATTCTAAATAATCTATTCAACTCCCAATATTCATATATCTTTCAGATCATATATCAGTCAATTCAAGAATAAAATGTCCACAACCATTTATATAACTTGCAGGTCTCATAGAAATAATTTCATCTCTAATTAGAAGTTCAGTAACTATGTTTTTCAATAACATGATTATAACCCAATGTGAACATGAGAAGATTGATGAAATCCATGCTATTAAATGCATTTTAGAATACAATCAACATTAATTGAAATGAAATTATCATAACAAAATGGGTTAAATGTTTCTCTAACGTAGCTCAGTTGGGATTTGTCTTATTTTCCCAGATTCCATAGAGATAGTTTTATCACCACAATTTCAAAAAATTGTGATGAATTATGTCATTATATCACATTCCATCCATGGAATTAGTTCAAAAACTAAAATATAAAAAATAGGAAGTGTATGTTCTGTTATGGCAACGTACATCTGTTAAAACCATAATATTTAGAAACATGTACTTGTAATTTAAATTATAACCTGCATATTTCCAAGCCTGAAGGGACAGTTTGTAATACATATAATAGACTACATCCACTGAAATATGGAAATTTTTTAATGTTAATGGAATTAAATTAGTACTCATTAAAGATAACCTAAGTAATAGACATATTCAAGGTTGAACTATAAAATCGTATGCCAATGACACATAAGATGTATACATAGAATCAAATTTTCGCAGAAATCATGGGTGAATTTTATAACAGCAGAAAGGTAGAAATTCTGGTAGAAGAATGTAAAAGTTAAAATTATAGAAGTACCTAGCTCAAAATTCCATTTCTGATTGCGTTGTATCTGAAATGATCCAACAGTTCTCCATGTGTGAAATTATCCAGCAGTTCTACATGTCGATTGACTACAGAGTAGGTTCTTAGAACAGTTCAATATAACTCCTGAAAAGTAATCTTAATATTTCTAAACTATGATTTGATTTATCAACAAAAGGATAAAATTCTGGAAGTGTAGTGTATTTCTAAGAATAGTTTGCTTTTTTAATTGTCGACTTGCAGAAAAATTTATTAGAGATGAAATTATGGAGGTAATGAAATGACATATGGTAACAAATATAATGTAATGAGGAAAATGAACATAAACTATTCTTATTCTTGTCAGTTGACAACAACTTAATAGATGAAAACAATTTAATTAAGTTGAAAGAATACTCATCAACCGAAATCGTTGGATAGAGAAAACATATGTATACAGATTTGAGTCTATTAATAATATAGGGATTTAACTGTTGGAAACATACCGTCGGAATAAGATGAGTCATCGACCAGCTTCAAGGGTGAGTGAACCGAGAAGGGGGGAACATGTCACATGTCACTGTAATGCAATAAGAAGTGTGTATGGACACAAATTTATTAAAGATGAAATTATGGAGATGATTAAATTAGACATGGTAACAAAAAAAATGGAATGGGAAAATTGAAAATTAACTATCCTTATTCTTCACTTGACATCAACGTAATAGATGAAAACAATTAAATGAAGTTCAAAGAATAATTAACATCCAAAAGCGTTAGAAAAGGAAAACATATGTATACAGGTTTGAATCTATATTAACAGGGCTTTTAGAGTTGGAAGCATACCGTAGTTTAAGACGAGTCATCGAGCAGCTTCAAGGTTAAGTGAACCGAGAAGGGGGGAACATATCAGATGTCACTATAATGCAATAAGAAGTGTTTAGGGACACATGTCTAGTATTAAGAAGAAAATATTAATACCAAAATGGGTTTCACTAGAACATATTTCTTACAATGGAATGCAGGTGACGGAGCAGCAATGATATTATAGAGGTAAAGAAATCAAATAATATTTCCAGATTAGAAATATATGAAAAAAATACAAACAAACATGAATCTTCCTACACCTAAAAATCCATTTCATGGATTAAAATAATGTAATGAAATTTGTATAATAATTGTGATCTTTAAATGTCTCACATAATCAGAATGGTTTGAAATGAAGGAAGTAATTTTTGGAGGTTGCTTTCTTACCGGGATTCATCCATAAGAGAAATTATTCCACCAGGTTTCTAAAAAACAAAGGATATGTCCGAAAGAATCAATGGAAAGATAAAGAACTAAAGAGTAATGGAGAGGCAGTAATAGTGAACACAAACTAAATACATTTTCTAGTGGAATGAGTTAAACTTACAAAACCACTGATACAATTGTTGATTCATTCATGATATCTACATCATTCATAGAAGTCATGTTGCTTGATTAACCTGCTAGTTCTATAATTGAAATAACTTATGTAAACAGTTATATTGTTGTTCAAAGATGAGAAACAATAGTGCCAAAGTTAGTAGCATATATATGGTAATCTTAAACGACATTCATACTGATTGAGAATACTTTATTTTGAAAATAGACCAGCAATGTCAAGGTGTGCAAGAAAAAATTTCTTCATGTGAACCTTATAAATTAACCATTGATTGAGTTCCAAATTGCTACATTACCATGATAACATACCCTTATTTGATACCCCTGACTATAGGATCAGACCTAGAATGGGTTAGTAGAAAAATTTTGCGAAGATTTCATGAAACTTTAATAAGGTTAGCCAGATAATACTGCTTCAAAAAACCAATGGAAAGAATCATGCACACCAAAATGGTCAAATGAAACAGTCCATGACATTCTAAATGAATAAGAAATTATGCACACCAAATCCATCTATATCGGGATTTGATGTTTATTTGGCTCTCCCAAAAACATTATCACATTTAAAACTAATTACATGACTATGGTTTTTTATTTTTTCACCAAAAATTCATGTTATCATGTCTGCCTGTTCAGAATACTCATTTATATAGTGGTGAAAATTTTCAAGCTCCTCCGATGAAGGATTTACACCTAATAGTTTATTTTCTCAATGGATACTTTCTTGTATAGAAAACTGTATTTGAGAATCAACCCATCAAAAAACATAAAAAAATATCGTAGTTTCACAACAAATACTTGGTTGAATAACATATGGAATTCCCAAAAAAAATATGTTTCAATATAAAAAACAACATCAAAGTTTTTTATTGAGTAATAACAAAATTAAACATTAAAATTAATCTCACCCTAGATAACTTAAACTAATTAATGTAGGAACTGGTTGCATGCTCTTTAGAGGAACTCCCCCACTCTGTAATTGATTTCCAGGGATACTATAAGAACCAAATTATATAATTAAAAAAAATTTAAAGATGCATGTAGTAAAGACAAATATGACAAAAAAATATTTCATTATCAAGATCGAATAAAAAATTTCCAAAAACCTCCAATTCCATAGGTACTCAAATCACATACAACTCTCTAATAGACAGACAAAGATGGCAGAAATAGAATGCTGTATCATAATTCACCTTCATGGTTTTGATCATGATTGACAATGGAGATCTTTATATTAATTGAGTATGGATGATTTAATCATGAGTATGAAACATTTAAAAAATGTTACAAAATGTTTGTACCCCAAAAGTTACATAGAATTATTAATTTAATAGAAAAATCCAACCCAATAAGCTGTTTTAAAGTATTTTTATATATTAAAAGAACATCTAGACCATGCATATAAAAATACTAAAAATACATTAATGTAGCACTAATTAAGATAACCAAGAGCAAACCAATTATATCAACCCCTGCCCTTGCTCATACTAAACACATCCACATCTCATATTTCATTCCATGAAAATTGGTCTATGTAACATAATCTGAAACACTCAAAACAATATAAAAAGCATTGCCATTGAAAAAAAGGAATAATGATGTATTATCAACGTGTCAATAAATGCAAGGAGGTTTATTCTAAGTAACAGTCTTATGGTTTCTCTATTTCATGACAGCAAACAGAAACAAAAATCTAATCATACATGAGATGAAAAAGTTTCCATCAACACAGAGTTGCATAGGCAAAGAAACACCAAAAGGAAAAATGAAATCAAGGCTGTATAAAAAGGCATCACCAAAAATGCTGTTTTTTGCGTGTAAACCTCGATTTTCAATCACGAATGTCATCCTTCAAGGAATTTATAAAACAAAATTAACTCTTGGAATATTTATAATCAAATGAGTAGTATGCATTGTGAAAAGAAAACAGAAATCTATTGTTGTTGTTTGATGGAATTTCAAACTTGAGTAACATGATTTTTTGATTTCTAGATTTCAAAAAATCCCTATATTTCTCTATGGAGGTGATTTTTTTCATAATGTAGTTCAATCAAACCGAAGCATATAAATTATAAATAGGAATAATCACCTTATAATGCTAATTCAAATTGGTGACACATATCTTCAGGAATACAATGATCCATGAAAGCCCATACCTACAACCCAGCTATAAAATGTTTCATTCAGTCATGACACCAAACACAATCAAATATCTAATTAGACGTGATCTGAAAAACATACAATCAACACAGAGTTACATTGGAAAATAAACAGGAAAAGGAAAAAAGAAATCAAGGATGCATAAAAAAGCATTACCCTCAATGCTGTTTTTTTCCTCAGAAGCTCGATTTTCCATCACGAATGTCATCCTTCAAGGAATTGATAAAACAAAATGAATTCTCACAATATTTATAATCACATGAAAATTCAGTGGATTTTTGGCTTCAATGATAAACAAAAGAAATTCGTTTAAAGGGGATAATGATGCATTTGTCATGTAAGTAATATTTGATGGTCTCGTGTTAGTGGAATGGGTATTAATATACATTTAATATATTGATTGAACCAAATTTGGAAGGTCACATCTACAGATGAGAGAAACACAAAATGATAATATGGTGAACAGTAATTACGTTTGCTAAAATTGAAAACATGATTGATATAAATATACTTAACCATCATACATTGAACACATTCAGACCTGTCCTTGATTACCTAAAATCCTGCAAATTTAGAAGGGGAAACCAAATGCATTTAAAAATATTACAAGGATTCAAAGGTAATGGAATTGTAATGGTAAATTGGAACAAAATAGTACAATAAAATGACTTTTTTAGTGGCTACTACAGCTATAAGGAACTAAAATACTGACCCTTAGGAATTTTTGCGGTGCGTAGATTATCCTCCCCTGTAAATGGAGGGTTACCATAGATATAGGCGAAAAATATCAAGAACAGAAGGTATTTTGAAGGGAGACGATAGTAACAACATACCGTGTGAGATGAAAGTGGATATAAAGAGCGGAAGGGGTGGGGATTGGATATATAAAGAGTGGTGATAGACATAGAAGGAGCACCTGGTCGATGCTAATAAAAAATTCAGATGCACGAAAGTGAAGCAAATGAAGACAGGGTATGTGGAGAAGCTGGAAGCGTAGCAGAAATAGGAGGATGCTAAGATGAATGTGAAATAGGAAATGCATGTGGAGATATTTGAGGAGGTTGGCGTTACCTTAGGAGAAGTCGGAGGAAGCGAAACCCTAACAGGTAGGGAAGAATGAGGAAGCGTGGGGGTAATGGAATCGGTTTGGAATATCGTCGCGATATGGGAGGGAGGATAGATATAAGTTAGGCGACATGGATGCAAATGAAGTGATTTCTGATGAAAAAACACTAGGTTCTTTGAAGGTATTTCCCGAGAAGGTTCGTGGTTGCATGAGAGTTGGCGAGTTTGCATGAGCGGGGGCGGAGTCGCAAGTGTCGGTAACCCTAGATGGCGTCGAGGATGGTGTTTAAGGAAAACTGGTGCCGATGAAGGGAATGGAGCACTGGTGGTGATATTCGACGACGAAGGAGTCGCGCCTGGTTCGAGGATGGAGACGGAATACGGTAGGAGAGGGAGGGAATCGATGACTGCGGAAACCCTAATCGATTCTGGGAGGTGTGTCTACGGGCAGATGAGAAAGAATTAGGAGGTCGGACGCGAGGCTTTGGGGGTATAATGGGGAAGAAGAAATTGTTTTGGGTGACGTGGCTTGCTGCGGTGGTGACAAATAAGGATGGAAGAACCCAGGTATAGTAAATATAGTGGATGTGTCACAATAAAAACCATTGCACGTGTTTATCTATCACCATCATCAAGTAGCAGTCCAGGACATTTAGAATGATCTTTGTGAAAGGTATATTTATCATCGAAGTATACTTTGTACAAAAATTAGATATTTAAGCCTTAAAACATTCTGTTTACACTCCATTCTTAAATGGATGTTTAGAAGGGATTAACATAAGGTCATAACCAACAATGATAAATATACCCTTGCCTTAACCCCATAATGCTCAGAAGGATCCAGTGAATTGTAATTGTTCCATGACACAAAATGATATATAATCGAACCACAAGGGATTCTATGTCAGGGTATAAATTTACTTACAACAGGACATGGGGCATCTTCTTGCTTGCACATCACCCAAGGAACGCCAGTTCCTTGTTGAACATCCATGCTGGGAGCACATGTCATGTAATCATGAACAACTGTTCCAGATATTGGCTCATGATGTCTATACTCGTTCTCAATCCGGATAGACAAGAATCATATTTATCAACATTACAAACATGTCAGAATATCAATCTCGACCATTAAGGTAGAATATGGATCCATTTCTTCTCATGATGCAAACAGGATGGTCCAGAGAAATCCCGACTAATTGTTGTGCTAGATATGCTCCTATACTATTTCAAGTTGAAGGGGGAATTTGAAGTGATGACCCAGTTAATTTTCTACTCACTACTCATTGATGAGTCCATTGACATGATAATTCACTTAAAAGTTCCTACTGACAGACCCACATTATGCTTTAAATGCTGGAGTAGAAATGCATGTTATGGCTTATGGAAGGTCATATGGGCTACTTTTTATAATGACTCGGTGGAAAAATGTTTATGGAGAAGTGTGTGTGTACAGATCATATAAAAAAATTGCATATTGATTCATAAAATTTATACATACAATGCATAGTTTATGAATGATAATTATTTTGAAAAGTTATAAAGTGCATATTATTGAAATCAGTAGTGATAAATAAATATAGGTGTAATAGATGGAATTGTCATTTTCAGTCAGACTGGATGAGTAAATAAAAAATTATATTTTGCAAGAATTCAAATGCAATGCATATGGCATATATGTAGAGACATGAAACATATATTTTGAAACAGAACTAAAAATCCATGATGCTTAATTTAAAAACAAATCATTTATATTTATAAACAGAATTCCTTTCTCTAAAAATAAGAATTCAAATAAAGGTTTCAAGGAAGGAACCCCTAAACATACCATCCAGTCCATGCCTCACTCCAAACTGTTGGCTTGTTGAATAAGAGTTAATGATCCAGTCGTTTCAGCACCTAGAAAATCATCCAAAATGTTTACATATAGATACATTACTGTTTAAAAATAAGAAGACATACTAATGAAGATTACCTTGGCCATATTATGGAGTCAAAGCTCATATACTATAGGTATTCATTCAGTACATAGTAATACTGCATATCAAACTATCCACATCATCCTCTAGTGGGGTTCATATGAAATCTGGAAATAGTTTTCCATAAGAAATATGGAAACACTTATTATGAAGAAATACATAATCAAAACTAATATCCACCCATATTGAAACTCGTGGTTTTTGAAGATTACCTTGGCCATATTAATGTAGTCAAAACTCATAGCTTATCGATATTCATTCAGTACATACTAATGCTGAATATCAAACTATCCATATGAACATAAAATGGTGATCATAAGCAATATAGAAACACCTATGCATAAGAAACATGGAAATGGTTATGCATATGTAATGCATAAAAATAGTATGTGTGGGAAATTCAGAAACAATTGAATAATCAATCCATAATTATCTATCTACAACGAATATGGAAACAATTACAAATAAAAAATCTTAAAACACTATGTTTTTCACAATGTGTAAGAAATTATGTAAAATTCATGGCCATCTAAATACTGGTACACCTAAGTGATATATCCAAGTAATATAATGATATGGTAGGTAGAACTATATAGAGAATTCAGTGGGGACGTAGGAGTATCCACGACAAAATGTGACATCATTAGGGATTTAAACGGAACGAATATATCCTAAAAAATCAGCAATGAAAAAAAAATAAATACTAAAAAGAAGGCATATTCTGTTTTCATGCATGCATCTATATGCGGTAAACATTCATGTACCTTCTATTTGTAACTATCTTTATTATACATAGAAGATATCGTTTGAAAAAAGTTTCCATTTTTCGTTCCATACAACCTAGGCAATGAATGACATCAACATATGAGAGAACAACAGGTGCAATGAATCTCATAAATATCTATGTACAACTAATATGGAAATAGTTACATATAAAAAATACTGAAACACTATGATTTTCACAACGTGTAAGAAATTATGTAATTTTCAGGGCCATCTGAATGCAGGTGCACCTAGGTGATATATCCAAGTAATATAATGATATGGTAGGCAGAATTATATAGAGATGTCAGTGGGGACGTAGTCATTTTAACTAATGAAAATTCCAGAGGCCATGAGTAAAAATTCCCTGATCATTACACTTCAATGATGTAGTCACTATTTTAGTACCTAATGCAAATTCCAGATCAAGAAACTGATGTAGAGTATTTAGTTTTCCAGCTACGGGGGACCACTGACATTGTGAAGAACTCACTACCTCTATGCTAGAACATCTATACATAATCAAAAACTAGGATTGGTCCATGATTTCTCTTATAGAACAACTTCGTTGGTGCAATAGAGGAAAGGAAGTTTGATTGATGTGGTTCTGTATTGAAAGTCTCTTGCAGCACAACAGCAAAATAATATCCCCATGACATCGCTCAAAATGGTGGTATTTAAAAAATAATATACCAAAAATTCCATGGACAATAAAGAGGTAATTCAATTCACATTTCTCAAAAGAATCAAAAAATAAAACAGGATTTGAAACTCAAATAAATCAGTAGTTGCAGATAATGAATGTTTCCAAAATCGAAAGTTAATTTGAATTTCATACAGAAAATCGAAAACATATGAGTACTATTATCAGCAAATACACAATTAGAGGAGAATCAAAGGGAAAACAAGAGCAGGAGCATGATTCCTACGTTTTTCTGCGAGAACCTGTAGTGGGATCACGATGCATGCATGGTTCTGTGGGAAGCATAGGTCGAGCGGAGGAGCTGGAGGAAAAAACTGGTGTTGAAATCAAAGCTATCGACGAAAGTAGTAAGTGGATTGGAAGGATGTCCCAGTTATCTATAAGAATCATACACTGAGGATGGTTTGACGGCGGTTTGCGTGAGGAGAAAAAGTAAGAGAGAAAATAGCCAAAGAAGATTGAGGTGGGATTTCCAGGAGGAGTTGCAGAGAGTGAGAACCTTACCTGACGAAGAGCAGTCTCAGAAATGAGAGAGGAGAAAGAAATACAGAGAACCCTAGGCGGCGCCCGCGTCGAGATTTTGCACGAACCCAAGGATATGAAGAACACAATCCCGATGACGATCGACGTAAGGAAAAAGAAGGACGATAGAGTATAAACCGGTACATGGAGGATGTCGAAGACGGACGTCGAGAAACTTTGGATTGACCGTGAAATACAGGACAATGTAGGTGAGGGTTTCAGTGGAGTGTAGTTCACGATGGGCGATAATGTCAAAGGCGTAAGGCGGTGAAGGCATCGCATGTATGGCGGTCGTCGCATGCGAGCTGCAGGAGGAAGAAGCTCGATGAGCTGAACCCTATGCGCGAATGCGTAACGCGAGGAAGCCGTGGCTGGTTGTCGAGAAATGAAGGGCACCGCGGGTGTTTGTGAGGATGGTAGTGGGTATAATTGTAATTGGCAGTGGAAAATTGGTGACTTGGCGGCTTGTGGTGGTGACACATAGGCATGGGTACACCCAGGTTTAGTAAATATAGTGGATGTATTATTAAGGGTGTGTTTGGCTTATGAAAATGGTTGCACTTGTGAATTATTTTATATAAACTGTTTTATATAAATGTTTTAACGGTTTTATCCTAGTGGTGTATGTAGGGAAGTCATTTGGGGAAAACCTACTGAGTTATAGTACTCACCCACTGCTTTGGCACGTTGGTGTCTTTGCAGATGTTGTGTATTGTGATGTGGGAAAGGGTAAGGCATCTCCCTCCTTTAGTAGTGCATGGTGATGTCTTGGTGGAGCATTGAGCTTAGAGCTTGGTGTTGAGATGTGGTGGCGTCATCGCTCGTAGAGTTGGTTGATTAGTTTCCACTTGTACTCTGATGTGATGTTGAAATTTCTTGTTGATTTGGTTTTGGGTTATATTTTTGTGCAACATGGTTTTATTTTGGGAACTCATGATGGGATGTTTTATTGGAATACATCATATAGTGTTTCTTATTGGATTGTTGGTTGGTTTTGTCTTAAGGGAAAATCGTTCCCCAATTTGTTCTAGAAGACCTCGACATGTAATGCCTGCCTTTTGCGCCTTGGGAACGATTCATAAGGCCATGTAGCCCTCACCACCTCCCCAAGCCAATGAGGTAGGGGAAGGGTGTTACAAGTGATATCAGTTTGTTCGGTCCTTTGGAGCTGATTCTTGGATTTGGTGTTTACATTCGTTGTGGTGCATTCCTTGAGTCGGGATTGTAGCAAGGTGTATGAATGTTGGAACATGGAATGTATTTCATAAAAGGATGTAGCTAACCATTTTATCTTGAAATTCAAGTTACCAAGGAGTTGGGTATATAAGTGTTTTGGAGACACTTATAGGCATTGGATATCTCATTGTCATGGGTGTGGCCAATGAGATAACCATTACATTCATTGTAGAAATTACATCCCTACACATGCCACTATGATAAAACCATTTGAAAATTTATATAAAACAGTTTATATAAAATAAATAACAAGTGAAACAATTTTCATAAACCAAACACACCATTACTAATCCATTTCAACCAAACCAATTAACCTAGGAAAAGCCAAAAAATCATGTCGTCAGCCACACATGCCACACAAGGAATACTAATCAACCATACCACAAACTGCTTACCTTTTTCATATTTCACTCATAATCCCCATCTACAAACATCACCAGCCAATCACACAACACATCATGGTGGCACTTCCTATCCATCCCATGCACAAACCAAACCATGGTGGCTCTTCCCATCCACTTTTTATTGATGGTGGAATTTCTTGTCCACTATCCATTGATGGCGGAACATCGCTTCCACTATCCATCCCATTTTAATAGTGGTATTTCTCTCCACTTCCACACAACATTCAAAAAAAGCCAATGCCAAGCATATAACCCCCCAAGGTCTCATCAACATGTAATCAACCAATTCCATTTCATATTAATCTACTTCAATAAATCGCCCATTTATTGAAAACCATTTCCCATTCCAAACATCATTCCAATAAAACAACCATTTTATTTAAAACCATTTCTATCAATAATTTTCACAAATCAACCATAGAATCCCCTTTTAAAATATCTATTTAAAATCCACAATAATAGCATTTCCCCATAAAACCCACTTTTTCCCCAAAAATCCCCAAAAATCCCCAAAACATCACCTAAGAGATTTCTAGAAAATTTGGCACATCAACAAAAAAATAAATTTTACGAAACATAAATTAATTGTAACCAAACCAAGTTTTAACCAAGTGGAGTTGTGAGAGAAGTCACATACCTTTAGGGTTCCCGAGATGTCGGCCCATAAGAAACTGCACCTCAAAACTGGCGAACACCCCACCAAAACCTCTCTATATCCCCTTACCCAACCATCAGAAGCCTTAAAATCAAAATCAAATGAAAACAAAACCCTTGATCTACACAGAAAAAGAGTATATCTAGAATACCAAGAAAGAGGGAAGAGCAGATCTAGAGGAAAACACAAGTAACACATGATTGAAGACTTACCCGGAAGCAATCACCTTCAAAACACAAAGAACACTCTTCAAAATATTTGAAAAATGAGTGGGAAAGCTCCTACACCCCTTGAGAACCAAAAAAACCCGAGTGAGCCACGAGTGGGTGGATGTTTGGGGTGAAATAGGTTGTTCCTGAGGGAGCCCGGAACTCATAACCCTATTTTTAAGTGGTTGCACGGTTAGCCCGCACGTTTTGGCAAACCGTGTGGTGTATTGCGATGCATCAGGATCAGGGTTGTAGTGCATTCTCACGAAAGGGAATCATGTGGGTTCAAATGGCTCACAGCAGTTAAGGGTGCATGAGAAGGACTACCCATCTCTGGATTTGGAGTTGGCAGTAGTAGTTCATGCTTTGAAAGTGTGTTGTCATTATCTTATCGGTGAGAAATTCACGGTATATACAGATCATATGTTCTTGAAAGAAATTATTTCAAAAAGTTATTTAAACATGAGATAAAAGAAATGGATGAAACATCTCCAGATGTTTGATTTTGACATAATATACACACCAAGTAAGGTAAAATTGGTGGTGGATGAGTTAAGTAGAAAATCATATGCTCAGATGGTGAAATAGGAATCAGACCAGTGGCAGTTGATATCTGATATAGCTAATATGCAGTTGGAATGTGAGGAAAAGGGAGAAAGAGCTGTCTTCCTTCAAGTTTTTTGATTCCTGACATGGTTGACCTGGTTAGAAAGGAACATATATCTGATTCAGAATCTGTGACCATGGGGTCTAGAATCAATGTTTGGGAGACCATTAATGGTTGGACATTGAATGGAGATTCAGTTTGGTGTTTTCGAAATAATATGGTTGTACCAGTTTCTTTTCATGAGGATATTCTCATGGCGTATCATCATTCCGAGTGGATTTTTCATCCTAGAATTCAGAAAATGTATAAAACATTGAAAGTGCAGTTCTGGTTGGCTGGTATGAAAAGAATAGTGGGTGAGATTGTTTCGATATGCATGACTTGTTAGCAGGTCAAGGAAGAACATCAGAGGCCAGTAGGAATGGTTTAGTCTTGACCAATCCCTGTTTGGAAGTTAGAGAAAATAGTAATGGATTTTGTTAAATGTATCCCAAGAACGGTAAAAAAGAACGATGCCAATTGGGTGATAGTGGATCAGCTAATGTAGTAAACTTATTTAAACCCGATTCGTGAATCTCATACGGTGGATGATCAGTCTAAAATCTATATCTGAGAGGTGGTAAAGAGGCATGGTGTTCTAGTTTTGGTTGTATTAGATAGAGATCTGAGATTTACATCTCGTTTCTGGAAGTCCTTACAGCAAGCCCTTGGAACTAGGTTGACTATGAGAACGACGTGTCACCCTTAGACGGATGGTCAATCCGATAGGAGGATAAAAACTCTGGAGAAATTGTTTTGGGCTTTTATTATGGATTTTTGTGGCCCGTGAAAGGAGTACTTGTCATTTTTTGAGTTCTCGTACAATAATAGTTTTCAGGCATCCATAAAGATGGCTTCATTTGAATCGATCTATGGGCGAAATGTCTTTCTTCACTATGTTGGGTGGAAACGGGTGAGTCCTCGATGGTTGGAGCGATCCTTGTCCCGGAGACTACGAAGAAGATCAAGTTGATCAGGAAGATAATGGAGATGGATTAGAGTCATTGGAAATCATATGCGGATCATCGTCGACGGCCGTTGTCGTTCGAGGTGAGTGATCATGTTTTCTTGAGGATCTCTCATAGGTTGGGACATCGTCGGTTTAGAATACAGGGAATGTTATCTACAAGGTATATTGGATCTTTTGAGATTATTTAGCGGGTTGATGAGTTGGATTATTGATTAGATTTTCCACCTAGGTTCAGTGCGGTGCACAATGTGTTTCATGTGTTGTAGTTGAAAATTATTATCCGAATCATGACCATGTGATTTGATGAGATCATGTTGAGATAGAACCGGGTGCTTCCTTGGTGCATGTGACAGTGTGGGTTGTGGATAGGCAATTATATCCCTTGAATGGTAAAAGTGTCGTTTTGGTTTGTGTTCTGTGGAAACATGGTCAGATTCCATAGGAGACTTGGGACCATGAGAAAGAGATGGTTAAGCGGTGGCCCTATCTCATTCGTTAAATGGTGGGTTCACTTCATTCCTAGGACGGACGGTCCAATGGTGGGGAGAATTTAGTACCCCTAGTTTGAGGTATGTATCTTTTTTTACTGCATTTTTATGTGTTTAATGTGCATGAGATGATTTTGTAAGAGGTTGGGAGAGTTTGGAATTGTTTTGGATGAGTTTGGAGGATTTTTTATGGTTTCACGGTTTGAGCACAGTTAGTGGAAACCTTGCGGATTCTCTAGGAAACCGTGCCATGGAGACAGTGGGCTTCGCACAGCCTGCGCATGGTTTTCCAAACCATGAATGGCAACTGTACGGACCCTAGCTCTCAAGGAAGTAACATGTGCACAGTTAGCACAAGGTTTGACAAACAATGCGAGCTAACCATTTGACCACTTAAAAATAGTGTTATAAGTTACGGGATCCATCGGGCTTCACCTATTTCACCCCAAACATCCTCCCACTCATGGATCATTTAGGTTCTTTGGTTCTCATGGGGTGGAGGAGCTTTCCCAATCATTTTGGAAGCATTTCAAAGAGGGTTCTTGGTGTTCTGAATGTGATTGCTTCTGGGTAAGTCTTCTCTCTTGGGTTTTTTGAGTTTTTCTCTAGATCTAATCTTCCATCTTTCATGGTTTTCTATATATACACTTTTTGTGTGTACATCTAGGGGTTTACTTCCCATTAATGTTGATTTTAAGTCTTGTGATGGTTAGGGAAGGGTATCTAGAGAGGTTTCGGTTGTGCGTTTGCCGGTTTTGAGGAGTATTTTATTGTGGGTCGACTTATCTGGAACCCTAAAGGTCGGTGGATTCTCTCTCAACTACACTTGGTTAGAACTTGTTTTGTTTAAATTAAATTTTTTTACTTAAAATTAATTGTGTTGTTGATGTGTGAAATGGTTAGAAGTCCCTTGGTTGATGTTTTGTGGATTTTTGGGGAAAAAGAGGGTCTTGTGGTGAAATTCTAATGTTGTGGATTTTAAAATAGAGATTCTCAAATTGGATGCTATGGTTGATTTGTGAAAATGAATAATGGAAATTTTTTTCAATAAAAGGGTTGTTTTATTAGAATGTAGTTTGGCATGGGAAATGGTTTTCAGTAAATGGGTGATTTATTTAAGTGGATTAATATGCAATGGAATTGGTTGATTGCATGTGGTTGCGACCTTGGGGGGGGGGGGTTATATGCTTGTTATTTTCTAGTTTTGAATGTTGTGTGGAAGTGGCGAGAATTACCACAAATAAAAAGGGGTGGATAGTGGATGAGAAGTTCCACCTTTAATGGTAAGTGGATGAGAAGTGCCACTATAAAAAGGGGATGCATATTGGACAAGAAGTGCCACCATCAATAACAAGTGGACGTGAAGTGCCACTATAAAAAGGGGAAGGATAGTGGACAAGAAGTTCCACCATCAATAAAAAGTGGACGGGAAGTGCCACCATGGTTTGTTGTGTGCATGGTTTGGATGGGAAGTGCCACCGTAATGTGTTGTGTGCTTGGCTGGTTATGTTTGTAGATGGGGATTCTGAGTGAAATATGAAAAAGGTAATCGGTTTGTGGCATGGTTGATATGGCATCCTTTTGTGGCATGTGTGGCTTACAACATGATTTCTTGGATTTACCTGGGTTACTTGGTTTGGGTGAAATGTCTTAGTAGGGCTGTGTTTTTCTTATGAAAATGGTTTCACTTGTGATTTATTTTATATAAATTGTTTTATATAAATGTGCTTACAGTTTTGTCCTAATAGTGTGTGTAGGGAAGTCATTTGGGGAAAACCAACTGAGGTTTAGTACTCACCGCCTACTTTGGAACGTTGTTGTCTTTGCAGATGTTATGTATCGTGATGTGGGCAAAGGAAAGGCATCTCCCTCATTTATTGGTGCATGGTGATGTCTTGGTGAAGCTTTGAGATTGGAGCTTGCTGTGGAGCTGTGGTGGCATCATGGCTCATAGAGTTGGTTGATTTGTTTCCACCTGTACTCTGATGTAACGTAGAAATGTCCGGTTTATTTGGTTTTGGGTAGTATTATGGAGAAAAATTGATGTCTTTTGGGAACTCATGTTGGAATGATTTATTTACATGCATCAAATAGTGGTTGTTATTGGATTTATGGTTGGTTTTGACTTAAAGGAAATTTTCCACAATTTGTTCTAGAAGCCCTCGGCATTTATTGCCAGTCTTTGGTGCCTTGGGAATTTCACTTAAGGTCAATTAGCCCTCACCGCCTTCTCAAGCCAATGAGGTAGGGGCGGGGTGTTATAAGAACCGTCAAATCAAATTTAGCTTTGAACACAAAAAGGTTAACACCCAAATGTTATTTTTAATGATGAAATATAAATAAATGGGTAATTATAAATTATATATCAATTATATATTTTAAATAACTTACATATGTTTGTTTGTTCAAGATTTTTAATAAAAATTAATAAATTATATATAATATGAATATCACATACATAGAATGTTACGACCATAGATAAGGGTTTCTGGTATCTGTCATTTTTAAAACATATTATTAGTGCATAAAATTTACAATGGGTTAATTATATGATGTTTATATATTAAATCCGATATATTTTATTTTACTCTAGTTATTTAATGGGTTTTGATGTTTTATTTTCAATATCCTATATATGGTTTACAATTAAATTTTTATTGTTCTATTTAAAATAACACATTATCTATTATATATTTAGTAATTATTTTATTGATTTACATGTTCATAAAATTGTTTTTATAATGTATTTACATATTATTTGATGTTTTAAAATTTTCATTTTAATTTAAATAATATATATTTACAAATTATTAAATGAATTAATGTTAATGGTTTTGTTATACAAATCACTTTTCACATTTTACAAACGAATGAAATAGATGATTTATTTTAAGGATTATGACATAAAACAATTTTCCATGATCATGATCCATATTTAATCTAAACAGTACTTTATAATTACAATTGTAATTTTCAAAAAATAATATTATTTTTATATTTTTGGAAATTTTATTTAAAAAGATATCAAAATGAAAAACATATTTTTTTGTCTTCATAGAAATGTAAACAATTTTTTTTAATATTTTTTTTCATCAATGTAAAAATCATTTGTATATTATTCACATAGAATATTCTCTAAAGATCCCAAAATTTTCATTCCCTATAAGGAATATAGTAATGATGTTTTAAGGATTATTTTAGGAAACATTAGTTATTCCAGCATTTTAATTATGAAATGATGAAGTGGTGAATGTTTTTATGATCTTGAGGGACACATATGTTTGTTATTTATTAGGTGAAAAGTGAGACCAATAATAAATATATATTTAATGTATTTTTTAATTTTTTATATCCAATATAATTAGTCTAAATGATAATTGAGAGTGTATACCTTTGATAAACAAATAGTGTTTTTGGAAAGAACCCATTCCAAGAAAGGGAAGTGGTTAGTGAGTGAACCCAATCTATTATGGATCATTTTATAATATGGGATTGTAGAAATCGTTGTAATACATTTCTGATGAATTTTTTATTACTCATATGATTTTTCAACAATTCCAATGAAATTATCTTATTCTTTCAATATTCTCTTATTGACTATGATTTATTAATTATGATTCATCACTCGTATGTATCAGGAACAATAAAATTATAAATATTTCTTCAATGTATCATTTTTAATTATATAAGACTAATTAGGTATAGATTTCTTATGTTATGATCAATCTATCCTACACTTATTTTTATATCATACATTCATATGATCATCAGTCGTTATCTCCCATGATTCCATTAATGAAAATTAGAGTTATTTATTTCTAATGTTTCTATATTACATTATTATAATGAATGTTTAAATGTTGAATATTTTTAAAACATTACAGTAATGAGAGAATATTTGTTGAAAGGGTACAATTATTTAATTGAATATATATATATTATATATGTAAAATATAAACTTTTTCCTTTATGGTTATGTGCTGAATTTTTTCAGTAACATATTATTTATTTATCTAAAATTATAATAATAATTTTTATTATTTTCTCTAGTAACTTTTTATAGGAATCATGGGGCATTATTCTATCCAAACAGAGACCTAACTCAGATCCTCTAGTTCTTGTATTATGCGAGTTAAACTATATTTAACCCAAAATGGTTTTTAGGTAGATTCCATTTAGTTTTTAGTATGGGGATTTCTGCTATTGAGAAGGAAGAAGGTCGAAACCATCCCAATAATCCTTATGGTACCACAATAAATTTGTTTTTTCGATGATGAACCCCAAAATAAGAATATCTAGAAAATATTAATGAGTTTGGTAGTGAACATCAAACCATGTGACCCTTAAAACTGGTTCGATGAGTGGAACCTATCCCAGGGGAATATGGAATTTAAGGAATACATCCCATTATGGGGTTATACTTCCCTAATACTAACATAACAATTCACTAGTTGCTTGAAATAGGAAGGACCGACCACACTCATGGTGTCTTGTAAGTCCACTGGCGATCAAAATAATTTCAAGGAACTTAGTATATCCCCATGTTCGTTATGTATCAGTAATAAAATTGGGAAACCTTATGGATTATAATATTCTATACAATATAAAAACATCATCCTAGTTCAATCAATGAACTATGAAACACATAAAATTATCTTATTTATAAAAAAATAAAAAAAATGATGAAGGTAAAAATTCATATTTGATATCTATAATTAAATTCAATTATTAAAAAAATAATATTCATTAAATAAAATCAAATAATTAATTAATCATAAACCTCAAAACAATGATATTATATGAATTATGTGAAGCTATAAAATTTTCTTTAGTGGGTTATGAGTGTTTCATTTTAATATTAAACATGTTTTAATATATTATATCTTCATAATAATGGACAACACATAGAACAATATAACTGATTCAGTGTGTAATTTAAATAATTAAAAAATCAATAAAAAAATATTAAATATATTATCATTACATGTTTTAATTCAACATTCTTAATATATCAGATCATGATATTCTATGTTTTAATAATAATTTAATTAATCAATATAAATAATCCAATATCGATATTTCGGCTACTAATATAATGGATCTAGATCTTGTGAAAATTCCTTATTGATCTTTCCATCAAATCCTTTGGTATTATATCTCTCAATTATTGAATCAATTGTGTTTCTCTCAGCATTGTTCAAAATAATTCAATTAAATTTATCTTACCCTAATTCATGAAACAATATGGTCTTTTATTTTATTATCATAAAAAATTTAAAATTGAAGAATAGTTCCATGGAACAACTTCCTTTTTAAAATAAACTCCATAAACCCATTAGAAATTTATTTAATAAATAATAAATGATTAGTATAGATTAATAATAATTTGTATTTCTAATATTTAATTCAAAACTATATTTAATTAAAATATATATTTTATAAAAAAATTAAATAATTAAATAATTTACCAATAATTAATAACATATAACTATGTTGTTAAATTGTTCCTATTTTTCCAATAATTAATTTCTGTATATTTAAGAAAAAAAATCCATTCCTTCTTTTGGAAAAAAATTAATACATGAATAAATTATGATCAACGTGACAAAATTTAAAAACACTCCACAATCATTTAAAAATTATATTTTAATGATTGAATTCCTTCAGGAATATTTTTCTTCAAAATTCACATAGTGTGTACCCTAACATGCCCATTCTCAAAAAAATTATTTATAACCAATTGGCTAAGAGAAATAATGAGAATTATATATTTTCCAAAATAATTATTGGAGAGGTTGTTTCATCATTCGTTAATGATCGATATCTCTTTGAATGAGTTTTTGAGATATCCATGCCTTTAATTACCAAAATAATGGCAGTAAATACAGATCCAATAACCCAATGAAATGATTATAAATATAATTATATTCAAATTTCATGAGAAAAATAATATTATTAAAAGTAAATCAATCATAATACCATTCCTGGCATACACAATAGTAGTAAATTCAAAAAAAGTGTATTCATAAATGCTTTCTTCATTTTTGAAATTTCACATTTCATTATATTAAAAAAATGTACCCATATACAGTGTCCTATGAAAAAGATTTAGGATAGGAATGTATAATGAAAATATTGATCCATTAAATCATTCTATAAGTGTTATTCACATTTCCTTCTAACATAGACATCACATTGTGGTAAATTTATAAAAAATATTTGTCATTTCATATAACCTCACCAAAATTTGATAATAATAAATCATATTCTTCATACAATAATAATATTTCCTTTCCATAGTTTACGTCATTAAGAATTATGTAATATCATACATGGGTACTCATCATGGGTAAGAACATCATTTATTTATCAATTTGATAAATATTCAGATGATTTTATAATTTAAGGAAAATAATTATACAAAATATCTAATAAAAATAAATATCATGCATATAAAAATATAAAGGTGAAATTTAACATAATTATATTAGATAATTTTAGTATAAGAGAACTAATTATTACAGTATATAACCATGTATGTTATTACCATGACTATGACATATTTGTTATTTTATTTCTATATTAATGTTTTTTCCTATCATAATTCTATCTGATGGGTATCAAAAATAAAATAATTTTTTATTATAACTCTATTTTAAATATAATCTCAAACCATCATTATTTAATATTTTCATCCATCACTACGTCTAAAATTTATTTCACTTCCTTTTGTGTTATTAATTTATATATAATGTGTATTATTTATAGTTTATACAAAATAAAATAACCTATGCCATAGATGGAATTGAATTTTATAGGATTTAGTGATTATTAAACACCCTTTAAGATGGCTTCCATTAAATATTTCTATTCATCTTGGATTTCCCCAACACAATCCAACACATAATAGACTTCTCATAAATTAAAATAATCTTGAATACTAACATATTGGTCTTAGAATTTATATTAATTTTAATAGATATTATTAATCATCCCAAAAAACACTTTCACCTTCCAAAGATAGATATCACGCAAAATAAAATGGATTAATCTTCAATTGATCTAAGACTATTTCAATATAGTTTAGAATATTTTTTTAAAAATCGATGTCTTTCAATTTAATTTTATGAAAAATACCACACTAAAATAGAAGGACTTCTAAATCATATTCCACTCCTCCCCTCTCTCATCCAAGAACAACTAGGGATCTCATAGGTGTTTTATTTTATTATATACAAAATATTAAATTAAATCATTATCATATCATGTTCATTAGACATAAAATAATTATATACTGAAAAGTATATATATTTTTCATCCCAAAATAATATTTAATTTTCATTATACCCTATTCAGAAATATGGTTCATTAATGTTTCATAATGATTATTCATTGTACTTATATTTTTTAAAATGAAAATAATACCAATGTATTTATAAATTCATTTTTATATATGTTAATAAATTTCTTTATATCGATATAATATTATCAAACAACCTATTATTCCATTATTGACATATAAATTCTTTACTAAATTATTTTTTCATGGGGTTATAGAAAAAAATTAACAATCCTATCATGTTATCTTGTACAATTATTTGTTTTATAATTATTGTTTACTATAGTGTGGTACTATTAATCACCAATGATTATGACACATTTCATCACCTTATATGAAATATATAAAACCATATGAGCATCTCCACTAAACCTCACATATTAAGTTTTTGTATATCCTATTTAGAATTTATAAACTAAGTCTATATGACATCCTTTTTTGATAAATTTTAAAATTTAATAAAAAATAATAATGATAAATATTAAAGGATAAAACGAAAATATTTTTTTATAACTATATTTTTTTTCAGGACCGCCTCTCTCCAAAGTTACCACAATTATAGAAGAATGACAATTACCCAAATGTATCACCTACCTTAGGAACCAGGTTTCATACATTCATGTATTATATATAAATAAATAAAAAATAAGAGGCATTACCCCTAAAAAATAGAACCAGAATACATGAATAGTCAAACACAAGAAATTACATTACATTTTATAAAATTAAATCTAAAAGAATTCATAAAATTCTTGTAAAATTAAATAGTTAAGGATGATAGTATCAAAATTTAATACCTAAAGCTAAAATCTAATGTATCCACACAATAACTTTAGAAACATATATGATTGAAATGTCTATAATTGTTTTGGTAATCCTATATAAATCCTAAAAACCAATTTATATATACTAGGAGAGAACACTTGTATACTATGTTGTAAAGCCCAGAGTCTATCATGAAATTTAACAAATATAAAAAACTGAACCCATGATAATATATTATAACAAACTACATTTAAACATGTCAAATATCCAACCAAAACCCCCGAAAATAATGCTAAAAAATAACATAAACAATATATAATATTAAAATATAATTATTATAAATAACGGCTACCCACAAAACGTTCCCATTAATTATCATCACTCATACCCATATAACGGAATCCTATCACTCACCCATATTATATATCATTTCTCCATCACATCATATCGAATCAAATACCTATTCAATTCACATTAGATATAATACCACATTATATCCCTAACACTATCATTATTATATTCTATAAATGAAGGAAATTAACCTTATTATGTCCTCTAACCATGAAAATCCCCCACCGTAATCAATCTCATCATATCATTCAAAAAAACATTGGTAATTACATCACACCTTTTCCAATGTCACTTAGGTCACCCCATCACATCACATATCAAATGTTCCATTTGACATGTTTTTATCATAACATGTTCAAGTCATAATCACTTAAAATATTGAGTGTGGAGGAGTGGGAGGTTATATATCCATCTAATGAACATGAATATCGAAAAAACCACATAAAATATTATTTTTCATCACAAGGTTATCGAAATTGGTGGGAAGTATATTGAAAATTTCATGTTAATAAAATAAAAATTTATGTTTAATATCATTGACCATAGGCCCAACAAATATTTTCGACGTAATAACCAAATCTATAGGTGTAACACCTTTACTGAACCTCATAACATCTAATACTCTCAATTCCAACATTAAATTCATAACATCACTGTATAAATCAAAAAACATATTTCATCGTCTATCTCAATTAAATCAATTTATTTTAAATTTCACATTACCAATCAGTTTCTATATAAATATTTTATTTCTTCCAAATTTTGTTTCACATTAATTGATGTTTCATTTTGAAAAATTTTAATTACACATCCCCGTTGAATTTAAGTTTTCATGATTATTTTAAACCCAAATTCCAAACCATTCCATAAAATTAAGTTTCCAATTTAATCCGTTATTTATTTCCATTGATATTTGGGATACTAGTATATTATAGAAAATCATAGTGATAGACATCATATCCTCTTCATACCAACAATACTACACATCAAACATCATTGCCTTTTCCACCTCTTTTTCACTACTAACACATCACCACAACCTTATTTCACAACCCCAAATAATTTATATATAGAGAAAAACACATTCACAAATAAAAAAAATTCAATAGAATGCAACATATCATTAATTATATATTTATATAGGTGTTTTCCTCAATTACAATTCAAAAATAAGGTTAATCTCAAACAATATGAAATTTCCTTATGTAAATCATTATACTAACCTGGTGATGTTATTAGATAATTCAATTTATGGGGATATTAAATATTCATAAAAATAGTTGATTCTAAACATTACATATATACCACAACCATTGACCCCCAACAAACATGATTATTTGTAGTGATCATATCCCCTATAGCACTGGGTTGGTATCTACATTATTACATTAGAATTAGATATAATTAACTTTGTACTTATTGGATGCATATTTTTTCATATTTTCAAACTACATACATACTTGAAATTTACAATAGAATTAAAAAATTAAAAATAAGAATTATAATTGAGAATTAAATTTTTTCACCTAGTGTATCTCAAGATATCAATAATAAATCATTTAGTCATATAATGGGTAAAATAAATCATAATAAAGGGGAGAACATATATTACAATTACGTTTTTTCATATAATGAACGAATATATATTTCATAACAAATATGGAAAGGTAAATAACTGAATCAAATGTCAATTAATCTATAACATCAGAAAATAAATATATAAATAAATGATGATTATATAATTATATATAAATAATAACTTGTGAAAAATCTTAACCATGGAAATTAAAACTAATCTAGTAAACATATGTAATATCAATAACTAAATTCAAAATGATTGAGTGACTAATGATGGACATATAAAACATTCCATGAAATCTTTTTTCCAGTAGTCATAATACCCTCAATTCTTTGTTCAAAGACATATATATCATTTTGTAAGGCCTCATCCAAAACCAAATATTTATTTTCTAATGAGACCTATTAATGAATCAAGGGGCTATAGTAGGCCCCTACCATAAAATACATAGACTAATATACCTATAAAATTAATGGTGTTAAATATAATACAAAAACAGTTGTATTTAAACTGGCATACGAAATGTAAATACTTAACAAAAATAATAAAAAACCCAAACAATGTAATGTAATAATAATGATATCTAATTGTTACAAACCCAGCAAAAATAATAACTAACCATCAAAATAATGAATAAATATTTTATGAATACATCATACCCCATGTATATAAAATATAAAATAAAGGGATGAATTATTTTATGAATATGAATTCCATAAAATATCTATCAATCATTATTAATGAAAATAACCACACCAATATGAAAATAACCTATTAAGGATCTATGTTCAAAAATAATTTACATAATATTTTCCATTGAAAATCACCTTAAATAATTTAAATTATTTTTATGTACAAATAGATTTCATGATGGTGGAAAATTCTTTTCTTTCCGTACATGTTTAAACATTCATTCATTCCACATTTTAAGGAATATACATATTGTAATTATTTTGAAAATGAAAATAAGATTGTTATAGATTTGTATTTGGAGAAGTGATTAATGGGTAAATATGACCTCAGTAAATAAATTTTTGTATTACAAAAATTTTTTCTGAACATTTTCATTAATCATGGTTTTGGAAGGGAAATGATTTTTCACTAAAGAGATAAATTATGTTATATTTTCATAAAAAGGTATCTTAATAATTTCATGTACCAAATTGATGAAAAATGATAATATTAGTTTAAAAAGTTTCTAAATAGAATGATATAATGATAAAAAATATTTTATGATAGAAATATCAAATAGTTCCTCTAAATAAAGAAAAAAAATCAGTCACAATTAATGGTAATATTTTAAAATAAACCCTTAATACAATTGTTAATTTTGTTTCATAATCCCCATAATGAAAAAATATTTATTGAAATATTATATACCATGAAGATAAATTAACTCATATAATGAAATAAAAAATAGAGTTCTATAAACAACATAAAATAAATAAGGGGTTATTATAGTTTATGTCTCCCAACAGTAAAAGTGAGATGAGGAACAGTATAATTTTGTACAAATCTTCACATATGTTCATTACAGTCCTAAATAATTAACTAATTTTTATTTTAACAGTTTTTAATATATTTTTTCATTATTATTAATCATTTATTTATAATATTGGAATTTTATATTTGACCACTTAATCATTTGTTATTACATCTAATGTCCTTATGATATTTGATATATCTTTCAAAAATGACAATATTATGAGGAATATAGTCATAGGAGTAGTTATATAAACATATAATAAATAATAATAATTCCACAACTAAAATATTTATACATAAAATATAATTTTTAATCCATTAATTTTGGAAGGGTATGAATCAATAACTCTCTTATAATCATGAATATAGTTAGTCATAATTACAAATGAGTATCATTTTGTTTTTCATTAATCATGATTGAAATATGTTATGTAATATTTTATTTTTATATAAGGTTAATAATATATTATATATTATATAATTTAATTAAATATAATTATATATATCGTCAATGTGGTTTGGTGATGATAGGAGATTCACACCGCATTGTGATGGTTGTAGTCCCCACAGACATGAATAATGTAATAAATTTCGGGGGTATGACCCAAAATGATGTATTTTAAAATAATAGTTATATAAAATTAGTTGATATAAGAAATATTTCATTTATTGAAAAATATTCATTTAAATATTCATTTAAATAATCCTTATTTAATTAAATTTAATGTTTTGGTGAAAAACGAATTTGATCAGTTCATCGGAAGTAGTCCTCCACACAGACAGAACCTTATCATATCCCCTATGGAATAAAATTTAAAATATGATATTTAATATAATTACAAAAAAATTTATTATTATGTTATATAGATAGTATATAAACTAAAAATATATAGACTTATCCAACTATGTGTGGTGTAGATTGAAAATGTGTCACATCTGTTTGTTAGTCGGTAGTCCAATATACACATGAGCAATATTATGTTTTCACATGTAAAGGGAGAATATATGGATATAGGTAGTCCTATAAACATAATTATTTATTATTATATGGTATATATTGGTGGTTATTATAATACAAAATAAATAAAATATGAAGGAGGTGGAATAATAAATAAAACAAAAAAATAATACATAGGAATTTTACCTCTAATTGGACCACATAATTACGATTATTTAAAAAATATTTCCTTTGGTTTTTTATTAACTAAAAAAGGTATTATTGTATTTGGTAATGGAATTCTCGATGTGATTTTGATAGTTATTGGATAAAACATATGTATTTCTTTGTGTAAGTAAGTGATTATAGAGGGTGTTCTTTTTGAAACAAGTTGATGGAACATATGTAATTTATTAATATAAAATGGTGTACCAACATTTTTTATTGGAAAAGGTCTCTCAAATAAATTATTATGAAGAATAAGACATAGTAACATTGAAATAAGCCTAGAAACTAGATTCTAGGCACGTTTTTAGGTCATTTTAAGCATTATAAGTTTAGATTAACCACTAGTAAAAATGATTCATTCCTAAAAACAATAAATAAGTTTTAATATTGTTAGAACTAATTATGGTAAAAAAATTAATTCATAATTATTATATAATTTATTTTTTTATTATATATGTTGAATAATTTTTTTTGTCAAATTTTATTTATTGAATTGGGAATACAAAAATTAATATTACATCCAAAAATGGGAGAGGAATGCTGGTTATAAAATAGAAAATGATAATAAAAAAATTAGAAAGTTTATAAGTCATAAAATAATATGAAAATGATTACAACGATATAAATTTGATTATTATAAATACAATTTAACATATTATGCATAAAAAAATTTAATATATAATTTATCTTTACAAATAATTTGATCAAAAAGATAGACTTCCAAAAATATTAAATATATTTCACTATTTTCAGAAAAATAAAATTGTGAAAAAAATATCCAAAAATTATACCTATTTTTTTAATTGTATGTTTTAAAATGAAACTAATTTTATCATATAATTTTTTTAATGTATTAAATATTATCAAGTAATCTATATGTTCAATGCATGATAAAACATCATTTTAGAAAAATACAGTTTTTTCAAAAAGATTTATTTTACATCAAAATAGTTCTACTTTTTAACATATTCAATAGAGATACATTATAATTATCTCATATGTTTGTAAATAATATAAAATTATTAATTTATTTATAATAATTCATACACCTAAATTTAATGAATATGTTGTAATGGTAATTTTTAAATGTTACTATTTTAATATTTTATAAAGTTTGGATCAATATGTTTTGTTGCATGCATTGAAAGATATCAAAGGAACTGATTTTATTTAAAAATATGTATTGTAATGTATCAATAAGTTAACTTCCATTCTACCCTTTTTTTATATTTCATATGTGTTTTTGAATATAATGTTAAAATATTAAAATCACAAGGGGTCATATTCTCCCCACCATAAAAAAATTATTTCCTCCCAATTTGATCTTGAGCTTAGAAAAAAATGGTTTGGATATTTGAATATTACTTTTTCAAATCATAAATTGTGAAAAAAATTAATAAAATATTCTATTTAAGTCGATAAAGGTAATTATAAATTACACATGGAATGACACATATCTATGTTAGTAGGTATGAGAAATTTGTGGCAAGTTGGTATATAGACACCAAATAATATTTTATATAATATTATAGAATCAAAGGGTTCATTGATCCCAAAAATAAAAAATTCCATTGGATATTAATGTACATCAATAATAATAATCTATGCTTAATAGAATTAAACATATCTAATTATTTATGAAGGTAATGGGGTAAATTTTTTTATTTTTATGCGCTTTTCCTAATGTTGAGGAATGTTTTACCATCAAATTATATAATGAAATTATATTACATCATATTTTTATGTATCATTATCACAATTTCATTATTATGTTACATTTCATTAAATTTATAATATATCCCCTTCTATATGAAATTATTATCCAAATGTTAAAGAATCTAGATCTAAAATTATCATTTAACATATCATATGATGAAGAATAAAATTGTAATGAATTATTATATCTGTATTAATTATTATAAAAAATTTACCCGTGCATGTAATCCAATATGAAAAAATAATAATATGGTGATTAAATATAGTGATATTTACATCCATTTCAAAAGTTAAACATAAAAACATTTAATAATGGTTATCATTATTATTATTAGAAAATGATAATATTCATGAATTTTCATATAAGGATAATAAATTTTCGAAATGAAAATTTCATAAATCACATAAAAACAAGAATTATCATTTAGTAATCTCATTCCAAACATGTGAATACCATTATGATAACTTATTTTTTACCATGGTAATAACATTAAATACCATAAAATCAAATTTAACTTGTGGATTTTTCGTTATTCTATATATTAATCACATATTTTTGGATATATTACATAAATTAAAAATCATTTTTATCCCAATCGGTGGTAAGATAAAAAACATAGTTATCAATTCATAATTTGTTCCATTGAAGTCAATATTTTCTTATTTATTTTATCTATAAAAATAATACCTTTATCACAACCACATTATCTCATCATCATTATCTCATCATCATTATCTCAACATCATGAACATATTAAGGATTAAATTTCCCTCATTCATGTGGTTTTAAATACTCAATGAAAAATCACACCAGTGAAATACTTATAAATTTCACTGTTTTTATAACTAGGATATCATTAAAAAGGTATTTAGGGTACATAATTATTGGATCCAAATGTATGAAAATTAATCATTCCAATTTTAGGTTGGTAATTTCATAATCATTAACACTATTCATTAGATAGTTTTAATGTATACTTCTTTTACTCTTTGGAAATTAATTTCCACAGTTCTCCACATGTATATAAATGATGAATTCAAAAATGGAATCCATTTTACTTCCCACAAAATTAAAATAATGGTGTAATTTCTCTATACACATGATGTAAAATCCCATTCCATTTAGGAAATTATCGTTCAATTTGTTTATATACTTATCACATGTCTGAAATAAATATTTCCAATCTTCTTGTTACCCATATTTTCCTCTTACATCATATTCTTACCTTGAATCCCATGGAACCCATAATACATATAAAATTATTTCTCTCTCTTATTATCACATTATATTCTGTACTAATTTAATTATAATTTTTTGGATAATATTTCCCCTATAAATATTGGTTTTCCCATAAAAATGATCATTCATACTATTTTGATGAACTGAATTGATTTGGTACACATTATATATGATAAGAATCATTTCTAAAAGATAGAATACATGATATTAGATCATATAATATGGAATATAATACATGATGA
Source organism: Viscum album (assembly GCA_963277665.1). Classification (NCBI taxonomy): domain Eukaryota; kingdom Viridiplantae; phylum Streptophyta; class Magnoliopsida; order Santalales; family Viscaceae; genus Viscum; species Viscum album. The sequence goes on along the minus strand of OY728147.1, from coordinate 1,537,299,279 downwards.
AAAATATATTGAAATAAAAAGAAGAAATTGACAAATTTATTCTTTGCTAATCCCATAATAATAAACATCTTTTCTTTTTGAATATCAATATTATAAATACACCATTATGATTTGTAAATAAATTATGAACTATACTGAGAATGGGCCGAGTTATTTTCCAACTATGTACAAATTAAGGGCCTTTTTATTGATCCTGGTGATGATTGATTCTATCTCATTTCACTTTTTTGATGATATTAACCTAGTTACATCTTTTCCAGAACCACAGATAGTTGTTTTCTCCATTTATGGATAAATTTTCTATGAAAACCCAAAAAATATATTCTTTATCAAAATATTATTATTTTATTATACATATAACCTAAAATTACATAATATGGTCTTTTGTAATCAATATTTTCCTAAATCTAGTTCTCATGGTTTTTACTAATCTTTTCCGATATACCAATGGTTACGACTCCATCCCAAATAGTCGTGTCTTAGTGTCAGCATGATAACATTAGAAAAAAGAAAATTTCATTAAAATTGATAGGATATTTTCCAATTCCATGAAAACTAGACACATATTGAAATTTACAATTAATTTTTAAATATAAATTACAAATAATATACTTTATGTGATAATTTAATTATTCCCTTACATGTATCATTCCATATCAATCAAGAGACACTTCTTCATATCATAGGGAAAATAAAAAATTATAAATTGGGATCTCAAATGCTCAAAAATGGTATGTTTACAATGGTAAAAACAATATAAAAATACATATATTTCAAAGGCATGAAATTTACTCTATAATTTAACTTAATATAGAAAGAATAAAATATGATAAAAGATATCAATTTAAATAATCACATGATTATGAAATATAACTATGTATATTATAACCATTTGAATAGTAATTTATAATATCAATATCGTATTCCGTAATGATTGAAATCAAACTAATATTCATCTAAAATAGTTCTTCAATGTCTTCTTCCAGGAAAACTAATAACATTACGGACCTGTGTCATGAAAAATATAAAAATGTGTAATGCCTCTTCTAAAAAAACCAATCTAGTTTGTCTCATATGACATAATGATGCATTGATAGAAATAATGGTTTCACCCATCACACACTAAGTCAAATTCAATCACCAAATGAAATTGGTGAATAATAATGCACATAAAAGTTCATATCTAAACTATAATTAAAATTTTAATTACCTTCCCTAGAAAATATACATAATCACATTCCATATTTAGTATTATGAATAGTAAGAAACATGTGCATTCTTAGTCATAATGATAATAAAATTGGATACTTTTAAATTAAATACAGAATTGTGTTTAATGAAAATAAATTTAAGAGAAATGATTTATAAAACACATTTTTGCAAGAATAATAATACCTGACCTAAGTGAAATATAAATTTTAATTTTATTATAACCATTTTCTTAATAAATTCATGGACCAAAGAGATTAAAAAATTTACTATCACATGAAAAATGCGTTGAATAACTACAGGTTGATAAAATAAATTATTTTTATGATAAACATATTAAATAATTTCTTTAATGGTCACAATAAAAAATAATGCATAATAAAGATAATATTTTGAAATGAACACTTAATACTTTGGTAACATTTGTATTTTTAGGATTTTTAAGGAAATAACATTAAATGAAACATTAAAAACCATGAAAATATACTATTTAATGTTATAAAGAAGATAAAAGATATTATATATACAACATAAATGAAATTATTGGTGAATATATCATCTGTGTCACATATATAAAGGTGAGACATGAAACCCTTACTTTTTGTTTGACTTGTAACATATATTAATTATCATCTTAAATAATAAAATCATCTTATTGACTTTCTATAAAACACAAATATTTTATGAGATATATTCTGGTAAATTTATTTTCTGTCTTTTGTTCTACTATGTACCAAGGTGAGATTTCGCGACACACATCACCGTATTAGCTTGTTGTATACGTAACAAAATACATAGATTGTGTTAAAATCAATTTCATGTTATTTTGATAGAATTTATTTCACACAACACTGAGTATATATTTTGTTCAATATAAAATATAACAATGTTGGGATTATCTTATACACAATACTAAAGGAATATTTCACTAAACTCAACCCTAACATGGCTCGGGTTATAAGCGAGAATGATATTCCTCGATAGATTGCATTGTACGCAATAATGAATTTCAAAAACAATGATAAATTATAAAAATATTATTATTATGGGATATAAACTCTATGTTATGAATAATATCAACTAAATTACAAAAATATGGTTTACCAATGGTAAACTAATGATTCGTTGGATAACAATATTATTTGAAATGGAAATAAAAACCAATTGATTATAAAGGATATGTTTTTATGAAAAACTATTAAAAAATAGAATAATTGTGTTTATAAAATCATATCAATCTTTATGGATTTTTAATGAAAAATATCTATTATATATTCAATGTTATATTATTTACTCATCTTATATTTTTTCAAGGTATTATATAAGAATAAATTTATTCTGTTGGTAATTTTTCAAAAAATGTAGTTTTTCAATCTTTTGATGGGGAACCCTTTTTAATTTATTTTTTGAAACATGTATATATAATATTTTTAAGAAAAGGTTTTTCTTAGAATTTAGACCTAAAAAATTACTGTGGAATTTTTTTTATTTTTTTTTGAAAATTATCACGTTTTGCTTTATAATAAAATTACAATTTATTTTAATTGACAAGAAAATTTCAGTCGAAATAATTTATATGGTTAAATAATCATGTATAATGGGTTTAAAGTATAAATGAAATATATTTATATCATTTAATCAAATTTTTTTCATTATAAGTAAAATCTTTTTGAATATGGACATTAACATATGTCATTCTTTTGAAAGTTTTTACTTCTTTAAAACCCACATTCTAGTTTTTAAAATGGAAATTAATTTTAAATTAATATATTACATTTATATGTTTTGAATTATAAAAAATGGATTCTATATTTTATATCAATCGTTCGAAAATATTTCAATAAGATACTTTATTTTTTATTGGATATTATTGATAGTAACTACGATAATTTTTATTCAGCACGGCTAAAGATAAATTGGTTAAATTGTTTTATTAAATAATACAATTAGTAGAATAAAATGATCCTAAAATCTCCCAAAATATAATTTTATTAATAAAATTTTCCCATAACATCTTAGATTCTCGACATAGTCATTTAAGGGCCACTTGACCTAAAAATGACATTGATATTAATAAAACAAATTAAACTGACAAAATTCATAACTCACAATTATTATAAGAAAAATGATTTTAATATAGGGATAAAAAGGTGATATATTAAAACATAAAGACTAAAGGGAAACATAAATGAATTACCTACATCATGGTATTTTATATAAAATTTTAAGGAAAGTAAAACTTATCATAAAGTCATTTACTTTAAAGTTGTAAAAATTAATTAATTAATGAGAAATCCATAAAATATTTTCTATATCAAAGTACTATTAACCATAAAAATGACTACAAACATGTGTAAATCATATTTTTCAAGTATGTCTCGACCGTGAGAATATAGGTGATGATGAATTGATCATTTAGAGCTGTATGGAAGAGATTATGACATTTTTTTAATGTGATGTTAATGTTGTCACATTGATATTTTAATAAGTATAAAATTTTTAATATTGTCTCATTCAGAAGATAAATTAGACTAAATATATTCTTATTAAATATAGAAAATCAATTTTCATTATAGTATTTTATTTTAAATATTTATTATAAATATATGTATATTGAATAATTAGACAACATTGATGTAGTGATTTTTTTAATAATGGAGATATCAAATAAATGTTATTTAGAATATTAAAATAAATATAATTTTGGATAACTAATTTGTAAAATTAAATTTTTTGATTACTGAGTCCGATTATAGATGTAATGAAATATTTTGTTACACCATATCAACTTTTTCGGAAATTTCTAAAAATCATTGAAATGAATATTGTCAAAATTGACACAATTGATATTTTTTTTAAATAATGATTTATTGAATTTTTTTTAAAATCATAAAACAATTTAAAAAATTTATAATATTCATTTTATGGTCAAATTGATTTAAAATTTTCATGTATGGTATAATAGAAATGAAATATGTAAATATTTCACAATTTTAATATTAAATCATTCGTTATCTTAATTATAATTAAAAAGAAAAAATACGTTTTAATTAATATTATAACATATAAATTGATATCAAAACATGCCTAAATTTCATTAGATTATTATATTTCAATCTTAAAATATATTATATTTGAATATATATCATTTTGGATAGTATTTTGATTGATTTTCAATTTTTTATAATATATAGTTCTGGAAATTCTAAAAGTGTCCCTCGCCCCATTATAAAAGGACACATTGTCCCTATTTTCTCTACAATTCATTAATCATTAAATATCATCTATAACATTTATATTTCTATTCTCAAATTATATTTTAACAATATAGACGTCTTAGTATTCTCCAATGATCAACTCTAGTATTCTAAAAATAGATTTAGATGAGGCACACCGAAGAAGAGGTAACATCATTTACTTATCCATTCAAACAACATTCATTGCATACATCCCCCTATTGAGTTATATACTAATAAATTAATAAAAATAGTAATAAATTTATAATTAGAGGTTATTATGTATATGAAACAACCATATTCCACCTTCTACCCATCCAATGAAAAATGATACCACCACACGTGTCTACGTTCGACATACTATCTCCACGTGGTGATGTACAATGACTTTCACCACCACTATAGATGAATGTATATAAAGATAGGTGTATTAATTATATATTATTATTTTTATATTATATTGAGTATGAAATTACATACACCATCAACTTTAGAACCATTCAATAACACCTTGAATGATATCTTCGCTCGTGAGTACGCACAACCTACCACCTCCACATTGCGATGTAATTCATTGTAAATTATATTTATTAATGAAGGATCATATAAATTCAATTAATGAATAATAATGGTATATATTATGTTAAAACCATTTTATAATTATATAAATATAACCTAATATTGATAAAATGATCTTATTTGACAAAACATGCATTAGATCAAAAAATAGTTATCACCTGAATAAAAAGTAACAGTGAAATAATAGTCAAAATATATTAGAATATGATAATATATGATATAATAAAAATTAATATGATTGCGAAAAATTCAATATAATTAATTAAATCCTTAAATAGGAAATATGGATACACATGAAGTATATTGGACCTATGGTATGAGATTATTTTGTCTCACTTTTATTTTTTTTGGACCTATGCCTTATAAAATATATAATTATTTTGTGTGATGGTTATAGTACCCATGAATTTATTATTATTATTAATCTTAAGGTTATGATATTTTAAATGCATATAATTTTCATTATTTTATGAGGAAAACAATTCTACAGATTATAAATTGGTAGGGGATATTTCGCGATCTCATTATTTTAAGAGATTATTTATACATAAGCACTTAGTTGAGTATATTTATCATCCACATTCTTGTTTCCAAAATATAAAATATTATTTATATATTTATTTTATTTTATAAAGTCAAATTTAACTATTGGTGAATTTTTATAACATGATATGGAAGTTATTTTTCTTTTATTTTCCTTATCAGGTTCTTTTTTACATTTTCGACAAGTGTGAGAGAAAATTTTATTTAATATTATACAACAAGAATAGAATTTAACATCATTATAATGCCTTATTTCCATAAACCATACTCTAAATAATTTCAATATTGTCTTTAACTAACTTTTTTTCTTTACAATTGCATGACTTCATGAAAATAGAAATCATATGTGTAGATGAAATGATATTTTCCTTTGGAATTATCCTTAAGTGTTATATCAGATTTATATTCCATATAATATGCCATAGGGTAAGGTTTCTATAAATATTATTACTTTTATATTATTGGTCTTATGATGGAATTAATTTTATGAAACCCATTTATATAATATGGATTATTTTATGATGTAATGATTTTTAAGAAACCCATTTTTTTTATTGGGTTATGATTGTGTGAATATTTAATGTTTTGTGGGACATGTGAGAATGATTTAAAAATAATACATTTAGGAGACATATATCCCTCTAATTAATTAGATAAATAATTATATCACATCATATAGACATGATGGGAATGATGATTAAATCAGTTTCAATAATACATGGCTGAAACATTAAGTAAATTCGATTGAGTAATATATGGATGGAATGACAAGTAAACCCAGTTTAGTAATGGTATCTGACCATTATGGTGATCTTGGAAACAATTTCGTGGATACTATGGAAATAAAATTTGGTGCATAATTGTTTTCCACAATCCCATGTTTTCTACCCATGTTATTTTATCAGGGATAAGGTTCCTTTATGATCATTTCCTTAAGAACATCCAATATTTATTTCATTACAAATTATTTTGATGTTTAATCATTAGGTCAATTGATTTACATTATTAAGTTTATAGTTTGTTATGTGTTATCAATTTTAACCCTTACTGATAAATTTAGATCATTATTTATTTTTTTGTTCCCCCTAGATATAAAGAAATGTTTTGGTTAGGAAAAAAAGGTATAGATTGTTAGGATAGATTTTGAAGATCATTCACCCTTGTTGATGATTATGTTTCATGTCTTCATGGGCACTAGTCTAACATGGTATTTGGAAATTAGTTTTTGACATGTATAATATTTCCGGAAATGTTGTGTAATGTATATATACTTCAAACTTGGGCCACTATAGTTTGTATCAGAGTGAATTTTTAGTTAACCATTGGAAACATGGATTCAAAAACATTAGTTAGATCCCTAGAGATATTTATAGTGATATGTATTAGGATGTACAAAGGATATTTCAAATATAGGTTACAATCCTAGATTTTTTGTGATAATCATGAATAACGTAAGAATAGTCCAAAGATAATATAGATTAAAATATTATAATTCATTTACTTAACTTATGTGTTTTAAATTTCTGATATGTATTTTTAACACTTTTCTCTCTTATCATAGTCAATAACTAGAACTGCATAATACATATATAACCATTGAGTATTTTAGATGTGGAAATTATGGGAATAATGAAGATTTATTTTCTAAGTGAAAATATCAAGAAGTGAACCATGACAATGGTACTAGTATTATTCATACATTTGGAGATAAAGATATTTTAAATGACCTGTGAATGGTATGTGATGTACTTCAATTATTTTTTTCATTAAACCTATGTAGATTACAATGAGAAACCGTAAGAACTGATTCATATTTTAGGAAAGACAATGGTTGTGGATCCTGATTAATGGTTTAAGAAAAATGATGGAAGATTGAGGTTTCTATGATTCACATTTCAATGATTATGTTATATAAATCATGAAATATATAACTATTTTCAGTATAAGTATTTAATTATGGATTGGAAAGGACGTGTGGTATAGTTATATAGAGACTGAAAATTGATTCAATGTTAAGGTGATATATTTGATAAAAACATGATTAAGGGGAAGATAACCCTTAATAGGTCCCTTATATTCAAATAATGATTTTTGGATAATGATATATTGGATTTGAATAAGTAAATAATTTGATTCTAGTTTCCTAGGAACTAATTATGGAGTTATTTACAAGTGTTCTTTTCTATCATGGATGATGTATACATATTTTTTTGACATATGGAATATATCCAATAAATTATCGAATTAGGGTACATGTGTGTTTTAAATATAGAAATATTGTAATTTCGGTCATTACCATAATTAAAGAGAATATATGATGAAGTAATTTTAAGGATTTGAATGTGACCAACAAGATATGTCTAATGATTTACGAGGGATAAATGAATATATTCAATTTCTTTTTCTATGTCCTTTTTTGTAATTTTTTTGTAAAGTGATTTTGGATTGATGTTTTTTTGATAATCCTAAAGGTTTGAATTGATTATGTTGGAAATCAGATGGTATTGTTTAAGCCTAATCTTTTTTTTAAATTTCTGGAATTTTATAATAGTATAGTTTAAGAAAAAGGAAAACTCATTTTTTGAGAACAACCCATCCTAATGTAAAAGGATATATGAATTAAACCCACAATAGAAGCGTAAAAGGCCTTTATCACAAAACACTAGCCTACAAGAAGTGCCTAATCAGTTTAAATTGGATTTATATTGTTCAATAAATATGATAGACTATGTATAAGTCTATTTTTGGAACCATATTCGAATAATATCACTACATGTGGACATATGCATATTTGATTAATTATGACCGATGTAATGACATACCATTCTATTTCATGATCTTCTAACACATCATGAATGGAAAATTCAACTTCATTTCATTAAATATGATGTGACGATAACAATTTTCAAGGGACAAAAAATAGTGATATTGTACTAAAATAATGAATGTATTTATTCTCATGAAAAATTATTCAACTTTAGGAAAATTATTTTAAAAACAAAAACTGTTATATTATTACCTTCTAATCTTATGAATCAGATGATTTCTTAAATCATCATCGATTTCTAGACTTCTAGAAGTTAATTTACACTGATCCTTATTCTCTATCACTATCTATCATTACATGACAGTTAGATTTCGATTCTAAATCCATGATTTCACTTCCCAACAATGTTATCCTATGTGGATACCTAGTGATGAGTTACTCTAGGTAACCATTATCTTTCTATCTTCCCTTTTTTAAAATGATGTTTTAGTATTCATTTTTACATTGTGTGTTTCAATAATAGAATCATTCTTGTAGTAAACCAATTCTAACCCTAGTGAATTTCAAAGGGGAAATTCCCTTTTAGGGGGTAGAATGTAACAACCTAAGATTTTATGAGATATATTTTCTTTTATTTATAAGATGTATTGTGTTTTATTCTAGACCATGACTAGCTAGCACTACCCGCAACACTGTATTAGCATGTCGTATATGCATCACTATACTTGGCTTGTGTTAAACACAATTTCATATTCATTTGATAGAATTCATTTCATGAAACACTGAGTACACATATTCTTCATTATATGAAAGAAAGTTGTTAGGATTATGTTATATGAAACACCAAATGAATCATTCCCCTACGTAAAAACTAACCTTGCTTACATTACATGCTTGAGCGACCTACATTGTTAGCTTGAATTGTATGCAATATAGAGCTTCACTAATCAATGATATATTAGTAAAAAATTATCATTATGGGATATGAACTAGACATTATCTGTAATAAAAACTGAATTATGAAATATGGTTTACAAATTTTTAAATAATGATTCATTGGATAACAAATTTATTACAAATGAAAAAACAAGTTGAATATAACACATATGTTTTTATAAAAACATAATTAAAAATAGAATAATTGTGTTTATATAATCATATCACTCAAGATTTTTTTTATAAAAAATATATGTTATATATTTAATTAAATGGTTTAATTCCATCATATATGTTTTCTATATATTATACAAGAAAAAATTAATTTTTTTAGTAAATTTCTAAAAAAAAATTCTTACCTCTTTTTTATGGAAAAACTTTTTTTAATTTTAGTTCATGACATACTAATATTATGTATTTGAAGCAATGAATATTTTTTAGAATAAGGACATCAATATTTACTTTGGATGAATTTTTGATATTTTTTTGATAATTATCATGTTTGGATGAATAGTATAAATATGCTATAAATTAATTCAAAACAACGTTTTTCATCGAAATACTTTATATCTTTAAATAATATTATTTCATAGTTTCAAAGTATAAATGCTATATAATTTTATAGTATGATACAATTTTGGTTAGTGGAATTAATTTCTCATTTTAATTTAATATAAACACATGAAAATCTTTTAATATATTTTACTTCTTAAGACCCCAATTTCTGGTTTTGAAAAAAGTAATTAATTTTATATTAATTTTAAAAAAATAGGTGTCTGGAATAATGAAATGTGTATTTAATATTTGGAATCAGTGGGTTTAAAAAATGTTAATATGTTATTTTTTATATTATGAATAGTACCCACTATATTATTTATTAAACGTCGATAAAGGAAAATTTGGTAAATTATTGAAACAAATAATATTATAAGCAGAATAAAAATATCCTAAAACATAAATAAATATAATATGGTGACTATAAATATACCCTTATAATCTTGGTTTTAAAAAAGAGTCATTTAGGGGTCACTAGAAAATTAAAATGACAGAGATATTAATAAATCCAATAAAAGTGAAAAACACTGAATTCACATTTCTTATATGTATAATAATTATAATATAGGGATAAACATGTGATATATTCATAAATAAATGTTCCATGAAAATATTATATAATTACATACAATATGGTGATATATTTTTTTTAAAAAAAATTATTAATTAACTGAAAGTCTTATACTTTGATGATGTAATAGTTAATTAATTATTGATAACTTAGTAAAGAAATTTTTATTAAAATACTAATAACCATAAAAAGTCTTGAAAACATGACCAAATCATATTGACCGACTATATCGTGACCATAATCATCCATGTGAAGATCAAGTGACCATTAGTAGATTAATAGAAGATATTATTACATTTATTTTATCTTATCTAATGTGATGTTAAAGTTATCACATTCACAATTTAATTAGTATAACATTTTTAATGTTGCCTATTCTAGAAGATAATTAGACTAAATTTATTCTTATATAATATAATAAATTTATTTTTAAAATAGTATTTTATTTCAAATTATTATTACAAAAATAATTATATTAAATAATTACACAACATTAATGTAGTGATTATTTTAATAATAGATATATCAAATAAATGTTATTAATGTATTAAAATAAATAGAATTTGGGATATTAAATTGGTACAATGAATTTTTTAGATTATTATGACCCATTAGGGATTTAATGAAATACATGTTTTGAGGATAACACATTATTGTTTCTAAAAATCCATAAAATGAATAGTGACAAAATTGACACAATTGATACATTGTTATAATAATGTTTTATAAAATTATTTAAAAATAATAAAAAAATTAATAATATTTAATAACTATGATATGTTCTAAAATGAACTATATTATTAATTTATGGTATATTTGAAACCAAATAATTAAATATTTCACCCATTTAATGTTGAATCATTTGTTATCATAATTAAAATTAAACAGAATAATTAAATGTTAATTAAAATGATAATGTTTATATGAATATAAAAACATGTCTAAATTCCCTTTTATGATGATATTTCAATATTATAATATATTATATTTGAATATATGTTATTTCAGTGGTATTTTTATAGATTTTTAAATTTTTATAATTTCAAAATTTTAGAAATTCCAAAACTGTCCCGCAACCCATTTTTAAAAGGACACATACATCCTCTTTCCTCCATAAATCATTAATCTTTAAACTCAGTATATCCCATACCAATTTCACAGAAAAACATCCATATGAACATTATATTGGTATTTTTATTTAAATAGTCCATATATAGTACACTATGAAGAGATTTGGAGGAAGCATGTTGAAGAAGAGGTAATATCATTGACTGATTATTTCATACTTCATTTGTCTTATACATCCACCTCATGCATTATTTCATTATAAAGTAATAACTACTATAATAAATATATATATAGTGTGTTTTTTATTATAAAACAACCATATTTCACCTTCAACAGATCCTCTAAGAATTGAAATCACCACACATGTGAACGTACAATTTATCATCTCCATGTCATGGTTTACTATGTTTTTCCCCTCCACCTTACATGGATGGATATAATGACAGAGGTAATAAGAATATATGATAATTATAACATTATATTTCTTCTTTAATTTTATAAACCATAAAATTTAAAACTATTCAACAAATATTCAATGTATATCGTCGCCCGTGCGTATGTATGACCTATCATCAGAACAATGCGATGTGATTCATTCAAAATGATCTTTCTGAAAGCATGATTATATAAATGTAAATAATGAAAAAAATGGTAAATATTATATAAATATAATTTTCTAATGGCATAAATGTGATATAATAAATAGAACTGGAACATGTGATAATGATTTAATTATTTGATGGGTGGGACCTATATATACCTACAATGAATTTCGTAATGATATATGTGTCTCAGGAGATAGACATAATGGGAATAACAAGTTAATCTCGTTCAGTAATATATGGATATAATGACCATTAAATCTATTGTTGTAATACATGGTTTCAAAGGCATGTAAACCCTGTTTAGTAATTAAAATTTTCCACTACGGTGGTCTTCGAAACAATGCCTTCTCTACTCTAGAAATCATATTATGTGCATAATTGATGGTCACAATTCAATTTTTATGCCAATGTTTTTTTATCATGGATAGTATTCATTTCTTATTTATGAAATAGAAACTGTAAGAATTTATTTCATGACTCAATATTTTTATGTCTAAACATTATGAGCATGTTTTTAAATTATTATGTTTATGGATCATTTTATTTTCTCATTGTTTACCCTTACTGAGAATTTAATCCCACCATTTTTATGTTTTCATTTCTATAAGATATAAATAATGGTTTTATGTAGGAAAACTGATGGAGACAATATTTATGGGGGATTTTTAAGTTATTTTTCCAATTTAAAAGATTATTTTCCATGTTTTCAATGGTACTAATCTAATACAGTCTTTTGGCATCATTTTGTGTCATGTATAAGTATTATGTTAATGTATTGTAATTTCCCTCTACATAATACATGTGTATATACATTTAAATTCATAAGTAAATTTTTAATTTTTATTATTGATTTTATTTAATTTATTTCCAAGTTATTTTTGTTTAGTTACTCAACTAATTTTATTTCGTATATTTCCACTACATTTGGCTCATGTATCGAAAATTACTTTCGTAGGTATAGTATGTTAAAAATTTTTATTACATAAACATTACTAGAATAAAAATCCTGAAATAATTTTCATTTTAATACATAAATATCACCTTTGAAACCAATCATTATCTATGGTTATGAAATATGAAATATGTTATATTCAAGGACATGGTGGGCCATGTATTCACATTAGTGACATTTCTATTTTCAGTGATCATTATATGATGAAGATAAGTAAAATATTATCATTATGAAGTTTTAATGATATAATATATAAAATAATATTTCATTACATATTCACATATAAATAAAAAAATTATATATAGTGAGGAAAACAGAATCAAATAGATTCATGATGGAGTTAGTCCACATATACAAGAAGAACAATATAGTTTTATAAAGTAATAATAAATGATATATCAAAATTTAGCAATGAAAAATACATAAATAAAATCATTATTATATCATTTATCTGACATTTATTAATTAAAATTATCCTTTACACCTTACATGTAATTTATTGTCAAAATATATCACATCACTTCATGAGGCAGTAGTCTGTCGTATAAACGAACGATGTTGTTGTATCCTATATAGAATAGAATGTAAAAAGGTATATATTATATAATTAATAAATGGATCTAATTTTTTAAAAAATATAATATATATAAATTATATCAATCACCATATATAACAAAGAGAGGTGTGAAAGGGTAATGTGTCACATTGGTTTGTGAGGTGTTAGTCCTTCATACACATGTGCGATGTTATCATTTCACATTTGAGGGAAGATGAGAGGATTTGAGTGATTCACATAATGAAAAAATATATAAATACATTATAGATATTTTTTATTTTATTATTGTAAATTAATAAGATTTTAATTAGTTGAATGATCAAATAATTGAAAAACATTGAGTTATTTATTTCACCTTTACTCGAACAACCTATTTATTGTTATATATAATTTCTTTCATGAAGATATTTATGAATAAAAGGAATCTATTATGGAGGTATGAAAGATGAGATGAGATTAGGATTTTTAATGGATTATCTAATAAGGTTTGATGGTTTGATGAAGATACGATAATGGTGGCCTGTTATAGGTGAGGTGAGTGGAACAATTGTAATTTTTGAGAGAAAAATACTTTACGCATGTTTATCAAATGCCATAATGGTCAAAGATGGAGTATTAAAAATATATTAAAATTATATGAAGAAAATTATCCCATACTTAATATATGTTTTCAAATCATTTTAACCCTTATCATTTTAGTCCTACCCCCATGAAACACAAATTTTTACCTTAACAATGGTAATTAAATTTTACTATTTTTACATTAATTTAGCATAAAAAATTATTTTTTACTTTTTTGATGAAATAAATTATTATTATTTAATGTATATAATATATTTTTCAATTTTCAATAACTAAACTCGAATAATTTAATTTAAAACACATTATTCATCATGGAATCAATTCATGATTTCAATGAGAATATATTCAATAGTTTATGTTTTTTATATAAAAATTCTATACAAAAATGATTTTAATTACATAAATTGGATAAAGAAATATATAATTGATCTATATTTTTTTTAAATACATTTTAGAATATAATTTAAATCAAATAACATTTTTAACAAAGAAGAAATATTTAATTAAAATTCATTATTTTTCGCTATTCATAAACAATAGAATCATTTTTGCAAAATAAAAAAACATTCAACTATTCCAATTATGAAATTTAGATTTTACAAATTTAATATAATTTTATAATATATATTTTATAAATTTGATAAAACTTAATTTTGATTTATATGAAGAATTTGCAACTAAAACAACTTTTTAAACAATATAATAGTTTTGAAAAAAAATATTTTTATAAAAAATCATTCTAATATTTTCTCTAATTAATAGATATCCATTTTATGTATTTCATATTTGTGTAGAAAATATAATATTCATAATTTAGTTTTAACTATTCATACCCTCAAATTTAATGACTATGTGATTATGGTAATGAATAAATAATATTTTTATTATAGACTTTCATGCTTCACTTAAACACGGTTTGAGAGAATAAAAAGATATTGGAGATATTGAGTTTGTTTTAAAATAAATATATCATATAGAAATGAAAATTTATATTTACTTCTATGATTATTTTTGGGTGTCATACATGATATCAAATATGAGGTTGAAATGGTAATACAAACATAGTTATACGAAATATCAATATATCAAATATATTCAAACATGTGAATCATTAACTTCCTCTTAAATTTAATGTAATCTATATAATTGAATTTAGAAAATTTGATTCAGACATTTATCTTATTTATAATATAAACATAACATTACAATATATTTAAATAGTGAGTGGGACAACGAATCTCATACTTGTAAGAAAGAAGATTTCGGTGATTCGCAGAATAAAATAGAGGGGTTTCATGAACTGGATAGATTGTCTTATAGAAAAAAATGAAAAAATATTAATTGGGTTACCCAACACCAAGGGATAGGATGTAGAATGTCCACCAGTTAAAGAAAAAAAGAAATGGGGCCATGAAGGAAATAATATCATTTTACAATCTAATGATATGAAACTCTATAGATTATAGACCACACATACTCTTTTAATTGACCAATAATGCATATCCCTTAAATTTAATCTGAAATAAGTTTTTTAATTCTCCATGCTTTTATGAAATGGATGATATAAATAAATTCTATTTAAATTCCCCTCAATTCCTTTTATTTTCCTCAAAAAAAAATTATGTTAAAAACAACATAACTTCTATAAAACTATCAAATTTTATAAAACAACATAAATTCTACTACTATGTTGTAATACCAGGAGATACCATTATTAGATAACATTAATATGCACAATAATTATACACATTTAGAAGACACTCCTAGAAGATACAATTAGAATATTCTTCTAGGCTACATCTGCTAATTTTAGGATCCACCATTAGGATCTACTATCCACATCTACTACCATAATATATATGATAATACCACGATATACTAGGACGATCTGAAGTCAGGAGATATAATTTGGATATACCTCTTCAATATGTCTACATCAATCCAGATTTTCCATTCAGATCTACCATTATGGTCTACAAAAAGGCTTTGCCTTCTATTTCTAGGATCTACAATCAATACCTTTTGTGAAGGGCTACCATAAAATGATATATTTAGAACCTAATTCCCAACAATTTATTGTACATTCAGGTGGTACCATCACAAGCTACTATAAATTAATAAAACACACCCTTTCTACCGACCCACCTCCAAAATCCACAGGACCACCTATAAGGACATATACCATTGTATTTACTAGATAAAATTGGTTCAAATTTTATAGAATATTACATCAAATACCAATCAAAATATTATACCTCTTGAGAATAAAATTATATTATGGTAATATTTAAAAGGAGAAATAAATCATCGATAGAGATAGTTCAAAATGATCCCATTGCATTTGAAGAACTGTTGATGATTAAATACACTAACAAAATGAAAACAGCCACAACATCCCTCAAAATCATTATCATCCTATTTCTTATATAACCAACTTTGAAACCCTTTCAAGTGACATATAATAACATGTCAAAACAAGGCTCAACCAACACACAATAGTTCCCCATGTATAAAATCATGTTATTCCATTCCAATGTCAAGAGACTAGCCTCACAGAATTACCCATGATCTCCCCCACATAATAAAATTTATCAATTTATAATGTATCCTAATTAGTAATAAATTTTTAAAAAATTTAAATGCTTTGAATAATTAATATTATACCATATCAATACGGAATTAGAAATTATCATAGTAATAATCGGTTTCCATACATGAGGTTATTTAAAAAAAATGTTAAAATATGAAATGATAAAAACAACTCACAGTATTGAGAACACAAATGTTTCTCACACACCCAAATACTCTCCTCATTGACACGGTTACTCTACAATACTATAAAAAAGTAAACTATCCAAACTCATAACACCTTCACTCGATGGTTCTAGAACTCAAATAGCTGTTACACAAACTAACCTTCTCCCTTGATATCCAAATGACCATATTCTATGATGTTGTAGTCATTATCATGATTATAATGGAGATGAAATATGTGGATGTTGATTTAAATTTGATCCACTGAAGGTGGTAGTGACTAAAATAATACAACCGTTCAATGTTCTAACACCTCAATAGGCCTATCAATCTACGACGAAAGTTAACCACTTCCAACCCTCCAATTGTCATTTCCAGTAATTAGGATTAGGAACAAGTTCTTTTAACCTAAATATAATTGTTCCTTCTACTTAAATCTTCATATGAATTTATATGTTCATGTATTGATTCATCCCTCATTATAATTATAACTATTATATATTTTTATCTACAACACATGAATACCATGTGATAACCACTCACCAAACACATCTAAACAAAATGGAAAATGATGAAACCACCCACACAAATCCTTAAATGATGATATTGATATAGATGTGTTCTATCTATTATAATAAAAAAAATCATGGTATATAATTATTCTCACGAATTTTTGATGAATATGATTCGTGATTGAATATATCATCTATTATCTACATAGTCTACTCCAACATTATGTCCCTTTGATGGTGGAAAACACTGTTTAGGTGTCACTGATTTCCAAAAAACTATTTATACCCCCATGAATCATATTGTAAAACGTGAATACTAGTTAAAATAAAAGGTTTTCTATACTAAATGAAACTATATCACCTCATCAACATACCTCCTAAAAAATCCATGGTTCTTTATTCATTAGTCACACGAATTTGGACTGATTTAATCAGTTGATCCATGATTACCCATATTTGATTACAACTTCCATGACATTAGGGTTTCCCTATACTGAATTAAATTGATATGCTATCCTATTTCCTCTTAATAAAATCTAAGGTATTTATAAATCCAACAATAACATGATTCATAGCCTTTATCTTCTAGAACATCAAAATATATCCATAAACTCTTCCATCACCTATTTCATCTTTTGAATCCAATACAAAGTTATTAAGACACCATAAAACTAGAAAAACTATAGGTGAAATTTCAAAGTTTAAATATAAAACACACCAAGGTCTTCTATAAAAAACACAAGTAGAACAAACCCCCTACCATAAATAGATAAATGGATTTTTCACTCATCCGAACAACATTATAGAGAATCTCCACAACCAACATGATTATATATCACCTCAATTGTTGAGTCATCCCATAGAGAATCATCCACCAAAAAAAATAAATGTAGACATCACTATCATATAAAATAGAATACCATCTCCATCATCCTCCATAGAATTTATTTGCTGGGGTTCCAACTTCTCCATCTCCATCCCTGAATCTCTAGACTCTTTAACAATATCATTATATGAATTCCATCCCAATGTTTTGGAGAAAACATAATTATTTCATAATTTCAAATGTATCTAAAAATATTAATCTTGATCATACTATACATGTATATAGTTTTTTAGATCCAATTCACAATATAAAATGATAAACCAAAAACATTTAGCATCTATTATGACCACAATTCACTTACCTTTGCTATAATGTTATAATAATATTATTGAAAAATAAACAACTACTAAATATAGATTTTTTGTTCTATTGTTATGATCATGTTAGAAAATTTTATTAAAACCCAAAACAAATCATTCCCTTCTACTTCATCAGGATGAATCATATTCCATGATGGTATGTGTCAAAAAACACCACATGAACAATGAAGTAAACCTCTTGTTTCTAGAAAACATACTTGGAACATATTCCATTGAGATATTGTCATTAAAGCCCCTCAAAATGGATCTTAAATAATAATATTACATCATCATGTATATCAAGATATCACTAATGAACATGATTGTGAACACTTTTAGAAAATCATAGATCATATGGTTCATTTTCCATATTAGTATATATAGAGAAATTGAGACATGTAAAAAATGACAAAAAATATGATTTCACAATACCTATATATGAATATATTCTTTAGGATGTCCACTTTTATAAACATAACCTAGCAATCGAGACCGTATACCAATCATAAGAAACGAAATCTTCCCACATAGATAGAGAAAAATACTATCTAAAATATAGTGAGCGATTTTTTTCCTTTTTTTATTTAACAGTTTTTAGTTTATACACAACCTCACACTAACAACATATATGTTTGAAAAAAATATGAGTACCCCCATGGTTAAAAAATTGGATAAATGAATACCTTCTTCCTCAGATAATCTATATTATCCTAAACAACAAATACTCTTATGGTTTCATCTAATAATGACTTATTGAAATTAAAGAAGCAGTTGACTTTAAGATTATCCCAAAATCAATATCACAATGATGAGGTATCATCAAAACAACATTAGTAAAAAATATATAACTCCTTAATGAGAGAATAAAATTCCACATAATAATTATTTACATACACCAAATACAACATTGTGTTAAAATAATGATGTTTCTCCACATATATGTGGCCCACCTTGAAACTCGGCTCCCCCAAAAAATAGAATGTTGTCCATCCTGTCTATGAAAACAACTCTCTATTTGATGTCGTTTAAAATAAAAAACGTTGAATATAGATATTAAATGTTTTTAATGACTACATATGCTTGAATATGAATAAGGATGAAATAATTATGAGACTTATGTGGCCTCATCATTGGTATACTCCCTCAGAGTACATCGAATATGATTGCATTGGATTTAATTGGAATGGTCAGCCCCAAGGGAAGATGTATCCTATCTACATATAGTCAATGATAATGGAATATATTAGGTGAAATAAATGAGTGTGAACCGTTTAGATCAATTATGATACTAAAAAAAGTATGTGAAAATGTGTGTGTAAAGACAACGATATCTTACCCCTATAGAGTTACCGCCTCAACTACACGTAACTGACACACCCCACTCTGATACCTTTATTAAAATGAAAAAACCCAAAACTAAACCTAGTTTGAGGTCAACGAATTCAACAAACATTATATAGATTGAATCTAACAATTGTATCCCTTATCAAATGAGCTTAATCAATCAACCCATTTATACTGAAACATCCTCATTCAAAATATCTGATGAGTTTTGATGTTAGAGTTCTCCACCTCAAGATTCATATGCAAGGTAAATGGATTAACCACTTATTGTTTATATGTAATGAGTTAATCTTAAATCACTATTACTCAGTGGTCCTAATGTAGAAAATAACCGCTGGAAAAGATCAATAGATACATTAACATGATCCCCAGCTCTAGCACAGACAATCTACCTAGCTAATGGGAATGAATCTTCAACCTCCTCACTGACTTTATAGGCAATGAATGGATCCTTTCAAGGAAGAATTTCTAAAATTAGACCCAAGAAACATATACATTATTCCACTCACCCAAATATCATATCCACTGAAACCTTATGGCTTGTCGCATTTAATAATTACCATTGGGGCACAGTCCTCCATCGAGTCCAAGATCTAATCAAAGGTGATCTCAAGACCATTCAAATAGATATATGTCACTATAACAAAAACACTTCCATCATACATCAACAATGATTCCCACTCAAAACCAATTTATTCATTCTTTCTCAGCTCATACTCTTCAAATGGATCAACATCGAGAGATCAAAAGATTCAGCCTACTAAAACTTCTCTATTTGAATAAATGTATATAATGACCAAAATCCTTATCTAGAAGGTAATAATTTAATTCTGAAGCCAAATATTGTGAAATTTTATTAGGATATACTCAATTCATATTATTTTTTTTTGAAAAATTATAAATAGAAAAACCTATTCATAATTTAACAAAAGTTTTAAAATTGAATGTGACACTCCATGGTATCTTCCAAGATAATATATCTACCTCAGTTTGTTGTTCATCAAGAATAAAGGTTGTGAACTGGATCATGGTGTGGCAAAAAAATTAATGTCCTAGAAATATTCCCATGAATATTTCCTGAAACCACATAAAAATGTCCGTAAAAATAGGAGAATCACTAGAATGTATTCATTTTAACTCTTTAATAATCCTAAACTATCATCATTAGATACCACTCTATCATTACACCCTCACTCAAAAGTTATGTTAATGAAGAGAGAGAGAGATTATGACCCCTAGTTGCACGTCTCTAGTAGGATATAAGATGGAAACTAGAAAAAGTGGAATAAAAAAATCAAAAGATGATATAATTACACTCTATAGAAAAAGGATAATGGAAATGATAAATAAACAAAAAGTAAATCATTAAAATAATATGAAATTAAATCCAAAAAACTATCCCAAAATGAATGTATAAATACCAATGGTAATGTTAATTTACCCAATAATTAATACCCATAAATAAAATATATTTATAAAAAAATGATCTATCCAATTCCCTAATATAGTAATGTGCTACATGATATACATAATCCTATAGAATATATGAAAACTTTTTTATTCACATATAGTGTGTATAAAATTATACACAATAGGGGAAAAAATTTCATCATGCACATGTGAAATGAGAATACTAATATATTAATTTGAAAAAATAACTAACACCACGTAACCATGTCAATTATCCAACCCAAACCCAAAAAAATGCCCAAAAAATAACACAACGATTATATAACAACATTATATGAATGAAATTGACTAATGGTGGTTAACCTCTCATTCCTACTTATTAGCCTCTCTCTTAACCCAATAAGTTATGTCATAGATCTCCATCCTCTTTTATATAACATCTATTAACATCACGTCACATAACGTCTAACACGAAAAAAATTGTACCATTACATTATATCACAACGGTAACTGGAATAGAACGTCATCATGAAAATTAATAATATCAAAATTGTTTCCTCTTCCCACCATGAAGAACCGCCACTATAATAAATCTCATCATTTCACCTAAAAACACCCAAGTCATCACATCACACCACACACATAGTATCCCATGCCACCACATTGTTTAAAATCTCGATCATGTGCTATTAAATTCTAGACATCAGATCACATGCATTTCACCATCACATCGAATAGAGATTAGGGATTTTTGGGTGGACACTAATCCATACTCTCCAATGGGATGATGGACGATGCAACAAAAAAATATATTATTTTGTATTAGGTTTTTTATGTGGTTGGGGATCAATTAGAAAATTAGAATGAAATATAATAATATATATATATATAATTACATATAACAGAATATCAACCTAAATGTTCACATAAATAACTTCTTCCCAATTTATTACACTCCCACATCATCTTTCAACCTATGATACCTTCACAAACAAAACTTAATTTCTAACACCACCAATTAAAAAAATCATATGATCATCTTATTTCCCAGTTAATTTGTTTTCAATATTTTACATTACCAATTCAGTTTCATTTAATCATTTTGTTTATTAATGGTTTTCATGAGCATTAATAGTTATATAAAAATTATACATTTAAGCATAACAATCTATATCAATTCAGGTGTCAATTTTTCATTTCAACTAACATTAGAAACTAACACATCATATTTTAATTTCATCATTATCATTTTTTAATTTCATTACTACTTAGAAATATTCTATAACAAGACACATGAAAATGATAGAAATACCATAATATTCATTATAGAATAACCAAAAAACAACCATCTTATCCAAAGAAACATCCCCATTACAACCACCACATAACATAAAAATTCTCTTAAGACCACATGATAGTAGTTCTATTGAATAATAAACTCTTTCACACATCTCAAAACCTACCATAAAAATTCACATGTAATTTTTCAGAAATTTCAATGGTCATTCAAAAAATTAAATGAATCATCTATATTTATTCTCACTCAAGTATAAATTTTTCATATGAACCATTTAATGTATATATTTTACTGATAATAAACTTATATTAAAGGAGATATCATGTAATCTTATTAATTTATTCTACCTATAACTACACCTATTTTATAGAAAAAGACTTCAATCCACTATCATTTTCATTGGTGGAAAAAAATTAAATTTTCAGATTCCAAATAATAAAATTAAATAAAATCATTGAATTAATCTCATCCTTATCAATTTCAATAAATCTAATTTATTATATTCATAGATCTATATCAAAATAAGCCTACCCTGGATAAAAACACATTCTGACATGATAGAACATAGATTGTTATCAATGATCCCCTTTTAAAAGAAATAATAATTACCCAATTCACTTCACTACAAATAGGGGTTCAAGGAATAGGTTGGAACCCATTAAAAGAATAAATAGAAGACAAGAAATAAGGTTCAATGGCTCTATGAAAAATTCAGCAGAACATATTGTATTGGTAAAAATCAATTATGAATGAATAAAAAAAATTATTTCATAATCAATAGATACAAAATGATCCAGATTTTTTATTTCTGATATTATTTACATTAGTAACTGATATGGATATCATAAACTAAATGTAGAAGACACTTTTAAAAAATAAAAACATTTATGAAATAGAATAAATAATTTCCCCTTATTGAAAAAAGATAAATTTTCCATTATTATATGAATAAATCCATTTTACATCATTAGGATTATAAAAAAAGAAAAACTATAAATTCAATAGTAATTGGAATAAGAAACTACAATGTTATAGTATTATAATCTACCACTAGCAGTTATAGTAAGGAGCCCCCATTATGAGATACCGTTAACAGATACCTGTAGAATATATACCATAAGATACCACTAGATTATATAATATTCTTCAAGGATCCCCCATCAGGATCTACCTATAGGCTATGTCTTCTACGTACATGATCGTCCATAATTAGATATATTTCTGAGCTATAGTCAGAATATGCACTCATTATGATGCCAAAAGAATATGTGTTTTACCATTTGGAACTACTATTAGGATCTACCATTAGGATATAGTAATAGAATCTACCAGCAGACTAAGTCTATTATGTATAGGATCTACTATTAAAATATTCCATCAAGAGATACCCTAATAGATAATATAAGCTTCTTCCATAGGAAAAAATATCCTATAATATATTGTTAAATATAAGACCTAATTTTAGCCTATAAAACATGACAATTTTCCTCTAAAAAATCTCCAAAAACCATTGTAACTCTTTTTAATACCATTTACACTATATTTCAGGGAATGTAATAGGATTTATATTAAATCATGTTGTATATTAGTATTAAATACCATTAAATAAGCTCATTTAAAAATTCAATAATTTCCCTCAAAACCTATGAAAAAATGTTTTACCCTTGAAACCATAGAGAATATACATTTTGAAAATTTAAAAATAAAATACATGTTTTCTAAAATATAAATAAATATACATTTCATCATTCATATTAATTTAATGTTTTTCTGGATAAATTAACAAAGGATCTATGTTTTCTTTAATTTCATCATAATAATTATTTATATTCTATATGAGTCTTCATTTATAGGTTTGAATAGCACAACATATAATATATTGAATAATATAATTTTTTATCCCAACTATTTCGCACCTTATCCCTTACAATATAATCCCATAAAACCCCATGGATTGAATATTGATATTGTATTTTGAGAAACTCACCAATATCATATTGTAAACTAAAAGACTATATATAGTAATTTTTAAAATTTACAAACAAAACTCAAAAATTATTATATGATAATATTGAAATTTTAATTATCTGTTCACCAAAAATCAATTTTTATTCCACTGAAATACTGTATTTTTAAGACCAATTTATATGACACATTTAAATTAGAAATAATAACATTCTTCTAGTGGAGATTATATTTTTTTATATCAAATATCCCATTAATGTATAAATTCTTTATTCTCTACAAATAAATAAATTTAATTAATTATTTCATCATAAATAATCAACAATTAATTTAAAATTTTATAATATATTAAAACTGAATTGGTCCACCATCATAGATTTGTTCCCTTTAAAATTAATCAAAAGTCAATATAATAGAAAAAATACAGATGGGAAACAATTTAAATTACAATTAAATATTATTGAATATCCCAAACCAATATCTCATATTTAATGAATCACCGATCACCATGACTAGTTCCATGATTGATCAAAAACGTTTTGAGGGTTAATGAGATATTCAAGAATCAAATAAATAATCAAAATAGTCGAATTTAATAATTTTAGAAAATAAAAAATCCCTCTGAAAATATATATATTTAATAAAAGATAAACCCTCATTATAATCTAGATATAATACACAATCTTGATATACATGTATAATATTTTTAAAATGAAATGGTGAAATGATTAATATTTTTTAATTTTTATTAGGAATATCATTTAGATTATCTATATTAGATAATTATCATACTCATAATATATAATTTATTTATTTGTTATTAGTTCTAAATAATTATGAAATTTTTTGTCAAACGATGAATTTTAGACATTCGTTCCATGAAATTTCAACAAAAATATCATTTTCATGTCCATACATGTAGATATCGTTTTTAATAATATCAAATTCTATACACATATCATATTAAAAATAACATATACAACTTTTTTAAAACGATTCATGAAAAAATGATCGAATATTTTTAATTATAAGGTAAGAAATATATAATTAAGAAATTTTTGTTTTTATGTATAAAAAATTACAGTTCTTAAAAAAGAGTGACCATAGTATATAAAAAATATTGTTCAAGGATAGAATTAATATGTAAAAAATATATGAAAATAATAACATTGAACCATAAATTAGATGATGGTATATTTAAATTCATTAACAAAAAATTTCAGAATTAATTATTAGTAATATTATTGGACCTTTAATCCACCATATAATTTTTGTTTTTTTCAAATAAATTATGATTATTTATAACTTTAAAACACCCATCCGTAAATATAAATACCCACCCATTCCCTCCTCACTATCCACACCAAATTAATCCAGAATTTTACCCCACCCAATATCTTCATAAATTGCATTTCAAATATTTATATATTGTTATATCGAGTCTCCCCATAGTTTTATTAAGTATCCTTCCATTATACGGTATCCATTCCTCCACTTTTTAATTCCATGTGCTATATTTTTATAATGATTATGGTCTTCTATTTATTTTTTATGCTAATAAACAACCCCATTTTATAAAATATGTTGTATAAATTAAATAGATACTTCTTTACCCTCTATTTATATATGTTTAAAGATCCCTTTGTATACATGTAAATGAATATTATTCAAACATTGATTTTCAATTCCATAATTTCATGTAATTAAAAACAAACTCAACTTTAATTCAATGGTATTCATTTTGATGTATCATTGAACTGTTGGATGGGGAAATCCACATATAAAACACAAATTCCTTACTCATCTATTATAAATGATTTATACTTATGGATTGTAATCAGATCATCACATATAATATCAAAAATATGAAGGGGAATATTTATATAACTCAAATGATTTTTTTAATTTATTAATCTATAAAGATGACATGTTCTGAGTACCATCATAAAATTCCACATTATTATTTTTTGTTACCTTAGCCTAAATCTCTAGAAACATAATTTACCAAATTATACTAGTTACCATTGGTGATACTATTATTCATGTATCATGTTTATATTTTGTCCATAATTCTATGTTATACTTCATGTTATTATGACCATGTGCATATTGTATGACACAAATTCATATTCAAATTTTCTTATGTAAGGATTTTTGCATTTTCCATCACATTATTTTTTGTTTTCTATATATTACTATCATTTATACTCACACATCTAATTTGATATATGTCCCTAGGAATTACTATCCAAAGGGATGATATATAATGGGATAATTATGAACCCATTCGATAGTGATTAAAATATATATGTATTTTATTTTTCACACCATTTATGTATTTATATATGTAAATATTTTCAATGAAAATAAACATAAAAAAGTCATTTAGTGTTATTAATGTAATATACTTTCAAAGAATTATTGTTAAAATATGTTATTAAAAATATATTTTCCATTTGTTTCATCAATTATATATATATAAAACAATGAATAAAATGGAGTTACTCTATTTGGAAATATATGTTGATTGAGGATATTATCTATGAAATATTCATGATTGCACACAATCAAAATTTTTATACTATAAAATTAATTTATTGATAACCCTTGAATTTGTGACATTATGGAAAGAAGAAAATTTATTTATGGAGTATTTTACTTGTTTCTTCGATTTGGTTCGCCATTCAAATGATCCGGTTTTAAATGATTACCTTTAATATTAGGGATTAGATATTTGTTTATTGGTAAATAATATATTGATTATTATTTTATTATTATATAAACTGTTTATTTTATTGTTGATAAAGAAGTTATGGCTAAGTAGTTTTTTGCTGGGATGACATGTTTAGGTGAAGCTTCTCTTGGATTAGGGAATATCTAGATTGATTCATATAGTTTTAAATGGATTCATAGTCAGAGTGATCATTTTTCATAATTAGTTATTTAAATTGATTCAAAAGTATAGAACAAAGTGTATTTATATATGTTTTGGATACTTTTTCATTCTAGGCCCCATTATATGGTAGTATATAGGACATTCCATCATTATTGGAAACTCACTCTGCTAAAGTGTTTCACTGATAATTCCCAAAGGAATTATAAATGGATCTAATATTACATAAGGATCTCACCCTAGTATGGAAATATTAGATGGTGTCTGATCACATTATCATATAACGGGGGATGCACCTCGAGTGAAAACTAATAGGGATACATTTTGATAGGAGGCTGTAATATTTCATAGTACAATACAGGGGAATCCTTATTAGGGGTGACTACAATGAGAGGTATAATTTTTATATAATAATTTATATTCTATTAAATGTTTTACACTATTGAAAATCAATTTTTTATACCATCTGTGTAGATTAATGTTTCGGAAATGAAATAAAATATTATTACATTCTTGATGGTAAATTTCAGTTCTATCAGAATGCGAAGAAAAAACACTTCAAATTCTATATGTTCATGGGAATGATCACAAAAACTGATTGGATATAATATTTCATAGTTAATAACCATTAAATATTTTAACTCACTAATAGAATGAATCAGATGGGTTTTTTAATTCCACATAAATCATTATTATTGTGGTTTTTATTTTCTCTCCTTCGAAGGGGTTAGTCACATCATTCAGGGTGGTGGGATCATACATTTTTATAGAGTTAATTTTTATTCCATGAGGTTATAATGATGAAATCAACTATTTATGAGATCATTAAATACATTTCTGACTAGTGTATTACTGGTATTCTTTCTTACATTGTGAATAAGTACCCTTAATTCATTTCTTATTATTATTTTAGTTACAATTCTAGACATAGTTCATTTTTAATACTGAACTAATTTCATGATCATGTCCCATATTAATTCCATATTTCCATATGGAACACATGGATTTAGAAGAGAATTAATATCATATATTATTTTGGAAACTAATGGATTTACTCCTCACATTTTGTCATCTTTGGATTATCTTGGTTGATTTGTAAAAAAGGGTGACTGAATCCACTGGAACTATCTTTATTACCAAAATCTTAATAAGGTGGTGGTTAAGAAAAAATATCTTTTTACAAGTATTGATGACTTATTTAATCAACTATGGTGGTCTAAATGGTTTCCTATGATTAATAATTATTTAGGTTACAATTAGTAAATGTCATACGTAAAGGATATTCCTATGATAGTGTAAAAGTGTAGCTATAAATATTATGATCATTTCAGTTTCCATTATATTTTACTAATTATCCAACTGTTTTTATGTATTTATTGAATTATTTCATTTTTTTAATTTATTATAATCTTTTGAGGATGATATTTATTTTCATTCCATTCTATATAATGATCACAAGGATCATCAAAATATTATTATTAGAAAAGTAAAAGGACGTCATCTATATAGAAATAATTATATATGTTAGTGTTTACAATGACCCATACATTACATAAATTTATATTAATTTAACCATAAAAGAATATTAATTTAAAAATATTAAAAATCCATGACATGAATATACATGTATAGTGTATTTAGAAACAAGGAATCATAAACATCTAGTTAATAATAGATCTTCATTGTCTCCCACTTATTTCATCATAACTAGACCCCATTTTTACATATCTTACATAAAAACCTTATTCATGACAATTAAAAAATAAACATATGAATTAGTGATCTTATATGATAACAATGGATACACAATGGTGATGTGAATCATATCATAATCAAAATACATAAGAACATAACATTTGAAAATCTTATCATGTAAATGAAAGGTCATGATATCATGCCATGGGATAATTCATGAATGTTCATAAGAATAAATTATTGTAATACCAAAATACATAAAATAATCCATGATGTTTATTTGAATTCACATAAGCATAGAAAATCATTTCATATTAGTCATGGCTCCTTGACAACATCATCATATCAGAAAAAGTCTGTTACTAAAATGATTTCACTCATCGTTCCTGCAATGTATTAAATAACAATAATCATTTCATATTCTATATATATCTTTTTTAGAGCTATAATTCGTTACCCAATTTATATTATGGATATATAGATCTCAACCGTCTCAAAATTAAATCATTACTATATGTTCCATAATAACATAATTAATTCATCATAACAAAATAAATATAATGGATTTATTTGACCATCATTCCACTATACCATTATCCATGTAAAAGTGATAAATTTCATTAATATAACTCTATTATAAAAAAAATAAAATCCTAGGAAAAATAAGTATATTATACTTGAACCACAACCAAAATAAAATAGTTATATCAAAGATTGATTTTTTATACAACTGTTGAAATTATTTATTTGGGAAAATATTTATTCTTCTTCAAAGACATTTAATTTTTTAAAAATTCATAAAATTTAAAAATAAATTAATTTATTTGAAAATAATCATGAAATTATTCATAAGAAGCTTCATGGAAATAAAAAATCAGGAATATGTAAAAATCCATTCATAGCATATAAGTTAAAAAACATTCCCCTCATATATTTCCTAGAAAAGTCAAAAAGTACTTCCTATTGAATAATGTCAAAATATTCCTTTCATAATATTTATTAAAAATTCACCAATGGGTACACTTTACAGTTAAAAAATTGTAGAATAATATGAATAATATTATATATTTTAAAAACATGGATGTGGATGATAAATATACCCTAATAAATACTATCATAAATATATCATCAGAGAAAAATTTGATTGTGAAATTATCCCTTATGTTATATAAAAACCTCCAATATAATATTTTATATAATTTTAATGAAATATTCTATAATCATAGTCGTTTTTATGATATCATATATGATAATATTGTCATCCATTTGTTATTAAAGTTCTATTATTACTAGTATTGTGGTATTAATTGTTTCATTTTATTTTGCATGTTTTGTCGCATAAGTTTTGGTTCCCCAACACTGGTCATAGTTATATCATGAAAAACGAAATGAACATAATATATATATATATATATATTAGTTCTTAACATTTATATAATCATGTTATAATAAATATCATGTAAAATAAATTGCATCACGTCGTGTAAACAGTCGGTCGTACTTACGCACGAGCGGCAATATCATTCCCAAAATTGATTAATGGTATTGAAGTGAATGTTGTATAATATTTCATAATAAATATTTTTTCATAATAATAATATTTAGTAATTATTTATATACTTATACTCAACCATGTATGGTGGTGGTGAAAAAAATATGACACCACAACGTGGAGACAGTAAGTCGTATTTACACACACATAGTGATTTTATATTTGGAGGATAGATAGAAAGTGGAATATTGTTTTTCAATAAACATAATATTTTATAAAAGAGTTATTTTTTTTGTAATAAAACAACTTATGAAGTGGAATTAGAAGAACAATTAAGTTTTAATGAATCAGTAGGGAAGATAAATTCTTCTTCGATGTACATCCTATAAATAACCTCTAATAGCATTAAAGTTGGTATTTGAATAAGACCAGAACAACTTTAATGTAACTACGAATTAAAAAAGGAAAAAATGTAGGTTATGGCTGAGCATTAGGGCTCTATGTGAATTGGAGAGGTGTAGTATATGGCACCTTTTTATTATTGGGGTGTTGGGCACTTTTGACATCTCCAAAAATATAGATTTATAATAAAATCCAACCCCATATGAAAAACCTCTAAAATTTCCCAATTTAGAATATTATATGACATGGAGTTACAATATCATCAACCAATAGATTTTAGGCAACATTATATGTCTATTTAAAACTTATCATATTAATATTCACTTAGTTATTACATTTAATTTTTTAACTTGTATAACAAATATTTCAATATTAAATTATTGAAAAATTTCACCTTTGATGTTAGAGATACCATAAATAAATAAATAAGATCATTTTAGAATATATAGAAATTATTTAATATTTTTAGTATTATTTTCTGATATTTAATAATTTAATTAATCATTTTTTATAAATAATCAATAGTGTCAATTTTGACACGATTCAATTAATTGATTATAAAAAATGTTAAGATAATATGTTAACTTCTAAATAACTCTTTTATTATTTTCCTAAGTGTTCAGGGAAATAAATAATATTTATTAGAAAAATTAATTATACCCATGTATATCTATTTTATTTATTTGGATAAATATTTTTCTTATCTCAATTAAAAAAATAATTCATACATTAATATTTTGTTATTATTTAACATACATATTTATTGAATAAAAATAATGAATAAAATAATAATATGAACATAGATCTACTAAATTTCTGTAGAATATTTTTATTGGATGTAATATTTATGAAAAAGTAGGTATATAATATTTTATACCAATTAAAATATGAATGTGAAAAAATTAACATCTCTTTAAATAAAAAATATATTTGTAATAATTTCTTGAATAAGTCTCTACAATATCACTAACTCGACCCTTGGATGGTTATGGTAAATATATATTGGACCAATAATATCTAGTCATGTTTTTTGGTCTTTTGATGGTTATTTTCAATTCAATAATAATTTTATTTTTATTTTTCTTCAAATATTTAATTTTTACATCGTTAATATATTAGAATTTAGGGAAATAATTTATTTCAATGAAATTTATAATTAATTTCCATGATAAATAAAAATATATTAACTTTTAAATGAGTATATATAATTTATTTTAACTTCTATATAACATATTTTTTAAAAATTAATATATTTGTTAAAATTTGAGTAAGATATATCAAATTAATATTTTTTAAATAAAATTAATTAAAAATCATAATCTCATCCATGTGGATTCCAAAAAAAACCATTTGAATCCATGAATGATTTAGGTAGAAAAAATCATCTATTTATATTAAGACATGTGTTAGGGAAACATCATAATATTATTCATACCCTCAATTACCTAATTAACCCTTTTACTAAATTAACAATAATTTCCAATGTTACATTTCATAAAGCACAAAAATAAAATAAATATAATTACATAATGTGGTCCTACTAATTACAAATATGGAATCCACTTCTATAAATTCAAAAAATATAATTTCCAGTAATGACTCCAAAATTAATCCCATTGTCAAAAAATAAAGAAAAATAAAAAGATAAATAATTTCAAATGATTGAAATGTATTAAAATCAGAAATCATTATAAATTTTATGCTAATGAAATTGATTATATTTAAGGATAAAAATGTAATTTATTTATTCATTAAATCCATTAAATATTATAATTTATCCATATAAATCATTTCAATTAAATAAGTTGTTTTCAATTAAAATATAATGTATTTTTATTATTCATCAATACATGAAAGGCATCAAAAATACTTTGGACATTCATTCAAAAAATATATTATATCCTCCTCCTAAATAAAATGTTTATATATTAGTATAATAATTAATAATGTGTCAAAATAATAATTTAAATGGTTTTCTTCATTAAATGGTGAAAAATTACCATTTTTAAAAATATAGGTTTTTTACATCAAATATGGTTTATTAATACCCTATGACAAAAATAACTATTGGATGAATATAAAAAACATTTTACTAAGTATATAAAACATATATTTAATTAATTTCATTACTAAAATAAATTCACTATATTTATTAAAAATATTAACTATATAATTGATTTATATTTTTCATTAATAATTTGAAGTGAATGACATCTCTATAAATTTTCATCAGTAAGTTATATATATTCAAACCAACATAATTCCATGGTTACAATGGTAATTCTATTCTAAAGGATGATCATGGTTTTTTTTAAATCATTTTGGAAATGTATATCAAGCTACTAAACAATTAAAATTATTTAGAGAAAGTATTTCATAAAAACATCAACGTGTCACATTCTACCCCCTTAATCTAAAATTCATCATTTAAATTCATCACTTGGATACAAAAAGATAACTATATCTATCCCTTATCATATCTCAAGTACCCACATAGGTTTCTCAAATTGGTGCCTCCATAATAAATCATTAACCAATCGAGTGGTCTTGTTTCGCAAAACGCTTTCTATACAATAGAAAAAATGAATATATTTTAATTCTTAAGAGAGATCTTTCTTAATTGGTATGAATTTTGTGATTAGTAAATATGAAGGATCTAGTATGTACTATTTCATAAGAGAAACATATAACACATCAGAAACATGATAGAAATTTTGTTTAAGAACTAATTTTTGTATGTTACCTTTCCAATAAGATCATGAATTTAAAAAGGATATATATAACGAGGGTTAATCATGCCCTTATTTCCAAATATTATTACCCTATTCCATTGAGTTATATATAGAAACACATTTTCACTCACTTTACTCTAAATTTATATTCATTTTATTTCAACATAACATTTTTTAAGTATTGAGATATTTTATTTACTGTTCAATATATATTATCATATATTCTATTACAAAAAAAATGATCAGTTCCTAATATATTTCATTCTCAAACTTTTATTATAATTTTTTATTTTAGAACTTCATTCCATAGAAGCATTCATAACTAATACTTTATTGAAATCCACAGTTGTAATAAAATTACTCGAAAGGTAGCTATTGATCCCAATAGCCTTTGAAATTCATAGAGAATGCTCCCATCATGTCTTATAGAGTTTGAAAAGTCCTACCAGACTGACCGTCCATTTGATGATGATAAGTAGTGTTGAAACATAACAATATATTCAGATCCTACAGATGAAATCATGAGAATATCAATTTAACCCTAGATCATGAACCGATATAATGGAATGTGTTACTCTATGAAATCTTATAGCTTACTTTATATATATCTAGGCATGCTGGTCCTGATTGAAATCCCTTCTAGAAGAATTGATGTTTTCTGAATTTTTTATTTGATCAACTATAACCAGTGAAGAATTTCGGCCTTTATATGTTTTGGGAAGTTAGAAGAAAAATTCCATAATGATTTTTCCTATTTTTATTCATCTATGGGTAATGTTTTTAACATCCACTTAGACTTTTTTCTCTCAGCCATATCTTGTTGATAAACAGTGTACCATGTGACATATTCAGAAACATATACTTTCATGACATCCCATTGGAAATAATGTGTCAGGTATCAATACATATTTGTGTTTCTAGGGTGAATTGATAAATATGAACTATAAACCTCATTAAATAGGTCCTTTATAATTCTAGTGTGAGGAATAAAACCCTAATTCATGGAACATATTATTCCTTTATAATGAAGGTTAATGTCACAAACATTTCTCAAATTTGTTTAATCTCTACATCTTTTTTTGTGCCTCATTAATATTTAGTTGTATATATAGTTCAACATTCACCTGAGAATGATTACATTTCTCCACATCCTATAAAATTTCAATATCCAGCCTATTCAAATCCATAAATATTGGATAATTTTTATCCTCATCATGGATATTTTTTTATGGTCATTTGGACTCAAATTATCTCCCCCCTTGTTCATGTTCCATGGATGGTATTGTATAGAAATAATAATCATCAATCAACTCCAACCATATTATTGGGGGCATAACAATCTTTCTTTGTGGGAATATATACTATAAAATTTTTTGATTTTTATAAATATCTCAGCTTTAACCATTAAGATAATGACTCTATAACCTTAATACTAATATTATCGTAGATAACTCTAAATAATGAGTTAAAAATATTTGATAAGGGATTTTCAATTTTCACATGAACTAAGATATCACGATATCATTTTTCAAATTATACCATACTAAAAGATTATTGAAAGTATCACTATAGGTCGCAAACCATTCTCCATTACAAAGAAGTCGAAGCATAGGTTCATTGGATAACCTTATTTTGATGTCATTGAAATTCACTTCTCATTCCTTTGTCCACATGAACTTAACTCCTCTATGAGTCAACATGGTGAATGGATTATATAATAATGAAATTTATTTCCTAAAATGACTATAATATCTAGAAAAACCAAGAAAACATCATATATCATTTACTTTTATTATTCTCAGCCAACTATTAATAATGTCTATTTACCTGGATACACTGATATCACCTCTATTGAGATTTTGTAACCCAAAAATGAAACTTTCTGAATCTAAAATTCATAGTTGGTAAATATTTCATAATGATTATCCATATTGGGGTCTCTTATACAATTATCAAGTGATCATTATGTTCTTATATTCTATGCTAATAGCTAAGAATACTATATTAAAAGACTACCATAAGCTGGGCAATTTATTTTCTAAATAAGTTATTTCCCAGATACTTGAAGATAGCGGGGGTCGTAATAAGACAAAAAACAATCCCAATAAATTCATAATGTAAATTACCTATATATAATATAATATTTTTTATATCCTCCATGACCATTAATTTGTAATATTATAAATTACAAAAAATCATTGAATATTATTTATCTCAGCATTGTTGGATGAATATTCCATTGTTATGGGGAAGATGATATTTGTTCTTGAAAGTGACCTTATTATGTTCTCGATAATAAATGAATAGTCACATTAATCCATCATTCATCTTAAAATAAAAGAACTATTTTCCCCCAAGGTGACTCACTTAAGTTTATGAATCCATTTTCATGATTCTCATGGAGTTTTTTTCAATTACTTCAACTCAATTGAGGCCATTTTATAATGTGTCTTTAGAATATGAATAGAACCCAATACGAGTTCTTTTGAAAATAGAACTACACTATATAGTGGATGTCCTATAAATTATTCCATAAATACATCATCAAACTCCCATAAAATGGTTGTATTATTAATTATGAGTTTCTCCTCAACCACTTGATATATATAACCTTCATTTATAGAAATCAGACGCATGATATTTAACATATGTTTTACATGAAAGTTATATTCATACTTGAATATATATTTGATCATATATTTCTATAGAATTTGAAATTTCTCATTCCTTCATTAGAAATTTATATGTGATCCAAATAGATAATGCATATCCATTCCAAAAAGCACATACAATTCAACTATATGAAGGATCACATGATTTTCATTAATAACTTTCCCACAATCATCAACTAGATAATTATTATATAATTGTGA
Source organism: Viscum album (assembly GCA_963277665.1). Classification (NCBI taxonomy): domain Eukaryota; kingdom Viridiplantae; phylum Streptophyta; class Magnoliopsida; order Santalales; family Viscaceae; genus Viscum; species Viscum album. Next base: position 1,537,262,566 of record OY728147.1, on the reverse strand, counting down.
TAAGTCTATTGTTCAATTAGTTATTTTCCAATCAAACTCAATATCAAATAGTTAATGTAATATAATTATACCCTTAGAAATTTATTTCGAAATAAAATAGTGGGTTGATCTAGAATGAAATAAAAAATGTTCTAGTTTATAGAGGATGGTATGTGTACCTATCACCACTTCATTATTATACTCCACATCACCAATAGTGATCACATGTGACATGCCTTTGACATTGTCCTTAAATGATTAATGACATCGTTCATCGGTAATAACCCCTGGATTAAGGGATTTATTGGTAGAATTCCATATGTTTTTAGACTTATAACATTCAATTATTTGTGGTGAATTCTATCATGAATTTTCTCTATTCATATTAGTAGAAATATTTTTTCTGATCCCTTATACATTCAATTTCCCAATGGAATTATTTTCCACACATAAAACATTTACTAGTCCCTTTAAAAAAAATTCCTCCATTTATTTTCCACATTTTTATAATGAGGGAAAAATCATATTCTTTTTAGTTTAAGATTTATATTTTCCATTAAATTTCATTTTTTTGTTCTTATCAATCCCACAGGATTTATGGGTTACACGAATCTCTAGCTAATCCTTTATTGAACGTTGAATAATTTCTTCATAGATATTTAAATCCATTATTGATAATTCCTTATGGAGAATTGGATTTAAGACACTGAAGAGTCAATCATTTTTACTATCATGTTGGATAATAATTCCATAATCCTACAACAAATGTATTGTATAACATTAGTCATTAATATGAGTATATTCACCATAATTTTTTATGTTAATGTAATTATTTATCCATCTTTTTTCAACGAATATGATGAAAATTTTTATATAATAATATGTTCCCGATATCTCCCTATTCCATGGATTCAATTCCATCTCATTGCCTCATATTCTTGATATGTTTCCCCCGTTGATCTATTTCACCTTCCAAATGATATACTATTTTGATGAAATTTTCATATTATGAAAATTGGATAACATTAAATACCTTATCAGTAGTACAGATCCATTTTTCATTTACTAATGAATAACAAGAACTGTTGAAAGAAAGTGGATGCTGCCTCATGATGGACACATAATAATATTGTTCCCTACATTACTCATTAGAAATTATTTAATGAATCATATATTGAGAATTTTGTGTGATAATAACAATAAAATTATTCATTCTATAATCCATTATATTTTGTGATTCAAAAGGATAATCATTTCCTTGCTCATCATATTCAGTATTAATGCAGTTCGCTTTGGTTCTATCCATTGATCAAAATCAATAATCATAGTATGTCCAACACTAATAATTATTGGTAAACCGCAAATTCATGAAATGAAATTCAATATAAGAACCTATATGGTTTATCCTAGGTTATTCATGTACATTTATAAAATACTAGGATTTGTAACATAAACATAGATGTATCCTTTGGGTTTATACTATGATTTTCTCATCTTAGTTTCCATTGTAAACTATACATTTTCTATGATACAAAATATAACAACCCTTACAATAAATATATTGATATTAATTAAATGTTTAAGAATATTCATCACAAAATATAACAAATCATTGATAGGACTGTATAGGTATAATGTCTTTAGAAATTAGAAAACATAAGAAACTAGTTCATAAAACATCTGCATTGTTTCCCACTTATTTCATGATAACTACAAATCTTTTTGATAGATCATACATAATACCATTCTTCATAACCTAGGGAAAAGAATCATATGAATGTGTGAGATCATATTCTTAGTATGGATACATAAGAGATATATCCATTATACAATAATGATAATACTTATGAACCTATCATTTAAAAATCTTATCTTGTATATGAATGGTCATGAAATCATACAATGTGATAGATCATAAAAGTATATTAGAAGAAATGAATGTAATCGCAATATAAATAAAACATGACATGTTGTTTTAAGGAATACATATAATAATATTAAATAATTTTGTATTAGACAAGGCTCAATGCAAATACTTTCATAGAGGTCAATGTCCATTACTAAACCATGGTCACTACTAATTCCAACCCTGTATTATTGAAATATTATAAATTATCATTTCATCCATGTCCATATCATGGGATATAAATCTTTACCCAATAAATTTGAGGTTGATATAGTTTCCAAGCATCTCATTATGAAATAACAGTTACGTGTGCCGTAATAGGATAAATCTTTGATCAAATCCCAATGAATCAAAAAGTTTTTGTAAACATCATTTCTCCATAACAGTATCCGTCTAAAAAACTACACTAATATAATTTGATCACAAATCAATAATAAGAAAAATAAGAATATTATATGTGAAACAAAACCATATTGGTAAATATCATCTTATATGAAAAATAATTTTGATATAACACTTGAAAATAATTATGGAGGAATATATCCTTTCTTCTTAAAAAAATATTTTATGTTCTCAAAATCTAAATATTTTTAAAAGGAATGAACTTATTTGAAAAAAAAGTAAAATCTTGTAGATCAATCTTCATGGAAATAAGGAATTAAGAAGACATAATAAAATATTCATTACTAATATGTTATATAAATTATTTGTAATTTTTAATGAAACATAAAAAACTACCTCATATCGAATAATGATGAAATATTTCATTCATAATATTTAATAAATATTCAATAATTGGATAAATTTACATTCATAAAATTTTATCACAATATAAATAATATTAATTTTTTGGAAACATGGTTGTGGATGATATATATACCCAAGTAAATATTTACAAATAAATAATCTCGGACAAACTCATATTGCAAAATTATACATTTCATTGAGACCGATACACATATTTTGTATCCAAAAGTCATATATAATGTTTTAAATAACATTATTTATATATTCAATGAATCATATAAATTTTTATGATATATCATATTATCATATTATCATTATTTTGTTAACAACATTTCATTATTAATTTCTATTTTGGTATTAACTACTTCATTTTCTTGTGATTTTTTTTCAAATAACTTCTGCTTCTCAATCATAGGTCAATGTAAAAACATTAATAATGATATGAACATAGTATATACCTTATTTTATCATTACATAAATTTATATAATAATTATTTAAAGAAAACCGTGTCAAATTAATCACATCGCATCATGGAGACGGTAGGTTATCTGTTTGAACAAGCGATGATATCATTCCCATAATTGTTTAATTGTTTTAATGTCAATGGTGTATAATTTTTCAGAATCAATATCATGTTATAATAATCATATATCTTTATTATTTCCATCATTATTCTCATCCATGTAAGGCAGTGGTTAAAAATAGATTACACTACTGCATGGAGACAGTATGCCATATATATGCACACGTGGGAATTTCTTTTTTCATATTATGGATTGAGAGTATAATATTGTTGTTATATAATAATAATTTGTGATAAAAATGTTATTAATTGATAATTAAAAAACTTGTGAAAATTAATTTCATGAATAATGATGTTTGAATGAATTAGTAGAGTATATTACATCTTCTTCGATGTGATTCCTCAAAATATTCTCTTAGAGTACTAGAGAAAGTAATTAAAGAAGACTAGAAAATATATAATGTGACATGATAAGTTGATAAGGTAAATTGGTTAGTTATAGATGATCTTTTGGGATCAAATTTAAGTGAATTGGTTTGGGAGGAGGTTCCCTTTTATAATTGAGATGAGAGGCACTTTAGGAAACTCTAAATTTATGAATTTAAAATTTTATCAAACCCCATCAAAAAACCTCAATAATGACCTAATCTAGATGATGAGATGAAATACATTTTTACTAAAAAAAAATAGACAAGTTTATAAATCAATTTTATACAAATCATAGTAATTAACATGTATTTATTCTATTTAATTTTTAACTATGGTATGAAATAATTCATTATTAAATAGCTACAATATTAAATTATATGATAGCAATTAAAAAATAAATAAATAAATTTGAACATTTTAGAGCATATAATAATAATTCTATATTTTTTGAAACTGTTTTATGGTATTAAAATAATTGAATAAGTTAATTTTTGATAAACAATCTGCGGTGTCAATTTTGACTCTATTCAATTCATTAATTCTTAAAATTATAAAGATACCAAGATAACATTAAAAAACATATTTATTTTTATTCTTCTGATATCAAGGTAATATATAAAATTCATTAGGCATATTAATTATCCAAAAATATATTTATTTTAAAATTTTTAATAACATTTATTTGTTATCTCAATTAATAAAATAATTACTATATCAAATTTGTGTAATTATTTAATATATATATTTGATCAAAAAAAATTTAAAATAATATAATATGTTTAATATAAATATAAAATAATTCATATTAATATTTTAAGGTGATTTTTTTTAGGAAAATCCATCATTTAAAATGTTATACTTATAAATTTTTCTAATATGACAACATTAAATTAACTTTAAATAAAATAATCTAAGTATAAAAATCTATTCTATAAGAATGAAAATGGTATGTGACATGAAATTTTGATATATATAGTCAATATATACTAAAAAATAAGATTTTTTTTACTTTTTGTGACGCTTTATGGTATTAGATTTTAAATTAAAATTATTTTATGGATTTCTCATCATTTAATTAATTTTTGCATCATTAATGCATAAGAATATAAGTTAATTATATATTCCCAAAAAATTAAAAATAAATTACCATGATAAATAAAAAATTTATCTTATAAATGAGTATTTATCAATGAAATTATCTTATAGGAAACATTATATTAAAAAATGATATTGTTATTATAATTTCCATATGTCATATGTAGTATGTGATTAAATAAATTAAATTAAATATCATAATCAAATTGAATTTTTATCCAAAGGATAATTTTCTACCAAATGATGATTTAGTTTGAAGAAAATCATGTAATGATATTAATACAAGTCTTACGATAATTTTATAATTGTATTTTTACTCTTAATTACACGATTTACCCTTTTATTGTATTAATTAAAATTTCCTAAATTTCTAGTCGAAAAGCCCCAATATAAAATTAATATATTTCCAAGATGTGGAATTATTTATTTAAAATATAGAAAACATTTTTAAATGTTCAATACAAATAAGTGGCAGTAATTAGTTTAAAATTAATCCCTTATTCAGAAATAGAGAAAGCCTTTCAAAAGATAAAACATTACAAATGACTGAAATTATTTTTACATCTGAATTCAATGTAAAATTAATTCTAATGAAATAAATTATATTTAAAGATAAAAATATAATATATGAAAAAATTTAAATCAATTTAATAATATTATTTAATCATATTATGTAATTTTATGAAAATTGTTGTTTTCGACAAAAGTATTGAATTTTTATTATTCATTAAAACATGAAATTTATCAAAAAAATATTAAAAATTCATTAAATGTAATTTATTTAGCCCTCACCCATGGAATATGATTATTTTTTCCTCTAAAAATTATTAATGTTTCAAAATATTCATTTATAGTAGGTTCTCCTTTAAAATGTTTAAAATCACTATTTTGAAAAATATAGATTTTTATACCTCAAATAGGGTTTATTCATACCCTATGATAAAAATATATATTAGATGAATATCAAAATAAATTGGAAATTATATAACCTATATATTTCATTAATTTTATATTATAAAAGTAATTCACAAAATTTATTAATTTGTTTTACATTTTCATAAATAATTTGTTTCGAATGACTTCACCATACATTTTTATAAGATAGTTTTATTTATTCCTATTAACCGAACTTCTAGATTAAAATTGTTATATTATAATAGGATAATCTTGTGGTTTGATTAAACTCATTATTATGTGAATTTAATGCTATTGAAGAATTAAAATTATTTGAAGAATATATTTTGTAAAAACATTTGAGTGTTACAGTTTTGGATCAGAGAGGTAATTTTTATATGACTTGTTGTATTAAATAGGTAAATCCTGAAAATCTTGAAAGGATAAAGGTATTATTGTCTTGAGAGAAAACCAAAAAATTATTTCTAGATTTATTGAATTTGGTTCATGGTTTATTCTTATAGAAATTAAATTTTCAGTTTATATATATTATAATATTTAATGAAAGAGTTAACCTATAAGGGTGTCATGTTGAAATTCAATTATGTGATAAAATAATGATTTCAAAAACTAGATCTAATATTTTCATTGAATTTAGACCAGATTTTCCTATTGATACGTATGTCTTATGATGGTTTTATAATGAAAAAACTAATTTATTATGATTTTTATAATATTGTGGATGCAGGTGGTGTACCAAGGATTTCATCAACGATTTATTTATAAGATAAATTAGACTAATCAAGGTCCTAAATTGTTATTATTGAAGAATTATCTTAAGAAATTATAACACTAAAAATTTGTAATTGATATACTATATAATAATATCATATTATACTGATGTATCTTTTTTTACATAAATATACATGGAAATATAATAGTTATTTTGGGTTGAAAATATTTAATCCTTTTTTTAATATAATTTTAAAAGGGATCATCATTACTAATGAGTTGAGAAGGATGTCTATGAATATATTAATAACGTAATTAATAGAGGAGTGGTCCTTGTTGACATTTGATGTTGAGATATTCATGGATGTGGAAGTGTCCAACAAGATGGTGTTAAAATATTTTTTAAATGATTATTCATCATTAAATAAACAGATTTATCTTGGTAATGAAATATAAAATAATGGTTATTTATTTTGGTATCACATTTAGGGGGGATTCTACAGTGATTTGAATAAGTCTGTTGATATGTCATTAAGTTATGAGGATGGTTAGATTTCCTATTTTCTATAAGTATGTATTATATTGATAGTGTACATCATCCGAGATAGAACATGAACCCATAAACTATAAAGATAATTCATTATTTATACATTGATATTTGTGACGTGGACGAGGAGATTGATTATAGACATCATCAATAATTTCCATACATGAGAGATGATTATGATGGTGGACTACATAATTTCATGTTTAATATATCCTTTTCCCATTATAATGATGATGTGCTATGAGATATATATGTAAATAATATCAATTTTACCAAATAATTTTAATTAGAAGTATGTGATTTGAGTGTTCATTGAATAACATTTTAAATAACCTGAATACCATCATATTCAAACGTTGGGAAAGGGAAAGAATATTAGGAACCACTTTTTCACAAGGTTCCTAAACCACCATAGAGTTCCTTAAATAGTTTTTTCTAAGAAGGATCAAAAGATTATTTCCCAATTATAGAATATTTCAAAAAAGTTGAGGGGTACCCAATTTTATGTAATAATTTTGTATAATAATAATATAGATGCGAAAAATAAATATATATTTAACTTTATAACTATATGAATTAGTTGTACATTATTTAGATTGGTTTTTTTTATATGAATATACCATTAGTAAATGTTTTAATAAATATAGTTATGGATCGAATATTTAAATGGCTTCCTTTTATAAGATTTATGGTTATCCGTGTAGGTCTCTTTAAGGTATGTTTAATTATACAGTATGGTATTTTATTGTAAAAATACATTATAATGATTTTAATGGATATGTGAGTTTCATATAATAATGGATTGTATGAGAATAGTATTTCACGAAATTTCATACATTCCATCATCTTCTCCCATTGGAGATTATTGATATTCATAATGATTATCTCATGGTTTCACCACACATTCGAAATCATAATTATGGTACATAGGGTAAGTATTCACTATAATTAGAATTAATTTGAATATAATCAATTTACATTAAAAGGTATAATTTTATTTTAAATTGTCATTTCTCATTTGGACAATTAATCATGAGCTTCATGTTTTACAATTAATAAGGAATCAATCAAACCATTCCCATATCATATAATATAAGAATAAAAAAATTATCCCAACATGACTATGGTTGAAAATAATTTACATGTTATATAGAAAAATGATTTGGTGTTCAATTTTAATGCAATTACCTTGATCTATGTACTAAGGATGTGTTGTTGATATATAAACAATACATAAGAGTCTGAATTGATGATGATGTTGCAATAGTCAAACTTTTTTTGTGTAGAGAATCTTATGAGGTATCTGAGGAAATATAAATATTTGGATTGGAAAATTTTTTACTCTGTTTTGGTCACATGTATTCCTTATTTTGGGTTTCATTTTTATAAATTGAGGTTCTAATAGATTTTATGAATTTGGGTTTAAAATGCTTTTGGGAAAAAAATTAAGCACAATGTCTGAAAACATTGAATTATAACATTTTGGTTATGAGGTTATATGTATTTATTTTTTATAGTGATGAGTAATCCAATTTTATCATGATTTTTAAAACTTAATTACATTATCATGTTAAATATATGTGTCTCTATTTTCAAGGTAAAGTAGATACAATAAGGTTAGTGCATGGTTTTCGTAACCATGCAACATAATCAGGAAACCTAGTTAGAATGTTTTATAATATAATACTAACACAATTACATTAGTAATTTGTAACACTAATGTTCACATAATCAGTAATTTTTTTGAACTATCCACTCCTTAACACATGAGAGGAAATATATATACTATATGTAGAAAATTAAATACATGGTTTTTTTGTTAATTCATTTAATATATAAGTGAAGTTGATTTATTTGAATCACATGAGGTATATTTTTTATAAATGGAAATTGGATTTCATGTAAAATTATCTTAAATTTGTTTCCTTTTAATTTTTTAATGAAATTAACTGGTTCGATCGAATTTAGAAATGATTTTTTTGAAAATAATATTTTTAGGAAAATGTGTTATGAATCACCACTAATTATAATACTCTTTAAAATTTTCATAATTTTTTATTAATATGTTTTGTGAATGAATATGGCATGGGTTCCAAGGGTGAATTAGGTTATAAGAAATTTTTCTAAACTATAGTGTATGTGATATTATGTGGTGTTATGTACACATTATTTTTGAAATAATGTAATAGTATTCAAAACAAATGGCTAAGGAAGAATAATTTTTGGTTGGAATCATGTCCACCCAATTAGTATTTATCTTTGTGTCCATGTATGTATTACCATATGGATGATCAAAACATATGCATCGTATTATAAATGATAGGTTTATTTCTATATTTATGGATCATGTTTTAATCTCATGGTTAGTTTTTATTAGATACCATTTTTTCACCAAAAATTATAAATAAAATTGTTTATTTAAATATGTATTATTTCAAACAAAACTACTATTTATTTTATAAAAAGTTAATTAAATTTAATTTTCATTGTTAAAATTAATTATTTTATAGAAGGAAATAATAATTAGTCAGTGATAGGTAATTTATATTTACATGGTAGTATTTTAAATCAAATTTTCCTCACATAATGATTATTTTTTTGGAAGTCCTAGTTTTTTTTTGGATAAATACAATGGGATGTGAATTATACACCTCTCAGGCATTACAAGGACTTCTTTGTCAAAATAATGGGTTGGTAAAGATACCTTGACTAAAAAAGACTCAATGTTACATCATTTATATAATATGATAATTGCACATCATATATTAAAACATGATAATGACTGATAGGATTAACTTCATTGAGTATTATCTACATTATAGGACTATTTTAAAATACATAATACTACTTCACCTTAAATGAATTACATGAATGTAAACTCAATAAATATAATTATTAATATTAAAACTCATAACAATGGTAATGAAAATATTAGTAATGTTTGAGATCAAATTTTCTTTATGTGATGGATAAACATTTCATCTTGGATGATTTCATAAAAAGATTATAAAAATTACATAAATGGAATATTATAGCACCAGGGGGAATAAACATAAATTATTTAAGAGATTAAATGTACGTGTAATAAGAACCTAAATAAAAAAAATATTAATATGGAAATATAAAATCAATAACATTATTTAGAATCATTTAAAATTATTCTTGAATCATGATAGTATACAATCATATTAAAAAACATCCACAAAATGTGAAAAAAAAACACTCTTATAGAAAAATTACATTAATGATCCATACCATGAGAGAATAATATAAGAATGAAATATAGCATTAAAATAATACACACAAATTAGTACGAAGAATCATTATATTAATTAGCCACAACATTAGTGCCCTTAATTATGAGAAACCAAAACATACGAAAGATTGATGTTCATATGAGATATAACACATTATTCAATGCATTAGAGGGACACAATTGACCATCCCATAAATAGTTTATAATGTAATCATCCATGTATTTTTTATAATAGAACTATCTGTCATTGGATTAAAATGGAAACACAAAACATTTTTTTAATAGAACCACACATCCCTAATCCATATATTTGTGTAACATGTAATATTCATTATATTTTAACATCCCAAGGATACCATATATATAGAAAAAGGATTTATATAACTTTCAAATGGATATTATTCACATTTGAACATGAATCCATGGAAATAATAATGATATTAAAACAATAAAAATGGTTATTGAATTATATCTTGAATTGAATTGTATGATACTGTAAACATGATAACCCAATGTTGTCACATAATTAATAAAAATATACCATGAAACTGAAATAATCACTCCAATATATAAATATATTTTTAATTTATTAAAACCCAAATCATTCAAAAAGAATTTTTGGATTCTTTTTTTATTCCACATTTTAAAGGTCAAAGTGGTGCGTCTAATTAAAAAATGAATCATTTTGACAAAAATGATACAAAAATTCCATCAAAATTACATATTTTTCAAAACAAAATTATCTTTAAAATAATCTAAAGGACATATTTAAAAAAATATATCTTGATGAAATTTTTCTATAAGGACACGTATAACTCATAGAATGTAGTTTGAGTTACGAAGTCTCTTTCATTTACCCTTTTCCTCCATGAATACAATTTAACCTCAGATTTTATAAATAAAAAATGTTAATTAATCTATTTTAAACCTTATTCGGATACAATATTATTCTTATAATTCGTTGATAATAATTCTATTCTTAAATATTAATTTTTTAATCTGTTTTAAACAGTTGTAATTAATAAAGTCAACTATTTTAATTATGGTCATAAATGTAGTTTCTATATTAAATTTTCTCGAAAAAATCAGAATTTAACAACCATGAAAATAATTTTATGCTTTTTTATACATAATATTTCATAATTCCATTTACTGGAATTTTTAGTTTCATTTATTGACAAAAAGTGGATGTGAACATGTTTTGTGTCATTTCTTGATATTGATAGATTACCATATATTGATCATTAATTTATTTATTGTAAAAATAATTCATATTAATAATATATTTTACATATATATATATATGTCATATATAAACATAAAATATAAATTAAATCCTTATAATTTTTTAATTTAAGGAAAATTGTATAGGTTTTTTCAAAGAGGCAGTAGTCCACTCATCGGATGATTGGCGTTTTAATTTTATTTAACATTAAAGGTGATGATAATTAATGATTGTACCATAATTATGGTAACATACCGTTATAATATTTTTAATTGTATAATAATTTTCATGATGTGAAATTAGTTTTAGGGAAGAAGAAATGAATGTAATAAAAATTGTAAAGAGACAGAGAGGATATGACCTAATACCCGAGTTCATTGATTATCAGTTTTGTAAAGGGTATAATTCCATTGTGGGATATGAATCTAATAAGAATAGGGAAGCCATAAGGTGAAAATATTTGTTTAAGAGGGGTTGGTTATTATTTTTTCTAAACATGTGGGGTATTTTGGTAAGGTGAGTAGATAATAAAAGTTCACCATTATATGTTTATCAGAGTGAAATTTTATTAAATACCAAAACATTTGATAAATTAGATGTGACTATTCTGCAAGGTGGATCAAAATATAAGAATTAATAGATAGGAGAGTATTTTAATTTATTAAGAAATTCAAAAATTCGATTATAATATGTATTTAAAATTGTTAAAATTGTTACTTATATGGTTACTAATTTTTATTAATTTAGTTTTCAGTAGGATAAGTTGATTTTACCTAGGTAATTTATCCATTCTGCGTAAAAAATGATCCTCAATTTAATTTAGACATAATTATTAAAAAGTTTATTAATATTTTTGGTTACATTATTAATTGTTATTGAAAATAATTTTACTATAGAAAATGAATATTATTTTAAAACAATTTTTTATTAACAAAACCTAATATATATTCTAAAATTTAAAATATGATTTGAGATGGGAAAAATAATAATTATTTGAGATAAAAATCATTTATGACATATATAAATTCCTTATAAAGATATTTTATAAACATTTCATTCATATTTAGGATTAACTATTTACATGATCTCATGATATCTGTAAAAACAATAATCCCCACTATTTACAAAAAAATGATCAGTTTATAAAAATCTAAAACAACAAAATAGATGAATCCAAAATATATGTTTATTTTCTTATATTCACATTATAAAATTAACATATTTAATATTAAGTTAAATACATCATATATTGTGAAATAAATTTTATTAATGTGAAACACATTTCATATATTATCTATTCATCGTAAAATTTAATATAAAATAATAAATAAACTATTGTTATGGAATTATTTGAACAAATATAAAATTTTCCTGATAGGATGTCAATTTTTGGAAATATATTTCAAATGTGACTTAGTTATAATAGTTTAGTAGACATATAAATTGAATATTATTTTATATATATATATAATGTACTTTATAACTACTATTTTTACATTTATATTCTATGATTACCTTTCATAATTCAATATATTTCTGATCAATTTTTTAATTTGGAGGAATCTAATAAAAATATGGTAAATTTAAATGGAAAAAACTTTGTCCATTGTAGTATACCCCCCTCAAAGAGAGTTTCATCTTTATTAAATTATTACACTGATAAAAATAAGGGGGGTTAATTTTCTCCCATCACATACTTAGTTTCATATATACATTCACCAAACTAATTATTTATTTATAGAAATTTTACCAAAGGGGCTTCATTTTTTCAAATCAATTTATCACTTTGATCCAAAGTTTACCTTTTTTGTTCTCATATAATATATCATGTTGTAGTCATAGGACATCATATCATCTGGATGTTTGGGTATGGACATCCTAAAAGGTGATACATATGATAAATCAAGTATGTGGGAGTTCACAAGAGGGACATCTATGTACTAAAATACTCCCCTAAATGAATCATCAGTCTTGAATAGAATAATATAAATATACAACAATTTCATATTCTTCTCAAATATCAAAATTAAATCCAAATGGGATAATAAATTTATAAACATGTCATTAAAATAAATCTCTAGATATATTTTATAATTATATGCATAAATCCAAATTGATTTTATTTAAAAAAATATATCATATGAAATTTTGAGAAAATTATCTATAATTTTTTGTAAAATACCAGGACATATTAATATCCTCTATAAAACATCATACCAATGTATTTGAGTACAATTTCACATACTAGATAGATCATCATATGATTCCATATAAATTATATAATTGAAATTGTTTTTATATATGTAATCTACCATCGGAGTTATTGACACCAAAATATATGAAGTCACATCGAAAAAGACTGTAGAATATCCTCCAAAATTTAAAATTTATCCAATACATTCAATAGTTCAATTTATGATAAGTAATGATGAAACACCTCTATTTTTTCATTTCGTTGTGAACACTTCTCCAAAAACATAAGGAAAAACATAGATACCAATAATATATAATGGATAGTGGTACTTGATGTAGCCTCATGACCTACATTATGAATATTGTTTTAAGTTGGTTAGTGAATAAATATTAATTCATTATAGTAAAACTAATTTCATTGTATGATAATTTCATATAAAACAAATAGAATTAAATTCATTAGGATTATTGGTGGGTCCAACAAAAAATATACCTGATTATGATTTCCCATTTCAACTCTGATATGGGTAATAGTTTATATATAACCTTTGACATTTTTTATTTTTTATTAATATGGTTCCATACTAGGAATTGAGATACATATTATATTATTTATCTCATCATACTATCCAATAAATATTTTTACATCATATCTCAATAGATATTCAGTATTCGTGGATGAATAGTGAAGTTTGTGTTATCAGATATATCAGAATATTTCCTATTTGGGTTTAGTTATGAGGGGATACATTTCTAGTATCCAAACCATATCACTCCATCATTATAAAATTTGAACTATGAAATATTTTGTACCTATTTATAAGGATCTACATCATCGTTATATATATATTTTTATTAATGTGAATTGATGGTTAATGAAATAAATTTGGTTTTCAGAGTTTCATACATTGAATATATTTTTATTTATTCTTATATTTTCCCATATTTTTGGATTTTCTATAAAAATATAATAATTATTGTAAAACTGATTAATATATTATATCATATGCATTCACATTTTTGTAATTATTGGTTTTACCATTAAATAGAAAATAAAATAAAAAATCTGAGACCCAGTTTTTTTATGTTTGGGATTACCTTGTGTGTGATATATGATTCTTTTGAATCATATATAATTCTAATGAAATACGTGTGTGGATCCATTAAATAATTAAAATGATAATTTTTTTATTTATTTCCCAAAACCCAATATACTTTCATTATATATGTGTTTGTTGAAAAAATATAGACATACCAATACGAACGTATGAAATTAGTCAGTACAGGGAGGAGAGCGATCGTTGTCAATGATGAATTCAAAAACATGGATTGATTAAAAAATAATTAAGGATGTTTGTGGAATAAATAATTAAAATATTATAATCATTATTAGAATCTCTGTAGAACATGGTTTTTACCAATGAATCATCTAATGTTTATAAGGGGATCATTTTTAATGGTTTTCCACCATTTATTTTTTTATTTTTTATCAGGGATCATATATCTATTTAATTCAATTATTTTTGTTCTTGACATGAACCATGAATTTAATTTTCATTCATGAACCTTGTGAAAAATGTTATTTACACGTAGTCTTTTAACCATTTTTGTTTTCCATGATTGTGTTTTTTAGTGTGGATATATTTGAAAAATAATAATATAACTTTTTTATTATGCCTTCGTTACATTAATTCATCAAATTCAACGTCATTGAATCATGTTTTTTTTGTGATTTTAAATTTCTAAACATGTTCAACAATGTTGAAACCTTTAAGATCATGGATTATTCATGAATAAACATGTGATTGTGATTTTTTGGTTGGATTTAGGAAAAATTGAGGATCATGAATGATGGATCATTGGATCAAACCCATTTTGGGTAATATATGTGAAAACATATTTTTATTCATTATTGGTATCCTATCTTCCATCATTTAGATGCATAGAATCAATGATCAAAGGACCCTTCCTTCCAATTTAAATTTATTTTAGGTCAGTGAATAGAAATGAAATTTGGTGGACTCTAAATTCTCATATATACTAGGATATAATAATTCGCAATCGATTAAAAATACCACTACATTATATTTATTCCTGAGCAACACTCACAATGTTTCTTAGATACTCATAGAAGTGATAGTTTTATGTATATAAATATAAAACACTATGTGGTTATGGCCGCATGCAGTATGATACTACATGCATGAAAATATTCTGTGATAAGGGAACAATATGTTGGGGTCCATGTGATTAAAAATTACATATTATAATTGGGACATATTGTTTGGATATACATATATGGTCAAGCCATGTATATGGAAGAACACACCTAGGTTGACCGATAGAATTAAAAACTATGTGAATCGATACACATGTAATGTATTTTTCATAGAACTATCCACATGAAGTTTCTGTTCTATATGAATTCATATATATGCCCCAAAATGGCATGTTATGGGAATAAATGACATGTAAGTCATGATGGTGGAATCTTCTTTGGAAATAACGATACAATGATTGTAGATATAGTTTAAAACATAATATATTAATTCTTTGATGATGATAGTGACTGAGATTATTTTTCATACTGATTTGGGGGTTGGTATTACCCTTTCACACATGGTATTGGGTTATTATATATCTTATATACATATAGATTTGGTACTCACACACACTATATATGTCATTGGTACTCTATCTATAGATTGGAGAATCCCCATCATCATGATATAAAAGAGAATAGGCCCACCACAAGTGATGGTTTCACCTCATAAATGGATGCGAGTAGTGAATATATGGCCATGTATTCTGATTCTTGTAGCATTATTTTATGGTTGGAATTAGAGATGGGACCTTAGAAGATATGAGCATATTCATATCCATCGTTAACTAGTAGTGGAGATTGAGATTGCTTAATTTATAATGGGGTTTTAGTATGGGAATATTTTATGTCAGGTTTATTATCCCTCGTCGACAAATGGGTTGAGATGATAGTTTTATTCTACTAATAAACATTTTGGATTAGAGTTTTTCAGCTGAGTATAATTATACAGGCTCATACAACATGTTTTCTAAAAATATGTTTTGTCTTTTCAATATGATAAGTAAACTGATGAGGACATTAGTGGACAAAATATTTGAGAAACATTGATGTATTTGGATGTTTTTATATGTTAACTTGTTAGAATCGTTGACTATGTGGAAATATTTCTTACTTATTCCCCCTTTATATATTTTTTGGTTTGGGAATCCTTTCTAGTTGAAGGTGTAATTGTCTTATTTTTTTTTGTATTAACCTTTTTAACTTATATGTATTTACATGAGGTTTTTATAAGGAGTTTTTACCCACATGATATTTACCTAATATATTTAAATTGTGACATTGATAGAGAAGTGTGTGAATATATACATGTACATTAAGATAACACATCCAATTTTAGTTATATCCACACTCAATTATTTAACCAACCCAAGACTATTTTAGGGTAGATTTGAGTGTCACTCTCAACATACTTTCATCCTAGAAGGGGACCCAATTGTTCACATCCTGATATAGTTGAATCAACATTGGTTTGTCATAGGGTAAGTCATTGGTGTTATAGATGGAAATAGATTTTTTTGGGATCTTAAGGAAATTATAACATAGCGTCGTAAGATTCTATCCAAGGATAGAGAAACTAATGGTGGTGGCGTGATTAACTTATTAAAACCCCAAGACTCAGTTTAAATACCTAACTCGGCATAATGAAACACTAATAATAAAGAAAGTAAATATACACCTATAAAGATGTATTATATAAGAAAATTGATGTTCATTCAAAATTTTCTATAATATTTGACATGGGTGGTCTCAAATGATGTGATTCTCATTTTATATACATAATTAATCTAAATAAACTATATTTTCATCATAATTTTTTTGTAATAAATGTAAATAGTAGATTATAAAAATTAATTGATATCAAGATTATAATGAAATGAAAAATACAATAATGAATTCACGTTCCATTTTGGGTTTTAGATTTGGTCACCTTAAATTATTCATGAGAAACAATTAAATTTAGTCTAATAATGTAAATATGAAATCCAACACTTGAATTACTACCCTTTTATATAGGGATTTTGAAATACTAACTGCCTAAGAAAACATGATTTCAGCCCTCCTACAATAAAATTCAATAGAACATATCAATTTAGAGTGTGACACCATCTAAGACCTAGCACCATCGTTTGTAATTTTATCCCTTCAACACCTCAACTATATTTGTTAATATATTGAATTTAGAGAAAGGGAATGAAAATAATTAAAAATTAATATAAAAGATATTTTGTTAGATATTTTGTAGGACAATCTCCACAACAATTATATTTGACTATTTCTCATTAAAAATGTAAATACAACTTAAGAGGTGAATTAAATAATTAATCCACACATATTCTTGACCTAAGTCCATTCCTCAAGTTAGTCAATCATTTTCAAGTAAAAGAGGTCATATTAGAATTTATGGGAAGAAGTGAATGAGATAATGAAAGAATGAATATTGAGATATTGAAACCAAATATTGAATTGAAAGTACTTAATACATTAATTAAATGAAGCAAACTGAGTTACATAAAATAATCTTACAGAAAATGGTAAAAAGAGACTAAAAAACAAAGCATGCATCATCTGTCCAGGTTCAATCCTATTAATATTTTTATTGTTATAATTCATTGTATTTATAGAGATATGGTATCCTTTTTATCTCTCATGGTTTTCTGTTCTATATCTCTAAAAAATTTGATTTATATTTTAGTATATATTCTATATTCAATCATCCAAATGTCTATGTTTTTCAGAATTACAATGTCGAGTCATAAAGAATTCAATGTTGTAGATGATCATATATCATCATAAATATAAAATTTTCATGACCATAGATCACATACACTTTTTCCTCAAATGTAGATAACAAATACAAATTTATTACTAGTATATCACACCTACGATTAGTATTTAAATATTTTGAAAACGCATAAGTTAAGAAAGAATGTACTAAAGGGGACTCATGGGTTTCTATCAATATCAATAGTGTATTAAATAATGTTTCATTTTCCTCCAAATCCCAATTGGATAAATGTAGAAAAAATATCCTTCTTGCATGGTTCACATGGATCACATTGGGGATCAGGACATTTGGGCTCATAAATGGTAACCCCTTTGCCATATAGGAATCAAAAAAGTAACCCCATGCGTCTATATTTTATCATATACTTGGATTTCTTCATGTTGAATTGTGTATGTGGAACGATTAGCATGGAATCATTGATAGTCGAACTTCTTCATTCATATTGGAATTAATTATTGTCGCTCCATTGTATTTTCGGGACATTGGGTTCTTGTTATCGTAAAAGGTAAACTCCATCACCGATGAAAGTGTAATTCATCTTCAAAGTGGTAACACAGTGGAACTATATGTGTTCCATTCTAGTCACTAGAATTGGTAGGGGATCATCACCCCTCACCTATGCATAATGTTTTCTGTAGTGGAACACATAGATTAGAACATGTGAAGAATATCTAGTCACTTCCAAGTACTCTATTCTATCATTGGTATATCACATCCACCAGGGATGAAATTCATGATCAAAACTACCATAGAAGAATCATAAACTCATGTTAACAATTGATATAGTGATATATCAAATCTACTATTTAGGAAGTGGTATATCAAATAAACCACTCCCAAAAATGGTATATCACGAATATTATTCTTTAAAGGGTATATCACATGTAAAATTGTAACAGTGGATCATATTCCTCACATTTTTTGGCATGGTTTTTCCTACGAGAGAATGATTGAATTTCTAGGGATTGAGTGGGGCTATAATTGAGGGATCGGCATGAGAAACCTTATTCTACCACACTATCCTTAATTGTGGCTAGAGAAAGCTTCGTAAACATGAAATTTGTTATCTTTTTTGAATTTGGTTCAAAAAAGGTTGATTTCAAACCTATCTATTCAGGAATAAATGATGGTGTTCTCTGAATGATGCTAGTGGTGGTTGTTCATGGTCAAAGGTGGTGAGTGGTGGCAATAAGAAACATGGGGGTGTATGAGCATGAGTGAGTGCGACTCAAAAGGTAATTTTTTGTTTTACATAAATGAACCATACCATATGAGAATATATCCAACATTGAAAATGATTAATGGAGACACACTAATATATATTAAAATTTTCAACTTATATATCTTAGAAGACAACATATGTGTGGGATATGAAACACACATTTCCTGTTATAAATGGGATACACCACATAATTTCGAGGTCCATGAAGGCTATGGCTAGCTCTATTCACATGGTCATCTCATTGGGATCTATTCACATCCTTCCACCATGGTATGAATCTTACAGTGTCCTGCTTGGCTGACCATCCTCTTCTTAAGTATAAATAATGTCTTCAGGCCAAGTGTTTTGGGATATCCCCATGGATGACTGTAATTATTTTGTTAAACATGTCAAAAATGTAAAATACATATATCAATTAAATTTTACATCAAACAAATACAAATATGAAATTCATAAATAAAATTATATTCTAAGTTTTGATATCCATTTATTAAAATTAATTAATTTTTTTATCATTTTGATTATTTCAGTAATTTATATTAGAATTTTTATTTAATATAAACCATAATACATAAAATATTTTCACAAGTATCATGAAAATTTATTGTGTCAAAAACACTAAATCAAAAACTATTCATATCATCACACATAAAATAACATTATAAAATTTATAAGGAATAAATGATGCAATAAATCAAAAATAAAAATAAGAAATTAAATGAATTGTCAATTTATAATATTACATTAAAAATCCATAGAAAATAAAAACACTGAATTTCTACAACATAATAGAAACAAATATTTAATTGATTTTACTTTCTCCCTTTTTAAAATGATATAACTTATTATTTTTTCATTAACAATCTTCATTTTATTATTATTAAGCATGTCAAATAATGATTTAATGGAGATTAATGACATCTATATTTACTTGAAATACAAATTCCAATAGAATAATTATCATATCATAAATTCATGGTATATATACATAGTGATGTAAATGATGAAACGTCACAGAATTGTTACATAAAAATGATTATAAATTAATTTTTCATTTTAAATCAAGGACCTATTGAATAGAATCCTTTAGGTTTAGTATTTTATATTTATAAAACGAAGTCTAAAGGGTGATGGAGAACTATTAATATATTGATCATAACATATAAATAAAATGAATAATTAAATTTTACAAAAAAAATAATGACTCATACTTCCCAAGATCAAAGTATGTTGATGAACAATAAAATTATAAGGAACTATTTGGGCTCCCACATGAATTTTACTCTAATATTATACACTATAAATGTAATTTTTCATTTTTTTACATTATTTAATGATATTATTATATTTAATAACAAATAACAACCTAACAATATACAACAAAAATAATTTTTCTACTAATGATGATTTTTTATTCTTCAAAGACACACCATATTCCTATTTTAACATTTTTTGGGGAGTGAAAATAATATTTTATAATGAAATTATAAAAAATATTCCCATGAACCTCAATTACAACCACATAATTTGTCATAATAATATATTACATCCATTATACCTTGAATGCCATCAACCCAACATGTTAATTTTAAAATATCACTCAATTAATAATAGTTGGGTAAGAATGAAAAATGTTTTCTTAAAAAATGATAACTTCTATTATAGTAATTCATAGTACCTATTGAATAAAAAATGAATAATATAAACTCGGTGTATGGGATAAAGGATTTTTTAATGAATAAAAATAATTTTACTTTTCAATGTCATATATTCGTTATGATAAAATTCATGTAATAGTTGCTGACATTATTTTACATCACAAAATAAATAAGATTCCTATAAAATAATAATTTGTTGGTAAATAAATCATCTCTGGAATATAAATTATAACATTTTTAAGTTACTCCTAATTTGAAAAATAATAACCACTCAACTTACTTTAATTTACCTGGTTCAATGCATGAATATGATTGGGATGGATCATTTCCATTAAATAAATAATTTCTAAAAAAACCAGCAGTCCAAATTTTATTATGTACGATTCATTGTGGTAACCCATTTAGCAATTTTATAAATTAAATCAAATTATAATTATAAATATAAAGCATGGAATCACTGTATTTCACAGAAAATCATCTATCATAGAAAAGGTAAGTAATGAATAAATTCAAATCATGGGAATGAAATTTCAAGTTTGAAGATAATAATATATTTTTAGATTAAATATTTTTTATTTGAAGAATTAAAAATGTAATAATGACCTCCATGTTTTAATATAGATTCATTACACTACCTATACAATTATGGTTGATTCCTTGTGCCATCATTGGCTTAAAAATAAAATCAATCGTTTCAAATCTAGGACAATGTAATTAAAAAGAAAAATGAATAAGGTAAAAGAATGTATGTTGGGTTAATACTGAGAGTGAAATTGATGTATAAATTCCTATGATAAAAAGAAAGTGATATTCCCATGTTTAGTCCCCAATGTGGGTCATAGGATTTTGAACCCACCCAAGGGTAATACAAGAATTCCTCCATTTTTGGATGGTTGGGGAATATTCTTGTATATAACCCACCACATGTGGATTTTCCCATCATTCACATCCTATGTGATGGCGATGAATGATCCATATAGAATGTATACCAAACATCCACCATTAAAATTTGGTATAATGTGAATGGTGGGGAAGAATGAAGTATGTGTGACCCTCTATAATCGTTAGTACTTGTGATACCCCATTCCCTTTTTCTAGTTATGGCTCAAAAAGTGTAGTATGACCTGATTGATAAAATGAATGAAGGAATTTTTTTTAATTGAATATAATATTAATATGAATTATTAATAACTAAAATATCCTTTATGATATGGGCATCCTATTTATTGGGTTTCTCTAGACCCTAAACATGGACATCCACATGGGATTCCAAAAATGCATGTAAAATAATATATAGTTTCTCAATAGATTCACCGCTAAGTTCTTGTTTAGTTTCATCATCTTCATGTACGAAAAGGAAATGATAGACCAAATCTAAAAAACCCATATAGTCTGAATAAATAATCTATTAATATAAAATAAAATAATATAAAATATATTTTGATAAAATATTAACCCCCACGTTAGGTTTAGTTTAAATATATTTTTTATTGGAAAGTTCAATTTGATATAGGATTTTATTGTATATGGGTTGATAGTCAGTATCCTATATTCATAAAATTACAAAACCAAGGATGGTTCCTCTTTAATATGTTCTAGATACAAGTAGGCTGGTGATACCTCTTTTAAATTTTATATCATCAGATCATCGGGTTTTTCCATACACTTGTTCCAAATGTTGTCCTCGTCTTCTTCAAATATGACATTTTTAGCAGCATGAATGTCTTCCTCATCATGAATTCACTCTAGAACATCATGGTAATAATTTATTTGGCTCCTCAAATGGCTTCATGGTTGAGGTTAATCTATTTTGGCGTCAAAATCATCCATACATTTAGTAAAATTTGGAAGCTCTAATTCTACATCTCATCATTATTTTTTCTTTGATGATCATACTTTACATGATTGAACATCTCTTTTATGTCATGAAATATAATTCAGATGACATACCCATTCAATATATTTATTTTTAAGATATTTATTTCATATAAAATATAATGTTTTCATTACTATAATTAGGTAACATTATCTCATTGTCAAACACCATGGAGTATTTGTTATATAAATTGAAATAATTATCATTTCATAACACTAGGGAAACTAAATTTTTTTATCTAATTTCATTTTAATATTAATAAAAACTATATACAAGGTGAAATATAAAAGAGTAAAAAAAATTTATGGACCCTTAGAAATGGTTCTATGTTTAATAAAACACCTATCATGGGGTGTGCGAAAGGCAAATTTCACTGTTTTACTAGTGCAGTATAGAAATTTACCATGGTCATGTCAGTTGATGTGATTTACATTATATTTTCATTCTTCCTCAGATTCACCTTTACAATTTTGGTTTTTTTATTTAATAATTTATTACTTATTTTATCTTTTAAAATGAAAAACGTAATAGCATAATTATAATGAAAATGAAAACAAAATAATGAATGTAATTGGAAATTTATGGCGATGATTTTTCTTACATACATTATTCATTATAATCAATTAAATTTATCTTCATATCTAGATGATGAAATTTCATTATGGGATTACTAATCATTTATTTTTTAATTATAAAGCCTTGAATTTGTAATAAAACTAGATTCCACGTACATTAATAATTAAGGATGATGAAACTAGTCAATCAACAGTGATACACATTCTACGAAACAACATCATCAAGTGTTGTTTCATCCCTTAAACATCTCAACTTTATCATGTAATGATATTGGCTTCATAGGATTTAAGGGAAATTATTTTAATAAATAGTCCGAAGAGAGTTTGATTTCTATCATATGGTTGGATATCCCCACACCGATACACATTAATACATCTGAATATGAACAAAATAATACATTTTAATTGATTAATAGAATCTAGGAACATCCAATCTTCACATGAGGACATTCCTCGTGTTACTCACTCATTGTCAAGTGAAACATGTTGCCGTTGAAGATATTATTATAATAGAATAATAGAGAGAAATATAATTGGTAGATATAATGAAACTATTGAATTAATTAAAAGTATGGGACACATCAATTATAATGGAAAATCTAATAACATAATATAAATTACATTCCATAAGGAAAATAAAATAGTATAAAAAACAAATCATCATGTAGTTATCTGATCGTGATCCTCTAATAATTTTTAAATAGAGTAACATAATCAAATTTATAAATACAGATATCCCTTAATCTTATACATGTTTTCATTTGTTTACTAAATAATAAATGAAGATATATATTTATATTTAATCTTCATTGAATCTAAAAAATTCCTATTTTTCCAAATAACACCTTAGAGATGTAATTCCATAATGAATGTGGTGTCATCAACAGTGGGAATTCTATTGATATCATGGTGGTAAATCACATCAACAATTTTCTCAGTTTTAGTTAAAATATACCACTATAAAATGTGAACATAACATTTACCTTTAGAAATTAAATTCCTCAAAATCATTTTATTATTGCATGTTATCTAGAATGTGATACATGGATGTGTGGATGAGTAAATAGTGGCTCAAATAATGCATCATCTTCCTTGACCTCCCCCTTGGATGAGAAAAGTAAGTAAATAATTCATTACTATTGTGTATGGGTCTAACGGGGGATATTTAAATGTTTCCCCCTCTATGGTGAAGCCTTGGTATGAGTGGAATGGAAAATTACACCCCCTCCTACGATCTAGAAATTATGTATTGATTTTGTCTTACTGAAGTGTTCTAGCGGAACCATGATAATGGAATAAGATATCATGGGTATTAATATTTTTGAATAAAACTAATGCAAGATGCTCAGTAGAGAGGTGTTAACCATGGGTTCAGGGTATTGGTATATTTTTCCTCATTCATCTATAAAAATAATTTTATTCCAAAAATAGGGCTCATCGTAGAAGAATAGGTGATCAGATTTTGTTGTAAGAATTAGTGGGGAACTTCAACTTGCCCTCATGATTTCGGGAGGCTGCAATTGATCACTTTTTTAATAATAAGCGGTGGATAAATGATGTATTACAAAAATACAATCGGGACAATTGGATATCCCATCTATCATTTTACAAAATCACAACATCATCACAGTGGAGTTTATAGTTTGTTTGTAGGGGTGTGGTAGAATGAAGGGTTCTTTGATGGGGTTTTAATTATGATATCTGATATATTATCCGTCATCAACTCCTACATCCTTAATTTTTGATCATGGAAGATTAAAAATCATGAACGGAAATGGATATTATTGAAAACAGTTCAAAAAAAAGTTATCATAATGTTCTAGTTTTCATCTATGGTTATCAAGGGCAAAGAGATTGGTGGTTGAGCTCGGACCAATATCTTTGGGAATAATCCATGGAATTTTATGAAAGATATATGTTGTTTAAGGGTGAGGAAATGGTTTGTGAGCTAGGGAAGATGATGGTTTTGGGTTGTCTGAGCATGTGAAAGTTTGCATGAAGGGGGATAGATACATTTCTCTTGAAATGAACAGTAAACATTGGAATCTAGTCCCACATCAAAAATGATATAACTTTGTGTGCTCATATATCAAACATTATATGGTATTAGATACATAAAATCCCACCAACTTGTGGGAAACGGGATAAACTACACCAATATAATCATTTCATTCCCCACACATTCATCTCCCATATAGTATATAGACACATCAATGAAAAAGGTCCCCCTAATGGGTTTTATTAACACAATATCAGCATAGATGGGCTCTCCCAGTATTATTCTTGGTTATCTTGCCAATTCCATATGTTATATAAGTTGTTGTGGGGAATTGGATGAGGGATATCACCTTTGATAGATGTATTTTGTTTAAACTTATGAAAACTGTCATGTAATTAGAATAATTATAATTAACATCACAAGATACATATATAAAATTACAAAAAAATAAAATTCAAAATATATAATTCATTTATTAAAATATTTATCATTTTACACATTTTATTTAATATTCATATTTTTTTTGTTAAAATATTTATTTATATGATGAATTAAATTTAAATACCTAAAGATCCTTAACATATGATTAATTTATTATGAATTATCATTGGGGTATGAACCATTGTAAAATGAATCATATTAGATTATATATTTTTCATTCCATGTTAATATTGATTTATCTCCCTAAATATTCGAATTTGTCCCTATTTCAACTTTTTTGCGACACCCTGAGTTTTTATGGATCAATATTTTAAAATAAATTAAAATTAATGAATAGATTGTATTGAAAGCTAAAAATGGTAATCAGGATTTATTCAAACCATTAAATTAATGTTTTGAAATACTAAATATTAATTTTTTATTAGGGTAAATGAAACACTATGTTTGGATTATATTACTCATTATAATGAGTTCCTTTATAAACTTGTGTAAAAAAATACAGAGTTTTACCTCAATACAATGTACAATTAAAATTATTATTTTTTATTGTTATTTCCTAGAATTTGAAATGGATGGAACATATAAGAAGAAAAAACTTATGAATATATTAATTATTCACCATTATATTAGATACACTTTCATTACAACAAAAATAAGAGTCATTTAACACAAAAAGATATTTTTTCTAAAATCTCGTATCTTTTCTAAAAAATGGGAAAATAATGTTTCATGAATATAAATAAAAATTAATGTGTTCAAATTTAAAAAAAAATAATGTGAAAAAATA
The DNA here is from genome assembly GCA_963277665.1 of Viscum album. NCBI lineage: Eukaryota > Viridiplantae > Streptophyta > Magnoliopsida > Santalales > Viscaceae > Viscum > Viscum album. The sequence continues at coordinate 1,537,235,592 of OY728147.1, read as the reverse complement.
ATCATAATTATTAGAAGATGAATATAAAAATTAAAATAGGATAAATTTTGTATATTTTCCAGAGAAGTTTATTTTTTTAATATTTGAAAATACTAAATTTTAATTGAAAATTTGAATTTTGATTAATTAAAAGCGTTAATTTATATTTTGGATTGTTTTTAATTATACAATAGATCAAGTATAAATCTATTAATCAAATTTATGTCATTTTAGTCAATTTAAATATGATATTTAATATACAAACTTTTTAATCTTTGGATTACTTTTCTTATTTAATCTGTTATTGTTCTCACATCTTTGAGATTAATTTTAATATAAAATTAAAAAACATCATTGTATTAAATATGTGAAAATGGTTTCAGTATTTTGAAGTAGAATAATATTTCATATATAATACTTAAATCTTATTTTTTATCTTTTTTTTGGAAATATATAAATTTATTTAAATTGATAAAGGAAAAACTTGTTTACGAAGAGGACAAGCATAAAATATAATTTCTTTTAACGAACCAAAACATTTATAATTTCTATTATATGAACATAATATGTCTCTTGGTACCATAAGCTATAAATTTATGAAATTTAGGGACTATCTTCTCTGATATTGACCAATATAATATGAAATTCTATGAAAAAGAAAAAAAAAATAAAATTTACTCCATTTAATTTCAATAAAGATTTGGAATAGGGAAAAACTAATATCGGATCAACTATAAAGGATTTTTTATGAAAAATAATGAAATTTTATTATCATTATTATCAATTTTATTTATTATATGTGATAAAATATTATTAACTTATTTGGAAATTGAAAAATAGGAATTTAATAGTTAGTAAAAACATAAATTAAAGGATGGTAAAAATAATTATGGTGAGGTAAATTTAATGAATTATTGCATTGAATTATCATTGTAGATGAATATAACATAATCAAAAGTCATAAAAATATTATATTTTAAATCCATAAATGTCTTAAAATTTTAATAATTCAAATTTTAAAAAAATTCAAAACATTTATTGGTGGAATTTTACTATCAATGATGTTTTATTAAAGGACTTAAAATTACAGACAATAAAATATTCTATCTAGTGTAGTATAAATTTTAAATAATATAACATTTTGTCCACTAGTGGACCAATTTAACATTTACAGAGAAAATATTGATGCCAAAATAGAAATAAAAGTTTTAGTGTTGTTAGTGTTTAAGAAGCATTTATGCAAATTACATGTGATTCTATGAAAATTTATATTTAAAACACATCTGTATTTATTTATAATTTTGTTATCATATTTTATATAATAGACATATTCTTACCTTATTATATTTAATATAGTGAATTTTTTTTGAAAATTTTATAATCAATATCCTCACACACTTGTATCTCATGAATTCTGAAATCATTATTCATTTGTACAGTGAACTACCGCCTCACAAACCGATGTCTTTAATTTTTACATTATCATCATCCATTGTTGAGAATACTAGTATACATTCAATTAAAATAAAATATTTAAAATATTTATTATTTCATTGTTCTTTTATAATAATTATAAACTGACTAATTTCATTAATCCCATTTTGTGGGAAGATAATAATGTCCTTATTATGTAAAGAGGACCACCACATCACAAAGGGATGTCATTCATTCACACAATACATTGAATTTATTACGGACGTGATTACTAGAAATATTTCTTTTATAAAAAATTATCAAATATACTATAATTATAATACCTATAAATACTATTTAATTTTTTTTATTCTATATAAAAATAAAATTGAAACAACGTTCAGGCATATACTTGTCCTACTATGAATAATGTATTTCGTTTTCAATAATGAAGTATAATGGATTAATTTTGATATTTATAGATTTAATATAAATGATATTAACATCATGAATATCATTATAGATATAATGAAATTAGTATCTAAGTAATATGACCATGAATAATATGTTAAAACACGTAAGAAAAACAAAGCCTTTATTACCCGAAACATACAATTATCATGTAATTATTAATAAATTTGTTATATAAATCCAAAATAAAATCATATATAGTATTATGTAAATTTATAGGGTTTCATGATATGTTTTTAATGGAAATAAATTTATTATATATGATATTTGAACATTTCCGAGGTGATTCATTCCATATCAATTTAGATTTCCATCTCACATTTATTTTCAGTGAGGTACTAGCTATATCCACAATAGATTTCACGATTCTTCTATGTATACGTTCAATTTATTTATTTTATTACTCACCTACTAAAAATTATTAGTTTTTACAATTCTAATTTATGTTATATAATTCATTGGTTTTATAGTTTTAATGATTCCAAATTTTTAAGGGAATTTTGTCTCAATTTTTCTTTTCTGAGATACATGTAATGTTAGTAACCGATTAACATTTATGAAAAATATTAACCACCCCTTAGACATATAATATCATAATTTTCATAATTTTCATAATTTTCATGCTTCTATAAGATAAATGTATATTTATTATTTTTTATTATGATTAAATGTTACCAAAATGGAATGTGTTTATTTCTACAATATCACCATTAATTAGGATGATTTATAAATTGGGATCCATAGATGAAATATCTGAATGAATTCAAATAAATTTTATTATAATCAGTTTATTAAGGATATATTAATATAATTACACCTATTTTCTACTCTTTTATACATAAAATAATAATAAAATGCATTTCATGAAAATATGACTATATTTTTATGTACTTTAAGAAACATGATTTATTCTAAAACCCTATTTTCTATAAAAAATAAATTTTATTAAAAATTATTTTACAATATTTTTAAATTAAATATATTTTTAAAAAATTTTATGACTAAAAACTATTTTATATTTTTTTCAAAATCACCATTAATATGTTTTTAGGGTAATTTTCGATGAAAAATAATTTTATAACGACTCATGTTTTAAGAACTGATGTTAAATGAAATGATATATTTCTATATATAAAAACCTTTGTAGACATTCAATGTTATTTTCCATATATAATGAAAATATTTAGGTAAAATATGATTTACTAGGGATATGATTTATGTATATCATTATTTAAAATTATCATAATGGTTTGTTATTATAATGAAAAGTTGTTTATGAAATCAATTTCTATTCAGTGGGTTATTCCATGAAAAAATAATAAAATAACCTACTCCATTAAACAATTTTATCTGTGATTAAATTATTTTAAAACCTATATATTTAATTTAAGTTACGGTATGATGAAATTTTGATGATATCGTTGTCATTTGATGGATTAGGATATAATGATTTTTTATGATCTTTTAAAATATGTTAATATTGTTTTCATTAATGAATATGTGGGACATATAACTACTTCAAAATCATTTGATAAATATTTTTATCTCATGATATATACAACACTGAAATGAAAAGTGAATTTTTTTTTGTATTATAATGTTAAAAAATGAAGTGAACATTGTTTAGTAATGTATGGATAAAATGAGTAGTGAAACCAGTTTTGTAATACATGGCTAGAACATGGAATGAACACAATTTTGTAATAGACATTGTACACTATGATGGTCTTGGAAGTGATCCCTGACTACATATAATGGTTTTCAATTCATATGTGTATTCTGTAAATTTCAGGGATTATTCTAATGCTATTCTCTCATTGATCTTGTTTAGTAATTTCCATATACATCAGGCATTATGATGTATGAATCATTATTATATTGGTATAGTGTGTTGTTTTATTGAGTGGGTTTATCTTGAGGGGTTGAATTTATTTACAAAAAAAATTTGTTAATAAATAGTTCAAATAAAACCCCCAATCAAAAAAGTACTCGGCTAAGGAAAATAATAGTTTCAATCATTTTGAACCTTTAAATGATTTTTCAATCGGGGGTTATTTCTTAGATAAAATAATATTGAATCATAAATTATCCTCTGAAATATCCTTATATAAACACTAGATATGATTAACAATCAATGTTTCTATTTTTTTAATAGTTTAAAAACACATGATTTTTAACGACTTTAATAGTTTAACAAATATGTAATAAAAAATGGAATTTACAAGGTGTTCGTTCTGAGGTCGAGACTAAATCACCTACAAATGGAAATCAACCACGATATAGAATATTATATAATTATAATAAGATAAAAAACATGGAATGGGTAAACACACAATAGTTTATTAGAATTCCAGTATTAAAAGAATCTTACAATTATTTTTACCGGTAGAAAAATAATTACAGTCCATATATAGAACTCCTCCATTATAACCAAGTGGGAATAGAATATCATGTCATCCTTGGATTTATCATCGTAGTTTATGTGATTGGATATGAATAAAAAACAACACACTACATGAATGTAGAATAAAAAAATAATGGGAAAGAAAGGATATTTAAAAAAGTAACACTACTTATTTTATATTCATTAGATGCTCGAGTGTCATCATATGTTGATTGGTGATGAGATCTCATTGTATCTCTAAAAAATCCTAGTAAGTAAATGTTTCACAATGGTCTCTTTTTATGAATATAGGAAATTATTTTGATCATCAATGAGATACACTCTTTTATAGATTATGGTTATCAAGAATGATGATCGTAATATCTCTTATGAATATTCATTTTCTGCATTTATATAGACACACTCTTCCGGAACACATGTTTTTGATCATGCATGGGGACTCTTTGGGGAATATTTCACTTAATTATTGAGTAACCATTTAAGAAATAAAATAAACCTCATACTTGTTCTATAACCTTATTTAACACATATGTGAAATTGTTTTATAAAATAATTAAATATTCCATCTAAATTTAATTCAATACAATAGTTATTGGGATCATCTAATTAAAGTCAAGAAGAATTGAAACAACATAACTTCTCGTTGAAAGAAATATCATATGGTGGGTCAGTCTGATGGTGTCCCATTTGTTGTAATATGCCTTGATGTTTGTGTTTAATCAAGATGAAACATAGTTACTTGAAATAATGCTGAGTCATTTCTACAAGTGACTCATCCTTAGAGAAACTCAGGTCTGTAAGTGAGAAATTTTGGTGCTGAGAATGGGTTGATGAAGACTCAACTCTAGTGGTCCGATATTCAAGATGTCATATTTTGACCTAATGATTACTCATGTTAGCGGTGATTCCCTCCTCTAAGTGATTTATTTTGAATTAATTGTGACTAAGTAAATCCCATAGATAAAATTTCATCGAATTTTCTTATATAGTAAACTGAAATAATAAAATAGTAATCACACTATAAATAAAAAAAAGAATTGTGAGAATTAAAATTAGGAGGTTCCAAAAATCTACATTTTATGATCACAAACCATGTCTTGTTTTTAAACAATGAATAATATTAAAATTGTAAAAATTACATTAATGTAATGTAAGATAGTTTTCATCACATTTAAACCATATAATTAATGATATAGATAAATATTGTATCTATGAAATAGTGTAAAATAAATAACGTATAAATAGATAAAATTAATAAAATAGAAGTATAGGATAAAGACTAATGTAATTAAGGATGAAAAAATGAATTTAAATTACATACAAGGAAAAATTATAGCATGGGAAAAATAAGGAATGCATCTAATAATGATTGCAAATTAATATGGTATCAAAGGAAACAAGTAAGATAAATGATATAAAAATAATTTTTATAAAATAGAAGCTATGTATCTATGATTACATATATAATGATATATTACCAAAAGAATTTTAACTTAATTAAATATAGTTAGAGAAAAATTAGCATAAAAGTGACTAAACCTTAAAAATATGGGATCTAATAACCTAAAACAATTTCAAAAATAAATTTTATATCAATTTTCTTACAATATACCCCCTTTTATATAATCTTTTAATAGTGGAGCCACTTCACATGGAAAAAACAAGGGTGAAATTCTCTCTGTAAGAACTTTTAAAGCATGCCACTCATCCTCCATTATAAAAATGAACTCACCCTCACAATTATTCACACCTATAAATCCATTTATATCATAACGAAATATAACCATGTACGCTTCCATCACATCGATAATAATCATAGAATAAAAAAGATTAAAATACCTCATACGAGGGATGTTATTTTAAAAAAAACTAAAAAGAGTTACTTAAATATGGTGTCACATTTTAATGATCACTTTTTTTATTTAAATATCAACATATTAGTTTATTTATATATCATTATTTTATAGAAAATATTTTATGCTAAATATATAGATATTTTTTTATTTCAATGGTACAACCAAAAATCACACACACTACATTCAAATGGGATAAACAATCATCATTTCGATGCATGACGGACTACCACCTCACAAATTGATGTTATTCGTTAATCCATTAAATACTATTCGTGTTGGGAATAATGATGGAATTATATTTTATATATTATATATATAATATTTATATTGTATTTATTATTTTTTAACTCCTGTATTATACATACCTTCATTGTTTCCAATTTCTACTAATACAATTACATCATTTTAAGCCGTGTGGAATTTAACATCATCAAAATAGTATAATCCATTCACATTAAATAGGTTATTTTAATGATTGTTTAAATAAAAATATTTGATATATATGTATCATATATATAATAATTTAATGATTATAGACACACACACACACACACATATATATATATATAACTTAATTTTTAAATACATTATGGACATGGGAGTATCATTCATGTGTACCTACAAACATATTTTTTCATGAAAGGTGTATTTAATATCCGATAACAAGAATATATGTGTAATTTTAAATAAATATATACTGAAAATATAATATATTTAAATAGTTTTTTATATTATAGAGGATATGAAATGGTGATAAATTTATAAAGAACAAAACTAAAAATTCAAAACATACCTCAAAAACATGTTAAATAACACCTAAAACTATGAATATAATGACATATTGTTTACAAAAGGGAAAATATATATTATAAGAATATCTGATATGATATCATAAATATCGATGTGATTCTTGTAAATTTTTTTATCATTTTTAAAGCCATTATAAAGTAGATTGACAAATATTCACCCAAAATGTTATTTAATGTAATATATTCTTGTCACACTTTTTCTTCCATGAGGCATACTTCATTTTCACCTCATATTTATATGGTTTATTTACATCCCTTTTAAATTTATTATCATTAATAATTATTTCCTCATGATATATTTTATCAATTTTTATTATTTAATTTGAGATGATTTGAAACAAATACACCCAGTGGTTATGAAATTTCATAACTAAATTACATCCCATTGGGTAATATTACTTCCTCATTGTAATAAATATTCTATTATTATTTGTAAAATGACTTTCAAAATATATTGGTGTGTTAAATCTTATTATATTTTTATTTAATTTATAAACACAAAATCAATTCCTTGATTAATTACCACTTCAATATTAAGATCATTTTAATGGTCTATTTCACAATTTCATTCTAATCAAGATTCATTATTATATAAATAAAATTAATCGAATTTATATGGTCATAGTTTAATAAAATTTTAAATTCTATTATCATATGGTTTCCTATGAACTATTTAATTAAAAATACAATTTCTACTATTTTGTATTCAAACTTTTTAAGAGGTTGTTTGGAAAAACGAGACATCATTTCACATTTATGGTTGGATTCTGTTTTATACCTAAACCATGATTTGTGGAAAAAATTTCAATATTTATTTTAAAATTTAAAAATATTTTTTTAAAATAAAATTTAACAATAATTTTGTTAATTTGTTTTACATTAATCTTCTAATCTCTAAAAAATGTGACTTTTACAAAAATATTAAAATGAATAACAAATGTTCTTTTTTACCGTATGTGAAATGTTTAGAATACCTTCCATCATATCATTATAGAATCCTTTTAAATTTCTCAAATATATTGCTAATTGAAATTTTTTTAATAGTTACTCCAAATGAATAGTATATTTAATTTTTCTTCCAAAATAAGAAGTATAAATCGATTTCCATTTACAATATTTATTTTCCTCATTTACAATAAACATTTATCATTACACTGCTTAGGATATGTTTTATGAACACTACAATTATTATTGCATTGGTTGGTGTATGATATCTTTGAACAAGTGTTCTATTGAAATTTATTTCCTTTATTCTTTTTTATGCACATGGAAATATTCATATCCCTAAGATGATAATATAATAATTTTCCTATAATTATTTAAATAATTTATCACAGATATGTTCGTTTTCATAATATGTATAAAATATTAATATAATATAATTACATTGTTAGTTATTTCATTATATGTTAAATATTGATAAATTTTTATTCTTTATAAAATTTTGATATTTTATATGGAACATTAATAGTTATTAAATTGATTTTTAGATAAGTTAGGAAATAATTATACAGTCATTACATGAGATTTATACAATTTCAAATTATCCCCTTGATGCATTGGTCGTCTCATCAGATGAAATATTTTATTGAAAAACAATCCTATTTTGTTACCAATAATAACAAAAATGGTTTCTACCCATCGATAGAAACATTCGTGACGATGAATCTTTATCGTACATTAGTTGTTATTGTGGAAACACAATGTTACATAATTATGAATTTCTATCATTCAAATCCAATACTTATTAACCAATAAATTTTCATTCTGAAAATATATATATTGATGAATTTCATTAAACGATTACTAATTAAGTGGAATGAGTTTTTATTTGTTTTATTTCTATATTTACACTTTCATATCATATCATAATAAAAACATTATTTATATTTCAGGTGTTTTCACTTATTTAAATTTTTATACTGGTTGCATATTCCCTATATGTTTATGAATTACATTCCATCTGTGCTTATTTATTCACCTTCCCATATTGATTAATCTGATTCATTCATTATTTTATTTAATATACATTACCCTTCCTGGTATGTTTAGATATCCTTATTTTTTCCATTACCTATGAATAAAATATGTTCTATTGGAATGTCGAGGGATGATATACTGAGTGGGAATACAATTTTCCTTGAAAAAAATAATTTTCTAATTAGTTGATTCATTTATAATGAAACATTCATGAATGTATTTTGAATAACAAGACTTCAAATCTCTTTTGTCCATTGGGATTAAATTCCTTGTAATAATTCCAATGCATGAGTAATAGACACCAGATCTTAGATTATTATGGTTTGGGATATTCTTGAAATCCATCACATTTTCTATATGTATGTTATCAATTTTATGATCTTAAATGTGATGATTCATCTTCAGAAGTATATTGAACACAACATTGTCAAATAGGTTTCCCACAGTATTTTTAATAATATTAGGGACTAAGGGATTTTGAGATCAAAAATATATATTTATGTTATTATGAAGTCTTTTTTAAAGAATATATATCAAATATAACAATATACTGTTAATAAACTTGTGCACAAGGTGTCTCAAATATTTTCAAGGATGCATCTGTAGGTTTTGATCTGTGCGCATGTTCATCAAATCCAAAATCCAAAAACACAACATTATAAAAAATATTCTCACCCAATGATCGCATCTGATAATTCCATTATCAAGAAGGTATAATATGTTCACAATACAATGGTGGAATAATACTACCATCTGAATCATCATATACTAATCATATATATATTGATCCTGGGTAAGGCTCCTTCTTGAACAATAACTCAAACTCTATATAAGAATCACTATCATATTTAGTACCTTCATATTCTTCCTTAGACACAAAAATATACAAAACAAGAATATTATATCCAAAAAATTCTCACATTTATCATTAATAGTAGAATATTAGGCAAGACTAACAAATTTATCACCCTCATAAGATACTATTTTCTCTCCTCTACTACAAAATACCTCACAAAGAAGAATATCTAGAAAATATATCTCAATAGTCATAGATTTGGATGTAATGGGCATCTCTATAGACATCACTTTATTATATTAACAAGTAACTAATTTATGAGGAGACTGAAACATCTCACCATCGTGATCAGGATTAGTTACTCCATCATCATTATCCCTCACATCAACTTCGTCACCATAATTTTCATCTTCATGATTTCAATTATCATCATCATCATGATCATTGTCGCCTTCCACATTAAAAACATAAAATACCACATTATATGAATTAGAAAAGGATCGTATAGTCCTATCCTCCCCAAAAACAGTTCTCTCCCATTAATTACCTCTTTCTCTTAAAATACATTCTCTCACAGGTATTGAAGTAGGTGAGCTCAAATGTCAAAATGTCAAAGTAGGGATCTTAGAGATGCCAGTTTCACAAACTTCTTCAACTAAAGTAGCCACCTCCCCTTAAAAACAAGCTATACTTATTCCGCATCAAAGTACTCTACTCTATCATCTTTCTCTACGCTAGGATCAACTATAACTGTGGTTCAAGTATAATGATATATTAGATTAAAATAATTTTATGGATTTTTATATTCTCTAACCCAGTTATTCATCCAATTACTATATCTCACCCTCAACCATATATAAATAAGATTATTAAGGATTTAACCACCACATTTAACATAAATTTATTATTATTAATATATTAAAAACATTTTTCCAGCATGTAAAAAATTTACATAGAATAAATTAGAGAATTAAATTGGGTTGATGACCTACACAACTTCATCATGTATAACATAAGACATCTGTACAGAGTGATCATACCCATTATTTACATATGGAATAAGAGAAATACATCATAGGATCTAATTATATTGATGTCCCTATCATATAAAATACAATTCATATACAAATATAAATAGAAGCATTGAATTCACTATTCAACATAGTAAAAGTATGCCTTATTAGAATTCTATCATTAGACAAATCATGTAAATAAATTTCATAACTAAATAAATATATTTCAATAGTCATCATATCATTAATACACTCTACAGTAAAGAAATAATGTCTATATATCCCATTAATTTATAAAATAAAATTTTACTATAAATGAAACATCAGATCAGATCATCCAACTTCCAAAATATAACATCAACAAACTTCTAGAACTAACAATAAAATCATATATAGAATGGTCAATCATATAATAAACACCAATATACTCATAATTCATCCTAGATCACATTATAACTAACATATTATTGGATGTCAAACAGTTTTGATCATTCTTTTTCAGCAACAACTACACATTTTGGAAGTAGTGGGTTCCACGGAAAGATACCATCACAACTACAATACCATTTTGAATTATTTTCAGGCCTTTCTTATTTAGGACACATTATTTCTGAATGATTACCTATCACCATTATAATGAAAAAAAGTATGATGAATAGCCATTAGAAGGCTAATGGTCGATAGAGAATAATGGAAGTTGAAATGAATTGAATGTAATAAGACCGAATGAGAGTGACTTGATTTCAATCATAAAGACGGATTTATATTTTATGTATTATAAATAAAAAAATATAATAAAAATAGTAGAAATAGAAAAATAATTAATATTATGATATAGAAATAGTGGTGATGCTTTAAATAAGGAATACTAACTTATCAAATGGTGACATTACAATGGTGACTCACCAACAGTGACACTCTTATGGTGACTCGCTAATGTTTACTGTCAAATAGTGACTGGATAATGGGGAATCTCTAATGGTAACACCCCAACAGTGAATCAACAATGGTGACTATTCAACCCTTATTTTTTAAATGTTACTCACCAATAGTGACATACATACGGTGACTCTCCAATGGCGACTCTTCAAGAGTGACTCAATAATGTTTATTGATTAACCAAAATTTATCATTCCTAATTCATGTATGGTGTATTTAAATTCTCAAAATTTAATGTTTACAAAATTATATTAGTAATATGATAAAGATTTCCTATAAAATCAAGAGTTATATCTCCCATTTCAATTTTTTTTGGTCAAAAATTAATTTCATATATCAATAATTTATCTCAAAAATCAGTCATTAGAAATAGATAAATTTTTATCAGAATTTTGTTATCACAATATTTTTTAACATTGTGCATAAAATTTTTGAACAATAACTCCCTATATTAATTTATTAATCTTCATTATTAAACCATGAAAACAAATGTTTTTCTTACTATACCAAGATACTGACATTATTGCCGAATGATTACATGTTATAGTGGATATTTTTCTAATTAATTGGAAACCACTAAAATAGCCACTTGAATAACTCACTAAATCCAATTAATTTCTTCATGGGAAGAATTATCATTAATTATTGGAATATTTTAGTTATTTTGAAACCATTATATCTAAAATTAAATGAGTTTATATTGGGTTTTCATGAAAATTTGCACTCTTATAAACATTAATCATAATTTCATACATTCTATTATTTACAAATAAAAAACCTAAAATTATACCACTATAAATGAATTGATCAACAAACACACCACCCTCGTCAAGATTCAAATTGCAGCTGGTTCTCATGGGAGTTTCGAAACATTTTTTTTTGAAATATTTTGAAAAAATGAAAGAATTTATTTCCATCCATTATTCATATTTTGAATTAATTTTGCAACGATTTTGATGAATCTAAACAAATAATAATTTTTATAAGGTCAATAAATATTATCATCAACATTTATTTTAACTATTAAATATATTTTTAATTTTTTTACACTATAGAATAATATAAACCATTTAAGAAACCATTAAAAATTATATAAGGGTTGATCCTATCATATTTATATTTAGGAACATTCTTCAAACCACATAATTATTTTTTAATAAAAATACATGTTTTGTAACTCATTATTTTAAAATATAGGGGGGTTTTCAAAAAAATTCATCAACTATATACTACTTCTAAAATATATATATATTAGATCCATTTTAATATAGTTTAAATTTTAAATGGTCTTTATTGGAAATATATATTTTAATTGATTCATCTGTATCAACCAGTGTAATTTTTTTTATAATGAATTTCATATTCTTTATCATACCTTTGTCAAACCAACATAACATTATTTCATGAATTAATTCCAGAATCATCTACTATATTTCAAAAATTCAATTTACAGAAAATGGATAGATTATCATTAGGTCAAAATAAATATTACAAAATTTTATTTTATTAAATTTTATTAAGCACCACTTTCTTTTCCATAACCCACAATTCATTATTAATATAATATTTCACAATAATAGGTTAATGATGTTCCATGACTTCCCTATTTTAAACATTATTTATGCAAGAATCTCATGTTTTTAAAACTATCTATGTTTCTAAATATATAATATGTAGGATTTTATTTAAGAGTCCAAGTAATTCCTTTAAAATATGCTCTGTTAATCTCTTGGGAATCTACTATTCATGTTCGAGTTTTAGATCTTCATCATAATTGTAGGATTTTTTAGATTGTTTTACAGAATCATCAGAATCATTGGAATTAATATTTATAGTTGAATACATATTCTCATTATTTTCTAAGGATTTTCATGCATCTTTTGACTATATTTAATCAATGATGAAGTGAAAAAATTCTTTTAAAGTCATATTAATCAATAAAATACACTATATGATTCACTATTGGTTGAATAACTATGAAAAATTCCTCCATCACCCTTTGAGATTTTTTTTAAAAAAAATATATATAGTTTTACGAATAATGGCCATGTAACCAAAAGCTCTAAAATATCAATCCATTTTATTTCTCATATTCTATTGTTCATAAGGGGTTTTCTATAAAAAATTAATAAAAATAGTATAAATTTTATTACATCACTTATTCATAGAATCTTCTAAAAATGGAATATGTAGGTCTTATTCATTAACAACAGTCTTGGAAATATCATGAAGTTTTCCATTTCTTAAATCTATGACACCATTCTGATGTGGGTCATAGGAACAAAAAAATTATGATTATAACTATTTTTCTATAAAATATACACAATTCCTGGATGTTTAAACTCACATCTATGATAAATTCTTAAATTATTAATCATAATTGAACTATGATTTTATATATATTTATTATACATGCTGATGTAAAAGCAGTATTCACTTTTTTGATCTAGAATGAATACCTATGTATAGATATATAGGTCACCTACAAGGACCTAAACATAGTGATTACAAATTACACATGAATATATTTATTGTCAAACCAATACCATGTCAACCAAATATAATGGTTGACAAAATGAATCATATTTATTTCTTTTGAATGATATGATTTATTTTTTCCCATTTTGATATGGATTACCAACACTATCATATAAAAAATCTATAATAGATAAATATCTGACAAACACTTTCAATGTATGAGTTATTAGTGTGTTAATATTTAAACTTAATACTCTTTTATCCGATAGAAATTTTTTTTGAATATATCTTAGACAAGAAAAACTATTAGAATTTAGAGAATATAAATTAACTAAATAATCATTATCATTATTAAAATTAGTACTCACAAAAATTATTTTTGATTAAAAATAATTTCAATGATTGTTTTAAAATATCACATATATTAAATAATAACATAAATATGACATACTAAGGAGATTTTTATTAAATCTATTAAAAAATAATACATCATAAATTATAATATACTTAGAATTGCCAACATAGATAAATATTATTAATTTCCCATTGCGATTGACCCAAAAATTTACATTTCTATAATCCATATTAATTAAATTCATGAAAAATGAAAAATTCTCCATCATGGGTTTGGAAAAGTCACTATCCAGGTACCACATGTTCTTACAAAAGTATTCCAACCAAATTCCCTACAAAACATATTTTACATAAGAAGTGATTTTTGTAACAAAATGATCCTAGGTCTAGAAATGATTGAAATTAAGGATTTATTATCCCATATATTCTTAATAGTTAATCTAAAATAATATATTAATATATATAAAATAAATAAAATTGTAATCCAATTTGAAAAAAAAACTAGTAGCAGATATTCTAGAATTGGAAGTGGGAATATATTTATTCTTGAAAAATAGCTTTTGTCCAACTTGATAACTAGATCCAGTAATCTATTTTCAGGATATTTTAATTAGAAATATTTGTGTGTAAATATTTATCCCATTGATAGATACTTATAAATACTATTTTATATTCTTATTATAAATTTTCAATAAATTATTTTCCATGAATAATTGAGAATTTTATCCTTCTCTACAGTAGGCCAATATTTAATGTTATAAGTTAATGCTTACTATTTTATTACAATTTTATACATATCCATACTGTAATTGAGATTATCATCTATATTGTTACATTATTCTAACAATTCCTTATTTTAAATATTTCCAAAATTATGGTTCGTTCTTAAATGACTAGAATAATTTTCATAATAATATTTAATAATTATGAATACCAAAAATGTGTTTTTCATGAATCATGTTATCTCTATCATTATTTTCTTCTTGCTGAGTGTCTAAATCGCCGGGGATAATGCTAAAATATATGAAATTATCTTTTATTTCATTTTTTTACATATTATTGTTGACATGATATTTCTCTTTATATCTCAACTATTAAAAGTCATCATGAAAATTCCATTTCTCAAATAAATAAAAAAAATCTATTTCTGTTAATGTTTCATCTATATTCCCATATTTTTACATGTTTTATCTATTGTTAAACCTCATTTTTTATGATGGATTCCTATGTAATTTATTTTTCTTATAAATCCTTCTAAATCATCTAGCTATTTGGGCCATCTCATTAAAAAATATCTACTGGTGATTTATCATCAATAGAACATTCCACATCTATTTTGAGGAAGTAGATTTGAACTCTACCGACATCTTTTTTTCATCCTCATTCTCTCTATTGACAGTTTTTTCATCCTAATACATAATTTAAATTACAATCAGATCCTTGACAAGTAAATTAATAATATCACATGATTCTATAATTGAGAATGAAACTTCTCTCCAACAATATAGAAGACACCACACATCCCTTGGACTGTATTGGGTCAAATATTTCATGTAGATTGAATTTTATTCACAATATAATTGAACATTAGAAACATTTCTTGAATAATATTACTATGTCTCATCTTAAAAGTTAAAAATTTAAATGTATAAGAATTTAATCAGTTTTAATTTACAATATTTATTCATATAAAATAATTAAAGTGTTTGATATATAAAAATATTTTGTGGATATTTGTATTCAATTTAATTATTAAACACTAAATGAAAAATATAAATCATTCATATAATTAAATATATTAATACAAATAGTTTTAGTATCATCATCCCATGTATTTCTAGAATATTTTTTTAATGAATATTTATCAATAATATTCATCCACATTTTAAAAAAATACAACCAATATGAACTGTCTTTTTCATTTTCCAATGAGAATAATTAGTGCCATTAAACAAAGAAGATCTATTTATTGACAAACTATCATGTCCATTATTCATTAAAAAATTAATTTATAAATAAAATATATATTATATCATTAAAAAATATTTGAGTATAATATATATTTTTTTCCACTAATACAAAATTTTAGTCAGAGTGAGTATCTTAAGAGAGGGAAAAATATTGTCTGGACAATTATTAAAAAACATTATTCAAATAAAAGTCCTTAATTTTAATAAAATCATTCCATAGATCAAAATATTATTTATATATATTTTTTATCTTTTAATATAATTTTCAATGCTTTATTAGTGTCCAGTTAAATCAATATTTTAAATTCCATAATATTTTGATGAAAATTTATAGGAAAAAATATTATATACATAATAAATTAGATTAACAATCAATGAACCTATTTATATAATTTAAAAAAATGATGTTTCTAAAATGAAACGATGAAACAAATCATGAAATGTAATACCCTAGGGTTTTAGTCTCATATCGATGTGTAATTCCATTAACATGGAAATCACCTGCTACTATTCATATATGTTAAATATAATCTAGTCCAAAACTTGGGTTATTTTTACACACAACTCAAAATCATTCCAAGATCACATTCCTCATCCAAAATTATGTATAGTATAAAAAATGTATATGGACACATATAATATCTCTCTCAAAACATTATGGTTATGTATTTAAATGGTGGGTGAGGAGAATATGAAGTATTCTATAGTTTTACAAGAGGATATATCATGTGATATACAACAGAGAAAATAAAATACCGATCAAATAGAAATCAGATTATATATTTTGAAATTAATATTATTTAGAAAAGGAAATGATATTAATTATGATGTGATTTACATTCTTTATTTTCCTCAGATGTGGAATGGTGAGGTTCTCAAAATTTATCTGAGAATATTAAAATAAAATGCAGAATCACAATGACATATTGTTTTGTAAGAATTGATATTGATTATTAATGAGATAGAATCTTATAATTGATGATAGTTAGTATAAATGTTGTTTGTAGTCTCTTTTTTGAATAATACTTCTTTGGATTCAATATGTTTTTGTACTCTTGATCACGTGTTTGATATCACAAAACATTAGTTTTTTGAGAATATATCACTACATAATGGAGTTTCCATTGAAGAAAATTTATAGACCACATTCTGATCAATGTATCTATATTCATTGAATCTGTGATATATTTTAATTAATATTAATTAAATAATTATTTTTCAGTGAATTCAATGACAAAGATGTTATAAATTTATAATTAAAAAAACAAAGAAGGGAAACAATGTCACTATTGTTCGTAAGAAATATATTTTGGTGAGTCAATACAGTGGTGAGGCATTTGAAGTAGCATTCACTAATGATTATAATGACTCCTGATGGAAGGTGAGTCATTTTAATTAGCTATGAGTCAGGTCTCAAACTAAAATAATCTATGGGTAGATCAAGTTGTATATCCAAACATTATAGAAGTAATGAATGTATGATGACAGATCAACTCTGGTGGTGATACTTGTCTGGTAACAGCTCAACTCAGCTGGTGAGACATGTCTAATGTCCCCATAATGTTTTCAACCTATCATTCCGGTAGTGATAAATTGGAACTAACATTGACTCTTGCTATTGGTAAGACATGTCTCATGGTGACTCATCTTTAAACAGTGGTTAATCATTCCAACCCTTTGATAAATTTTTATGAAATTTTCCTATTGACTGAAATGTTATCATAAAATATTAAACTCATTAGAAACATAATAAACATGGTTTTTATGGATTAAAATAATGAGGTTCCAACATAAATTAAATTTGATATGTATGGTGCGATCTTCAAATGTAATTCTCATGTTCATATACTCTTATGTTAATGTAGTATTTATCTATCTCCTTCACATTCATTTGATGATAATATATTCTCACCTATTACAATATTACAATTCCCTAGGATATAAAAATTTGTTATAATAGTTCCAAATGGGAATACATATTTTGGGAGACGTTGATGATATTTTAGTACGTTTGAATATTTTTTTCATTGTTTCTAAACGCACTTCACAACTATGGTTTCCAAGAATGTGTTGGTTCTATGTAATCAATAATCATAAATATGATGTAATTTATAGGAATGTAATGATTACATCAATGTATTTTATATTAAATATATTTTTTACATATCCAATATATACTCAAATGAAAAAAAATTAATTTGATCCATATGAATATCTCTAAGGATTTATATATAGAGGTATCATAAGATATGTCTAAGGATGATTCAATGTTTAGGAAAATATCCAGAAAACTTTTTAATGAATTTATAGATTGGTTTACATTAAATTACATCCATATTTTTATTCTATATATTTATCTGTATTCAACAAAATGTAATTATGGGTAACAACCACATAACCATGACATTATGCTAGACTAAATTTGGATCTAATGAATCCCAATGGGCCTTAGTGAACACGTATTTTGACACCCTATAGGGGTACGATTCTGAAATTCAAAAACTCTTTACAAACCCATGTGATGGATTTAAAAATATAATGATCATAGAAGAACTAGGTTATGAAAATGATGTCAGTGATTTAAAAGAATGTTTCATGAATTATATATAATAAAACAGATTGCTTATGATTATGTAGTTTAAGCAATTATTTTTTCCCATAATATACTTTATGGTCATAGTCAACAAATGGAACGATAATGAACTAGGTAAAAAATGAATTTGAGGGACAATTTTATAGTGATCAATAATATATAATGATGATTGGAGGGAAAGATGTTCTGATTATTCCAAATCAGGTATAGTGGAACTTGATTAACAATGTGTATGAAAAACTACCATAAAATTCATGAATGAAAATAAGTAAATAGTATACTATGATATCTGGTGATCGAATCCATGTCGGAAAGAAGACACAATTTTCTATATTTAGATAATGGGGAATGATGCACCCATGATAATTTCATAATGGAATATAAACATTTTTTGACTATAATGAAATGTTCAAAAATAATGTAACCAAAAAAAGATTATTAATACTTTATTTAACTTAATGTATGTGTGTTTTGGTCTACCAGAGGTATTATGAGTAGATGGGTTCTTGAAATGTAAAATGTATGGGATTTTTTAAAATCAATGTCGCTGGGATAATTCCTATGAAGAAAATCAAAATGGTGGTATGAGTGATGGGTATATTATTGATGATAAAATGAATAAATATAAAATTTTAAAGGTAATAAGTATTAAAGAATATAATGAAGAAAATTTGTTAATTATTTAATAATTTTATTTGGGTGAATAAATTTCATAGAGAGTGTTATCCAAATATTTTATTCTATAATGTATATTATTATTAATGACTTTTCAGTACTGGTTTTTCTCTAATTATTTGAAATAATTTATGAATGGTAATGAGGACCCATGAATGTGATTAAAAATAAAGGTTATATTTTCTTCAAAACACATGATACTATGGAATATATCATTAAATATGTACTTTATATTGAGATAATAATTATTGGATAGTGTTATGAATGATATGGAAAATGAAAATTATATTTTATTGATGACCTCAAAAATAAGACATTATTTATTGAAATTGAATTATATTCTGCCAATTAGGATGTTTACATAATCTTAGGATTTATGGAATATATATTATAACATTTTATCAATGTAATGACTGAATAATCATGTATGTTTTTTGTGTGGTTTTAATTTAATTTAGGATATTTCCTTGTTATAAGATAATTCATGATTAAATTATTCAAATATTTGGTATTTTATAATTAAAAAAATTATGATATATGAGGAATATATGTTATCTTTAATTTGATAAATTTATTAACCGTAATTATTTGGGAAAGGTCAAAATATTATCCATTCATGAAAAAGTATATTTTGAACTATGAGTGATGTTTTTGAGATTAATATGTTGAAATATAATGATTTGTAAATATTTTATAATCTATTAAAACATTTTTTTATGACAAATAATGAAAAAAAGTAATTGTTATTCTATTAATGTTTATTATGATCCATTATTTCATCAGTCACAACAAATGTTCCTTTATTTTCTACATTAAGAGATGATGTTGAAATTAATTAGGGCATAACTAATATATAAAATTGTTCTTATGACATGGAATCGAATCAAGTAATTATATCTTCATAGGTATATTATTCTTATTTAGGAAATAGAAACTCGAAAAATAACTAATTTCATAATTCACAACAAACCAAACTATTTCTATCCAGCTTTAGGGATTTAACAATGCCTGCTAAAACACTCTAAATGTTGATATTTGATAGAATTACAAACATGATGTAAAACGAAATCTTTTATCAGGGCCTTTTTATAACCACTGATATAGTGGGGGGAGGGGGCTATCCATTCTTTTTTACAAGAATAGATAAAAGATAAACTATAACTTAACATTTTTACAAGACCTGATAAAATACAAAATAAAAAATTTATAATCAATTATAAGTAATATATTAACAAATAAATATTTTATATTGATAAAAAAGTTAGATATATTTATTCTAATATGATTAAGATAAGTTAAATTTGAATTTACACATAATATATATGATATTTTGTGGAAATAAATTATTAAAAAAATTAATTTATAATTTTCATATTATTACTATATAATAGTCATTTATTATTAATTCGAATATAAGAAAAAAAATTATTAGAAGAAATAAAATAAGTTAAAATTATAACTCATACATCAATCAATTGTAATTTTTGGTTCCAGTTTATCTTTAGGGTCTACCACATATCAAATCAAAACATATTACAAGATCTATACCCAAAATGATATAGGTACACCACTTCATCATTTTATAAATCCAAAATAGAACTAATGGGCCTAAAAAATGATTTTTTATTATTCATACCCTGGGTTTTTAACATTTGTTGGATTTTGATTCATGTTTATGGTAGTATATTTTCTTTTTTTTGCGGACTGAATTAATTACCATGTCTGACATTAATATTTATATTATGGTTTTTAAGTTTTATCATGTTTCATATTGTGTTATTCTTTATAATTGAATATATAAATATATATATAGTTTATATATTCACACATATACATTTTATTTTATAAATATATAATTGGGAATATGTACATATAAAATGTAATAATTAATATATAAACATATATATAAATAGATGGAAGAAAACTGAATTGAAATATATGTAAATAAATAGATATTTAAAAAATTTAAGCAAAATTGTATAGGGTCGTGGAAAAGGCATTGATGTATATGTTTGAGGTATACGATTCGTAACTCACTGGAGGCAGGGGAACGTGTGGGTGGGTGGGATTATATAAAGAATTAATAATGGAAATCGGGGTAGAATATATAAAGGGGTGGGGTGGGAAGCGCAGCCGAATGGGGGTGGGTGGGATGCACTATTTTTTTATACCCTTTATAAATAGGGTATTCATTAGTAATTTTGTAGTGCTGTTAAAGGCCCCCATTTACAGCCCTTTTTTATAAATGATAAAAGCATTAGGTCATTAACCGCACTCAATCTATCAACTATTATTTAGAACTAATAAGGGAACCTTCTTATTATTTTTAAATGTAGTTTTTGTAATAGTGATTTATGATGAATCATGTGGTCCATTATATTGTCACATATTTATGGATTCTTGAGTGTAAAATTTCCCCAGAACACCCACTTTAATTTGATCTGGAATCCCTATGACAAACTAAATTTTTCAACACATTATCCCCTGTCTAAATAATAATTTGTTACCTATGTTCTCATCCGTAGAAACCAATTTCTGAATTACTTTTGGTAAATGATATGTTTACGAAATTCATTTTTAGTGGATATTTTAGTATTCATTTTTATAATGTCTTTAATGTGAAATTTAATTTCACATATTAAAAATTATATTAATCATTTTAATTTCAAGGGTGTAATTTATTTTTATGGTGTAGAATGTATCACCATGAGTTTTAATGAATTATTTTTTAAATAAATCAAAGTACTTTGATGGAATGAATTATATGATACAAAAATATAAGATTCATTTATATGAAACATGATGATATGATTGTCCATGAAAAAATGAGATTATATTTTAGTATTTGAAATAAAAAAATTTCTTATATTATACAAAATATAGAGTTCCTTAAATATCATCTTTCACATGGAAGATATAGTCTTACAAAACTATAATATACTTTTAATAATATTAAATATGTTATTTATATACAAGTCGTTAGAATGGATTAAATGAATATTATTAAGTATCTATTAAAAATATTTACTTTTCATATTT
Organism: Viscum album; assembly: GCA_963277665.1. Taxonomy (NCBI): domain Eukaryota; kingdom Viridiplantae; phylum Streptophyta; class Magnoliopsida; order Santalales; family Viscaceae; genus Viscum; species Viscum album. Next base: position 1,537,212,823 of record OY728147.1, on the reverse strand, counting down.
TTAGTACTTATATATTTATTATAAATATAATAATAATCATTTAAAAGCAAAACGAATTTTTTTGAAAAAAAATGTATTCTTTGAAATAGAAATTAATCGTCGTTGGAAAACATGATTTGAAATTAATTTTTACCAATTTTTTGAACATTTTACGAATAAATAAATTATATTCAAAATATGAAAATCAAAATAATATTATGGTGAGTTTTTTCTGAGAAGATTCAATTTTTAACTAATAGTGAAAAATATTGATTTTTAATCGACAAGTATTATTTCATTATCGTAATTTATAATGCCAAACTATATTTTAATTGGTTTTAAATTAATAATTTTTCAATTATTGGTATATAAATTCTATTTAGGATGCTTTAGTAAATTTCATATTAATATTTAATATAAAAGGCTATAAACTTTTGATCATTTTTTCTCTTCAAAAACCATCCTTCTCATCACATTTGTTAGAGTAATTTTAAAATAATTCATCAACATGTATGAATTAAAATTGGAAATGATTAGTTCACATTTGGAATAACCATTATCTGTATTTACTAATGTTTATTAACATATTTTATAAAAAAATTAATTTTGGAATGAGGTAAATTTATTTACAGCGAATTAAGAAAAACGTGTTTAAGTTGTAGTTAGATTAGAATATATATTATATGAAATAACCAAAACATGTCCAAACTGAATTTTACATAAATAGATTTACCCTTTTTACCATGTGACAAATTATTCTTATTGTTTTGGGAAATTTTATATGACGGTGACCCATATATTAGGTTAATTAATGAAAAATATATATATTTTTTTTTGATTCTTTTAATGTCAATCAAGCATTAGAATAGGGAAATAAAAACAGATGACCAATTATAAATATTATTTTTTTAGACAAAATACTTTTTATCGTGATGATTTATTTTAATTTTTTAGATATAATAAATTTATATAAATTTCTTTAGAAATGAATTCATATGAATTTATTTAATCACAATTAAAAAATCAAATTATACTGAAAACATAAATATTGATGTAAATTTAATGAGTTATTTTTAAAATATATTTTTAGATAAATATAACATGTTAAAAATGTGTTAAAATAAAATAATTAAATTTATTTATTTTCTTGATAATTTTTATATTAAAATTAAATAGAAAATAACAACATAATTAAATTTATTATTTTATAATAAATGATATTTTTTAAATGAGTTAAAATTACTAAAAATTGTATATTTCTAAATGTGATTATTAAATATTTATTAATATAATATCTGCTGCATTGATGAACAATTTATAATTTATAATGAACATAATCACCCCTCAATAGTAAAACTATTATTAGTGGAGTTATGGTTTAAGAATGGTTTATGCACATTAATTTTGCATAATTTAAAATTTATTCCCAAAATATAAGAGATATTTATTTAATAAATTAAATTTCATTCTTTAAAATTATTGAGTCCCAATTAACAAATAATTCAATATTTAATTTTATATTTATGGATAAATTCACTTAGGATTGAAAACTAGTTACCATAATGAAGAACAATATGGTTAAATAATGAATCTTAAGAGTTAAGGAACAAAATGTTTAAAAAATGTTTTTTAATGTGTTTTTGAAATCTGTATTTACCCTGTCATACCTTAAAATACTAAAGTATCAATATTATTATAAATTTTTGTTAACAATGGCTAAACAATATTAAATAAATTTAAGATCCTTTCAAAATGACACTACACATAAATATAAAAAGGGAACTCACTCCCACCCATTTTTGACACCAATAAACACATTTGGATCATCTAGTACATAAAAAAAGAACACAAAAAATTTCCAATTCTCATCCTCGAGGCATCAATTTGGGTTCTAATACTAAAAAGGAAGACCTTTAGTGAAAACCTTATCAAGATACCAAGTAAGTGGCAATTCTCATCAATGAATGTTTATATTTATTTATTACTAAATAAAATTAAACTATTTTTATATAATCATTTTAAAATAGCAATATTTTATTAAATATTGTTTTTTATGATTTATTAATGACTTAAAAAAAGACAAAATTATATCAAATTTGTTACAAAATCTTTGTTCATGTGTATTGAAGACTACATCTGTATAAACTGATTTCATTTGTATTTATATGAAAAATAATCAATAATGGTAATAATGATATAAATATAGTTTTTATATGATTTACATGATCATTATGATACAGATACAATTATTTAATAAATATATAACACATACCTTCATGCTATCATTTTATTTGGAATATTATAACATTGTTCGTGTGTATAGAGGACTACTACTTCACAATGTAATGTGATTATTTCAATATTTAAATGGATGGTATTAAATATATTCTTAATAGAAAAATTAGATATATAGAAAATAAATATTATTAGAGTAATGATAATATATATATATCATTTATTATTCTTCCATCCAATAATATAGGAAAATGGAAACAAAATTCGTGCCAACATATGGTATACCATATCCCTAAATAATGTATTTCTTTTCCTATAAATAAATATTATGTAAAAATAAAAATATGTATAGAATGAATAAATATTATATTAATATAATGTTTATCATTTTCGAGATGACTAAACCAAGATTTATTTAATATGACTATTAATAAAAATTTAGAACATGTATGGAAAACTAAATGGTCATTACCTATAACATACAATTACCATTTAATTAATAATAAAAAAGTAATATAAAGTCATAAGTAAGTTATATATGGTTTTAGATATATAAATATGTATTATTATAGATTTATAGTAAAACCATATTTATTATACCATTTGTTTGAACATTTATGACAAGAGTCATGTTTTAAGCTAAGGGATTTCTTTCATAATTCTATTTTCCTAAGACACAGAACGTATTCACCAATGAAAATCAGTGTATGGTGTGTATACCTACCATTGATGGATATTATGATAATAAAAATAAAAATAATAATCTGGATTTATATTTATTTTTTTTATGTATCTTTAACGGTGTGTACGGTTTAAAACAAACCAAATATGCAAGATAATTTTGTCTCTATTGGCCTTCTATGGGAAACATGTTATGTTATGCATCACTTCTCTTTTATGTGGTGTATGTAAACCACATACACATGATATATATTGAATATAATTATTTTCATTATTTTTCATGCTTCATGTAATTTTATTCTTTTATGTCGATTATCATTCATCATTACTAATATCGTAATATTTTATTTATATAATCTCATCATTTGTCAACATTGTTTATGAATAAGATTCTATTCATGAAATATATCAATAATAATAATGATATTTTACAATAGTTATTCAGGATATATTCATTTTAATACCCATTTTTCATTTTTTGGAAGATCAAATTATTACAAAAATGTTATAAAAAAAATATGACGTTATTTCTCCCTTTGGTCAGAATCATGTTTTATTCCAAAACCATGTTTTATATAAAAAATAAAAAATTGTTTTATAAATTATCCTTTAAGATAATTTTTAAAGAAATTTATTTTTATCTAGTATGTTTTTTAAAAAAATTTATTATCTTTGAAACATTTATCACAATCATTAATGCATATTTTTAATAAAAGGTATTTTCATAGTGTATCATTTCTGGAAAATTTATTTTATATGAAATGTTATTTTTTACTAAGAAATGTATCATGTATCCTTTAGGAATTTTTATCTATATAATATGTTTTATTTTATGATACCGATGATTTAATGGGAATCTAATCTAGGATAGTAATATATTTTATTTGTTGAATGGTTTATGTTTATGGGGACCAGTTATTTATGGAACCCATTTATCTTCTATGGGGTTTTCCATCATAAATCTCTTAAGTAACATGATTATTTTAATGGGTTATTTCATGATCAATTTTTTATTAATCCTATATCATTCTCATGATTATGTTATGATACAATATTAATGATACCCATATCATGTGATGGGATGTGATATGAAAAACCCTTCTAATCACGTGGAACATATACATATATTTTTCATTATATGATTGTTGGGAGAAATATATATCTCCAATTAAATAGGTAACAATTCTTACCTCATTACGTAGACATGAATGATGTGGTATGTGAACTAAATATAGTAATATGGTATTTGAATGGAATGTGAACTAGGTTTAGAAATATAGGGAATGAAATAGAATTCATCCCATTTATGTATTATAGGGATAAAATATGTAGTGAACCCATTCTACTAAAGGGATTTGTCCACTATTACGGGTTTTAATGTAATCCATCAATTATATGGAATGATTTTCTAAACTTTTGTGTACAAAAAATATTTTATGTATTCTTCAATGTTATTGTCTTACAAAACATGATATTATATTTCATGATGATTCAAATCAAATGACCTTCCACTATTTTTTCCATGACACATGTGTTTGATATTTTGTATGCCGTGCATGATTTTAAAATGTATTTATAATATTCTCGCACCCTTGTGTTCATGTTATAATTTTGTATCCCCATTAATTAACCTTACATAAGAGATGTGGTCACCTTTTAATTTTTTCTTTCCCAAGGTTATAAATAATTTTATTATGTAGAAGATTCAAATGGTAAAATGATTGCGGGAAACACTAAAGATATTTCTACAAGTTAGAAGATAGTGTTCCCTATTTTCTATGGAACTAAAATATTCTGTTCCTTGGGTGTGTGTTTATTTAATGTAATAAATATCCATAATATATGACGTACCGTCAGTGTATGTTGATAATGGGTTATTATCTTATTAATTTTCATGATACTTATAAATATCAGATCTATATAAGATTCCAAAAAATAGTTTTCCGGGTGACCAATTGAATTATGAGGCTTTATATTATTGAATTTCCATTATGGTGTTTTGTACAAGAGATAATAGATTGTTGCTTCTACCATATGAGTAGTAAATGGATCTACCCACATTTGTTCAAGTGAATGATCACCAAAAAGATGGGATGCTGATGGATATACCATGTTAGGAAGATGATGTGTGTTACCTAAGATCCTTTCACAGGTTATAGTTATATATACCTTTTATGTTTCATTGAGATATATTACTTTAAATGGTATATGATTATCTTGAAGACGTATTCCATGTTTTCTATTTTATATTGACCCAAATGTATAATATGGTTCTACTAAAAACCACCAATATTCATGAACCATAAATTCACAATTTGATTTTTTCTTATATAAAGTAATGATGAAGCAAAACACATATAGATGTAGATTATGTTCTTGTTCAATAATTAATATTATCTTTCAATCTTATTGGGGGTATAGATAATGAATTTTCCTGTGTTATAGCTTAGTAAGATGTCATTTTATTTTTAATCCTATAAGTCTACTAACCCCATGCACTTCTCTATTTATGTTGTTATATGTGGATACTTAAAAATATTTATGATTTAATATTCCCTCTCTATGGATACAAAATATAGTATACTATATTTATTAATATAAACATATACATGAGTGCTACTAGGAGGCATGGTGACTGAGAGTTTTCACATTTAGAAAAATCATGTAGCTTGAGAAGATAGATGAAATCATACATATGAGTCATTATAATGAATTGATGGTTGTTGTTTTTAGAGTCTCGGTATTTGAGGAATACTCAATAAAATTTGTTAACATGAAGATATATTGGGAATAGATCCCAAATAATATCAAGTTTGCTAGGTGATGATGGAAGTCATGATTTTATGGAAGAGATCACATTAATGTCGTTTTGTTTATTAAAACTAGAGAGCATAAAACAAAATAAAATACAAAAAAAAATCATAAGAGATATTAAATAATGGGTTCATGTTGAAGTGAATACCAAGAGCAATCCCTCTTCCATGAACCTCACCTTAAATGGACAAGGAGTAAAAATTAGTGGGGATGTTGATATTAAGACCTTGCGTTGATATATAGGCAAGGTGATCGGCTACCTTGTTTCCCTCTCTCCACATGTTTAAGATTTATGTGTTGCTGCTGATAAAGCACATGAGCATTACTATAACATATGATATATACCACATATTGTTGATTATTCAACAAATTGTGATATGGATAATTCTAGAATCTATTTCAATTGGAGAAAGAGTGATATTCCACTACATACAGAGATAGAGGGTAGTAAGAAGAGCCAGTGCTTTAGCCAATAGAGATTGTCCTCTACCAAATTTAGAATAAAATGAAAAAACCACATGATGCATTGAGTCCCACACAACACCACCACCTTTCATATATTCCATAATAGACGATTTGTTGATATTATGTTTAGGATCAAGAGGGTGAAGAATCCAACAAACCCTATGCCTAGGTTTATTCATGGTAGAGGAAGAATTTCTCACTCGAAGTGGTCTATGAGTGGGAGAATAAATTTTTTATTAAGTTGAATCATTTCAACCAGCATGAACATTATCCTTTCATTCAGAGACTTCCTCAAGTAAGAAATAACCACATATTTTTCCTCGTTCATTGAAAACAAAATACACCTTCATCTTTTAACTAGAATTATTACGTGATCATCCCTCTCACGGCTAAAATCCCTTACACCATGAAACATCCACATGATTAAATAGGTTCTTGTTATCCTTATGGAGGAAATAACAATGAAAATCCTGAAGGCCTGCCACACATCGCAAGCTCAGTCACTGGAAAGGAATAGGTTTTTCGAGATTTCTTCTCTGCTATCTCTACCCGAAAAACATCTAGATAGCAGATTTAAACTAGATCATATGATACTATTATATGTAATTAAATAATTTTTTCATAACCCTCAAAATAAGAAAGTTGACTTTATCTCAAATATCTTTTACTTATAGAGATTAACCCCAAGAATCATGATGAACTATGATAGTCATCACCATCTAAATGCCCATTTTAATAGAGAATAATGATTTCGTCATAGTGAAAATATTTAGTATGCTTAATTTTTATGTTCAATGAGATCATACATCTCACATTTATTACTTCGCAACACAACAATGATGAACATTAGATACAAAAAAAATTAAAGAGGTATCCATGGTTGGATAGACAAGAAAAACAAGGGTCAGAACAACCTTATTTTGATTCCAAAACACTTACTCCTCATCCCATGACCCATATGGTATAAGGATGAATTTATTGAAGTCAGGGAGGAACGGTAGACCACATTGACCTTTGTCTTACAACGATACCATTCATTCCAACATTGTACTTAACTGCCATGTATTTAACCCAATGAATCCTTTCTTCAATGATATTCCATTCTATATTTTCTTTCATTCCATGAAACGATATTAATATACTACTATCAAAAAAATATTCACATGAATATTACATATGAGGATGTTCTACGAGACTTAATGTCTCCTACCATGATTGTGGACATCCCATATGAAATATTACAATATATAACCAATCTTGTTGATCAATGCCTTAGGTTATTTAGTGGTTGATAGGTCATGGCAAGGAATGGATGAAAACCCTCTATTTTGAAATGTGATTCTACAACCAAAATACATGAAAAATTTACTAGTTCAATACATGGCCCTTCATTTGTCCTACAATATGGTCAAAATTCTAGATTCACGTTCTTCATTAAGTGACCAGAATTCCAATAAAATCAATGGGGAAAGTCCCTCTAAACAACCAAAGACTTATTCATAGGGAGGTAATTATTCTATTTTATCATTTATTAGAGATGACAAAGTGATTGTTTTTTGTTGATAAAATGATGGCCCCAGTGACAACAAATTATGTGAATTTGTTTAATGCCATGAATGGACCTATTATCCTCATTCATGAAAATGATATAATAATCAGTAAATATAAGATTACAGAAACCTAAAATTATTTCATTCATATGATAACATATGATATCATGGTGCCTGATAGCCTAACTAATGAGCTGAATAAGAACATATTAAGATAGGAAAAAGATGTTTTGGGATAGAGGATCCCCTTACCTCATACCTAAAAAGTCTTGAAGAATCAATGGTATTTTCCCATGATGAAATATGATATCTAAGATGATATGAAACATTTTAAGAACATATTTGTGGCCCATGAAAAAATACATACCTGTTAAAATTTAATGATGATTCCCCAATCAATCTTATAATAGGACGTGTACATATCTTGCTTCGAGACCATATTTGAACCATGAAATATGGTATTATTATTTCATATAATATTTTGAGTAATATTAGTGGACCCTTCTCAATATATTTCATTAAAAAAATTGTGTTGTTCCATAGAAATATAGCGAGGAAGATGACTGACCAATTATTTGATAAGTATATAAGGAAACACCATGTACATGAAATTTCCCATAATCACTAGCTGATATTAATGAAGGAGTGTGGGGTTCATAATTTTTGGGATGGGAAACATAGTTTTTTCATAGACAGAAGGAGGAATAAAAATTTAATAAAAGAAATCATATATAGACATAACCATGCCTGCTTTGACTATGCTCCAACATGCTCTGAATAAAGACCATGAGATCCCATTATGGAATGCACTAATGTCTAGATTAAGACTCTTCACCACCTATAAAATATCTTTCTCATGTGGGCACATATTAAAACCTCTCACAATCAAGCCTATAAACTAAGAACGGAATAAAATTAATAATATATTCATGACCCATCAGATATCATTCAATCATCGTGCGAATTGGGCCCACAAGAAGATCTTTGATATAATCCAAAGCTAGGATTCCAAATGTATTAAGGTCATAAGTGTAAGAAAAATCTTCCATATAGATGTTGGGATTAGTCATTCATAATTTCTATTTGATTCATTCATGTTTGTAAGATGTGTTCCAATAACCCTCATGAATCCATTGGAATCAAAAATTCTCATGAACATTACACTCCTATCTCTATATCATTTCAAACAGTTGATCATTCTTGATATAAATATCCCAAAACAATTTATCACTATTGATAATTTACAAGTTGTAATCCAAAATACCAATATCTGGTTATCTATATCCTTGTACTGTGTTTGAGGAGGTTGTCTTCTAACCCACTCTTGATGGTCATCCCTTATACTCTATAGTTTTTTTTCAAACATTCGCAAGTACATCCACAAAATAGATTACTCCATTAGTCATTAAGTAATTCTTCTTATCCAGGGTTATATATCTAAAAATAGGAAAATATATGATACTACCAACTCTAATGTATTTTATATTGTTTTACTACATAGTGGAGTGGTCTGAGACACTATAAATTAGATGAGACACTTTATCATTCTTTAATGTTTATATGGAATTAACATTTACAAGGAAACGGTCCAATATACACCATATATGATGGTCTGATAATTAATCATTTTCTCATAGACATAGTCAGAACAACCACTAGGGAGGATGAACCGATGTCAGGGAGGGTGGAAAATCATATAGGGGAGTTGTAGGTACTATAAAATAGTATATCATACCCACCTACACCAACCTCAACCATAACTAGGTTTCCTAAACATGGTTCATACGGTTGGTAGTTGAGGTCATCTTCTTTTATATGGTATATGTTTATAAGACATGGTAGCCTATATTCCAATATGTGGTTTGATATTTCTCATCTAAACTTCATATCCACTACTTGTTTACATATAGATGTGTAATTTCTTCATATCTACACCAATTTATCATGAAGAAGTTATTTATTTAGATTATATTTCATGAAATCTTTGGATAAACGTATCTACTCAGAGTGATTAGACTATATAATAGATATTCCAATGATTCTAGAAGGATTTATGTTGGGTGATATTCATATAGGACCACTAGGTCATTATAATTAGATAGTATGATTTCCTTCATGGCATATTATGGGTCTATATTTTTCCTATTTATATAGACTTTCTCTACCTAATATTTGGATGCCTATTTGATAATGGGACTAGGATATCTTTCACTACCAATAAAAACTTTTCACAGTAGTAGCAGGGATCCTGAGAAAGAATTTTTCTTCTTTGACCCATTAGTTAGTGAGTTTTTATGTTAGTGAAATGTGTCTTTGCATATATGGCTCCAAATGTCAGTAGAGAATTATAAAACACATTCCAATAGGTTGTTTTCGGACTACCTCTAAGGAGACATATGGAATTCTCCATTGAATAATAAAATTGTGCAACATTGATATATTCAATGAAATATCAGTTGACCCATACTATGCTATGGGAATCCAGGGTGAAAATTGAAGAATTGAATGATGCGGTTTTAATCAGAAATTATATGATCCTCATGGTGATTCCTATATTTTTAATAGAATAGTAAGATGAGATATTGAGGATTTTCATGGATTTCCATCACCTAAACATGCTGAAAATCAAAAAAATACATCACCTTCCTAGTATTTATAATGTATTTGACTAGATGAAAGGAATAATATTGTTTGTAAAGATTGATCATAGTTCAAGATACCATAATTTGTGAGTTTATAAGGAAGATATTACATAGAAGATATTATAATGTTTTAATGTGCATTATTTGATTTTGGTTTTTATTTTTGGTGTGATGAATTTCCCTATAGTGTTCATAGAACAAATGAAATGGATTTATGATCCATTATTGGACATGATTATTATTTTCATATCAATGATTTTCTTATTTATTTTTATTCTATTGAGGATCATATAATGAATTTAAGGATGGTCCTAGAATTACTTCAGCATAACCAACATTATTGTAACATATCAAAATGTTAAATTTATATCCAAGAGGCTCAAATACTACATAATTACTTCTATATGAATAGTTTTTTCAATGAATAAGAAATTATTGATGATGTTATTACTAAGTAATTACCCATGTATGTGTCCGAGGTGTAGAGTTTTATTAGTTAGGAAATGTTCTATCATAGGTTGGTGGAAAAATTTAATGGGATTAAGGCCATAATACATTGATTGATAATTGAAATAATTTTATTCATGAATAAAATATATTAGATAGATATTTAGTACCTATTTCACAAAATTCCATGTGAAAATATGATAAAAGAGAAGGATTATAGAGTTGGATACACATTGGTTTGAAGTTCTTCTAGAACCCAGCTCAAATTCATATTGGTACATTTGTTGGAAATGATATCTTATTGCATAGAGATGTTGAAATGAAATAATAAAAAGTACATCACCCCAAACAATGAGTTAGTGGTGTTAAAATTCTTTATAAATATTTAGACGAAATATTTTATGTTTTAGAATTTTTTTATTTAAAATATCCACAAATGTCTTAGGTACATCCTCTCTTTGAGAGATCATAACCTAAAAAATAGGTGTTGGTTAGGGTTACAATAGGACTATGAAAACACGATAACCTTTAACTCATTGAATTTTAACATAGTGGAATATTCCTTTAATAGTAAATACCAAAAATACATATTATAAGAGGCATTTGGGATGTTGGTTTCATTGTAACATACACTAGTGATGAATAGGGATAAAAAATATCTTCATCTGATGATGGACACTATGCCACATCATCATTGGGTGATAGAGTCTCAGTTGCGGGATCCTCGACTGTGATTTTAAAAGGGCATAAATATCCTCAAATTTGGAATCTAATGGATTTTACAATGTATTAATGAATTTTATCCATTATAGGGATGTATGGTAGGTAAATTCATATTTTATGATGAGTAATTGATGTAGTTTCATAATCCTCCCACATTGGTTATTCATTTGGGAGTGCTAAATATGTAAAAATACGTTCAGAATTAGTTTTGGAGGAATATAACAAGATAAAGTGTTTCATTTTTTTCCATTATGCCTCATATTTATGTAGGTAATGTTTGAAAATATAGTCATAGGAGCTCATAATTTTCCTCTACAAATCAGAGATTGGATATGGGATGGAATATAAAAGTACATTGAGATATTTTTTCAATATATATTGATAGGTAATGATGCTATGTTGGTTATTTTTCAAAGATGTACAATGTTGAAACCATTATTTTCTATCTGTGACCATGGTTCAAAATATATATCAGAGAATTTAAATATTCAAGTGATCATATGAATTCATGGGGTACCAGGAATGATAATATCTAACTATGACTACAAGTTCATAATATTGATTTTGAGGTGGGTAATAAGTCGGTTTTAGGATAGATTTAATGATGGACATAATGTCACAATATTACATTGATAGATAGATGATGTGGACCATCCAGTTTTTTAAGATGTATTGATATCCTACATGTTTGACATTGACATGATCTTTTTTGTTCAAATTCTATTTTTAATTTCCCTTGTAATGACATATACCATTTCAGTATTTCAATAACACCATTATAAGAATAATATGGGAAACCATACATGTCACCCTTATGCTGGAAAGAGATTGGTTCAACATTATTTTTAGTGAAAAGACTACTTTATTCAATGATATAGATGTTCCATGTGATTTTTTATACAATACGGGTTGGTGAGGTTTCTTACCAATTTTCCATACACATAAAGTTGGATTCTGTGAATGAAATCTTCAATGTGTCACAGTTAGAGAGAGACATGCATTCCCAATACATGTTATTGAATTGGGGTGAAATCTACAAATATGATATGGAATCATTGTGAGATTACCAAGTGAAAATTGATGATTAATGGCAAGGGGTCTCATGGGGGTAGACCATTCAGCTAGTATGAATTTTGATTAAACATGGAAATGTATATGAGTGGTCTTGGGAATATGAGAGAAAAATAAAGAAACAATAAACTCATATTTTTTGAGTATCTTCAGTTTTTTCAAGAGATAATACCTCAAGTTGGGTATTATGAAAAAGCATCTATTTTTCTAGTGTGTTGCATTGATTCTTCTTGTATATAGGTTGATTTTAATCATTTTTTTTAAATTTTTTTGTGATTCACATGACCCTAGAATTAATATTTTTAAAATATTCATGAAATAGAATTTATTTTTTCAATTAATGGGTTTCCTATTGAATCTGAAATTGCCTTGAAAATATTATATTTTTGTTGAAACATAAATCTGGGTACCACCATAGTTAAAAAATATTATCTAGTAAAATATATTCCATGGAAGGAAAACATTGGAGGATTGATTAAAAAAATTAAATTATAAATTTAGTTATTTTATTTAATTATAAATACATAATCTAATCCCAAATTATATTTGTCTATGGTAGATCACCGAGGTTATCCACTTAACCATTAAAGATTACAGATGAAGAATAGAAGTAGTGCCACCATTGGAATTGATGAATAAGTGATCCTGGATCGACGATGATCAAATTGAGGATATTCCTATAAATAATAAAAAAATAGTCAAATCATCAACTACATATCCAGAAAACATGTTACTTATTAAATAATAATATATTATCTATATAGGGGAATTATTTTGAATATCCATCATTTTGTGTATTATTAATGATGGTGGATTGTATATGAGCTTACTTATATATTTTTATTTCATCACATCATCCAATAATTTAATTATTTCATTGAAAACAATTATCAATTTTTATTTCACTCATGATTTAAAACATTTATGGATTCTATGATTATCTATATTCTTCCAATTTATCAACATTGGATTACATGGTTTTAGATTCAAAATTATCATACTTGTTTGAGAATGATCTAACTAGATAAAATAATAGTGGAGGGAAATACCTTAGGATTAATGATTATGAAGAAGATCAATATGCAATTTTGGATTGTGAATGTTTGATCCATAGATCAGAACCCCAACTAATAATCAAAGTCATACATGATTTTATGGGGACATTGAACCACAAATGATAACTATTTATTGTTTTGAAAATTATTTTTTTTTTTTCTATGATCTTATTTTCCAATGGTGGATTCACCTTTTTGTTGAGACTTTTTCATCATCATTCAATTTTTTATTAAATTTTGGAATCTGTGGTTAGGGATTTATCATTACTAGGCCAATTTGAACATGAACCACTCTCTATAATAGAGATGAAATTGTGAATGGCCTTTGAAACATTATCACTGAGATGTATTTTGGTGTATTAATTGATTATGAATTTTAATTTAATGGATTGGAACCCCAATGAGTGATATTCAATGTGACAAGTATTAATTGGGAGATTTATATCTTGATATCCAACCACTAGATGATAAGAATCGATCCTCGATGGTTTATTCCTTCTATTTTAGTGGATTTGGGTTTATTAAATAGTGGTATCATTGGGAAATTTGTTGGATATAGAGATTACATGAATATTGCATGTAATGAACCATAATGTTTTAGAGTAATTACCCTTATAACTCAAATAAATGTGTCATATTATGTTAACCACATTCACCACTTCAAAAAACATTTAATATTAATAAAATAATCATTAAATATAATGATTATAAATAACTATTATAAATTAAATTACTCAGTGGTAAAAAATATAAAATTATATAATAATAATATGGTATTTAGGATATGATTCAACTTCATGAATAACCGCTCTAATAAATCACACTATAAAAATGAATTACAATAACAATACTAAAATATATGTTATAAAAAAATACTATATATTTAAAGTGGAAATAAAATACATTTAAATGAATATTTAATAAGATATTATATATTAATAAAAATTAGGGATCTCATACGACCATTAAAAATCTTACCATTTTAATTGTAATCATTCCATTCTAGAAGTATACTAGCCATTAAAATATTAATAATACCATTAGGGGAAATATCTACACTATTAGTATAGTATCCTCACATATAGAAGCAGAAAATATTTTTTACACATCGAATAAAAAGGATTTCATATTTATGTGATGATATAAGTAAATAAACAAATTAAGTTCTATAATTTAAGTTATCATATTCTTATAAAACATAAATGTTTTTTTCATCATTATAGATAATAGAATAGATTAAAAGCAATTATAATTTCATTAAATTGGTTTATAAAATAAATTAATGTTATAATATTATCATATTAAAATTTTTGATCACATTATGTATTATTTGAAATGGTCATAAAATAACAACAACATATTTATATTTTAACTTGTTCAATAAATGAATTATTTTTTTAAAAATATAATTTCTCTTAACTAGGATATTAATTTCATAAAATTGAATAAATATTTATTAGCTCAATATAAATACATGTTTATGGTAATTTTTTCTATTATTTTTTATTTTTTAAATTGTGAAATATGGAAAAAATAATATATATAACCTTATAAGATAACTACGTCATTTTTTGTGTAATGATAGAAGTAATATATGATTGGATTGAAATAAAATTCATTGTTTAATATTTAAAAAATATTTATCAATAGTAGTGTTATTCATGATCCAAAAATTATAACAATTACAATATTCACATACACCTCTCCCCATCCCGTAACAATACCACCAGTGAAAATCTCTTCTAGGCCACCTTCTAATGCTTGTATATATATCCAAATTTTTACATAATTACCTTCAAATTAATATCCCCATAACATATTTTTAATAGCCTATACAAAAAATCAACCTTATTTCCATTAAATATATTTTCAATTAGGAGACATTCATGAGGTAATATTCGCAAACTATCTCTTTTGAAATATTTTCTTATTCATCCTTTTTTGACCCGACTAATAGAACATGGAATAATGAATCGTGTATTACATTTATATTGTTAAATTTCAATTATAATTGAATATCATTTTTACATACTCTTCTATTATTCTGTTAATTTAAAATTGAAAAAATTTCCTTAATATGATGGTTCCCCACCTCCAAGGATGATGAGTATTGGTTTTAAATTACCGTCTTCATGAATGGTAAAAAAAAATATAATTATGGATAAATAAGATTACAAAACAAATTCATAACTCATTTAATGTTATAGATATAACAAATACAAAAAAAATAGAAAACAATATGAAATAGTTTCATTTTTTTAGTGAAATTTTATAGAAGACCAATCTATATAACAATACTGCTTTTACAAATATAATCATCACAATTTTGGAACCAATAATGGTATTTGGGAATATTTAATTTATTTTAATGGAAATTAATATTATTTTTCTTCACTATAATGGTTTTATTAAATTTTTATAAGGTCTTACATATTATTATACATGTGATCCAATCATGAATCCAATAAATGAGTGCCCTCAAAAAAGTAAAATTAAACATTATAACTCATTTAAATTTTTATAAATTAAAAATATATTATAATAAATATATTATAGATACTTATTTTTATTTGTTAATTATTTAATTTAATTATTTAGGACATTAATTCCATGTGATGAATGATCCTAAAACATAATATATGGGATCTCTCAATACAAAATTTTATTTATTTATTATGTTATGACCATTATCTATGTAACAAAATTTCATTTCCTAGTTGATGAGATCGAATTCCTATATATTCTATATATTTATATATATGTCTCATAAAAATGTAACTCTTTTATTAACCTTTACAATGATGTTCTAACGCATTCCTTATGTTGATTACTCAAATGAAACCATTATTGTCAAATATGACTATATGGAACATTTATATCCCTTAATACTTCTATGTATAGCTCATTTAATGAATTTGTTCCCTAATGAAATCCATATTTAGAGTCACATACTATGTACTCAGATATGAATATCTAAAATATTTCAGACTTTATTTTATTTGGAATCATTAATAAATCACATTTTATTTTGATAAGAGGTATGAATATGAATCCAATTTCATTATATAATAAATTCTTATTATTATGTTTCATGATTAATTTCATTTTACATACATAATAATCTAGAAAATTTATTAAGGATTTGACCATATAGGTCTCTAAATATTGGTTTTTTCATGGACTACAATAACTATGAAATTAGGTATTAAACATAAAACATGATGAGAATTCGTCAACTATATCATGTTTTCTAAGATATTAATATTGACTTCTTCTTTTTCCTTGTTTTATATTTTTTTTCAAAATCATAAATCTCCATATTCTTTTGATTCCTTTTTCCTTGTGTAATTCTACCAGTTTAACATTCATGATCATTCTCTATTAAGATATCATGTTATGTCTTCTAACTCATATTCCATTCTTTATTACAATTTTTATTACCTTATTTGTGTCTATTTTGAGAAAATTTAATTTATTAATAATTTAGGTTATCATATTCCATTTTATGATATGATAGAGATTCAGGACCACGTTATTTGTAAATAAGTAAATAAATTTTTTTATTTTATTGTTGATTTATAATGAATTTGGATAACCAAATACATTGAGCCTTATGGTATATGGGTTTTTTATTATTGTATTATTCTGTTAAAAATCAATTTATAGTATATTTAGAGTATGAACTATATACAAAACATCAAGATGATATTTCCACTATACATGTATTTAATTCTAATAAAATAAATTTTCTCACTCAATATTTCCAATTTATTAATATGTAACCCACTATAATAAGAGATTTCATACACCGACATGCTGGAAAAAAATTGGACACTATAATATATTGGGACCTGAAATGGTAGAAATGTCAAGAGAATTTAATAACACATCAAGAATTATTATAGATGGTAAATGATTAATGATAATAAATTTTTGTTGAGATATGCAGTTTGAGGTCATAGATAATGTGATCATACACATATCTCCGTGGATTATTGTCATGATATTTTCCCAAATCTATAAATATATTTCTCAGGTATATTAGAAAATTTTATATTCATATATGAATAAGTGATGAGGAGTATCATCTACCACTCCCAATAACCATTTCTCATTTAAATTACTTATTCTATGTTTCCCACTATAGGTAGTAAAAACTAGATCCCTACAATGAAAAAAATTAAAATATGGTTTAGTTGGAAAATTATATCTATTATGATGAGTTGTTGTTGACAATCATGGGTTGTAGAGATAAGATTTCATGAAACAACACAACTCAGCTAGTAAAAGTAATATAGTGACTCCATAAGTAATGTTAGGTGACATGGGCTCCAATAAAAGAATTGATAACAAATTACCCACTTCAATATTCTCCATGTTATGTAAAATTAAATTTCAATTGAATAATTTCATTATGGGGAAAAATGTGATAATACTTAATTTAATCAGTTTGATTTCTATTCTGAATCATATAAATGATTTAATTTACTATATAATGTGCACTAGATTTTAAAAAAAATATATTATTAAATTAATTTTAAAATTACATATTGGGAATATATAAATCTATTAAAATTGAATTTATATTAATGGGAATGAATTATAGGATAATAATACTATTAAATTTGGTTCTGTTCAATCCCCCCAAAAAAATAATAATGAACAACATAGTATAATTTATGAATAATATTATTATTGAAATATTAATTTGAAATATTAAAATTTATTTAACAAGGAGATAAAATATAAGTGAAGTAATATATAATGAAATATGAGGTAATATAATAGTGTATAGAACCTATATGTCCATTACAAACCATATCATTGTAATAGTAATCTTACTATTAAAATATTAACTTAATTTTTAAAATATTACCCTCACCCATGGAAGAGTGAATTAAGATTTATATTTCTTGTAAAATGAAAATACATTTTAATAATATCACGGTAGAGGTAAAATACTATTAAAAATTATAGAATAAGTGTAATTATTTTTTAATTTTTTTATAAATAATATAATTATTTTAAATTACATTTATTTTTATAAAATGGTGTAATTCAATGATATTTATTTATTTTTCATTATAATATGATTTTATTATATCTTCATTAATATATAAAAGTGTTAAAAAATAGATTATTGTATTAAAATTAGTATATTTCAAATAAATAAGTATCTGAATTTCAAATTAAATTCATCATATTTGGATAATTAGTTTCCAGAAACTCATTTTTTTAATTTACACATTAATAATTTGTTAAGGTTATTTTTTTGTTTTTATAAACTATTTTCTTTTGGGTGAATAAGAAAATATTAAAAAAATACATTATTTAACATTATAATATAAATTGTGATCTTTTAAGTAATTTATGATGTAAAAACCCATTTTTTGAAACTTTTATACACCATTAATTGTATATATTAAAAATATTCAATACTATTGGTAATATTATGACAAAATAATAAACTAATGTTTTTAATTTAAAAAATACTCATCTCATGCACATATAAATACCAATATCATAGAACATATACTCACACACATCAAAGACATTTTTCATACCAGATTTCAACCAAATTCATTTGAAATCATCGACCCCATTCAATAGTTTTTCTAGTATCACAATAATATTGATTACAATTGCATTGTTTATTTCATCATGGATAAACATTGAAGAGTTAATATTCTTAAACAACCCATTCAATATTATATTCTACTATTACATTATCCTCATTGACCTCCTCCAACGAGGAATAATAATTGTAGTATCATATATATATATTGGGATTTAATATTTCTCGTAGAATATATAACATCCAACATGATCCCATTTACTTGTAGTATATAAAATGAACCATTTTTCATAATCTATTTATTAACATTGACCATCAACGACGAGTTTTAATTTTCTATTTATGCTTTCAAGTAGGTTAATATTATAATTAAGGATACATAAGATGATAATAATTATATTTTAATATATTTAATTTTAAAAATTGAATAAATGGACATAATATTAAATAAATTTCACAATTTAATTATAATCACTAATGAATACATAAATAACTAATTAAATAAAATTAAGGTTGTGAGTAATTTAATCAACCTAATGATGGAACCCAAAAATATATTTAGGAATATTAAAATATATATAAGTTAAAAAATATCAGTTCAATTTATTTTTTGAGTTTTATTCTCATTTGATAATAAGCTCCAAAATTATATACAACTGATTCGACCATAGAAAAATGATATAAACTCCCTCAAAAATAGAAATTAAATATTTTATAACATTGAAATTTTTATAAATGAATATAAAAATTATAATAAATAAAAATTATAGGATAGGGGTCAAGAATTATGTAATTTTTGAATTTAATTATATTTTTAGGGATATTATTTTCTTGTGTATAATTATTCCATAACATTAGATAACCAATGTCTATAAAACACGAATGTTCTTTGGGATGTGACCTTTCTCATTCTAACTCACTTTATCTCTCTATTTTATGCAATATATTGACTATAGATTATATATATTTGTATCTCACATATATAACTAACATATTTATCATTTTTTGATAAGTAAATACATGTGTTTGGTTTTTTTCTTTAGTTTATTATCTAAAATCAATCATGAATGGGGGAAAGTCCTTTTTCTATTAAAACTTTTGTGTTTATCATATTTATAAAATATCATCTCATAAATATATAATCATAGATTATGAAAAAAAATATTTACATGGGTAATTATTTTATTCATATGAGATAATTCTTTTTATTTTAAAAATATTAAAGTAAATGTTATGATGGGAATGCCTAGATCTCACTCCAATTCATTGGGAGTGGTTTTTTATAATGTGACAGTGACAATGATATTAGTGAGTAATCACAATACATAGTGGGAAATTGTCTACAAAGTGTCCATTTCTTGGTTTTTAGACTTAATTTTTAGTTATGCCATGTTTTATGTTTCCACCGCACTCATACGTTTCTATGATCATATGAATTGATGTGCATTATGTTACACCTCCATATATTTATTCATGAGCCATCTATATTCGAATATCTTGTTACAAAATCTATACTATGATTAATTAAAACATTTATTTATATACAAGGATTTATATCTTTAACCTTTGTTTTATGTATTCCCCAATAAATACAAAAAAAATTTATAATCTCAAGGGAATTTTAAAGCTAAATATGGATTTTAAAAAATGATGTGTTCTAATTATTTTTTATATATTATAAAATATTTCCTCTAAGGAAACATTCAGTCAATATCATTATCTTGTGTTTTTGGTATGATTATGTTAAAATCATGTAATAATTTCTGTATGATTTTGTTTTATTAGGTGTAGATCAATCATCAATAATTGTGAAATAATAGCATCCAATTATGCCTTCTAGATGAATAATTTAATATTTCATTAATTCTAGTATAATATAAAGCTTTATATTAAGAAAAATTTTATATTCCCTGGGCTCAGTTATACATGTCATTTGATACTACTCATGTGGTTAACTCATGTGCCGAGAGAATAGTTTTAGGTCCAAGCTGATCAAAAATGTTGTGGTCCATTAGGGATATGTTGTGTGGATGTACATGTCTATCTGAGTTCTGTTGAGTGAAAAACAATCCTAGGTTCCTGGTCAGTATTACACATATGTTCCATGATACACATGCCACCAAATTCTCCAAAATAACCCACTATGTTGTGTATCCCCTGCCTCAAGACATAGATTTTTCATCATGAGTATCATATCTTGAAAATAATAAGGCATATGTTATGATGGTCTACAATTATTTGGTATTATAGATACAATTTCGGGTGATATAATTGGGATGAATTTTCAAACCCATTTTTTATTCCACCCTTTTTCTGGTTCATTTAATAATTTTGATTTCTATTTCAATATATATGTGTGAAGATTTCAAATTATTAGGTATTTAGATTTTATATATCTTGTGTAGTTCTATTCAATTAGTTCCCCCATTGAGTATGCATGAATATATTTTTTTGGTTGGTAGATTGATGTACATAGATGGCACATAGTTTGTAAAATATTGGACCATTCCCTAGGTAACTATGTTATAGTATGAGGTTTTTGGGAAGAAGATACATCACGATTTAAAAATATTATGTCATGCCATGTGGGATAAATGTGTGGTAGGTGAATCTTTGGAAGAGAGGCATGAACAATTTCTTCAATGATTGATAATCCATTTGATATTACCATGTTTTAGGTCTAAATAATTAAAAATTTCAAAATAACCATTATGTCCCCTAAATATTTTAAAACAAATACCCCTCACCGCATGTCACAACCCGTCCTCGGGGCTCATGCTGTGACTACCCCAATCCTGCCTCCCATAGGCCAGGGGCTCGCGAATAGCACCAAGACGTAAAATCCAGACAAAAAAGGGAAGGCATTGTCTTTGTGAAGTAAACAAACACCATAGAGTAATCAAGTAGATGTAAATAGTAAGTAAAAATGGATACAATAGTGAGTGCAAAAATGTAAGTGGGCCAGAATACAAACCCAAACAGAAAGTAAGTACAACTGGAAAGAAAGTAAAGCAATTGAAAGTAAATCCGCAACGTCGAGCCATCCACTAGAAGTCCCACCTGAAGGGTGGGTACAGATAGCCTCCTCATCTCCACGGGTCCAGCCGTCCGCTCCATGTACGTCCCACACAGTGGTCTACCTCTAGGTACCGACTTACCCCACAAGCCTCCACCACGATCAGTGATGTCCGTCGTCTGCATCCGGCACAATGTACTGAGGGCATAGCCCGGGCAGGGGTGAGTATAAGCTGCTCAGTAGGGACCCTGAGACCCCCGAAGGTCTCCCAGAATGCACAAAGGATAATCCACAAGGAAAGAAAAAATCACAAAGTAACATCCGACAATACCTAGGTATATTCCGATACATATACATTAGTCATCAATTCTGGTTCGTCTCAAACATCCGAGCACAAGTACAACCCAATCCACACAGGAAAACACAACCCAATCCACACAGGAAAGCTTAATGTAATCCACACCAGATTTCAAGTCAATCTTATCGAAGATAAAGATTGAAAGTCAAGAATCATCTGACATAGGAAAACATATTTGTAAAACGATGGATATGATCAGATTTAGACACTAATTCATCTAAGCCATCGGACCCACACATGAACGATAGGTACTAACCCCCACAATGACCCACACATGATTGATAGGTAGTAACCACCGCAATGACAAACACAGGATCTGACCCACACAGGAATGGTATGTGCTGGCCCACACAGGACTGCTGAGTGCTAACCCACATAGGATATGACCCACAAAGGATCGATATCACTAATACACACAGGATCGCTGAGTGTTGTAGTCATCGTCGTTGAATCCACGAAGGATTTCTGTACAGTCGTCATCGTTGTCGTAGTAGCAGCCAACTCTAGGGTTCCCGGACACATCATGCTCGTTCGGGGAGGGTATGCTCCACGAGCTGAGGGGATGATACATCAACTGACACGATGTCCAGTGTTGATGAATCCAAAAGTTCCATATCGTCAACAGGAACTCAACATCACAAACAGCGCGTCAATCAGACGCCCGGTCTGAGAGTTATTGGTCTTTTCGTCCTAGGGGCCCGGTTGGTTTTGAAGTCAAAACCAACCCGACCATACTCAAACTACATTCAAACCCCGTGCGAATTAAGCCAAAAGGTCTGTCTCACTAAGATGAATCAAAAAAAGTTGACGGCACGTCAATCCGACTTCCGGAGCTCAAGTTATAAGTGTTTCCGCTCCAAGGGCCTTGTTTGTTTCATGTTCGAACCACCCCAGGCTGAACCCAAAGTTATTTGAAACCTTGAGTGTAATATACTAAAACGACCATCTTTATCTAAGGATCGCATCGCAATATATGGTGCGTCATTCGGAGGTCCGTAGGCCATGTTATGGGAAAAATACCGAAAGAAGTCTATGAATAGGGGGTTCGGGCCCGGTCCGACCCGGCCCGATACCCCCAGGGTCGGCCCGAACCGGGTCGACACTGCCCAAATCCAGGTCCGTCCCAATTGGGTGCGGCCCAGATAGGTGGGCATGGCCCAGCCCCCCCCCCCCCCCCCCCCCCCCCCCCCGGCGAGGCCCGGCCTGGCACGCTCGCGTGGCCAGTGTGGCCAGGCGGCTCGGCCGATCGGCCGAGCAGAAGGGGGGGGGCTCGCTGCCCCCTTGTTAGTGTAACCGCGGCCCCCATTTGGGGGGTGGGGGCACTCCATCGACCAGCTGGGGATTACGACCCCCAGCTTCTTGGAATACGGCTGGCCCGGTCCGGACTGCCGGTTGCTGCTGCCGCGGGACCGCCGGGGTCCCGCCCCCAGGCTCTGGCCGCCCCTTCATGCTCGGCCGTGGCCAGAAGTCATGGCCTTTGTCTGACCAGCACGGCGCGATGGCGTCGCGCCCCTCCGCCGCGGCCCCGCTCAGGCCACGACATCTTCAAGGTTCTATGGCATGGCGCGACGGCGCCGCGACTTTGTTCGACTTCAATGGAGCGGCGTGACGACGCTGTCCTTCTCGACCCATTATTTATTATTTCCGCGTGGTGCAATGGCACAATGATGCCTTGATCATGCCACAACAAATTCAAGAATCAATGGGGGAGGAGAGTCGGCCGTGTTTGTGCGGTCCTACCTCCTCCCATTATTGCGATAATAGGTGGTCCAATTTTAAAACGAAGAACGATGATAGATGTATCCATGAACAAAAAAAATTAATCCCCTACCTCAAACGTTTTTGAACGATGGATCATCGCGGGGAAGGGACTTCACGGAAGGAGACTCCGTAAGCATCACAGAAGGAGGATCATCGGCGTCGCAGAGAAGAAATCGTCAGTGTCGCATCCTCGATCTCCAAGGATGTCATCTCTCACCGGATGCGGAGAGGGAAGAAGATGGTATGACGAACACCCCTTTGCGGTGACAATGTTCTTCATGGAAGACTCAGTTTTATTTGCATTCTTCAATGAGGAAGAAGATGTTCTTCATGAGTTAGAGCAAGTCCTCTCCCAAAATCCTCTTGCACAACCAAAAAAACAACTTAATGAAATAATACCTTGTCTTATTTAATTAACACACAAGCCAACTTAAAATTTTAAATTCAAATTGAATTCAATAATTAATTACTTTGAATAAGTTAATCAATTAATGAGTTGACTTTTTAATTAATGGGGGGTGTAGGTGCATTACCTAATTAAAAGAGGGGGTTTGAGGAAGTTGAATAGGTGGGGCTTGTGTGGGCCCCACGCCACATATATCCTACCTAGTGGAGTAGGATATAGTGGGTCCCACTACAACCACTTAGCATAAGTTAAACTACGTAAAATAAAAAATAAAAATAAAATTGGTTTCACCATTTTATTTTATTCTTTACTTAACCCAAAATTTTAATAACCACACTCGAGCAAAAGCTGCTTCGGAAAAGGTGTTCTTAAGCAATTACAGGCGCCGGGATTCCATCGGTTCCCTCGGAATTCGATTCTGAGCACCGGTTCAAATGTTAGAAAATCCCGCTCGTTCGTTCACTGAACGTACCCAAGACAAACTTTGGTAAATGATTCCGGGTAAACCGGGCCTCAGAATCAGGTTCCATTAGAAACTGCGTTCATGTAAAATCTCTAAAAAAATAAGAAAAAATTTACCTTGAATTTTATGGGACATTACATTACTCCCATCTCAGGGATTTACGTCCCCGTAAAGATAAATCATAAACTAGGGAAATAAATATGGGTATTGTGCATGCATCTGAGCCTCCCGCTCCCAAGTGCTCTCCTACAGGTTCTTGTGCTGCCATCTGATGCACACTAGAGGAATCGACCATCCACGTAGGACCCACTCCTATCGATCCTCGATCTCTACTGGGACCTCCGCAAAGTCTACACATCATCAATGTCCATCTCCCCATAGTCAATGATATGCGTCGGGTCGTGCACGTATCTCCTCAGCTGAGATAAATGGAAGTTGTCGTGAACCCTGTGCAACTGAGGTGGTAGATCCAGGCGATATGCCACCTCGTCAATCCTACTGAGGACCTGGAATGGTTCGATGATGTGCAGAGACAGCTTGCCACCTCGGCCAAATGCCCGTAATACACATCCAGGTGAGACCCGAAAGAAGATGTGGTCGCCATCCTCGAACAATAGTGGTCTCCACCTCCTGTCAGCATAAGACTTCTACCAACTCTGAGCTGTCCTCATTCTCTCCTGGATGACCTGGACCTTCTCCGTCATGTCCTAGACCATCTACGACCCCACAAGTGCTGACTCCCCAGGGTCTGTCCAGCACAGCGGTGATCGGCAAGGTTGGTCGTACAATGCCTCGTATGGTACCATCTCAATGGTTGAGTGGTAGATATTGTTGTACGCGAACTCCACCAAGGGTAGGTGGTCCTCCAAACTACGACCAATGTCAAAGACACATGCACAGAGCATGTCTTCGAGAGTTTGAATGGTCCTCTCCATCTGACCATCCATCTGAGGGTGAAAGGTGGTGCTTAGAAGTAGCTGCGTCCCAAATTCCTCATACAATCCCTTCCAAATCTAGGAAGTAAATCGAGCATCTCGATCCGAGATTATAGATGATGGCACACCATTAATCCATACAATCTCTTGAACGTAGAGGTGACCCAAGCTCCCCATTGTGCCCTTCTCTCTGATGGGTAAGTAGTGGGCCAACTTGGTGAGTCGGTCGACAATCACCCAAATGGTGTCGTGACCTCAGGAAGTGCGAGGAAGTTTAGTCACGAAGTCCATAGATATCCCATCCCACTTCTACTTTGGGACATCCAAGGGCTCTACCAAGCCTGCTGGTACCTGGTCCTCTGCCTTCACCTGCTGGACTGTGAGGCATCGAGAAACGAACTCTGTTACAACCTTCATCATACCCGACCACATGTGCTGTCGTCTGAGGTCCTGGTACATCTTCTCCACTCTTGGATATACCGCTAAAGGGGAAGTGTGGAACTCCCTCAGCACCTCCTCCCATAAAGAAACTGGAACCATGGTATATCCTCTGAAAAGGATGACGTGCTCTCCTCCCACATAGAATCGATCAGGTACATGTCTTAAGGATATCTGTGCGCGTTGTGTCTCACAGCCAACGTCCCCACGCTGTGCCTCTCTGACCCACTGAAGAAGTGGAGAAGTGACTGTGAGTGAACGTAGAAAGGCTCTTCCATCACTATCCACGAAGGATATCTGCAAATCGGCTAGCTGCTATCTCACCTCCCCAAATAGCTAAATGTCCATCCTCCTGCTGAGTGCATCGACTACTACGTTCCCCTTTCAAAGAGTATAGACTATCTCAAAGTCATAGTCCTGGGGGAACTCATTCCATCACCGCTGTCTCTTGTTTAGGTCCTTCTGCGAGAAGATGTACTTGAGACTCTAGTGGTCGGAATAGACTGCAAACCGCTCTCCCATTAGATAGTGTCGGCACATATTCAGAGCGAAGACCACTTCTGCTAACTCCAGTTCATGGGTGGAGTAGTTCTACTCATTATACCTTAACTGACGTGATCCATATGAAATCACTACTCACTCTTGCATCAGGACACATCTGAGTCCGGTCCCTGATGCATCGCAGTAGACTACATACCCTATTCCCTCTTCCGGTAGCCTGAAGATAGGTGTGATGGTCAATATCTGTCTCACCTCACCGAAGCTCTACTAACATCTATCTAACCACACGAAGGGTTTCCCCTTCTTCTTCAATATGGAGAGTGGTACTGCAGCTCAGGATAAGTCTAGAACAAATCTCTGGTAGTACCCAGCTAGACCAAGGAAACTCCGCACCTCCATCACACTCCTGTGTGGCTCCCAAGCTATCACTGCCTCAATATTCGTAGGATCCACCGCAACTCCCACCTAAGATATGACGTGTCCCAAGAAGTGGACCTCACGTATACAGAAATAAATCTTCGAGATCTTTCCATAAATCCGGTGCTCTCGGAGTGTGTCCAGTACAACCTGCATGTGGTAGGCGTGCTCCTCCTCAGTCGTCGAGTACATCAATATGTCGTCGATGAAGACCATGAAAAATCGATCGAGGTAAGGCTGAATGATCCTGTTCAAGAGGTCCATGAACACTTTTGGAGAATTGGTTATGCCGAAATGCATAACCGAGAACTCATAGTGGCCATACCGACATCTGAAGGCCACCTTCTGCACGTCCTAGTTTCGAACTCTGAGCTGATGATAGCCTGACCTAAGGTATATCTTTTAGAACCATTGTTCTCCCTGGAGCTGATCGAAGAGGTCTTCAATCCTCGGTAGTAGATACGTGTTCCTCACTGTCACCTAGTTTAGGAGATGGTAATCGACACACAGTCACAAGCTCTCGTCCTCCTTCTTGGAGAACAATATTGGGGAAGCCCAGGGTGAAACACTGGGTCAGATGAATCCATTGCCCTGCAAGTCCTCCAACTATACTCGTAGCTCTCGAAGCGCAGCGGGGGCCATCCGATATTCTGGATTGGATATAGGGGCTGTCCCGGGGTATAGGTCAATATAAAAGTCTACCTCTCTGTGAGGAGGTGGTCCAGGAACGTTGTCAGAGAAAAACATACACATATTGATCCACCAATGCAGGTACAATGGGACTCCGCACGTCAACTACTACTAGGATAAGGCTAGCCAACTGATGAGTGATGGGCTATCATATCCTCTGCTTGAGTCCATCCTGCGCTGCAAAGGCTCCCTTCTCGCTGGTGAAGGTGAACCTGCTCCCATCGGTACGAACACATCGCACGTTGCGCCTAATGCAGTCGATCTGAGCATGGACTGTAGACTACCAATCCATGCCCAAGATGATGTCGTAAGGCCTCGACACCTCTAAAAGAAGATCCCATCCGAATATCTCCCCTCCTAGAGTATGATCACATTGTCGACACTAGTGCGTAATCATCGAGTATGCTCCCGTAGGAGTCTCTAGCTGTAAGGATTGAGCCAACGGCTCCTTCGGAATCTCCGAGCTCTGAACAAGGGTAGAAGTAATGAAAGAATGACTCTCTATTGTGTCTATAAGAACTGCAGCATGGGTGGAGGAGACACAGATGGTACCTAGAATCATCTCGGGCGCGCCATGGTCGTAGGCCTCTGCTGCCTGAAGTTGTGCCTGTCTCTGCCAACCAGCTCCATGTGGTCGGGGTGGACCTCCTGGTGGTGGTGGTGGTAAAGCCTTAAAGTGTCTCCCATAAACTACTCCATAGCCATATCCTATTCATCATCTGCCTTCTCCCTGCGGACCGCCGTGGTCAACCCTCTGTCGCTGCCTGGGTCACCCCTCAATCGTCTGCTTCTCCTCGGCATGGCGGGTCGGGCAGTCACGAGCCATGTGGCCCTGCCCACCGCATGCGTAGCATTGTCTGCCTCTCGTAAGACTGTCTCTGCGTTGTACTCCTCGCATCACTAAGCCAGTGTACTGAGGTCGTCGTCCTGTGGGTGAGGTCCGCTTAGACCCATGTGTCATCCGTCAACAGCCAGCTACAGAAGACTCTACAATGTGCCACCATGCGGTAGGTCTCGCTGCTGGTGTAGGCTCAGCAAGAAATCTCTCAATGAGAAGGGCTCGCTCTTGTACCCCTGCCTGTGTCAGAATGCTGAGGGAGATCAGTGATGCCCTGATCTCATGCCTCAATCCCTACTGAAGGTCGGGGCCCGGAAGAATGGGTCCCGTACCATGTCTGTCGAATAGCGCGATAGTTAGGTAAATCTCGCCGAGTACTGGGCGACCTTCATGCTGCCCTACCGTAGCTATAGAAGCTCCTGGATGCGCACCGCATGGAGGTTGGCTGGAACGAACTCCTTGAGGAAGAGTCTCTCAATGTCCTTCTAGAGAAGAGATGCCTCGTCGTGCACCTGGAGCATCAAACTCCACCATCTACCTACATCTGCGTGCATAATACTCGCTACAAGGATCACCATGAGGTCTGCTGGTGTCCCTACCAAACGAAAAACTTGTACAACTTCCTCCATCCAATCCTCGGCAGCCCGAGGGTCTTTCTCCCTGTAGAACCTAGGTGGTATCTGATACTGAAACTCGTGTAGTGCACCGAGGTAACATGCACTCTCAGCGGCTGGGGCTGGTAGCATCGATGGCTCGGCGGGTAGTGGTACCGCCGGTGCCTCCGCAGTAATATGGCCCCGCACTGAGGCCTCATCGCTTGGTGGGCTGTCATCACGTACAAAACTTAGAACCCTAGCTAGCTGCCGTCGTGGGGCTATCCTGAAAAGAGACAGTTGCTCCACGGTCAATACAGTATACCTAGTGAGCTAACACAAAGTAATCACAAAGAAAACATGAAACACACATGCAATCAATGTTTTCGTGCACTAAGTCGGAAATCAGAATTCATGGTCCTGGTGTACATATACGTTGGCCGCCGTACAAACACTGGACTCCCTAGAATGATAACCACACTCAATACTATTTACACTATTGCTTCACATAAAAAAAATCAGAGTCCTGAGGTCTACGGTAGAGCCGAACTCCTCTGATACCAATTTGTCACGACCCGTCCTCGGGGCTCGTGCCATGACTATCCCAATCTCGCCATCCATAGGCTAGGGGTTGGAAACTAGCACAAGGGTATAAAATCCCAACAAAAAAGGGGAAAGCGTTTCCATTTCAAAGTAAAAAAACCACATAGTAAGAGAGAAGAAGTAAACACTATGTAAAACTGGATACAATAGTGAGTGCGGATAAGTAAGTGGGCCAGAATACAAACCCAAACTGAAAGTAAGTACAACTGGAGATAAAGTACAGCAACTGAAAGTAATGCCGCAACGTTGAGTCGTCCACTAAAAGTACCACCTGAAGGGTGGGTAGAGATATCCTCTTCAGCTCTACGGGTCCTGTCGTCCGCTCCGTGTACGTCCCGCCCAGTGGTCCACCTCCAAGTACTGACTTTCTCCACAAGCCTCCACCACAATCAGTGTTGTCCGTCGTCTACATCCAACACAACGTAGTGCGGGCATAGCCTGTGCATGGGTGAGTATAAGCTACTCAGTAGGGACCCCAGGACCCCCGAAGGTCTCCCATAATCCACAAAGGATAATCCACAAGGAACGATACAATCACGAAGTAACATCCGAAACTACTTAGGTATATGCCCATACATATACCTAAGTCATCAATTCCGGTTTGGCTCCATCATCCGAGCCCAAGTACAACCCAGTCCACACAGGAAAACATAACCCAATCCACACAGGAAATCTTAACATAATCCACATAGGATATCAAGTCAATCTTAGCGATGATAAAGATTGAAAGTCATGACTCAGCTCACACAGGAATACTTCTTCGTAAGATGATAGTGATGATCAGATGTATCCACTAATTCATCTATACCGTCATACCCACACAGGATCGATTAGGTACTAACCCACGCAATGAGCCATATAGGATCGATAGATACTAACCCCTGCAATGACCCTCAAAGGATCGATAGGTACTAACCACCGCAATGACCCACACAGGATCTGATTCACACAGGATAGGTAAGCGATGGCCCACACAGGACCACTGAGCGCTGATCCACAGAAGATCTGACCCACACAGGATCTGTAGCACTGATTTACACAGGATTGATGAGTGATGCAGTCGTCACCGGTGAATCCACGGATGATTTCTATACAGTCATCATCATCGTCGTAGTCGCAGCCAGCTCTAGGGTTCCCGCACACAGAAAGCTCGTTCGGGGAGGGTCCGCTCCACGAGCCGAGGGGTTGATACATAAACTGACACAAAGTCTAAAGTTTATGTATCCAAATTTTCTATATCGTCAATAGGAACTCAAATTCTCAGACGACACATCAATCGGACGCCCAGTCTGAGAGTTATTGGATTTTTCGTCCTAGAGGCGCGGTTGGTTTATAAGTCAAAACCAACCTGACCATACTCCAACTGCGTCCAAACCTCGAGAGGAGTAATTAAAAAGTTCCATCTTACTATGATGAAACCAAAAAAGTAGACGACATGTCAATCGGACTTCCGAAGATCAAGTTATAATCGTTTCCGCTCCTAGGGCCCTGTTGGTTTCGTGTTCGAACCAACCCAGTCGAACCCAAAGTTCTCATAAAACTTGAGTGTAATATACCGAAATGACCATCGCGATCCAAGGATCACATCGCAAATGATGGTGCGTCTTTCGGAGGTCCATATCCCATGTTATGGGCCAACGAACAAAATAATTCCATGAATAGGGGGTTCGGGCCCGGTCCGACACGGCCCGATACCCCCTAGGTTAGCCCAAACCAGGTCGACCCGTCCCCAGTCTGGGTTCGGACCATTTGGGCGCGGCGCGGCTCGGCCCCGCCTGGCGCACTCACGTGGCCCGCGTGGTGCGGCGGCGCGGCCGAAACGGCCTAGAAAAAGGTGGGGAACGGTGCCCCCTGTTTGTGTAACTGCGGCCCACATGTGGGGGGGGGGGTGCTCTTTCGACCAGCCGGGGGTTACGACCCTCGGCTTCTTGGAAGCCAGCCTGCCCGGTACAGCTGGCCGGTTACTGCTACCGCGGGACCGCCGTGGTCCGGCCCTCCTGCTTCGGCGCTGGTGGCCGGAAGCCGGCCGCCGCTTCCTGTTCCGTCGCGGCACGACGACGCCGCACCCCTCTGTCGTGGCCCCGCTCCAGCCGCGACCTCTTCTAGGTTCTCCGGTGCGGCGCGACGGCGCCGTGACTTTGTTCGACTTCAATGACGTGGCGCGACGGCGCCGCGCTTCTCCGCCCATTCTTTATTATTTCCGTACAGTGCAAAGACACCGCGCTGCCTTGCTTGTACCGCAACAAATTCAAGAATCAAGGAGCGAGGAGATTTGGTCGTGTTCATGTGGTCCAACCGTCTCCCGTTATTGTGATAATAGGTGGTCCAATTTGAAAACGAGGAATGACAATGGAAGTATCCACGGACAAAAACAATTAATCCCCTACCTCAAACATTTTTGAATGAATGTTCGTCGCGGGGAAGGGACATCGCGGAAGGAGACTCCATAAGCGTCGCAGAAGGAGGATCATCAGTGTCTCAGAGAAGAGAATCGTCGGCGTCGCGTCATCGATCTCCGAGGATGGCGTCTCTCACCAGCTGTGGAGAGGGATGAAGACGATATGACAAACTCCCCTTTGCGGTGACAGAGTTCTTCATTGAAGACACGATGTTCTTCACGTTCTTCGATGAGGAAGAAGATGTTCTTCAAGAGTTAGAGAAAATCCTCTCCCAAAATCCTCTCACACAACCAAAACAACCACTTAATGAAATAAGACCTTGCCTTATTTAATTAACACACAAGCCAACTAAAAATTTGAAATTCGAATTGAATTCAAGAATTAATTACTTTGAATAAGTTAATCAATTAATGAGTTGACTTTTCAATTAATGGGGGGTGCGGGTGAGTTACCTAATTAAATGATGTGTTTGAGGAATTTGAAAAGGTGGGGATCGTGTGGGCCCCACCCCACAATTATCCTACCTAGTGGAGTAGGATATAGTGGGTCCCACTCCAACCACTTAGCTTATGTTTAACTACTTAATATAAAAAATAAAAAAAATTGGCTGCACCATTTTATTTTACTCTTTACTTAACCCAAAATTTTAATAACCACACTCGAGCAAACGCATCTCCGGAAAAGGTGTTCCTAAGGAATTACTGGTGCTGCGATTCCATCGGTGCCCTCAGAATTTGATTCCGAGCACCGGTTCAAAAGTATGGAAATCCCGCTCGTTCGTTCACTGAACATACCCAAGCCAAACATTGATAAGTTATTTCGGGCACACCGGGCCTCGGAATCAGGTGCCGTGAGAAACTTCGTTCTTGAAAAATCCCAAAGTAAATTAAGAAAAAATTTCCCTTGAATTTTACGGGTCTTGACACCGCATTCAGTTTTTTTACTCTTAGGGGCCTCCTCCCCCTTTAATAGGTCCATTTGATCTCCACTTTTGTGGTATATTTGGCATGTAAAATATAAGGAATCATAATGTAAGTCCCTTATCCTTCGATTTCCTCTTACATTATAGGGAATCTTCTATTATTCATTTGGGTTTTTTCTCCAGTGGTTTGGGTTACTTATATTAGTTCGAATCATGGTATTTTGGGTGCTCCCTTGATGGAATTTTTTAGATCATTCCATACTAGGATATACTGCTGGTGCGGTTATGATTTCACACTAATTTCACAAAATTTATACACATTAGGTGGTGGGTAATTTTCACCGACATGGTTAAATTAATTTTAAGATGATTTATTGGTTAATTAAATTTTCTCAAGGATTCATTTCAATGGTGTGAATAATTTATTTGAAGGGTTTCACATTATTATGTTATAGAAATAGATTTTTGAAAAGGGATGGATTAGGTTTTTTAGTGTTCCTTAGTGTTTTTCATCTATAATGTGTATTATATGTTTCTGAAAGGGTGATAATTGTGTATTTAAATGCTTAAAATCTATGAAACAGTTTGAATGTCTGTTTTTTGAGTAAAATTACATTATTTTCCATATTGGGAATTTTGTGAAAATTGTAATGTGCTTCGCGAATTTCCTAAATTAAGGAGTTAGGTTTTAATGGGAAATGGGTTTGTGTGTGTGGATTTGATAGGGTATTATTTCATAAAAATGTTGAAACTGACTATGTTAATATCCTGAGATAATTTTAATATTTTTTAATGAATGGTGAATGTGTTGAAAATATTCTATGATTTTTATTTGTATGTATGAAATGGAAGGTTTTTTAATATTTAAAAGGGTGTATTTCATGAAAATAAATTATTTAATATGTAAAATGGTATTTGGAAATTTTTTATTATCTGTATCATGGTGGAGTTAGGAGTTGTACTATTATAGTGATTCAGAAGTGTCTTGTAATGGTTTTATATAGCTATATTTATAAGTACAAGAAAAAATAAAATAAGATGATTATATAAGAACATTAGACCATTGGTGTGTCGACACCTAGTGGCTCATTAATAAGAACACTATTATTTATTTATAAGAAACCAACTTTCATCGATGTATCATTTTATATCGTATCACATGAGATTGATTACCCCTAATGATTTACCCCTGGTTCCCTATATAGAATTATATGATGTGGTGCCATCCATCGACATAAATTGTACCTTGAGTGCATTTTATATTAACTAAATATTTATATTTCTATATTTGTCCATCTGAAATGATTGATTTGAAATTTATTTTCTAAAAATTGGTTTTCTTTATATTATTTTTATGGAAATGTTTCAATGGATTTTACATAAATGAGTAGGTTATTTTTTCACTCATATTATAGAATGTAATAAATCACATTGTGTGGATTCCTACTAGTTTTATTCTCACACACTACATACCACTTCAGGTGTATGTATGATTTGCATTTTATTACCCTAGTAAAAAATATATGTGTCATGATGATGTTCGTGGATTGGCATTCTAGTTCTTCTTGTTTTAGTTATTAGTGGGGATAACTAGAGGGAAATGTATTTCATTTTTAACAGAGGTTTTTGGTATGTATTAATTTTTCCATTCATTTTATTATTTATACTTTTGGATTAATATTTTAAAAACATTTAATCTGTCATTTTTTATGTTTCATTTTATTCATTTAGTTATTTCGTGCTTCATATCGTGGGTTATTAATGGTTTTGAAATTAGGTTAATTTTTTCTGAATGTATTATATTGATACATGGGAACATTTTTCCAACCCTTGGGGATTTGGAACTCAAATTGGACCATGCCATATGCTGTATCAGGTGGTGGTACGATTGTAGTCTAGGTTGGATAGTGAATTTTTTTAATAATTGAAGGTTACACAATTTTGGATCATTTTATTTATTAAAGTGACATGCTACACTAAAGCATGAATATGCATGAATTTATGTTCGTTTTATAAGTACGGTTCCTAGAGAGAACCCTTATTAAAATACTTGAATTTCCCTGGGAATTGACATTTCTTTTGGTTTCAACTATTCTTTTATGTTGTTTTGTTTATGGAAATGAAATGGGAGTTTGGATAACTTTCTAAGTGATATCGCAGGTCTTGGCTATCTATGTGGAGTAAGGTGCATTGTCCTATAGTACTCTCCATGGTGATTCAATTATAGTATTACATCCAACCATATATTTGAGTCACCCATTGACACTAGTTTTCTCTTGCGAATTGATTTGTGTCTTCTTGGATATAGTTTTTTTTTTCTAAAAACCCTTGTTGTGGAATTTTAAAAACAGTTTTTTAATGTAAAAAATGTTTTATATTGGTAATGTTGAAAATATGTTCGTAGAATCATTTTTATGGAAGCATTAGAAAGGTGGATTTTCTAAAATGGATTTTTGAATAATTATAGAATGAGTTTAATAAGAATAGTATTTAATAATAAATGCTTTTCATTTATTGAAATTAAATTTATAGAAAACTTGAATTATTTCTAATAGAGTTTTGGAAATATATTTTATGTGTGGTTTTTTAGCTATTAATAATATTTTAATTTGTAGAATTCGGATATTTAAATGGAAATAATTGGATATGAGTTTTTAATGAAATGAATACGATTGATGAAGGGAATTTGAAATGTTTTTTTATTTATTGGTTAGTGAACTATATATAGGTTTTATAAATTTTTTAATGTTAATAGTTGAGGTTTAATGTTTTTTTGTAATGGTAGAAAGTTTTATTAAATTTTGTAACTTCCTCAAGTGACCACTTTTATACGATATGTATGGAAATCTGGATGTGTTCCTCATCATCCAAAAAATATGTATGTCTGAGACTCTTTGGAATAAATTTTTTTTGTGAGAAACCACCAATACTATTTTATCTTCAACAATTATTTAATGAGAAAATGTTGTGTTTAATACCCACTATTATTTTTTTGTCTTCTCTTGATTTAAAAATATTTCATGAGAGGTTCTTTGAGATTCATAATTAGTCATGATTGAACTTTGATTCGTGATTGATTTTTTAACCAATGAGTTGGTTTGGGGATGATGGCTATATGGTTTTCTAAATAAATAATATGAAACATTTGTATGGTTCCCTTGGTGTGTTATTTGATCATTATGGTATGTTTTTCTAGTGGGTTAGTTAGATTGGGTTCTCAATGTGTGGCCACAATTGGGTTATAGTTATATGACCATATATTTGATCAATGTAAGGTCTCTCTTCACAAGTTGTGAAATTTAATCCACTTATATTTATAGATTAACTAGATCGTATCTATGTAAAAATGTAAATTTTTGGAGAATATAAAGAAATACCTGTTTTCATGAGTTTAATAAGGCATCAAATATGATTTTTTCTACCTTTATACTTTAAGGTCCACCCTAAAAATGGTGATGTGATTTTTAATAATGGGAAGCATCCATAAGTTGATTGTAATGACTACAATATTAACATTTCATATGGATTTTTCTTCATGTTCTCTCAGGAATGGGATCATGTTGTTCCATTGAGTGTGTCAGTCTTGTCAAATTATGTCTTCATGTATGTTAGAAATGTTAATAGGTTGTTTGGGGATCAGTTTAAAGTCTCATCCCTTGTAATGATTCGTTTATGGGAGAGGTTGTGTTTAGTGGCATCTTGTGGGTTCATGTTTTTCATTTACGAGTCCCAAATTTCTCTTTCACAAAAGGACGTGTCATTCATGTGTTATTTATTTCTTTGATTATCATCTAATTAGAATAGGGATGATTTGCATGCATATTTTATGTCCTTATCTCGGTGATGTTCCATGTTGAAGCAAAGTGAGTTCTATGTTATCTGGAAATCATTTAGTTTTTTCAGGAAATGTTTTGTGGGTTCCAGTGAATCCAAAAAAAATTTGGTCAGGTATTGTTATCCTCAGGCTATGAGGTGAGAGATGCATCAAACATCATGGAACCACCCATATGTCTCGTGGTGAATAACATGTCCAGTAAAAAATCATTCGGGGTGTCCGAGAACATGGACCAACATGGTCTAAAATTTTGGATTGGTAGTGTTAATGATTCTCTTTTCTAACTCCTTTTTTTGGAAGGATCAATTTTCATGTGTATTGGAGAAAATGACACATTTTTTATTATGACTCATGTGGGTGTAAGAGTTCCTCATTAATTATTTGGAGGCATGGTTGTCTCATTTTATTAAAATTTAGTAGTTGTAAGATTTTGATGTGAGTTTCCATGTGGTTTTCCACGTGTGGTTAGCCTTGTAAATCAGCTTTAGTATTAGTTTTTCTAATCATGAAGAGGTAAAATCCTATTGAAATAATGTATCATATAGTGTTTTCTATTTGGTTTTCACATTCTTCGTCAGATATCTAATGGAGGTGATTTGGTCAGTGAAAGATAGTCAAGCTAGTTTGATCTTCTTCTGTTGAGAACCACTGTGGGTCTCAGTTAATTTACTCTAGAGTAAAATGATGCTTTCTTATTTCTAAACTTGGGGAGTTTGTTCGGGACTCCCCTAGTTTTTGATAGAGGTTTTTTTGTAGTCTTGTCTTAGAAGTGTGTTTTTTTTGTTTGGAGGTCTCTAATCTTGATGTCCTTCCATGAGTAAACACTAGGGTTAGAGTGTGCACAATGGTGTTGTTGATGTAATATTATGGAAGTATCAATCCTGACATGGATTGTGTTCATTGGCTCATTTCAAGAATGTGTTATGAGTTTTTTTCCTAATGGACATGTCATTTTGTTTCAGGAATTGTTTGATTCTATGTTGTGAGAAATAATTTCTTTTGACCAATCAAGTGGATGTGTTTCAACTTTTTTAAGGGGAAAAAAATATTTGGGAGTCTATTATGGCCTCCCGTGTCCTACTGGTAAACCCCATTTGTTGTTTTTGGTGTTCGCATTTCATTCTCATTAAAATTTATTAGAAATCTCATTGAAAAGTGATTGAATATAGGTTTTTTAAGACAAATAATTTTGTATATTTTCAGGGGAAGAAAGCATTATAGTATAGAGAATTTTCTCACTCGGGTTTTTCATTCCACAAGTTGTTCTGATTTAAACTATATTTTTGTTGTCTCTCCAGTTCTGGGTGTGAAGGTATTTAATTGTTTATGTATTTTGATTTTCAATCAATAATGTAGATCTTTTTCATGAGTTTCCCTATTATGTTATTAGGAAAAGTATAAGATTATTTGTTGGATATTAATGTGTATGTTTTGAACATGAATTTTTAAAACATGCGCCATTCTCTAGGTAATTTTGAATAAGGTTAATGTCTTTTGATAGAATCTACAACATGATATCTATATGGTATGTCAGGACTTTCAGACTAACTATACGGTAGGTGTCTCTTAACTAGAGAGGGGTGAAAATTCACCACATTGTTTGGAAATAATTTTCACCTACACTTGTCGGTTGTCTAGGTTATTAAATAAATTAAAATTATCATTTCCCCATGAGATTTTACCCATAATAACCCATAACATCCCAACTCTAGATTTCTAGCCCAAGGTGCTTCATCCACCTACCATTACACCAATAGATATCAACATTTGTGGTGAAATTGGCATGTAAATTCAAAGGAATCATATTGTTATCCCCTCCTCTATCGATTTAATCCTCTTTTTGAGTGTTCCATTCTTATTCTATAGGGTTTCATTTTTTACTGGGCTGGTTAACATCCATCCATCGAAAAGTACTTTTTTATTTTCAAACACTTTTAAAAAGATAATGTGAACCTTCACAGCATTAAACAATAAAATAAACTATAGATTTATTGAAGAATTGTTTGATCCAATTGGAATCAATTTACCTAAATAATATCTATGGAATATAATTTAACTAGGATTCGGGGTATCCCTTTATAATTCCTTCATACTTATGTTCCATGTTGTCCCTAGCATTCGCGAATTCATCCATTTTAATATTACCCATATTAAAGCCTCTAATCAGAATACGACCCTGTTAATCAATCCACGTGCCTTGTTCCTATGTAGTGATCACCCAAATCATTCTTATCATCTTCTTAAATTCTTTCATATCCATATCTTTTTTCCCATTTCTTCATCTGAGTGTAGAAGTAGATCAATGTCTTCCAGCATCAGGGATATCTATCGATGTGGGTCTCAGACGGGGCGTGTCTCACATTGCTATCTTAGATCCCTCATCTTCTTTGGGGGAGTGTCAGGGACACCTACCTCACCACCTATTGAAACCAAGTCGCTATATGTGTTGGACACTTCATATGAGTTTCTTACATTAATATAAAATTTTGGGTGATGCTTTAACTTATGTGCACAGAAAGTGATAGGAGGAATAGGTAGGTTATAATACTTTTTCCAATGTCTCCCCTAAAATTGTTCTTGATAAATCCATCAAAATAAATAGTGGTAAAATTTCCCTTCCTTAAAGAGTATATGAGATATCCATCATCAATTGTAACTACCTTGGTCACAACAGAGGCATCCATAACATAATCCATATCTTGTTGGGTCTCTCCCAAATCTACTGATTAGTCCTCTACATGTGTAACCTTCTTCTTTTTTAGTTCCCCACTATCTTGGAAGACTTCATCACCTAAAACAACATTGTTGTTTTGAATGTCAATATTGTAACTCCTAGGTAAAACCTTATCATCATCAGAAATGGTCACATGTGTGGCCTCTAATGGAATATAAAAGGATCTCGCCTA
Source organism: Viscum album (assembly GCA_963277665.1). Taxonomy (NCBI): domain Eukaryota; kingdom Viridiplantae; phylum Streptophyta; class Magnoliopsida; order Santalales; family Viscaceae; genus Viscum; species Viscum album. The sequence continues at coordinate 1,537,172,505 of OY728147.1, read as the reverse complement.
TTGGTATTATCATACCATATATTTAAATTTCATTGAGTTTTCATCTGGGTCCAGACACTGGAAATACTCACCAGAGTCACGGTCTCCACAAAGACCCTCAACTGCCTCATTAACAATGGAAAAATTTGTTGGAACCAAATTTATTTCCATTTCTTCTAGGTGGACCTCATTCACTTCATCATTGATACCACCATTTGAGCCGAATTCCAAATGAATGTACTCGTTTTTCCATAATTCATTGTTGTGATATGAAACATCATTGTCCTGGAGTACCATATCGTTATCACCCATGTCGTATGAAGTGTATTTTCTCACCATTTCCACTGAGATGCACACCCACATGTCACTCTTCAATCTATTAAACACTATAGATAAATTCAATTTGAGAGGGGAGGACGGTATTTTCCACATAGAATCTTGTGTTTTATGACTAGAACAATGTCATGGACCCACTATATCAAATTTATTACCATATTCAGTTCCACTTTTGTCTCACACTGTTTCAACTTCAAAATATTTTCCGCTACCACACTGGTTCAACTTCAAAATATTTTCCGCTACCTTCACCCATATACAACCCCTTGCTACCATCTATTGGATTGAAAACCTTTATAGGAGCCATACGCCCATGACTGCAGGCTTCCCCAAGATGACTCAACATCTTATGAGATTTACAAAAGTCAAAAAATGTTTAATAGACTACAAGTTATCTCTGTTGAAACTCTCCCTCCACATTAATCCACACAAACATAGAGGTAATTTTCGAGTTATGAAGTTATAAAAATATATTGGGATAGACCAGGTGACAGTGCACCCTGGTTCTAGAATCAGCACACAGAAATCTACCCACAAGGTTACCTAACAATCTCAAAATTGTGGGGTTCTAAAACTGTAATTGGAGTTGCTGAAAACTAACCCAGACCAACACTATATGGGATTCATGATTCTTGTGGATATTTTATTTCCAATGGAAAATGAAAAATCGATGACCATGAGAGCATTTTCGGGCACTTGACCATGATTTAACCAGATCCTCCTATATTTTGAATCGAATCAACATATGTCGGGAATCGAGAAATCCCACTATTTCTCTATCCTATAAACCACATGACTCAATGACTTACATATATAATGATTCCACTGAGAGAGTCTGCTATGTGAAAAGTGTAATTGGGGAGTTATTAAGTAGACCCAAAACCTTTTTGAACTCCGAGATTGAGATAGAATGGTTCTGAAGTCCATTAATCAGGTCTGAGACATTAGGGAAAATAGAAATCCAAGTAATGGAGTGAAGAAAATAGAGGTTTGAGATGGGAGATAAGTATGGAACCATTCAAGTGAATGATATCGGAGGTCCGTCCCCCATGGGGGCGGAGGGACCGGTAAGGGAGCCACCACCATCACTGAAGGCGGAATGCCTCATGAAATCGCTACCACAGCCTACCCATTAAGGGGGTTGTTAAATATATATTGGGTTGAATTGTGATTTTTGGGGATAATCATGATGAATTTTGTCGGATATTTCCTTGTTAGAGTCTTGTTGTGGTGTAGTTGTATTTTCACAACAATTCTCGGATGTTTCTACACTTGCAGATGGCCATTCAACGTCGTGACATTGTAAGATGATTTTCATATTATTTTTGGGATAAAAATATATGATTTATGATTTATTTGTGTGTTATTAAAAAAATTGATGGATTTCACATGTTTATGTGATATAAATGTATTTTTATAAAAGTAAATACATAGGTTTTTGAGTGTCCCTGTGGTTGGTTCATATAGAAGGGGTTTTATTATTTGATTCTACGGTGTTAAATGTGTTTTCAAAGGCACACAAGGTGTAAATTAGTTTTGAATTATGTTTTTAAAGTAAAGTTGTACACATTTTCTTAATACGCTTTATTGTTAACTTTTTAATGTGATTTTTAAATTGGGTAAATTATGGGGGAGTATTTTAATGTCAATTGGGTTTTTGTGTGTGGAGTTTTAAAGGGGATTATAACATAATAATGGTTAAATTTATTGTTTTTCTTTAATTTGATAATTTCAATGTGGATTTAAAAAATAGTGAAATTTGTGAAAATCTGTTTTTAGTGGTTTTGGTGAGGGTGAAATGGAAGGATTTTTATTTATGGAAATGTGTGGAATTCATGGAAATATTATTTTTCATATGTGAAATGGGATTGAACACAAGGTAATCTCAAGTATCTAGACGGGCTGACTAGTTCTTGAACACTAGGGATTCAAAAGTGTACTAATCTTGTTTCACGTAGTTGGATTGATGATTACAACACTAACTAATCAATAATGATGCTTGTAGACCACAATACCTTTGGGGTGACCTCACCAAGTGGATCATGCATGAGACATATGTTAGATGCAGTCACCATACCAACTATCACAAAGGTACGAGGTTATACTCTCTAATACGAGCTAGATTGTCCCAATGGATTTACACTTGGTGCCCTCTTGAGACATATGTGATGTGGATCTATCCATCGTTATATGGTTGAACATGATTGAATTTCATTTTATAAGCATGCTTATTCTTGTAAATATTATCTATTTAAATTTTTCCATTAAAAATGTTGTGATGAAAATGGTTTTTCATAAAATTAATTCCTCGGAAATATTTCAAAGGCTTTATATAAATGAGAATAATAATTTTTTTGATACTATAGAAAAGAATATTTCTATTTATGTGGCATCTTATTACTCTTTGGCTCATACCCTATATACACCATTAAGTGTATGTTGACTTTTTATAGTACGATCTAGATGAAGGAAAAATGTTTCTTGATGATGTTTTTAAACCAAGATTCTGGAACTCCGTGATGTAGTCGTTCTTAGAGATAGATTATGGGAGATACCTATCGAGTTTCAAAAAGGTTTTTCAATGTATTATTTTTTCCTTTTAATTTATTATTTATGGTTTTTATTTGTAACACCCCAAGATTTCATAGTGTGTTATTTTTCAAAATAATTCAATAACTTGCACTACACGCAACACCGAGTTCAATTGCACCATGACTTACAAAAAAAAAGCCATTAAAAGAGGTCATGAAAAGAATTAACTACATTTTTAACTTTATATAATCCTTATAATTTTAGAATCCATATTATGAGTTTTTTAGTCATAATGCAAGAACAGATTCATTTTCAGTATTGAACTTTTATCAACTTTTGATAGTGAAACCTTTTTAAATACAATATTTTAAGCTTTTTGACTAAATGGAGACATCAAAAAATTTAGAATGAAACATCCCAAGTTTCCACGGTACGCTTTCCTTTGAATAAAACAGTAGCGTGTGTTACGTCGAGTTTTAACACACACCACAACCGATCAAACTAGCCGTTATGAATAGTAATACCTAAATTTTGAAATTATATATATTTTATATTTTGAAATGGACTTCTTTTTTGGATTCGGAATATCGAATTTAGCCTAAGGTGAAATTTTGGTACTTTTCGGATAACTTTCATATTTTGATGAATAGTGAAAATTACTAAATTTTAATTAAAAACAACTTTTTTAATCAAAATAATTAATAGTGATAAATTATGAATTTGAGTGGTTTTAAAGTATATTTAGAATAAATTTTTACAATTTAATATAATGTTGGTCATTAGACATAATTTTACAATTAAACCGAATATAAACAAGTGTCAATCTATTGATAGTTATTATCTCTTAAAAACACGCTTTTTGTTTTGACAGCGGGAATTAATTTTAAATTAATTTCTGCCACTTCTGTGTTTTGAATTTAGAAAAATGGATTCCATATTTGGAATTAGGATGTTCAAATTTTTTAAATAGGTAAATTTTATTTTTAGACATTTTGAATAATTATTGCGGTAAATATTTTATTTACCATGGTTAAGGGTAAATCCGGTAAATAAGGGTTAAAAAAATAATATTATAATAATACTAAATTACCCTAAAACGTGTCGTAACCATATTGGTTGATACATGGTCGACCATGGGCATCTTTGGGTCGATTTGGGGACCCCATGGATCCACTTGTAAGTGATAATGACACTTTAGTTTAATTAAGTTAAAATGAATACAAAAATGACACAAGAATATATCTTTTAGAAACACAATTGTTACATAGGGTTATATATGTTGGATTTTAGATTATAAATATTCATTAGAAATCTAAAACGATTTCCTACATAATGATATTTTATTTATAATTTTTAGACATTAAATAATTTATTTTATTTATGACACAATGATGATGCAGTAATTACTATAATAGTGAAAAATTAAAATAATTGATATTATAAATACCCAAATAAATATAATATGAAACTTTTAATGAATTAAACTAATTTTATAGGATAATATGATATATTAGTATTGATTTAATTGACTTTGTTCGAAGTAATCAATCTGTTATGAGTTTCACAAAAATCAACTATTGAATAGTTTCAAAATTAACATAAAAGAGTTCTTAAAACAAATATTATATTATTAATTGATATTAAATTCTTAAAAATCTAAGGTTCGGCCAAGAGACTTATATCATGATAGGTTCATCATTAATGTACCACTTGGGGGTCTCTTGGATGTATATAGTAAGTTTATTAACCATATTATATAAAAATACAAAGAGACATTGTAAAAGTGAAACTAATTAACTTAGAGTTAATACTTAAAGATAAGGTTAATATAAGTACCAAAACCTTTCTAAATTCTATTGGTTGAGTGGTTTTCGACCTATCCCCACCTTAACCTTTGAATAATCAATTTTGGAGCCATTAGAAACCGAATATGAATTTATTATAAATTAATATTTCTAGATTTTCCAAAGGTGCCCCTCACCCCTCTTATAAAAGGGCACTCTTCCTTCTCATTTCTTCACCCCTTCAAAGCCTTTTGGTTCGGCCATACTCTTCCCATATACTCTCACTACATCCCTCACTACAACCTAGAGGCCTTAGTTTGATCAGAAAGAAAACCTATGGATCCCTTTTGATCAAATCAAAAGGAAGAACCCGAAGAAGAGGTAATGATTTCACCATCCTTTTCTATGTTCCTTTCTTCTTCCACTTCCTCTTTCTTTGTTCTTACCATTCTAAAATAATAACTCCAGTATCTTACATATACTGTGATGTTATTATAAATATGGTACAACCATATTCAGTATTCTATCCACCCTTTGAATAACATGTCACCATACGTGCGTACGTACGGCTTACCGTCTCCACGTCGTGGTGTAATTGTTATTCAATATATTATTATTTGGATGGGTATAATAATGATGTGTAACTCATGTAAATAATAAATATAACATGTTAATGATTCTGTATATATGATATACCATCCATTTATATATTATTTTAATATCAAAAGAATGATATTGTCGCTCGTGCGTACGTACGGACTACCGTCTCCACGAACGCGATGAGATTCATTCTCCATCGTATCCATTCAAGTATAATTATCATTTGATGATTTAAAAATGATTTTTAAGGACTTGATATCATTCTGGATATGAATAATATACAACCTATCCTTTACAAACATGTCTTACGTAACAAAACATATAAAAGAAAACAAGTAAGTTAACACCCGAAACGACGATAATTCTAAGATTTTATTAACAAATCAATGTTAAAAGATCATATATGATATCATATTAATATATATGATTCTTGTATAATTTAATAACAATTATTTCACCATTATACAGGAGGTTAACCTACCCCAACCAAGGAAAAGTACAAGGTAAGGGTTATTTCACAATCTCTTCATTATCCGAGGTTGTTTATATGTAATAATCTACTGGGATCTCTTTATCATCCACATCCATGTTTCTTAAAAATGTATTTCAAAACATTTTAATATTTACTAGAATATGAGATAAAGTCATTTATACCCTTTTTGACTTTTATAAGTGTTTTATAAAGGAATCTTTCCATCATTTTCAAAACAAGGTCCCTTTTTAACCTTTTCGACAGAATTAAGGTAAGAATATTTTTTTTAACTTATACGGCGGGTGCGGCTAATTTCCGCCGTTATAAAATCTTCAAAACTTCCCTTACAAGCTTATAAGAATATTTTCAAAGAAAATGTTTTATTTTATATGGATCTTAAATGATTTCAAAATAAAAAGAGATATTTCTTTAAAAAGAATTTTGATTTCATCTATGTCAACATCCTTTGATGGATTTTACGCTTATTTGAAGTTGATTTATTATAATACAAAGATTCTATATTGTATTGAAGGTTTTGTGATATGTTTGACTATGGATGTGCTATTTTTATACCATTCATAGTTTATGGTGAAATTATTGATGTTTCGTATGCTAGTTTTAATACGAATGTTTATGTTATGTTTAAACCTTTTCATATGGGAATGCATTGGACTTAATAAGTGACGGGTGGAGCCCGCTATAGCTCCTCAATGCATCGGTAGGTCTAATGAGACAAACTAGTGTCTTGGCACAAGGCCTTGACAAAATCTTATTTTTAGTCTTGGCACGAGGCCTTGGCTATGTGGTTATGATAGTATGGCATTATGCATTCCAACATTATGAATGTGGTTATTGATTTTTGCATGTGATTATTCGATTAGTAGAATATCCATGTGAGTAAGTAAATGGCATTATTTCATTTTATTTATGTCATACCATGTTGAAAGTTCATGTTTGAAAGGCTTTTGTTTTAGTTATACATTGCCTTAAAAGTTTATTCTTATTTATGAAAGTTTCCGCTATATTGTTATCCTTACTGGGCATTTGAGCTCACCCCTTTTCTATGTTTTATTTTTCCCTGGAAGTGAAGAAGTAAGTTATGAATGACCTGCAGGGATATTATGTGGGGATATGAGTGTGGATTATGGAGACAATATGTAGTTGTAGTAGTTTTTCGTTTAATGATGTAATGTAAAACTTATGAATATATATAGTGTTTCCAAGGCTACTAAACCAATCGTTCTTTCGAGATTTGATCTTTCTTGTGATCATGCAAATGTTACGAAGTAATGCACTGACTCTGGGTAGCTGGGGTCGGGGCGTTACAGTTGGTATCAGAGGAAGTTTAGTACAAACCTTGGAAGCTAGATTTAGATAAACTCTGATTAGAGCACGTAGACCTAAGATGAACATTGAGGATTAGTATAGAAGAACTTCCTAGAATTTTGGTATTGTAGAGATTTTGTGAGTTTTCTGAGCAATACATCCCTGTCTGGATACGAGCAGGTAGAGGCGGCTTTGGCACAGATGTACCTTGGGGTAAAACCCGAAAACACCGCTTTGAGATAGACTCGAACGGGAACTGGTGCACGACAACGGGCCTTGCTGCACTCTTGGTTACGACACTCCCGAGGGATATGCTTAGGATAACTCTCATTTTCTTTACAAATCATTATGAAGGGTTTATGAGTATATACTTCCTCAAAGAAAACATTAAAATGATTATGGATTATATCCATAAATAGTTCAATTTATGTTAAGTGTTTTATAAGTATGAGATTATGTATTTTGACTCATAAACTAATCTAGTTTATGCCATTGTTTAGAAATGGCACCCAGTAGAAGGAATGATAACTCCAGAAATGCACATGATTCAAAGAGAAGGAAGGATCATATCTCTCATGGTCTTAAGCTAGAATTTATAAGAGAAATAGTCTCCCATGTATTATCATCATATGAAGAAATAATATCATGTGTTGATAAGATAAGTAAAGAGTTTACTGAGTCCTATGGCTTTGAAGGGAAGCAAGAGAAGAAAAGGATGGAAGAGAGAAAGATGGATAAAGGGAAGAGGGAAAAGAAGAATTTTCCCATATGTGGTAACTGTGGAATGAAACACCCTGGAACTTGCCTGAAAGGAATGGTAGTTTGTTATAAGTGTGGAGGAAAAGGGCACAAAGTATGTGACTGCAAGGGTAAGAAAATGGTTTCAAATGTACAATGCTTCATTTGCAAGGAGTTTCGACACTACGCGAACCTATGTCCCAGTCATCAGACTATGCCGCAAATGATGTTATTGGATAATAATCATGTTATGATACTACCACAGATGAAGAGGATTGATTAGAGTTCTTATGTTGATTATGTCAATTGAGTGTTGTATCAACAATGTACATGTTACAATAATCATGGATTATATAAGGATTGTACTGTAGTACTATTTAATTAAGGACTGGAGATTGTGTGGAACAAAGAAAAGTGACTCAATAGCAGGATAAATTTTTTGAAAATATAAGGTTGAGAGAATGATAAATCATAATATAGTTCTGATACTGAGGTAGTGATTTTGGAATAATATATGATTGTTTTGGATAAATTATATTGGATATTCTTGACTACCCTGGAACTGGTTAATGATTTGTATATTCCATCATTGTTGGGGTTTAAAACATTTTTTGGATTAATGAAGTATATCCAACTTTCTATATGGAATAAGGGAGCATGAATGTAATCAATAAGGAATATGGTAATTCAGGATGTTTCGGTGTATTAAAAGAATACATGATGATGGTATTCATATGCTATTACGGGGTAAAAAAGGTTCTACATTATGTTTACCTTACTTATAAATGTTGGACTGTGAGTATGGATAGAAGTATTTTGGATAGTTCTAGTTTGGATTATTTTGGATTGCCATAAAAGGACAACCTGGAGGTCGGGCGGCAACCCGTCGCGTCCGGCAAGGCTGCGAGACCTGAACCCGCAACCGAAGGGAGACAAGGGTGTATCACCTACCACTGGCCCACGAGATGTCCTAGATTAAATAATGTAGTTTTTATTAAAAGATCTTGTAGATTAATTATAAATTCATTTATTTTGGAACCCTATACGAATAGTGTAAATAGAATTTTTTTTACATTCTATTATCTTTTAGAGTGAAAGATGAGTTTGTGGTAGAAATTTATTAATGGATAAAACTCTAATTATAAAGTAAGTATATCTCCTTATGATCTGAGCCAATCTCATAAATAAATTCCTTAATATTAAGAAAAGCAACTTAGAACAAAAATGTTTTCCTAGATGGTACCTTAAATCATCACTAATTTATGGCTTTTGTATTGTTGGCCTTTTCATAGCCATGTTCTCTACCACTCTCCATCAGATAATTGATGGTTAGATTTTTCTTCCATATCCATATTTTCTTACATGGAACCCTAGTATGTGTTATTTTCGGTAATCTTCATACTTTCGACTCTTTATTTTAAATAGAGGCCTCGTTAATTCATTTTTCGATGTGGGATTTCAACTAAGATATTTTGAAACGTCAAAAATGTGTTATCCCAATACCCTATATTTTGTTGAACCGATGGTACATCAAATCATCATAGATTGATGAGTTTAAGGACCTCAATTATACACATGTTTGTGATTGATGACCTCAATCACTACCTATAAATATTTACGTTTTTCCTCCGATTATATGTCTCTAATTTCCACCAATGTTCTCCTAATCAAGATCATAATTTGGTGGTGACCCTTTCATTTCTCTTTTCCTCATATTAAGACTAAATTTTAGTAACCCAATTTCCGATGTGGGTTTTCCCACAAATATATTATCTATTTTCAACCTTTTATTTTCGTAGAACAATTTCAAATTGCGAGGACGCAATTTATTGAAGGAGGGGAGAATGTAACACCCCAAGATTTCATAGTGTGTTATTTCTTCAAAATAATTCAATAACTTGCATTACACGCAACACCAAGTTCAATTGCACCATGACTTACAAAAAAAAAAGCCATTAAAAGAGGTCATGAATAGCATTAACTACATTTTTAACTTTATATAATCCTTATAATTTTAGAATCCATATTATGAGTTTCTTAGTCATAATGCAAGAACAGATTCATTTTCAGTATTGCACTTTTATCAACTTTTGATAGTGAAACCTTTTTAAATAAAATATTTTAAGATTTTAGACTAAATGGAGACATCAAAAAATTTAGAATGAAACATCCCAAGCTTCCACGGTACGCTTTCCTTTGAATAAAACAGTAGCGTGTGTTACGTCGAGTTTTAACACACACCACAACCGATCAAACTAGCCGTTATGAATAGTAATACCTAAATTTTGAAATTATATATATTTTATATTTTTAAATGGACTTCATTTTTGGATTTGGAATATCGAATTTAGCCTAAGGTGAAATTTTGGTACTTTTCGGATAACATTCATATTTTGATGAATAGTGAAAATTACTAAATTTTAATTAAAAACAACTTTTTTAATCAAAATAATTAATAGTGATAAATTATGAATTTGAGTGGTTTTAAAGTATATTTAGAATATATTTTTACAATTTAATATAATGTTGGTCATTAGACATAATTTTACAATTAAACCGAACATAAACAAGTGTCAATCTTTTGATAGTTATTATCTCTTAAAAACACGCTTTTTGGTTTGACAGCGGGAATTAATTTTAAATTAATTTCTACCACTTCTGTGTTTTGAATTTAGAAAAATGGATTCCAAATTTGGAATCAGAATGTTCAAATTGTGTAAATAGGTAACTTTTATTTTTAGACATTTTGAATAATTACTGCGGTAAATATTTTATTTACCATGGTTAAGGGTAAATCCGGTAAATAAGGTTTAAAAAAATAATATTATAATAATACTAAATTACCCTAAAACGTGTCTTAACCATATTGTTTGATACATGGTCGACCATGGGCATCTTTGGGTCGATTTGGGGACCCCATGGATCCACTTGTAAGTGATAATGACACTTTATTTTAATTAAGATAAAATGAATACAAAAATGACACAAGCATATATCTTTTCGAAAAAAAATTGTTACATAGGGTTATATATGTTGGATTTTAGATTATAAATATTCATTAGAAATATAAAAAGCTTTCCTACATAATGATATTTTATTTATAATTTTTAGACATTAAATAATTTATTTTATTTATGACACAATGATGATGCAGTAATTACTATAATAGTGAAAAATTAAAATAATTGATATTATAAATACCCAAATAAATATAATATGAAACTTTTAATGAATTAAACTAATTTTATAGGATAATATGATATATTAGGATTGATTTAATTGACTTTGTTCGAAGTAATCAATCTGTTATGATTTTCACAAAAATCAACTATTGAATAGTGTCAAAATTGACATTAAAGAGTTCTTAAAACAAATATTATATTATTAATTGATATTAAATTCCAAAAAATCTAAGGTTCGGCCAAGAGACTTATATAATGATAGGTGCATCATTAATGTACCACTTGGGGGTCTCTTGGATGTATATAGTAAGTTTATTAACCATATTATATAAAAATACAAAGAGACATTGTAAAAGTGAAACTAATTAACTTAGAGTTAATACTTAAAGATAAGGTTAATATAAGTACCCAAACCTGTCTAAATGATATTGGTTGAGTGGTTTTCGACCTATCCCCACCTTAACCTTTGAATAATCAACTTTGGAGCCATTAGAAACCGAATATGAATTTATTATAAATTAATATTTCTAGCTTTTCCAAAGGTGCCCCTCACCCCTCTTATAAAAGGGCACTCCTCCTTCTCCTTTATTCACACCTTAAAAGCCATTTGGTTCGGCCAAACTCTGCCCAAATACTCTCCCAACATCCCTCACTACAACCTAGAGGAATTAGTTTGATCAGAAAGCCAACCTAAGGATCTCTTTTGATCAAATCAAAAGGAAGAACCCGAAGAAGAGGTAATGATTTCACCACCCTTTTCTAAGTTCCTTTCTTCTTCCACTTCCTCTTTCTTTGTTCTTACCATTATAAAATAATAACTCCAGTATCTTACATATACTGTGATGTTATTATAAATATGTTACAACCATATTCAGTATTCTATCCACCCTTTGAATAACATGTCACCATACGTGCATACGTACGACTTACCGTCTCCACGTCGTGGTGTAATTGTTATTCAATATATTATTATTTGGATGGGTATAATAATGATGTGTAACTCATGTAAATAATAAATATAACATGTTAAGGATTCTGTATATATGATATACCATCCATTTATATATTATTTTAATATCAAAAGAATGATATTGTCGCTCGTGCGTATGTACGGACTACCGTCTCCACGAACGCGATGAGATTCATTCTCCATCGTATCCATTCAAGTATAATTATCATTTGATTATTTAAAAATGATTTTTAAGGACTTGATATCATTATGGATATGAATAATATACAACCTATCCTTTACAAACATGTCTTACGTAACAAAACATATAAAAGAAAACAAGTAAGTTAACACCCGAAACGACGATAATTCTAAGATATTATTAACAAATCAATGTTAAAAGATCATATATGATATCATATTAATATATATGATTCTTGTATAATTTAATAACAATTATTTCACCATTATACAGGAGGTTAACCTACCCCAACCAAGGAAAAGTACAAGGTAAGGGTTATTTCACAATCTCTTCATTATCCGAGGTTGTTTATATGTAATAATCTACTGGGATCTCTTTATCATCCACATCCATGTTTCTTAAAAATGTATTTCAAAACATTTTTACTATTTACTAGAATATGAGTTAAGGTCATTTATACCCTTTTTGACTTTTATAAGTGTTTTATAAAGGAATCTTTCCGTCGTTTTCAAAACAAGGTCCCTTTTTAACCTTTTCGACAGAATTAATGTAAGAATGATTTTTTTAACTTATACGGCGGGTGCGGCTAATTTCCACCGTTAGAAAATCTTAAAAACTTCCCTTACAAGCTTATAAGAATATTTTCAAAGAAAATGTTTTATTTTATATGGATCTTAAATGATTTCAAAATAAAAAGATATATTTCTTTAAAAAGAATTTTGATTTCATCTATGTCAACATCCTTTGATGGATTTTACGCTTATTTGAAGTTGATTTATTATAATACAAAGCTTCTATATTGTATTGAAGGTTTTGTGATATGTTTGACTATGGATGTGCTATTTTTATACCATTCATAGTTTATGGTGAAATTATTGACGTTTCGTATGCTAGTTTTAAAACGAATGTTTATGTTATGTTTAAACCTTTTGATATGGGAATGCATTGGACTTAATAAGTGACGGGTGGAGCCCGCTATAGCTCCTCGATGCATCGGTAGGTCTCATGAGACAAACTAGTGTCTTGGAACAAGGCCTTGACAAAATCTTATTTGTAGTCTTGGCACGAGGCCTTGGCTATGTGGTTATGATAGTCTGGCATTATGCATTCCAACATTATGAAAGTGGTTATTGATTTTTGCATGTGATTATTCGATTAGTAGAATATCCATCTGAGTAAGTAAATGGCATTATTTCATTTTATTTATGCCATACCATGTTGAAAGTTCATTTTTGAAAGGCTTTTGTTTTAGTTATACATTGCCTTAAAAGTTTATTCTTATTTAAGAAAGTTTCCGCTATATTGTTATCCTTACTGGGCATTTGAGCTCACCCCTTTTCTATGTTTTATTTTTCCCAGGAAGTGAAGAAGTAAGTTATGAATGTCCTGCAGGGATATTATGTGGGGATATGAGTGTGGATTATGGAGACAATATGTTGTTGTAGTAGTTTTTCGTTTAATGATGTAATATAAAACTTATGAATATATCTAGTGTTTCCAAGGCTACTAAACCAATCAGTCTTTCGAGATTTGATCTTTCTTGTGATCATGCCAATGTTACAAAGTAATGCACCGACTCTGGGTAGCTGGGGTCGGGGCGTTACATTATTAATATTAAAAACCCATAATTCTAAAAATTTTTAAACCATGTTTTTTTAGTCATTTAGTAATGTCATGTTTATTATAATGTGTAATTCATGGCTATGAAATTGTGAAACATTATTACCAATGTTTTATTGTGATATATGGGCACTAGTTTCTGGCTTGAGGGGATAGATAATTCCCTTTGGTCCATGTCATAATCTAGGTAAGGTGTCGATTGGACTAAACATTGGCTTCATTCATCAAAAAAGGGTATCATATCTGGTGATTCTCCTTTAGGTCATATAGTTTGGGAATGTGTCTTGGTAGACCCGAACTATGATTATCAAGACGTGACAATCTAGTTTCCGGTATGTTTCCATATAATAAATCCATGTGATAGGAATCACATTTCCATGTGAATTCAGAGTTATATTGGTTTATTTTTTTCTCACGGGTTGTTTTGTTTTTTGGAAATGAAAAAGTGTTGGGATAATGGCCTATGATATCTCAGAGGTCTTGGAAACCATTATGGAGATGGGGACATGGTCCTAAAATACTATCAATGATGGTGGTGTGATTGGCGTATCACAAAAAACCATATGGTTGAGTCATCTATCAATACTCGTTTTCTCTAAGGAATTTAATTGAATCAAGTTGGGTTCAAAAAACTGTTTCCAAAACCCATGTTTTGATATTGTGAAACAACTAGATTTTGATGTCGAAACGGTTTTGTCATGAGATGATATAAAATTGTCTTTTAAGATTATTTTTATGGAATTGTTAGAAATTTGAATATGTATGAAAGGATTTTTCAGTAAGTGGGGTATATAGTTCAGTGAGAAATGGGTGTTAATAATTTATTAATTCTGATTACTAAAATTGATTACTTTGAAAACATTAGTTGTTTCAAGGTTGGTTTTAGATATTTGGTTTATGTGTTGTCTATAAAGCTATAAAAAATAATTTAAGGGGAAGAATTTGGATTTTCGAAAGGAAATAAAGTGACTTTAATTTGTGAATTAAATAAATGGGATTGATGTGTGTAATTTGATATTATTTTATATTTTGTATTTAACGAACTCTGGTATAGTTTTAAGAATTTGTCAATGATGTATGTGTGTATTGAAAAAAAATTAGAAATCGGTAATGTTTGATCTTGACCATTGGTATTTCTATCAGTGACCACATGAATATGATATGTGTGAAGAAATGGATGAGTGAAATTGTTTTTATGAGAATATGCATTTGTGAGACTACTAGAAATATAATTTATGGATTTGAAACCCCCACTATCATGTATAATCTTTAATTTTTTTATGAAAAAATTGGGTGTTTGATAAAAAATATTTGTGTTGCCCATATTCTAGTAATTTTAAAATATTTCTTATGAGGATTTTTTATTTTGGTAAATGGTCTTGTTTTAATGGTGTTTCAAATTTGATCAATTGGGAAATGGGTTGTTGTTTAGACACTGATTAGTGAGTTCTTTAAAAAATAATTTTGTAAACCATTAGGTTGGTTCCCTCTATCAGTTCTGTTTTTTAGGGTAACATTTTATTATTTGTTAGTTTAATTGGTTTATCATTGTGTGATAATGAGTGGTTCAATATTGGAGGACCGACCACTATATTGACATATGTTCTTTCTTATTATGTTTTGTAATTGAATCAAGTTCTCTTTCATAGATAAGAGGATCATCTATATAAAGAACAGTGGATGTGTAGAGTTCTAAAAAAAGACAATTTTTTTTAGTGTTTTCTGGGTTTTCGAAGATGATGTTTTCCAACATTATTCATGAATTATTCCATGAAATGTAAATCAGAATCCAGTAATGGTAATCAGTAAAAATTCCTTGGTAGTTGGAATGGTATTAAAATGGCATGTTGGTATATCATGGATTTATCACGATGATTGGATGATTTTTTTACATTGAGTGTAGAATATCTGATCATTAAAGGTCACCATGTATGTTTGAAAAAATTGTGGGCAATTTGGTTCTTGGATAACAGTCCATAACCTTATAACTATTCATTGTTAGTAGTATCCATGTTTAGTGGAAAATTGTGGAGTCATTTTTTTCTTTTGAAAATACTTAATTTCACAATGTAAAATGGATACTTCTTCAAGGTGTTCTTTTTTTTCATTCTTTCTCATTTGAGGTGAAAATGGATGATTCATGTACATGTTCTACATACTTTTATCGGTGGAGTTTCGTGCTAAATAAAAGTAAGAACATGGGTATATTTTGTTCTTTGTTTTCAACCTATAATTTTGTGTTGGTTCAAATGATATCATATAAATAGTTATGATCTTTAATTTTCACCTTCTAACTACAAGTCATGTGATACTTCAAGCATTAGGGATCTGGCCATAGGTCCCGATGTGAAGATCGTGCTTAGTTAGAATTCAAGTTGGTGTAAGGGACATTGGTCTCGCTAGGTATCCAATGATCTATGGAAAACATTACATCTTCACTATTGTAATTTTTTTTTGGAATGGTCTCATTTCAGGGGTAGGGGCGCAAATGCATCATTCTTCATTGCGACCAGTTTTGATGGAGGCATTCCTCTTAAATTATGGGGAGGTGTAGTATTCTCATATTTAAAACTGTAATGGTCGTATAATTTAGATGTGAATCTCTACATGGATTCCCATGTGTTCAAGGCCATGAAAATAAGTTTTAGATTTCTCTGTGCTCATCTGGATGTGGTCGTGTACCATGGGAATAGTGACTCGTGTAGTTTTTTTGATTTGGTCTGGAGTTTCATCATTGGGTCCCTTATGGTAGGGATTAGTTCTATTCTAGTTTTTAAATCTGGTTATTTTTTATTTTGGAGAGACCCATTTTGGTTATCATTAAAATTAATATGAAGTAAATTTATGTTATCATGATTTTAATGGTGCGTAGTCTATTTTGGAGTCCACATATTGGTAATCCTGTTTCATTATAAGGGTGGTCTGGGAAGTGGGATTCCATATTCAGAACATTGTAATCTTGAGTTTCCACTTTCTCAAACGTGGGACTTGGAGTTCACCTTACGATGTTGTTGAAGTAATATTGTGGGAATATTCTTCAATATGAGGTTTGAGTTAATTGGGTTAGTTTAGGAATAAGGTATGAGTTTTATTTTTAAATTTCTATTTTTTCCTAGCTTTAGAGGTTGGATTGTTTATTCTGAAAAACCCATTTATTTTTATCCGTCAATAGAAGTTATTTCAAAATATAGGGGAAGAAGGAATATAGTTGGGGTCCATTCTTGCATCATGTGTCCATCTTATAAAACACTTTTCCTTTTCATGTGGTTATTATATTTGTTTCGTAAATGTTTGTTTTTCAATATCCTTTATCTATGGTAGAGTTTCATATTCTAATTTTGTATCAGGCCTAGGAGTGGCTTTCCGAGGGATGAAATCATTACGGTTGGGAGAATTTTCACATCTAATTTTCATATTGTAGCTTTTGTTTCAGTACAATTTTATAATTTTTTCTCTACCTCTCTCTCTCTCATGTTTTGGGTGTGAAATTATTGAATTTTTAGGTATTTCCTTTATCTATTTTCATTATACTACCCATCCATGTGTTTTCCCCTTATGTTTCCATGAACAAATGTCGGTTTTGGTGTTGGCACATTAATGTGCACTATTAGAGCACGATTTTTAAAACTATGTTCCACTCTCTAGGTAATCATGCAGGATGTTAATGTTTTTGAATATAAGATATTTCATGTTTTTTGTGCTGTATTTCAAGACATGTAGACTAACCATGTTGTATGTTTCTCATAGGTAGAGAGGGGAACAAATTTTTTATATAGTTTGAAAAATGGTATGGGCTAAATATGTATAGTGTCCTATTACTTAAAAATTTGAAAATGTACTTTGTTTAACCTGTGTATTTTACCCCATATATACCCCACCCCCATTTAGTATTTCCATCCCTAGTCACCTCCACCCCCTCCCATGTATCCCTTATATCTCCATTTTTATGGTGTATTTATTAAGGAAAGTCCAAGGAATCATTAATTAAGTCCCCACTCCTTTGATTTACTCCAATATTATAGGGTTTACCCTCTTCTTATATTAGTGTTTCTTCTTAATCACATGTTGTGACATATATTGGGATGAATATTAATTTTTAGGTGTTTTTATTAATAGATTTGGTCATCTTATTCCTTTATTGGGTCTTTTGGTTCGTTATTTTCATTTTCACAGAAACTTCCAGATGTTTCTACGCTATAGGTGGGTGGTTCCATACCCTAACAATATTGGATTATTTTAATATGATTCCTTCGTTATTTATATATGCTTTATGATTTATTTATGTGGCTAGAAAAATTATTTGGAAGGGTAAGAAATTTGTATTTTATAGAAATGGATTTTTATAAAGGGTTATAGTTATAGTTATTAGTGTGACTTAGGTTGGTTCTTCATGAAAGTGTTTTATGATTTTTTGAAGGGTCTGAAATGTTTTCTCAACATAACATAAGATGCGAACAAGTTTATAAGCACCATTATAATGTAATATAAAAAAATTTGGAATATTGTCCTTTATTGTGAATATTTTAATGTAATATGGGATATTTTCAAATGAATGAGGGGAATATTTTAATGTGTAATGGAGTATAATATGTGGATTTGAAAAGGGCATAGCCCATTGGAGTTGAAAAAATAATTATGTCACACTCTTGTGATAATTTCATTGTGGATTTCTATATTTATGAAAGTGGTGTATATGTGTTTTGAATGGTTTTGGAATGTCATTTTTAAGGTTTCATGTTTATAGAAAATGAGGTAATTCTTTGTAATGATTTGTGTAATTAGTAAAATGGGATTGATCACAAGGGAATATTGGGTATCTAAATGGGAAAATTAGTTCTAACACACTATTTATTCTGAAGTGTATTTTCATTATTTCATTTAGTTGGATTAATTATTACATCACTAACTAATCAATAATTATGATTTGAGATAATGAAGCATTTGGGGTGTCCTCTCATAGAGGATCATGCATGGAAAATCTATTAATTGTGGTTACAATACCACTCTTCACCAATATAAAAGGGTTGTGTTCCTCAATATAATAAGATTATCACTACGGATTTACCCATGGTTCTCCCTTGAGTCTTTTGTGATGTGGTTCTATTCGTTATCATATTGTTGACCATTATTTCATTTCATTTTAAAATAAAATATATTTTTGAAAATTTTCCCTTTTGAACTATTGTTTTTTTAAATATTTGCACTAAAATGAGTTTTCATTAAAAATACATTATTTAAAATGTTTCAAAGGATTTTAAATAAATGAGTCCGTAAATTTTTATTTTTTTGTTATAAAATTTAATATTTCCCATTCAGTAGAATCCTACTAGTATTTGGGTCACACCATACATACATGGTATAGTGTATATAGTATTTATATTGTATGATCTAGGTTAAGGTCATATGTGTTGTGATGATGTTATTCAATCAGGTTTCTAGTTGACTTTGTTGTAGTTCATGGTTGGGGTAGATTGAGGGTGATGTTCTTCTTATTACACCAATGATTTTTTGATGTTTTGATTTTTCCTTTCCGTGTAGTATTTCTTGTTTTTTGTTGTGATTGAAAACTATAAAATCATGAAATTTTTCTACCATAGTTTGTTTGAGTCACTCATTTATTTCATGTTTCTTATAATGAGTAATTCATGGGTATGAAATCATGTAAAATCTTTACATATGTATTCTGTTTATAGCCAGGAACTAGTTTCTATCCTATGCGGATCAAGAATGCCATTCGACAATGCAACCAGCTGGTTAGGCTTCTTGTTGAATGACACTATGGATTAATTCATGACATGATTCATCTTATTTTTATTTCCAAATATATGTTATTGTGTTTCATCAGTAATGATATGGTGAGTTTTTTACTGCACAAAATTACTAAGGAATGTGTTCTTCCATATCCAGCATGTATGTATATTTGATACCACCAAACAATAGGGGAAATTATATCTATTGTTATAGAGTTTTACCCCCCTATCATCTTTCATAGATGGGTCTTTTTTCCTCTAATTTAGATAGTTTTTTATTTTCTAATCATTTTATTATTGATGAGGAACTGAATTCATATTTTGAGTATGTTTTATGTTGTTCATGGCCTCATATATGAGACCTTTGATGCTGTGAACAGACAAATCACATTCATTTTTTAGAATTTATGATCATGACTCTTCCCCATTTTACAAAAATAATAGTAAGATAATATATTATTTTTGTTTTCTCATCACTATTTGAATTATTGTTTGAAATGGTTGTTTTCTTCCATTTCGTTCATTTATTATGGATATCCCACATAGTTTTTTTAGAATAAATATTTGATCAAAATTTCTAATATTTTCTAACATTATTAATTTACTACACTTTTTTTAATTGATTAATTTATCTGATATTCTCAAATTCACCTATTTGTTATCAAATTTATCAGTAATAATTATATATATGCACTATTTCTTGGAAGATGATTTCTATGAGTTTTATGTCTTGGTCTATAATAACATTACGTTAAGGCCTATAATTTTAATATAATTTTTGACTAGGTAATTTTATATAGTATCATATCTATTAGAGGAATGATAGGGGTGTTACACTAGGATGACATGTATCCTAGGTGGGGACATAGTGGTTGGGGTAATGATATATTTATATTAATGAATGTTTTTATGAACTTTATTTGGACATATATACGGTAATGGGGATTTTTTGTATCATAGGAAAATGATGTAAAAGTCTATTTGTTTTTTATCACATTCCCAGAAGACTGTTAATGGTGTAGTGGCCAAATAAAATGTATATAATGATTTTAAAAACATTTCTAATTTCATTAAATATAGAGGAAATTGAAAAATAGAACTATTGTTATATGCATCAGATATTATTAAGTCTATTCACATTTATCTCCTTCTTATTTTATCTCCCTAGATATTCTAATTTTTCTATGGTAATTAATTATTATTTATAAGACACCTCTCTGATTATATCTATGTGGTAATCTAACAAAAATTCTTGATACTAAACAGGATAACAATAAAGACATAGTTCAAGGAAATATCCTCATAATGATACATATTATTTAGAATTTAGTGGTGATTCAATTTGAGGAACAGTGTTGGGATCTACATCTGATGGCTCAGAAGGATGATATACTATTCTTTAGAAAATTACTGATCCCACATTTCAAGATGATTTAATATTCAGGAATAACATGTGTCATGGGTTCATGTGACAAATATAGATCTAGTTTCTAAATGGTCGACACCCTCGGGTAGTGTGGGATTGGATTAATGATGTTAAAATAGATTTGAACAATTTTATTACATTGAAAAGTCATATTATTTCCAGTGAAACCATCATTTTCATATAGAAGTATGGAATTTAATGTTCTTGACTAATCAGACACGTGATCACCTAAAACTCGTGAGTATTTTAATAAATATATTACTCCATGTTGAGTATTAATGTTTGAGCATGTGTCATGTTACAACCATAGAGAATCAAGATGGATGATATCGAGATATATCAATTGTTGAGTATACCATGACTTTTCTATCCTCAAGAGACAACATCATGATATTCCGTGAGAAAAATAATTTATGGATTTTATATTTTGTTAGGGACTCTATAAGGATATTAGAGATAATGATGTCACATTATAAATTCTCATATATACTAGAGAGATATAGAGGGCCTTGGTGAATGATAGTTTCCTAATAGTGGGGTGTTGAGAAAGTTATGTAGATAGGTAGAATAATTGGTTTGACTCTCTTGTAGAATATAACAGGTTTCATTCATTATGGACATGATTTAATAGACATAAAAATTCCAAAACTCATTCATGGTTATCTACAGAGCCTAGAACACATAGAGGATCTAGTCATCCTTGAAAGAAAAATTTAATTCTTTTTATGGATGGGGTTACATAGAATTTTTATTTCCCATATCTATGAACAATATATGGTTTAAAGATAGTTGATAGACCTCAGTGGTTGATGTATCATCCTGATCATGGATATCCTAGGCATGGTTAAGGTAATACCAATGTAGACGATGTTTATTGAGGTACATGAGGAGACACTTGTGGAGGATAATATACTAGATAATGATGCTATGAACTACTGCTCCCACCACCACAATAATATTTCCAGGGAAATGCAACGATTGCTTGATTTATAGGGAATAACAAATTAATGTCTATGGAGGTATATCCCATGGATTCCCCTCAAATGATTTATGGTATGAGTAATGTCATATATACATTAACTTCATTACTTATTGACATAGTATTGGTTCATTACATCATCTCAATATACATTATGTAGAATCATGAAATTTATGTATATCCTTTCAACCTTATTTTTTGGCAAGACATTCCTTTCTATCATGATTAATCAAAATCTCTTATCATCAGGTAGTGCGATTAGACACTCATTTGATTGAGTTTCTCATATTAACTCTAGGTCATTGTCATAAAAACTTATGACATCATCATAGGAATGGTTTGTTTTTTCCCAAGTGTTTTCATGTAGACTGTCATCATAAGGGATCTGAACTCAAACGTGTATATGGGAAGAGGTTATCCTTCATTACGGTGGTGTAAATTTATTTAACATGACTGGAGATCGTGATCAGGATTCAATAAATGATCACCTATAAACAACTGAGTTTTAAATATAGTGCATCAGGATCATCGTACATCAAGATTCTATTAGTAGTGGTAGATTATATAGTCATCATCATAAAAGATGTTGTTTGACTAAAATTAAGGTGGTTGGTTAATTTTTTTTATTGATTAGCAACCATGGAAAAGACCAATTTAGTTTTTTGAATATTTTATGACCAAAAATAATATCTACTTGATCAGGGTTCTTTTGTAATACCTCTGTAATAATAACATTATCAATATCAATGTGGCCCCATGGGTGGTTATAGTGTTATATATGATAATGTTGGATAGTATCGTGAAGATTTTCATTGATTACTATCACCATAACCGTGGGACAAATGAATTTTTAGAACCCATATATTCGATTGTTGCCAACTTTGAATAGAAAAAAAAATTAATAAGTTCTCAATGATTGGTCATAGGGCCAGATAACATGAGTTACAGGTTCATGTGGATGATATGTTGATGATATATTTATAATATATATATTTTTATTAGAAGTTCGTATTGATTCTTTTTATTTGGATGAATCTCCCACACTATTTATGTATCATATTGAATTTGGGAATGCATATCCTCCATTGGATAAAATATAGTGGATTCAAAACCATGGTAAGGTGAGATTCATGATCATAGATCACATTAAAATATTCATGGAGGCCCCAATGGGTAGTGATAATGAATGGGTGTATAGAACCGTATATTTTGTATATATAGGTAGTGGAAAACCCTATCACCTACTCCCACCACCACCATCAACATTACAATAACTTGTACCCATCCAGGATTAGAGGACTGATCATAGAGGGTTTGGTCATCTAAAATCGATGGCGGGAAGAAGTATGTGATTAATATGTTCATGTTTTTAATGAAGATATGATCACTATCTATTTCTCTTTATCTTTAATAAGAGTTGATATATGATACATAATTCCTTTATTTTGATATCTGTTTATTAATATCTAGATATTTATATGGAATATATGGACTTTCATATATGTCTAGAGGTTAAAAATATGAGTGATTCATCATTATATTAAATTTTTTGGTCAGTGCATGTTATTTCGTAGTGGATGAAGTTTTTCATGGGAATGATAGTTTATATGGATGTATCCTTATTATGTAATACTATGAATGGCCTTGTTTTTTGTCTTCCAAGGCTATATACACTATAATTAATAGAGTTTTAGACTAATAATTTTTTATAAGAATTGGTTCCCTATCTTTTTCAAGAAAGGCATTTTTTATGTACTAGTGGGGATCATGAGTTGGATGTTGCAACCAATAACAATTTATTTATTGAGTTTAGCAATTAATGAAAAGAGAAATTCCACACATCAATCTTACATTTGTTTAGTATTATATTGACACATGTCATATTTCATTATATGACTAAATATGATTTATTACAATGAATTATACATTATCTTTCACCTCATGAGCATATAGATTTGGAAACATCATATGACAAGAACTTTACTATGATCCAGGAGCCGAGGGTGAAGTTGGATGGCCTTTATGAAGACGTTTTTATCAGACCCAGTGTATTACTATAATAGTATACAATATTTTTCATTAAATGGAATGAAAATTTATTTATGATTTTCATTGATTATCATCATTTTAACTATGAGAGGATGAAGTCCAGGTACCAATTTTCAAGTATTGATGGCCTCATAGATCCCTCCAATGGCATGGGATGGTGTAGAAATATGGATCACATTTTTTTATACCATTAGTTTAGAGCTCACGAGGATTTTATTACAATACGGGAATTATTATTCCATTAAGGAAATTATTTGTTCATTTTGATTCCCTTTGGGTTAAAAAATTACCCTATTGTGTTTATGTAAATTATAAACCAGAGCATAAATCCTATCATGGGATTGTTCATGATTATAATTATTGATAAAATTGTAGATTATGACGTATCTGAGTAAGGGCATGTAGTGCATTTGAGTATCTTCCCAAACATTACATAAGAGAACCATATTTAGGATAAGGTATAAAATTCATATAATTTGAACTATGTGTTTTAAAATATGGGGCAGGTAACCACTGATTATGGGATAGTTGTGTTCTAAGAAAATATCAATTCATTTAATTAATTGGAATCATTAATTTTTGTAGATTATGTTAAAGTTTTCTATGTTTTTTAAAGGATCACATATAGGTGTTTCTAAGAATTTACAAAGAGTTTCACCTCTTTGAATAACTTGATGTAGAAAGGGAATTTTATTCCATTCTCTGTCCAATACTAGATATTCTTTTACGAATATTATCGTAGAACAAAATCTTCTCATGTGATTGGACTCTTAGGGGTGGGTGTTGAGTAAATTTTCTTTTAATATTACACTATATATGGTCTATGAATTTTGTTTATTCATAGAAAGTAACACATAAATTAATGTCCTAGGTAGTTGAGAACCCACAATTAGAACAATAAAACCAAGATCATTGATTTTGAAGAGTTAGTATATTTGACCATGTTGTAGAGAAATGAATTTTTTTTGTAAGTAATTATTTTTTACTCAAACCACCACAGTCTCAAGTACTTCACCCCATATAGAATTAAACAAAAAGTGTTCCATTGGTTATATATATTGTTTTAATAATTCATAGATATAGACTATACTCAATGGATGGGCAATGAGGTCATGGATTAGATTGGAAATAAATCTTGTTCAAAATTGGTGGAGGGGGTATTAGGTATAGTTGCCATCATTCAAATAGTACTTGTTGAAGGATAGGGATATAACTTATCTCAGTTCAATGGTGGTGAATCTAAATTCCATTACATATCCCAATGAGATTCACGTGATAAATATTCAGATTGTAGGGATCATATCACACATTTCTATGTAACAAAATTATTTACATTAATGAGTTATGATTAGTGAACGTGGTAGTTTTATACATACCATTGGGGGGTACATCCAGGAGAGTTAATGATTATAAAAATACCATTATAGAAATATTTTATTGGACACAATGAGTTTGAGTGTTTCTATGTTTGTGTATATATGGACCACATATATTTCAGTAAAATCTAAATATCAAATTCAATAAAGAATGTGTTATCCTCTTGAGATCTATTAATTAATGATGAATTTTATATAAATATATTTTTATTTTGTGTCTATGGATAGTGATAAGAAACAATTCTCTTTGTGTGAGAGTTTAATCAGTTAAATGTTCGTAACAATTCATTACCTTCCAATAAAAATGTTCTGTGGGGATTTTATTGTAATAATATTGAAATTTATTAAAGAGAAAAGAAAACAATACAAGAAACATACAAACAAAAAACACCAAAACCATAAAAAATGGTTAAGGTGAAAAAGAAAGAAACCAAAGCCGACAAACACCCAATAAAAAAGGGTGGGCTATGGGATGAGGCCACCAATGCCGCCAATGAAGATCAAAGACGGATCAAGTAAGATATCTACATGACAGAAGAATATCCATCAGCCCTGGCCATTATTAGACAAAAAACAGCAACAAAAAAGACTTCCTTCCACCAAAAGAAGCCAGCAACTAAGCCTCCAGCCCGCTCCAAACAGCACACTGATTCCCAGAATTTGGGAAACCAAATGAAGCCAGCAACTCTGCAGACTCCAGCCTGCTCCAGATCAGCACACTGAATCCCAGAATTTGGGAAACCACAACAACTCAACACAGCAAAGCTCTACTACCATCCTGAAGAAAAAGAAACAAGCCACTCCAAAAAAAAAAACAAACAGGCCCCAAAAGAAACTTACAAAAGTCTAAAAATGGTGGATTTGTCACGGTCCTTATTAATAAAAATAAGGAGATCATCAGGAACTTGATCAAACCAAACAAAATCAACACCATTAACACCTTTATTAGCCAGACCATCAGCAACAAATTTGTCTTCCCTATAAACGTGAGTGATAATATGATTCGAAGAAAAAAGAGTCTCCAAACAATTAATCCAGCGATTAGTAAGATTCCAGGACAAGTGATAAAAACCCATCCTAATTGCAGAAACAACAACAGAAGAATCACTCTCAAACCATAAATTATCCCAACCACGTTGCACAGCTTGATCGACAGCAACAATAATGCCATGCATTTCGGCCTCAAGTGAAGAGGCAAAGCCACAAGAACCATGAAAACAACCATGGAAATCCCCTTTATGATTCCTGAAAACAGCACCATAACCAGAATGCCCCAGATTACCCCTAGAAGCACCATCTGAATTTACTTTTATCCAACCAAAAAAGGTTCCTTACAGAGAACTTCTAATGTACCACGCAGAGGCTTGAAATTACCCTTAACACCTATCCTGTTCAGAACGAAAAAATCATGAACCGAGTTAAAGCAAAAATGCTTCCTTGGAATAACAACATTACTCATAGCACCAAGAATAGCGGATAAAACCCCACTAACCGAGAAGGAAAATTTATCATGAATCATCATATTTCGAGCAAACCAAATAAAATGAAGGAGTTCAGAAGCAGCGACTCTAAAAAGATCCAACAATTGGGGAGAGAGCGAAATAGAATTCCAGCTTTGAAGGAAATGATGAATTGAAGACATATTAGGCATGGGAATTTCAAAGATATCAAAAAACATCCTTCCACATTGAACAGGCATTGACACAACTAATAAACAAATGATCAATATCTTCCCTATGTTGATGACAAAACACACACGAAGAGCAGAGAGAGATGACACATTTCTGAAATAAACAATCAGTAGGATGTTTCCCATGAGCCAGTCTCCAGGTAAAAGAAGACCGAGAGGGCCTAATAAAGTTCATATGAAGATCCCTCATCCATTTACACCCTATATTGCAAGATAATGAATGGCAATAAAAATTTTTAGAATTCAACAGGCCATTAAAAGCAGGTTCCCAAGCCCAAAAATCCTCTCTGTTAGAGAAACAGTAACTATTGATAATAGTAACAATATAATTAGGGAGACCCCCCATATTATCAAGCTGACCCTTAATCGTAGCATCCATATCAACATTAAAATCATCATCCAACAAGGAGTCAGCTAAAGGACATCCAGTACAATTGGCCTTCCAAAAGGATAAAG
Organism: Viscum album; assembly: GCA_963277665.1. NCBI lineage: Eukaryota > Viridiplantae > Streptophyta > Magnoliopsida > Santalales > Viscaceae > Viscum > Viscum album. The sequence continues at coordinate 1,537,145,059 of OY728147.1, read as the reverse complement.
ACGAGTTCCTTGAAACAAGCCATCTGGCATGAGAGTCAATAGAGGAAAAGATGTATTTAAAAGCAGGCCAAACAGAAGAATCCAGATAATAAAAAACTCCATTCCTGAGCCTATCCCTGAATTTATAGCGGAGAGAGTACAAAGACTCAGATTTATCATTGAAAAGCCTCCAAATGAACGAGGCCAGTAAAGAATCATTAAACAACCCGAGATTTTTAATACCAAGACCCCCAGCATCATAGGGTTTACAACAATTATTCCAAGAAACATTAACTAATTTCCTCTCTGAAATATTGCCACTCCAAATAAAATTTTTAATAGAAACGTTAATGCTCTTGATAAGGGAGATCTGCCACTTATAAATCATGAAAGAATAAACAAACTTAGAAATGTTAACAGCTCTAACCAAACAAACTCGACCACCCAAGGAAAGGGACATACCCTTCCATGTCGCAAGATGACGTCTGATTTTACATACAATATCAAAAAAATAACAAGCTTTAGGCCTCCCCCAAAACATAGGAACACCTAAATAAGTAAAGGAAAAAACACCTTCATGAATACCCAAATCCCTAATAATGCCATTCTTCCTAGAAATAGGAAAATTCCTTCCAAAATAAACAAAGGACTTGTCCCAACTAATCTCTTGCCCAGAGACTTTTTCATAATGCAAAAGGGCACGCTTAATATTTTTAATATTTATCGTATTCCCTTTAGTGAAAAGAATAATATCATCCGCATATAACAAGTGAGTGGGAGCAACAAAACCTCTACCAGCACTAATAGAATACAGATTCCCATTACCAGCCATAATAGAAAGTAATCTACTAAGATAATCCTCTTCAATGGAAAAAATAATGGCCGAGAGAGGGTCACCTTGTCTGACACCTCTAGAACAAGCAAAGAAGCCCTCAGGGGAGCCATTAACAAGGACAGAGATACGAGCTGACTCGAAAATGATTTTAACCCAATTAATGAAAACATCATCAAAACCAAAAAAACGAAAAACCTTATAAATGAAATTCTAATTTATAGTATCAAAAGCTTTCCGGACGTCCAACTTGAGAGAAATATTACCATCCCTTGTGGATTTCTTAAGAAGATTAACACATTCAGATGCAGTAATAAGACAATCTTGAATATACCTGCCCTTAATAAAGCCAAACTGATTAGGAGAAACAATCTTACTGGGAATAGAAGACAGCCTAGTAGCCAAGATTTTGCAAATAAATTTAAAAATAGTATTGATCATAGCAACAGGTCTGAACAAATGAATCTCATTAGAATTCTCAGTCTTTGGAATAAGGGCAAGGAATTGAGCATTCAGACCCTGAGTAAGAGAGCCACCTTTAAAAAAACGAGTAACCAACCTACAAACATCTTCATGAATGACATCCCAGTAAGTCTGAAAGAAAAAATTCCCAAAACCATCTGGACCCGGGGAGCTATCAGACTTTAGACTAAGGGTCGCTTCTTTAATTTCAAATTCCAAAGGAATGGATGTAAGACTGGAATTATCCTCTTGATTAACAAGAGTCGGAATAATACTCTCCACAGGATCATCAAGAGGGAATTAACCAGAAAAGAGATCCTTAAAATAAGAAACAACATGCTCAGAAAGGTCCCTTCTATTATCAAATACATTATTCCCATTTCTAACCAAAGAGAGAGGCCTTGAGACTTTCCTAATTCTCTACAAAGAATTAAAAATTTTATAATTTCTATCCCCATCTCTCAACCAATTAGCCTTAAAATTATCTCTTTATAAAGCATCTTTAAGATTCAACAAATTATTAATCTTTGAAACCAGCTGAGTCTCACCCAAAATATCATTAGAGAAGTTATTTGAAGAATTTTGCGCCTTCATTTGTTGAATAGAATCCTCAAGAGAGGAAATTTCAGAATCAAGGGAACTGAAATGATATTTACTCCAGAATTTCAAATTTCTTTTAAGAAGTTTGAGATTAATGATGCAAGGAAAATCAGTATCCCTACCATTCCAAGAATTCCATGTTTGTTCAACAATAGTTCTACATTCAGGATGATTAACCCATGCCTTATTAAATCTAAAAGGAAAAGGAGGTTTGGGATCCTTACTCACAAGGTCAACCAAAATAGGATGATGATCAGAGTTGATTATGGAAAGAGTCATTAAAGAAATAGAACCCCAGAAATCAAGACAAGCCTCATTGACAAAGGCCCTATCAATTATACTAGCAACAAATCGGTCCAAAACCTTCATGTACCAAGTATACTTAGCCCCAAAAAGATTAAATTCAATCAACCCACTATTATCAATACATGCTTTGAACTCCCTAGAAGAGATGGCATTAGACATGGATCCAATCTTCTCATCAGAATTCATGATGGAATTAAAGTCACCAAGAATAGACCACAGACCAGAGATCGAAGAATTGAGAGACCCAATATCCATACATAAATTCCTACGACCCTGATAACAGTTATGAGCATAAATAAAAGAGCAGAAATGTTCCAAACCGTGAAGAAAGAAAGAACATGTGACATGATGATCAGAATTAGAAATTAGAGAAATCTGGGATAAAGAACAATGAGCCAAAACCCATAACCTTTTAATATCCGATGAGGATCTATTGGATTCCACAAAATGAATACCATGGTTTTCAAAATTGGAAATATTAGGAGAAAAAACACTTTTGGGTTCAGACAGACCAATATGAAGGGGCCTATGCTTTAAAATGAAAAGCCTAACGGACCTCATAGTATCATGATTGGCCAAACCCTGAAAATTCCAGAAAAGAAGCTTCATTTAAACCTATGACCGGGATGATTTCACCCTTTTTTAACCCCTACATTAACCTGTTTTCCAGACTTAGGAGGCCTTCCAGCCTTTCTCTTAGTACTAGAGTCCTCCTGTATACGATCACATATATCCAAGCTGCCGATGGTACCTTTTCCCATTTTTAACAACATCAGTAAGGATGCCAACTGGACCAAAAGGAACCTCAATAACCTCAACCAGTGAAGCAGTACCACCAGAAGGAAAAGGGGCCCCAATCACCTCTTCCGAAGGAGTATAATATGACTTGAAAGAAGCAGTTTCCACTTTTTTTAAAGCAGAATCCGCAATGGGAGGAGTAGGAGCTCCAACCACCTGAACTGGGGAGGTGATGGGTGCAAAAAATGGATCAATAAAGACCTGGGAAAACCCAGAATTCTCACTATCCTGAAAAGAAACCACAAGCTCACAAATTTTATCCACCAATTCTGAAAATGTGATCAGGTCATGAATCTCAGAATATAAATTATGATCCAAAATGTGATCCTCTATGCACGTGAATCCACCAAATTTATCCATTTCATGAACAAACGTAGCAGGAGGACTAGGCAGATCAGGAATCCTACCTTGTTCAACATCTTCAGAGATATCTGCCCAAGATTTATTAGAAGTGACTATAACTCTAGAGGGACCAGGTATATCCTTTAATGGACCCTCATTTTCCACAAAAATCTTCTTAATATTTTTATTCCAATTAACCTCCTTCCAATCCTTCTCTTTGGGAGCCGCAGAAACTTTCTTTTGAAGCATCCTACAGTTCACCACAGAATGACCAACAATCTTGCAAGCCTCAAAAAAATAAGGAACACGTTCATATTCTATTTTAACAGAAATATTATTACCATTAGCAATCAGAGTGACATTATCCGGCCTTTTATTTTCCAGGTTTACATCAACCAGAATTCTAGCAAAATAACCAAGATCCCCCTCAAAAGTTTTCTGATCAAATCTAACAGGAGTGCCAACACATGAGGCAAGGTCATTAAGGATCTTAGGATGCCAATACATCCAATTCAACCCGTGAAGACTGATCCAGATCTGGGCATTAGTTTTCTTAAGGTTGAAGGGGTTAAAATTAACATCCCATTCGGAATATCTCAAAGTACTAGGTTTGAGATGAAGATTTCCAAAATCACACGCCTTATTAAAATCATCTCCTGATTGAATGATGAGATAAAAAAAACCCTCCCAATATGAATCAATTTCCAATTACTAAAACCCCAGCAATGAGAAATTCTATCTTTATGATCCGCGTAAAACCAGGGTTTATCACCCTTGGAATAAATAACATGACCAAGAATTGAAAACTTACAAAGATCAATGCGTTGCTGAAAAGCCTCCAGATCCGCTACTACAGAAAAACCGCCATTCTCAAGTCTGGTAATGTTCGAGGAACGAGACGTACCTCTATTTCTCAAAACAGACGAACTAGAAAGAACTTCAACAAAAGAAACACCTTTCTTTCTCGCCCCCGAAAGATCTACAGGATTCGATAAAGAACCAAAACCCTTAGATAACAGTCGGTCATCCTTGAAAGCAAACTCCCAATCAGGATTTAACGAACTCATGGTGAGAATCAAATAATACTCCAGGAGCGTACGAAAACGCCATATCTAGGTTGAAGAAAAATATTCGTCGCTCTTGCTGCTTTCGCCGCTCTCGCCATCTCCAACGTGTTGTATGGGTAACGATGTATAGGGCTGGCCTTGCCCACCTACGCGCCGCACGCCCCCAGCTAGGCCCAAGGTGGCCAACCCTTGGGCTTGGGCCAGTTCCCACGGAGTCGAGGGGACGAGAGGTTCGCTGACAAATGGTGCGCGTTGACTTTGTGAGGACTCGAACCCGGAACCTCAGCGACGGGTCGCCACCGCCTTGAACCAACTCACCCAGCCCCCGCGGGATCTGTGGGGATTTTATTGTGTTTATATATGCAATAGAAAATATATATTAATAGTTTTCTCATTATTAGTCATTCTAGTAATGATGCTTGGATCACATCCTGACTATATGGATTCTTAATAGTGGATTTCAGGATATAAAAATAGATTGGAATGGTTTTTCACCGCTATACAAATAGAATAACTAATAAGGAAATCAGGGTAATGCAGGTTATTATTTGAGCCAGTTTGTTGGACTTTTATTAGTTTTAGTATGGTAACATACTATTAGTATTGTTTTCCAACAATAAAAACAACATATCCACTATTGGTATAGTACCGTTCATATAACTACAAGGAAGACCCTAAATTTTGCCTTTATGTGGGTCTGAGATTGATGAGAAATATCATGTTGGGAATTAACAAGTATAAAAACTTTTAGATATGGTCGCTTTCATTCCAAATCCTACAAAGTATTAGTGTGATTCAATCCATATTTTTCTTACCCCAAAAGTTATACCATTTCCATAACATCTTCCTTATATCTTATTAGAGGAGATACATGCATGAACTCTCAAACATTTTTGACATGCATTAGATGTAAAAATAGGAAGTAGAAACCTTCTCATTGTTCCATAAAAAATCAATGATAAAATTGAGTGGATCATTTGTGGGAGGATAATTCATCTTGATTATGTTATTTTGAAGCCCGGAAATGTGTAGTATAGGCATATGGATCATGAGATTCAAATGTGGGAATAATACCTACAACTTTTTTATCAATATACGTTGTGGGAAAAATCTTTAATGGTAGGGGGAGAGTAACAACTATTATTTTCATAGATTAATCCATTTAATATTTCCATATATCTCATTTATTTTTCACATATATGGGACTAATATTGGGGTCTTCCAGTAACTAATAAATTATTTTATAAAAATAATAAATATATTAAGGTACATGTGCACAATCTTCTAAAAATAATGGTTTCATATTGAATGAGAAGTCATATAGAAGGTACTAAATCTTTACTTTCATTCAAAATGTGTGGTCTACCCTACAAATGATATATGTTTCATTTTTATCAAATGCTATATGGAAGAATTATGTTTGTGTGTCCATTAAATAATTTCTGTGAATTTTTAATTTATTTTATTTTTATATATTTACCTAATATAATATCTATAATTATGTGGATATGGAAGATAAATATGTATAACCACAAAAACATTAGATATAATTGAGTATGAGTAAAATTTCAACTGTTGGTGTTGAAGAACATATGATCATGGATTTATGATGATCATGTTTAATGATTTGAAGGATGAAAAAATGTAGTTCAATATTCATTTACATATTGTGAAATAATTTTGTTCACCAATGATAGATATTTTCTTGAGGTATGGTATAATGTTTTTTTATCTCCATTTATATGTTATTTCCAATTTATCATTGATTTTAAATCCTCTATTTTTTTTAAAAATTCATTAATTTTATGAACCTATAATATAATTGGAATTATTAGATATAATAGTCAAATCTCATTATGCCCAGTATTTAAAATTTTATTGTTTCCCCGATCAGGAATTTGGGCAGAGGGCATATCACCTAATAATGATATTACATTGATATTGTACCTCTCTTGACTCTATTATTGATTTTCTTCCAAATTTGATCATGGGATTTAGATTCAAAATTTCTATATATGTCCATGAGAAATTCAGCCACGAAAGAAATTATACATTCTTGAATGACCTTGAGATCAACAGTTTATATATTGATCAAGGAAACTTTTAGGATCAAAAAAATTGGTTCAATAGATTGAATACCTCATAGGTTTTGGGATGTATGAAATGATTCTCATGGGAAAACAAATATTTATTTCGAGCTACAAGAGTTTGTGAGTCATTTATTGGAGTTTCCTTTCATCTATTTTAGTGGATGTTGTGAGAGTCAATGATCATTACATCATTGGATTTACAGTATCTGAGGATCGTGTGATGACCAGGATAGAAGAATTCACATTGTGTGAGAAAAAAAACTACAATACTTATATTCTAATAGAATACTACAAATATTTCTCAAATTCATATGATTAAAATATTTTCAATTGAAGATAAAAATAACATTATCATTGGTAGGGTACAAGAATCATTGATAAATCAATTTGGTTGATCGATTAGTTGAGATCAGTTGACCCAGGCTCCGAGAGATCTGACACGATGTGTTCCCCTTGGTACCCATCAGGTATGTAAATATGTCTTGTTTAAAAATTTCTAGCAAAGATAACTCCAATGTCCTTGGATTTCATTATACACCTTGATTGCTAAAAAGAACATTTTTTTTCTAGATCATTAAAATACTTTTATATCCTTTTTGGGACAATGATTTGGTACCACGATTTGCCTAGTAAGATTTTATTTCCAAGCAAGTTGTAATGGTTTCCATTGATTTTTATTATAGATACTACATTAGGTGAATTGATAATGAATCTTTTTCTAATGAATCATGAATTATAAAAGTGATATTTTTCTGGTAAATAGAGATATGTTGGGGGTTTTACTCCTCTAAATCCTCAGGGTGTGGGTTCCCCCACTTTATACAAACATTTTTACTCTATAACCCCAACACTCTAGAGTATTTGGGTCATCTATATATAGAGTGGTAATCCATCATAATCAAGAAAAAAATGTGGTTATGTCATCTACTAGAAATAGTTATTCCACAACCATGGATCAGAGTACTAAAAGGATAACCCTCCCATATTATTCTTATGAGGTTGTACATGGTCCTTTGCATCATAAAAAGATCCACTGGAGGTTTAGAAATACCGATCAGTATCCATAGTTGCATATGGTTATTGATATTTCTCCCATTTCAACTCTGGTTTTGTTATGAGAATAACTCATGTAGGATATCCCTCTTTTAGTTATGGGATAATATAACTTTTTTTATTATATTGGTTCCCTTTTTTAGAGATCCCTATTAAATAAAAATATAATAGCACAGTTATGTAATTTTCTCAAAGGTAATATTATTTTTATAGAAAAAAAATCATTAACATCATTGGATGAGGTATTATGGGATCATAGATATTTTTCGAGGAATAAATGTTGTTTTGTTGTCAAACTCGAAGATTGTTTTCTATGATACCTTTATGGATAAAAATATTCTAGTTATTGTTTGGTTGGTACAAAAAATATTTAATGTTTATGTTACCCATTTATATATTTTTATTAACTATATTTAATTTATTATATTTTTTGGGGTTTTATAATTCATGGATAACTCATTAAATATATTCTTATTCATTATTTTACTAAAATATTTCATAGAGTTGGTTGTTTATGCATGTTTATAGGTATGTTAAAACAAATAATTCAATTTTAAGGATCTACTTACTTTGTGGTTTTCACACAACATTGGATAGTTCATAGTTTCAATGGGGTGTGACTCTCGACTTATTTCAATAAAATTGGGGGACCCCATGGTTTGTTTCATTCTTGTTGAGGAGACATTTTGGAAAGAAAAAATTACACACCGTAACTTGTGAAATATGATTTATCATTTGAAAATCCATGATTATTGGGGTTGTTTAAAAAGTAATCATATATAAGTTACCAAGATATTTCTTGTATAAATCATGGGAAACTATTTTTTCATAATTTCGATTAAAATTTTTGTTACTTAATAGTATATGGTTAGTACCAAATGATTAATTTATCTTTTAGTCCATTATGTGAATATATATTTCAAGACCTTTTGTGTCAACGTGGATAATCAATTTGACATAAATGATAAATTTCAAATAACCCATTTGTATAATCTTTCTAACATAACAAAACTATGGATCCCAGTTCCAATTGTCAGTTTGGGCCATTATACAACAACCTAAATCATTTATGGGTATAGATGTATTCTATTTCTTAGGGTTTCCAAAACCAATAATGAGACATTATGTATAAAGAAACCATAATTACAAAATTATGAATATACTTCTTCCCTTGGAATTCTCTTTAATACAATCCACAAATGATCTTCATTCTATTGATTTCTATTTGAATATATATGAATATTTTTTATATTGACAACCAAAGACTGAGTAACGTAGTCTCCATAGAGATTAATCATTATAATTATGAATATAGTGGGGGGATTGTTATTTTCAAATGATATGATAATAAATTAGTCACATTAATATCTTATACCTAAATATATCATGGATGTATTATCATTTATATTCTATAATAAATGTTATCTAGATAATAGATCAATGTTTGAGAAGTAACATAATCATATATTATGATTGAGAAAGTTAGAAATTTTGAGTATTGTTTATTTATTGTTAATTTTTAAATGTCTAATATCATTATAATTAGTTTAATGTGACACTGGTCTAAATTTTTTAAAATAAAGAGGACATGTGATTCCTTAGGTGAATGGACCTAGTGTTGATTAAATCCTTTAATAAATTTACATATATTTTCCACTATAAATCCTTTAGTTTTATATGATAATTGTTATATGGAAACATCAATATAGGCATGGATTCTTGTATGAGATTAATTAAAAACCCATCCTCAATCTTTTTTATGACCACTATGTTTATATTCAAATATATTAGGAAATTCCAATACAATAATAATATTCTCAATGTTTACTTCATCCCTGGTCATTTGATCCATGTGTATATCATTGTAGGGGTCCAGAATCCACATTATTTAATATTAATCCATAGGGTTTACATAATCAAACATTTTCCAATACATAATATTAGGACAGTTTGTTATATGAAATTATATTTCCATATATCAATAGGTAATGCTGATAATTACATTTAATGACCATAAATTCATCATAGGATTTGAAAATTATATTAATAAGAAGTGTCCTAAAATTATTCTCTAGCATAGAGGATTTTTATATCTTACAAATTATCATTGATCCCTATGTGTTTACATATATAGTTTGATATAAATCACTTGAGGTGTTGATTATATATACATTGAAAACATAACTGATATAAATGAATGTCATGACCGGGAATAATGCAATGATCTTGAAAATATATAATGATGTGTATCGACACCTCAAAACACTCCATTATTATAAACAACCACAAAAAAGTGTAATCATGTGTTTCTATCCATGTTATATTTATTTGGGAGGTTTCTAGTGCTATTTTCATAGTTAGCCTATAGGAAGAGGAATTGATTTAAATAATGTTGAATCTCCATGCACTGATAGAATTGCAGTTTAGGTATGTCATTTTTAAGGACATTATCCACCTCCATTATGATAACAACCATTTGATACATAATTTATTAGTGTTTGGTATTTTAGACTATTGAAAAATATAAACACCAAAAATCAATTATTAATATTACCCATGTGCATCCTCCAAAACATTTTAGAATATAAGTGGTTGAAATTTCATTCAACCAATTGAAAAACCTTCACATCTCCCTTGGAATTGTTCATAACTTTTCCTCTCACTAATGTATATATAAATATCAAAATCAATCAATACCTATATTTCACAAAAAAACCACATATTATTATATTCATAAATACCGTATATAAAATGATTTTTGACGATTAAAATTTAGTGAAATAAATAAATAATCAATTTTACCTTCTATGTTAGAGATAAAACATGGTTTTTTATCATTCTTGTTTACATTTTTTTGTATGTCCCAATTGAATCAACATCCATTTTGTTTTAAATATATTAATTATTTCCCTACCATAATATGATTTGTTTCATGAAAATATATAGGGAAAAACATTTTTAAATTATTTCATTTTAATTGATCCCCCTTTATCTTTGTTCATTTCATGTTTAATAAGATTCCACTGTTGGTCGATCTCACCATGATAATTTAAATATATAACAAAACCCTCCAATGTTAAGAGAACTAGTGAATGTAAATATCATTTTATTAATAATAATCCCTTGATTAATGATTAGTATATTTGAATGTATTGAAAATGACAATGGATGCATCCAAAAAATTGATTAAATAAAATGTTTCTTGATATCTAGTCTATTTGAGATCTTAATATGTTTGACATTATTCTTCATAGAGTAAGATAGATATGTGTGTATTTTTATGTGGTATTTTACAATAGCTCTCATTCTATTTAGTTGACCATTATGGAAACCATCACATTGTCTGTTAGACCAAATTTTATCATGATTCCTCTTAATTCCATCTATATGTAAAAGGTACTATTTTTCATTGAAAAAACACCAATATTATAATGTAAAAAAATTAAATAAATATAATTAAACATTAATACTTCTTATTCATTGATAAATTCATGTATGTATAATATGTTTTAGTTGAACATGTATCATTTTTTATTAAACATAATGACTTGTTTTATGATTTTTTACCTGATATCTAAATGTAAAAGTAAAATGAATCCATAAAATTGTTTTTAAAGTGAGTATTATCGTCTAATAAATATATAACTTCCATGTAAAACCAGGTTTCCAAATTTTCCTCTTTTTCATATAGTATGTGATGATCGAGTTAATACATAATACACACAGTCGTTGTTATTACCACTTGTGGAATCTAAACTATATCCTTTATCAAATTTTAGCATCGAATTGGAATTTATTTTACTTTAAAACGTTGTAATAAAGAATTTACCAGCATTTTAGAATATCATCTAATATTTAGACACATATTTATGAGTTTTCACTATTGTTCCCTTTCCACAATTCTATATATAGTCTCTCTATCTCTACAAATATCAAATCATTTCCTTGGACAATTACTAATGATACCCAATATATAGAATGAATTATTTTAAATCTTTTACATGATATATAAATTACCTTTTATAAATATTACTATCCCATGGACCAATAGGTTTATATTATTTGGATAATAGACACATATTCATTTTATTTTTTAATATTTGGGATCAATTATTAATTAAAATAAATTATTAAACCATCATCAATACATATAATTTTTAATACTTATCATCAATACATTTTAAATAAAATTGTTAGAAATGAGTAACATTAAATTACCAATAAGGGGTGAATAGACATTTTTAAAAGGATGAGTTCATAAAAATTATTAAAATTATAGGAAAAATATATATGACATAATGTTAGGAGAAATAAACAGAAAATATATTTGATCATGAAATTACATGAAATAATAACATAATTTAAGAACATATAAATACAAGATTATATAACCCTGAACATGATGAGAATCAATTTCCCTTAGACTTGAATCGTGATATCATCTAACCATAATTAATAAATTCCAATAAATATGGAACAAACATTATCATAGGAATAAATTACACTAATGAGTCACATAATGATACATTTTGATAATAATTCAATACATCATTGAAATATGGTGCACACATTAATACATGAATACATTACATTCATGTGCCACAACATCAACACCCTTACATAAAAAAAGTCAAATATATAAACATATACTATTATAATGATATGCGAATGATTAATTATTGAATTACAAGGATATAACACACCCACCCATTATAGGTTTATTATATTACCACCCCTCATTTGTATACAATGGATCAACCAATACATGGATTATAATGTTCTACAAATCCATAGATTATAACATATATATCCTCATATATAATTTAATGAATGATATTATCTCTCATAAAAATATTTTGGATCGAGTAAGAAATCATTCAATTAAAACATCCTATAGAATCTGTGAATAATAAATGAGATTCATAAAACATCCAAATGAAACAAATTAACTTTTTTAGAGAACACATTCATATATTTATGAGTTTCATAAAAAACAAAATAGTAATAGAATAACATAATAAATTAAATTGTTTTATAGTAAAAAATCATGACCACCCAAATAAATTAAATAATTAACAAAAAAATAGTTTAATATATGAAATATAACTCAATTAGAGAGCGATTATTTTTTATAATGATACCCAAATACTAGAAAGAATCTTTTTGAAAAAAATATATTCTTAATTTTAAAATTCATAGGTATGTGTATCATTTTAAAAAGTCACCGTTATTATTTTGAAAAATGAAAAAAATGTATTTATGAAAATTTAATTTCCTTAAAACAGTCTTCCACAAAAAACAAAAAAATCATTCAAAATAAAATCACTGGGAAAATGATGCCCTTTAAGTCATAATATGACTTAATGAAATGAGTTTCATTTACCAAGTCCCATGTTGGTTCAATTTATTTCCATTGATTTTAATTAACATGAAGTATCATAAATATATATATATCATACTATCAAATTTTAAATCCAAATTCATATGAATTTTCATTTATGAAAGTCATTAATCACAATTCTCTTTAATAATTATATTTATGTAATATCTTTTTATTGTTGGGTATTTATAACCTTGACTATTTGGACTAAGATCACACAAACTCTATGTTCATGTTTTGTCCAAAGATCATAATTGAAGACAATTAAATGTAATATAATTAATTTATTTAAAAATATTAATATTTTTATAATTACATAAAAATTGATTTAGTCAAATTTCATGAATATGAAACCAAAGAAAAACTATTTTTTGTTCATTTATCGATATCAGTGGATTACATTATATTGAGCAGTACTTATTATATTATCATAAAAACAAATTTATTATATATAATACATACATATATTATATATATTCTTCAAATATATTCTATTACCCATAGATTGTTTTCATATAAATAAAAATGGAATATTTTTTTATGGATGTGATATTTTTCACAATGCATAATTCATATTTTCATTTTTTCAATGGAAAAATGGTATAGTGGTTAATTCTTCTAAAAATTTTATAATTACAAACCGTTATAATATTTCGTATTGATGATACCACATTATTTTGTTGAAATTTAATTTTAGTAAAAATAAATTCATTTAATAAATATTAACGTGAAGGAGCAGTTATGATCATATACCCAATAACATATATTACGAACCTTCTAATGGGGTATAAGCCTTTTAGATATGGAATTTTATTTCCAAACCTACTCAAGATATATAGTTGTGTGTAGTACATTATTTTACATATCATGGTTTAAAATTTTAGCGTTTTAATGCGATAAAAAAATGATCAGATTTGTTCTTGTTTTATTGCGGAAAACATGCTGAATTTATGTAAACACCAACAAATTTCAATACTGGGATACCACTCTATGGTAAATTGAATAAAATTTATATATAATATATTTAATAATTTAATTTTTAAAAAATATCATCAAATTTATGTTATAATCTTGTTTAAAATATGATATGCCCCTTTCCACTAAGGTTACTCACTTTAAGTAATTTATTTTTCACCAAAGTAAGTAGTTTTTACATATTAAATTTATTATTTATACACAAAAATAATATTATTAACTATATATAATTTTTCCACACTGAATAATAATATAAAAACAATTTATATTCAATTTTTTTACTGGTTAAACCGTAATTTTAAAATAATAAATATACAATTTATTTCAATTCAAATTTTGAAAAAATCTAAAAAAATTATAATATCTCTATATTAATTAAAAATTTTATTAATAAATTCACTTATAGAATATAAAATTGAACTTATAAAAATCTTACCTAAATTTCCAAATCATATTTTTATACAAATAATTTCATATAAGAATGTATTTTAAATAATGTAATTATGCAATATTGAACAAAAAAAATATGTTATATAAAATATAAAACATTAATGTTATGATAATATGTTTATTAAAAATTTAAAAATGATGTTAATTTTATGAAATAACAATAATTTTTTTATAAATAATAATTTTAATTAAAAAATATAATCATTGGATAAAATTTTCTATAAGAATTGATTTTGGTATAGTATCTATTCTTCTTATCATTTTATATAAATTTCTAAATAATATTTTTTTAGTAATTTATTGAAATAAAAGAAAACAATAATTTAAAATTTTGTAAATTTTATGACAAATATTTATTTATTTTCATATATTAAATGTTTGAGTCTATATATAATGTGATCATCATTTTATTTATTTATATGTATATATTCATAATTTTTTTACATTTTTTTTACCATCAAATTAGATGGATATATTTAAATAATCTATTCTGTTTAGTTTTTCTATAAATCTTCGGTGAATATAATAATAAAATGAATTATTTATGGAGTAAAAAACATATTTCATTACTATAGTGGGTGTTATGATAGATGTTCACTTGAATATGTGTTTTTAAAATTTTTATTAAATTTCATTAGTAATGACCAGAAATCCTACGAATTTTTTTTTCATAAATACATGGGAATTTTGCGAGTCCACAGTTTCTAATGCCGCTTCATTCTGAGGCCCGGTATGCCTGAAATCAATTCTTGATGTTTTGTTCAGTTACGTTCAGTAAATGTACGTGCGAGTATTTATATCTTTTGAACCAGGGCTCAGAATTGAAATCAGAGGACACCGATTAACTCACAGCGCCGGTATTCACTTAAGGAGACCCTTACAGTAGTTGCGTTTTATCGGGAGAGGAAGTTATTTTTTGGGTATTCATAATACATTAAATAAAAATTATGTGTGAGATAATTTTATTTAAGTGGTGGTATTATCCACCAAGGAGAAGTTGGAGGTTTGGCTCACACCCACATAACCTCTCATGGGAGGATATTATGTGGTGAGGCACACACAAGCTCAAACCCCTCAACTCCTCTTGATATCCCTTTAACTCTATAACTCACCATTAATGTTCCAACACATCCTTGTAATTAATTAATTTAATCCCTTGGAATTCTTACAAACTCCATGGATTTAATTAAGTGAACCAACTTCTTTAATAAATTGGAGTGTTTGAATTCTTTTGATTACATTATACCTACATTAAATAAGTGAACATGATCTTTTATTTTGTGGTTGGAATAATCGTTGGTGAACTTAGGAGAACTCTTGGAAAGAACACCTTCCTCTCTATAGAGAATGCTCCACATCACTGATGAAATTGAATCAACATGTTCTATATTCTATAATCGGAGCGTGGAAGGGAAGCACCACCGCCACGAAGTACACCGAGGGAATCGTCTCGGCATGACTTTGATGAGCTCTACTCTCTCCGAAATTGACCAAACAACGTCCGTCTTCCGTGACACCCATCTTCTGCGACTTCGACAACATAATTTAAATCGAGGTAGGGGTTCATCTTGATTAAAATTGAACACTCGTTCCTCATTATTTGTTTGGATCCAATGATGGACACATGCTATCGCCTAATGTGGTGGGTGTGGGCCAAACCAACACGACCTGAGACCCCTCCATTGGATTTTATTGATTGACATCGTAGGGGGAGCTAAAAGTGCATGGTGTCGTCGCACCGAACCAGAAAAGAACCACTTCAACGAAAGAGGAACTGAGGCCGGGTGGGCCGCGTCGGATGGAGAACCGATGCGTTGGTGCGCCGTGTGGTGGAGCCAAAGGCCCCGTCTACGTTGGGTCGTGGTGTAGGTGGCACGGCGTCGTCGCGCCACGTGGTGGGCAGTAGGTCTGTGGTGTCGCCGCACCGTGGTGGAGGTGCGGAAGCGGCTGGCTGAGCCAGCCGCCGTGGAGCCAGACCGTGGGATGACCGGCTAGCCCGCTGGAAGACTGCGGCGCCCACAGGCGCCACGTAGAGGGAGACTACGGCTCGCAACCACTGGCCTCTCGGCTAGGAGAAACGGCCGACTACGGCAGGTCAGGCTAGAAAATCACGGTGCCCTCAAGTGCTTCATGGGATGAATAGCGTCCCACAATGCGTGCCACGTGCACCGAGCAGAACCGGCCGGCTATGGTCGGCCGGGCAGGGGAGGAGGCAGTGCTGCATGGCACCTCCTGGCGAACCAGACATGCCTGCAGTGTGGGCCATGTTCAAATGTGGTTCGTGCCACACCAGGCCGGGCCGCCCCCCCCAGCCAGGTCAGACCCACCGAGCTGGGTCGGGCCAACCCACCATCCCACGAGGTTTGACGGGCTGGGGCCGTCTTCGCATAAATGTGAATAACTCCTAGACCCCACGTCTGATCGATGCTCCATCTACAGAACTGGGATTCTCTTGATGACGTGGTTATTTTGCAATAATATAAGTTAGTTTTGGAAAAATTTGGAAAACAGTCGGGTTTGGATCGAGCGTAAATGCAACCGGGCCCCTAAAATGAAAATACTATAACTCAAAGACCGGGCGTCCGATTTACTCTTATTTTGTCTTGTTGGGTTCCTTATTATGATACAGAACTATGGGATACATAAAATCAGGACTTCATGATAGTTTATGTATTGACACATGACTCATGGAGTGGACCCCATCAGAATTGAGAATGTAGTGTGCGGGAACCCTAGAGCTGGTTGCGACGACTACTGTACTGGAATCCTAAGTGGGTTTGACAGCAACGACTATTGTACCTGAATACTAAGTGGGTTCGAAACTGATGAATACTATACTGGGATCCTATGTGGGTCCGATAGTTATGACTTCTGTTCCTGTATCCTGTGTGAGTCTGACAGAATAGCTGGTAATGTATCCTGTGTGTGTCTGACAGCTTAGCTGGTCCTGTATCATATGTGGGTCTAAAAGCGTAGATGAATCAGTGACTACATCTGATCATCTCTTTAACTCTATGAAATATATATACCTATGTGAGATGAGTCATGTCTTTCATCCATTATCAACATGGTGATTGACTTTACTTCCTTTGTGGACTGGGTTGCGTTTGGGCTCGAGAGTTGGAGCTGGGACTGTGACTGGTAACATAGGTATATGTGTGGGAATATACCTAAGTAGGTTTGGTTGATACTTTTTGGTTGTATATTTATATTTTGGTTTATCCTTTGTGGATTCTGGGAGATCTTCGAGAGTCTTAGGGTCCCCTACTATGTATTGTTATACTCAACCCTGCACGGGCTTCGCCCGCACCTTATTGTGTTCTTTGCAGACGACGCACAACAGTGATCGAGGCTGAGGGTGACATTAGGAGGATGCTCATAGCTCGACTAGACTAGATGTACCATAGGAAAGAGTTTTTCGAGTTCCATACCTACCCTTCAGGTATGATTCCCCGTTGGATGATCCAGGAGCTCTTTTTCCGTTTTTACTTGTACTTTTTTTAGTTGGATTTGTATATTGGCCCACATACATTCAACACACCTTACATTTCAATTTTAGTACTTGTTGCCTCTACTACTTGTGTTAAGATTGTGTGTGTGTGTTACAGATTAAAATTAATATACCTTTCCATTAATTGGGATTATGCTTTTGTTGCTAGTCACCAAACCTTGGCCTATGGAAGGCGGGCTTGGGGTAGTCACGACATGAGCCCCGAGGACAGGTCGTGACATCATTGTTTACTGTGTAAAATTTTTGTATGGTTTATATTTCTCATTGTTTTCAATTGATTTATTCCATAATGTAAATTTATTTTTTTCTTTGTTTGGATTATATGAAAAATGTCTTAGTTTTTGTGTTTATCTTCACATTATGGATGGTTATCTTCTGTGAAGTGTCAGGTCTACCTGTATTGGTTTATTAAAAATCTGGAGAACATCAAATTCTAATATATGATAAAATAGTATATATAATTTCGATTTACAACATTTTGTTCCATAAATGAATTAAATCATTTTTTATTTTTTATATTAAGTCACTTAAACTCCAATAATTCCAATCTATACACATTTACTATATTCATATCAAATTAATGATAATAATCTAGTGATATAATTTATAAGAACTCTTTTTTAACCCTTTATTTCGATATACATGAATAAAAAGTAAGAGTAAATATAAAATCACCCTCAATAACAATGTTGATATCTAAACATATTATAGATTTATTATATTTATCAACTATAATCTATATCATAGTATGTGAAAATTATCAATACCACAATCTACTAGATGCATGAACACAAAATTTCATTAAAAACTAATAAATATTATCCATACAAATAGTATTGATTTAAAATAAATTAAGGATCATTATTTGGAGAATAAGTGAAATCTATTTCCTGGGTGTTTTTGTTTGGTAAATTTCACATAATAGTGTTTTTTAGTATAAAATCAATACAAATCAATGAAATTGTCACAAGTTCCTAAAATAAACTAAATTAGAGATTACTAAAATAAATATAATTCTATAAATTTTCAATATTCAATGACTAATATTGAGTAATAAAAGTGATCGTGATTTATCCTTGGGGATTGACATGAATATTTTGATTTCATTGTATGTATCTCTAATAGTGTAAGACAAAATATTATGGTGATAGTAAACATTTCTGTTATAAATAAATTTTCCTCCGGACCATATTGACCTCGAATATAATAATAAACTCATCTATAATATAATAATACCATTGTATGTATTTAAATAAAATTGAACAGAAGATCAGTAACCGATGTTAACAATGTAATAGAAAATTTGATCAAATCTACCTACTCCCTCTTATTCAACCACATACATAATATATTGACTCTCATAACTAATTTTTTTAATATAATATATATCAAAAAATCAATTTAATATTTTCATGTGTAATTTGTAATTTTGTCTCCCAACTTTTATGATTTCAAATTATTCAGAACAATATAGGACCAATAGATGAAATATATATATATATTATTAAATATAACATATTTTATTGTGATATATCAGAATAAAAATAATAAATATTAACTTTAACCATATAAATAGTCATTATACACCCCCACATTCATCACTCTGCTCAAATTATTGGATCAAAAACTGATAAAACAACATGTAACAATAACATGTAAATAAAATAAATAAAAATGTATTAGAATATAAATAAAATATAAAATAATTTTTTTAATAAATTATTCTCTATTGATCAACCCCAATGGAAAATTCCAGAAACATCAAACACTATCAAAAATAATACCTCGTATTTAATAAATTATAAACATTTCATTTAAAATATATCTACTAAAAATCATAATAAAATAATATCACATCGTCTAAAAATATCAAATAACAATATCAACATATAGGGAAATTTGAGGCCATGACCCTAGTTACATAGAGTTTGTGGATTATTACAATAAATTGGCACGATCACAAGATATCAAGTCTCTAATAACCAATTAGTTTAGTATCCATGGATGTACTAAATACATATATAAGTTTTACATTACATAATGAAATAAAAAATAAACTTTTTTCCCCATTGAACATACTCATATCCTTTGGCATATCCCTATAATTTAATCACAATATACTTCTTCATATCACATGAAAAAAAACATAAGAAAGGGGTGAGCTCAGATTCTCATTATGGATAACAATATAGATTAAACTATCATAGATAAGAATAAAAATTTAATGCATTTTGTAAGACTAAAACAAAGTACTATTGAACTTAAACATTAGCATAATATGGAAATGATAAATCAATTAATTCAAATTTATTATTCAAATGGATATTCTAATAGTAGAATAATCACATATAATATCAATAGCTAATTACATACCAATGTAAGGAATAATTTCAAACATCATAACCACCTAGTCAAGGACATGTTCCAGGTCTACACATATGCTTCTGTCAAGGCCTTGTAGGAATACACTAGTTTTTCTCATGAGACCTATCGATGCATCAAGCTAATATAGCGGGATTCACCCGTCACTTACTATGTCTAATACATTCCTTATATGAAAAAGATGAAACATAACAAAAAAATTCATATTAAAACAAGAATTTGAAATTTTAATACTTTAACTATAAACCATGGATGGTTTAAAAACAAAATATCCACAGTCAAACTTTCACCAAAACCAATAATACAATATGAAAGTTTGAATCATAATAAATAAACTTCAAACAATTGTAAAATCCATCAAGGGATATTGACATAGATGAAATAAAAAATATTTGAGAGAAATAACTCTTTCTATTTTGAAATGATTTAAAAGTAAAATAAAAACACAAGAAAACATTAATTTTAAAAATATTCTTATATTCTGGTAATGGAAGCTTCGATGGTGTTATAATGGAATTAAATAGCTTCACTCGACATATATGAAAAAAAGAAGTCTTTCCTTAATTTTTTGAAATGGGCATAAAGTACCATGTTTGGAAAGAGACTGAAAGATTATTTTCAAACCATCATATAAATATTCAACTGAGGTATAAATAAATTTAACCCATATTCTATTAAATAGAATTATTATTACATGTAAATTTTTAAAAAACATGGATATGGATGATAAAGAATTCCCAGTAGATACGTACTTATAAAAAACCTCAGATAAACAACAAGATTTAAATGTTAACCATTACCTTATACTTTTCCTTAGTTGGGGGTACATTAACCTCTTGTATAATATTTAAATATTATTTACTAAATTATACATGAACCACAAACATAAATATGATATATTATAATATATTCAAATATAATATTTTAGTGTTAACAATGTTTTGTGTTTTACCTGATTCCTTTTCCTTTATGTGTTTTATAGATTATGTCATGTTTGTTATAGATAGGATGTGTATGATTAACATCCAAAATTACGTAAAATTATTAAAAAATATTTTTAGTCATGATATATAACAATTATTCTTCAATAGTTATGAGGGGATATGAATCTCATTCAATTCTAGGAGACAGTAATCTGTACGTTCGCACGAGCGAAAATATCATTTTATTAATGTTAAAATAATATGAAATTTAATGTTATATTATATATACAAAAAAATTAACATGTTATATTTATTATTTAAATAAATTATACTCATTATTATACCCATTAAAAGAATCAAGTGATGAATAAAAAACACCACCACAGCGTGGAGACGGTAAGCCATACGTACGCACATATGTTGATTTTTTCATTTATTGGATATTTAGTATAATGAATATGGTTGTACCATATTTATAATAACATAACAGTATAAATATGGTATTGGAATTATTATTTTGGTATGGATACAACCATTAAAGAGTAATTGTAAGAAGATGAACTTTGAAATTTGTGATGAAATAATTACATCTTCTTCGGGTGCTTTATTTTGAGTTGAATAAAAGGGCTCCTTAGGTTGGATTTATGATCAAGGTAAGGCATCTAGGATTGAAATTAGGGTAGTTTAGAATATATTTGAGAAGTTTTATACTAATCCAAATGGGAATGGAGGTGTGAAATTAAGATAAGTGGAGTACCCTTTTCTACGAGAGGTGATGGGACACTCTAAGAAAATCATGAAATATAATTTTATTATAAAATAATTTTCGATTCCTAATGGATCCAAATGTATTTATTTTAAGGATGATTTGGGTATGGGTTGCAATCCCCTCAAAAAATTGGTTTTAGACATGTTTAGGTCACCATATTAATCATATCTTTTAGATTTAACTCTCAATTAAATAGTTCAGCTTTTAACATGTCTTCTTGTATTTCTACATTACATTGTTAATAAAAATACTATAAAATTAAAAGTGAAGATAAAGTGGATCATTAATGAAATATCTCTAATTATATAAGTCTATTTTCCGGAACTCTAATTTTTAGGAACACTGTATCATTTAAGAATATAGTATTTGTTTTAAAAACACATTTATGTGAATTTTGATGCAATTTAGTATTTGGTTTTTGTGAAAGTAAAAAAAATGTTTACATATAAAAAAATACATTAAATCAACCCGTACATGTCATATTATCCTAGAAAATTTGTGGAATTCATCAAAAGTGTCAATTTACATTTATTTTGATATTTATAATATCAATTATTTTAATTATTCATTAATAATGTAATTATTATATCATCATTGTGTCATAAATAGATTTTATTATTTAATGTAAAAAAATTATTTATAGACTACCATGATGTAGGAAATATTTTTATATTTCTAATAAATATTTATTGTTGAACTTATCTTATGTATAACCCTATATTAACAAAAGTCATTATTAAAATTTGAATATAACACTTTCAACTCTTCCTTAAATAAAAAAATAATTCATTTCTTTATATAATCCAAGTGTATCAAAAAGGATCATAATTGGATCATAATATTGATTTTGGTTGATATACACTTATCTAATTTAATTAATACATGTGTTAGGGTAATTATAATATCATTTTCACCTTTAATTACCCTATTTACTTTTAACTGTGGTAAATAAAATTCAAAAATTATTATTCACCCAAAAATATTTTCATCTTATTGAAAAAAAAATTACATACTGATGTCAACTGTGTCGCTTGGATTTTTGAAATTTAATTCACAAAAGTAGTAAAATTACGTTTTATATAAATTTTTTAACTTTCCTAAAAAGTCAGTAATAGATGTTAAAAATATCAATAAAATCTTATACATATAATATTATTATAAAATGATTCAAAGTAAATAAATTAAACTAATATAGGTATTATGTATATATTTTTGTATTAAATTAAATTTAAATAAAATAAAAACTAATTAAATAAAAAGTTAGTTTTAAATAATAACACAATGTTATTCACTATTTCTCAAAAATTGATAGTTTTTATAAAAATACCTAACATCACCCAAATATAATTTTGAGATTCCACATTCATAAATGACTTATATTTTACCATATTCAAAACATTGGATTTACGTTAATTAAATTATAATAAATTCCCATTGTCAGAAACATAAAGATGGTTTTTGAGAAGTAATAGCAATCAAAATATTGATATGTGTTTATGCCCAATTTAAATCTAATATATCATTCAATGAACAAAATTCGATTAAATTATAAAAATATAATCTAATTATACTTAAAAACCATTATAATTAATTATTTAACACTATAAATTATTTTGATTAAAAAAGATGATTACAAATAAAATTTTGTTTCTTTCAGTATTCATCAAATTATGAATGTTATAAGATTAACACAAAAATTTTATACAAACTATATTTTTATGACCCTCTAATAAAGAATAATTTTATTATTTCAAAATGAATATATAAAACTATAAAATATTGGATTTAGAAATGGTTTTCCATTAAAAGGCTATAAAATTGAATTTCTTGAAAAATATAGATTTTATTTGAAAAAATGAATTTGTTCTTATATTTTGTCTAAGGAACACATAATATGGATGTTAATGTTATATGGAGTATATAAAATTCAAAATGTAGTTAATACTATTTATAACAGATTTTTAAAATTCTAGTTTGGTATGTTGTGGTGCACTTGAACTCGTTGTTTCATATTGTGCAACCCATTGAATTACATTAAAAAGATAACATACTGTGAAATCATGGTGTATTACATTCTCCCCTTCTTCAAAAAATTTCATGCTCACAATTTGATAGTTTATAGGGTTAATAAAATTTAGTCTTAATAAGAGGGAAAGTTAAATGAAAATGTTACCACAAAATTAGGATTTCAAATATAAGAACATTGGTGGATATTTTAGACAAATAATTATAGAGAAAATGTAAATATTTATAGGGAGTGATTGAGGTCATCAATCAAAAACTTGTGAACAATAAATAAAAAATTTAGGGCCTCAAATACATAAATCTAAGATGACATTAAATATTTTTGGTTCACCAAAACATAAGGTATTAAGATAATAATTTTTTTGTTTTAGGATCATTTACCTAATGTTTAGGAATTATTTTATTCATATAATAATAAATAAAATACTTGACAAGTAGAGTTACATCGTTTAACTAATTTTATCCACAAACTCATTTGTCACACCAAAAGAAAATAGAACTCAAAAATATTATTTTTATCATATTTATATAGGGTTTCCAATAAAATGACATTATATTTCATTTATCATATCATTTAAAAAAACAACAATGTACAAAACAATACATTATGTTCGCTAGTTGTAGGTGAGGAACCTTTGTCACCCTACAGCTGCGGGTTCATGTGTGACGGCCATGCCAGACGCGATGGGTTATCTCCTGACCATCAGGTTTTCATTTAAAAAAAAATCAAATAAAAATATTATGAAATTTTTTAACCATAAACCATAGTATCATATGTCAAACATAAACCATTAAAAACATTTGACATATCAAAAATACTTCTGTTCAATATACTAGTCAAAAAATTTATAAGGAATGTCAACATAACAAAATGAAGATCTCTTTTTCCCACATAATAACATGTGATTACATTCATCATGTATTATATTAAAACCTAGTGACACAATTAATTACTATAAAACCGTATTGATTACATTCATTCTCACATATTCCTTATATAATTATATATATATATTACTTATTTCCAAATAAATTAAATACACTAACAATGATTGAATAAACAAACCATTAATCAGTTCCTAGGTAGTCAAGAGTATCCAATATAATTTATCCAAATAAACCATCTCTTATTCCAAAACCACTAACTCGGTATCAAAACCATATTAAGGTTTATCGTTTCTTCAACCATGTATTTTCCGAAAAGATTAACTAGTTCTTGAGTCATATTTCATAGTACCATATAATCTCAAATACTCAATGAAATAGTACTACAATTCAATCCTTATTAATTGATATAATATATATAACTAGTAAATCATTGATACAACACTCAAATGAACTAATTCATTAAAAATAATACATGATCAATAATTATTCATCTTTATCTAATGTAGTATCATAACATTATTATTATCCAAATAGCATCATTTCGAGTATACTATGTTGATTGGTATATTGATTCGCATTGTGTCCCAACTCCTTAGAGATGAAGCATTGTACATTTGAAACCATTTTCTTACACTTGTGATAATGTACTTGGTTTCCTTTTTCTCCAATCGTAAAACAAATTCTTATTCCCTTTATGTATTTACCAAGTTGATCTTTTCAATAGTTATCACATAAGGAAAAATCATTTTTTCCCATCTTCTCTTTATTCAACTTTTTCTCTATCATCTTTTTCTTCTCTGTATTAAATTTCAATACATATGACTCATATAATTCTGTACTTATATTATGAACACATGATAATATATCTTCATATATTGAGAATATATGGGAGACCATTTCCCTTATAAATGTTGGATTATGACAATGAAAGATATGATCCTTCTTTCTCTTTGGATCATATATATTGCTGGAGTCCTCATTCCATAGACTATGAACTGTTTCTAAACATTGGAATACACTAGGTTTGTTTATGAATCACAATGAATAATTCTAAACATGGAAAATACCTATCATTATTTGAAAAATATATTCATAAATCCATAAACATAAAAATTATTTCTTTGAGAAATTATTTAATCATAAATATTAAATAATTTTTTTAATGAAAATGTGAATTATCATATGCATATCCCTCAGGGTTTCAATACAAAGAGTGCAACAAGGTCTGTTGTCGTCTACCAGGATACCCCAGGTCATGGCCGAAACACATTGTCAGAGTTTTCATTCCTAGGTAAAACTGTGTCAGATCCACCTCTACCTATTTGTATCCAGAAAGGGATATATTTTCTAGGAAAACCAACATATTATTTAGACTACAAATATTTTTTGTTGTTCTTCTATATAAATCCTCAGTGTCTTTCTCAAGGTAATGTTCTCTAATGTGAGTTTATCTAAATCTAGTTTCCAATGTTTGTATAATACATCCTCTAATACCAACTGTTATTTCCCGACCCTAGTTACCCAGAGTCAGTGAATTATTAAATAACATTGGCATGATCACAAGAGATCATGTCCTGAAGTACCGATTAATTTTTTAGCCGTTAAAGTAGTAGATTAATTCTAAAGTTTTACATTAAATCGTGAAATAAAAAAAATTGTGTCCCCTTTGAACACACTTATATCCATTGTCCTCTACCTATAGGTTAATTACAATATATTTCTTCACATACTGAGAAAAATAAAACGTAATAAATGGGTGAGGTCAGATTCTCAGTAATGATAAAAATATAGCAGAAACTATCATAAATAAGAATATACATTTAAGGAAATGTAAAAGTATAAAACACAACCATTTTAAACATAAAAATCAGTATTATATATCAATGATAAATCAATTAATTCCATTTACTTATTTACATGGATATTCTACTAGTAAAATATTCACATGTAATATCAATAGCTAATTTCATAATGATGGAATGCATAATATCGGACATCATAACCTCATAGTGAAGGTCTCGTGCCAATAATACAAATAATATTTTTTTCAAGGCATTATCCCAAGACACTAGTTTGTCTAATAAGACCAAACGAAGCATCAAGGAGCTATATAGGGCTCTACCCATCACTTACTAAGACCAATGCATTCCTCGTATGAAAATGTTGAAAATTAACAAATTTTTTTTAATAAAAATAGAATAGGTAATGTTAAAATAAAAACTGTAAACCATGAATGGTATAAAAATAACACATTAACAGTCATAGATATCACAAAATCATCAATACAATATGAAATATTGAATCATGATCAATCAACTTCAAACAAGTGTAAAATCCCTCAATGGATGTTGACATAGATGAAATCAAAACATTTGAGAGAAACATCTCATTTATTTGGAAATCATTTAAATCACATAATAATAAAATAAAACATTTAGTTTGAAAATATTCTTCTAATCTTGTAAAGGAATATTCAAATGTGTTATAATAATGTAAAATTGTTTCACTCATTGTATAAGTTAAAAAACATTCTATTCTTAAATTCTTGAAAATGTCATTAAGTACCTTGTTTTGAAAAAGACGGAGAGATTCATTTTAAACCATTTAATAAAAATTTATAAAAGGAAATATATTAATATTTCTCATATTCTATAAAATAGTAATAAAAATTATATACATTTTAAAGAAAAACATATGTGGATGATAATGAATTCCTCGTAGATACTTATGTATAAACAACCTCAGATAAATAAAGAGATTATAAAATTAACCCAAAACATATAATTTTACTTATTAGAGTGCACATTAACATAATTTATAATTGTTAAATATTTTTTTAATAAATTATACAACAACCACATACATAAAAAGGATATCATATGTGATCTCATAAAATAATATTTTTGTAGTATCAATCTTTATGTTATTAAGTAATTCGTTTTTTATATATGTTTATTTAAGATAGTAATGTTTGTAATGGACAGGATTTATTTGATTCATATACAGAATTATATTAAGTTATTAAGCATTAGTTTTTATCATAAAATGAAAATTAAATTTTAATAGTTACGATGGGGTATGAATCTCATCGCGTTTGTTGAGATGGTAATCCTTACGTACGCTCGAGTGACAATATCATTATATTGATGGCGAAATATTATATAATTGGATGGTATATTATATATACAGAATAGTTAACATGTTATATTTATTATTTAAATCAGTTGGACTCATTATTATACAAATGAAAATAATGAAGCGTTGAGTATCAAACTTCACGACGATGTGGAGACGGTAAGCTGTACAAACGCATGTACGGTGACTTTTTCATTAATATGATAGATAGAATAATCAATATGGTTGTACCATATTTATAATAAAATAAAACTATGTATAAGGTACTGTATTTATTATTTTTGTTTGCAAACAACAAATAAAGAGTAAGTGGAAGAAGAAAAGACCTTTGAAAGAGGTGATGAAATAATTACCTCTTCTTTTAGATCTTTCTTTTGATGTGATCCAAAAGGATCCATAGGATGGATTTATGATTAATATAAGGCCTCTAGGTTGAATTGAGGGTAGTTATTAGGATATTTGAGTAGGGTTTTTCTGATAAAAATGGATTTGTAGGTGTGAAATTAATAAAGGGTTGTACCATTTTATAAGAGATGCGAGGGTCACTTTAGGAAAAGCATGAAATATTATTTTCTTATAAAATCATTTTCTATATCGAATGGATCCAAATTGATTTATCTATAGGATAACACAGAGATGGGTCAAAATCCTCCCTACCAATAGGTTTTAGACATGTTTAGGTCACCATATTAAACTCATCCATTAGATTAAACTCTTAGTTAAATAGTTTGACTTTTACCATGTCTTCATGTATTTTTATATAACATGGTTAATAAACATACTATAAAATACCAACATAACATCTATTAGTTCACTATTGACATATGTATCATTAAATATGTGCTTTTTATGATCCTTAGATATTTAAGAATATTATTTCATTTAATAATAGATTATTTGTTTTAAAAACTCATTTTTGTCAATTGTGACACTGTTTTGTATATGGTTTTTGTGAATGTCAAAAAAAATAATTACTTTAAAAAAATAGGTTAAATCGACCATACAAATTTCATGTTAACCTATAAAATTATTTTAATTCATCCAAAGTCTCAATTTACACATATTTTAGTATTTATAACAATAATTATTTTAATCATTCTTTAATAATGTAATTACAGTATCATTATTGTGTCATAAATAAATTAACAAACATAATTTCTAAAAATTATAAATAAAATACCCTGGTGTAGGAAATATTTTTATACTTATAAATAATATTAATAATCTATATTGTCTAATGTATAACCATATATTAAAAAAAATTTAGTTATTAAAATTTGAATTTAAAACTTTTTACTCTTCTTTAAATAAAAATAATAATAAATTTCACAATCTTAATCATGTGTGTAAAAAAAGATAATATTTTATTCGTAAATTTTATTTTTGATGAAATACACTTATCCAATTGAATTAAGACATTTTTAATGTAATTATAATATAAATTTTACATTTAATTACCATATTTACTTTTAACTGCGGTAATAAAATTCAAAAGTTATAATTCACCAAAAATAATTTTCTTCTTATTAAACCAAATTTTACATACTTATGTAAACCATGTCTGTTGGATTTTTTCAATTAAATTTATAGATGTAGTAAAATTATGTTTTATGAAAATTTGATAATGTTCCCTGACAGTGGGTAAAAGACATTAAAAAGATCTATAAAATGTTATATGTCTAATATTATTATGAAATGAAATAAATGAATTAAATTGAACTAATATTTGTAATATGTTTCTTTTAGTACTTTAAAATACATTTAAATAAAATAAATAATTATTTAAATAAAAGGACGATCTTAAACAATAACACAGTGTTTTTACTATTTATCAAAAATTGAATGTTTTTAGAAAAATACCAAAAATAAACCCAATGCTAATTTTAATATTCCAAAATCAAAAATGATTTTTATTTTTTTCAATATTAAAAAATATGAGTTTCATTAATAAATTTAAAATTATTTCCTTTTTTCATAACGATAAAGCATGTTTTTGAGAAGTAAAAACTATCAAAATTTTGATATGTGTTTATGACTAATTTAAATCGAAATTTACATCCAACGACAAAAATTTGATTAAATAATTAAAATATCATCTACGTATACCTAAAAACTACTCAAATTTATTGTCTAACACTATAAAAATTTTTGATTAAAAAAGTAGTTTTCATTTAAAATTTAGTATCTTTCACATTTCATCAAAATAAGAATGTTATCAAACAAACACAAAATATTTATTAAAACTAAATATTTATTTCCTGCATATAATAAAAAAGTTTATTTTGTCAAATTTAAATTATAAAATTTTCAAATATTGGATTTAAAATGGGTTCTCTATTAAAAGGTGGTAAAATTGCATTTTTTTAAATAATTATTTTATCTGAAAAAATTGATATTGTTCTTATATTGTGTCTAAGAAAAAAATAATACGGATGTTCAAACTATATGGAGTATATAAAATTTAAAATTTAGTTAATACTATTCATAACTGATTTTTGAACAGCTTGTTTGGTCAGTCATGGTGCGCTCGATCTCGGTGTTGTGTGTAGTGTAAGATATTGAATTTCATTAAAGAGACAATGTACTATAATATCCAGGGTTGTTGCAGGGAAAATATTCTTCTTCACATTCATAATAAAAATTTATTAATTAGACTTATTTCATTAATCTACACAAATTATTCAAAAATTATTCACTACATCCACATATCCCAATGAATTATAATTAAACCAATCACAACTATTAAACATGTAAATATTAAAAAACCACCCCTATTTACCACATAATAATTATATTTATTCAATTACCATCATGTCAATAGAAACCATCTTGAATCATTATAATAAACATAAATAATTTATATTATATAAATCAAAAAATAACTAAAAACATTTGAAATGGATAGAATCTAAATGTCTATTTTTATGTTCTATAGTTCTAACGATTCATTTTTATAATATATAATAGAAAACCACCTATTTTATGTCCATAGGTACATCCTTTTCAAAATCATATAATTTAGCAATGATTCATCACAATATTATTCAATTGATTATATTTATTTGTCATTAATCTAAGGAGAACCATTTAAAATTATTATCATTACTTCATAAATATTCTATATAATTATTTAAAAAAATCATATAAGTTAAAGATATATATATAAATTCATCATTTAAAAATATATGATAAATTTTTACACATTAATATCTACACACATATAATATTGATCCTATATTCCATGATTATTGTATCAATAATCCCAAGAATTCATTGACCAACCATTATTGAATCCTCAATAAGACAAATGAGTTGATGAATAGTTAATGATATAACGTAATAAATACATTAATAATAATTTTATTGATTCATTAAGTAGAAAAACCTCAATTTTCTAATAAATAGTACTTCCAAACACCATTGTGATTACATTTAAACTATATGGTTTCTATATAAGATATAAAGAAAGATTCAAAATTATATAGTTTCTGAAATTATAATTAAATTTCTGGTAATTCAAACACAAAATTCATTAACAAAAACTATCCATGATTATAAATGTAAATGAAATTTTTTAAAAATTATTAAATATTTCTAACACTAAAAAAATCAAAAATATTATTTTCCAATTTTAATTTAACTATATTATCACTAAATATATAAATAAGAAAATTAATCGTATTGGATTATCCTTAAATACACCTAAAACCTACAGATGTCATAAATAAAAACTAATTTCAAAACCATGTAATCTTTATTCATAATTATAAATTATTACATGTTAATTCCCTATGTTTATTATAACTCCCAATAAAATTTCTTTTAATAGAAAAAAAGGATGGTAACTGTATTCAATAAAATTGTTTTGGTAAAAAAACATTAATTAATTATCACATATTATGGATCGATAAATCCGTAAATAACCACTATAAAAAATAAAATGTAACTAAAATTATTGGGCCACAACCATGATGAATTCAAAAAACCATAATGAATTGAAATCAACACCATTATATGGTTATCTCCAAATTTTAATACATTTATCCAACATAAATAATTGTAAACTTATCATAATCTTTTCTTCTTAATAAAATCAAATTTTATATATTAATAAGTTTAAAAAGACGATTCCATAATAAAAAAAATATTTATTTAATTATAATAAGGTTTAGAATGAGGGAATGATTAAAATTAATGTTTTAATAATGTTTTAAATCATTAATATTCACACAAAAATTAATATATATATATATACACACAATATAATAATTGGAAAACAGAGCAAATAATAAGTTATCATTTATATTTAATCAAAAGGAACAAGATTAATAACAATGTGGTTATCATTTGCGAGGGAAACTATTAATGATGATATACATTTTATATCATCACCTACTACTATGTAATGTGATATATCCTTTTATATATTCCCATATAGTGGTGGAAATGATTTTTTCCCATATTTTTTGAAATTGATTTATTTTGTTAATCTATATACCAATTAATCCTAATACAATGGTTGAAATTTACCATTCTGATTTTATATAATCTATGATTATATAATTAAATACTCTTTTATAATATTAATTCATCACTAACCCTTATTCATAACATTTATAGGAATCAAAAAAAAGGATTGATGATGGAACCATTAAGTAGAAGTCAGTCTCTAGAATTATTTACATATAATAATCTTTCATGTATTTTTGAATATTTTTCAGTTATGAAGTGTATATTATATTCAATAATCAATATTATAAAAGGCATTTATTTCAATTGATAATTCATTGGTAATGTATCATATATACAATATTTGTTTTTTATTTGTATTAGGTATTAGAATCAATATAATCCTTTATAGAATTATTCTATATTCAAATATATTAGTAATTGAGTTAGTAATTTTATTTTTTATAAACCCTAGAAAAATCATCAATGAAAATAATTAAGGAGTGAATTAAAATATATTTATATATTTCTAAATATTTTCCTTCTATAATTATTATTAAAATCTTGAATATGTTTTGACATAGTATCCCCATAGGTATAACTCTATAATGAGTTTATTTAATCATTGTTATTTCAAACACCTTGAGGTATTGATATGTTGATGGTATTCATAGTTTATAATTAAATATTAATCATAAAACAGAATAATTACGTATATATAATTAATCAATGATACAAAAAAATAAAATTTTGGTTCCCCCATAAAGAATTATATGAATAACATATATTTTTTATTACTATAAATTTTCAACCTTCTTCTTTATCGATTTTTTTATCTCATTAAATTAATGTCTTCTTGAATTTTTTTCATTGGAAATAATTTTAAATGGTTATTGTAAATAATTTTATTTAATGTATGATTTGTGTGGATATTTTTTGAACCAAAATATTTAATAATTTATATTTCAACACAAATTTCATAGTCATGTATGTATTTTTTTAGATTATATATTTTTTATATTTTTATGATATTGTTGATATATATTATAATGATATTGAATGCATTGAAGTTAGTGATTTTACTATGTAATATTCATCCCATAACAGGTAGGTTTAGTTCTTAGGATAACTAGTATATTATCATAACGTAGAGGATCAAAATCCATTGGGAGTTTCATTATACACTATATATTTGGATAAAAATGAATCTATATTATATAACAATAATACTAAAACACGGTTATAGGTGAATATATATAATTGTACATGATTTCATGGTGATATAGAAAATTATAAGTAAGGGAAGAGGAACAAAATTATTATCCGGGGTAGTGAGAAACTAAATTCTATTATAGCCCCCCTTCTTAGCCAAAATACTATTGATGTTATGGAACATTTCTCAGTGATATATAAGAAATAAAACAATTCAATATTTCTTGAATAAAATAAATCTATACTAATTGATTTATTATCATTTATTCTAAAAAGATATATTTTTTAATTTATGGATTGATACACATATCATTTTTTGGTTCTAGGTGGAATAAAATTTGAATTGGATTTATATTTTTAATACCCAACAACCTATATTATAATTATAACATAATATGATTTTTTTTTGAAAAGATTATATTAGTGGGATTTGAATCTATGTTTTCCATTTTCATGGGGGGATCATAGATCACTATTCTCCATTTTATATTAAAATCATATATCTAGGATTATAAGTAGATGAGGATTATAATTATTGAAAAACATAATTTACTAATTGGGAATTTCAAAATAACGATGATTTTGTGGAATAGGGATATTTTTTGTTGTTTTTTAAGGATATTTAGCCACATTCATTGAAGACCATTCTTATGAAGGAACCCAAATTCCAGGTTTCTAATGGTGGATTAGATGTTTTAATAAAATATAGTTTTCTACATGCTATACTGATGATTGTTTTTTATGTTGACATGAAACTACACATTGTTGTTTCGTTTTTAATTTAGTGAATCTTTAATAATAATAATAAAAATTATGTATTAAAAAAACAATGTCATCCCTTGGATCTATTTAACAAAAAATAAATCAAATATAGTTATCGAATCAATATTTTTTACAAATCAAGTGGTCCAAGAAATATATATATATATATATTATATTTTATCTCTCTAATTCACATAATTACATCCATGATACTACCCACTCATGATTTCTAATAGTAAGCATATTTTCAAACTGAAAAAAATCTACATATTGAATATAATATTATTTTGACTCTTAATATTTATAATAATGATTATTTATATATCATAACATTGGTAATAATTTTTCTAATAAATTGTTGATTCATATAAAAAATTGAATCAATAGGAATATAATTATTATTTTTCTATGGGATCTTATTAAATATTTACATTTGATGAAATACTTATGATAATGTTCCACAACATCACAAAACTGAAAAAAAAAATTAATGTTTCCTTAACCAATTCACAGGTGAATAAAAAAATATATTCTAGTAATAAATATAATTATATAAGATAAAATAAATAATTAATAATTCACATAATATTATATATAAATCCTATGGTGAAAATTTTGTATTAATTTTATATTATTTCTGTAAAATATTATGATTATAACAAAATAAAAATATTTATACACCCAAAATAATCAAAAGTCCTAGAATTTCCTTATGATGTTAAGGAACAAATGATGATGGTATTTTATTATTAAAATTATTTTTATATACATTATATGTTTCAAATTGAATATTGTGCATGAGAGTAGTATATACGTGATATATAGTTATTAGAAATTATAATTATAAATGCTTCTCATAAAAAATTAATCTAAATGATGGAATTATTAATTAAAAACAAAAAAGGTTGGATTAAATAATTGGTCAAGAATACACTTATTCCTCATATCAGATTGCATATAGAGGATGTGAATAATAAGTGATATGAACTGAATTGTCTTTTGATGTTGATTACCAAATGTAGCCACATTTTAGAATCCAAGTCGATCCATTGACTAATGGTAATGATAATTCAATTTTTCATTAGTATGAATAAATTAAAAAAAATTAATTCCATTAAGGTGAATGAAAACTTAAATCTACAATAGTAATGAATAAAATATGAATTTTTTTACTTCAAAATAATTTAATCATAATATAATAAGTCATTGAAACATTATTACAATATAAAAAACAATTATAAATCTAAATTAATAAAAGTAACATATGAATAAAAGCATCTATATGTTTATATAGAAAATATGTTTGAAATCATTATTCTCATACTCCCCATTGAATAAAACACCATTAAGTGTAACAATAAAAATAATTAAAATAATATAAAATATTCCTGAAAAATTTCGACATAAATGAAGGAGTATGATAAATTAATATTATATATGTTTATTTTGATTAATATATGAATGGTAAACATAAAGATGAATATTTTATAGTTTGAAGATATATTTATGTTATATATATTGACATTATATATTTCATATACATATAGGTAAAATGAAAATGAAAATTGAAATAATCTAATAGTATAACATTTAAAACAATTCATATTATATTAAGAATTTTATATTGACTAAATCTAAAAATTTAATTTAAATCCATAATTAAAAAAAATAAATACAAAAAATTAAATGTAAAAAATTCCATAAAAAAGATATTATTTTAATGAAATTTATCATTTCATTTAAAACTATTAATTATCATTTAAGAAATAGAACATGATAAATTTCATTTTTGTATTTGGAATTATAAAATTGAAATTATGAATAAGGGTAAATTTAATTATTCCAATAAATGTAATGAGGGTGCATATTTAAATATGTCAATAAATTATTAAAACATTAAAATATTATATGAGATAAAAATTGTAAAATTATTTATAAAAAGTAATATTATGTTAATTACGTGTGGAATATGTTAAATATTATTCTACCCACATTTTCCATCTTTAAAATAAAAATTATTTTCTCTAAACATTATTGATTAATAATTTTTTAATATGTAAAACAACCTGTCCAATAAAAGAAAAACTTACTAATATTTTTCAATCATCATTTATTCATTTTTTTTCCTTTCTAATACCATTATTAATTTAAACTTATAAATGTATTTTCCTTGATTGGGATAATTTAGTGACAGTAATTAGGTTGAAATCCTTCAATATAAAGGAAGAAATTATGAGTTGGACTGATTCCATCAAAGTAAATTACTAGTTATTATGATTATTTTTCTATTAAATTACTATATATATAATTATTTAATAATATTCAACATTATTATAATGGATTAATTAGACCATTATTATTTAGTTGATATGTTTTTATAACAATAAAACTTTATATTAACTTATTAAAATTTATTTAATGCTTATGTTGAAGCTGGTTTAAGCACCAATATGAAACATGTTAAACTCTATTACTTTTTATAAATAGGCATGAGATTGTAAACATAGAAAAATTTAATGTTTGATATTAATTTCAAAATTATTTAAGGAATATAAATTTCAAATTATCCACCAAAATGAATAATCATTTTGGAATAATGTATTATTATTTGAAATGCAACAAAAAATGTTCTCGTTTTGATTTTCATATATCTGATGACTAACCATAAATTCTTTGAAATATTTAGGTTTTTAAGAAATTAAAATAATATGATTCATCTACCATTTATATTCTTTAGATGATATACATACTTACTATGATTAATTTAAATCACCATACAAAAACTATTTGGAAACAATAAGAACAACTAAAAAAAATTGATGAAAATAACTAATAAATAACATATATATATATATATATATATTACCAATATAAATTATTATAATAATTATAGAATTTTATTAATATAAAATTATGTCGTATATATTTATTATATATGGATTTTGAGTGATGTCAAATAATTTTATGAGTTAATATAAGTGATGTTTATTTATCTCGCATTAAGGTTACATATATTGTCATAAATATAATTGTAATTAATAATATTGATTAATATATTATATATAATTTTATTTGGATTTATTATTTCATATGATATCATATTTCTTTATTTTAATTATTTAACATGGTGAGGGGGAAATCTATATATCCCATTCCTCCTTTACATTTTTTCTGAAGGATTTTCTACACCTATATTATTGTATCTACATTACAAAGGATTTATTTCATATTAATTGGTTCAATTATTATGTAAAATAGTTTATCCTTTTATCCATCAATTATTAAAGCAGTTTTTATGATGTTGTTAATATAAAGTAAATTTTACCTAATTCTCTGTATTTCACTTATCCGACCCATCTTATTTAACATGTTCTTTAACGTATGATAAATTTATTATTTTTGCCTTGTTCATGTTAAGAAAATAAATTTCTATTATCATTTTGTGATTCCTCAGAAAAAATCACCACAAAATTTTATTGGGAGAATTATAATTCATCAGATGTTAAATAATGGGTAATTGAAGGTAATAATTTTCTAAAATATTATTATCATTTTTATCAAAAACATAGAGTTTAAAAATTGGTAATATCATTGATTTATCTCCTTGATTATATGTTTTTAAAAATCATGTTGAATCAATGTTCATTTTTACAATGAATATACATCCATTCCTATATTTAATGTACATTTAAGAATATATTTGAGGTATGGTGTGGTGTTGTAAGAATTATATTACTAATTAATTTGATCATCTATCATTTACATTCATTCTTAATAAGAGTTTTAAAATTATAAAGGACCTGAATAATTATATCAAATATGTTATTTTAATAACATCGTTAATTCTCGTTAGATGGTGTTTCAATGGCTTATAAATAATCATTTGACTATGAATATAGTATGTTTTTTTGATGGAATTCATTAATACAAGATTATAAAATTATTACATGTGATTATTCCTAAATAAATATTATGTTAGGTGAATTTCTTGTACATGATTGTCGTAGTATGATGATAAAGGTGTTTTATGAAAAATTTCAACTTGTATAGTTTTTTATAAAAGTTTAAAAGTCTCTAAAACACAGTCTAAAGGGATATTAATTTTCTTCACTACGAATTTTCATGTAAAAAAAATAACATAATTATCTCATATTGTGTATAAATAAATCAATAAATACACCCTATAATAACATAAATTACTATGAAATTTTGGGCTCACAACCCTGTTGAATTCAAAAAAAACATAATGAATTGAAACGAACACCATTAGAATATTTTATATCAATGAAAATATATTTATCCAATATTAATAATTCTAAACCTTGCATAATAATTCCTTCTTAAACACGTAATATTTAATAAATTCATATGTAAAAAATAATATTCCATAATTGTAAAATTATTTTTATTAATATAATAAGGTGTAAGATGTGATAATAATGATAAATATTATTTTAATAATATATTATAACATTACTACTCCCTAAAAAGAAAAAATATATATAATAAATTATATATAAAAAACATCAAATATTAAATCAACTTCTGTATTCCATCTAAAGGAAAAAAGATAAATTTAAAAGTGGTTCTCAATCATCAGAGATACAATTAAAGATAATATCAATTTTATACAATCCACTACTATTATGGAATTTGAAATATCCTAGAAAATAATCATCTCTAGTGGTGGACCTGATTTCTTTTCCAATGTTTGTAGCCATGTAATTTTGTTTGTGAACCTATATATCAATTATTCATAATCCAAGGCTTTAAATATATCCTTTTGATTTCATATAATATATGATTCTCAAAAAATAAACTTTTATAACATTAATTTATCACTAAACATATTTAATAACATCGATTGGAGTCACTTAAAGATTGATGATGGAACCATTAATTAGTAGTTTTTCTCTGCAATTATTTACATAAACTGATTCTACATATATTAGTGATGGGTTTTTAGTGGTGTAGTGTATAGTATATTTAATAATTGATGTTATATAAGTCCAATATTTCATGTGTTATATCATTGGAAATTTTTTATATATACCATTTTTTATTTGGATTGGGTATTATAATCTATATAATCTAATATATAATCTTTCAATATTAAAATATTATTGTAATTCAGTAAAAAATATTATATTTCAGAAACCCTAGAAAAATCATTAAAGAAATTAAGTAAGGATTATATTAATATTTTTTTAGATATTTCTAAATATTATCTTGGTGTCATTTTTTTAGGATCATGAATATTGTTTGAAATAGTAATCATTATATGCAATAGTCTACTATTAGTTGGATTAATTATTATTATTTCCAACATCATGAGGCATGAATATATTGATGTTCTTCATAAATTAGAATTGAATATTATACATAAAATAATGTTATTATGTCTATATAATACATTAGGGCTACAAAAAGTTGAAATTATGATTCGTATATAATAAATTAGATGTAGAATATATATTTTTAAATTAATATAAATTTTCATCCTACTAGTTGATCGATATATCCTGTTCTCATTGAATTAATGTCTAAGAGAAATGTTTTCTATTGGAAATAATATTTAATATATAATGTAAATACATTTTTTATTTTATTATTGGTAGGGATATTTGGTGAACCATCCTAATCAATACTTAATTTTGTAAAATTAATTTCATAAACACGTCTGTTGTTTTTTTATAAAAAATATAATGTTTTATGATATTGTTGACAGATATTATAAATATATTTAATGTATTGAAATTAGATATTTTTCTATGTAATATTCATGAACCAATAGGTAGGTGCAGTGCTCAGTAAAACTAACATATGATCATATTATAGAGGATATAAATCATTTGAATGTTTTATTATGAAATATATATTTTAATAACTATCAACATATACTATATAATAATTGAAATGAAATATGATTAGAATAAATATTTTTAATTGTGCAATATTTCATTATAATATATCAAAATGTATGTTTGGGAATTGAAACCAATATTTAATCGAAGGTAATACGAAATTGAAATCTGTTATAGCCCCAGGTTCTAGCCAAAATACTGTTTGTGTTAGGGAACATGTTCTCAGTGAGATATATAAAATTAAACACTTCAATAGAACCCAGATCATGTCAATCCATACTAATTGAACTATTTTTTTTCTTTTATTTTAAATTTATATTTATAGAATTTATGGATTGATACCCATTTGATATTGTGGTTTGAGGTGAATGAAATATTGAATTTATAAGATTTTTTCTAGTAACAACTAACAATTCAATTATTATGACATATTATGATTTTTTTGAAAATGTTTTATACATGGGATTTGAATATATTGATTAAATTTTCATGGAGGCATCATATATTATTATTCACATTTTTGTAATAAAAACGAATTTTAAAGAATATAAGGGGATAAGTATTGCAATATTTGGGAAGTAGAATTTTATAATCTGAAATCAAAAATTTGGTATGTTTTTTTGGACTACATTTATTTTTTGTTGATTTCTCAAGATATATAGAAACGTTCTATGAATCCAATTCCTAAGAAGGAACCCAATCCTTATGTTTCTAATTTTGGATTATAATTTTTATTAAAATATATATTTCCTTCATAGTATGTTACTTATTTTTTTTATGTTGAAAATATACTATACATAGGGTTTTCATCTTAAATTTACTGTATCTGTAATAATATTAAAACAATAATATTATATTTTAAAAAAATTTCATCCTTGGGTACTACATAAAAATAATTTAATTAAATGTATTTATAGAAACTATAATATTTACAACTCAAGTGGTAAAACAAATAGATATTTGTTTCTTATTTTATCTCACAAATTCACATAATCCATTCAATGACACTACCCTCTCATGATTTCTAATAGAAAATTTATAATAAAAATGAAAAAAATAATTAATTAATATAATAATAATTTTAGATTTAATATTTTCAATAATGATTATTAATATTTCATAACATGGAATATAAATTTTTTAATATATGGTTTTTCAAAAAAAAATTAATATATTTGAGAATAAAATAATTTTTTGTAACAGATCTCATAAAATATTTATATTCATTGAAATAATTACCAAAATATACAATTGCATCATAAAACTAAAAAAATTAATGTTCTTCCATACAATACACATGTTATTGAAAACATTATTTCTGATAATAAATATTAATATAGAATATAAAAAAATAATTCACATAATAACAAATATAAAAGCATGGTGAACATTTATTATTATTTTAAAATTATTAAAATAAAATAATAATATTAAAATAAAAATTAATAATATACACACAACAGATAATCAATAGTTTTAGAATGACCTTGTGATGTCCATGAAAAAATATCATGGTATTATATTATTAAGGGTTATTATAGTACATTATATGTTTCTCATTGAATGATAGTGCATGAGAGTACCATCTATAGATATAGTAATTTGTAATTATATTTATAAATTCTTATTATGGAAAATTAGAATAAATGAGGGAAGTATTCACTAAAAATAAAAAAATGGTTAATGAATTTGTGGTCCCCAATACACATCTTCCTCATGTCAGATTTCATAAAAAATAAGATCAAATAAATTGATACGGGTTGAGGGGTATTTTGAGGTGGAACACCTCATCAACCCATATTTGAGAATACACATCGATCCCTTGTCTGATGGTTATGATAATTTTTTTTTATTATCACTCATTAATAAAATAAACTTTATTTCCTTTACGGTGAAGGATAAATGAATTCACAAAAAAACAATCAATAATATAGGAAAGTTCCTTATTTTTATAAACTATAATATTAATATAATAAGTCATAAATAAATTACTAAAATATGGAAAACCATTTTATATAAAAACTAATAAAAATCATATAGTTATAATTTAACATGTAAATTAGAAGAAAATATGTTAGAAATAATTATTCTTATAATAACATATATAAAGAACACAATTAAGTTTAAATATAAAAAATATGAAACAGAAATAAAATATTGGTAAAATATTTCAACATAAAAGAAGTAGTATGATGAATGAAAACAACATATGTGTATCTACTTTTGTATAATAATAGAAAATGAAAATATGAATATTTTTGAGTTTAAATATAATTTTTAAATATATATGTATTAATAGTACATATTACAAATACATATAGCTAAATGGTAAATTAAATTAGAAATGAAAAAATTATAGAACATTAATTATAATTCATAATGTATTAAGAATTTTCTATTCACTATATTATTAAAATACAATTTATATACATAATATAATAAATTAAATGAAAAATATAAATATAACAAATCCTATAAAAATATAGTATTTTTAATGTAATATATGATTTCATTTAAAATTTAAAATTATCATTTAAGATATTGAACATGATAAAATTCATCTCATATTTGTAATTCTAACATAGATATTAAAAACGAGGGTAAAAGTATTATTTCCCACTAAAATAAATTTTGAGTGTCCGTATTGAAGTATGTTTCTAAAATATTAAAACATTAAAATATTATATGAGTTAAAAATTATATAAATTATATTTAAAAACTAAATATATATTAATTATTGAGGTAATTTATAAAATAATCATTTCCACACATTTTCCACATTCAAAATGAAAATTATTCTCCATAAAAATATGGAATAATTAATTGTAAATGTGTAACTATATATGTTCAATAAATGAACATCTTGTTAATAATATTCAATGAAAATATAAGCATTATTTTCCTTTCTAATACTATCCATAAATTACACATATAAATATATTTTCCATCATTGTGAGATTTCAGTGATAAAAATGAGGATCAAATCCTTCAATATAAAAGAAGTCATTATGAGATGGAGGGATTCCATCAATGTAAAATACTAGATATTTAACTTTTTTTCTATTATATTACAATATTTAGAATTGTTAAATAATATACAACATGCTAATAATGAATTAGATATTCCATTAGGATTTAGTGGAAATGATATTATAATAATATAACTCTATATTATATAATTTATTTTTATGTAAAGTTAATATTGATTCTCGTTTAAGCACCAATATAAAAGTGATTAAACTCTATTCATAGTTTTCAAAAATAGAATAGTTTCTAAAAATAAAAAATTGTTAAATGTGATATTAATGTGAAAAATATATTATAAATATAATTTTCAAATTATCCAACCAAATTAATGATCATTACAAATTAACTCACTATTATTTTTAATGGTACACAAATTGAGGATGTTTTTTAATTTCATATGTTGGAAGGCTAACCATACCTTTATTGAAATAGTTATATTTTTACTAAATTAGAATAATATTATTCCTCTACCATTTATATTTAAGATATGATACACTTATTAATAATTATTGATTGAAATCACAATACAACATTTTTTCGGATATGATCAAAATCAGTAACAACTATTGATGGAAATAGCTAATAAATCACAAATATATATATATATATATAAAATATGAATTATTAAAAAAATTATAAATTCCATTAATAGAAAATCAGTTTTTCTCTATTTATTATAGATATACATTTTGTGATATATAATATGTTGTATGAATATATATGTAATGTTTATTTATCTCACACAATGGTTAGATATATTCTATTAAATATATGTTTTGTCACGCACAAGATGATTTCTTAAATAGTTAATGAAGTCCAAAATGAATAATCACATTAAAAATACGAGACCACAATTCTGTACAAAATATAGGGTTGAAAATATTAACAACCTATTATTTTTAGAAAATGCGAATTGGTAGAGACATTTATCTGAGGGTGCATTTAATTAAAATAAATAATTTATTTTGTTATTTTAAACTAAATGAACAAATCATTTTTTGAATATATATATTCTTCTATTGTGAATATATTTTTATTGAATCCTAAAACTAAGTGAATTTATAGAGGATTTCGTTTATCATTCACCGGAACGTTAGAACCATATGATGACTAGTGATCAAATTGAGGTGAATTGACTATAAGAATACATAGTGGGATAATCACCTTCATCCCAAGATGATGTGTTCATTGGTAATTATCAATCCATATTCATGATAGTTATGGTCATGTTTGGTTTTCACATTTTGAATAAAATAGTTCATATCATTTTTATCTTCTTTTGTTATTCTATAATTGTTCTTGGCACGATGCATGTAATTTATTGATTATATTTGTTTGGTATAATTATCTAGTTATTCAAGGTGTTATCTCTGTATTTATTTAATTTTAGAACATAAAATCATGAATGATGATAGTTTAAATTGTTATTGTGATTTTCACAACAATGTTCATCGTATTCTTCACCATCATCCCATGAGGCCAGTGTTCAGCATTTCTCGAGTGAGTCGGAAGGATTTCAGAACATCAGATTTATCATGGAAGCTTAAATTACATGAGGAC
The DNA here is from genome assembly GCA_963277665.1 of Viscum album. NCBI lineage: Eukaryota > Viridiplantae > Streptophyta > Magnoliopsida > Santalales > Viscaceae > Viscum > Viscum album. The sequence continues at coordinate 1,537,100,218 of OY728147.1, read as the reverse complement.
CAATTTATTGTGGATGAAGTGGTAAATTTGTGATATAATGTTATTTTGTTAGATCATATATATACCATAGGTGTTATTTTTTAGCATTGTTTGAGGAGAAAATTGGGTGATCAAATGTGATTCTTTAGTAGATCAGAGTTCGCCATGTTCCCAGTCAAATGTGAAGCGATGATATGTAGTGAGATGATTTCAATTCCAAATGGTGTTCATTCATGGTGTCTCATAGAGGTGGCCACACAGTCTGGAGAAGATAATGGTCAGGCCTGCATCTCTGATGAGGACTTCTTATGCAGTCAACATGGTGGATTTTATTATTATTTTTATTATAATAATAAAATTTTATGGAAAGTATGTGGAATTCAAAATTAAATTATTTTAAATAAAAAGAATTTATTTTAATTAAATTTTTTTACTTAATAAAATATTCTTTTAAAAACAAATGAATAATTTAATGGTGGCCTGCATAAAATGGGCTCATGTGTGCTCCATTATAATAGGGATCTCAATATATAATAGATATAATATAATTATTTGTTAATAAAAAATATATGTAAAACATATTATTTTAAAATTATTAGAAGATGAACAAAAACATGTGGGCGATGGAGTGTAATAGTGACATTAATAATGGGGGGCCTTTACGCATGAATTTCCTACATTAATTAATAAGTAATAAAAATAATAATAACATATTATTATTTATTTTCAAACCATAAACCATTTATAAATTAATCATATGGTATTGTATTATGATCCATCAGTGTCACTCCAAATAAGACATTAAAATGGTCATTTCAATACCAATTTTGGATATTTAATTCAGTTTAATTTTGTGGTTCTATAAAGTGACTGACTATATTATTTTTATTTTTGTTGATGTTATTATTTATTTTATTGTATGTTGTACATTACTCATAATGTTTCATAATGGAGATCCATATATAGGTGTGAGACCCTGATTTGGATTTACAAATTCAAATAATAATACCAGGTATTAGATTCATGCACATTGATTGGGTCTAGAAAATACTATTCAAGTATGGAGTGGTCAAATTAATTTTCCTTTTCCCTGGATATAAAAATTTGGTAGTTTAATTTACTCTCCTATGTGTTTTTATATGAATATATCAATGATATGATATGTATGGACATTTATGGTTATTTGAAATGACATATTAGTGGTTTCACATTTTAGCACGTTGGAAGAACAACCATACTCATTCATTAATTAGGTTGATGACCAAAACACTCCATATAGTACCTATAAAAATCATGTAGTAATACATGTACCATAAGAAATGTGCTTCTGAGGAAAAATCATGTAAAAGAAGTCGGGCCACATGTTTTATAGACCCCCTAACACACCATGTACTTATTGAGATATGAATACATCACATATCATATTTATATTGACTAAGAATATGGCCCATGAATAGCCTATAATTAATTATTTTATATGTTCAACACTACGGTGGCCTTAATAGTTGGTTATGAGATATGGTACGATATGTTCTGAGTCTGAACCATCTTTTGGTGATTCTTGATGATTTAAATGATCTGGAAGGATAAACATAGTGTAGTACACCCCCACCCACATGATAGATGAATACATGGATCCTCTACCTAGAGTGTTTTACCCCCTAACAAATTAGGGAATGTATCATAAATCTATTTTATATATGTTATTTCTAAGATATAATATGATATGGGTAATTTTTTTATTTAGTAAGACCCCCTTAATGAACTAGAATTAGGGTACCTTATCTATCTACTGAGTGGAACTCCCTAAGAGACGAGGGTGTGGGTCCCCAACCTAAAAAATGGTACCTTCATTATGCACAAGGGAGTGGTTCCTCTTCCCATATATAGATTGGTACCCATGACATAATAGGTATTTGATACTCTATATACTCTACGGAATCCCCCTTATTCAGTAAGGTATGGTTTCTCTATCCCACTGCAATGTGGTTCCCTACACAATTGACTAGTGCATATAAACATAATGAGTGATAGGACATGATGGAATATGTTGTGTGTTCTCCATATACCAATTGAGTGGTACCCCCAAGTATACCTAGGTGTCGGTCCTTCATATACGATGTGGTACACCCAGATGGACTAGGTCATGGGTCCACAATCAACTAAGTGGTATGCCCATGGATCACTAGGCCATGAGTCCTCTACATGGTGATTGTACCCCCCCTAGAATGTTTTTATTAGTGTTTTGGTGTGGTTACTTAAAATAATAACTTCATTAGAGAGACATAAAAGATGTTGGTAATCATGTAAGATTTATTATTTGGCTTCTAGAAGACTCTTGATTCATAGTTGGGTTTTTGAGATTGGGATTCAATTTCTCAATAATTCTTTTCTTCTTACTGATAATATATTGTGTCTACATAAAGGTTATTTTAAGATATAATGATTGAAAACCCTTCATTGATATTAGTTTACTACATTTATCATTTCATGAATATCTCCATATTTAATTTTTAAGTTCTCCTACATAGAATTTTTAAATAGACCCCTTAATGTTATCTATCTATACGTGACATGTATTATCATGATGAATCATATATGAGATGTGATTTTGGATGATCATTGGGTCAATTGGGTGAAAGTATTTTCTATGATAGCTAGATTATGAGATTTACATATAGTATCTATATGTATTTAATTTTATAGTTATTATGATTTTGATAAATATTTTGTGATGGGGAATTTATTTCTCCCCATTACATCTAGTATTAAACTATCAAACACTATTATATTGTATAGAGATTTTTACATGAATCTATTTTACTCTAAATGTCACTGCCATTTATTATTATTATTTATATAAACAATTATATTTATACTTTTTTGTGAATTTGTGTATGAAAATTAGGTAATATCATTTCTTATTAGTTATTTCATTTAGCACTTTTCATCAACCTTAGCCTATGGAGGTTTAATTGTAGTTGTTGTAGAACATCCCTTTACTCTCTAGGAGGGTCCTAGTTGGATGGGTAATGAAATATTAGTATCAATGAGATGAAACATTATGCAGTGTTATGAAACTTCTTGTATGGGAGGATTGAGTTCATCCTTGGATTATAGTTTGCATTTAGGCCCTTGATAAGGATTGGATTGGGACTTAGGGAAAGAAGATAAAACATTAGTGAGTTAATTTTTTAGTATTTGGAAGCATGTTTTGGTGTAGTTTTTGACATATTCATAAACCCATGAAATTACTACCATCCTGAAAAATTATCTTATAGATACATCATTTGTAGGGATCTATGGTACATGAATCATATAAGACTAACTATTTTTTATGATCCTTCTTGATTCATTTACCTAGATATCACTTTGACCATGGAACATCTCTATGAATTTCATGATGATTCCATTATTAAATAGAGATATGATATTTATGAATTATTATGACTAATACTAGTTGATAAATGAGGATTTAGATTAGGAACAAACCAATAAGATGTTATGTCAAGGAGAGAACCAAGTAGTGAAACATCTTTTTTATTACTGCATGTATCATTCTATTTATTAGGTAGATGATATCCCTCTAGTAGATTATTCGTTAGATCTAGTAGGGAGATAGATTTTATAATAATTATTAGAACATTATGAGATATCTAAGAATATGGACTTCTGCGATTTTTTGATGACATTGTATCCCAAATAGTAGAGTCTAAATCAATGTAGTATTATACATATTAAGTTTGTGTAGACCCCAAATTATCAGATAGGTTTTTTTGAATCTAATCTCCTCATAATATAAATATTTAGGCATTGGTGGTTCCTAATGATAAAGCATGATTTTATGAGTATTTATCATGGTATTCAATGATAGAGACCACCGAAGCATCATGGTTTCCCAGACAACATTTTTAGGTCATAGTGGGGTGGTCCAAACTTATTTGTGAATGTCCAACATGGATTGTATCTGTCCTGATGCTGGCCATGGAAGTATGATTTATTTTGGTTGACATAGGGTGTTTGTGTCACCCTCAATTAATGATGATGAAAATGGATTTAGACCTAATTTGAAAATTTAAAATATCCCCCCATCGAGACACATTATTTTGATGGAATAAAAATCAATATTGGATAGTTAGTGTCATTCAACTGAAAATAGTATCTTTGTTTTATAGGTCAGTAACTTTTATGTCTGGGTTTGAGATCCTTCTAATGTTATAATGTGTGAGAGAGACCTTGGTTGCAGTGAACATGTTGGAATGTGAATAACAAGTATTATGTTGTAGAAGAATGTCTATATGTTGTATTGAGCATGGTTTGGGTCCTGAAACGTTTCTTCAATAATACAAGTGAATTTATAAAATAGAGTTGTAAGGAAACTTTTCTCAAATAAATGCCCTATTTGAGATATGAAAATACAAATGGGGGTAATTATTTCTAACACTGGTGCTTGAGACACTTATATAGAGAATCAATGGTCTCTGGTTTCTACTGATTGTGTGACATGAATGTACATGGAGAATGAGATAGATCCCCACTTGAAATATTTTTGAACTGGAATTTGGACTTTAAAATTTTTTAATCGTCATATATGGGTAATTTACTACCCATGTTGAAATTATTGATACCAGTGATTGTATCAGTTATTCACAATTATTGGAATGGATTTTTGTACCATTGAAAATGATTTATCTAGGTTATGGGTAAGATGAGGTCAATCACTTGATATTAAAGAATCATTCTTATCAATTGGTTATTTTTAATCATGTATAGGTAGATTCATTAACATTCAATGTCCAATGATACTATTATTGTATAATATAGTGCATACTAAGTACATGGTGGGAATACCCAACCAATGAGAGTTTTCTTTTGTATATTCTATCATTATGGATGACCTGATATCTATGATAGAATATCATATTACCTAGTGGCTCATTGATAGATCTAGGTGTGGTTAAGGGGGTTCAAATATTTGGGTCTTCGTAAGGCCCCATTTGTTTTCATGGGAGACACTATGTTGTTCACATAATAGGAGAATGAGACAATGAGTCCAGGTGTGGATTTATGTCACCTAATCATAGTGACTATCTATGATGTTTATCCACCCTCAATTATTGATGATCTTATTCCCTAGTAGATGGAAGTGAAATGCATCATAATCATTGACCACAAGATTGGTTATCAAAATCTCCATGAATCTGATGTGTATTTATTGATCATGGATTACCAGAATCGAGTTGGAATACGTGTGTTCATGGTGATAGAATTTGTCATATTTAATACCAAAGAAGTTTTCACAAAACATATGAGACATATCCTTATAATTTCATGGTATGGTTCATTGAAATATTTTACTTTGGTATCCTACTGTCCCTAACATAATATTTGGAGGAAGAGAGACACAATAGGATGGTACTAAACATTATTTTGGAGTGTTATTCATATGTTATCCCTTATATAGTTAGTAGTAGATTTAAAGATACTCTCCTTTGAAATGGTCTTATCAAACTTGATAGCGAGGGTGGACATTATAGATGTTGATGAGTAGTGAGGATGATTCCCACATTGGGTGTGACACTGGTAGAATACGATTAGAGAAAGGATTTATATACAATTATTTCATGAAAGGTGATAGTGCAGGTGACCCTTCAATAGTTATACTAGTCTCTGGGGCTTATCCACATGTCATAGATGATGTGGTTTATGCATTACCTGATTTATGATATAGACCTAGGAAATACAGTCTATGAGAGTGTAGTTTACATTTTCAATGAACTGATTTCATTAATAATCAGTACAGAAATACCCCTACTGTTTAAGAATTTTCCTTGTGTGTGTGTTGGTTGGTAGCACTAGAAACCATCATAGGTGTGGGAGTTCTGGGTCCATGCATTGTACCTACTAATTTTACCATAGTTTGTTTTTTTCAATTAATTAAATATTTAAAAAATAGAATAATATAGAGACTCTGATTTTTTCATGTTAGGATTTGAAATGTTTCTATGAATGATTTTAGAGCCAAGATTGAAGAGTGATTTTGATTATAAGGCCTAATTATCATATAATTATTTTTATAAAATTAATAAATATATTTTTTATCACAATTATATCGTTTTGTTGAAATTTTGAAATAAATATCAATGACTTTTAATGGATATCTAAGACTAAATTTTAGTCCAAAACATGTTGTTAAACCATGTCACAACAAAAAAATTGATCATCTTGGGATGTATTATAGAGACAACATTAGACAGTTGTGTTTGATTACTAGAAATAAATAATTTCTTTATATTATTTTAAATTAACCATACCGTATTCCCTAAAAAATAATATACTATAGTCAATATCCAAGGTAAAACCCATTACAACAAGATCTTTTAATGGATCTCTTATCTATATTTGGTTTGCAGCTTGAGACCTAATGAGTTTATGTGATTATATTGAGATGTATAAAGATCATTACCTTCATCATAAGTATATACATTCTTCACTAATTATCTCTCCATAATCGAGTTAGGGATCATCATTTATATATTTCTCATGTCTTATTAAAATATTGAGACTATTTTTTATTTTAATATAAATAATGAATATAGTATATTGAAAGATCCCCATTATATATGGATTATGTTGATCTGGTATATTTTTTCCCTTGTTTCTTATCTCCCAAATTACACAATTTTTTTTCAAGAAAACTTGTCCAATGATGGATTAAATTCATCTTAGGTTGTTCCTTTATTTATTCATTGTGTTATATATAATTTCCAATTGGGATACGATTCGATAATTTCATGGTGGGTTGTACCATTGTTGAACGATCAGAATTATTATGGTAGCAAGAAATATAAGCACATCCTTTCTTTCTTAATGGCATGATGTAAGAGAAGGGAAGTTTTTTAAGGGATCTAATCGCGATCTCATGGGAGGATTTGTGATAATGGTATGAGGATAACATAGTGTGATTAGAGGTGGTTTAGGATTATATCAATGTTCCCTATTTTCTTGGTTGATGTGTGGAAATGATGATTGGTGCGACAGGTTGTGATTTGAATGGAGGCCATGGATGGAGAGGTTTCTCAGAATGTACATGAAAATGGATGGACTTGGATCTTTAATGATGTGGGCAGATGTGGTTAAATTTTTTATTGTTAATAAAAATAATAATACTAATTGTAATACCATTTAATAAATAATATTTTACCAAATTTTAATGAATTTTATTTCATATTTTTTAAAATTCAGTTGATTTAATTAATATGATATTACATTAAATCAATATAGATTTAATGAGGAATATAATTAGTGAACACCTGACCCGAGCTCTTGTCTGTGCAGTGATAATAGGGATCTCTTTATTTTTTAAATATAATATTATTTTTCGTTAATAATAATAGTATAAAAAATGGATTATATTTTGATGATAAATGAAGAAGAATAAATTGTGGAAAAGTTGAGAACTGCAGGTATTTGAATAATGGAGGTAAACTATGCCTACAAACCCCAGTTTAATAAATATAAAAATGTAAAAAAAATTATTATTTTTATTTTTTATTGGTTTAATAAAATTAATATAACCATAAATACTTCATACAGTGTTATATATAGAAACTATCATTGGAATCATGACCGTAACATTGATAAAATCATTTCATGACTAATTACAAATATTTAACTTTGGATATTGGTAATGGTTCATTATGTTACCTATAATAATAACAACAAAAATATTATTATTATTATTATTATGGAATATAATATCTGACATGCCATCAACATAATGTTTTGTAATAGAATACTATATTTGGTGTTTCATTTTAGCTTTTCAAAAGGAAACATCAATACCAACATAATGTTTGTTATTATTGAATTGTCTCTCAGGAACATAAAAAACCATTCAATCATCATGGGGTGAAATTTGGTTTTTCACTGTGTCTCTAATTTTTCCATGTGAATATCGAGTCCTTTTTTTAATGTGGATATGAATGGTAGGATCTATTTTTCCTTTATGAGATATTTGTGTTGATATATCATTGCATTTGTTTTTTAGTCCATCGGTCTGATGAAGAAACTCATGTTTTCATCAAAATTTTCGTTGAGGCCTTTCATGTAGTACCATACACTCTATGTGTTAAAACATGTCCAACTAGTCATGTATTGTTGAGGATGCAACTAGGATGGGGAGCAGGTCCACAAGTCGTCTGATACCCATTACAATACATGTACTTCTTGATAAAAATAAACAATTAATGACTTATTCATCTTGAAATTTATTTTTTTCCATCACTATCATATCATGACTATTGATTAGCATATAATGCTACAATGTCCTTAATAGTGGCTTTTAAGATATTATGTGAGATTTTCTTGAGTCGGACGCTTCTATAGGTGATGCGCTATTATTAATGTGACTGTGAAATATCATCTCAGAGCGGTACCAGTGAAGGACTATGTAATGGGTCATTTACCTACTATGTGGTACCATGATACAGACTAGTCCATGGACTGAATGACTATCTACATAGTGGTAACCCTTGATGGACGAGGTCTTGATTCTTATACCAAACTATTGGTACCCTCATAATGCACTAGGGAATGATTCATCTATCAATCTGTTGAGTGTATCCCCATAATGAAATATGGAATGGGTCATCTCCTTAATGAGATGTTCCCACCATTAATACTAGGTAATTGATCCTTTATACATATTTTATGTGATATCCCTTGATGTATTAGGGCATAAAACCTCTACCTTCTAAGTGGTAAAAACATACACAATAGTTTGTGGGTTCCCTATCCATCTTCTGAGTTGTACGCCATTGATGGAATAGGGTGTGGTTCCTATATCTACCTACTTTGTTCTACCCCTTGTTGGACTAGAAAAAGTGTCCAATATATACCTACAAAGTGGTTCCCCATAATGTTCTAGAGCATGTGTCCTATATCAACTAGGTGGTACACCATGATGGACAAGAGGTATGTCCTCTATCTACTAAGTTGTATGCCTCCCCTAGTATACTAGGTAATCGGTCCTCCACGTGGATATTATTTCCCTCAACTATGAATCATAGTTGTGAGGTGTGGGTTATCCACACTGTTACATCTATAGAAAGAAATATAATATTCTGGGCATTCAAGATGATCCTTTTATAGGATTATTTCATACATGTTATTCTTAGCTAGGTTGTATTGATGGGGATACCAATTTTTCCTCCTATGGGATTCTTTAACCATATCTGGGTTTCTCATTGATGTTTTTTGTATCGTACTATAATTTTTATTCTATCATTGTAATGATATAACAAATTATACTGTTTATTATATTTCTACATTTTTTTCATTTTGGGATTTCTTAAGGTGTATGTATATACTCACCCATTTGTGGGATATGTTTACATGTTTTTTGTCTTATACAGATGATAGTTTGGTCATAAGTAATTTTACAGGATCATATTGATACATTGGAAGATATACTACTTACGGTGGTTGGGAATTTTGATTTGAACAATGTATCTCTTAACATTCACATTTCTTGGAATTTTTATTTTTTGAAATCATTTCGGATCGCGTGTTTAATTTTCCCCTTTTTATTTTACATTTCATAAATTTACCTCTTTTTAATTCTTTAATGGGTGTTGAATTCGTGGATTTTAATCTTGATGTTACTATATGTTATTATTATTATTCTTATATTGTGCATAGAGATTGTTTTCGGTTTGGGTACAGGTACATTAGGAATGTGAATCCCATTTTATTTACTCATTTTTTAGATTGTCACTAAACAAAGCCCTATTTAGGCAGGCCTGAGGTAGTTGTGGATTGACCATCCACTGGCTAGGAAAGCCCCGGTTTATTTGTTTGATTCATTAACTAAGGTCATGAAAACCATTGCATAAATTCTAATGACTGGATAGTAGGGTGGGATGATATACATACTAGTTATAATTAAAATAAAATTATTGGAACCAACACATCTCTTAGAAAAAATCAATCCCACGATTACTATACTCATCCACTACAGAACGCTCGATCATCGATAGGCCTATGTCCAACCTATACATGTAACATCACAGGTAAATAAAGAATATGAGATTTTTATATTTATTAATACTTGTGAATAAAATGTTAATATTACTTTAGAGGGAATGATATGTTCTATGGATTACCCAATACACAACAATGAGTTTCATTGAAATTTTACGTTGCACACTAATAACATAATATTATATTAAATGGCAGTTAACACCTTGCTGTTGTAATGGTGAAAATGAATAGAACTAACTAGAAAATTATTATATAGGTTTATGAAATATTTTTACTTTTATCCAATAAAAGTTAGATGGTTAATATAAGAAAAGAATTCGATTTTATTCATAAATATTCTAATATTTTTTTAAAGGTTGATTAACTACCTTATGATGGAGAACCCTTTTTAAAGCTACTTTTGGTCAATTATATATGTTATATTTGTCAAAATAAAATCCTTCTTTATAATCTGGACGTCAAAATGTACTTTTTCTTATGTTTTTTAATTTTTATGATAAAGTTCATTTTTAATGAATAGTGAAAAATGTTGTATTTTATTTCAAAACATACTTATAATATAATTTATTTATATGGTTTGATTATATTTTTAATTAGGTTTAATGTGTATTTAAAATATAATTTTACCATTTAATTCAATGGTTTCATTGGAATTAATTTCACTTTTAAATTTGAGACAAACAAGTGTCAATCTTTTGATAGATATTGTTTCTAAAAAACATGCTATTTGTTTTGATAGCGATAATTAATTATAAAATTAATTAATTCAACTTCTATGTTTGGAATTTTTTAAAATTGACATCGTTTTTGAATTTGGAATATCAAATTTTCTTTCGATAAATTTTTGGTATTTTTCTAACAAATGTTCATTTTTAATGAATATTGAAAATTACTGCATTTTACTTCAAAACAGATTTTTCATCTAATTTAATTATATATTTTGATTGTCCTTTTAATTGGTTTTAATGTGTAATTTAATTATGTTTTTATCACTTAATTTTTTTTTCATTTGAAGTAATTTCACTTTTCAATTGGATGTAAAAAATATGTCAATCTTTTGATAAATTCTACATCTTAAACAATCGCCTTTGGTTATGACAACGAGAATTATTTTTAAATAAATTACTTCAATTTTTCTGTGTTAAATTTGGTAAAATGGATTCCATATTTGGAATCATCCGGTCTAAATTATTTAATTAAGACATTTTTTGGACATTATGGATAGTAACGACAGTAATTATCTTTAATTATCGCGATTAATTAGTAATCGGGTAGTTAAGGGTTATAAAATAATATAATAATAATATAAAATGGCCCCGAAATTTGTCCAAATCCTCTTTTCTGAGTCACGGCCTACCATGGTAATATTTTTACAGAACATGAGGGCCCATGGAGTCACATGGGTGTAATAGTGACGTTTATGAAATTCTTTTTAAAAAGAAGATAAATATAACAAAGGTTTGTTTATCCTAAGTAAAACAACATTAATTTTGATTACATAAATGATATATTATAATATAAATAGTAATTGGGAAGATAAAACAATTTCCTACAACATGGTATATTTTTCAAATAATTTAGACATTAAATAAATAAATTTATTTATTACACCATGATGATGTAGTGGTTACCTCATTAATGAATGATTTAAATAAAATGAAATGATAAGGTAAAATCTAAGACATACACCTGTCTAAAACCTATTTGATGGGTGAATTTATAACCCTTATCAACTTATCCTAGAAATATATCATTTTGGACTATTAAAATCTAAAAATCATTTTATAATAATTTAACATTTCAAGACTTTCCAAAAGTCGCCCTCCTCCCTCTTATAAAAGGCCCCCACCTCTAACCCCATACCCACAACTCCCAGTCCCTTTTCTTATCCATCCTCTACTCATATTATATCTCCACATCCCTCTATCACTCCGAGAAGCCGCACATTGGGAAGAAGTCCTTCCAAGGAAGCCTTTCGCTCAAATCAAAAAGATTTACCTATTTTAGAGGTAATGTCTTATCTTGAGTTTCGTTCATTTATTTTCCTTATTCACCCACAAATAAATTCTTCTCATATTATCCCATAATAACACTAGTGTCCTCAATATAAAAGGATGTTTTTATGATAAGTATTCTACCTACACCCACCCACACCTCTGTCTAATGGTTAATGAACATTCTGTTTCTATGGGAGCCAAATTACTACCTCACGAAACAGTTATTGGTCAATCTTCTTTTAACACCTTTAATGGTGGCCATTATGATCGAACTATATTTATATATGATATTTATTATATTTATTTCCTCTCTATTCTTCTGTATTTTATATTTAAAACATACCTCTATGTTATTCAAGTTGTAAAAATGTGATAATTTCATATGAGGAAGTGTGGGCTACCGCCCCCTCAAGTGATGTGACTCTTTAATGCAAAACAAGGAATTTATAAATAATTTAATTAATGAACTTATGTTACCTATATAACATCTATATTATAGTGGGATTATAATATATCTATGTCTAATTTATTTTTAATATCCATTAATATGACAAAAAATGAATGTTGCATTCTTGTGTACGTACGGCTTACCGTCTCCATAATGGTACATTTTATTTATTATCTCTTAAAATTATGGAATATTATTGAATACATATATACTGGATATATATGATATCAAAATCATGAACTCCATTCCGGAGATGATGTACTTGTAACTAGATAGACAGTTCTCTTCATACAAGTTCATTATTCACTCATGTACCAAACAACGACAAAATGTATGATATGAAGTCACATAATTAAATTATTATTATAACATCATAATATGTGATATTAATTGAATAATAAACGTTAAATTATTTCATTAAAAAATTATAAATTTACCAATGTTTACTATTCATGAATATAAAGAAATGAACAAGACATGTCGGACTTGAAGTAAGGAGATTTCTTATCTCACTTTTAATTCCGTGAGATTTCCATTGTTTGAAAATTATTTATTTCATTGGTGTATTGTGTACTACCATTTGATATATATTATCATGATTCTATTTATACTCATGGTATTATGTGATTCATTTGGTTCTTATTATCTTCTGGTCATACGACTTGATTGATTACAACGAGGTAAAGGGGGTTTTTTTATCTCACTCTTTATTCCCATGAGATTCATGCTATATTTGTCATTATCTATTTTCAGTGGTGTACGTAATGAAAATTATTCTACTCTTTTTGTAATATAATTTTAGTCATTGGTAATTACATCAAAATTGTATAGTCGTTCTTTCATGGGGTGTATGTTTTGAAAGTTACCCAAATCCGTAAGAGAACCTTTCACCCTCCACTTTTTAAAAGACTTCATTTTGTTAGGTATTTTAATTTACATATTATTAATTTTAGGATATGTTTCTATATATCCTTATTGCTGTAAAATTTATGTCCAAGTGATGAGATACCATTTTTTTCTCTCATCAACTCATTTTCTGAATTTCAAAGTGACGATGTTAGGTTGTCAAATTTCTATAAGGGGACTTCTTAACCCAATTTCAATTCTTTGGGTTAAACCTCTATATCGTCATTATGTCATACTATGAACATGTTTGGATGACCTATGATTGTTTAACACTTAATATCTACTTATATTGAGTGTATTTATATTTTTCACACATAATTATGAAATCAATTTATCCTTAATCTATGGATACCATCTTTGTAAGGGACTTCGTCTCAATCTCGTTTCATTGAGCCATACATCAATTTATATAAGACCTTATTTTATTAGTTGTATAATAAACCATTTTTAATTTTAATTCCATTCAAAAGGAATATTTTTACATGAATCATTTTACTAAACGATAAAAGGAATTAGTTTGTCTTACATATACGGTGACAACGACTTCTCTACCGCTGTGACCATTATTTGAGTTTCAGCTTCCTCTACAAGCCATAACATTTTTTAAATGAAAAGTAAAAAAATGTTTTAATTTCCCTTTATTTTGGTCTTGAATATGGTTTTGACAATGTTTTGATTATATAAATGTGTTGTACTGATATCTTGTGATTGAAATGTGGAAATGTTATGTTTCCTTTATTATGTTTTATGTGATACGATTATGTTATGGTTCTTGGGAATTTTTTATGAAGTTGGGTGGTTCTATGATAAACTAAGGGATGAGGATCCCGAGATATCTCTCCAATGAATTGGGTAACATGAAGGAGTTAAAAGCTATGGTTTCTACGAAAAGATTTAGGGAATATAATGTGATGGGTATTCCAAACGTAACCATGAGGGTTAATCCCTACGTAAGAATATTATGAATACCTCATGTTAACTTTATGTCTTTCGATTTCTATGATTTATTTCTATGATTTTTGATTTCATGAGGTATGTTAAAGTGCTAATGTTTTATTAGTAATGTATAATTTCATTGATTCTTATGTATACATGGACTAATGTTTTATTTCTGTATTTTTATTTTCCTTACTAAGATTTTAATGCTCATTCCATGTTATTGACATGTTTTTCACAGGACATAATGTGTAATAGGGTCAAGGATGGGATAAAGAAGAATTCATGTTGTCTAAAACATGGAACTAGACATGAATCTTTTGTTCAGGAGTTTTTGTGTGTGAACAAAATGGAATCTGAGTAAATGGGTCTACATTATAATCATTGAGATGTAATAGTTATGTCTTAATTATCTAGAACTCTAAACCTGAAAATATCATCAATGTGAATTATTCATTTAATATAAAATTATTTAATTTTTTAAGGCCGGGTCTTTATAGATTGTTTCAGAGGTCAGTTTAGATAACTTTATAGGTTAGGGTATTCTTTAATCACAAGTGACACTACCATAATGGTTATGATTTTAGAAAGAGTAATAGTTATTTTTATAAAGTGAATGAGTTTAAGACAACATGAATAAGTTTATATTAGTATATACCCTCCTTATACGATATTATATGATGATTTTACTAATATACTCACACTAACAGTTTTTGTTTTAGTAAATGGCTGGATATAGCAGGCACAAAAGTAACAGTGGATGTGAATAAAACTATGATTATTTTAGGAATGAGCAACTGAATGATGTGGGAGTGGAAATGATAACTCTTGTGGTTATTCTCAACCAACTATATGGAGTCATTATTGACCACTTGAACCTTAGTGATTTTTATAAGGCATCATATATGTGAGAAATAAATCCCTACGAATGTTCAGGTAATAATCATAAAGGTAAGAATTTTCCCAAACTTATGTGTCAAAGATGTAGAAAGAAATACATTGGAAAATGTTTCAAAGGGACATAATGATGCTATAGGTGTGAAAAGTAAGGTCATTAATCAAGAACCTTCCATGGAAGAAGGATGCATCTAGTTGACTCTAGGAAAGGGAATGAAGTTCTTTCTAAAGGATTAGTTGAATGTTTTAAATGTGGTGTGCATAGTCATTATGCAAACACATATCCTAAAAATAAGTTTTGGGAATGGGATCACCAGGATCCTACAATTATTCGTTTACCAATACCTAATTCCATTCCAATTGAGGATGAAGAAACTTACAATGACCAATGAATGATATGGATTATTTCATAACATTTTTTTTCTTATGATTGAATCTTGGGATATAATTCATGATTTTGTTTGTATGAAAGAAGTATTATAGAATATGTTGGAAAGGAATGGTTAATGGATCATGATGAACGTTGAATGTGTAAGAAGTCAACATATAAGGGATTCAAGAGTTATAGTATATTTTACAATGGTGAAATTCTTAAAAGTATTAAGGATTTTTTGATGCTGAGATTACATTAGAAGACTCTTTATAGTATGTGTAACCCTGATGTTTGATATATGAAAATTTTATTCATGTAATAATTATATTATCTATTGTGGATATAGTTATATAAAACCATTTTTTATATTATCCTTGAATTTGAGGTAATTGTCGGTTAATACATTTTGGGATGCAAAATGAAAGTTATTAGATTACCATTTTGGTTAAAATATGTTATGGTTATGTTCGATGAATTCATCTATTTTTGGTAATTTTATTGAATTATGTATTTTTTGGAACGAGAAAAGACACAAACCATGTGACAACTCGTCTTGTCGGACAATGCTGTGGGAATCGAACCCACAACCAATGTGCGACTGGTATTTATCGCCTACCACTGGACAATGTGATGTCCCTAGTTTGTATGACTAATTCATTTTAGATTGATGATTTTATAAATCAAGTATAAGTTGATTTCAAGTTATCTATGGAATTGATAAACGTATCATTGAGGATATATGATGAGGTTAATTACTTTTCAGTATGAGACATGAAGAGTAACAGATGATATTTGGAGATAAATGTTACGATTTACCATGGAAGACAATGTGATTAAATCCATCAGAGATTTGGGTTTCAATATTAGTTTTGATTACATTGAATAATTTTATGGACAACTGTTTATTTAATGGTCTCTCTTTAATTTTGGTTTCTTTTTGTTGGATTTTGGAGATTAAGAGTAGTATTTCTTTTTATAATGGATTTTCCTTTTGGGGATTATCTGATCTTGTACTAAAAATATTGGTTTTGGTTAAGGTATAAAGACATGGGAAATATATAGTTCATATTTTGTGGATTAGTTGTTTCTCAATAAGTTGATTATAACGCACTTAATGCGAACAAGTCGTCCTAAATACTAATCTTTTGGAGAAAATATGAGTTTGTGTAAGAAATCTATTAAGATATGAAAGTCTACATGACGAGTAAGTATATTTCCTTATGATTTAGTTATTCTCATAAATAAATTCCTCAATTAAAGGTAACTTAAAACAAAAACATTGTATGTCATCTTTTCCTACTGGGGAATCAAATACTGTTTAACCCATCACAAGTTTCTGGATTTTTGGGGGTTAACTTTCTCTAAGACATGTTTCCTGTCACTCTCCATCATAACATGACCCTTTGTTTTCTCTTTTGTATCCATGTTTTCATGGAATCCTAGTATCTGTTTTCTTGAGTGTCCTTTTTACTTTTCTTTCATTCTTTTAATGTGATAGATTAAGTTACACTTTTTCTTGATGTGGGGATTTTAATGATGATTCTGAGCCCAATTTTAAAATTGTGAGGACGCAATTCACAAAAGGGGGGAAATCTATAACATACCAGGTAAATAAAGAATACTAATTTTTATATTTATTAATATTTGTGAATAAAATGTTAATATTACTTTAAAATTAATGATATGTTCGATGGCGTACACAATACGCAACAACGAGTTTCTTTGAAATCATACGTTCCACACTAATAATATAATATTATTTTAATTGGTAGTTAACTCCTAGATATTTTATTGGCTGGAATGAATAGAACTAACTAAAAATGATTATATATGTTTGTTAAATATTTTTTATTTTATCCAATAAAATTTAGAGGCTTAAAATAAGAAAAGATTTCTTTTTTAAGCATAAATATTCTAATATTCTCTAAAAGGTCGATTAACATCCTTTTGATGGAGAACCTTGTTTAAAACAACTATTTTTCAATTTTATATCATATATTTGAAAAAATAAAATCATTTATTAGAATTGGGACATCAAAATGTACTTTGTGTAAAAATTATTATTTTTTCGATAAATTTCATTTTTAATTAATAGTGAAAAATGGTGTATTTTAATTCAAAACCTCCATTTAATCTAATTTATTTATATGGTTATATTATTTTTTTAATTGGATTTAAAGTGTAGTTAAAATATAATTTTTCCATTTAATCTAATGGTTTTCATTGAAACTAATTTCACTTTGAAATTGGATATAAAGAAGTGACAATCATTTGATAGATATTGTTACTTAAAAACACGCTATTTGTTTTGACAGCGAGAATTAATTACAAAATTAATTAATAAAAATGTTTTTCATGAGGGGCTTTTTATATTCCTCATCATCAAGTGTCCCATTTTAGATTAATATGATATGTCATTATAAAGAAATGAACAAAAAAATTTATCCCCATAGAGTTTAATTTCACCATGAACATAAATTGGAGAAAATATTATTTTCAGTTGAAAAAACATTATATAGATAAATTAATTCTAATTAATAGAAATCATAATGTATGGTCCTTATATGTTTTATAAAACCCATATTCCAACTCATGATGAATGTTTCAGCTATTCGCATTATCTTCCATTAGTACAAAACATATAAAATAATTCATTAGAAGAGTTTAAGATCCAAAAATCCATATTAAATCATAACATCCAAATAAAATTTATGAATCTAGAGTAAACCCCCATATTCAACCATAAAATCATTTACCAAAATCATAAATCCCATAAACCTAGTAACAATGACTTATTACCATTTAAGGTGTAATCGATACAATGGTTTGATAATCATCACAGGTTCTAACACACTCTTAATATAGTATATTAACAAATCCAAAAATCATATGATAAAAATAAAAAATCTCATATTTCACATGGTAACATCCTATAACCCTAGAAATAAAATCGATGGCCTTACTGGTTGTCTCTAATATACATCAGCTGTATCTCATTATAATCTATTGGCTTTGGGTATTTACTATGGGTCATGCGTGTTATAAAGGGATGGATAGACACCATCATATTGGGAAAATAAAAATATTATACTAAATTATAATATTCCATAAAAAAATTAAATTAGAAAAAATAATAATATAAATAGGGTAATAATTAATTCTTTTTGGTAAGGATAAAAAAATTCACATCATAAATTAAAATGAATTCCCATTACACTGTTCCAATATAAACTCAATCAATGATGAAAATATATACGAAGGATCTGTGAAATATATTACCCAAAACATATCTTGACCACCTTGTAATCATTGGAGAGATCTATCTTAATCAACCTAATGCCTCATCCTAACATGTAATAATGACTATTTAAATGGATTATTATATATCTAAGGGAATTATAGAAGAAAAAAGGGTGTGAGTAAAAATATACAATGGTGTGTTTATGTTATAGGATAAACAAAAATAAAAACTATTGAACCATTAATAAATATAAACCTTTATGATACATAAGACCCTAAAACAAATCAACAATAACTACATCATCCATTTCTTTGGTGTTATTAAGAATATCAAGATAATTTTTTTCTAATCTAACAAATAGGATCCGAATATGGGGAATCTATAGATAATTATCAAAACTTAAAGGTCCCATTCTATAGTTGTCACATAACGAAACACTATATCCAATGTATCTAAACACAATGAAAATATACCTTATTTCTAGATATTACATCTGGAATGAATTATCATATATTCCATTGATTAGGGATCCACCCCATTGATGTGTATGTGACAAGATACAATTCCAAAAAATCCATAACCATCAGATTATAATTTTGGTCACATATAACATATTTGCGTGTTCATCCTCCACCAAACCACTAGATGTCATAACTATAATCACATAGTTATGATGATTCACCACATGGTAGATCATTAATTCAACATGAAATTTATTTAGTAAATAACAATGAATCTAGATATAAATATATGGAATTTCCAAAATCTAGATCCATATATTTTGTATCGAACATGTATAACTAGCCCAAAACCATCGATGACCATATATATAACAAACTCCATATCCATGGAATCATACCTGTGAACTAATCATTATAAGAATGGGATCCCAACTATATCACATACTCCATAAAGATGCATTCAATTTCCCATAATAAAAAATTAATAAATGAGAGGTAGTAGAATGACCGCTACCAATTATATTGTCTATATCCTATTATGCTCAATACTATATTACATGAACCACTATGAAACCTTCTATAATATCATATAAAACATCTCATTTTCATTATATATTTTATGAAAACAATGGGTTTTTTAAATCATATAATAATCGAGGTATCCTCATATGTGTCCTCAAATAATGTTACTGCCTTAAGTCAACACCCAATACTATAGAAAATAACATCCCATGATATCATAAAAAAGGTACTAGGGCCTCACCATAAATGTAGGGAATTAACATAGAGGAGGTAATTAACAGATATCTCATTACAAATCATAGTCATTGTTGTCACCCTTGTAGTGTATTCTCACCCAACTCGAACTTAGACAGCTTATGATCTGTCCACCTATTTATAGTCATGTCATAGAGGGAGGATCAGTCATCAACCACATTTATCAATGATCCTACATTGATAAAAAATCATTTTATTTCTTCTAATTTCCACAAATATAATGGTATATATTTCGAAAAAAATCCCATATCATAGATGTGCTACAATCACCTACATAGGGGATCAATTGTCTCACTAGGTCTCTCCTTCCAACTCAGTTGTTCTAGTGTCCATGTAACCTCTCAAGATTCTCGACATCGATCATCTATGGAGAGGGAACAAAGCTAGGACAATGGGTTTATTCAGGATCCATGGGGCTCATTCATTTTTAAAAATAATCGTAATTAAAAAAATAAATTTATATAAAATCAATCACTAAACAAGGTAAATCACCTAACTTGGTGATCTCAAACATATCATGACATAGTATAGAAAACATCAAATCCATAGGGATTGTATGTAGGAACACCTAAATTTATTTACTAATTTCCACTTTTTTATAAGGGATAATAAATTATTAGAAGAACCATCAAAACCCTTTCAAACTAATCCTATATCAAAAGGGAAAATATTAGTGTGTTGAACATATAATTCATGGGGAATATCATTACAAAAATGTTATTATCACTTATAGTTATTTATTAAGTTAATATAAGCCACATAATATTATAAAAAAACACAGGGTTTTTCTAATGCCCTTGAACCCTGTCCAAATTTTAATACGATTTACAACGAGTACTCTTCATACATATTTAAAAAAATTCCAAATTTAGATAATTTTTTTGAACTGAAATAATTTTTTTATAATTAATTAAAAACAAATTAATAAATTAATAGTGATACAAACTTGTAATGAATGTACGAGTTCAAGTAGCCATATGTCATCTCAAGATGTCCTCCTCCATGGCCATAAAAATGTCACAATTAAAGCAGCTGATTCCACCATTAAATAGTGAAATTGAAATTTTTCATCTATGTTATAACAAATGATAATTATATAGTAGATGGATAAGTAAAAATTGCAGGAGGGAGATATATTATGCACATAGAATCACTAAAAAATTCAAATGGATTTCACCCCCCACATGGGGGAACTAAGGGAGAGTAAAGGGGGAGAGGTTGATGGTTGCACTCATTAGAGGGTGTTGGGGGAATATACCCTCAATATAACCCCGATCTATAAATAACATAAATTTTACCCCTTTAAACGGGTACCATCTCACTGGTTATACTGCTATAACATTGGATATAACAAACACCTAACCTATCATGAGGCTCTTTAGAGCCCATGGGATATTTTATTAACATACTGCTATGTCATAACCATAGTTAATGTGGTTTTACATGCATTTTAACCATATTTCAATGCCATTAACAATATACAACCCCCTCACAAAATGTGGAAAATTAATATTCCCTTCTAACTATCAATGATTGTATGGAAACTTGTTTTTACAAGCATGTGGGATTAAATATTATGGTTTATGGAGGTCAAAATGTGCATTGATAAAAGTGAACGTGAATATAAATATCATAAGATAAATAATAATATACTGTTATAACTTACATTTAAATGAACTATTTGTCATATATGTTTGATTACATCCATCAAGTTTCTTAATATCTCTCCTCAAGATTCCCATGTGGGATATGATTGATATATAATGGGTGAGGATATAGCCTTTACAGGATAATAATATCACTGTTTTATGATATTCGATTATAAGGAAATCAAGTGGTAACTTTTTCTACATCTAATTCTATTTCAATTTATGGTCTACGTATTCATTATATGATTAATTTGGTGTCTAATAGTTTTAATTTCTATTTAATTTATTATATATTGTCTTGAGATATTCAATTTATGTTTTTTATATATTTACTTACTCTAGTTTTATTTACTATTATCAATTTCATTTAATTCTAACATTCCTTATGAATATTGTTTTAAAATAGTTGCAAATTTTAATCTGTTGTTTTATTAATTGTTAGTTATATTAATTTATAATTACTTATTTATTTAAATATATTATTTAAATGATTCATTAATATGTTTCAACACTCTCATAAATCATTCATTAATGATTAACTTATGTGTTAATGGGTTGATAGTTTATAATTCACATGTAAACATTTATACAAATTACATTCATTAGATATCTCTTAGAATAGGAATTCCGCATTAATACAAACATAATTTGGTCTATTGACATGTATTAAACCAAAAAATGTGTGTGCGGAGGAATTTCATTGAAATTAAGAAAATTAATATTTTACTTGATGATATTTTTTTATTATCATAAATATATCACAAATTTTCCATCATGGGATATATTATTCGCTGTTTAAAATATTTTTTTTTCCAATTTAGAATATATGAATATGAACATATGTAATTGATGAAATTAAAATGAAAATATATCCAATTAATCATATAACTTCATGAGGGTGAGGGTAAAAATCCTTTGAGAGTATCCTATGAATCAAATTTTTTTCTATTTTGTTGGATAAAAAATTCAATATTGAAAAGTGTGATTTTAATTTATTCCTACTGAATTTACCAAACATAGTATAGTTAAAGGAACTACTTTTCAACACTTGTAGATGGAACATTTTTTCTCATTATTACCATCATAGACTCATATATTAAATGATATAGCTATATGTGAATGGATCAAAAGTATTATTATTTTCATAATATGGGTTTCCAAATAGATTTAGAAATATCTATGGGTCCTATTATTCCTTTGAAATCATTCATTAGGATGAATTGGGCACTCTAGTGTTTAAATATGTCTATTTATTAAACTATTAATTCTTTTATTCATCTCAATTTATGGTTTTATTCGTCAAACATTCAATGTATTTGTGTTTTCCATTTATGGAGGATTACAAGTGTAGGATAAATACACTAATGATATAATTGTGAAGTTATTACACTCCAGATCCACTTTAGTACTAAATGATGATCATGTAGTTCTTCCCTTCATGTTTAATTCTCATTGATTTTTGTGTAAAAAAATTTAAACTATACCATATGAAAATACAATATAATTCCAGGATGTATACCCATATAACAATTCAAAAGTATTACCTCAGACGAGAACCATCATAGATAATGTACTTACATCCATTTTCAGGATTCGTTGAGCGTTATTCGCCCTCTTAGGAGGTGGAAATTTTTATGATAAATATCAAAATTAACTGGTTGAAATATATTATATTGAATTTTAGAGTGTTTTTGGAGTGAGTACACATAAAAAATATTTAAAACTTTTTAAATATCGATGTAACCATTAAGAATAACAAATTGTTTAGATAAACTATTCTTATAACATTATCACCATTCTCACTCAAAAACATCCACAATGACATGATGAAGTCTAAATTATTAGCTTCTTTTTTTCGTAGTTTGATCTGGGATAATGTTTTATGGATAATCAGTGCTTTCCTAATGAGGACATGTGAGGTATAGAATGATATATAGATCATTTTTAAACCTGAGGTAGAATAATTATTTGAAGCCTGAGACAGATTTTTGTTCTGATGTGGATGTTCTTGTACCAATTAATTTATGTTTTTTATTAGATGTGGGTGTATTAGTATATTATAATTTATTTTTATTGAGATTTTGTATATTACTGAACTGATTTTATGACATATAAAATGAATCTTGATTTCAAATGAGGCCTTCAAGATCAAATATCTAAAAATAAAAGTCAACAAAAAGACACGATATTACATAAATATATTGAATACCACAACTGAGAGAGACTACAAAATTAGAAACCTAATTTTTCACATTGAAAAATAAATTGAATTAAATTTTATTTTCACTAGTTTCCACTTAGTCAGAATAATTATCAGTTGCATATCATACATTTTAACAACAATAATGTGAGAGGATAAGAGGACCTAATGTATATCATGAATGTATGGATATAACTAAGGTGAATTATATACTCTATTTTTTATCGGATTGTCAACCAGTGAAGTAAAAAGGTATAAATTACATATATTCTAGATTGTTATTGGTGACCACAACCATAGAAAAATACAAAGTGCAATAAATATCATGGATTTAAAAACATTATTCAGATCCAATAACTAATTTATAATTTACCAGAGAAAATTGAATAATATTATTTTAAGACAATGACTATCTAAACACCAAATACCAGATCTGATGAATATGTTTTAAGAATTCTCTATATTTTATTAGTGGAAGTTTTCCTAAAAACATCAGGGATGACTCAATAATCAATCCAATGAAATAGTTAGAATTAAGCTTTGAGAAATTCCTAGAATCTTCTAGATAGGTTACCTAGTGTACAATAAGGTAACATGGAGATGAACAGTAATTAAAAGGGTAATTATGCTATGTTATGATGTGGGTGGTTTAATGATGTAATGAATGAATATAAATCTTATATGATGACAAAAAATAATCAATATTAATCAAAGAGTGTTCAAAATGAAGTATATACAAAATATGAGTGTAAAAAATTTGATAAATGAAATTAAAATTCATAAAATGTTGAATTATTTTAAGATAACATTAGGGAATAAGAGTACATATACCCCGAAACATATTTCCCGCTTCTACCATTCATAGTGAATTTTATGCAATGGGGTGTTGATACTAAATATATGTATTTTTAGTACATTTTCAACTATTAAAACCTTATTATTCCCTAAAAATTATCAATTCGAGTTATTCTGGATTATTCTATATTTACAAAGATTTTTTTTGCAGATTATTATATATTAGAATTATTGGATTCAATTATCTATGAGAAGAATGTTTAACAGTTATTTAATTAATAGTCTCAAAATATAACATAGATCTTGAAAGATATTTAATACTTATATTATATGATCATGATAATTTATGAAATATAGTTTTATGCTTTAGGATAATATAAATCTTATATAACTAATTTTGTTTTAATAATTGTGAATTAATTAAAAAAATTCTTATTATAGTAGAACATCAGCTCTCAAATTGATATGTGAAATAATACAAATGAATTGCATAAGGAATTCCCATTTTGTAATGGATTTTCATTTTCACCAATAAATTGTTAATCCTCGAAATGGAAGGGTAAGTTGATATTTACATCATCACGTTATATTTTATTTATTAACTATAGTGATAAATACAATTGATGTAGAATATTATCATTATATATATATTTCTCCTAAATTAATTTCTATTATACATAAATAATAAGATGAAAAATTTATATGATGCATCTCGTTAATGATATGTAGGATGAGAAAGATGATAAAATTTGTTTTCAAAATTGAACAATATTTATATTTTATTCAGGATATAAAATCTACAAATTGATTCCCATATGAATTTAATTCCACTAAAAAAATCCATTAAATGAAAATAAGAAGTTTCTTCCTCGTATACCATTTTTCATATATTTTTTATTTTAGGATATGTGGCAACCAACCTTTTCCATGATGAGATGACAGGAAGATAAATTCCAGAGCCTTCCTTTCTCATGTTGAAGGAGAGATAATGAATCCATGGTCCCACATTCAATAGGCCCCATAGTTGATACTAGGACCAAGGTTATATAATCACTTTTAATATGGAAGGCATTACCCTTTTTTATTTAGTATGATCTGGAGATACAATTGTAAAAACCCAAAAAAATGAAAAACAAGAAGTAAAAGAAAAAAAACAATCCATTCTCATATGTGTGTTCCAAATAAAGATCTAAAAAGTACAAGAAAACACAAAAGGGGTGTACCAAAAATAAAAGAAAAGTAGCAACGTCAATAGCCCTGACATCCAAGATAATAGGGTCTGACATGGTCGGTGATATCCTCCGAGAAAAATGAAAGTAGTTTTATATATGTATGTTGAGTATATAGGTATACTGAGTAGGGAAAACCAAAAGTTCTCATGCATAAGTGGGGAAGCATTCTAATGCCCTTTGAGAAAAGGAGATAACTAAAGCACCTAGAAAGGTAACTATCCACCCAAATCAAACCAAGTCCCACTCCCTAATTAACAAAAACCATGTAAGGATATTGTAATAACACATCGATGTTTGGGTACCCTATAACACTTTCTCACAAGTTATTGAAGACAAACCACCCGTCATTCCTCTCCTGATATTCTCACTGCAGTCCCACTGCCACCCTAAGAAAAAGCATTTGGGCCACCACAACCAAATGTCCCTACCACACACACCTGGTCCACAACAACCACACACATCAATGCCCATATACAACTGGTCAACCATAACTACCACCACGCCCAAAGACACTAAGTCTAGAACACCTACCACCACACTCAAAGACACCTAGGCCTCATCCTAAAGACACATAGGGAAAAAATGCCTGCACACACCAAGGCCGACCACCACAACCACCCTTCCCAAAGTATTGTGGCCTATAATGGACCTAAGGGAATCACAACATACCTAATGTGTCTTGGGATACTCAGGAATGATAGTAGAAATTGAGATAATAACCATCCATTCATAGGAGTGTTGGGAAAAGAACCATCCCCCGTGAATTGGGCCTGTCTGGCATGAATTTCTCATCCTGGGTGGGTGGAGAATAATAAAAGTATGAAATAAATTATTCATATATATGTAAACAATCCCTCATCCCAGCCTAGGGGTCCTAAAACCAACCCATACACAAACACCCTAATTACTATTCATTCATACAATTACAACACCAACAACAAAATCACAACTCATTCCTGGAAAACAATTTCTTATTGAACCAATTCTTCTTATCACATTCATGTGGTTCCATTTAAATAATTATTCACTACTAGGAAACTAACAGGAATAGCCACCAGCCAAGGTTGAAAAATCAACCATTACAAATTTAAGCATTCATACCAGGTTCTTCTATAATGTCACAAAAACAAAATGGATCTTTGAGAACCCTTGAAGTAATGAAACCAAAAAAAGCCCCAACATATGGCCCCACAAGGACCCAAATCAACAAACTAACAACTAAAAAATTTGTGAATTCATCCCCATTCATGTCACCTCACAAGAATCATGAAGAAAAACCATAAAAATCAATAAAACAGAGCTTGGGAGTTTTCAAATTTATACAATCCATTCCATTACTTCCATCATTCTATTTGGTTAACCGGGGTGACAAAAAAGGATTATTAATCACTGGGAAACTATTTAATCAACTGATATTTTGTGATTATCCAGTTTCGGTGTTACATCTATTCAATCACAGAATTATCCAATAAATAGAGGTTTATTAGTTTGAAAATGGGACCAGCAACAGAGATGAGTTTCTATGGACATAGGCCCATATAATTCTAACATATAATTAAAGGTAAAAGAGTACAACAACATCATAAAACACACCCCTTCATTCATTAATTTTTTTTTATTATTTTCAATATGGTTTTGTTTCATCTCTCCCCATAGTAACATTATCACACCCACCCCACATGATACACTATAAAGAGAGACCATTTTCTCCTAAATTTACTCTACCGGTAAAAACGGTTATTAAAGTACAAGTAGGGATCAAATCCATAGGGACTGAAAAATAATCCTTGAGACACTCAAATTTGATTATGGATTGGCTATGAAGTGACCAACATTGAGGTATATATTAATTAGTGAACTAATGATATAATTTAAATAAAAGAAAAAAAAAATTATATGAACTAAAAAATTAATTATGATGGTTTGATATTAGGGTTTCACATAGGGTGGATTGGAAAATTTTATTTTCTTAAAAATTTCATGTCATTAATTCAAGACGTATCTAAACAACAAGATAATTCTCCCAAATAATTCACCTATATAATCCCTACACAATTCCAAGTCCAATCACCCATTCACATTGAGTATCCCTTTACTGAGCACTCTAAGGAAATATATCGTACTATCACTCTAAATGTGTCATTGTTAATGTTGGAGAATATGAAAAATAATGTAACTCATCAAATGGAAATCCTAAAATAACGAAATGATTTAAATATTAAGTATATAAAGTAACATAAATCCCTAACCATGATACTCCCATGGATCAATCCTTAAGTGGTTAGCTCTCCATTGATTCTATTATACCAATGGAAGCGGGATGTAGAATTATGGGGGTGGAATTGAAGAAGAATAAAAATATTATAAGAATGAACACTCCACCGTTGTGTGATTGAATTCACAGGTGCTGGTGTGAATAAATTCACACCTTGATTCAATGGTATCAACTAGTGAAGAAAATGAAAAGATTAAGTGAAGAAGAAGAATTTTTTTTATAAAAGTAATAAATTTGAAATAAAAACATACATGGGAAAACTTGATGATGTGATTACAAATTGCAAGAAGGAAATTACAATTAAAAGTAATACAATGGATGAAAGAAAAATTCAGATTGAATGAAAAATATTAGATCCTAATTTCCTTCACCACCATATTCTTATATAGGCATATTAAGAGCCTTAGGTCGACCCCAAAATAAATAATTCACCCCTATCAATTTATAGATTCAGAAGGAGGGTGAAGAATCAAAAGGAAATTGACGTTTTGATGTTGACTCGGAAAACATTCAAGAATCATCCTCCATTTGGACATTAGAATTTTACATTAAATATGGCTGAATAATTCAAAGACATAGAAGAAAAATATCTTATTCTTTGTGTCCTCTATCCTCTGTCCAAATTTCAGGTCATTTGGTGCATCCTTGTGAACGTTATTCCCGAAATGGTGAGAGGAATTTATGGGTGTTCATATCGGTCTCACCTTTTAAATGTGATATTTGGATCCAAATATCTACATGAAGACTTCGGAATTAGCTCTGGACAGTGTAGAATAAAATGATCAGAATATTTTTATGTTTCTACTGTAAAAATTTTAGCTTCATTGGGATTGGTTTTCGGACCCCACTTTTGTTTATGGGCCTTAGGCCCATTATGTTTATTCCAGTAAATTTATGCATACATGAGAAAAATAACCATTTTCCCTTGGGATTCATATATCAGAACTAAGATATAAAATGCTCCAAATAAATTGATCAATCATATCCCAAAATATAAAATTCCGAAAATTAATATAATGCTCTCCACAAACATATGAAAGACTGGTCCCATATTATCATTTTAAACATTAATTGCATTTAATATTAGAAATGAAGTTATATTTATGTAATGCACTAAAAACAATGTTTAATGAATTTGAAAAATGAATATAAAGATATTAACAATGAATATTAACCACTTTTAGTGACTAATAACACCCCCCAACTTGAGTTTTTCTAGTCCCGAGTAAAAAATATTACAAATATGAAATTTGAATCCCCTTTTCCAAAAAAAATTTAATACACATCGCTCACCCAAAGACCTCATACCAAAAAAAATTATGAAACCCATCAAAATAATTTAAAACATACTAGGTCCATAAGCATATCCCAAGCCCAAGCCCATTCCTTTTTTCAAATTAATCACCACATTTCATCCATTTTTAATTAAGCAAGATAAAGTGTTGTGCATCAAAAAAGATATGGGGCCCATTTTATTGTTCAAGGGGAAAAAATGGAAGCTCTAGTTTGGAATCACATTAAACCTTAAGATGAGTATACATTTTTTTTATTTTATTTTTTATTTTTTAAACAACAATAGATATGAAAAGACTAACTCTGGGAAAGACAACTATGGAGTCACGATCCCCAAATGTCAGACGCCACACATATTGTCAATTCCATGATCTAAAATAGAGATATAAAGCCAACATCTGGGAAAGACAACTATGGAGTCACGATCCCCATGTTCTGGACACCACACATTTGGAAAAAATATTTCTCTAAGTGGTAATTATTTGTTTTCAATTTTTTTGGATACTCAAATTAAACTAAAAGTGACCCCAAAACCCTATTCTATAATTAAATGGAACCAACAACACATATTTACACCCAAGATCCAGTAGACGTGCATTGTGGAATTTTTATTAAGAGGATAAAAATGTAAACATTTAAAAATCACATCGGACAATCATACTTTCCGAAAACTACGCTCATGAACATAAACATGCATTAAAATCGGAATCAAGACATGCAAAATTATTCGATATCCAATTTCAGAGTTTGAAATGTGTGTTATCTTGTCTAAGGTTAATGGAATTTTTCTTTCATTGCTTTTTATAATTAAAAAAATAATCATTTTTTTTATTTCATCTCCCCCCAACATTGAATAACACTATCCCTAGTGTTTAAAGAAAACATAAATGGGGGTATGGTAGATGTGTTCAAATAGGAAATTTAAAATGATAATAATGGAATGAATTCACCTGACATTTGATGATGAAAGTGTGTGCCACAGTCTCTCTTCAATCATGGGTTTGAGTCTCCGTGACTTGGATGGTTGTGATGGGATTTTCCCCACGACCTATGACCTATCCATTAATTTTTTTAACATAAAAAACAAAAATATAAAACAAAAGAAAATAAACTAATGATACATTGTCTTCTTTTTAAATTTCTGGTTAAGGTATTACTCATAGATCATGCCACATGACACAGATGAATATATCACTCCCCTTTCATACCCATCCTTACTCATAAAATAATAACAAGTCAATAGTATATGGTAATTTATTATATTAAAATAAAAGTGATTCAAAATTATTGGAAACATGAAAACCATGGGTTATCTCCCATGAAATGATTTTGTTTAATGTCGTTAGCTCGACATGAACCCCCAAATTATCCAATTCCAACGTTCAAAATTTTAATGAACCCATATTTCTCCACTTCAACATGATTGAGATTGATTGTTTTTTCAGAATTTTTTCATGCACAAACTTGTGTTCTAAAACTAATGGTAAAATTCAAGGAATATCAGAAATGGTGGATTCAGATACTTTTTTAGTCTTTCCAAAGGCATTAAGAATCATTACCTCTCTATTTGTTTCGAGATAAGAAATTGTGAAAATTGGATTTTTTGGCTATCCCCAATGAATGGAAACTAAAGGGTGGATGGAAAGTCCTTTTGTTCATGTTCCAGTAGGCTAACACTTTTAGACATTGTTTGGGGCTTTGAATCAAACTCAATTTTATTTTCAAAATTTCTCTACAGAATTGGTTCCTTTTGAATAGAATATTCAACCAAAAAATTTGAAAGATCAATTTTAGGAATGGGTATGGACTCAATTTTTGTGACTTCTCACATTGGATCAATTGTTGGTGTTTTTGAAAATACATAAATAGATTTATACTTAGGAGACTCAACCAATGATGAAAAATTCTCCAATTTTGAATCCAAAAATTCAATTTCATCCTGATTTAAAGACCCTTAAACAATTCTATGATCCTCTTCATCTATCCCAAATCCAAAGGTCATTTCTTCAATAAATTTATGAGAGGTTTTTGGGAGAACAGAGCCTTCTATCAATGATGAGGAAGGGATAACATGAGTGGGAATGGGTTCCAAAATATTTTGAATGTTTTTTAATTCTAATCTCAAAGATAAAACCTAAAAATTAATTTTCTCCATTTGTTGACATAATTTTTCAAGTAATGGTTGTGGATCATGATCAGAAAGGGGTTGAGAAATATGGTCTATTTCTGGTGGACAATTAAATTTGTGGTAATTCCACAGGAGGGTGTTCATATTGAATTTGTGGGGATTGAAACTCATTATATATTAGGATGTTTTGGGGATCATAGGAGTAAAAACATTTTGGTTCATTATGTTGTTGATGATTCCACATTTATAAATTAAGATGTTCATTTTATATCACACATTGGGTTGGGTGATCAATGTAGGGATAAGTTTCCGATGTTTGGACATGTTCCAAATTGAATTCCATAGGAGTGTGGGGGTAAGAACAGAGAAGAGGGATGAAAAATATGATGATAATGTCTAAGATAACATACTTAGTCCCTGGAAACGGTGCCAATATTTTGTTGCGCCAATATTTACCCTACCAGTAAAAGCAGTCATTGAATTACAAATAGGGATCGAATCCATTCAGACTGAAAAAGAAACCTTGAGACACTCAAATTTGATGATGGATTGGATATGAAGTAGACAAATTTGAGATAGATTTTAATTGTATAACTAATAATTTAATTTAAATTATATAAATGAAAAAATGATATGAAATAAACCATTATTTATGATGGTTTGATCATAGGGTTTCGCTTGGGTGGATTGGAAAAATTTCTTTTCTTAAAAATTTCATGTCATTAATTCAAGACATATCCAAACAACGAGATACGTCTCCAAAATCATTCACCAATTTAATCCCTACACAATATCAAGTCCAATAACCAATTCAATTTTTGCATCACTTTACTGAACACTCAATGGAAAATGATCGTACTACCACTCAAAATGTGTCATCGTTAAGGTTGGCGAAGATGAAAAAAATGTAAGTCATCAAATGGAAATCCTAAAATAATGAAATGATTTAAATATTTAGTACATTAAATAACATCCAATCCCTAACCATGATACTCCCATGGATCGATCCTTATGTTTTTAGCTCTCCATTAATTCTATTCTACCAATGGAACTTGGATGTAGACTAATGGGGGAGGAATTTAATAAGAATAAAATTATTAAAAGAATGAACACTCCACCATTGTGTGATTCGATTAACAGGTGCTGGTGTGAATAAATTCATAAATTGATTCAAATACATCAACATCCTAATAAAAGGAAAATATTAAATTAAGATGAAGAATAAATTTTATTAAAATACTAAATGTGAAATAAAAACATATATGGGAAAACGTGATGATGCGATTACAAATTGCAAGCAGGAAATTACAATTGAATGAAATACATTGGCTGAAAGAAAAATTCAGATTGAATGAAAAATATTAGATCATAATTCCCTTCACCACAAGATCCTTATATAATCATATTAGGAGCCTTAGGTTGACCCCACAACAATTAAGAGAGTAATAAGGAGGGTGAAGAATCCAAAGGAAATTGGCGTTTTGAAGTTGACCCACAAAATTGTCCAAATTCATCCTCCATTTGGACCATCGAATTTGACATTAAATATGGCCACATCATCCACGGTCAAAAAAGAAAAATATTTTATTCCTTGGGTCCTCTATCCTCATTCCAAATTTCATGGAATTTGGTACATTCGGTTGAATGTTCTTCCCAAAATGGTGAGAGGAATATTTGGACATTCATATCGGTCCCACCATTTAAATGTAATCTTCGTTTCCAAATATATCCATGAAAATGTCATAATTAGCTCTGGACACAGTTGAATAAAATTATCCTCATATGTTTTTTTTTCTACTTTAAAAATTTTAGCTTCATTGGGCTTGGTTTTCGGGACCCACAATTGATTGATGGGCCTTAGGCCCATTATGTTTTTTCATATAAATTTCTGCATTCAGGCGCAAAAATATCCATCTTCCCTTGAGATTAATCCATCGGATCTAAAAGATAAAATGTTCCAAATAAAGTGATAAATCATATCCCAAAATATAAATTTACGAAAATAAATATAATGTTTTCCACAAATATATGAATGATTTGGCAAAAATTTGTATTTTAAACATTAAATGAATTTATGATGAAAAATGAAGTTCTATTTATGTAATGCACAAAAAACAATGTTTATGGACATTGGAACAATGAATATAAAGATATTAACAATTAATATTAGCCACTTTTAGTTACTACACAGAGACAAAGAAAAAACCCTACATGGATGATCAACGATCGAAATGTTTCTCCACGCAATATGAACTGGGGATGCGTGACTTTTAGGGGAGGACCTTTGAGGAATCCAAGAGTGAGAAGGAACAGATCCAGCATAGGTGAACCACTATCCTCAGGATGGGTCACTCCAAAGGCTACAAGGAATGAAAATGGACCATCCATGAAGAAAAAATAATCCTTGTGCGATAAATGGTGAGATTCTAGAGTTAGTGAATATTATTTCTTGAACCTCATTAAAGGAGGATCATAGATTCCCCACATGGTTGGGTGGGTACACATGATGAAATTAATTTTCATTTAATAATTATCATCAGATTGGTGTCCAAAAAAGATGTTACTTAGACTGTTTCCTTTAAATTGAAGTAAAATGTGTAACATGGTAATTGGTATAAAGTATTGGAAACTTGAAAAATGGGTGGGAAACCATAATGATGCCACTAGTTTGGTGGAACACTGTAAGTGGTCTCACTATATCAGTGTGAAACCATAATGGTGTGACCTCTATGGTTCCACCTTCATAGTGGCCCATTAATGGTGCCACTGGATCGGTGGGACATCGTATGCGGTGCCCCCGTTTCAGTGGAACACCGTAACCGATGCCACAGTTTCGTTGTGCGCCTGTGACAGGTGCAACCGTTTCGATGGAACCATTTTATGGAACAATGTTTTTGAAAAACTCAATAATGAGTTATTGCCTATTTCATTAAATCATATACCCCTCAATCTATTATCATCCTTGAGAATCCAAACTATTGTCGAAGAAAGTAGAGGGATTTGAACAAACACCTTGAAAGATACCTCTTAGGAGTAAGCCTCCATGACCTGTAGAAACACCTCTCCCTTATCTATCTTCTGAAAAACCACATATGAACAACCTCTCCTCTCCCTCATGTAAACACACAAACATGTAAATGTAATATTTTCTAGTCATATGGATTAGGGAGTCCCTTCCTACATGTCATGATATTATCTGGTTTGTTCTGCACAGACACGCCTGCATGGGTTTAACCACATAAACATTAATGCATCTTGATTTTAGATCATGTCCTCCTATCTTCATGGTCAAGACTCTTTACACACATCTAGATAAAGAGGGAAAAATCCATTTAATATATTATAATTAAAATCAATACATCACTAACACGTACAAAACAAAACAGAACCAAACTCAAAATACCTCTAGGTATCAGTCGCTCATTTGAGCCTCTTTTCCCCAGGTACTCTCCTCGAGGCCACCAAGACTCCATAACAAACGAAAAAAGGGGATGGTTCATCCATGATGAACCTTCTCCTCGCAATACATGATCCTCCCTGGTCTCTCTACTAACATCACGTTGTCCTTGGTATCCATAACCCCTTATTCGAGGATGTGTGATTCATCATGTAGATACCGACAGAGCTAAGATAGATGAAAGATGTCATGCACCCTCAATAGTGGTGGTGGTAGAGCCCCATGATAATCCACTTTGTTGACCCGCCGCAACCCCTCGAAGGGTCCGATGAACCTATGTGAAATATTACTTTCCATGCCATTCCTTTGTTTCCCACACTATGCGGAGACCATCAAGAACACAAGGTCCCCACCCTGGAACCCCAAGGGTCTTCTCCTATGATCAAAATATTGATTCTATAGGTCCTGAGTTTCCTTTATATTGTCTTGTATAAGATGATGCTTCTTTATTGTCCTCTGAACTACCTTTGGGCCAAGAATATCTGCTTCCCCAACCTCTATCCAATATACGGGTGTGCGAAACAACCTCCTATTAAAGGCATTGAACAGAGCCATGTTAATGAGAGAGTGATATCTAATATTTTGGGAAAACACTACCAGAGGAATTTGACATACATAGAATCCCCATAAGTCTAAAACACATTCCCATAGCATATCCTCCAACATCTGTATGGTCCGCTCCGTTTGACCATGTTGCTAGGGGTGGAATGTAGTGTTGAGGCATAACATGGTTCCAAAA
Organism: Viscum album; assembly: GCA_963277665.1. Classification (NCBI taxonomy): domain Eukaryota; kingdom Viridiplantae; phylum Streptophyta; class Magnoliopsida; order Santalales; family Viscaceae; genus Viscum; species Viscum album. The sequence continues at coordinate 1,537,064,391 of OY728147.1, read as the reverse complement.
TAATTTTGAAATCCTTTCCAGACCCGTGAGGTAGACCAGGTATCCCAATATGAGACTATATACCACATAAATCCACAAAACTGCACCATCTTTCCCACATACATATGTGCTAAGGCATCCACTGCTCACGAATCCTTGATTTCAATGAAGTGAGATAATTTTGTCACCCAGTCCACCAATATCCAGATAGAATCGAAACCCCGATGAACTTTGGGTAGTCCCATGATGAAATACATTGAGATGTCATTCCATTTTATCTTGGGTACATCTGATGGTTGTATCGGACCTCCTAGGAAGTGTTGTTCCGCCTTCACCTCCTGACAGATTCGGAATTTTTCCACTGACACTGCTAATTCCTGCTTCACCCTGGTCCACCAAATATGACCCCACAAACCCCGATACATCTTGGAACCTCCAGGGTGTACTGCTAGGGGTGAGTTGTGAAATAAATGAAGAAATCTCTTTTGTATTTCCTCTAGTATGAACAACTTCCAATTAATCAAAATCTCATCATAAACAACTTCTGACCATCCCTTCGAAGCATCGCCCTGGCTAACACGATCACACATGACATCAGCCTCTATGTCCCCCCACTAAGACACTTCCACCTATTTCTATATGAAGAACTATACATTCATCTGAAATAGACATCCTTTATCATCCACCATGATTTCATCCAGGTATAGGTCAACCAACTCCCCCACTGCATTCCAATCATCTTCGATTCTTGAACTACATCCTTATTTGACTTTCATATCAAGGAATCAACAACCACATTCCACGTACTGTCATTGTAAGAGACTTCAATGTTTTAGTCCTAAATAATTCCATCCACCTCAAATTCTGCATGTTCAGGTCCCACTAGGTGAATATATACCACAAGCTCTTGTGATCTGTGAAGACCAAAAAGCACTCCCCAATGACGGAATGTCGCTAAAAAATTAGTGTGAACATGACAACATATTGTTCCAGATTATGGGTGGCATAGATACGCTACCGGAGATGTAACATCCCAGACCAATAAGATATCACCCTTACTGTTTCATCAGCACACACCCAAAGTATTGGAATGAAGAATCACAAATAACTTCAAATATCACCCCTTCTTATGGAAACCTCAGTAATAGGGCACTAACCAACTTTCCCTTCAGATAATTGAAGGTTGACTTGCACCGCTCACTCCATATAAAAGCCTGGTGTTTTTTGGTCAAGACATTTAAGGGGTTTGGTACAAAATTTTTTTTGGAATGAATCTCTGGTAGTAACCCACTAGACCCAAGAAACCCCAATCCTCTTCCATGTTTTTGGGTTCTTCCCAGAAAACAACCACCTCGTCCATTGACTGGTCCACCACTATCCCCTGATTGGACACCATGTGTCCAAGAAAGTTAACTTTACGTGGTCATAACATGCACTTGGATTACTTCCAATAGAGCAGCTGCTTTTAGAGGACCTCTAAAACTATCCTTAGATCCTCCACATGATCATATTCTTATCCTGAGTAGATGAGGATTTCATAAAAAAAATTACTATGAACTGGTCCCGATAATATTAGAAGATAGATTTCATGAGCCCCATGATCACGACTAGTGTGTTCGTAATGCCGAATGACCTAACCACGAACTAAAAGTGCCCATATCATTACCAGAAGGTAGTCGTCATGATGTCACACTCATTCACCTTCAACTGGTGATATCACTACTGCATTTCAATCTTGGAGACCCGTCTTTCCCCTTCAACTTATCAAAAAGGGCATTGAACCTCGGGAGGGGGTAACGATTCTAGACAGTTGCCAGGATCAGCCTCTGGTAGTCTTCAAACACCCTAAGTCCACAATATGGATTCGTTATCAACAATACCATAGAACCCCATCGTGATGCTAATGGTTGAAAAATTCCCTACTTCAACATTTCATCAATCAGAATCTATTACTCCTGTAACTCAGAGGGAACCATCAGATAGGTAGCCATCGAAATCAGATGGGAAACGTTTTGCAATTCTATCCCAAATTCGACATCACATCGAGGGGATAAATTCACCACCTATACAAGGAAGACGTCCAAGAACTCAATGATGGTCCCTAGGACTTCTACAATCTCTGTATCTGCTGACTCCACAAACATCTCAGCTAACAATGAAAGAAAGGGCTCCACTCTCCCACTGCGTTATGGGAAACCCCTCTTACCGACAAAAGTAACACGTTGTCCTCCCATATCTGAAAACACAAACCTTTTTTTGAAGTAGGTGATAATGGAACACACATAGAACACCCAGTAGAATTCTAGAATGACAACATATTCCTACATCTATAACGAAAGAAGGTCCCCACTAGACTGACGTAGTCCCAACATCTATCTTCATCCCTAGAAAACAAGAGATATGATTGTCTAACCTTCGACCGACATACTCAAAACTAGGGGCACATGAAGTGTCTCTACACCTAGGTCCATAACATGGGCCAGACTAGGTGAAACATATGAATGTGAAGAACCTGAATCAAACAAGGTGTAGAAATGTGTGAAAAAAAAAGATCGTACATCAAACAACCTCTGGCCCCACTAGAGCTGCTGCCACTATGACGTACAACCGCCCATGCCCAGCTCTTATTCCCCTCATCTATCGGCTTCCACCCCAAACACACCTTGGTAAAGGTCCCTGAGGAGAACACTATGTTCACCCCGCTGCAATGTATTCCCTTAGAGGAGAATGGGATTTTTGTCCCTACTGCTGCTCTTGAGAGGGCCTAGAAAGAACCTAATGCTACTGAGGTGGACAATGAAACTACCCACCCCCACTATACAACAATCGGACCAGTGATTGATTCCAATGGTTCCCATGACTGCCACAAATGATGAATCTAGGTCCTGGGATCGAAGATAAGGGGTGAGGACTATGATATTGAAATATATACTGTTGGGGCATGCTCCCCACGGGCCGAAACCTGGAAGACCCTGACACTGGAGGCCTACTGCTAATGACCCTTTGACGAGTCGAACTGTATCCCTTCTTATGGTACACCTCAAAGATTGTGAATCCTCTCCACCACTGCATCCTTCTATTGAACCTCTATTTATGTAGGTATCATGAAGGTAGTAACAACATACTAAACAGATGTTCATAGTTCCTCCTTTAAACATTTCTCGAGAGAGTCATCATCTGAATATATATCAGGGAAAAAGTGAAGGAGATCCTTGAAAATGATACCCTGCTCCCTCACTTACATAATCTCATTGTGATGGGATAGTATCTGCCACCACTTCTTAGCCATCAACATGGAAGAGGGGAATTATGCTCGAAAATCCCTCTCAATGTTAGTCCTTGAAACCTCTGCCTCCCTTTGTCCCCACAATAGAGTGTCCACCACTTACATGCCACTCCCTGAATCTGGATTACAGCTTGAAGAACCCAGTACTCCATTGGAGCCCAGATCAAGCTGAAAGCTATCACCAGCTCCAAGAGCAATCTCTCTATCTCCATGTCAGAGATACTTCCTTCGTAATTCCTAAGTGTCTTCCACTGAAATCCATGAAGTTACTTCTTCCACTATTCTCATCCTCCTATAGATCAGGCCTCTTCTGATCAACCAAATCATCCACTAGGGCCTCGATCTCCGGCTCTACATATGGTGGTCATCTGTGTGCCATAGCTGCAATGTAAATAATGAAATCTTAGGATTATGTATTGCAGAATATTTATTTTAAATTTTTCTTAGCCTTTTTATATATTTTAAATCCCCAAAATACCTATGACACACAAGAAATAAAGTCATTATGAGGAATGTAACTTTCTTAGGGTCTCTATATTGCAATAAATGAACCATCTCTTGGTCGCTCAATAGGTCCAGAGTCCTTGAATCAGACCATAGGGGGCCCTAAAATCCCATGTTCATGTTGATCCTTTCTGGCCTATTTTATAAGCCATGATTTCCGAACACTCTTTACCTACCAACCCATTAAACTTGCATTATGTCTAACACCAGAATCCATCCTATCTCTCAACCATACTTTTGATAACAGTCTGTTATGACCCACCATCACCAAAATGAGAGAAGGTACAAAAAACAACCATACCCTTCCTTTCTCACGTTGAAAGAGAGATAATGACCCCCAAGTCCCACATACAATAGACCCTGGAGTGGGGACTAAAACCATGGGTATACAATCACACATAATATAAAAGGAATTATAATTTTTATTTAGTAGGATCAGGTGATACAATGGAAAAAAAAACAAAAAACAACAAAACATGAAGTAAAAGTAAAGAAAAAAACATTCCATTACCGTATACATGTTCCAAATAAAGTGATACACAGTGCAAGAAAACTCTAATGAGAAGTACCAAAATAAAATACAGGAAGCATGTCAATTAATTTAATAGTAATACACTTCGATTAATGTAATAGTAATACACATCTATGTATCAGAACCCCGCACAAAATTCCAACTAGTTATTGAATACATCCTTTGTGTCATACCACTCCCACCATTCTAACCGCAGTCCCATGGTTTCCCCGACAAATATCATTTTGGCAACCCCAACCACGCACCCCCCTGCAGACACCTAGGCCACAACAACCACACCCATCCCCACCCATAGTCACCTGGGCCACAACTACAAGAACCCCTCCCAAAGAAACATGGGCCACAAAAACTACTACCATTCCCAAAATAACCTCATTCTAATCCCAAAGACACATGGAAAACAAACATCCCACTCATAATTGGGACTACCACCACAACAACCCTACCTGATGTATCATGGGCTACAATGGACCTCATGCCATCATAGCACTCCCAAAGAGTCTTTGGGCTACTTTGGAATGGGAGAATAAAATGATCTAATAACTAATCCCTCATAAGAGTGTGAGGGAAAACACCACCCCATATGATATTGGGAAATTCGACACGAAGTTCCAACATGGGTTTGGCGCGAATAGGAAACATATGAACTAAATTATAAATATAGGTTAAAAAGTACTCATCCCAACCAAGTGGTTTCAAAATAATCTCGTACACAAACCCCACCAAAACTATATATTCATAAAAAGAAAAATAACCACTACCAAATAACAACTAATTCCTCGAACACAATTTTCCATTGTACCGATTATTATAATCACATTCAACTGGTTCCATTAAAATAATTCTTCGCTACCAAGAAACTATAAAAATAGCTATAATCCATGGAAGGAAAATATCCAAGAAGTGATTTATGATTTCACACCTTGTTCTCTTGTAATGTCACAACAACTTAAGGGATCCGTGAGATCCCTCAATGTAATAGAACAAAACCAATCCCCAAAATATTTCCCCAAACATCCCCAAATCCACAAACTAACAACTTCACAATAGGGTATCACATCTTTATCCATGTCACATCATAATAATCAAGACAAACAACCATACACATCACCAAATTAGAGTACATAAGTTTTCAAATTTAGACACACAATTAATTGAGTTCCATCTATATGTTTGGTTAACTGGTGTGACCACACAAGGATTCTTATTCATTGGGAATCCATTTAATCAACTAAGTTAATGTGATTAACCATTTGTCATGATATAACCATTAAATCACGAAATTATCCAAAAAACAGAGGTTCATTAGTGTGCATGAAGGGACCACCAACGACCACAGTTTTTAGGTGATATAGGATAAAAACATTCTCATCATATAGAAATAGATATAAGGGTACAACAAAATCATCAAACACACCCCATCAATATTTAAAACACATTTATTATTATTGTTATGGTTTTGATTCATCCATCCACTTAAGAACATTATCATACCACCCCGCATGAATAACAGTAAAGGGAGATGAAGGAAAACCCCTACCAGGATGATGAATGATCATTGTTTTTATCCACGCTCCATAAAAAAGGGATGTGTGTCTTGCAAGGGAGGAACTACAAGGACTCCATGAGTGAGATGAAAAGGATCCAGCATAGGAGCACCACTAGCCTCGAGAAGGGGGACTCCTACCACAGCACAGAAAGGAATGAAACCATCAAAGAAAAAGAAAGATTTCATGTACAATAAAAGGTGATATCCTGGAGTTATGGAATATGAATTCATGAACTACTTTAATGGAGGATCATGGTTTCTCCATGTAGTTGGCTGGTTACACACAATGGAATTAATTTTCATTTAATATTTCTCATTGGAGGGGTGGCCATAATGGATTAGATTTAAACGGTTTTCATCAAATAGAGAAAAAATTCATAACATGTGTGGAACAAGAAGGCTCAAAAATCTATAAATAAACATTGGGTGGGACACCGTAAAGGTACCACCGTCATTGTGGCACCATAAGTTCTTCGACCATTTCAGTGTGCGATTAAGACGATGAGACCACTACGGTGACACCATCACATTGCCACTATTTCGGTGCCATCATTTTGGTGTGCTAACATGGTGGTGCGACTACTATGGTACCACTGTCATGGTGCCGCTATGACCGGTGCCACATTTCGTTGGATCCATTTTATGGAACCGTGTTTTTGGCGAACTCTGTAATGAGTCACTATCCGGGAAATAATACCATGAGTGGTGCCAATGATTTGTTGTTCGGCCATGATAGTGTGACCGCTACGATGCCACCAGTTCAGTGGAACACCGTAAGCAGTGCCACTATTTCGCGTGAGACCGTGACCGGTTCCGCCATCAAAGTGTTTCCATGACATGTGCCACCATTTCCGTGGAACCGTTTTATAGAACCGTGTTTTTTTGGGAAACTCTTTAATGAGACACAGTCCAAGCCATTACAGAATACCTTCCCAATAATCATATTATCTAACATATAAATAGAGCATGGATAAAATCTAATGGATGTTTTAATGAAATGTAGAGAATGGAACTGTTAATGAAATATAGATAACTAATCACTCAGTGAATTTCAAATATCGATGGAATTAATCAAAAAGGAAAAACATATTGTTTTTATGAACAAATCTACACCACCCATTCATTATGTGAATATATGAATCAACAAGCTAGTATAATTGGGGTTAAAAATATTTTTCAGAAACTATTATATTTTTGACATGTTTACAATATTTTATAATGTGAATGGGTTATCCCATTAATGCTTATTCTATAGAAGAACAACTAAAAGTTATAAATATTTATGAACACTAGTTCATACTGAGAATTACATTCATGCACTAGATTCTTTATATAATATTCTATAAGATGCATGTATCCATCCAAAATATATAATTTCAACTAATATTCATAGACCAAATACTTGAATGGTTGTGTATATAAATGTTATACTTATTTTTATAACAATATTATTATTACATATAAATAATACAAGTTTATTCTAATCACATAATAACTATATTCACTTTTCTATATTGTATATTTCTATATAATAACAATTTATTAACTACATATATGTATAAATAAAATATTATGGGTAATAACAAATACGTTTTTCCACTTGAAATTACAATTTCGTGAAATATTAATTATTGGAATTATATTTTACGTGGGATAAATATATTTTTTATGAAAAAACATGTAATAAATTCTCATTATATGTGAATATAACCGTTTTCTATATTTTTTATATGTTACAGTTCATATTTAAAGTATCCATTATACAAAGTAACCAAATATAATTATATGAAATTATAGATGATTTGATAATAATTTGTGTAATATAAGTCCTACAAAGATGAAAATAGTGAAGGGTAATTGGATAATTATGAGACACATTGGATTTTATAAAAAATTCAAATAGAAATCCCCATGATATTTTTGATAGTAAATAATCTATTGTAATATTAATTTCCATTTTAAATTCATGAATTATACAACTAATCAAATACAACATTGAAAAAACAATTAGTGGATTCCTTAATTATGATATCAATAAAAAATATAGGTATATGTTAAGGCAATGTGTTATATGAGTGAATTAACTATGGTAGATTCATTGTAAATATATATTGATCACGGATTTCAAGAAATATAATCTACCAACTACACACCAAATGATTCAAAAATAAATTATAATACTAAAGAGATGTGGTTTAATATAGTAGTTTTCTTTTGAAAATACCAGATCACATCCCATCATGTCTATGGTTATTTTTTACAATAATTATGATGCATTGAAATACAAATTAAATTTATTTATGAAATTCCATGTAATATTAAATGGATAATAATATTAAACGTGTTATAAAATATGATAAAAATAAATAGAGTTTTTTTATTTTTCTAGATTAATATCCATGTCTATAGTCAACATATGTAGAATAATTAAAATATATGGAAATCACTAATTCATTTACAGATGTAATTTTTTAGTGAATATAAAAAAACATTCATGGATTTTACTTATAGTAACTATATGTTTAATTAAAAAATTTATCTGTATTTTTTATATCAATAGGGAAATAGATTTACAATCAATTAAGATTTATATTTCAATGATGAATTTGCTTTTGTAATTTTTTATACAGATACCCAAATTTAGTTATTTGACAAATAAATATAGATTAAATAGATTTTGAAATTTTATCATTCTTGAGCCACTAGTAAACATTATGGTCCAAAAGAATATTGGCAAGAATAATAAAATGATTATTATTTTCATCCAATTCTGAAAGTGTTTTCATATAAATGTTTTAAAATTGTGATCAATGATAATCTATATTGAATATTGGAAGGGGTAATAAAGATCCATAATACTATATCCGTTATTTATTTTAAATATTTTTAATGGTAATTGATTTCATGGGTCCCTGAATGAAGTATTTTTTTAAACATATATATATTTCTTGGTGGTAATTCTAATTCAGAATGGGTGGAATCTAAAGAAATATAGAAAAAATTTAAAGTTATGATGAATTATTTTAGGTAAAATATATTATATCACTTTGAAATTTCTTCGATACATATTAGTAATTTAGGACCAAATTTTCCAAATAATTTGGTAAAGGAATTACAGTTAAATATGTTATTTATATAGTACATACACCAATTCTCATAAAATATCATTTGATAATGGGGGGGGCATATGACCAAGATGTCAAAACATTTCCGGAAATGAAATTATGGTTAATAAATAATGATTAGAATAATATGATCATTGAGGAATTTTATGTGTATATAATAACTTATAAAATACCATGAGATACAATCCCATTTATACTCATCTTTTAGAAACCATTTCATTTCCATATGATCTATGATAATCGATTATATTAACGCATGAGGAAGCTAAACCTGGATGTGAATTTTTTTCGAAGTGGTGAATACTATAGATGTATTAATTATATGTACCTAATAAATATTTATATAATAAAAAATTTATTTAATAATAGAATTATATGAAATGGACTGATCAATAAATTGACTGAGAATAATTTTCCCATTTATACATGGAATTGTGATTTAACTCAAAATGAATTAATTTTATGGATATTAAGGAAATAGTAGATGGTAACCTTTAGGGAGGTCTGACTTTCACCAAATTGGGAAATAAATAAAAATAGCGAGCATGGACATTTGTCATTGAGCATTGGTAAAAGGATAATGATTTACATTGATGTATTAAAAGAGGGATATGTTCTATTCTTGATGTTTGATTTAGGTAGCTGAAACGCACGACCGATTGTCGCCTATCAACTGGTCAAGGTCCCGGTGCTCTACTAATGTGTATAGAAGCACTCAGGTCGAATCCTCGGTGATGATAATTTTTTTATAGTCAGTTGTTTTTAGTTAATAGTATTTTGATTGGGGGGATTGTTTCCAGATATTATGAAATAATTTATGGATGATGTCTGATTTAAAAAATTGAAAAATATTGGGGTGAGTTAATCATTAGGTAGTTGATAATGCGATATACTTGAACTTTGCTTTATATTGCCTTTAAATTAACACCCATGTCACAAGTTGACGTTGATTTGAATTGCAAAGTGTTAAGGCTTTAATCCGAGACTTTTCATACATTACGGTTCTAATCTTGATCATATTTTGTTTATGGTAGTGTATTTATGGTTCCAATAATCCATGGAATCCATGTTTTAAACAAAACAAGACATTAATCCATGACATGCTAAGTCCAACATACACAATGTCAATTCAATGAATACTCATCGAGCAAAAGCTCTATATCGCTTAACATACCTAAATTAAAACACACCCCAATGAGTGATTTAATCAGACATTAAGATGGTTATGAATGTTGTAATATATTTTTATGGTGATGAATTATAAAGAGAAGAAAAGGAAAGGGACAAGATAAGAGTAGTGTGCTGAACACACACACAAACGATGAAACAATTGTTAAATATATAATTTAGATTAAATAAGGAAGAAAAATAAGAGAATGGATTTTAACTTGATTTTGGATATTTTAGAAAATTTATATTATACTATATAAGATGGGTGAGATTAAGAGATATTTATGATGAAATATTCATAAAAAAATAATTACAAAACAAAGGACTTATAAAATTACAACAATGAAGAACATAAAAGTAAATGAAAGAAAAGAGAATAGGAAAGGTCTCTCAAGTGAAAAAATGAGTATGAAATGTCCTCCAAAGCCTTTGGAAGGGCTTTGGTCGTGCGAATATGATCTCCTATCTTCTGAAATTCCAACCCATTTGAAAGAGAGGAGGGGTATGCATTTATTGCACAAGGAAGTGGACTGTTTTCATTCCCAATATATCCCTCCACATGAATCGCCAGGTTGGATATTCAGACAGCCTAATCTCTAGATATCTCCTTCTTCAATGTTGTAGATAATATAGTTGGTCTAAATCTCTCAACATTTGGGGTCATTTGGACCTATGGAATAAAAGTTATGGCCGGTTGATTAAATAATTGAAATATGTCCATTTCAATGTAGTCTTTTTGAAGTAAAAATTGTGAAAGGGTTTTTGAATAAAAAATGCCTTCAAAACTGAATGATATCTTAAATAATGCCGGCTGCATATATCTCTTATTTTACAATGAAAAATATCAGCTCAAAAATATGTCTAGATCAGAAGACATGTCATCAACACTGTACTGGTTTTAATTCCCAGAAAAAAATGTGGGATGAGTTAAAATGAATTAGTCAGGCCTCCTGTGTTTAGAGTTGGGCCCTGAAATTCTTATCCATTATTCCTTTGGATAGTCGAGAACATATTCTAGAGTTTCATAAAATTTGGGCATGTATATTTATACCAGTAGCTCAATCATCATGGATGGTCCAGTTTCGTCACAAATGCTTTGGTTCATCATGTGTGGTCCATTTGATCCTTCAAATGGCAGAATTGGCCAATGATTCCTTCTAATGAAATGTGATAAATTTAATAAGGAATACAAAAAAATAATAACCACAAAATTTAAATTCGTAGGGTGAGATTTATAAATAAAATAGTAAACTGACTCAATTGGAATACTTCTAAAATACCACAAAAATTTTACTTAGTATTAAACATTACTATTTCACACAAATTCTGCACATTTCATATAAAATAAGTAAAGGGGGTATATAATAAGTTATGAAAATATTAATAACATCCGTAGTATATTATATTTTTATTTTTGAACCATTAAATGATTCACTAAATGAGATTATTCTAGGGTATATATTCTAATTATCATTTTTGAAACGATTTTAATAGGATTTAAAAAATTATATGGTAGAGACTATGGGTACACTCTCATACATGAATACTAAAAAATCAATTGATGCCCCTTGAGCTAGTGAATGATTTTGGAAAGTGAAATATCATCACAATATGATCATATTTTTCATTTTATAACCATTACATAAATTATTTTTTTTTCAATTTCATTAATTATATCTTCATAATGAAATGGGGAAATAATATTGAAATATGTGAAGAAATAAATTATTTGGGTTCCCAAATGCACCACAAATGAATCCCATGAAAATGTGATCGAAAATGTAATTCATATGTTATGAAGGGGTATATTTCAATCACATTGTGATGCCTAAATATTCTAAATTACAAAAACGTTTTTCAATTGTCCTTTCATTCATATATGTACTATTATGTATGATGTAGTAACCCATAAATATTTTCACAATAAATAATCTATAATGCAATTATATGAAGGATCTACCTATGGTGTGTTCATTCATAAATTAAGAAAATGAAATTGATTGATTTTATGGATTATATTGTCATAGAATAATCTGAAATATTACACCTTCACCCGTTAGATCATTAATAATTAATATACATCATTCTTATAGTGTTCCATGAACATTTAACTTCCCCAAACCAAGTATAATTAAAACAAATCGCCATCATTTGTTCCATTATAATATTTTCAACTTTTATACCAATGGAAAAAAATTCATGGCCTATTTCACATGATTTGATAATCTAAAAAATTTCCCATCACACACATTCATTAAAATCTATAAAGATCATAATCAGTACCTCCATACCATACCATATATTCAACTCTTTTTAATACCTCTTTCCCAAACATGTCATTATATCCCTTATATTATTTCAATTATTCATCTTCATTATTCTCCACAGTATTAATGTGACTAAAAATTAAATTGAATATTTATAATGAAAAATATATTTCCAACTGATCCCATCACCCAAATTTATTCACCAATAAGGGTAAATATAATTTCATTTCATAGAATTCCTAATACAATGACTTCAATATAAATCTACAACCAGTGGGAATATTTATACCATTGGATATCAATAATATGTATGATATCAAATAATGAAATATAATAATGTATGTCTGTATATGGAATTAAATTCCTATGATATAAATATATAAATTTTATTAAGATTTCAAATGTTGAATAATAATCAATATTCCTTACAAATAGTCATAATTATTGAAAATTATTCTTCAAACATTATATGAATAAGTCATATATAATAACTCATAACAACATCAAAGCATGGAAAACTACAGAAATAAATATATCATCTAGATGAGTTAGAAGATGAATATATACCACAACCTGAGAAAACATAAGACAACTCCATATGACCCATAACCACTCATTATAACAGAAATGGAAAAAACATAGCAATTGATGTCATTGTGGAATTCACAACATAAAAATATATAAACATAATAATTACAATATATACACATTGATGTTTTTATAATGGGTGTCATCTAAATAGGCCATATAGGATTCACTAAAGTAATATATGCAATTATTTTTATAAAAAATTACATAGATTCTAATTTGAAATTGTTTTTTCTAAAATAAATTCCCCACTATTAGACATGTAACATAATTACTTGATAATAATATATATATAATTAAAATAAAAGGTAATATTTTTTAAAAAATAATAAAACCCATTACATCATGAAAACCATGATTTCAAACACATGTGAAAAGTAAATATTTGACAGAAAATTTCATTCAAACATGCATTCTCTCTAAAATATGGGATCTACCAAATAAAACTTATAATTTATAAAATTCATTAAAAATGGAGGAATTTTTTTTTTACTTTTTAAAAAACAAACTTATATCTATATTTCAAGACATTTACCATGTCTAATTTTGAAACCAAATTGAAATGTGAATTAATAAAAATAATAATAAAGGATTTATGTTTATAAGAAACATCCATTTAGATTAGAATTATAGAAAATCAAGCATCATTCATGGGAATGGAATAATAAAACAATGATAATAAAAAGGGGAGGAAATAAAATTATAGTGTGTGGATTACTAAATATAATCATCAATAATAAATAAGAATCATATAGAACTATATAGGTTCTTGTTTAAACATAATAATAAACATGAAAAACATACCACTTGTTAGTCTATGTTATCCATGTGGAAAATTTTTTTTGGTTTATCAATTCCTCTAATAAATCCTACCCAATGAAATAGGGTAGTAGGATTAAAATGGCCCTCTAAATAACCCATGTTTAAAATAAATAATCATACTTAAATGAATACTATCTTCAATATCATTCTCCAATATATAATGTATAAAAATATAGAACATTTTAAGGAATCTGTAAAATCTGTAGATATAAATAGTAGTAATAATGTTACTATATATATAATATATAAATGAATAAAACAAAATAATTAACACTATAAATATCTACTAATATATTTCTTCTACGAAACTGATAACTATATTTTTAATAATTTTTTTATTTTTTCAAATTTTATATATTCTTTTATGATTAATTGATTAACACTGTTCAACATAATAATTTTTTGAAAATAAAGAATAAAAATTTATAATCTCTAAAAAAATTTTATCTACAATAAAATTTTTCCCAATATTTTATTATTTTTATTAAATTTATTCTTTATAAATTTTAGAATGATGATTTGAAACAATTACCATATTTTTTTTAAAATTTTCATAATAATATTACTATAATAATATTTTTGTGGTTTTTTAAGAAATTTTTTTTAAGGTTAACATTGAAATATACCTTTTACATTAATACTATGTTTTTATCGAATCTTTAGAATATAAGTATGATATAGAAATTTATTAAATAATTAATTGAAAAATATTGATAATATAGTTGATATTATACATTTTTTAAATTTTTATTATAGATACAAACCCTATTTATTAAAAATTATAACTTAACAATATTTTCCTCCAAATTGATTTAATACCTTGTGCATTTATTATATTATATTGATATTTGAAACATATGAAAAAACTAACAAAAAATATATATCCAATTTATAATCATTATATCAAAATTATATACTCATTAAAACTTTAGTTTTAGTTATATGAATTATGTTGTGTTAGGGACACACTAGAACCATAACAAATAATAAAATGGTAAATTTTATATATCAAGGGGTTAAAGGATTGACACTATTAAAAATATTATAAAAAATAATGAATATGATTTATTTTTATCATGTGTTATCCAAAACATTATTTATCAATTTATGGAGCCACATTCCTTGATAGTGACTTCTTATTATTGAAATGTATTTAGTAATTAAAAAATTTCCATCCCTTTTAATCTATAACTAGTGATATCCTATCCTCGCTACATTAGGAAAACATCGTATGTTCATCCAGAAATCATCCAAACCACCCATTAAACTATACTATACATAATAAAGTGGTTTTGGTGTTCATGGTAGTCCATACTACAAATCCTACACCTTCATCTAGAACTAGATAATCCATGAATTTAAATATATGTTATTAACATCTCATTCTCATTTATATTTATTTTTATAAACTCATTAATCTTCCTATTTAATTATTCAAAAAAATTATAAAATTCATATAAATAGTATACAAATAATTTTATAATATGGATAAAATAAATAACCTCTCATTCACATTTCCATTATGAAAAACCAAAACATGGAATGTGTGTTTGTGGATACAACCTCGTCCATGGATATATGAGTTCATTCCTTTTCACTGCATTAATTGGGGGGGTATAAAATGGGAATAAAAATGTAATTATGATATTTCATTATTATTTATTATTTTTTTAGCAAAATCCAATATTATTTCCTTATCTGGTTTATAAAAAATTAAATTATTAGCCAAGAATTTTTGCAAACTATTACCTCCATAGTATGATGCATTTTGTTTTATTTTTTGAAAATTTCCACCATTAGATTGATATTTTAATTGGTTATAAAGGGTAAGTATGATTATAAATATATTAAGATGGTTTTATTAATTTAAATACAATGAAATATTCGTGATAGAAGGGAAAAATAATTGTTTTAAAATTAACTATCAAATATAAGAGTACAAAAGTGGAAAATGATGTATTCATATTATATAATTGTTTTTGGAAATAAAATATTATCTAAATTTCATATAAATAATATGTATCACGAATAAAACTAAATTATAACATTATTAATATATTATAAATAAATTTTCATAAATCCCTTAATAATTTTTCATTCATCATGGTGCTATCAAGTTAGCGTCTGTTTGACCACCAACTTCAACAATGATATTTTATTATATCACGAATTATATTGAATATATAATAAATTTACGATTAATAAATAATTAAATAAATATATTTTCATTATTGTATATGGTAGGGTTATAAAAAACTAGATAAATTGTTCTTTAATAAAACAATCTTCTTTGGTTAAAAAAATCATCAAAATATGATTATTATCAATGTAAACTTCTTGGATATAGAATAATGATATCTTGAGAGAAAATTTAAACCTATGAAATTAATTTAGATAATAAATTATATTAAATTTCAAAATCATTTAAGGATGATCCTTGAATTGATAATGAATACAGACATCAGCCCTATAAAACTAGTACAAATGATCAAAACAATTGACACTGAATGTGGTAAAAATGGTAAATAATATAAATGTAGTTGTAACTATTTAAGAAATGATAAAATTTATATATATGTAATTTTTTTATAAAATAAGGAACTAATATTTTTAAACTTATTTTAAATTAATGTATTTTTTTAATTTCATTATTTAAGGTATGGATCTTTAATAAATTATATACATTTCATTGAATCTAAGTGTTTCATATGAACTTATAACATAATAAATTTGATTAATCAATTTTTTCCAACATTATAAAATGTTTTATTTTATAATTCAAGGGAATGTTTCCCTTTTTATTTAAATCATCTTATACAAGTTTATCTAACCTAAAAATATAAATTAATCATTAATTATTATACATCTCCAAATTAGATATTTGTCTCAAGTATACGTATTCTGTTACTTCCATTTTTTTCATTGAAATATTGAAATATTATAGGTATCAAATTTCATGGTCATCAAAAATTCCGTTTCAACTTTTAGAAGATAATTTAAATAATTTCATCATCCATGTTCCTTTTTGAAAATTTTATTTAAAAATATAAAAAATGAGTTTCCTTTTAAAAACTATTTTTTTAACATTGGTTCCATTTTTCTACTAATATTAATGCAACAATTTTTTTATGATGGTATGATTCATGTAACACACACTAAACTTTTTTATGAAGTTACACTTATGTGAGATTAAATTTGTTATTGATATATCTACTTTATATATTTATTTATTTGATTCCTTTTAACATGATATATGAATTCCATTCCTATTGAAGTTTTTAAATATTTTATTAGTTAGATATTTATTATGAAACATATTTAAAGTTAATAATTAGTTGATAAATATGCCCTATATAGCCCTTTAATGAATTAGATAAATCTCAACAAATACTGAGATAATAATAAAAAAATAATTGATGACCAATAAAAATTTATAAATAGGATGTTATGACTGGTCTTCTATGACAAATAAAATATGATTCATGATATACTATGGGAAATTTGTTTTGGTGCATAATTAGCTATGGTAAACATGTGTTGATTAGAAACCCATAAAAATGATATTATATACTAATATTAGTAGAACACTATATTGTTTTGAAACATTTCTAGGATAATAGATAATGATTATTGCCTAATTTTTTCATTGAATTTATTATGTGTTCTATGTTTTCTCATATGAGATTAGTTTTCCCCATTAATTCAATATGAGTTTTTTTATCATTCCCAATTCTTTTAATCAAATATTTATATGTTTTCTATATTTATCCCTATAATTATTATATTACTAGAAGAAACTTGTATTTTTCATTTTTATTCATTTATTGTGTGATTCATATCACCATTCCTAATGAATATATTTACCATGTCATGAGAATTATTTCACCATGTGTGTTGTGTCAGATAATATGTAGTATGATATATTTTATGGTAGCTGTGGCAAGAGATGTAAAAAAAGTGACTTATATAGATACACCCCAAACACACTAAACCTCCCAATTATCAAGATGTGGTGAATGGTATTTAATGTAATGTTTTAATTATGTTAATGGTGTAATATTAATTACTGATTATCTTAGACCACCTTAGTTGGTATCAGATTTTTGTTTTAGTTATTATTTGATTTTACAATAACTACATTAGGTATAATAATATAAAATAAATCAGAAAACCCTATATATGATTCTTTGTATTCAAATATATATCATATATTGTTAAATGATTAATTTTATATATTTCATTGGAAGAAAACATTGAAAATAATAAAATATAGATATTGTTTTGGAATAAATACTCATAAGGGAAATCACCCTGAAATGGGCTATTTGTTCCTTCACTCGTTTAACATCGTGATGCACACTGACTGCACTAAAGACTTCACACATCTATAGAAACTCCAATGGAATAATATTTTTTGGTCATTTTTTATATAGAAACTAATATAATGTATTGATATCCAAGTTACATTTATCTATCATGTTTACATATATAATGTATACTAAGGTAAAGTTATTAAATTAATTAAATGATAATGTAGTGATGTAAATGGAAAAATTATTTATGTATTAAAAAAAATTATGTCATTGAAAATGGTAATCCCCTGGGATTTCTAATGGTCATCATCATGTAAAAAACCATTAGATATAATACCTAATGGAAGTAAGAGAAATCAAAATAAATTTTTTTTATTGGGATTATTAAAAAAACCCCAAGGAAAAACCAAATGGATTTTATGTTGTACTAAAATGAATATTTATAATATTGACCAAATATCACATGATATTAATAATAATTAAATTCACAAAAAGATCATGAATTAAATTAAGAATATTGAGATTTCTAGTGAGTAATTCATGCATAAAATCCATCCCACATTCAATGAATATATGAATGTATATATTACCAACCAGTGGATCTGTGTGATGGGAATGATTTTTTCTATTCTCACCCCACTCTTAAATTTTTCCAATTAAATGAGTTTGAGAATTTTGTTAATCAGTTATATATCCTTGGAGATAATAATGGTAATATTCTATAAGAACCTAAAAAAGCCATTGAATAAGGGTGATAATAAATAAAAATTACTAGTGTGGATGATCATAATAAATAAGTCATGTGAGCTACACTAATTCTATGAGTATATACATATATGAATTCATTATTCTATTACTTTTCATTTTTTATGATGAAAATTTTCTAAGAGAATCGAGTCATAAATCATTGGATATTAATCTATCATTAGTTATAGAAGGTTGAATAATTATACCATCTATGATATATAAATTATCTCTAATCACAATTTTCAGAATGATACATAAATTATTTCTAATTCATATCTATAATAGTAATTTGTAAATAATATTTTGTCTATATTGGGTATCATTGCATAGTAATCATAACAATTACTAATATAAATTGATATCATTTTATTTCCAAGATCATGATATTATCATGAATGAACATAATGATGATATCCCATTGGATAAACATAATGTAATATTGTTTTTGATCCCGGATAATAAGGTATTCTCAACTAAAAATATTAGAATGTAGGTAAAAAAATTTAATCTCTAGCTTATTCCATAGTAGATTATTACATTTCCATATTAACAATTTGGTAATACCCTAGTGGGTGAGGTTTATATAACAATCGATATAATAGATAGGTCTATGCCTATAATAAATAATACTAGTATAATTGACCACATTATGTTGGAACAAATAATGAAGAAACATAAATAGAATCTGTATAAAGGATTTGTATCCCCATGTAATTCACTATACAGTTGAATGAATATTATTTTAATGAAAAATGATGGATCATTGTGCGTTACATTAACTATCATGAAGTTAACAAGTTCATGATCAAGATTAAATATCCTCTCACTGGTATTGATGATCTACTTCATCAAAAATGATTTTCACATTATTTTTCAATGATTTATCTTCAATAAAGTATCATAAATTTATTTTGAATGGAAATAATACACCCCAGACCACATTCCTCAATAACAATGAATACTCTATGTTTATGTAATTACCTCCAGACATAGAAATTTAGAAAATATATTTATTCATTTGATTAATATATTATGTAGATATTTCCTTGAAATTTTAATGGTAGAATTTATTTATGATATTATCAAATATTATAAGAAATTTTTTTAGGTGTATGATAATTTGAAATGAAATGGACACATAATTATTCTAAATATTATATACCAAGTTCATCATGTTTAAATTTTTCATATGAAAGGTCTCCTTCATATGTTATTTAATAAATGGTGATGGAATATATGTATCCATAAAAACACATATGAAATTACCAAATTTTTAGGTAAAACCACTATAACTACTATCAAATTATTTTATGGATAATATAGATAATAATATCATCTTTTGAGATATTATATAAGAGTATCCAATATAATAACCTTCTTGAAAAGAAATGAAGAGAAGTAAGTCTTGATATTGTTTTATGATAAATTATTTAGGTATATTATAATGATATTTTTCACTCTACTTGTATGTACAAAGAACTGTAGTGTAAAAAAGTTATTTATATTATGTAATTATTTCATAAATATTTTATGTTTTGTTTTTGAGAATGTGAATTTAATTTCAAATTAATCATAAAAATAAAATATTCATTAAAAATATACAACAATTGTTCTCTGAAACTAGAGTACTAGACATGGAATTGAAACATTATAGTCATTATATGTTTATTGAGAAGTGTGAAATTTGTACTAACCATGAGATATGAGTGAACAGATTCACACAGAAAGAGATGAACATGAAATAATTAAAGTAGTTTTAATAGATCAAGGACTGAGACTACTTATACATTATCCATATATAGATTAAATAAAGTTGACTAATAACATATGTACAGATGATAATTATATAATTTAAATTATTAGGATTAAAAATTTATCAATACTCATGGATTCATAAAATATGAACCATTAAATCAGAAGTGTTTAAAATAAATAATATATTTCACAAATTATTAATCATAAATCTATTAATTTAATGATAAAATAATACTATAAATATGATGTGAATAAACTAATAATGATAGTTATTATTCAAGAGTTTATAATTGATAATGAAATATTTATGAGTTACAAACCCAGAATATGTGTCCCATCAAAAGAAGAGGTAAATAAAGAGATTTTAGGGTGATTAATATTAATATTACTTCTAGTTCCATCCATAAATTACATATATGTATATATATCTATGTAAAATCATCTTATTGGGTTACAGGAAGAGGGATATCCTAAAATAAAAATCATGATTCTTATTATACGATCAAGTAAAATATAAATGGAAATTGTATAGATGAACATAATGGCCCCAAACATAGTATCCCAAATTCAGTTATTAAATTATTGAATTTTCACTTGATATAGGAAATCGCATCCTAGTGCACCAAATAGTTTAGTCTTTAGGGAAAAATATATTCATTCTTGAATCATACAATACATATGAAAAATTAAAATATTAAATACTATTTTATTTTATATAACCTTTATTCCCTTTATCCATTCCTAATATATCAATCGTAATACTCTTTGATGAAACATGACTAAAGGAAACATAACAAATGTATGATCTCAATGTTCATTAAGGATTTTCATAAAAAAATATATTATAATGTATGAATAATATGAGGAGATGAATAATAATTAAATAATTCCATAGAAATAATTAAGAATAGTAAAAAAAAATTGATGGGTATTATAACTATTAAAATAATAACATAGAAATCAATAAATAATTAGATAACTTTGGAATGAATAATTTTTGTATTCTTAAAATTCATCTAGTGTCCATGTTCTAGGGAGTCTATAATACACAATAATTTCATGATGCCAATACTTCTCACATAATTGGGTAAGATATTATACAAATAAATAACATTTATTTTCTCATTAAAAAAATTAATACATATATGGGATATAAAAATCTAGTCCCTCATATAATAGCATGTTTTCTTTATTTTTCATATGAATATTAAATAAAACAAATTAAATATAAATTTAATGTTAATTATATTCCATAAAAGAACAAATAAAATATTTACAGTTAATACTTTCCCCATGAATCTAAACATAAACCATCAATATAAATATTCTTGATGGTTTCATTGTATTATTTATTAAATAAAGCATAAAATTCATAAATTATGATTAATTAAATGAAAATATTTTTAAAAGGTTAGATGAAATGTTTCCAAATAAATTACACATTTTTTCATTTTAAAATCACTTATTGAAAAAATGAAATGTTAAATAAATTAATAAAAACATATAATATTAAATGAACCATATAACCTGTAAATTTTTCTATAAATTAATTAATTATCATGAGGGTGGGAAATTATATTCATTCGATATTATTTAAAAAACTATTCATTCACACATTTGTAAAAATTCAAAAAATACCACATTCAAAAAATGACAGGATGTTTCATTATAATGAATTTTGAAAAAATTGAAAATTGGGTAATTATTTATTCAATAACTCATTTTATTTTCGTTAGACAAATTGTGGAATATATGGACACTGAAGAAAAGGTACCTAGATTATTTAGAAATAAATTCATCAATTAGAATATTAAATTAGTATATTTACTACATGAAGAGGGTAAAAATAAATATACACATTTTATTTAAAGAGATAATTGGACGAGAAAAAAATTTCATTTGTTTAATAGAGAAATATTTAATAATTTCCCCAATTGAGAATATAACACAATCAATCAAAGATAATGATGAAATTGTGAAATAAACCCTTACGTTAAGTATCACAAACTTTGTTTTTGTTAAATTCTCATGTTTAATAAATATAAATTTATTATACATATATTTCGATAAATTTATCATATATTTCATAAAATATTTTTTATAAATATGATATTTTATTAAATATTTATGAAAAATTTTGTCTTAAAAATAATATTATTGGTTATAACAACATCATTATTCATGTGTGTTTTCGGTTCAGTGGTTTCAAACCACTTTTTATATAATAATTCAAAGGTATATCAAATTATAATCATGACATATAATATATATATATATATATATATCATATATATCTATTTAGGGTCATCTATAGAATGTATAGTTATAAGAATGTGTGAATACATTTATAATAATAAATTGTGAAATGTATATATGCTTGCTATTTTAATTTTTCAACTGAGGAAACAAAAGAATGTTAAACAATAAAAACCTTATAAAAATAAATATTGTATCACATATATCACATAAATTAATTTATTCCATTCATATTATTATCTAGGTAAATATTAAATTAAAATTGAATCAAATCTCTTATTGGAGGTAGTAGTCAACAGGAACCCATAGGAAACACTATCATTTTATAATAGATTTAATGGTAAGGAGGAATGTATGATATTATAATAATATTAGAAAAATTATTTCATAAATTTGATATAAAAACATTAATCCCATTATAATACCCAACAAAAAATATGCTGAGTAAAATTAATTGTATCACTTCATGTAGATCGTATGTCGTATGCATGCATGAGAGAAACATTCATAATAATTTGTTCAATGATATGAGAATGATAATGGTTTTATTATAACAATAATTAAATTATAATATATTCATGATTCTTAATTTATTATTTAATATTGATTACTATAGATTCAATTGACATGAAAGAAATCGTAAAACCAAAATTGATCAGTTAAGGTGACTAGCTCTTCTTTGAAATGACTCGATTATATCACCTAATTAAGAAGATATGGTTGGTGTATTTGGAATAATTGAACATAAATAATTTCTTTATGGATTTTTATATTATAATTATTTCTGATATGGATTATCTATAATGCTCAAAGTGTTTTAAATAAGTGACTGGAGGGGTAACTGTTTATATGGAAGGGATATGACACAAATAGAATTTCATAAAATATTAGAATATAATAAATTTATTATTAAATAAAATACATCGAAATAAACATTAATTATAATAAAAATATCTAATATGGAAATAATAAAATAAAATTAAATTTATACAAGTTTTTCTAATAAATTTAACCAATTGTTTTTAGTTAATCCATTCATTAAATTTGTTTACCTCAATCGAGATAAAAATAATTTAACACATAAAGGGTTATGCGTTAGTAATAATTGACCAGTGAAATATAAATTAATTTTATTTATTATAATCATTATATAATATAATTAAATTTAATTTGTATGATAAAAACACACCACACACATATTTGTTTAGAATATCACTTCCTTTTTCATTAAAATATATTTTATTCATTTATAATCAAATGATATCGAATGAACTCATTTTGTACATGCTAAAAAAATTATTATTTTCAAAAAAATTATTCATATTAATTCCTTCTAATTTTAGTGTCTAGATTATTACATTTCTAATAAATTTATATTTTACCAGTGCATCATGGTACATTAAAACTCATTGTTTTATGTAAATCTAATTTCAATGAAATTACATTTATTTATATAATAATTTAATAAAATTTTTGGGTGTCAAATTCATCTCCCTTATGATAATTTTACCTTGTAAATTTCATATCTACATTAAAATTTTTTAAGGATGATTATGTCTCATCATGTCCTCAATTTTTATATAGCTTCTTCAACCTTAGGATTCCACCAAAAACATTAGCAATTTGAGTGGTCAAATAATTCAGTAAATTTTCCCATTGATCAATAATATCCATCAATTATTTCTCATAATTCATATCCTTTAACAGGGATGTGAAATAATATATAATAACATGTGATATTTCTGGAATGCAAGTCCCCACCTAATATACATGGAATGTGTGAGGAAGATTAGTGGTTTTGAGAAAGCACCAATAGATAAACACACATCCTGATATGATCAAGAATATCAAAGTTCCAATATTAATAATGCATTGTTTTACATTATGTATGAATCTAATTAACATGTAATTGATATATATTCATAGAATTACATTTTCACTGAAATCAAGCTCTAAAACATGATGATGATTGTCACCATAGATTTTCTATCAACTTTGAGCTATCCAAATATGATGTTTAGTGTCACTAACTTTTTCTATCGTTTAATAATATATATTAGGACCCAGTATCTTTATTTATACAGATTTATATGAAGACAGTTTTTCAAAATAATTCAGCTAATATAGGGAATTAAAAATAATCCATATATATTGTTATGTCATTGTTATTATAGTACTAAAATTCCACAAATGTTAAGTGTTGCTCAAGAATTCCTTTTAAATCCAAAGAAAATGACCTCACCATGTTTTATATAAACTAAACATTCAGCTCAATCTACTCATCTATATGAAGATGATAAATAGTACTGAAATCATTTATATAATAAGAGATCTTTGGATAAATTAAAATAATTCCATTATAATCCTTGGATCGTTGTCAAATACAATAGAATATGGTACCCCATGAAACCTTACCATATATTTAATATATATTATAAAAATACTAAATATTGTAAATCTTCTCTTATAACTACAAAATTAATTTATTTGTTAGGTGACTGATTTAAATCCTTATAGAATTTATTATTTTATATTTTTAGGTAATCTGATATAGAAATAAATTGATTTGTTTTTTATTTTCATTGGTGAATGATTAATGGTTTTAACATCCCCTTGTTTTTTTTATTTACAACATAAATTTATATCATATCAGGATTCAATATATATAATAGGGTATATATATATTCATATTATTCATCTATAAATACACATTTAAATCACTATAAATCATTTTATTTCCATGTTCAAATTAAAATGATGAACTATGTGATTTATCAAACAACTCCATCATTTATGTTATATATAGGATACATACTCTCTTCCTGAACCTAATCCTTCTAACATGAACATTGGTACAATTAGGAATATTCCTCACCGTCGTCTATAATCCAATCCTACATTTTATACCTTCTTATCCCCTTGTAGATTTATAGTTGAACACTAATATAATAAATTCAATATATTTATTATTTTCTTGTGATTTTAAAATCAGTATTCTTAATATACATAATTATGGAATCCCTCTGAATCCACATCAATGAAAAACAATAATGTTGTTTCATACATAGTTCATCAAGAAAATTGTTTAACTTACCATGATGGTAATGTGTCATGAAATAAAAATTTTTGATCAAATATTTCCATATTCTATGGTTAATATAAAACATTTTTTTGGTATATATATACATCACGGTTATTTGATCAATCTATATAAAGCACTGTTCACTATAAATATAATTACTCCATAAAATAAATTCTAAAAATTACATATTCGAACTCTAAATCACGTGTCATGTAATTTTTCAAATGAATTTTTATTTTCAATGTAGATTATTCTATCCCCAAATATTTTTTCATGAGGAAAAAAACAAGTAAAATCATTGATCAATCACTATATATTGAATACAATTTTACACTGCATGTTTTTATGTACATGAACGATGTGTGTCTATCTCTTTAGTTCATAAAAACTTCACATTCATCAATCCATAATAATCATTAACATTTAACAGTGAAAATGGTGTGTGGATTATATATTCAAGATAAATCTCTCAAAAGGAATCAATATATTTATATACAACCAAAGAAAAATTTGGATTTCCCTTACTATGGATAGACTAGTACATTTACCAATAACATCTATATTCAATGGATCTATTTATATACCCAATATTGTTATTATATAACATAAAAACAAACTTTTCATTTTCTCAATTTCTATATTTATTATATTTAGTATACAAATTATCCTTCCATGGGGTCATTTGATGAACTCTCAAATGTCCTTCATGTTGTTTAATTCCATTTCAAAATAAAATATAATTTCCTATACATAATATCACAAACTAATCAACGTAATATATAAAGAAAATTTTCATTAAATACATCTACATAGTCGAATCATCGATATGTTTGAATGTGATTACTATAAATTCAGAATTACCATACATTTTTTGGAAGGAATTATCTTTTATATCATAATTATTCATATAAAAATTAATATCTAGATTCAAGATTTATCTTGTAAACTAATTGAAATCATCATAATTATAAGAAAAATCCTCAATATTTGAAGATGATACTTGTTCATTGAATTGATGTTTTTATGTTCTTGATAATAAATGAAAATTTCATTAACCCATATTACTTATTTACCAAAATAATATTTTAACTTCAAGGAAATCGAAATGATTAATTAATCACTTCTCTAGACTCTCCAAAATTTTATTATCCCAATTTCCCCAACTCAATCATAGATATTAAATATGGATTCATTAAAATAGATGTAATAGTAGTTATGAGTTATGTTGAAAACTAAAATTCATTACTCAATGGAATACTTGGATAATACTCAAAAAATATATCAATGTATTTGAAAATAATATGAGTAGTTATGATTGTTATTTTCACTCAAACAAATTGAGATAAATATAAATCATGAATATATAAAAAACACAAACATTGGAAGTGATTTACAATGTCAATTTTATTTTATATTCAATTATAATATTTATTAATGTTTAATTTTGTATATTGAATGTAACTTCAATTACTCAACAATTAATATAAGATATATATTGACATATTGAACTTGTAAGAACCCACTTTTTTATTTGAGGTATGAATAATCTCTTTTTCATCTTTAATGTTTATGTATGGACTAAAGTGAATTCAATTTGAGGTCATAGATGTGTAAGTGGATTGTTCAGAGGCTAGAAACTGAGTTTTGGGGGGGATTTATTCCTATAGTATGGTAAGTGAAAATAGTATGGGTATTTCTGCACATTTTGATAAAATTGCGCAAGGTTGACTAGAGAAGAGATACAAGCCGCATGGTTAGGCCAAACCATGATGAATTTTTCACATCACAATCTAACCATGTATATAACTTTTACTGAGATTTTGTGCACGGTTTCCACTTGGTTAGTCAAAACATATAGGGAAATCATGCGGGTTCCCCTTCTTGTACCCAGGACCATACGTCTTGGTGCATGGTTAGATAATCCATGTACATAAAATTTGTGACCCATTTTTTTGTAATTATGAAAATTTTAGATTAAATGAAACATTATTTTTTACCCAATCTTTTTCATTACAATGGACATAAAGATAAAAATAGAGAGCTCGTCCTTGACTCATAAATTGGAAATTAAGGTAACTTTATAGTCTATGTTCATAATTGATTGTTATTTATCTCATTTTGACCATAATGGTATGATATAAAATCATCTTTTTCTATTCTTCATTCCTCTCGATGTCAGCTGCGCTATTTGGATGAAATATAATTTTTTTATTTTCATGATCTTAATGTTTTCATCATATTTATCTTGATGTAGGCTGAATTATGAGCTTATTACAGACATGTAATCTACTACAAAATCTATGTTTTATGGTCTATACAACATCCTTGAGAATTGTTACTTCAGCAGGATACCTTCGGTTAGACAACCTGATGGGATTTCTCGTGAGTCCCTAAATTATGAACAATATAAACTAAATTAGATATATTGTGACTTATTAGGGTTTACCTTATGTTTCATTGTGATGTTTGGGTAATGGATTCTAGATTATGGCCCCCCATGCAGTGTGACATATGATATTACATGTTTTTGTCCTGGTTAAACCACCATACTATTGTGTTCTCATGCATTGTTAGATGTACGAATTATGGTAATATATAAGTCGAATTGAAAAAAATAATACGATATATCTTACCTACAAGCATTATTCTACAATTATATTCCATGCTTGTATTTTTTGGATAATTTAGTGGTAATACGCATTAGATTATCATAATTTGATTAAATGGAGTATTTCGATAATGTGGGAGCAATCAGATTAATTATGTGATATTTTTAAATGCATGTTGTAGGAAATGAGTGGGTATACTAATTTTTTTCCATGTACATTTTTATAATATGTTAGTGGTGATATAAATGTGGGGAATTTGAATGTGGGATTGCTAGGCAGGTTGGTATAATCATATGATATTTAATGAATACATGTATTAGTGGTAAATGAATGAATAGATGACTTTGAAAATTTTCTTAACTATTGAACATAGTAGTAGATGCTTTGGATTGAGATACTCATGAGGTATTGATTCTATGGGATTCCTTGGTTTGTTATAATCCATAGAACTGGCTTGCATGGACTCATGTAGACATGATTTCGATGAAATGATCCGAATT
Organism: Viscum album; assembly: GCA_963277665.1. Lineage (NCBI taxonomy): Eukaryota > Viridiplantae > Streptophyta > Magnoliopsida > Santalales > Viscaceae > Viscum > Viscum album. Next base: position 1,537,035,307 of record OY728147.1, on the reverse strand, counting down.
CTCCAACCAATACCTAACTATGTATCAATTGAGATACTCCTGGTACTCAACGTGTATTATATGGTAATCGAAACATTGGATCCGACCATTTTTTTATAACCGTTTTAATTTATAACGACTATGAGATTGATTATGCGTTGTATTCAACAACATATACATGGATCATTATATAATTTTTGATGTATTGTAATGACATGTTTCATATGACTTGTACAGATAAAAATAATGATTTTCATAGTTGTTTATGAATTTATTGTGTGTTAATTATTAGAGGAGCTACACAATATTTTGGAGGGGGCCTCAAGAGGCTATTTATGTAGATAAATTCCATGGGAATACTGACTACTGATTACTACCGGCTATTAACCTACAATATGATTATATTATTTCATTTTACTGCTTAGATTATATAGACCATTGGGTGGTTTCATGCTGGGATGTTTTCTCACACCCTATTAGGGCCTCCCATGGAAACCAACACTGATTACATGGATACATGTATTGATATGGGAAATTTCCCTACTACATGTTGTTTATTGCATCATAGGACCAGGAGAGAATCAGGCCACGATGAGTCTTGCGATAATACTTGGATACAATTTGGTATTATGTCCATTTTATAGATGTATGGTACCATACATCAATGTACTACTTTTGGATACTTTTGAGATACATGTACCCTCATAACCACTGTATTTGAGACATTTATATCTTAATTATATTTTATTGTCATTTTTATTTATCATATTACAACTTTTAATATTATTTGGTTTTTGATATTCCACTTAATAGACTATGGTGGTGAGGGAATAGTCTCCCCACTGATATACTTAGGTCCTTACAGCTAGTCATAAGGCTATTTAATTTGGAGTGATGTGCTTAAGGCCTTGTGATAGACAGAGATTTGGTTTTTTTCGAGGGTCGTCCAAGTTCGTTCAAAAAAGTGTGTATCACAGGGAAATATTTTCATGTTTGTTTTCTATGTGGAAAAAATTGACTGGGATTGTAGGGAATAAGAGTTTGATAATGTTATATTTATAGGTGCAGCTACCCCTCATACATGGAAATGGGAAATTACAATGAATAAAATTAATATTTTATGTATTTTTTGGTCATATTATATATGACTCTTCCATTCTGTGATAAACATTCATTGTTATGTTAATATTTATACGATGAACATGTTCAATTAAGTTGCGACTTAATGAGATGAGGTTATTCCATCTAATGAATAAAATAGTCATTTGTTATAAAACAAATTTAATGCATTATTCCATTCCATCTAGGATGTATTAATCACATTATGTTGTTGTGATAAGTGTTGTGATAGATATATATATATACCTATGATAGACTTTGTGTAGAGTAAGTGAAAGAATTTCCATCATTCAGTTCACATTGATTATGTACCCTTAACAAATGGAAAGAGATTCACCATTTGATTCAATTATTTAAAATTAACATGTTGTGATATGAATGAAATTGAAACCATATTTTAGTTCATGATGAGTTATGGTCCCTTATGGACTATAATCTAGTGAATATTTGGTTAAATTGTTTCTAATGAATGAATGATAGAAATATAGTGGAAATGGATTTCAAATGGAATGAAATGGACTAGTGAACAAGAAAAAGTGATTTGTAAAAGACTTAAATTTTTATTGGAAAAGAAGATATGTATCTAGTGGTTTTAGTGGTAGTTCATGTTATAATCCTATATTTAGGAGCTGCATGTTGGTTTTGCCAAGCTTTTAGGATTGTTTTTTCATGTACTATGTTTTTATGTTTTGAATATTAGTATCATTATTTTTTGAGGCATCTGTTTGTAATTTTAGAATAATTCCACAATGATTAACTCCTTTAAAGCACAAGTAGGATGGAAATGAATTCACTATGAAGATGGTGGTCCATGTGATACTGGTAGATCATCATTAGTGATAGATGTTTCACATGCTACTTTTATAAACACATGTTCAAATTCATAGTTCCATGAGGGATTCTTTCACTTCATGTAGACTTATTAGGGTGCACCACAACATTTCATATCTATGGATGAGAAAATGCAGGAGTTCCGATAGAAATATCCGACCATGTTCTTAGGGGATGGTGGTCCAAAGGATTATGAGTTATCACTAGAGACTATGTGGTTGATATTAGAGCATCTAGAGATGCCACATAAGAAGAGGGAGAATCTTGTGGCTTACGCACTTTTTGGATTAGAAAAATGATGGTTAGATGTATTTAACGAAGATGATAGGATTTTAGATATGATTTTAGATGATTTCCAAACCAGGTTTCATGACTATTTTATAATTGAAACTCTATAGGTATAATGGCTAGTGAATATATTTTTCAAGAGTACTAATTAACGAAAGTTTTAGAGTACTCAACAAGCATTATAGGTATAGAGAAAATATCAATAATTTACCTTACTATTGTGATATTGATGGTGAGATTCTTCGGGTATGGTCTCTATCATTATATCATAGAATTGTTTGATTATTTTTAGGTTTACCACTATCACAGAAAATATGAATCTTTCACTGATTACATAGAATAACATTAGAGAAGTAGGGGCATAGAATATGTCATTATTTTTTCATGACCAAGTAGTTCACAACTTTAGAAATGAAATAATCTTTTGATGATACACATGAGATGAGTTACAGTCATGCATTGTACACTAACAGCTCAGTGATGTGTCATTAGTGTGGTAGTTGAGGCCACATAATAATGTAGTACAGTTGTTACTAGTGGTGTTATGAAATTGTGGTAGAATGGGAAAATTTATTCATTTCTAATGGTTCATCCCTCCTACTATGAGTGGCATGGGGTCTTATATAACACTATGTATAAGAGTAGGATTATTATCATTTTCTCATGAGTGTATTTAGAGAAGTTTCAGTTGATCGAATCAAGATAGTGGTGGACATCGCCAATGCATCCAAACACTCGATACAATGTGAAATCCGAGTTGGCCTACTCCAGGAAGTGAGTTTTTATAACAAGGGTGTCGATTAGGTCAAATTTATTCTATGCAGCCCACCCCCATGAATAATTTCAATGCACCATCTACTGTGAACGATAATAACTTATTAGTTTCAACTAATTTATATGTACTCTTTTTTATACATGTGAATCACATAGTTTTATATCATTAACTATGGTTAAAATACTTTGGATGATTTATTATTCATCTAGGATAATTATGATGCTATAAAAACCATTTTGAATTAGAATAGAGTATATTAGAGTCTACAGGGAGTTACCCATTTAAATTGATGGGTGAAAGGATGTTTGGGATCATTGTGTCTTTGATATTATAGGGTTTATGTCATTCTATGGAGGGATTATCTAGTAGCTTATCGAGCTTTTTTTGACTACTATCACCAAATAGTGACTCTGGAATCATCAGGGGGTATAGTGTATAGTCACGTGTGTTAATGGGATATACATTTGAGGGGGTATAGACTAGAAAATCGTGAGATGGGTGGGAAGAGACACCATATAAATGGCTTGTATTTGGATGACCAATAAGTGTGTCAAATAGAATTTCCTCTGTTATTTTCCAATTTAAGGTATGTTTTCCCTGAAGTGTCTTTTGGTTTACCTCATAAGAGTGAATTTTCATTCTCTATAAAACATGTTCCATGAACTACACAGGTTCCCATTCCTCTGTACAGTTTTTCCATGACTAAGTTGCTGGAGTTCAAAAGGCAGCTAGATAATTTTAAGGAAAATTGGTTTATCTGACCTATTACATCTTTATGGGGTTCTCTGGTCCTTTTCATAAAAAAAGAATATTTTATCCTTAGTGTATTCTTATATAATCATATGTTTATCCATTTTATGGTTATGAAATGATATCCATTTCAATGGATAAATGATAATTTTGATCATCTTCGAGGATATCAGGTATTCTCGAAAGTTGATTTTTTTGTCCTGATGCCACCAAGTATGTGTTTGACCTATATAAATTATTCAAAAAAAATATATAGAATGAATGTTCTATAAAATTATCCATTTATATTGATTGATCTCAGGAATTGGTCAACAAATTTCATGGTACGGATAAACTGTGTGTTCCATCATTCACTTTTTTAGTTTATTATGGTTTTTTATGGATGATATATTTGTGTATTACCATATTCGACCTAACATAACCAATAATCTTGAGATATATTCAATAAACTGTGAAAAAATCAGTTATATGTCGATCTCACAACATTCCACTTATTTAAGGATTAGATTCACTTCATAGGTCACATAATCTAAAATAATGGAGAAATAATAGACCTAGAGAAAGTGATAAATGTGGTTTCATAGGAGAATCCTAGGAACATGATAAACAAATAGAGATTCTTGGTAAAATGGATATTATAGGTATCAGGCTTGGTGTAGAGTAGATGTTGGTGTATAGTTTCATGGATTATGAGTTTGGATATTTAAGGCCACATGAGTTGAACTACCTGACACATGATCGTTTGTTAGCTATAATCACTAATGATTTGTTCCAGGGAGATATTAATTAACATGATATAAATCTGTGGAATAAATAGACCACCAAACCCTAATTTTCATATTTACATAGTGTGATGTGAATCTGAGGTAGGGAAGGTGGTTTGAGTACCTATAGCCTTTTACATTAATCTTTATTTCACACATTGTAAAGGAAATATATTGTCCAACACACTGAGTAGGAGGACTCAGATACATGCAATCCATTTGGCTAGAAGTGTGGTGTACCTTAGCGATTGATTCTCGGTGATACATATGGAGGTACCTAATAGATCAAGAAAATATATATATCATCCTTATCCACTACCTATAACCAATATAATATATTGAGTATGAGGCAGATATCAAGTTCAGAGGGCCTGGTCCTATTGGATTGTGTGGTAGGTGAACCCACACCTACTAGTTTGACCAGAGAAGATTAGAGTTTTTCATGGTTTTTTTTTGCACATTGCACTAGGAAGAAACCAATATGTAATTTTATTTACGTCATTTGTGCCTGTTGTCAGTTATGAAGTGAGAGGTAGATGGTTTCATTAGGTTTTGTTCCACCTGTCAACTGGTGAAGGTGGAACATCCGTGACTAGGATGGCTTTTATAGTAGTTACTTATCCTCAAGTGGAAATGGGATGATGTCGTGATTGACATCCTCACCTATATACCAAGGTCACCTAGTGGTAATGATTATGTATGGGTTGTTGTTGAATGTCTCATGATAGTCTCTAAATTCGTACTGATGAATGATATCATCAGTGTGGATCACATTGTAGGATTTAATACATGTGCGATAGTACAACTCCATGTGGACATCCAAAATATTTTTTCGTATAGGGATTACCTATTTACATCTCATTTATGGTATAGTGGTTACAAGTCATTGGGATCATAATTATTTCTAAGAAAATCATACTACCCATAGATAGAAGGTTTGTCAGAGCATATTATACAGGTGTTTGAAGACATTATGTGATCATGCAGTGTTTATTTTAGGGTCTCCTAGGAGAGGCATATAACCCTGTATTATTTTTCATACTATAAATATTATTAAGATACAATAGAGATGAATCAAAATTAATATTTTTATGATTGGAAAATCCGATCACCCATGTGGTAGATTAATTCAGGTGAGGCAACATTACTAGGACCGTATCTCATGTGAGAGATTTGGGAGTAGGTCAAGTTGATTCAGAGGTAAGTGGAATCACAATAGTCTTGATAACAGTTTGATTTAATTCTCCACAGATTACCTATAGAGTTTTAGTCTTGGGATAATGTCTTTTTATATGTCTCAGCAAGTCTTGGAAACAAACTGATTAAGAGATAGTGTATCCTTTCACCGAGATATGTCTGTCGGTTCATTACTCTGGGGAAATTCAGGTCGATATACTATCACTTCCAGCTAACTCAAAATTATATAGCCATGCATGAAATATTCCATGTATCATTGCGACGAGTCGATCATTCGGACATATCTACCACTGTTTAGACTGAGGTGGCTGAGCTATAAGTGAATGCATCAATCGACGAGCATCTGATTCGTATTGATAATTGGATATAGACTATTCTCTAATGGAAGTCAGTTCCACTATTACGAGTGATATTCCATCATGACCATTTACATGATGAGACTTGGGAGTGGGAGGATGATGTATGTTCTTAGTGCACAATTTTTAACTCGAATGAATAATTACCAACTATAATATCGATATTAAGAGAAGAATTTCCTTATTGGGGAGGATTGTAGGAACCAGGTTTTTGAATGAGGTAATAATCTATTCCTTTTCAGTTTTAATATTCTTGTATTTATTAATAATAATTAATTTTGAGGCCATGGCGGTATCTAGGGAGTTTGGGGATTAATGAGAGCCTTAAACCCATGTTGTGGGTTTATTTAAGCCTGGATTACAATTAGTATAGACTGTAAGGGTTAGGCCACATAATTTGATCATACCATGGGATGTAGGATCAAGTAAATATACAGGCCACACATTTCTGAAAAAATGAGATGAAAGGGATTTATGGGAATGACCCATGTTTTCCACTTCTATAGAAGCTTATTTTCACTTTCTTCATGGTTAGACAAAAAATTTAGGGAAACCATACGGGAGATCATTATTCTACAATAGATCGTCACCCTAATCCACGTGACCCCATTAATTTGGGAAATTGTTTTAATTTTTAATTAAAATAAATATATATTTATTCTTAATTTGTATTCTTTAAAATGGTTATAATAATCAAATTTGAGATATCATCATTGAAGCCTAATGTATAAATTGTGTTATCCCTCCTGTTCAAGTTCCCAAATCAATGTTCGTTAATATTTCTAGATCTGTAACTGTAAAACATTAATTACAACTTATCCTTTATTCTATATTATGGATATCAAGTATACATTTTTCATCATAGATATATTTCCCAATTATTAGGTTCTTCCCCATTTTTCATATTTCACTTAATTTTATTTGAATCTATTTTTGATACTAGATGAACACTCTACTACCAAATTATGGTAGGTGGTCTATACAACTTCCTTTGATAATTTCTTATTTATTGGGCTACCTACAATTAGTCCATAGAAAATAAATTATAGTGAAACCCTTAATTTTCTACTATCTTATTAAATTATATGTATTCAGTCATGTTTGGTATTATCTTATGTTTTTTTGTGATGTGTTGGTAGTCAATGATTGAACAATAGTCACCCATGGGGTGTACCATAACAAATTACCTATTTTTTTCTGTGTTGAACCACAAAAGGTGTGTGTTCTCATGATTTTCAATATATATGAAGACTATTTACAGATAATTTGAATGGAATTACTTAATTGGATACTCCATCCATCATTACATTATGATACATTGATATTACATGCTATATGGTTTTATTTAATTGTGTGGGAATACTATTTTCATTATCTTAATTTGATTGAATGGTTAATTTGGGAAATGTGTGATTGATTGTATAAACCTTGTTACATGTTTAAATGGGAATTGTACACAATGAGTGGATGAACTCATTTTCTACCTTGTATTTGTATTGTAATATGTGGGTGGGAATACTAATGTTGTGAATTCAAATGTGTCATACGTATGAGAGTGTGTACACTCATATGATATGAAATGATGAATGGTATGAATGCTAAATTTTTGAACATTTACCGTGTACATATTCCATTTATTTTTTAATGTTGTAGTTGATTCCTTGGATGGAGATACTCATTGATTATTGATTTTTTGGACACATTGTTCCTGTCTACCCCTTGGATTCACCATTCATGGAATCATGTAAGAAATGCATTGTATTCCATGCTCCTTAGACTGCTAATAGTTCATAATGGATTTCCATCATGATGTTCATGGGACTTGATGAGGATTCATTCGTCTTCGAAACCTTGGATATTACTCTTCATGGTCTAGTACATTGAAATATGACACGACCATGAGATTGATGACATGTTTGGTTAAACAACTTGGTTGTTTATAATCTGAAACATTTCATTGAATGTCAATTCTATGTTTTATGAGAGTTTATGGATTAATTGAACATTCTCATTAGTTATTTATACATTTCCGTTAGAAGACTTTTTATAGGAGTTTGACCATCTTTTTCATAGTTCCACGAGAAGCCATTTTTAGTTGTTAAACACCATGGGAATCATAATTTTTTTTACATATTACCATTTTACATGAACGTTGTTTAGCATATTTCATTATATAAATTTGATTATACAGATCACTATGTGGATTCCTACTGGGATATTATCTCATACCATGTTTTGACCTCCCTTAGGGACCCAAAAATTTTATATGGTGGCATCTATTGATATGGGAATTTTCTCTAATACATGTTGTTGATTATTGCATAGCAGGAGGATATCATGGGAGTCTGCTGAGGCTTCTGATGCTACTAGGATACATTTTTTTATTTTCCTTTGTGTACTTGTATTGTACATTACATCCTTAAAATTTTTTTGTATGTATTAACGATACATGTTACATCAATATCATTTTATAAAAAAACCATTTTTTTATTTTTTTTATATATTCATGAATTTTATATTTACCATTTCTCTTCTATGGATATTCGTATTTTATCGATATTTCACCATGTATACATTGGAGAAGAGTTCACAGTATCCTTGCTAAAATATCTATGTGATCGCTACATGTCAGCTGCCTCTGGAATTTGGGGAGATCCACGTGAGGCCTTATTTCCAACTAAGCTTGGGAAAATATTCAGTGTCATCTACTTTTGGGATGTTACACATATGATACCCAATAATATGTTAAATTAAATAGGAGGATGAATAACAATTTTCGGGGGAAGGATCATGCTGAAAAAATCAATCAAAGTTGATCTATAAAATTGAGATTAATAAATATTATAATTAATAGTATTACATGAAAATAAATATCTTGATATTGAGATTATGATGTGATACCCTCAGATAACTCTATTGATATAAAAGAGTGGGTAGATACAGAATCCAACAAAACATATTCCAATATTTTGTGGATGAGAATTCGTGATTTTACCATATCTATAGGAACATCAACATTAGAAGTAGTAATTGAATGTTCATCGAATTATCCACTATGATTATTTTGTTCTATGTTCACTGTATGTTTTTTAATTGCATTTAATAGAGTCCCATCAACATATAGTTTAATAAAATAAATTGATTTATTTTCTGTCCCCCTAGAAATCATGATCATGGAATCCTTTTTCACTAACCATGAAATAATAACCATTTAATTATAGTTTTGTACAAATGTGCTCCTCTCTTGAGAAATCACATGGAGGAAAATATCTCATTTTATTATTATCTTAATCAATTTTTTTATCCCTCATCCTCTTATTATTTTACATTCCAACAAATATATAAGTCTTTTATAATTCATTAAAAATATTCATGGAGCATGATAATATATCCTTATACGACGATAATGTTTGGGAGAGTAGTTCTCTTAAATGGATTGGAATTTTCTCGTCAAATAAATTTTCAATATTTTTCATTAGATTTGGTACGTAGTCTACTTAATTTGTATCTATCCTTGTTACGATAGCTTTATACACTGATATATTTTAATCTTATTTTATCTCAGAATCAAGATTAATCTCCCTATATTTCTTAATTATTCATGAGGAAAATATTTCCCAACAAAAATATACATAAAATCATTTTACACCATGCATGATACATCCTCCTCATCCTTACTGTTTTTAGTCAATTATCCCTATTTATCTTCATCACTTGGTAGATGATAATCATTAATGAGAACCTTATCTTATTCATTACATCCCATATAAAAAAATATGTTTCCAATGAACATAACCAATTATCTAGTATAAATGTATATGTAATAACATTGAATGATGGTGGTACTGATGCATACAATTGGATAACATTGTTACACAAAAATATAGATCAACGAGATTCTCCAAATTGAAAAGGTAATCATTTTTAAACTGAGTAATATACCACAATATAATTATAATTTTCTTAGATATTGTTCCAGCTTCATTATATTTCAAATTATATAAATCCATATAGGGATTACATGTATTGCTAATAATCACATTACTTATTCAATGAATTATTTAAAAATAATAATAAATATATTAAAATATAGAATTATGAAAAAAAAATATTAAAATTATTAATTTAGTGAAACCCATAACATCAATTGAAAATGTATGCATATTAAAAATCATAATCAAATTCGTGTTTTAATTGAGATTATTCTAAAATCCTAAAAAATAATGTCTTTCCTAACGGTTATAAAAAATTACTAGACTTAAACTTATCATATCACCTAAGAATGTCAAACATGGAGTGTAAAAACGGAACACTCAATATGCACTACAGTGTTGAACATGATTTACTAAACCAGTTATTTTTATGGTTATTACCGTAAGCTAAATAGAATAGAATCTCAAAATCCCATACATAAATTAATCATGGAAATAGTTATAAATTTTTTTTATCTAACTTATAAAACATTATGATGTTATCATATACTCAGATATATCCTCAATTCTAGTCATATGGTCGTGATCCCTAATTTATGATTTCCTAAATCTAGTTACCAAGTCTTCTACTAAATATGATTTAAAAAATACTCAATAGAACTTGATATGTGTATCATATAATATTTATTACATTATTATATTACTACTATATAATATGGATTATATCTAAACATATTGACTAGTTTTGTTTTTTAGTAATATTAAAAACATAATTGAATCACATGTTACATTTGAAACCATAAAATAAATAATAATGTTTTCTTTGAGAACACAATTATTCTACTAAGAATGTCCCTATAAATCAGTAATAATACAATTTCTGGAAACCATATAACAGATATCCTTTGAAATTGGGGATATCATACTCTTAGTAAGTGTATATGTATATAAGAATCATATATAACATGAATAATATAGAAAAAATTAATGATATTGGAATTATTTCGTAATAATTAATAAATATGACATAAACATATACAAGTATATCAAACTATTCAAATAATAACATGGTCACAAATAACTGATTTCATTATAATTTAATACCTAATGCTAGTAATCTATAACATACAATTGATCCCTCATTCAAGAATATCTAAAACATAATATCATGGAATTGTTAAAAGTCAATATACATAAATGTGTAATCCCTCATCCAAGTAACCGATGTACATTGTAACATGAAAACAATATATGTAATGGTTGATATGAAAGTCTACTACAATCCCACTTCTTAATAAATTCAATAGAATTTTAATTAAAAATAATAATACTACTTAATAAATTTTCCTTACAAATGAATAACTATCCTTTTTGGTTGTTCGAACATCGATATGTTAATAGATTCCTCAAAAAAGATGGTCATAAACCATATATAATAATATTTTGTATGGTATAATTTTATTATATCTAAATGAAATCATATTAATCATTAAATTATTTCGATATTGATTAAAAGATATTTAAATGGTCACTATAATGTTTCAAGAGGGAAATACCCATTTTTTCACATTGAATTCCGTTATTTAATGTCTAAAATTTACCAAATATTGGGGAAAATTTTCATTGGGAATAAAAATAAAAAAATATAATGTAATGATTAGATAAATTATAATTTAATACAAAAATAAATTTGATTCATTCCATATTTGAAAAAATCCTTCTGTTTATACATTTTTTATAATTAAATATGCACCACATTGGGAGAACGATATGTAGATTACTTATAAACCTTTTTTTAAAATATAAATTGTAACGCCCCGACCCCAGCTACCCAGAGTCGGTGCATTACTTCGTAACATTGGCATGATCACAAGAAAGATCAAATCTCGAAAGACCGATTGGTTTAGTAGCCTTGGAAACACTAGATATATACATAAAGTTTTACATTACATTTCAAAGTGAAAAACTACTACAACAACAAAGTCTTCATATCCACACTATTAACCCCTCATAATATCCCTGCAAGTCAATCATAATTTACTTCTTCACTACCTGGGAAAAATAAAACATAGAAAAGGGGTGAGCTCAAATGCCCAGTAAGGATAACAATATAGCGGAACATTCAAAATAAGCATAAACATTTAAGGCAATGAATTACTAAAACAAAAGCCTTTTAAACTTGAACTTCAACATAGTATGGCAAAAGTAAAATGAAATAATGCCATTTACTTGTTCACATGGATATTCTACTAATCGAATAATCACATGAAAAATCAATAACCACTTTCATAATTATGGAATGCATAATGCTAAACATTAATTTCTTTGTCTAGGCCTCATCCCAATACCTAGGGGTTACTTCTAGCCGGAACCCAACCCGGAGTGCCTCTAATAACCGGACACCAACCCGGAGTGCCTCTAATAACTGGACACCAACCCGGAGTGCCTCTAATAACCGGACACCAACCCGGAGGGCATACTTTTACCAGTCCCTAACCTGGAGGGCTTAATTTAACCAGTCCCCAACCTGGAGGGCTTACTTTTACCAGTCCCCAACCTGGAGGGCTTACTTTTACCGGTCCCCAACCCGGAACATACTTGTTTAGCACATTCATCTGATGAAAAGTTTGAAATATAACATAATCATTCGGATTAAAACTAGCATACGAAATGTCAATAGTTTCACCATAAACTATGAATGGTATAAAATATCACATCCACAGTCAAACATATTACAAAACCTTCAATACAATATAGAAGTTTTGTATTATAATAAATCAACTTCAAATAAGCGTAAAATCCATTAAAGGATGTTGACATAGATGAAATCAAAACACTTTTTAGAGAAATATCTCTTTCTATTTTTGAAATCATTTAAGAGCCATATAAAATAAAACATTTTCTTGAAAATATTCTTGTAAGCTTGTAAGGAAAGCTTTGAAGATTTTATAACGGCGGAAAATAACCGCACCCGCCGTATAAGTAAAAAAATACATTCTTATCTTAATTCTGTCGAAAAGGTCAAAAAGGACCTTGTTTTGAAAACGACGGAAAGATTCCTTTATAAACCTCTTACAAAAAGTCAAACAAGGGTATAAATGAATTTAACCCATATTCTTGTAAATAATAAATATGTTTTGAAATACATTTCGAAGAAACATGGATGTGGATGATAAAGAAATCCCAGTAGATTATTACGTATAAACAACCTCGGATAATGAAGAGATTGTGAAATAACCCTTACCTTGTACTTTTCCTTGGTTGGGGTAGGTTAACCTCCTGTATAATGGTGAAATAATTGTTATTAAATTATACAAGAATCATATACATTAATATGATATCATATATGATCTTTTAATATTGATTTGATAATAATATCTTAGTATTAACGCCGTTTCGGGTGTTAACTTACTCATTTTCTTTTATATGTTTTGTTACATAAGTCATGTTTGTTGTATCTTATTCATATCCAGAATGATATCAAGTCCTTAAACATAATTTTTAAATCATTAAATGATAATTATACTTGAATGGATACGATGGAGAATGAATCTCATCGCGTTCGTGGAGACGGTAGTCCGTACGTACGCACGAACACTACTTCCATTTAATTTTTATTTTAAAAGAATAGAATCCAAATGATACATAGGTATATTACTATTCCAGTATAATATAATATTTTATATATGTTACTTAAGTTCATTAACACCATCCTTTATACGTTCCATGTGTGGTATGAACGAGTCGTATCATTTTAAGGGGGCGGTAGTCCTCACTTCCTCAAATGAAATTATCGTATGTATATACAACATGAAACGAATAATGGTATGAAATAAAATGGAATTACAGAAGCTTATATATAAAATATATATCATTAATATCATATTTAATTACAGTGCCATCATAATGGCCACCATGAGAGGTGGTAAGATGTAATTGAACAATCATCGTTTCGTGAGGCGTTAGTTTGCCATCCACAGAAACATTATGTTCATCATCCATTAGATGGAGTTGTGTGTATGTGTAGTTTGAATACTTCTTATAACAACATCCTAGTATATTGAGGATACTGGTGTTGTTACAAAAGAAGGGAAATAAAAAGAGTTTGGGGGTTGAAGAAGCAAAATAAATGAAAATAATTTAAGAGAAATCGTTACCTTTAATTTAGGTAACTCACTTTGGTTGGAACCAAAGGACTTCTTGAAATGATTTATGCCTAAGGGGAAGCTTCGAGGAGGAGGAGAGGGATGTGGGGAGATTATTTGGAAAGAGTTTGGACGAGCCAAGTGGCTTGAGAGGTGTGAGTAAATGAGAAGGAGGAGTGCCCTTTTATAAGAGGGGTGAGGGGCACCTTTGGAAAAGCTAGAAATATTAATTTATAATAAATTCATATTCGGTTTCTAAAGGCTCCAAAGTTGACTATTCAAAGGATGAGGTGGGGATAGGTCGAAAACAACTCATCCAATAGAATTTAGACAGGTTTGGGTACTTATATTAACCTTATCTTTAAGTATTAACTCTAAGTTAATTAGTTTCACTTTTACAATGTCTCTTTGTATTTTTATATAATTTGGTTAATAAACATACTATATACATCCAAGCGACCCCCCAAGTGGTCCATTAATGATGAAACTATCATGATATAAGTCTCTTGGCCGAACCTTAGATTTTTAGGAATTTAATATCAATTAATAATATAATATTTGTTTTAAGAACTCTTTTATGTCAATTTTGACACTATTCAATAGTTGATTTTTGTGAAACTCATAACAGAATGATTACTTCAAAAAAAGTCAATTAAATCAATCCTAATATATCATATTATCCTAGAAAATTAGTGTAATTCATTAAAAGTTTCATATTATATTTATTTGGGTATTTATAATATCAATTATGTTAATTTTTTACTATTTTAGTAATTACTGCATCATCATTGTGTCATAAATAAAATAAATTATTTAATGTATAAAAATTATAAATAAAACATAATTATGTAGGAAATATTTTTAAATTTCTAATTAATATTTATAATTGAAAAATCCAACATGTATAACCCTATGTAAAAATTGTTCTTCTAAAAGATGTAAGCTTATGCCATTTTTATTTTTATTTTAACTTTATTAATATAATGTGTCCCTACCACATACAAGTGGCTCCAAGGGGTCCCCAAATTGACCCAAGGATGCCCATGGTCGGGTATGTGTCCACCAATAAGGTTAGGACACGTTTTAGGGTAATTTTGTATTATTATAATATTATTTTTTAACCTTTATTTACCGGATTTACCCTTTAACCATGGTAAATAAAATATTTACCGCAGTAATTATTCAAAATGTCTAAAAATAAAAGTTACCTATTTACAAAATTTGAACATCCTGATTCCAAATATGGAATTCATTTTCCTAAATTCAAAACACAGAAGTGGCAGAAATTAATTTAAAATTAATTCCCGCTGTCAAAACAAAAAGCGCGTTTTTTAGAGATAATAACTATCAAAAGATTGACACTCGTTTATGTTCGGTTTAATTGTAAAATTATGCCCAATGACCAACATTATATTAAATGGTAAAAATATATTCTAAATATACTTTAAAACCACTCAAATTCATAATTTATCACTATTAATTATTTTGATTAAAAAAGTTGTTTTTAATTAAAATTTAATAATTTTCACTATTCATCAAAATATGAAAGTTATCCGAAATGTACCAAAATTTCACCTTAGGCTAAATTCGATATTCCGAATCCAAAAATGAAGTCCATTTTCAAATATAAAATATATATAATTTCAAAAAGTAGGTATTACTATTCATAACGGCTAGTTTGATTAGTTATGGTGTGTTAGAACTCGGTGTTGCGTACAACACACGCTATCACATTATTCAAAGAGAAGTGTAACGTAGAATCTTGGGATGTTTCATTTTAAATTTTTGATGTCCCCATTTAGTCAAAAGTTTAAAATATAGTATTTAAAAAGGTTTCACTATCAAAAGTAGATAAAAGTGCAATACTGAAAATGAATCTGTTCTTGCATTATGACTAAGAAACTCATAATATGGATTCTAAAATTATAAGGATTATATAAAGTTTAAAATTTAGTTAATACTATTCATGACCTTTTTTAATGGCTTTTTTTTGTAAGTCATGGTGCAAATGAACTCAGTGTTGCGTGTAGTGCAAGTTATTGAATTATTTTGAAGAAATAACACACTATGAAATCTTGGGGTGTTACATTCTCCCCTCCTTCAATAAATTGCGTCCTCGCAATTTGAAATTGTTCTTCAAAAATAAAAGGTTGAAAGTAGAAAATATATTTGTGGGAAAACCCACATCGGAAATTGGGTTACTAAAATTTAGTCTTAATATGAGGAAAAGAGAAATCAAAGGGTCACCACCAAATTATGATCTCGATTAGGAGAACATTGGTGGAAATTAGAGACATATAATCGGAGGAAAAACGTAAATATTTATAGGTAGTGATTGAGGTCATCAATCACAAACAAGTGTATAATTGAGGTCCTTAAATTCATCAATCTATGATTATTTGAAATACCATCGGTTCAACAAAACATAGGGTATTAGGATAACACATTTTTGACGTTTCAAAATATCTTAGTTGAAATCCCACATCGAAAAATGAATTAATGAGGCCTCTATTTAAAATAAAGAGTGGAAAGTATGCAGATTACCGAAAATAACACATACTAGGGTTCCATGTAAGAAAATATGGATATGGAAGAAAAATCTAGCCATCAATTATCTGATGGAGAGTGGTAGAGAACATGGCTATGAAAAGGCCAACAATCCCAAAGCCATAAATTAGTGATGATTTAAGGTACCATCTAGGACAACATTTTTGTTCTAATTTCCTTTTATTAATGATGAGGAATTTATTTATGAGATTGGCTAAGATCATAAGGAGATATACTTAGTTTATAATTAGAGATTTATCCATTAATAAATTTCTACCAAAACTCATCATTCACTCGTAAAAAAAATTCTATTTATACTATTCATAGAGGGTTCCAAAATAAACGAATTTATAATTCATCTACCAGATCTTTTAAAAAAACTACTTTATTTAATCCAGGACATCTCGTGGGATAGTGGTAGGTGATACACCCTTGTCGCCCTTTGGTTGCGGGTTCAAGTCTCGCAGCCTTGCCGGACGCGACGGGTTGCCGCCCGACCTCCGGGTTGTCCTTTTATGGCAATCCAAAATAATCCAAACTAGAACTATCCAAAATACTTCTGTCCAAACTCACAGTCCAACATTCATAAGGAAGGTAAACATAATATAGATCCTTTTTACCCCGTAATAGCATATGAATACCTTCATCATGTATTACCATATTCCTTATTGATTACATTCATGCTCCCTTATTCCATATAGAATGCTGGATATACTTCATTAATCCAAAAATGTTTTAAACCCCAACAATGATGGAATATACAAATCATTAATCAGTTCCAAGGTAGTCAAGAATATCCAATATAATTTATCCAAAACAATCACATATTATTCCAAAATCACTACCTCAGTATCAGAACTATATTATGGTTTATCATTCTCTCAACCATATATTTTCCAAAAATCTATCCTGCTAATGAGTCACTTTTCTTTGTTCCACACAATCTCAAGTCCTTAATGAAATAGTACTGTAGTACAATCCTTATATACTCCATAATTATTATAACAAGTACATTGTTGATACAACACTTAATTGACATAATCAACATAAGAACTCTAATCATTCCTCTTCATCTGTGGTAGTATCATAACTTGATTATTATCCAATAGCATCATTTGCGGCATAGTCTGATGACTGGGACATAGGTTCGCGTAGTGTCCAAACTCCTTGCAAATGAAGCATTGTACATTTAAAACCATTTTCTTACCCTTGCAGTCACGTACTTTGTGCCCTTTTCCTCCACACTTATAACAAACTCTCATTCCTTTCAGGCAAGTTCCAGGGTGTTTCTTTCCACAGTTACCACATATGGGAAAATTCTTCTTTTCCCTCTTACTTTTATCCATCTTTCTCTCTTCCATCCTTTTCTTCTCTTGCTTCCCTTCAAAGCCATAGGACTCAGTAAACTCTTTACTTATCTTATCAACACATGATATTATTTCTTCATATGATGATAATACATGGGAGACTATTTCTCTTATAAATTCTGGCTTAAGACCATGAAAGATATGATCCTTCTTTCTCTTTGGATCATGTGCATTGCTGGAGTTCTCATTCCTTCTACTGGGCGCCATTTCTAAACAATGGCATACACTAGATCAGTTTATGAATCAAAATACATAATCCCATACTTATAAAACACTTAACATAAATTGAACTATTTATGGATATAATCCATAATCATAAGAATGTTTTCTTTGAGGAAGTATATACTCATAATCCCTACAAAATGATTTGTAAAGAAAATGAGAGTTATCCTAAGCATATCCCCCGGGAGTGTCGTAACCAAGAGTGCAGCAAGGCCCGTTGTCGTGCACCAGTTCCCGTTCGAGTCTATCTCAAAGCGGTGTTTTCGGGTTTTACTCCTAGGTACATCTGTGCCAGAGCCGCATCTACCTGCTCGTATCCAGACAGGGATGTATTGCTTGGAAAACTCACAAAATCTCTACAATACCAAAATTCTAGGAAGTTTTTCTATACTAATCCTCAAAGTTCATCTTAGGTCTACGTGCTCTAATCAGAGTTTATCTAAATCTAGCTTCCAAGGTTTGTACTAAACTTCCTCTGATACCAACTGTAACGCCCCGACCCCAGCTACCCAGAGTCGGTGCATTACTTCGTAACATTGGCATGATCACAAGAAAGATCAAATCTCGAAAGACCGATTGGTTTAGTAGCCTTGGAAACACTAGATATATTCATAAAGTTTTACATTACATTTCAAAGTGAAAAACTACTACAACAACAAAGTCTTCATATCCACACTATTAACCCCTCATAATATCCCTGCAAGTCAATCATAATTTACTTCTTCACTACCTGGGAAAAATAAAACATAGAAAAGGGGTGAGCTCAAATGCCCAGTAAGGATAACAATATAGCGGAACATTCAAAATAAGCATAAACATTTAAGGCAATGAATTACTAAAACAAAAGCCTTTTAAACTTGAACTTCAACATAGTATGGCAAAAGTAAAATGAAATAATGCCATTTACTTGTTCACATGGATATTCTACTAATCGAATAATCACATGCAAAATCAATAACCACTTTCATAATTATGGAATGCATAATGCTAAACATTAATTTCTTTGTCTAGGCCTCATCCCAAGACCTAGGGGTTACTTCTAACCGGAACCCAACCCGGAGTGCCTCTAATAACCGGACACCAACCCGGAGTGCCTCTAATAACCGGACACCAACCCGGAGGGCATACTTTTACCAGTCCCTAACCTGGAGGGCTTAATTTAACCAGCCCCCAACCTGGAGGGCTTACTTTTACCAGTCCCCAACCTGGAGGGCTTACTTTTACCGGTCCCCAACCCGTAACATACTTGTTTAGCACATTCATCTGAAGAAAAGTTTGAAATATAACATAAACATTCGGATTAAAACTAGCATACGAAATGTCAATAGTTTCACCATAAACTATGAATGGTATAAAATAGCACATCCACAGTCAAACATATTACAAAACCTTCAATACAATATAGAAGTTTTGTATTATAATAAATCAACTTCAAATAAGCGTAAAATCCATTAAAGGATGTTGACATAGATGAAATCAAAACACTTTTTAGAGAAATATCTCTTTCTATTTTTGAAATCATTTAAGAGCCATATAAAATAAAACATTTTCTTGAAAATATTCTTGTAAGCTTGTAAGGAAAGCTTTGACGATTTTATAACGGCGGAAAATAACTGCACCCGCCGTATAAGTAAAAAAAACATTCTTATCTTAATTCTGTCGAAAAGGTCAAAAAGGACCTTGTTTATAAAACGACGGAAAGATTCCTTTATAAACCTCTTACAAAAAGTTAAACAAGGGTATAAATGAATTTAACCCATATTCTTGTAAATAATAAATATGTTTTGAAATACATTTCGTAGAAACATGGATGTGGATGATAAAGAAATCCCAGTAGATTATTACGTATAAACAACCTCGGATAATGAAGAGATTGTGAAATAACCCTTACCTTGTACTTTTCCTTGGTTGGGGTAGGTTAACCTCCTGTATAATGGTGAAATAATTGTTATTAAATTATACAAGAATCATATACATTAATATGATATCATATATGATCTTTTAATATTGATTTGATAATAATATCTTAGTATTAACGCCGTTTCGGGTGTTAACTTACTCATTTTCTTTTATATGTTTTGTTACATAAGTCATGTTTGTTGTATCTTATTCATATCCAGAATGATATCAAGTCCTTAAACATCATTTTTAAATCATTAAATGATAATTATACTTGAATGGATACGATGGAGAATGAATCTCATCGCGTTCGTGGAGACGGTAGTCCGTACGTACGCACGAACACTACTTCCATTTAATTTTTATTTTAAAAGAATAGAATCCAAATGATACATAGGTATATTACTATTCCAGTATAATATAATATTTTATATATGTTACTTAAGTTCATTAACACCATCCTTTATACGTTCCATGTGTGGTATGAATGAGTCATATCATTTTAAGGGGGCGGTAGTCCTCACTTCCTCAAATGAAATTATCGTATGTATATACAACATGAAACAAATAATGGTATGAAATAAAATGGAATTACAGAAGCTTATATATAAAATATATATCATTAATATCATATTTAATTACAGTGCCATCATAATGGCCACCATGAGAGGTGGTAAGATGTATTTGAACAATCATCGTTCCGTGAGGCGTTAGTTTGCCATCCACAGAAACATTATGTTCATCATCCATTAGATGGAGTTGTGTGTATGTGTAGTTTGAATACTTCTTATAACAACATCCTAGTATATTGAGGATACTGGTGTTGTTACAAAAGAAGGTAAATAAAAAGATTTTGGGGGTTGAAGAAGCAAAATAAATGAAAATAATTTAAGAGAAATCGTTACCTTTAATTTAGGTAACTCACTTTGGTTGGAACCAAAGGACTTCTTGAAATGATTTAGGCCTAAGGGGAAGCTTCGAGGAGGAGGAGAGGGATGTGGGGAGCTTATTTGGGCAGAGTTTGGACGAGCCAAGTGGCTTGAGAGGTGTGAGTAAATGAGAAGGAGGAGTGCCCTTTTATAAGAGGGGTGAGGGGCACCTTTGGAAAAGCTAGAAATATTAATTTATAATAAATTCATATTCGGTTTCTAAAGGCTCCAAAGTTGACTATTCAAAGGATTAGGTGGGGATAGGTCGAAAACAACTCATCCAATAGAATTTAGACAGGTTTGGGTACTTATATTAACCTTATCTTTAAGTATTAACTCTAAGTTAATTAGTTTCACTTTTACAATGTCTCTTTGTATTTTTATATAATATGGTTAATAAACTTAGTATATACATCCAAGCGACCCCCAAGTGGTCCATTAATGATGCAACTATCATGATATAAGTCTCTTGTCCGAACCTTAGATTTTTAGGAATTTAATATCAATTAATAATATAATATTTGTTTTAAGAACTCTTTTATGTCAATTTTGACACTATTCAATAGTTGATTTTTGTGAAACTCCTAACAGAATGATTATTTCGCAAAAAGTCAATTAAATCAATCCTAATATATCATATTATCCTAGAAAATTAGTGTAATTCATTAAAAGTTTCATATTATATTTATTTGGGTATTTATAATATCAATTATGTTAATTTTTTACTATTTTAGTAATTACTGCATCATCATTGTGTCATAAATAAAATAAATTATTTAATGTCTAAAAATTATAAATAAAACATCATTATGTAGGAAATCTTTTTAGCTTTCTAATGAATATTTATAATCGGAAATCCAACATGTATAACCCTATGTAAAAATTGTTCTTCTAAAAGATGTAAGCTTATGCCATTTTTATTTTTATTTTAACTTTATTAATATAATGTGTCCCTACCACATACAAGTGGCTCCAAGGGGTCCCCAAATTGGCCCAAGGATGCCCATGGTCGGGTATGTGTCCACCAATAAGGTTAGGACACGTTTTAGGGTAATTTTTTATTATTATAATATTATTTTTTTAACCCTTATTTACCGGATTTACCCTTTAACCATGGTAAATAAAATATTTACCGCAGTAATTATTCAAAATGTCTAAAAATAAAAGTTACCTATTTACACAATTTGAACATCCTGATTCCAAATATGGAATTCATTTTCCTAAATTCAAAACACAGAAGTGGCAGAAATTAATTTAAAATTAATTCCCGCTGTCAAAACAAAAAGCGTGTTTTTTAGAGATAATAACTATCAAAAGATTGACACTCGTTTATGTTCGGTTTAATTGTAAAATTATGTCCAATGACCAACATTATATTAAATGGTAAAAATATATTCTAAATATACTTTAAAACCACTCAAATTCATAATTTATCACTATTAATTATTTTGATTAAAAAAGTTGTTTTTAATTAAAATTTAGTAATTTTCACTATTCATCAAAATATGAAAGTTATCTGAAATGTACCAAAATTTCACCTTAGGCTAAATTCGATATTCCGAATCCAAAAATGAAGTCCATTTTCAAATATAAAATATATATAATTTCAAAAAGTAGGTATTACTATTCATAACGGCTAGTTTGATTAGTTATGGTGTGTTAGAACTCGGTGTTGCGTACAACACACGCTATCACATTATTCAAAGAGAAGTGTACCGTAGAATCTTGGGATGTTTCATTTTAAATTTTTGATGTCCCCATTTAGTCAAAAGTTTAAAATATAGTATTTAAAAAGGTTTCACTATCAAAAGTTGATAAAAGTGCAATACTGAAAATGAATCTGTTCTTGCATTATGACTAAGAAACTCATAATATGGATTCTAAAATTATAATGATTATATAAAGTTTAAAATTTAGTTAATACTATTCATGACCTCTTTTAATGGCTTTTTTTTTGTAAGTCATGGTGCTATTGAACTCAGTGTTGCGTGTAGTGCAAGTTATTGAATTATTTTGAAGAAATAACACACTATGAAATCTTGGGGTGTTACATAAATCGTTGTTAATATTTTCATCAATAAATCAGTGGATAATATTTTAAAAATATGAAACATTTTCTTTAATATATGGACATTGTATAAAAATATTCTTAACTACATAAAAAATATAGTAATTTTCCATTATAATATTAATTATTTATATTGAGTAATTAAAGAGAGTAATATGAAAGGAGAAATGTTTATATCCATTATATAACCATATGAGAAGAATATCTATTAGGATTAATATTAAAATGTAAAATCATTTCCCTAGTGGACTCCTATACATAAATGAACTCAAATAATGTAGTGATTGTGAAATAAACCCCTACCTCAGGTCCAACATACCATGTATGTGTTCGAACATCATATATTAAATATATATATATTTTAAAATTTATTATAGAACCAAAATAATATAAATCATAACATATTTTATTAAATTATAATTGTTTCTCACAGGTTTAATAACAATTCTAGAATAAAATCTCAGTTCATGGAAATAACTACTTCATTTATATTGATTGTATTTTTTAGTGGTTCAGTCCATGTTCTAGAATCCTGGATACATAATATAAATAATCATAATAATTATTTCAATAATATATATATATTAATTATAAAATTATTTATATTAATCAATAAAATAGAATAAAAAATTGAATTATATTGTTCATAGAGACAAAAAGAAAATTGTACGCTTGAACATTGATTTCACCTTTCAAATGATGAAAAAAATGTAATTAATAATTCGGAACTTTATAATCATATTTATATCATATATATAATATATATTTATTAAATTTTTCCATATTACCATCCATGTAATGATTAAATTGAAAAAAATAAAATCAGTTTGTGGGTGTTGTAGTCTACATGTATCCAAAACCACGTGATCTTCTACCGATTGAATGGAAAGATTAAATTTTGATACAATGTTACAATTCAACAATAATAATCATTTAATAAATATCATATATAAACATTAAAATCATAACAATACCCATGAAAAAATTGTGTGATAAAAAATGAATTATATATTTTTATGGATACATCATGACTTATTTACACAATATTGATAATTTAATTTTCCATTATATATAATGAAGTGTTGTAAATATATTATTTATATTCATGATAATATTTCACATAACCAGTTAAAATTGATTTATTATTTTATTATAAATTGCCTTCATTTATTGGAAGTACAAGAATAAGTAAAAAATAAAGCGATCAGAAATGGTGGACAACATTAATTTTAAAGAACTCCTTTTGATCTATTGTGAGGGATCATTGTGATGGGATTTTTGTATGATCATAACCTATATAATGTGGATAAATATGTTTGTATGATCTATATTAATGATTAATTGATATAGAATTTATGTTTTGTGTAAATAAAGGAAATGATGGGTGTCCTCTAACTTTGAAGGGAGTGTACACATATAAAACATCATTGACGAATAAAATATAATAAATAACCATTTTACTAGGATTCTTCCAAATGGACATGAATTATAATAAATAAATAATACCATAAAAATAACATCATACAATGAAATTCAGAATGATTATGTTCTATTTTAAAAATTATCATTTTAATTAACTCTTTTTTAAACCATTGTACACCATAAGCATGGTAAAACAATTTCAATATTATAGGGTTCATAATTTTATAATAAATAAAAAAATGGATAAAATAGACCAATGTTTATATATTAATAATTATTCAATTTGGTTTTATGAATACTGTTTTTTCTGTTTCTTAAATCATTTAATAAAATATTATATAATACAAGATATCATTTATATCCATTCAGGAAGAAAATTTTTTATTGTAATTTCAAAAAAACAAAACTATAGAATTAGAATATAATAAATTTACACATAACTAAATGGTATATTTATATTTATAATTAGTGTAAAACTATGACTCAATAAAATTATACTACATTTAGTTTTTGTAAACTCGTTAATTTTATTATTATATGAATTAAAGAAATATTGACTCATTGTTGCGTAAGAATAAAAGTTTATTATATAACTAATAAATTTTATAAATAAGTTACCATTATGAAAATAATTTCATTATTCTCAAAATAAATATTTATATTCATTCAGAAAAAAAAATTTATCCACATTTAAACACATAATAAATATTTATAAATAAGATTGGGACATTTTTTTCTTTTTTTATATTATATATGTAATATTCATGGAATATTCTTTCATAATGTTTTAAATTTAAATACTTGTGATATCTCTTTATAATTTATGTCATAAATAATAAATAGGATTAAAATTGGAGATGTTAACATTTAGTTTCAACCATGGATATCCTAATTTCTAAAGTACTGAGGTTATAAATTTTACAATTGAAACTATTCACAATGAAAAAAATAAAAGTTAAATATTTAACCAATTTATTCCACCATATTATAAATATTCTATCTGTTTTTGTTTTTTAGTATCTAGATGTTGTAGAAATTAGTTTTAATATATGTTTTTAAAAAATTACATAATATATATATATTTTAATAAACATTACGCGAAAATATGGATATAATATTCCCCCACAAATACTAAAAAACAAGTTTACTTTTAAATTATTTGATTTATTATTTAATATTTATTTTTTAATTTACAATAATTCCCCAAGAGTGATCAATTTATTTTATTTAGATAAAAACACAACATTTATGAAAATATTTTTTTTTTAGAATTACACCTCATTTATTTCAAATGATAATAATTTTCATTTAAAATAAATTTATAACTATTGAATTAATTTATATATATTTAAACACTAAATATTTAATTATTTAGTTATTCCAATAAACACCACAAAATTTTCTCATCTATATTATAATGGTAACATTTTAAATAAATTTTAATAGTGGACCATGGTTTACATAATGTCATTTATCAAGTAACACAAGTAATTTAAAATTATAAATTCATTAATAATGGAATATATCAAAATAATATAATAATGTTATACGAAATGTTGTTATAATTACCCTTAATTTTTTATTAATGGGATAATATTTCAATCTTTTGTTTCTTATAGATCAAAAATTCTTTTAAAGGTTATATTGTTATTTAACTTGTATGAGATCACCATACTACGTCATGTCATTTTATCACCACAAATAATATATCGATATTTAATATCATTATATGATATAAATAACTGTTCTGGAATTGATACTTGATTAAACTCTCTATTGTATCTAATTAGGATCGTATCTTTAACCAGAGGTTCTTGTGATGTCATTAAAATTAATTGGAGATCTTTTTATATTTTGACACTACATATAACCCGCAAAAAAATGTCAATATGATAGGGATATTTAAACAACATAATATATGATGTAAATTGTTTGATGAAATTAAATTAATTTCCAAATCACCAATTCCCCTTTATAGAGTTCTTGTGTGACAATAATTTGCGTTCGACCATTAATATGACTATATATGGGGCTATTTTTGGGAAGTGATGTTACACTCTTTCATGATGGCTTGGTGTTAGTTAAAAGATAATAACAATTCCACAAATTTTCCAGGAAACTATATTTTCTGTTGAAACCATTCATGAAAAAATGACATCATCACAAACTGAATTTATGTGGTTTGAATACAATAAAAAATGAGAATGGAGTTTTATATTAATGAAAATTAATTCAAATGAATATATACATGGATGATTTTTCTGAGAAATGGGATGGACGAGAAGATGATCCATTGATTAGTCAATCCCTTTGAGATCCTTAAATTATTTAGAGATGTATCTAATTACATAGAACTCACTCAAGACCACTGTAAAGGGAATTATGTATTCCATGTATTACAGTTTTTTAAGTACATACCAATACAAATAATGAATAGAATTAAGAACATGTGAAAAAACATCATAATATAAAATATGAGAAATGAAAAATGGTTATTCTATATTGAACAGATTATGTGTCATTGATAAAAACCAATGATGTTTTCAATGATCATGGTAGGAATCATTTGTTCTATGGAGTTATGTGGGAACATAAATATGATATGATAGAAAAGTCGCATAATTGTTTTTACCTATAATATATTTTTGAGGATGAAATTATTCTTATGGTGGTATAATTTAATGACCATAGTTATAATAAAATATTAATTCAGAAATAAATACATTATTTGATATCATTATCCAACATTGAAACCAATAAAATATAGTGCATTGTAATGTCATATATTTGGTAGGTATAAATAGTTGTGAAAAATGAAATTATATATATTTATTTATTTATTTAAAAAGTGAAAATCACGTTAAATATCGACTCTAAAAGCGCATCACCCTAGGATTTTATGGTTATCCACTTTTAAATCATTCTATGTTGGATATTATTGGAATCATCAGGTTTTAATCATGTATTAATGATCACAAAACCTATAAATTCATTAAAAATTATTAATCATTTTTAATCTATATCAAATCATATTTACAGATGATTGGTTTATTTATTCTTTAAATAACCATATCCAAGATCATAAGTGCAATGTTTAATTACTGTAAAAATTTTGAGTCTGTGTTACAACGAATTTTCTTGATAAATGATTGAGTATAATCCATTATATGAATATAACATTTTATGTATGTATATAGATATTCTGATATGATTTAGAAACTATGAGA
Source organism: Viscum album (assembly GCA_963277665.1). NCBI lineage: Eukaryota > Viridiplantae > Streptophyta > Magnoliopsida > Santalales > Viscaceae > Viscum > Viscum album. The sequence goes on along the minus strand of OY728147.1, from coordinate 1,537,007,490 downwards.
CTGCCACTGGTTATGATTTTCTGGTAATAGACCAGCCACCATGACCAGACACCATGACCCAGACATCAAGAACCAGACACTGTGACTCGACATCATGACCCAGACACTATGACCCAGACAATTTGTCACAGATACTATTACCATATTTCGTGACCAGACACTGTGACAAGATACCGTGAATTAGATACCATGATCATATCACCGCATCTGCACTTCTGGTTCTTGATCCCTATTCAATTGTGCCATCATCACTGTCTCATCGCTCCAAGGCAATGAAGGATACACCTTTTCAAAGAGACACTATTTCTAGATAGACTGTGACACAATTTCTTAATCTGTTATGTGATTTTTCAATTTAATCTCTAATGATCATATTTGATACTTTTAAATGAAGTAACATAATTAATGTTTTTAGACATGTCACCTGATAGTACAACATAAGAGGTAGAGAATACATGCATCATGTCAGCTACAACACATTCATTCCCTAAATATAAAGAACAACATTTCTAGAAACAAAACAAGAGGATAATGAAACATGTTTGCACAATAATGATGAAGCATGAGAATTATTGAGAAACAATGACACATGAAACATCATTATGAACACACAATATATTCAATGTGAAACCATATATCTGTGTCAAGAACATATTCACAAAATATACAGTTTGAGGAAAACATGAATGATTTGAACCGAGAACCAGACCTGCAATACTCTGTTTTTTGTAAGAGGATGTGAATTTTTCATCTACTTCATCTTAGAATTCCATAGATGTAAAGACTATCAATCAGAGAACTTCTAAACATATATAATCATTTTATTCTATGTTGTGTACAATTTTTATCATTTGAGATGTGTTTTTGTGTCTGTATAAACAGACACACCATCTCATTCATTATTAAAAGGACACATGATATCCTTTTCATATACATAGTTTTACACTTGTATATTCCCATGTATTAGTTTAGAAAAGGTCCTTGTTTGAACAAACAGTTCATACCCATGAAGAACTATGGAAGTGGTCGTGTTACATGAATAGTCTTGTATACTATTGTTAACCCTGATACATGGTGTGGATCAAGTTTATATAATTATATTTCATAGTGGAAGGTGATCACCAATTGGATTGGATTATGACTTGGCTTGAGACTGAACCACTTGTATAATTACCGCTGTGTGGTTTGATTTTGTTTTCTCTATATTACAATATAATTAGAATAACACTAAAATGAATATGATAGTAAATTTTGGAAGGTTTTTATAACTTCTTTTCTTTATTATAATAGATTTAAAAGTAGTATTAATAACTTATATTAAGTCTAATGAGAATTAATCATTATTCAGAGAAGTTATTTAAGATGTAAAATTTTCATAACCCTATATAATAGATTAACATGTTTTTATTTAAATTTATTGGGGAACCTTTTTAAGAAGCCTTTTCAAATAGAAATTTTTATAGATACTCAATTAACCCCCTCTTGAGTACTCTACTCTGACAAACATTTGTTATTAGAGGATTTTTTTTAAGTCTCTTTTTTTGACCTTATTCAACTGAGATATTAGTTTATCATTAATGATAAATTACTATTTTTTAATTATAAATTTCTAGATATTTCAACATATTTCATTATTATAGATATTTTACTAGAAGGTTCTGCAACAAACATAACCCCAGTCATTAATGTAACCAATTATGATCAATGAAAATTTAAAATTAAAATGCATTTAGAATTTATGAGTTTTGAAATTTGTCTTAAATTATAGATGAATATTAGATTAGAGCTACTGATAAAATTACTTGGTATGAAAATACCGAGAATGCTTATAATAAGAATTGAAAATACACGAATGCTTTATATTTCTCCTTAATAATAAGATGAATTTAATTAAATTTCTATGTGGAAGTTTCACCATGATATTTGGGATACCATGTTTGATTCACATGAAGGTACAACTAGTGTGAAAGAAATGGGACATAATACTTATACTATTAAATACTATGACATTGAAATTAATCTTTATGAGCCTATTTATGACATGTTTCTTAGGTTCAAATTTTTTTTCAACAAAATGATTTATCATTAATGAGAATTTACTACCAAAGAAAAGATCATGCAGATTCTCAGATGTCTACCTATCATATGGATATGAGCCTCTGTATCTATTAGAAAATCATGCGACATCAGAAAGTTGTTGGAATTGGGTGTGCAACAGAGGCCCCAAATAGTTGTTTTCTAAAAAACATTCACTAAAGATCGATGTAATCTTGTCAACGATAGTGAACAATAGCCTGATTAAACTTGAGGATCTCATGTGAAGGGTTTTAAGAAAAAAAATAAACTGTAAAAAACATGGTTTGATTATGATGTCATGCACGATGTCTGGTCAACTTTGGTGATCTTTGATCGAAAAATATGAATTTTAATTCCTATATGTCGTCCTCACACACTTCAAGGATTCCACCGAAGTGTCGTTCATCGTAATTTGGGTGTTAGTGCATAATTGCGACAACGCCTTCGATGCTCTAACGATCACCGCACTGCTTCTCTAGTGATGTCTGGGAGAGTGAATGATCCATGATCCATGGATGTAAATCATCTCTCTCTAGATTATGGGAGAGAGGAGAGGATATAGAAGCTCCATGAATAGTCCCTGGGAAAAGAACCTCCTCTTCTATTTATAGTGGTTAATTAAAATTCCTGGTATTTCCTCGCTGTCCCAAAATATTGAATTCACTATCGATGAAATTTTATGAATTCTAAAATTAGTCATTAATATTATAATCATTTACTTGTAATATAATACAATATATTATGTGATGATAATTGAGTCATTATCTCGACTCATATCTCCCTTAAATATTATTTGAACATTGAATAATTTAATATTTGTCAATTAGTATTTTTCATGTATTTACTAAAACTCGTAAATACATTCAATTAATAAATTTATTACTCATTATTCTAAACTAAAATAATATAAATTTATTTATTTAATTTGTAATCATTAACATTGGACAAATTTCAGACCACTATTGTGTGCCCCACAATGTCCAAAAATCATATTCAACTGAATAGGGCATATTCTTGAATATACTATTGTGTGTGAACCTCTATGACCTTATCTCGATTATAGAGAATAGTATTCATAGGACAAGAGTGGTATCTTATCACCCATCATATCCCTAGATGAGATCAGGATTATCACAGTAGAGACAACAAACTTACGTATATGCACTATGTAATATAGTATAATTATCAGTAATATCTCATAATGCAGGACGCACTCACGTGTCATCTACCCTTTCATGTGTTATAGTTTGTTGCTATAACTATATGGATTTACCATTTATTGTCATGGTCATGGACATATTAATGTACTACCATCCATATCAACATGTCCTGAGATATATTACTTATATGACCTATAACCGACAAATCCTTTCATGTCCATTCAACCAATTTAATGACACCAATGATGCACCCAACATAAACTACCCCACAAAAATGTCATTTTCATAGTTTTCATCTTTCATCAAATTACGCAATCAAATTACATACAATGGTAATGATATCAACGTAGGAGGCCATTACAGATGATCGTAGATAGAAATTTCTAATCATACCCAAAACATTTGGAGTTCCTATCAGCTGTTATGTCCTCATGATCTCATGACTGAAGATCACCAAGTGAAAACTTCATGAGAAGATGTCTCAATACTTATGATCCCCCAGAACATGTTATTCAAACATCTAATATGAAAAATAAGTAAGATATATCTAGACCATAGGTCATATATTTATGATTACTGCCATGGTATCTAAGGCTTGTCATTATAGATTGGGAACTGTTAAAACCTTTCAATATGACAATTTGTCTTTGGACATTATCATTTAAATAGTGGATGCAAAAACGTCTACACTATAATGCTAACATGCCATCATGTATAGCTAACAGTATACACAATATGGTAATAAAAAGCACTAAATAGTTGGGTCTAGGTCACCCACTATTTCAACACTCACACTTGCACTAGATCCAACATGATCTCCAAACTTGTTATCTACTCACTTGATGAACATCAGTTTTCTACTGAGTACTAGTTTTAGCAACTGGTCCAACACAGTTCTGCCATGTGGTTATTCTGCTATTGTGACCTTATCTCATTGAGTAAATCTTCTCAAGATATGGTACCTCGAGTATAATCATTTTGTCCACTGTCATTACATGAAATCTTGGCTTGTAAGAATATCATAATTTACATTATGATAACATTTTTACTGCCTTGTGTGATTCCATGAACTGGAACAAATTGTTTCATTTATTTATTTTTAGCTGCCTTAGAAGAAGAAATGTACTCGGTCTTTGTAGGTATGGATTCCGCTGGCTAATATGAGAATGAATCGATCATTGTCTTTGGCCTACCTGTAATTCTCGATCACGTTGATCTATGGAAGACTTGTTTTTACCCCCAAAAACATGTATCTGGTCTTCTCCACATAACAGGTACATATATTCTTTACTTTCATATGTACAATTACATAGCTATAACTGCTTCATTTGCTGTGAAACTAGATATAACAGATATCTGCCCAATATACCATAGCAATATTAGCTCTTGTACAAATATTGGATTGAGTGATTGATCCATCACTCTGACGTAAGGATATTAACTCACCATGTTTATCTCTTATCATGTCATAGACATATTAACATGGAGAGATTATGCCTTGTGGAATAAGCCACAATTCATCTATTAAATTGTTCCATATTTTATTTTAAAATAAAATGTCACTGTATGTATGATTAAAAAGGCCCACGAAACTGATAGATCTAACTTAGTACATCCCTTTCCCTATTACATAGGTTGCGACTTTAATTTAATCAATTGAGAGTAAATTTCATTTTGGTCATAAAAAACTATGAGACTAATTCCAATTTTCCATATGTTTCCAGAACATATTTCTTCTTGAAAAAATATTGGCACTCCCACTAACCTTTGGTAGACACATGGAAATAATTTTTTTCAAATGTATATTCTATGATCACGAATCTTACTCTTATCATAAACCGTATTTTAGTAACTTGAAACCATTATTAGAATTTTGTGACGTGACCATCCCATTGTGGTTGCGTCGTATAGAATCCATCCACGAATGGTCATCATGACATCCAATCCTATATAATTTGATCATAAATATTAGTTATGATAAGTAAAATTATAATTGATTTTGTCAAAAAGACATGGTCAAACCAATCAAGACTTGTTGGTAATACACTTGTTCCATCCACGTATTAATTCACTTTAATACCCAGTGTAGAATTCAAAATAATAAACCCCCTTTTGACATTGATACGTGGAATCCATTAATTGAACTGTAGTTGGTCTTATCAATTTTATCTAATTTAAATATTCTTATTACTTGTTGTAAATATTATTCATATTTAAAATTAGATAACCGACCACGATGAATATAAAAACCATCACCATGGTTCTATCCTTCCTAATAAGTATCTGTCTCTGGAACATATTATGTTCCTCATGGGCTTGTGGAACTAGTCCATATGCCAACTATATTTTCATCTTGAGAATTGACTAAACCCAATTCTATATAATTCCCACTATCTTAAATATATATTTTAACCCTCTTATAGAAATACAGTCTATAACTTCACAATATCTTTTCTATGATAGTGATTTATGTAACATCTTTTCAAACTGTTAATATATTTTATAATAGATGCACAGTGTGTTTATTTTGTTGCATGTTTGTTTGTATCCAAACAACCTTTTTTGCATCCAATCACATTTCATTAGGATATAATGGATTTACATCATAATAGGACTCATATGATATATATTTTTCATTGTAGTTTGTATATGAATGTGGGATATCGTTGTTAATTACAAAGAACGTTTTAAAATATAATGTCAGTTTCTGCTAATTGCAACATTTATATTACATACATAAATACTTTGATATATAAAAGGGGCATTTATGATTTACACCATGCTAAATTTAGTTGATTAATTTTGATATGTAAGACTTCACCATCAATCCTCCTCATTATCATCAATGTTGTGATGTTGATAAGGTAATGTGCGTTTAGGAATTGCACCATGCTACATTATCATGATTGATGAATGCTTGGTCGAGATATTCTTTGGTATCCCAACCAAAAAAACACATATCTGTTGACCATGAATATACTTCACATTGTTATTTATTAATTACATAATGGAATCTTATGAAGTATGTATACCTCTAACTTATACTTATAATAGTTTATGCTTACTAGTTGGACCATTTCCAAAAGCATTGTGACATACCATTATTTATAAAGGATCCATTGTCCAAACTAAAGAATTCGATTATATCAAAAGTATTTAGCTGTGCAGATTCGAAATACCATAAATTGTATATTCAGGACATATAATTTTAGTATAACCTGACAACGAATTATCTTGTCACCACTGGATATATGTCCTACATTTATATTCATCACTAATTTATATGATTCAAGTATTATTGAACTAGTGATTGAGATTACAAAAACAAAAACATTAATTCCAAAACCTGAAATAATGTCTCAATGTGTCCAAGGACACATTTTATTAATGATTGTATTTATACTCAATAAAATATCAACATGAATCTTACACATGGAAATTTATGAAGTCATATACTTCTCATCACAGGCCTAGGTTTCACCCTTTTGCAGCCACATGGGGAATACACCTGACATCTAATAATATTACTATACATATATGGTAACTGTATTTAAATACACATATGTAAAAGAAATGTAGTATTAAATACCCATGTAGTAAAATAAATCATTACATTTATGAATATTCTAGATGTAGAAGTGTAAACTTTCTCATTTAAATCACGTTATTGTTTTAAAACATCCATAGTTTAATTTTATAATTTGCAATGAAAATAGCCATTGTTAATACCCTGTTAATTAAAGGATGTCGTGAACGTTCCATTGACATTAAATTATTTTGACCCCTCAAGATTGTATTTTAATTTATTCCCCACAAGAATTAAAACATAACATCTTTTTTTTCTTATTCACTTGGGGAACCTTACCTTAATTGTTAATGGGGTGTTTACTCAATACTTTTAAATTTTATTACTTTAAACAAAACTTGAGTAAATATGTGAAATGATATGAGAATGGGATCCATTAAAAGATCATGATACATCATTCAATTTACACATGTCGATGTAAACATCACCTTATTAATATCATTCATTAGTTTTCTTCTTGAAAACAACTCAGAGATGAGTCTTCATGTTTTATCATCCATGTACTTGTGTATCAACCTCAACTGACACCAGAAATTGATGAAAGAATAATGATATCATATGATTTTTACATTAGTCTCCTGTATGTATTTTTCACCCTCGCTTCTTGATCTATTTTAACAGTGTTTAATAAACTCACACCTTGAGTTTCATATATCATAGTACTATGCACACGAGAATGTAATATTCATGGATACTATTGTCAATGTAGACATTTACATAGTCCTTTATCATATAATAGTTTTAATCTTATGGTATAACATTAAATTTTTTAACAAAATTTAATTTGAGTATATTAGTTCCATTTATCTAAGTTACCAATTGAGACATTTTTTTGTTTAATTACGTAAATAATTTAATGTCTCCCAATATGTTATTGAATTCTAAAAACCCTCTATGCTAGAATTGGAATACACTGTTGTTAGAGTATTCTTGAGGAAAAGATCCCAAAACCACCCCTCATAGTCTACATGCAATGGCTATTCAAATAATTGGAGGGTTCTAGGTGGGATTTTGGTTTGCTGAATGCTTAAACATGTTGATCCCTGAACTGTTGAGTGATGTCCCGTCTTCTAAAATCAAAACATGATTAACTCAATGCTTGCCTCTAAAACTACAACAAGCTTTCTATGGCTATTTATTTGATAAAAGTTTAGTTATTACAACCCATAATTTTGATAATGAATCCTTCATAGTAAAATTATCCCTCTGTTATGGAATGAACGACGCCTCTAATAGCCGGTTTTGTCCAAACATGAATCACGTAAGGCGGTTCAGACATAATATATCTTGGTGGGTTTTGTTATTTTTCTGTGATTAAGGAAATCATTATATATTTTATAAGAACGTACTATGTGATGACACTCAAAACTGACCGTGCAAGAGATAGAAAAATATATCGATTCACATGTTCATTTTATCTCGCATGCTAGTTTATTATTATTCAAGGATATATCAGTCAAACAACACATTCACAAAGTAATAGAACCTACAGAAATAAAATGAAAAACCATATAATGAGCCGATTATAATGGTTGATCTATTGATTGAATAACAGAATAACTGAAACCATAGGGTTAAGTACCTTTAGTCGTGTGGCATGCAACACGAACATGAACATCTTCTCATGCAATGCCACTCTTGTCTGGTGCGTCACTATCACTTGTCATGAAGTGCGTCATGACTCATCTCGTCATTATAAAACTGTAATCGCACATTGGTGAGGGGGTCTCGGGGTATAATATTACAATTCTGAGAATGTTCGTGTAGGCTCCTATAAATATAATGAATCTTGAGATGACACACATAACACCTTTAATTTAATTAAAATAATAATTAACAACAATGTAATAAATAAATAAATAAATAAATAAAAAATCACCAGACCTACATTGGTCGGTCCACAGCTCATGTCCAGTATACACATTTACTCTGATATTTTAATTAAAAGAATAATAATAATCACACTTTCATTAAAATAAATTCTGAGGGAATTTAATTGAATATAAAAATATCACTCTAGTTTTTTATAGAATTTTATGTCAGTTGGTCTTGATTAATAAATTTTATTTTATAACAAAAATTAATTTAATTAATTAATTTAATTAAACACCAATTAAATTAATAATTCCACATAAAACATAAACCCAAATTAATATTTATTTAATTTAATTGTCGATCGAAATTAAATTAAATAAATTAACTAATTTTTATTCAAAAAAATTAATGGAGCCCCATAAACCCCGGGCAGGGCCAGTGCGGGTCAAGGTGAACCTCTGTAGGCCAATCCCAGACTGTGTTGACCCCATGCATGGTTGTTATAGACTGATCCGACCCACTGACCCTCATTCATTGCCGGGAAGACATGCCCGGTCACCTGGAAGGGAAAATCAAATAGAACTCACCGCTTACCCCATATGTTTTTTTTATATTTCATGTTTTTCCACCACACCTTCCCCTTTCCTTTTGTTTTTTTGTCTTCGATGCCACACCTCATTAATTATTATAAAACATTTCTTGACATTTTTTGCAATTAAGCCCTCTCAATTTTTTATTAAACAAAGACTTGCCTCTTTAAAAACATATAATGACTATTTAGGCATTAGAAATTAATAATAATATTATATTATTATTATTATAAAATTATAATTATAAAATTAGTATTATTATAATAAAATTATTAATATTATAAAAGAATTATTATAATAATAACAAATGTATGATTCATTGAAAAATACTATTCTTGTTACCCGAAATTTTATTCAATCCGAATTGATAACATTGGATGTCTGTAGATTGGACATCCAATATCTGATTCATATTCTCTTTGTGGAGTTGGACAGTACTAATACCCTCTTTATTGCTTAATGAATGTTTATGTTTTTATTGACTTAAAATCATCATTCTCTCACTCTGATACTACTTGAATGAATCTGTCGTGCTGTGGAAGCCAACAATATGTGGTTTTAAAACAAATTCACCGACGATCGATGTAATCTTGTTGACGTTAGTGCAGAGAAGCCCTATTATATTTGAGTGTCTAATGTAAATTGTTTTAAGCACAAAAATAAACCGTAAAAACGTAGTTTAATTCTGAATACACGCACGATGTATACTCATCATTGGTGATCGCTCCTCAAAGGATCTTAAGTAGAATTTCTATAGATCTCCCTCACACGTTTTAAATAATCTGTGGGAGAGTCATTTGTTGTAATTTGGGTGCTAGCATGGAATTGTGACAATGCTTTATATGATCTAAAGATCACTACACAGCTTCACTAGCAATGCTTGAGAGAGTGCTTGATCCATCCTCCATGGATTCAGATTATATTTCACTAGATTATGTGAGAGTGTAGTGGATAGTGAAGCTCCACTTATAGTTCATGGAAAAAGCCACTCCTCTTCTATTTAAACTGGTTAATTAGAATCCCCAGTATCACCTCGCTGATCCAGAATTCTTAACGCACTATCAAATAAATTATATGATAACAAAACATAGTAATAAATATTATTATCAATTACTTATAGTATAATAAAAATATATTACGTGATAATAATTGAGTTATTAACTCAACTCGTCGCTCCCATAAATATTAATTAAACCATCAATATTTTAATATTCATCAATTAATATTTTTCATGTATTTACTAAAACTCGTAAATACATTTAATAAATAAATTAAATACTAATTATTCTAAACTAGAATAAAATGAATTTATTTATTTCATCGGTAATATTTTAACTTTAAACAAATCCCAGACCCATTGTGGAGGGCCCCACTATGTCTAAAACACATATTCAACTGAATAGGGATGATTATTGAATACACTATTGAATATGACCCTCTAGGACCTTACCTCAACAGTAGCGAAAAGTATTCATAGACAAAGAGAGGGATCTTGCAACCCATCATTTACCCTAACTATATTAGGATTGTCACAACATCAAAAACCAACCAAAGAACACGCACTTGTGTAATATATTCTCTTTGTCAGTAATTTCTCATAAATATAGATGCACTTAGGTGTCATTGACCATGTATTTCTTTAAATATACTTGATCTAACTAGATGGATTTACCCTTTACTACCATGACCATTATATTATAAAGGTACTACCATCCATATCAACATGGCCTGAGATATATTACTTCCATTACCTGAAAGCGAAAAATATTTTCTTGAAAATTCAACCAATGCCATGCCACCAATTAAACACCCAACACAAACTACCTCGCCACGACCTCATTGTCATGTTTTTTCATCCTGTATCAAAGAACACAATCAAATGATATAAATTGGTAATGATCTCAAGTCAGGATAACATTACACAAGATTCTAGGTAAGAATGTCCAATGACACCCATAACATGTGGAGTTTCTATTGGTGGGTTAGTCCTCATGATCTGATGGTTGGATATCACCATCTGTGAACTTCATCGAAAGAAGACTCAATGCTTATGAGACCCTAGCACATGGTAGTCAAACATCTACGGAGTCCAATTAATAATATGTATCTAGACCATAGAACTTATATTTATGTTTAGTGTCAACGTATCTCAAGGTTCCCATTATAGCTTGGGAACAACTATAACATTTCGATATGAAAATTTCTCTTTGGATTTACCATTTCAATATATGGGAACAAAAAGTATACACTATAATAGGATGATGAAATCATGAATAGCTAATTGTTTATATGATATGGTAATCAATATAAATAAATAGTTTGGTCTAGGGCAGCTGCTATTTCATCAAAAGTTACCTATAAAATAACTTATTGAGAAACTAATGATCTATGAAGTAGAGAAAAATTTCAACATGTAAGAGGAGGATGACCCAAAAAATATGTTTCATTAAAGAACACTAATTCTAAACACAATAGAAAGGGATTTTTAAATCCCCTTTAAAATGTTCCAGCAGTGAACAATCATCACCTGACAATGATGAAGAGATGGATCAATTAGTGAGATGGATTAATAAATTTTACCAAAAGAATAAATTTATTATAATGCCTAAATTCAAAGGAAGATATGATAAAAAAGGAATTCAGATGAAATATTGGAAGGAAGTGACAAGTCTGATGAGATTGTCTACTATGAGTGAAACGAAAAGGAAATACAAAGGCGGACTGTCCTAAGATCAAGTACAAATTGAAATATGAGGACACAAATAGAAAGTATAAAAAGGCAATGAATGAAACATGGAGTGCGTCTGAGGAATGTTTATGTAACTCTAAATCTACACATGATGAATATGCTAAGAAATCCAATATGTGTTTTATAACAAACACATCTTATGTAACACTGGAATCTCTTCTACCCAATTCCTATTATTCTAGAGATAAGAATGATTCAAAATATATTTCTATAGAAGAAATGAATTAATACAATAATATGACTGATTATACATGTAAGGAACTAATAAATAAATATAGGTCTATAAAAAACATACTCTTACCTCTATTATTAAATATGAACATAGTGTAGAAATGGACAAAAAATCTCAATTTCTCAAAGAAAACAATGAACTGAAACTATCTAATGTGCAATTGAAAAAAGGTCATTAATGTTTTATTAATGGTAATGATAACATGTTACAAATTCATGGTAAAAAAAATATTCCTATATATACTACTAGCATTGGCTATCAAAGAGGTAAAATAAATTTTGGAACAACTAATTTTTATTATAAATCAAAGAGATACATATTTACTCCTTGTACTAGAAAACATTCATCTTGTTCATGATATGATTCACTTACTACTGTTTCAAGCTATTTTGTACCAAATTGATTATTTCTTCAAATACTTTACATAATTCTTATAGGAAAACAATGAGGTAGATTTGTGTTCCTAAACCACTAGTCACTAATATTACTATACCCAAACAAGAATGGGTACTAAAATCTGTTTTTATCTGACTATTTTGTACTAAAGATGCTTAAATAGATCTTGTAAAAGCTTATGGTACTTGGACAATGGGCATTCATGATATATGATGGGGGGTTATTCATTATTCAAGAATTATATAATGAATGATGGTGGACATGTAAATTTTGGTGACAATGCCAAAGGAAATAGGAATGGACTTGGCCAAATTGGTAACTCTAACTCTGTTATAATTTCCAATGTACTTTTTGTTGATGGATTAAAATATAATATTATCATTATGTCACAAATATGTAATGATATATTTCAAGATCAATATGAAAAATTATTCTTGCAAATATTTCCATTTAAAAAATAAATTTTTATTTTCTGCTTTAATAAATGAAATATCATATTCTGTTAACATAGAATTTTTAGTCTCTCAAAATGATTCATGTTTATGTGTATTCCAACCAGGACACTGTAATATTCATTCTCATTGAAAGTTAACAAGAAAAATGTTAGTCAATGACCTACCCAAACTTGAGATTCTAAATGACAAACTGTGTAATCTTTGTCAAAATGGAAAGAAACATAGAATTTATGTCAAACAAAAGAAAAAGGTGTCAACTTTTCGACCACTCATATTAGATCACAAGGATATTCTTGGACCATCTAGAGTATCTAGATTAAATGTAAAGAACTATGAATATGTTCTTTTAGATGAAATTTCTAGATATACTTGGACATTCTTTTTTCTCACAAAAGTGAATACTTCTCCAATTTTACCAAATATGACAAAAATGTAAAAAATACAAGTGGACATAGAATTAAATCCTTATATAGTGATCACAGTCATGAGAATGGAAATCAACAGTTTGAATCCTTTTGTTCACAAAATGGATATAGTCATACTTTCACTTCCCCTAGAACACCTCATCAGAATAGAGTTTTTCAAATGAAAAAATATAACCCTGAATGATATTTCTAGAACCATTCTCAGTGAACATGACAGAACTATTTATTTTTGGTCTAAATATGTAAATACAACATGCTATATTATCAATAGATTGTTGATTAAACCTATTCGTAAAATGACCCCATATTAATTATGGAACAATAGAAAAACCAAAGATAGCTACATTAATTTAGTTGGTTTCAAAGTTGATATCCTTAATAATAAATAAAATCTTGAAAATTTGGAATCAAATAGTGTTGAAAGAATTTTTTTTGGATATTTAATTTATAGTAAAGCCTATAATGTATTTAATAAAAGAACTAAATGTGTGGAAGGATTTTCCCATGTCAAATTTGATGAAACATATCCCAATGATCCTAAAAACAATCAAGTGAACCTATAGGATGATGTATCAAATATGTACATTAATTAAAAATCATCTAACCATCATGTAAAGGAATCTATGAAAGCTTCCAGTTCTGGAAACTCTTTAGATTCATGTCACAATGAACCTGATCCTATTGAAGACCCTGAAAACACTAGTCCTTATATTTCAATAGCTATTATAACTCATATGAACCATCTTTAGTTTCTGTTGTAGATGACATAGATAAAAGAACTAAATCATGAGTTTATCTTAGAAATCAGGTTGAACATCAAGTCTTCTTCTCAAAAAATAATCCTAGAATGACTGCGTAATTTTCAGATTTCCAATGGTTTTACAAACAGATTAGCTGATCATACACACTTTATAAATCGAATCTCCAATGATGTTTTAGTAGTTCAATTTTATGTAGATGAAATTACCATTGGATATTCCAAAAAATCTTTATGTATTGAATTTTTTAAAATGATTTAAAATGATTTTGAAATGTGTTTAATGGGTGAAGTCAAATTTTATCTTGGATTTAAAATCAATCAAAATAATGATGATATTTCTTAAAATCAATGATAATATACTAGATATCAACTAAAACATATTGGTTTTGATAGAACTAAATGCAGTGACACTTCTAATGAGTACTACTTGTAAGTTGTATCTTCATGAAGATGAATAATCTATTTATCAAACAACATTCAGAGGAATGATTGGAATCTTACACTACGTAACTGCAAGTAGACATAAATTTATGTTTATTGTATATATGTGTGATAATTTCCATGAAATCCCTAAGGAATCCCATTTGAATAAAATTAAGAGAATTTTCAAATATCTCAATCATACAACCCATCTAAGACTATTCTATCTGAGAGGAAAATCATTTGAGTTAGTTATTTAATCTAATATTGACAGTGGTTGTTGTAGGTTATATAAAAAAGCACTTATGGAACATGTCACTTTTTAGGAAAGTCACTAGTATCATGGTGTAGTATGAAACAAAACATTGTTTCTTTTTCTACGGTAGAAGCTAAATATATATCTGCTGGTAGTTGTTGGGCCCAAATTTTGTGGATGAAACACTCATTAATAGAATATGGATATCAATTTATACATATAGATATAAATTGTTACAATACAAGTGCTATTAAGATCTCAAAAAATCTTGTTTCAAACTCTAGGACAAAACATATTGATGTAAGACATCAATTTTTGAGAGATTCAATATCAAAAAGCTTATATCAATTTGGAGTTCATTGGAACAAAATATCAGCTTGCTGATATATTCACCAATACATTAAATTCTAGAATAATAGATTACCTTATACATGAGTCAAGAATGATAAATCTTATTTATAATGTATATTCATTCCTGTCAATGGTCTCATAGTTACTCTCTCTCTCTCTGTTACTGTATGGATCATAGTGTCTCAAACAATACAATGGAACAATTTAGAAATCACACTATTATGGTCTCACTGTTAAATCCAGTTATGGTATCATTGTGAAAACTTGTTATAGTCTCACCTTCAATGCCAGTTCTGGTCAAACCATGAAAATTGGTTACTGTATCATTGTAAATACACATTATTGTTTTATTTACATATTATTACCTATATCGCGGTAATTAATTATTTTGTCCTTTTACTTTCCCATTATTTTGTATTTGCAGTTCTTAGTATACTTAAATGATAAACACTATAGAAGTTTCAATTTTTATGCACCTGATCTCTTATCTCTCAAACTGTAACCCCTCTATTATCCCTTTTATCTCTCTCTCGAAACATTGTTGAATTCCTAGTATGAAAATCTCATCATCGTCATGTCAGAAACCGAATCTGGTCACCACTAAAATTTGTGCCAAAATCAGCCTATGACAAGGCCTTAAGGGCATTCCCAATCCCCTTTGTCTTTCAAAAGTTCCCGGTTATCATAAAATGCGAATTGGGAATGATTTACGCGAGTTAATAAAATTAAAACAACAAATAAACCCAATAAAAAAATCGAAAAATCATGTACCAAAATTGAGAACACAATTACTTATTATAAAGAAACCCATCAAGAATATTAACTAGTTGCAAAACTCGTCAAATATTTTTACAGATGTAACCTCAAACCTTTTGAGTCAAAACCCTTGAATCATGGTGTGAAACCTCAACTGAACCTTCTCCACACCACAAGGAAGTGAAATAAAACCGCAAACCATAATATTTAACCAAAAATATCCAAAATAAATCCCTAGTTATGGACCCTAACTTCTGGAAACTCTATAAATTTATGAAAGTGTTAGGAAATCATAAGGATAAGGAAGGAATTTGAATAGAGAAACGCATACCC
Organism: Viscum album; assembly: GCA_963277665.1. NCBI lineage: Eukaryota > Viridiplantae > Streptophyta > Magnoliopsida > Santalales > Viscaceae > Viscum > Viscum album. The sequence goes on along the minus strand of OY728147.1, from coordinate 1,536,991,130 downwards.
AAAACAATCATGAAGAAAATGACCCAAAATCCACCAAAATATGAATTTTAAAACAACAAATAATTTAAGTGAGTTTCTAACAAGGATGAGGAGATCACGTTTGAACTAGAATGGGGTAAATGAGTAAAAATATAAGGATTAATGAAAGGGTCAATTTACCTCTTCAATTTGGGATATTTTTTAAATTCAGAGAAGATTCACCCAATTTCGAGATTCTATTGAGCTCCAAACTGGGAGAGGAGAGAATGGGGACACTCTTTAGTTATGTGGGCTCCTGTGGGAGTTGTAATCACCAAAAACCATTAAAAATCGAATGAGTTATTAAAGAATTAAGAATTATTTTTATTGTAGGAAATGGGATTTCGGGCAGGCCAAATCCCTTAAATAAAAACTAAATCCTAACATGATTATAGATTTCTAAATGGTCCAAAATACATTTTTGGTGTTAATTTGTCAGGGTATGACATGTAGGAATTGGAATGGATTAAATTTTTTTAAAAATTAATGATTTATAAAGGAATAAAAAATTATTTTTAAATTTGGAATTGGGCTCACGGTTTGGAATAATTCATGAAAACTCACCCATTCCTACAAAAAAGCATGAGAAACCCCCAAAAAATAAAATAATGTAAAATAAATTAAAAATAACTCTAAAATATTATATATATGTGAAAATTCTCCCCACCATTAAATATTTCCACCCCAGAATGTCACATCAAGGCCAAAGAAACAACCAATCCCAACTGAGAAACCAAGTGGTACTCCCTTGTCTAGTTTCACCCCAAAATACAAAAACACCTCCAGATATCAATTATGGATGGAATACCCTCACAAAATAAACATACACCACATTCATGAAACAATCAAGTAAATTCATGCTTTATCCAAAAATAATAAATCGTCAAACACCATCTTAATAAGACTCAAACAATTTACCCAAAAAAAACAATGACATCGAACAGGGTTGCACATACCTTGCTTTAACTAAACCATTGGGAACTCTCCAATTTCAACGTTTACCAAAGGAAGATGTAGGTATCATGATAACTCCGAACGGGACTACCTACTGCCAATCCAAGACCATGGATAAATCTGAGTTACTGGTACGGGGGAATAAAAATAGGCTACGCACAATAAGATACATCCTATATTTTCCCTGGATACAATCAAGACACAAAGAGGGGGAGGACGGAATAGACTCCAAATTACAAATGGTATAATTCCATCAAAACTTAACAAAAGAACATATATTAGACTCATAGTGTGTATCCCCACCATAATAACCAACCATCCTAACTGAACAACACATGCCGGTATAGAAAGACCTCAAAATTTAAAGAGTTTTGAAGGCCACATGGTTAGACTACACGGTTTGAAAACCCATGCACTAACAGTGGGTATCCACCAATCCACATGGTTTTCTAGGGAATGGTCACCACTAACCAAGTGAAAACCATCTGCTCAACCTGTCTAGCCAATCATTAAACCTTTATCCAAAGATTCAATGGAAAACAAAGGGGGAAAGAATAACATTGTGAGATGACATGGGTACATGTCCCTCCACCTATTTCCATTGAACAAGAACAATAGAAGAAGTATGATCGAACCATAGGTTTAAAATCTTCTTTTCATTCATACTGAGGATATGAATTTATACAGGGGATTAAAATAACTGTGATTTCCTCTGAATATGAGCCAACTTTTCTCCGAGACCTGTTGCTAGAGCTCCAATGAGTGAAGCATCTTCGGCCTCACCATTAGGATTTGGAAACCCACTAAAAGAGAATTCTTCTATCAATGCAGCCAAAAACTAAACTGCAATCCTTGATAAGTTTTCGAATACATAACACATTCTGTACTCACATTACCCTAACATGATATTTCACTGAAACAAGATCTTAGAAGATTCACACACAACAAACATTGTTTGTTCGGGTGAGAAACAATATATGTAAAGAACACCAAAACTAACATTCCTCCAAATGGAATATTTTTTAGTTTTTACAAGGGAGGTATTCTCCCAACATAATAGAGACTCTCATATGATTGCTCTACTTTCAGCTTTATGGCCAATCGAGCACATGAAATCATAAGGCGTCACCAAACATGACCACTATGACTGATATAAACAATGCATGGAGAGGGACCTTATACAACATCCCCAAACAACACACAGTTCTAGAAAGTGGACACAATATCCTATCATGACAATATTTCCCACACTAGTGGTTTAATATGAAATCATGCTTCAATGAAACTGTGAAGAACCCCGACGCCCTCTTAGACACCATCGAGACACTGATCCACAATAAAAACCCTAGACCACTTCCTCCTTCGACGAATCAGGAAACATAATAAAATAAGGTATCTTTCAACCATCCATGAGCACTCTCCCCCTACAAGAGTATCTAATAAAACAATGAAATGAATGGTTATAGACTCAATCTACAGAGCTAGAGGAAAATATTCCTTATATTGATCAACTAGAGGATTTTACAATGGAGAATCAATCCGGGTTGCACTTCAGTTATGCATTAACCATTAATGGGGGCATACCTTATCCAATGAGAGAACCCAATGACCCAACCAAGATGGTCCATTGGTCAAAAAGTTCCACAAAACATTTCTAAACACATTATGGGAACCTCCATAATTGTTTCTTGAAACATATCTCAGAGGATACTATTAACAGGTCCTTCTACCGAGATTACCGACCAAACACAAACCCAAAACACAGTTAGAACAGGAGGGGTTCTTGGACTCAAAACATCCCACAACATAAAATTTTTCTAAAAACACATAATATAAAAAATCCCAAACAATTCATCAAGACATCAATTTTTTCATTAAAAAATTTCCCTTGAATACAAATGGTTCTGCAGTTACTGTATCCACCAATGGTACCCCATGGGCCTTACTCATGCATGTTTCGGTGCCACACCAGGTAACCTCATCATATCTATCTCGACACTCATCCAATAATTCCATCAACCATTTTTCATCCCATATAACCTCGTGCATGTGGTTTATCACGAAAATAATAATTGATAAAAAAATTATTTCCATTTTTCAAATCCAAAATGGTCAACCAACACATCATTTTTCTCAAATCTTCTAACCATGAGATCAAAATTAAAACTCACATCATACAAAACATTTCATAAAGACACAAAAATTTAGAAAATTACTCTCTTTATAGATATTCATATCAATTTCAAAACTTTCTCATCCCATTAAAACTCCCTTTGATTGTTTATTAAAATCAATTGGAAACACATTTCAAAACCAACTTTAATATAGTTCCTTCTTACCAAAGAGTTGTAAGCACACCATTTTCCATTTCAAACCCATTCTAAAAAACCAGTTTCACCATTTCATAAACCCTACCATTCCCTCTTTATTTTAAAATCATTTCACAAAAACATTATGCTTCTTAGAACCAAGTCTCTTTAAGACCAAAGTGCCAAGACTTCAAAACTAAAGAACAAAACAATGCGAGAGGAAACTCGTTTCAGTGGGTGACATGGACATATGGTTGGAGGCCATATTCCAATCACTTCAATATCACAGATTTTTTTCTAGGGAATATATCCATCTCTATATGGATTTCTCGGCCCTACAATCTCACTAAGACCATTAACCTAACTCTCTTTTCATTTGACCTAATCATCATCAAACCAAGAAACCCAAAGGACTTAGATTAATCACTAATTCTCCTAGAAACAGGAATCCCATCATGTGGTGTGGTGATCATGAACAATAAAAATAATTATAATACCATGTCCCATAAATCCTAACTTTAGACTACCTCAAATTTTCCCCAAATAACATCACCCAAAGAGTTAACCTGAACCACCTTTGATACCATTTGGTCATGAAACAAATCGGTTCCCCACTGAAACCAACACCAACATCGGCCTGTGATAAGGATCGAAGGGCTTTCCCAATCCCTAAAGGCTTTCACAAGTTCCAGCATATCATAAAATGAAAAATTTGAATGATTTACTTAAGATAATAAACAAAAAACAACAAATGAATCCAATAAAACAAATCTGGATTTTTCAAACCAAAAAATATTTTTACAAAAATTCATAACTCAATTACATTGTTTAATGATACTATAGAAGACTATAAAAATGTTACAAAACAAAAAGGAAACAGACCATGAACCCTCATGGTAGGGGGAACCTCCAAAAATCAATCTCCATAAGACTTCACCACTAAGGACCTGTAAGAAACCCAAACCACATGAACCAAAACAATTGTACCCAACCTCTGACAAAAAAAATAACCCAGTATACTTACACCCAAGGGTGTATGTAGGGTGTGATCCAATGCCTAGTAGGTTACCACCACTAAGAGATTCCATGCAATAAACATTCAATGATGAAAAGCATGCATGTTTTCAGAAACAAGTAATTTCAAGATACAATTTCTAAAAGATGCAACTCAAAAATTCAGTTTTCAAGTGGGCTAATTTAAATAATCAACACATTCAAAATAAATTCCAAAGATACTGAATTTTCCATCCAAATATACCATATGATGATGGTAAGTATAATAGATCTAATGAGCACATGAAATATGAAATAACCCCTAGGAACTAGCTCATTGTGGGCCCCAGGTACCTCATATATCGGTGAGAGTAACCATAAAAAATATATGTTCACATGCACGAGCCACTAGTTGGGAACATACCCATTAACTAGTGGTACCTAATTAACTTCGTCATTGTTTAGTTAAATTTGTAAGTGTCAATCTTTATAACTGAAACTGAGGCGAAACCCCACAGATTCACTAGCATACTAGTACACGTCCACCCACCTAGATACCCATGTTTTCCCATTGTGGTAAAACAAGTTCAACCAGTCAAGAAAAATACAGTTCACATGAAAATATCATTTCCATATCTCAAATTCACCAAACAACCCACATGTTTACCACATAAGTGAAAAAAGTCAACTTTTCATTCAAATTGATTTTGTAATCTGATTCACACCAAAATAGCCCACAACAATATTCACATATCTTTAACACTTCCACAAATCATTTAAACAATTTTTATAAGCCATTAAAAGAAATTATAACTCACATAACAACCCACTCAAATATCATATAATACCTCTTTCATGAACAAAATTCATTTTTCACAATACATTCACACAAATACACCACAACCATGTTTTTCACCTCTCTCTCCATTTTTTAAAACATTTCAGCACTTTCTAAAACATTATAAAAAAATATTTGACATCATAAATAACCACCTTACCATTAAAGAAACATATATTAGGTGAAAAATCCCCCCAAACAGTACATACACCCTTTTACCCACATTGATTAACCAAACAAAACCTTCATAATTTTTATAAAAGAAACTCAAGGGGTATAACTATGTCTTGTACTCAAAACCCATTTCAAAACCACCATTTAAGACCAAAACCATACCAATTCCTATTAAAACATAATTTTCATCCCAAGATACTATTATACAACCACATTGATGTGTTATATAATAACCTTGAATAATAACACAAAAGATACAAATGAAAACACACATTTTTTTAAAATTCTCTCAAGAAGTATAACAATGTTTTACACATCAATCTTATTAGAAAACCATCTTTTTAGCACCACATGACAGTAATTAATTACCAAAACATAATTTTCAGGCCAAAAAAGATTTAGTAAACCAATTCCATAATTTATAAAATACACCCAAATAATACCCCATGAGTTGCACATGAAAGCACCCAATTTCATGATAAAAAGCATCTATAAAATTTGACACTTACCCAAATAAAACATATACAGTTTTCACACCACAGCCAGCATATGAGGAATATTAAAAATAAGCAAATACAATATTCTAACTCATCAATAATTTTTTACAAATGGAACCACCTACCTTTTGAGTCAAAACCCTTGAATTTTGGTGTGAAACCTCAACTGCACCTCCGCCACACCACAAGGAAGTGAAAACAAACCCTAAGCCATAATATTTCACCAAAAATACCCAAAATCATAGCCTATGTATGGTCCCTAACTTCCTAAAACTCTATAAATTTATAAAAGTGGGCGGAAACCCTAAGGAGAAGGAAGAAATTGAAGAGAGAAACACTTACCCAAAACCTTCATGAATAAAACGACCCCAAATCCACCAGAATCTGAATTTTTTAACAGCTAAAAATGTAAAGAAGTTGTGAACAAGGATGAGGAGATAATGTTGGACTATAATGGGGGAAAATAGTTAAAATATAAGGTGTTCTGAAATGATTAATTTACCTCTTCAAATCTGGGCGATTTGTGAAATCCAGAGATGTTTCACCCAATTTTGAGATTATATCAAGCTCCAAATTGGGGGAAGAGAGAATGGGGGCGTGCCTAAGTTAAGTGGGATCGAGTGGGGGTTTGAATAATAGATAAAACATAAAAATATAATGAGTTATTAAATAAATAAAAATTATTTCTAATGCAGGAAAGGGCTTTCGTGTATGCCCAATCCCTTAAATAAAAACTAAAACCCACAAAGATAATAGATTTATAAATGGCCCAAATTAACTCTTCGGTGTTCATAGGTCAGGGTATGACATGTAGGAATTGAAATGGAAAACAATTGGAAAATGAAGGAGTTATAAAGGAATCATAATTTATTTTTAAATCTGGAATTGGGCTCACAGATTGACCAAATTTATTAAAACTCACCGATTCCTCCAAAAATGTGTGGGAAACCCACAAAACAACGAAATAATTGAAATTAAAATAATAATAACTTTAAAATAAGTTATTTATGTTACTCGTAAACTCCTGAAAAGAAAATATCAATAAGGAATAGAAAAATAGTGTCATATTTACTACCAGAAGGTCCTCTTAATTTGAATCTGGTAGAAAAAATAGTTCTACGTGAAAAAAAAGATATGCCCTTAGTGGTTTCTATTATGTAAATCATTGGAATTAAAAGTAGTTAAAGAGAAATGATGGATGAATTGGTTCACAAAAGAGAATTGGACTATTTACCCATTGCTAGTTGAACAGTTTTAGCAGTATTTTCAATTCTCTTTTGATACCGAAGATGTATAAGTTGTGAAAATATGGATAAATGGCCAGAGATGTACCATTTCTTTGAGGTTATAGGATTCATTCTTTGTGGAACCTCATGAGGGTATCTGTGAGGACTAACAGAGAGGTCCTCCACCCCCAATTGAATTCATTATTTTGAATGAGTCATTTTGAAGCATCGCAGGAAATGAAACTAAGTGAAGAGCCATAATTGTTGAGATAGATAGTGAAACTAGACTTCTGTTTAAATTTGTTCAGAATCTTATTAGCCCTAGAAAAGGTGACTTTGCTACACGTGTGTTTCTAGATGTATTTTTGATACACCTTATGTTAAATGTCCATAATATCAACCATTGAAAATATGGTATACACGGTATGTGTGAGTTGATCAAGACAACCGCCATGTCAACCTCTCTGTTCTAATCAAGATAAATTGTAGCTTTGCTTCACAAAAAAGGGTTCGATGGACCAGAAAAAGAAGCTCTTAAGTGTAAAACCCCAAGATTTTATGAGATATATTCTTTTTTAATTTCACTGATATCTTCTATTTTACACTACACCAAGATTATATTGCACTATACGCAACACTGTATTAGGTTTCCGTATACACAACACAATTCTTGGCTCGTGTTACACACAATTTCATGTTTATTTGGTTGAAATTATTATAAGAATCATTAAGTATCGATTTTGTTTAATATATAAATGAAATTAGTTTTGATTACATTATACGAAACAATAAACAGATCTTTCACTACACACAACCCTGACTAGGCTTTCATTACACGCAATCAATACCTTTCTTGATTTCATGTGTAGTACGCATTACTGACTTTCACTAAATGAGATATTATTATAATATTATTATGAGCTAACCGTTATGAATAGTAATACCCACTTTTTGAAATTTTATAAATTTTATCTTTCAAAATCCACTTCATTTTTGGATTAAGAATATCAAAATTAGCCTAGGTAGAATTTTTTGTAATTTTTTTTGAAAACATAAAATTTTTGATGAATAGTGACAACACTAGGTTACTATTTAAAAACCGACTTTTTATTTAAATAATTATTTATTTTATTTAAATTTAATTTAGGTAAAAATTGATACATAATACCTATATAAGTTTAATTTAATTAATTTGAGTCACTTTATAAAAATATTAAATATATAAAATCATTATTGAAGTTTTCACCGTCTTTTACCCACCTTCTAAGAGAATTTGAAAATTTACATAAAACATAATTTTACCTCTTCTGTGAGTGGAACTTCGAAAATCCGAGAGACACGGTTAAAGACGTGGTCTCCATCCTCGAACTCCAGTGGCCTCCGCCTCCTGTCAGCATATGACTTCTGTCGGCTCTGAGCTGTCCTCATCCTCTCCTGGATGATCTGGACCTTCTCTGTCGTGGCTCGGACCATCTCTGGTCCCACGAGTGCTGACTCCCCAGGGTCTGTCCAGCACAACGGTGATCTGCAGGGTCTGCCGTACAACGCCTCGTATGGTGCCATCCCGATGGTGGAGTGGTAGCTGTTGTTGTACGCGAACTCCACCAAGGGTAGGTGGTCCTCCCAGCTGCGACCATAGTCGAGAACACATGCACGGGGCATGTCCTCGAGTGTCTGTATGGTCCTCTCCGTCTGACCATCCGTCTGAGGGTGGAAGGCTGTGCTCAGATGGAGCCGCGTCCCGAACGCCTCCTGCAACCCCTTCCAATGCCGGGAAGTGAAACAAGCATCTCGATCAGAGACGATAGATGATGGCACCCCGTGAAGCCGTACGATCTCCTGGACATAAAGACGTCCCAAGCTCTCCACTGAGCCCTGCTCTCTGATGGGTAAAAAGTGTGCCGATGTGGTGAGTCGGTCGACAATCACCCGAATGGAGTCGTGACCTCTGGAAGTGCGTGGAAGTCCAGTCACGAAGTCCTTAGATATGCCATCCCACTTCCACTCCGGGACCTCCAAGGGCTGTACCAAGCCTGCTGGTACCTGATGCTCTGCCTTCACCTGCTGGCAGGTGATGCATCGTGAAACGAACTCTGCCACAGCTTTCTTCATGCCCGGCCACCAGTGCTGTCGCCTGAGATCCTGGTACATCTTCGCCACTCCGGGATGCACCGCCAAGGGAGAAGTGTGAAACTCTCTCAGCACCTACTCTCGTAAAGCGACTGGTACGAAGGTACGCCCTCTGAAAAGGATGTCGTGCTCTGCTCCAAGGGAGAAGCCATCAGGCGCCTGACCTGAGGATATCAGTGCACGCCGGGTCTCACAGTCAGCGTCCCCACGCTGAGCCTCTCTGACCCACTGTAGATGTGGAGGAGAGTCTGTGAGAGACTGAAGAAAGGCTGCTCCGTCTCTATCCACGAAGGATATCTGTAAGGAGGCTAGTTGCTCCGTCGCCTCCTCAAGTAGCTGAATGCCCGTCCTCCTGCTGAGGGCATCGGCTACCACGTTCCCCTTCCCAGGAGTATAGACTATCTCAAATTCATAGTCCTGGAGGAACTCAAGCCATCTCCGCTGTCTCAGGTTCAGGTCCTTCTGAGAGAAGATATACCTGAGACTCTGGTGGTCAGAAAATACTGTGAAGCGCTCGCCCATCAGATAGTGCCGCCAAGTCTTCAGAGCGAAGACCACTGCTGCTAACTCCAGGTCATGAGTGGCGTAGTTCTGCTCATGCGGCCTCAACTGACGTGATCCGTAGGAGATCACGGCCCGCTCCTTCATCAGGACGCACCCGAGTCCAGTCCCTGATGCATCACAGTAAACTATGTATCCAACTCCCTCCTCAGGCAACCTCAAGATAGGTGCGCTGGTCAATCTCTGTCTCAGCTCCTGGAAGCTCTGCTGACATCTGTCTGACCACACGAAGGGTTTCCCCTTCGTTGTCAAAGCTGAGAGTGGTGCCGCAACTCTGGAGAAGTCTGGCACGAATCTCCGATAGTATCCGGCTAGGCCCAAGAAGCTCCGCACCTCCGTCACGCTCTTGGGTGGCTCCCATGCTAGCACTGCCTCGATCTTCGCGGGGTCCACTGCATCTCCCGCCTCAGAAATGACGTGCCCCAAGAAATGGACCTCACGTAACCAGAACTGGCATTTTGAGAGCTTTCCATAAATCTGGTGCTCTCGGAGTGTGTCTAGCACAACTCACAGGTGGTAGGCATGCTCCTCCTCAGTCGTCGAGTATACCAAAATGTCGTCAATGAAGACCACGACAAATCGGTCGAGGTATGGCTGGAAGATCCTGTTCATGAGGCTCATGAACACTGCTGGAGCATTGGTTACGCCGAACGGCATAACCAAGAACTCATAATGGACATACCGACACCTGAAGGCCGTCTTCTGCACGTCCTCGTCTCGAACTCTGAGCTGATGATAGCCTGACCGGAGGTCTATCTTCGAGAACCACCGCGCTCCCTTGAGCTGATCGAAGAGGTCATCAATCCGTGGCAGCGGATACTTGTTCCTCACTGTCACCTGGTTCAGGCGACGATAGTCGACCCACAGTCGCAAGCTCCCGTCCGCCTTCTTGGCGAACAAAATCGGGGAAGCCCAGGGTGAAACACTAGGTCGGATAAACCCCTTGCTCTGCAAGTCCTCCAACTGCACCCGCAGCTCCCGAAGCTCGGCGGGGGCCATCCGATATGCTGGAGAAGATATCGGGGCTGTCTCGGGGTACAAGTCGATGTAAAAGTCTACCTCTCTACGAGGAGGTAGCCCTGGAACGTCGTCGGGAAAGACGTCCACGTACTGGTCCACCACTGCAGGAAAAGCTGGACTCCGCACGTCCACTACTCCTAGGATGAGGCTAGCCAACTGATGAGAGATGTGCTGCACTCTCCTCCGCGGAAGTCCATCCTGTGCTGCCAAGGTTCCCTTCTCACCGGTGAAGGTAAACCTGCTCCCGTCGGTGCGAACACATCGCACCTTGCGCCTAAAACAGTCGATCTGGGCATGAACCGTGGATAGCCAATCCATGCCCAAGATGACGTCGTAAGGCCTCGACGCCTCTACAAGGAGATCCCAGCCGAAGCTCTCGCCTCCTAGAGTAAGCTCACACTGCCGGAACCAGTGCGTAATCGTCGAGTCTACTCCCGTAGGAGTCTCTAGCCGTAAGGATCGATCCAACGGCTCAGTCGGAATCTCCGAGCTCCGAACAAGGGTAGAGGCTATGAAAGAGTGACTCACTCCGGTGTCTATAAGTACTGCAGCAAGGGTGGAATAGACACAGATCGTACCTCGAATCATCTCTGGCATGTTGGGGTCGTAGGCCTCCACTGCCTGGAGCTGGGCCTGTCCCTGCCCGCCAGCTCCCTGTGGTCGAGGTGGCCCTCCTGGTGGTGGTGGGGGTAGAGCCTGGAAGCGTCGCCCACCACCCGCTGCTCGGCCAGCTCCTCTGCCTCGTCCGCCTCCTCCCTGCGGACTGCCACGGTCGACCCTCTGCCTCTGCCTGGGTGGCCCCTCCACCGTCTGATGCTCCTCTGGTCGGCGAGTCGGGCAATCACGAGCCATGTGACCCTGCCCGCCGCAAGAGTAGCACAGCCTGCCTCTCGGAAGGCTGGTACTCCGCTGTGTGCCCCGCACTGCTGAGCCGGTGTCCTGAGGCCGTCTGCGTGGGGGTCTGGTCTGCCTGGACCCCAGAGTCATCCGTCGGCTACCTGCTGCCGAAGACTCAGCTACCTGCCGCCCTGCGCTAGGTCTCGCCGCTGAAGAAGGCTCTTCCAGGAAGCTCTCGATCAGGAGGGCTCGCTCCAGCACTCCCTCCTGGGTCGGAATGCTGAGGGAGATCAGCGACGCCCGAATCTCCTGTCGTAAGCCCTGCTCGGTGGTCCGGGCCTGGAAGAAGGGGTCCCGTACCATGTCAGTCGAGTAGCGAGATAGGTCAGTGAACCTCGCCGCGTACTGAGCGACCGTCATGCTGCCCAGGCGCAGCTGGAGAAGCTCCTGGATGCGCACCGCTCGGAGGGTGTCCGGGACGAACTCAGAGCGGAAGAGGCTCTCGAAGTCCGCCCAGAGCAAGGATGCCTCATCGTGAACCTGGAGCATCAAGCTCCACCATCGTCCTGCCGCTGCCTGCAGGAGGCTCGCTGCGAGAATCACCATGAAATCCGCTGGTGTCCTCACTAGCCAAAAATCCATACCACCGCCTCTAGCCAGTCCTCGGCGGCCTGGGGGTCTGCCTCACCGCGAAACCTGGGCGGTCGCTGGCTCTGAAACTCATGCAGTGCCCTGAGGCAACATGCATCGTCAGCGTCTGGTACTGGTAGCATCGGTGGCTCGGCGGGTAAAGCTACCGCCGGTGCCACTGCTGGCAAAGGGCCCTGCACCGAGGCCTCGTCGCTCGGTGGGCTACCGTCGCGCCCTACACTCGGAACCCTAGCTGGCTGTCGTCGCGGGGCCATCCTGAAAAGGAGAACAAGAGCACCACAGTCAGAACAGTATACCTGGTGAGCTGGCACAAGTAATCACAAGGAAAACTTGAGACTTTCATAAAGCAGATCAGTATACCCGGTGAGCTGACACAAGTAATCACAAAGAAACTTGAAACACACACGCAATCAATGTTTTCATGCATTAAGTCGGAAATCAGGAGTCAGGGTCCTGGTGTACGGATACTTCGGCCGCCGCACCAACACTGGGCTCCCTGAACTGATAACCACACTCAATACACTAAACACTATTGCTTCATATAGAAAGAAAAGGCGATCAGAGTTTGCGGTAGAACCGACCACCTCTGATACCAATTTGTCACGACCCGTCCTCAGGGCCCGTGCCGTGACTACCCCAAGCCCGCCTTCCATAGGCGAGGGGCTGGCGACTAGCACTAAGGCGTAAATTCCCGGTAAACAGGGAAGGCATTGCCATTATAAGTAACAACCACCACAGAGTCAGCAAGCAGAAGTAACTACAAAGTGCAGAAAAATAAAGGGGGCCGGAATACAAGCCCAACTGAAAGTACAACTGAAATGTAAAGTACAGCAACTGAAGAAAAGACGGCGGCCTCGTGTCGTCCACTGGCAATCCCACCTGAAGGGTGGGTACAGATATCCTCCAGGCTCCTCGGGTCCCACGTCCGCTCCGAGCACGTCCCGCCCAGTGGTCCACCTCCAGGTACCGTCCTGCTCCACGCCCCAACCGCGATCAGCGCTGTCCGTCGTCTGCATCCAACACAACAATGTGCGGGCATAGCCCGTGCAGGGGTGAGTATAAGCTACTCAGTAAGGACCCCGAGACCCCCGAAGGTCTCCCGAAATCCACAAAGGATATAGCACAAAAGAAAGATGCAATCACGAAGTAACATCTGACTCGACTTAGGTATATTCCCATACATATACCTAAGTCCCCAATTCTAGCTCTGCTCACGAGCTCAAGAACAACTCAATCCACAAAGGAAAGTAAGACTCAAATCCACAAGGAGAGTAAACAGTAAATCCACAAAGGATAGTTCAACACAATCCACAAAGGAGAGTAACATAAGATTCAGCTCAACCAGGTATACTTTTTCAGATGACGTCAAAGATGATCACTGATCCATCTAAGTCGTCGGACCCACGAAGGATCGATAGGTACTAACCCCCGCAAAAGACCCACGTAGGATCGGGCTCACACAGAACCTGTAGGCAGTGGCTCACACAGAACCGGTTGTAAGGACCCACATAGGATCGGGCTCACACAGAACCTGTAGCACTGATCCACGTAGGATCGCTGAGTGCAGTAGTCGACGCAGTCCACTGAGGATCTCTGCACAGTCGTCGCCGCAGTCCACGAAGGATCTCTGCTCTGCCGTCGTAGCAGTCCACGGAGGATCTCTGCTCTGCCATCGTCGCAGTCCACGGAGGATCTCTGCTCTGCCGTCGTCGCAGTCCACGGAGGATCTCTGCTCTGTCGTCGAAGTCACAGCCAGCGCTAGGGTTCCCGCACATAGCGAGCTCGTTTAGGAGGGTCCGCTCCACGAGCCGAGAGGCTGATACATCAACTGAAACGTAGTCCGAAGTTGATGTATCCATAAGTTCCGTATCGACAACAGGATCTCAACGCAACAGACGGCGCGTCAATCGGACGCCCGGTCTGAGAGTTATTGGCATTTTCGTCCCAGGGGCACGGTTGGTTTTTAGAGAAAAACCAACCCGACCGTACTCCGCCTGTATCCGATCCTCGGGCGTAGTATGCCAAAAGTTCCGTCTCACTTAGAGGAAACTACCACAGCTGACGGTACGTCGATCGGACGTCCGTAGCTCAAGTTATGAGCGTTTCCGCTCCGAGGGCCCGGTTGGTTTCGTGTACGAACCAACCCGGACGCACACAACGTCTTCCTAAACCTTGAGTATAATATACCGAAACGACCGTCTCGATCCAAGGATCGCGTAGCCGCTGACGGTTCGTCAATCGGAGGTCCCAGGCCCAAGATATGGGTGAAAGACCGGAGAAGGCCCGAAAACGGGGGTTCTGGGCCCCGGGCGACCCGGCCCGAACCCCCCCTAGGGTCGGCCGAACCGGGTCGGCCCGACCCGGACCGACCCGGCTGGGCCGAGTCCGGTCCGGCCTGGGCGCGGCCCGGCCGACCGGACCAGCCGGCTCGGCTTCGGCCGCGCGGCCGAAACGGCTGCCGCGGGTTTGACCCGCGGCTTGAAGGAAACGCGGCCCCGCGGGGGGCCGCCTGTCACGCGGACGCGGCCGGGCCGCCGCGTCCCTCCCCGGTTCCGCGCGGCCGCGGAACCGGCCGCCGCCGCCTTCCGCGGGCCGCCGGAGTTGTTCCGGTGGCCCGTTTTGCCTCCCGTCTGCGCCGTTGCTCCTCCCGGGGGCCGACCTTCACTGCGGGATCAACAGATCGCCCCTGCCGCGCGGTTCGTCGTCGTCCGCCAAATCCGCACAACAAAAGAGATCGGCGGAGGGTTGCCGGGTCTTGTTCGTTAGACCCGCACCCTCCGCGTTAGTCATAAACCACGGGAGGAATAATCAACAACAATTTTAAATAAATTAAAATTGTCGGAGATCATGTTCTTTACTTTAAAAGAATAAACACGGGGAAAACAAAAAAATATTCCAATCAACCCTTACCTCGCAGCTGTCGTTGCCGAACGAGGGATCGTCGCGGGATTGCTCGTCGCGGAAGAAGGGGGATCGTCGCGTCGTCGCGGTATCCGGCATCGCGTTGCCAATCTCCGGATCAAGATCAAACAGATTTAATTAATTAAATCTGTTGTCATTGAAATTAAAAAAAAGGGGTGAAATAAACGATTCATTTCTCACCTTAATTGCCGAACGAGGATCGGCCGCGGAAGAAGAGGCGTCGCCGAAGAACGTCGCGGGTAGAGCTCGTCGACGTCGCAGATCACGGTGTGCGTCGTCGAATTCCGGTCGCCGGCGTTCTTCGCGTTCTTCGCGTTCTTCGCGTTCTTCGCGAGGAGGGGAGATGAAGAAACAAAGATCCTCTCAAATCCTTTCAAAGGATTTTTAGGTTGGTCTTATTTTATAAACATGCCAACAAACGCAAAAGTGTATGTAACGACCCATCAGTTTGTTGAATTAATTCAACGAGCGAAACAGCCCAATTAATTCACGAAATAAACCGCTCAATTAAATGGTCTGTTAAGAATTTAAGAAAACGCGTCGGTTGACTTTTCAGTTACTTTGACGGGTTTTCGCGGGTGCGTTACTTAGCGAAAGAAACGGCGGGGCTCGTGCGGGCCCCACCTCACAAATATCCTATCAAGGGGGTAGGATATTTCTGGATAGCATCCTATCTAGTTCAACTCAGATCAAGCCGCCTTTAAGTGGCTTCAAATGGCTTCCAAGCAGCTTAAGTGAAATAAAATAAAGTTGTCGCACAAATTTTATTTTATTTCTGACTTTAAGCCCCAAAATTTAAAAACCACGTCTGAGCAAACGCAACTCCGGAAGAGGCGTTTCTAAGAAAATATCGGCGCTGCGATATCATTATTCTACTTATATAAAGACATTTCAAGTATATATCATCATAATTATCCATTAGTCATTGTATATTCATGTTGGGTCTGTTTAACCAGCTACTTGAAATATGTTATGGATTTATGTCATGGATGATTTTTAATATATAGCTACTAGTGTAATAAGATATATGTCATGAAATAAATATATTTTTATCAATTCTAGAATATTTATCTCAATAAAAAGTTCATTAACTATGAAAACACAATTCATGGTTAAAAATCACTAAAATATATTTGCTTTAAATTTTATATTCTAGGATAATGACTAAAGGACTCATGAGTGAATAATTAAACTTAATAAATATTTATAAATATTCTGTTATGTTGTTTTTTTAATCATGGAATTATGATTTTTTAGAATAATTAAAACCAACACCCCCTACAACACTAGTACTAATTGTAAAAATATATACACATGATGAGATAAATAATGTTAAAAATATAAAAGAAAAGAATAATTATAAATAAGTAGTAAAACAATATATTATTATGATTAAGGGTCTAAAATAGGTGATATCAGAAAATTTTGTATTATATTGGATGTAAATGTAATTTTTTTAATGTTAAGAGTTATAGAACGAGACATTGGATACTCAAAATTTTTTGTTAACATATATAGTTTATTTAAATCGGTGTTTATAAAAATATATTTTAATGTGATTTAATATTTTATATGATGTCCTATTTACTTTATCAATGTAAATTCCTCATTTTATTGAAATGGTCTATCTTTATTTCTATTTCATCTAAAAGTGTAATGTTTTCATGAACAAACATCATCCTATTAAATATCAATATTCAATAAGTACATGATTTTTTTGTAACCATAATATAGTAAATTCATATATTGAAATGGACGTAGGTATCTATTTATGTTACCCTCATGATTTTTTATTAAAATTATAATTGATATGTTTTATTCTCCATTTTCAATATCAGTTATCAATAATGTTATTTAATAACATAATAATTTCACGTAACCTAAATTCATATTTTAAAAACAATTAATAAATAATATTACTTTTCTCATGATAATAATTTTCCATGAAATTATGATTAATTCATATAATAGAGTATATAATGTCCCACATGTTTTTTATTGGTTTTGGTATCAATTGTCCTTTATTATTTTTTTTTGAAATTAATTATATTATAATATTAAATGAAACTTATTCCGAATGATATGTTTTAATGGTATGAAAAATTGACTCTTATGTAATATTTTTAAATTTCATTACACCCAAATCACCCCATATGATAGAATTTATAATGATATTTATGTCAAAATATTCTTTATTAAACATTACCCTTACCCATGTTTTTATAGAGTTGTGTAATAGTGGAAATGTATTGATAAGGGTTATATAAGAGTATAGAAAATTTTTAGAACTTGTGGAAGGATAAGTTTTTTTGTTAATGTATTTATGTAAGGGTCAAATCCCTTTTTTATTATGTATGAAAAGGTAATAGGCCACTTTGTAGTGGTAAGAGAGATTCTATGAACTAATTAAAGGTAAGGATTCTTTTTTATGGACAATGTATTAGTAAGTCCCTAATTAAATGTGTAATATAATGGTGTGTTTGGAACATTGTAAGAGAAAGATCAAATTTTGAAATTCTAGGTATGGGTATGTTATATGTCCTATAAGGGTAATCATTTGATTACCAATGATATGTATGGGTCACATATGATTGTAAAATTAAAACTGTGAATAGTACGCTCAACTTTTATTCCATTAATGTGTATCTATGATTAATTATTTCATGATGACTTTACAGGAGTTTTTTACGATATTAGAGTTGACTATGAGATAGATATTATCATGGTTGTAATGACCATTTGTATTCCCTTCTATCATATTAACCAATCCTAGTT
Source organism: Viscum album (assembly GCA_963277665.1). Taxonomy (NCBI): domain Eukaryota; kingdom Viridiplantae; phylum Streptophyta; class Magnoliopsida; order Santalales; family Viscaceae; genus Viscum; species Viscum album. Next base: position 1,536,973,225 of record OY728147.1, on the reverse strand, counting down.
GATGGAGATCAATTTGTATCATTGGGACATAGAGAATAAATGATATATCATGAAAATTAGTTCGCCATTTGGTATAACATTTTTTCTCCACGAACACAAATGTTAGTGGTTGATAAAACATCTATTTTCTTAAGAAGATGTCAGTTCAATGGAAGAATGGATATACTTTTCATAGAATCAATGATTTTTTTTATCAATTATGGGGATCTTGATGCTTATCTATTATTCTAAATTCTACAATCTAAGATATTATTAAGTATTCTTTGAGGAAACCCATATTAAATTAATCACTATATGTGTAAATTCATGATATTGGAGGAGATGTTCATGTGGTACATACTATATAAGAATTGTATATCTACAGAGATAGAGAAATTTTTGATAGTGATGTTCGGTACATGTCCCCGTAACATGATTGATATAAAAATATTTATATAATTTTAAATATATTATTGATATTCACCCATTCATTCTACCATTTATCAACACCCATGACATTTCTACCAAATAAGGGTTTGATGTTATATATGTTCGACTAGTGTTAAGATGAATTTCATTAACTCATTAGGTTTTTTATTATTGAAATAGTATTTATACTTATTATGTACATATTTATATTTTTAGTATTTCATTACACATTAGGAATTTGTATGAAGCATTAATTTTTCATGGAGATATGGTATATGGATTTGGTTTATAATTTTTACAACACAATGAGTGAGACTACAGTACTAATGAATTTGTGTTATATTCTATGGTATATGCTCTGAATTGTGGAATATACTATCTCTCTAATGAGATTTGTGTGGTTTTATATGACCATTGGAGGACCTATTATATCATCACAAAGTGGGACCAAAAACTAAGTTATATTCGTTGGGTAGAGTATCATTATATGTTTAACTTCATGATTCATTTTGAACCTGGGAAATTTAATGTCATTTTTAGGCTCATTGTCCAATGATGTAACATTGGAAGGATATTAACGATATTACATTAATGGAGTACTGGTTCTTTACAATATTATTTGTTAAATAGAGGATGTAAGATTTTAGAGTTCAAGGATATATTACTTTTGATCAAATTATAGTCATATATTCATTCGTGTACGGAGTGTAGGATTGATAGGAAACTGACCCAAAATGTTATATTTTATGAGAAATACGAATTGGATTTTACCAAATACTTGGTTGGTCATTGGGAATTAAAAATTTGATCCTTATTCATGAAATAATTCTATTACCTACGTCCATTATATTGGAGTGGAATATTGAATTACATATGTTGACATGTAATATATTTCCTAGTCAGATAATGATGCACCATGATGACCTATGTAAATTATGATGAACTGAGATGAAGAAATGAAACAGTAATTGTGTTTCCCAATTCATTACATACCATATGTAAAATGAAGAGCATGAGCATCTAGGTGGTTTTTTCAGCCAATTATAATTCTTATTAGGATATGGGAGAACTTCACAATGGATATTGTGACAGAGTTACCTATGACCCTAATGAATCATGACCATGTCTAAGGGAACGGAAATTGGCTCAATTATATAATAAATTTATAATAATTTGTGATAATACACAGACGTGGAGTTCCCTTGATAACTATATGCAATATAGGTTTACCTTACACATCCCATTTCAGGGAGGACACTAAGAATCCTCTATAAACTAATATGAGTATAACTACATTGTACCATCCAAAAATAGTATGATGGTCATAGTATATTATTCAAACTGTAGATGAAATTATTTTAGAATGATTTCTATACACCATTGGATATTTGGATTATAATAAATAATTAGTATTGTTTTCTTAAAACATAATATTATTGTCTTATATATATATAACCATTTTAGGATCTCTAGGGTAGGTTGTCACACTCAAAAATGTGTTTTCATGAGTTCCGTTTGGTAGCAATAGTTGGGCCTATAACATAATTGGATAAATCATATAGTATTAAATTTAATAACAAGTCACTGGTGACATCACACTCTTTCAATAAATGGAATGATAAAATGTAGTTAAATTTGGTGTTCTGTATTGAAAAATATTTATTTCATAAGTTTGTGACCTTGGTTGGGGAATTCCCATAAGATGCAGTTGGGGATGTTTGAATTATTGTTTCTTGACCACATCAAATCACATAATGTGGTCAGATATTACTGTACAATAGATACATTCCTCAATGTTATTTAGGCTTCCATGATGTGTTCTATGTTTATCAACTTCAGAGTTACACACTGAATCATACATATATTAAATAAATTTTTAATATTGACAAGGGGCTATATAAATCATGTGATGATATTTTGATGTTGATTATATAATAGAGAATGAATGTATTTTGTGGATATAAGATTCCACTATTATATATCATGTTGAAACATTGACAGTTAAAAGAATTGATATGGGAGAGGTAGTCCAATTTTTCATCATAGTGGTCATTTTTTATCATCCAAGACCAATGGAAATACTTTTCAGGGGAAAGAAGTCATGGAAGTGTCTAATTTTAATATTTCTATATCATATTTTATATAAAATGATATACTGAAATTAATTCAAGTGTTTAATAAGAAAATATTTTTTAATGCAACACTTACATAAGTTTTTATGAGTTAATATAAATTATTAAATTGATTTATAATTACTATGTAATGTAAACATGAATGTTTATGACATGTATATGATAAATTAATTTCCACAAGGCTTTTTGTAAGGGTAAATTCTTTTATGCATTTTGTAAAGGTACATGGCCCACTTTATAAGTGTAATCGAAATTCGTCGTATTTAATAATGGTATGGATACATTTTTATGGATTTCAAAATGGTGGGGACCATTGTATATATGATACATGAGGTAAATTTAATCATTTCATAAGTGGAATATTCTATTTATTATGGTTGGGTAAGGATATGGAAGTCACTATGTGAGGGTAATGTCCTGATTAAAAATGACATTTAAGGTTGCAATTTGGGTAATTCATGGGTACCCAATATCTACCTAATGGTAAGAAATATGTATATAATGGTATCCCAAAATATTTAATGAATATGTAAATAAATCATATGTGTTTTTTGATGTTTATACTTATTGATTATAGGATACCACTGGGTAACCTGTGATTTTTGTATGTGTAAACCTTACTTTCAAATGATTACACTTGGGTAACTAGTGACATATATCAAGCTAACAATTTTTTATAAATAATATTCAGTTAGATTTATCTTTGTAAGGGACAAACATGTTAATAATGGGTAATATAAGGGAAAATTATTACACTAAAGTGATGGATATGAGAATTATAAGTTTAAAATTGTGTTATACATATGTAGTTCCCATTTTGGGATAAATAAATAAAAAATTATTTTTTCTTCATCCTTGATTGACCGTGAAACACCTTATAATGGTTTTAAAAGTAATAAAAAATGATGAAATTATTTTAATAAATTATACCTTAAATGAAATTAATTATAAGTATTTAAATAATTCACTTTTCTAATATAGAATTGTGAAAAATATAATTGATAATGTAATTTATTTAATTAATGGAAAAAATATGTAAGAAATATATATATTTTCTAAATATTCAAACTCTTGTAACCCATGTTTTTTATATATTCACCTAATTCCATGAATCCATGTATTTTCTTGGTGTGTTGTCTTTTGATCCTAATTTTATAATTATCATCACTTCATTGGGTTTCTAGTCATGGAAAACCCTTATTTATTTCTCATACTTGGTGAAATCTTTGGAAGCTAGTAAATCATAAGTAATAATATTATTTTATATTATCTTTAAATTTTAATGATTTAATATTTTGTAATTACATAATAATAAATTATTGGATTCATAAAACAATAATAGAATGATATCATGTAATAGAATAATATGAACTGGTATTGGTTTATCAATGATTATCATTGTGAGGGATGTTAACATCAAATGGGGGATTAAAATATTTTGATATAAATTAATTTCAGAAAACAACATATTTATTAACATGTTAATTTGGAATTATATAGGATGTAATGATGATTATTTCTTGTGATATTTTATTTAATTTATAAATATATTAAACAGATTCATTTATAGGAATTAGTGGTGAGTGTTTTGAGTTGATGAGTACATAGACACGACTTATTAGATATTTCCTTGTTGAAAAATAAATTTCATCACCAATTTTTATGACAATGAATGTTCCATTTCACTTTTTCCCTCATATGTGAGGATTTCATGACATTTTTTATTTCATCTAAACTAATTATTATTATGTGTTTCAGATTACTGTGTTAGTGGCCTTGATGACTTATATGTTATGATCGTGTCATTATCTAGCCTCTTGAAACTCATTTTTGATATTTCTTATTCTTCGTTACATTGACATGTATTTCATGGTGAGTTTCAATGCCTACGGGGAAATTGTTATGGTATTAGGAACACAAAGAGGTACATCCATGGTTAGAAATTACAATAGAGGGGATTTATAATGACATGATGGGAGAATAAAATATGGCTCATGTTGGTATTGTTCAGATCATATTCATGATTTTTTGAAATGTTAGTATAACATATATAGGATTTGAATTATTTAAAATTGTTCAATGTTTGGATAATTATATGGATGTGTTTTTTAAACTTATCAATAATTTGAAACATGTTAGGGGGAAGCTATAATCATTCATGTATGTCGTTCAATTATACGGTGGGTTATGCAGAGTTTCCAATATAGACCAATGATTATGTGGAGAATATGATGATATGGATAAACACATATTATGTTGTGGGGTGTGATGTGTTAAATTATTTATGGTACCTAGTTTTAATTACATTAAAATTATAATCGGTGATAAGATAATATACATATGATGAGTTTAATTGTGCTTCAATTAGCACATGGTGACTCATCATATGATTTATTTTTTATTTATGCGTTAATTTTCATTCTAAAATTAAAAAAACTGTTATATATATTTCGTGTGAATTCTTTTTATGGATGCATTCTTGATGTCCAAATGGGTTTATTACTCACACTCTGCATAATTATCTCAATGCACGTGAATATTTCATGTAATAAAATTTGACATGTGAAAGGGGAGAGTGGAATACTACTGATCCATAGAAAATGGAGTAATATGTGGGACTATGTAAAGCGTTATTGGTTTTTGAGAGTTTTATTCATTAATTTTCATTCCAATCATTTTAAATTTTTTAGCATGTCATTTTGGGATACTTTTTACGATGTTTATAACATATGTACTCTTATTATTATTATTTTTCCACATAATTACTCAAATATTCCATTATATTATCTATTATAATTTTTTCCACTATTTCCTCATATTTATTTAATAATATCCCATTTTATTGGATTATACAATGACTAGTAGTCAGTAGCTTGTTGGATAAGCGAAGGCTCACTTGAGGTCACAGGGGACTTTGGTTCATACATGATGGTTTGATACTTTATTTTATATTTTTCTTATTGAAATCATGTATCAATAAAATTTAAGCGACATGTGGGACCTATATAACCCTCAAATTAATTAGATAAAGATTTAAATAACATATGATAATGATTAATTGAGTAGTTATAATCAACAAAAACTTTGGAACTAGTTGTGATACCTTATCCTTTATAGGAAATAGGTAGTGCGACATCATATCCTATTGGAAACATGTAGTGATGGCTCATCAACTATGGGGAACTGGTGGTGATGTCTGATCCTTAATATTCAGTGTCACTTCTTATTTTGGTGCGAAATTAATTTTACATGTGACTATCATATTCCAATGGACCATGATTTTTGTCTCATGATATCAAATTATATATATAATGTTAAATTTTTTATCATATGAGATTTCATAGTATCATATTTTTCATTGTGAACAATTTTTATTACATTGTGTTCAGTCAATAAATGAATTATTTCATGCTTATGTTGTCTATTATTATTATGATATCACCTTGTGTTACATATTGATTTTTTAATCCCTCTTTATTAATTTGAGATCACCCATTACATGTGATACCATTTCTCATGTCATGACAATTAGGTAAACTTTTTATATGTATAGTTTAGAATATACTATGAATAAATAATGGATACATATAGACATAGATAGTAAAATAGTTGTTTATATAGCTATTCTACATAGACACTAACCCTATTGATTCTAATGGTGTAGTGAACCAAAATATCTAAATGAACCTACATTTCTCTTTGATTTAAATACCTTATTGTGTATTATGTTTATAGAACTAATATATACAACATTGTTTTACAGAATTATATCATACATAATTCAAAAAACATTTATGAATAATATCCATTGATAATATATCTGTTGAACAGTGATCATATGATAATTATTAATATAGGGTATTGATATATCCAAATTTCATAGAAAAGGGATGTGATGTATTTCTCCATTGTGATCATACCGTATGAATAATTGTTTTAGAACTTTTTAGGGGCATAAAGTAATTGGGATATTCCCTTGACCAATCCCATGTTGTGATCTAACAAGAAAAGCATGAGAAATGCAGTTTAGAGGATATGTTTATGCTCATCAGGATCTTGACCAACACTGTGTATATTGAAACACCCCCATAAAATATCACCATCGTGAACCATACCCTTATGTAAGTTTCGACTATAAAAAAGGGACATATATCAATACCCTAATAATATGAATATATATACTACATTATTAATATAATAATAGTAAAAATTATTTCACATAGTTTTTACTCTATAAATGAATTTTATTTTTATTTGATAAATCTGACATATTATTTATATGTAATATGAAATTTCATTTTATATATATATTTTTTATGATGTCGTGAATTTTATAGATACAATTATATTTTAATAAAATGATAAAACAAGTAATGTTTTTTAAAAATAAATAATTTTATAATCTTGATAGAGTTAAATTTAAATTCTAAAAGTGTTTGAAGTCTCATTTTTCCAAACAGTATATCATTTCTCAATAAATTTCAAATATATTTTTAATAGTATAAATTCATATCTTTAAATTATTATTTTGATAAAATGAATATTATTTTTTCTATCAGTGTGTTGAAATTATCAAACATTCAATTTTTCATTATGTTCCAAGACTATCATATTATTTAGTTATAATTAAATATATTAAATAATATATTTTTTATAACGACATAATCAAAGCCCATAATGTTATATGATAAATGACATAAAAAATCCCTGAACAAATATAGTTTCCCCTTTAAAATAATTTTATTTTAATATTATTTTATTTATTTTATAATGCACTTTTGAAAACAAATAAACTGATATTTTATTGGATGGATTTAAAATGAATTTATTAAAACCATGAATCACTTGCACATCCCCATGTGTAATATTTTTTTGGGTTCTGCTTATGGAATTATAAAATAATGAACAAAAATCATCTTTTATGGAAACCAGAGACAATAAATGTGGGATGGTTTTTGGTTGTTATTACACTATTATTTAGAGTCCAAAGCCTAATTTAAGAAAAAAAATATGGATGTCCTTTCCATATTCAAATATAAACCCACTAGACACCAAATAATTATTCTATTAATAACTATAATGAACTACCTTAATATGTACTCCTGTCACTATTTTCCTTCAATTGTAAACCCATGCTCTTAATATGCTCCTCGCAATATTTTGGTATCACCCATTCTTGGTAAGATATTTCCCTTTTTTTATTTCCATTCAATATCATTATTTGAAATTATCCTTCTTAATCGCAATTAGATATGTCTAAATGGAATAATAAATATCATTATACTATCTAATTTGTTTCCAAAAATGAAAAATATTTTATTCCCTCTCACACGGGAATATACAGAAACAGTAACTATGATGAAATTTATTACAATATCCTTTATTTGTCAGCATTTTTTTGTCACCTTAGTTATGTAATTATTTTTGGCCGAGTAATTTATCTAGGGATATGATTTTATTTATTGATATCGAAATACATGTTATATAATAATAATAAGATACCACATACACACTAATTAATAATTTTAATAAATCTTCTAGAACTGACCTTAAGCTTATGAAATTTCACTACAATGTTTCATGGAAAATGATTGTTTTTTAATAACCAAGATCATTTCCATAGAAACCTATTTAATAATATTTTAATATCCTTCATTAATGTGAAATTCCATGTATGTGACCCAATCTAATTGATAAATGGGTTAAAATTTATTAAATTCATACTTATGTTGTATGATCTATGTCCCACACATATGCATGTATGTAATTTTAAAGTGTCTGGTGTGCCTAGAATTTTATATCACTCCAATGAAATTAGTAATGTTATAGTCACTTGATATATCAGTTATGGTATAATGTTATAAACATAATCTATTATGTAACTTTTTCAACCATGTTTTACTGACATGGAGGTTAACCTAGACATATGTTTATAATTTCATCATTTGTGTATTTCCCACATTATCATATTTATTTCTATGTTTTCATGTTATATATTTCTTTTTTATAAATATCTACTATTATACCTTTTTTATGTCCAATTTACATGCATGTTGTATAACAGGTAATATATTCATCATGTTATTCTTTCTTTATTATTTTTCTGTGTTTTATAGCTCACCGCATTCTCATGTGTGTCATATGGTAATCTTATATTGTTTTCTAATGAATTGATTATTAGGAGCATGTTAATTATTTTTATAATTTTTATGTATCCCCTATATTAAATTCTTATTTATTGAAAATACTTTCCAAATTAACTAGTCATCTCATTCGAGTGGATTGTGTTATGTGAATTTTTATATAAAAAATCATTTAATTTTTTATAATTATGAACATGGTCTGCACAGTTGGTATCATAGCGATGCATGGATATTTTTTGGGATTAGGATTATGAAACTCAATATGAATACATATGGATATGAATAAAGCACATAAAACACCAATAAATCTTGATTACTTATAGAGTATTTGGTTTCTAATAATATAAATTCAGGTTTTTATAAAATAAATGAATGGGGAATTTGTATAGAGGTTTGTAAGGGTATTTATACCATAAAGGATGCATTGAGCTTGCCTCGATGATCACTTGGTGCACACTAATGGAAATTGATTCATACCTCAAATAAAAATTCTGAGGGATATTAATTAGTAATTCTCAAGCTCATTATAGACCATTAATATGGGTGAAAACTTCCCATTATATTTTATATCATGAATTTGACTATGGATAACTATGATTATGAATTGGAATTAAATATTTATTTAATATATTTTATTAATAAACAATCTATTTAATTTTATTGGATTACCATTTGGGTGTTTAATAGTATAAAATTAATAATCCATACAATTTCTATTATCTTGGAAATGTATGAAGACTAGAATAATCGCGTAAAAACCCAATGGGAAGGGAAATGTGATCTATTTCCTAATGAGAATACAAATTTGATGGGTGTTCATGTAGTAAGTATTTTCATTATTCAAAACATGCAATCAAAAATAATGATTAACAACTAGCACATAGTTCAATTTCCAATAACGAAAATCAATATAAGGATGGATTCTTTATAAGTTTCATATGATAATGGTTATCAAGGAAATAAGATGAAATTTTATTTTATGAAAATAATGTTGAAATTTAAATGAAGGAAGAAATGAAAATATAACTGGGATATATTTAATTGTGTGTAATGATAGGGAAAAAAGAATCCAATTTAAATAAAAAATAGATACTGCGATGAATTCAATTAAAGTTAAATTTATGTTATAATATATACATATATGTTGTTAACGTGGAGATATTGGGAATTATCGATGAAAATTACCTAATCTAATGACTGACAAGAATTATAGGGATAAAAAATATCAAATATAAAGTGATCAATGAATATCTTATATTGTGATGGATCACAATGACTAATGTACATGTAACCAAAACACTATAGTCTTGTTTGTTATTTTTTTAAATTAATTTCATGTTACATTATCATGTATGTTTTATAAGAACATCGATTCAACTGTCGAAATAATTCTATATAATTAGGAAGAAAGGTCTATGATTATTTGATCACATGTATAAATTTGTGGGAGTTTTATTCTTGAAGATCTTATAAGTCTCTATTAATTAAAATTTGATGTTTTTTTAGTCATTGAATATTTTTTCCTTTAGAAATTAAAATATGGTGATAGGATAAGGAATTAACCATTTTCATATGAATCACCATTTAATTATATACCATTTAAGGAGAATGAAGGATCTTATATTGTATCCTCGTCTCATGAATTGATATTATATTCCAAAAAGAAATAATTTATATCTCAAATGATTGAGACAAAGGATAATATAATTCTTAAATACATCCCCATTGTTAGAAAATACTCTTACGTGTTTCCAAAATGATTTTCTAGTCTCCCTCCTATAAAATTGATTTATTTTACAATAGAACATCTATATTCAAAAAGAAACTTCTATAGGGAATCTCATCACTAGAAAATATGTATCTATATACCATTAAAAGAAAAAGGAAACAGAAATATGGATGATTCTAGAATATGGGAAGGATATCTACAGTTTCTATTTAATACGTTGGTATTATCAATAATGTGTATGAAATGTCTCATGATTTTCAAACCCTCAAACCATGAAAACTAATAATAGAGTCATGTTTTTTAGAATAATTAACAAAATTTTATCATCATGAAGTAAAAAAAAAGTCTTATCATTGCACTATATTATATCCTACCCATCCGTGGGGATCAATTTGTAGTATAAAATAATTATTCTAAGATGGGATATGGTATTATGGTATTAATGAATGGAAAATATATACCCTATGACTCAATAAATTGAACTTTAATAAATATAATTACCCTACACAAGATCTAGGATTAACATTATTAATATTATCCTTGAAAAAAAGCTTCATTATCTCATTTTGACAATGGGTGAAAAATATACAGATCATTAGATACAAAAGAATATATTACCATGTAAATATATGAATATTATCCAATGAATATGGATAGAGATAATTTTAGACATTGACATTACAATCCATTACTATCCTATGAATTAATATAATGTTGTATTTTTTATATGTAGAAAGAATCAAGAAATGTTATCATTGCTAAAAATTGAGAAGGATCTGATCTTTTTAGCATTGAGATGGATTCACATGAGAATCATAAAGGAATTAACATAATAAAAACTTTCACAAATGATTGCTTGATCGTCCCACTAAGAGAATACAAAACGATGTTCAAAGAAAAGATTTATAAATTTATAAATTTGGAATAATATAATAAAGAAGGGATATCCTTAGAGTTCAAATATAATGGAGAATGATTTGTAATTTTTAGGTCACATCTATGTGTACAATAAAATCCTTAGTTTAAAAATGTGTTGTTGGAAAAGTCACATATCATTAACTTATCCATCCATAAAAGGATCACAGTGATGAGTCAAGATCACCAAGAGCACTGTTAGTGGGATAATATGAAGAAATAGATCAAAAAAATATACATCAAGATGTCCAGTTGTTCTGCAAGTGAATAAATAATGTAAATAACCATAGGGTATGAAGTAACCTTTTTTACATTCCTAAATATAAATTGATATACATATCCATGGACTTTGAGATAGGTATTCTGGAGACAACTGAGAAAATAATGAAATATGAGTTTTGTAGATACATGAACATTTATAAGCGATATTTCCCTTATTATTTAATTAAATGATTTAATTTTTAAAATAGATATAGGCAAAACATGCACTCAATTTCAATTATTATATCATATTGTATTTAAAGGATTGTTATATATATTTACCATTAATAATATAGCTATTGATCATTGATCACATGACTAGTATAAATAAAGGGTTTTAACAGATCATTTTGACATAGATTAATAAAGATATAGCCTTAACCATCACGATTGTTCCCTATGAATCCCATTTGTGGTATATTTCTAGGGAGATAGAATTTTTGGGCTTTTCCCTAAACAATTAATCAATTGACATCCAACAACTAAAGCATGAGCGAAACCGTTTATGGGAAATGTTCAAGCTCATCATGATCATGACCCAAACCATGTTCCCCAAACAAAACCATGAATGACCTACCATCACACAAAATACTATTAGTTTGTATTCTGGTTTAATATTGGGTTATGTATCAGGAATATATCCTTGTTATTATGTACATTATATTTTTATAGAATAATGACAATACATTCATTTTAATTTTGTTTTTAATGATAAAATATTATTTTTTGGTTAATATTAAAATAGAATTATGAAATCTATTTTTATGAATTAAAAAATAATAGTTTGACAAAATTTTATTTTCAAATTTCCTTTATAATGTATAAATTATAATATAATTTTTATGAGGCAAAAATTAATTTTTACTATGTTTTAAAAACTATTTTTTGTCAAAACCCATCAATTTTTACTAAAGCTAGATTTTTATTTTAAAAGAAAAAAATAAAATATTTATAAAATTATTTTGTTTGAATGAATACTAATTTTGAAATTAAGAGGTCAAAATTATGAAATTTTGAATTTTTCAATAATTTTATGAGAGATTTATATATTTTTGGAAAAATTAATTACTATATAAATATATAGTGTCTTTTATTATATCATAATGGCCCTATAGTGTCATAATAAATACTATAAAAGTTATATTCAGACATATATATATTCTTACAATAAAATATTGTGATTTTAGATATGTTTGACTTATTTTCTAAGTCCTTAGTGAATTATCCAAAATGTACAATCTATTTTATGAGTTAAATTTCATTTATTTAATAATTTAACTAACCTACACATTTGCTAGGAACATAATTTTACATATTCATTACATTAAGATATAAAATTATAATTTCTAATCCTATTTTTTGAAAACCATTTTCACAAATAGTGTGAAGGTTCTGGGTTGGAATATTTAAATATATAGCTTCCAAACCAATGTTTGATAAATATTAAATAATTCCCCTAAAATTTCCCATATAATCAAACCCATGATCTTACTTATACTCACTCAAAATACATGATAAATGTATATATTCTTTCCTCTAATCTCTATAATCATCCAATCATCCTAATCTCTCAAGAATCCCCTCTAAATGCTTTTGAAGTCACACACTGAAGTAAATGTCCCATCATTTCACGTTTTTATTAATGTTTCTTTATATTATTACAAATCTTTATTTGAAATTAAATATAATGGGTCACGTTCTAAATCATCCACCATACATCCATAATTATTTTTTAATGATAAAAGAACCATTTATCTATCTTTAATTACATCCATGTACAGTTGTTACCATGACAAAATTTCATAATAGTTGTTCAATTTCTCCTCTTTCTTCAAATTTATTTATTATGTTATGCATTAGATTTCCAAATTACTTATGTTTGGATATATATTTTTATGAAATTATTACATTCAATTACATGTATATATGATTATATACCTCTTTCTCTATTATCAGCATTTTTTATTAACTTTTATGCCTTGATGTTAGGGTGCTGAAATTGCACCATGAATTTCCATTCCAGAAAAATTTTGTAGTGAATACAATACCACTTACCTATGAACAGTGTTCAAATTTATACACTTATTACTTTTTATGGAGTAATTACATCAACTTATTCCACACCACATTATTGTGGATAAATTATGTTGATAAATTAATATATCCTTCCCAATATGTTTAGAAAACATATGCATGAGAATATAATGAAAGTGATAGGTGCAACCATAATAACATAGAAATCTAATGCATTATGTAATGTTTAGTATCATGATATAACATGTTGGGATAGGGGATTACCATATTACATTATGGGAACTTTTTTTCAATGATATCATGGATGTTTATCCTTGACCAATGATGCGATGATTTCAGTTGTTTCAACATTTCCATGTTATGATTATCATGTTATATAATGACATTATGTTTATGTTTTATTTATGCTATATTTATATTCCTATTATTTATCATGTGATATCTTCCTCAGGTTATTCATTGTTTATTCCCTAAAAAGTCATTATATCTCACCTCATTCTTATCTATGTCTGCATATTATCCCAGGAAATGTTAATCATGGAGGAATTTTGTTGTCAGACAAAAGGTATTTTCAATAATCGTTTTGTATATAAGGTTTTATGTTGTTATGTAAGGTTCATAATTTCACAATACACTAGAATTATCTAGGTTTTGGTTGGTATTCAGTCTAATTTTATGTCATTAAATCATTTATGGATGTAAAAAAATTAAGAAGGTTCTTATAGTTAGTAATAGAGGAATGTTTAGTTATTTTTTGTGTAAGATTTAAAAAGATCTAGTGAATTCCTTTGGAATAATACAATTTATAAGAAAAATATCCCAAATCATTTTGAATATATATTTAGTGGTTTTACATGAAAATAAATCCATGTCTACATACAAACAAGTAGATGCGACTCTAGAACATATTTATTTAGTAGTAAAACATGAAAACACGACTTTGAACTAGAATCGAATGGGAAATGGTAGATGAAAATGGGCCTTGTTTCACTCCTTGTTCGGCACTCCCGGGGGATATGCTTTGATAAATTCTTACGAATATTATCAATGTGTATTAAGGGAAAAAAATACAATAAATGGAACATTACGAAATAGATCATTGATAACATAGATTGAATCCTATAAATTCATAAGTTATTGAATGAAATTTCATTTATAAGTTAGACCATTAATTTAATTGGATTTCCTTTTATGTGTGTAATAAATTATAATACATACCCCTAATTTTATTTTTATTCTATCCAATTGCTGGTAATAGGATGAATCTGGCTAACAACCTATGTGATGATCAATGTAACAACTACCTTGATGAGACGACCAACCAAAAGGGATAAAAAATCACAATAATTATCATGATACAATCTCAGTTAACTATAGTTTTGAATAAAAACATTGATGAATAGGAATATCACACCTCCATAAGAATGAATAATTCACAATCAAGAGAATCATGAGACAAATGTCTTTACCAATAATCGAATCATATGATCTCTCAATATCCATAAAATGGATCAACTACATTGAGATGATATTCCTCATCCTTCAATGCTTAAAAGAGGAGAACATTCTTCTCAATTTTTATCGAATGGAGGCTGAATCTCATCAATGGTTGACATTGAACAAAAATATAAATAATGGAGAAGAGATCGAGAAAATGGGATGGATATATTTCTATAAAAAAATTTCTAAATATATTTTCCTCGCACCATCCGATATAAGATGTAGAATGAATTCTATTCCTCATGAAAGATGATTATGAATCCATTGGATCGTAAAAGAAAAATATCACATGTCTGAAAAGATATTCCTCAATCATTTTCATTTCCCCAAAATGCAAGGTTGATCTCTTCTTTGGTGGGATACACCTAGAATACAAAATCCCCTCCTAGACTGTGACATTGATAGCTATGAGAAAATTGTTCGATAGGCCCTCAAATTCAAAATTCAGATTGAAAATTATCATGGGTATCATAGGGATAAGAAGAAAATGATTGTTGAAAATTATGGTGGTCTGATAGGGATATTTAATGGTGCCACATAATTAAAACACCCCACATGACAATGGGGAAGAAAGAAACAGCATGGAAATTGCCTGAAGTGGATGAGGAAATAATATATGTTCTGTAAGGAAGGGAACGTATCCAGTGATTTATAGTTATAAAAACATAATACTGTGATGGAGGAATTTAATTGTCCAATAAAACATTATACCTTTTTCCACTCATTAAATTTCAAGAAACCATGACATTTATCAAACCAATGCAATAATCCATAAGACTTCGTGGGAAACGAGTAACCTATAAGGAAGCAAGAGTGATATTTTCCTATCACTACTGCCAATTTGAAACACAAATATTACATGGTTATTGGTATGCTAGTTATTAATAAAATAATATGAATAGAAATTTTTGATTCTATTTAAATTCAATCCATTATATTATTAATTTTTAGTAGAACAATCCAAACACCACAAAAAACAATAGAAGTAGAGATGTCTGCAAAAATGGAAAATGGGGAAATTATATAATCCCCTGTATATAACTCCTCCTCCATCACAATTTGTGGATTGAAATTTTTGATAAACCATATAATATTTTCCAACATTGATTTTGATGCAATTCAATGCTTGGATTCGATTTCCCTCTATAAAGACAACATAAATTTCCATGATAGAGAAATCTCTCTCCACATATCAAATCAACACTAGATTCTATACAACAGCAAGGGTGGTGATTAATTTTATTTAGCACCATCATCCTAATCATGTATATTACTATCATAAGGGAATGCATATCTTACTCAAATAATCGAGTCAAAGGAAGGAACTCAATGACCTTCATATTGTGAGGGAAATCACTAATGTCATTCCAGAGGAATTTCATTGTCTTCATCATAGAAATTATGTAGAATTAACAATTGATCAGATACATTTGGCATTTCCTATATCCAATTCAATATATGGAATGTTTATTTTGAATTTGAGGAGATAAAGATATATATTTTGGAGAATCGTGATGATGGGTTTTTATACCCATGTTCATTACCAAGGAGATCACCAGTCTTCTTCATAAGAAGAATGATGGTTCAATTCACCATTTCATTGGTTATCAGGAGATAAAAAAAGATAAATAACTAGTTTCTGTTTCTATGATTTGATGACTTGTACGATTAGCTACGTGTAGAACAATTGTTTTCCAAGGTGTATTGTGGTTGGGATATTATAATATTTGGGTGAGGAGGAAGGATATACACATTATTTTTTTAAGGTACAGATATTATGAGTTCTTAGGAATGCCATTCAGACTCACTAATTTATAAAAATATTCACAGACCTGATTAATAGTGTTTTTAGGTAATACCACGATAAATTTTTTTTACTCTTTATTAATGGTATTATAATATACTAAATAAGTATGAATAAGTATGAGGAGAATTTAAGTACCATACTATTGACCTTCTGAAAGGAACAACATTATTCTAAATACACCAAATAAGTTTTCTGGTTGGATAAAGTCTCCTCCTAGGGGATTATCATCACAAGAAATGGGAAATTTGTGGACCCTTAAAAGACTGAGGCAACTAAAGTATTGTTGATACCAATATATGTGACATATATCTATAGTTTCATTAAATTATCTTGGTATTCTCATCGACCTGAGTGAAATTTCTCTCAATTGTCAAACCTGCTAACCAAGATAACTCTGTAGGTAGTAAAATTTTCTTTGAATAATGAATTCCAAGAGACCATTAAGGAGTTGAAACAATGTTTTATCACTACACATTTGATAAAAATCTCTATAATTGGAAATGTTTTCATTTTATTTTATGAGGAATTGATGAAAGGCTCGGGGTATGTGTTGATGCAAAATTAAAACGTCATTTCCTATTATACAAGGCAGATGAATTTTCATGAGCAGAATTATAAAACAAAATATATATAGTAGTTTTAGTGATATTTTCTTTGGAAATTTGTAATATTACCTATTTTTAGAGAAGAGTGACATATATATGAATAATAAAACCATAAAGTATATATCCACAAAGAAAGAGTTTAATTTTCACCGATGAAGATGGATAAAGATAATAAAATACTATGACTTCACAATTCAATACATTATGGGTAGACAGAACAATGTAGAAGAATATCTATTTATAAATTATTCAACAACAATTTCATTAATGATAATTGAGAAGTATTTGGTCTTCATAGACTTAAAAAGGATGGTCATGGGAATAATAAACAAAGAAACATCCTCAAACCATTCACAAATGATTTCTCAAACATCTCTTTTGAAAAGTTATAATGTTCCTCAATGAGATGATGTGGTATTTTGGTCCAGATAATGAATATCATCATATCCTGAGCTAAGGAATGAGCAGTTCAATGATGAATATAGATAAACTTCATTATCCATCCCAGAAAAAAATTATGTATGGAGATCATTAGGATCATTAATG
Source organism: Viscum album (assembly GCA_963277665.1). Classification (NCBI taxonomy): domain Eukaryota; kingdom Viridiplantae; phylum Streptophyta; class Magnoliopsida; order Santalales; family Viscaceae; genus Viscum; species Viscum album. The sequence goes on along the minus strand of OY728147.1, from coordinate 1,536,955,145 downwards.
GTGGGACAATGTGAAGAAAATGTTATTAGAATATACATCATGATGTCTCATATGTCATTATATAAAGGTATAAATGAAAAATCTAAGGGGATGATGAAACCATTACCCATATGTACATGGAAATAGGAAAATGTAATAATTTTATTTTATACCAGAAATCCAATGAAAAATAGGGGAAACAATGCTATCTTGGATGTGGTGTATCACCTTACAAATAATTCACACTTATTTGTATTTTAGAGGATTTATCGTTGGATTGAATTTCATGGATATAAGTCTAAGAAGTGGATTTACTGCATGGTGTAAAACTATCAATTGTATCTGATCGAGATCCAAGAATCCCCACTATGTTCTATAAGTGTCTCAAACATTCTCTGAATACTCAGTCAAACTTCATCACAACCTGTCAACCTCAAACTTCATCACACACCTGAAACAATGGAATTAACAAAATATAATGAATGAATATATAGAATGATGTTATTCAATGTTCATTAAAAGTTTTATAAACATGAATATGATTCTATAAAATATTAATAGCACTATTTTAACCATCATAAATGTGGTTTAAACATACTTGAGGGAAGTCGAACATATGGTAAGTGGTCATACGTTCCCACTTTTACTCAATAATCACATCTATGTTATGGTTTTTAATTATTTTTTCCTAGTGGTGGTGTATGTTTTCTAACCACACCTATACATGCCTTATGATATATTAATGATGGGATACCACATTGAATTCTCAGTAAGCCCTCCCATGTAAATACATTACCATTCCAAAAAAAATTAAGTGGATTCTATTCCCAATTTCCATTCTTTATGTTAAAATTATACTTTATTAAATATGTTGTATTGAGATTATTTTTGTGATGAACATTTATTTATATTATGTTTTGTTATTTGTATTTATTTTCTATAAACTTATGCATTATATTATATTCATTTTATCTTCTATTATATTTGTAATTGACTTTTCATTTAAATTTTTTTTAAAGTATCTTAAATGAAATTAAAAAATATTGTTTATATGGATTGATTAATTCTATGTATTTCAATATTTTTTATTACTATGATGAATCCATTATCTATTTACAAGGTAGTTTTTTTAATATTATTTAATTATTATGTGCATAGATTTTATAATTTAAATGTGATTTGTTTTTTGAAAAATCGAATTTGGAAAACATTAACATGTTTTTCTCAATGGATTAAATTAGTTATCAAGTGATTTATTAATGATATGTTCATTAGACATAGTTATGTTGAGCTGAGAATCTTATAGCTCAAGATAAGTTGGGTTGATCCCATTATAGCTCATGACAAGTTGGGTTGAGCCCATTATATCTCAAGATATGTTCATTTGAGTCCATTAAAGGTCATTATATGACGGTTGATCCCCATAATAGATCTCCAATGTTTAGGGTACTCCCGATAAGGATGCTAACTGAATGGTTATTCCATGTTTTAGAGTGATTGTAATATTGAAATGGTAAATATTTCCCAAGGAAACTACATGATTGTTCTTATGCTTTCCTATGAGTTTCCACGAAAAGGGGTTTTAATGGGTTACCATGTTTCCATAGGACTGATGATTTTTCCATATTTACGACATTTACTGAGCTATGTTTTTCATTCCATGTTTTAAAAATGTTTATCATTGCATTATTTAAATGTTTAATAGAAAATTAAGGTCATACTATAGTTGAACCCAATTAGATATATTGTAGTTATTTTAGTAAACTATGATTAAATATATGTAAGATATTCTTTAATTCTCTAAAACCGAATTTGGAAAAGGTACTCATATTTATAATGAACTGTTTGTTTTTCAGTTATCCATTAGACAAAAAAATACACTACATGTTTTAATAATGAACTTGAATATGCAGGTCCTGGTCTTTACATCGGGTATCATGGGAATGATCGAGATTACATTGGAAATTGGACATTGTCATTTTCTGAAGACATTATGTGATAGTAATTTCTTTTTAAATAACATGTATTTAAGTACAAATAAGAAAATAGTAGATTGTAATTATATATATATAAATTCTGAAAAAATAAATACCATGGATAAATTATGAGGGCGTAATTCATTTATTGTGGGGAATGTTTTACATCCCGAGATTTAAAAATTGAACACTATGTGATTAAATTAACTACTTAATACCATGTGACTTTTATAAAATAAACATTAAAAATAATTTTACGCTTATGGGTTTTGAATTTTGAAAAACGATGATTCACGGTTGCAATAATTATGTTTTTTGGAGTCTGATACGACAAACATAGTTATTTGTGAATAGAAACATGACAATTATGAATAGTAATGTGCCCTTATAAATACTAACATCAACATGATGAATAGTAATGTGCATGTATGAATAGTTACTTGAACATTATGAAGAGTAATATACCCTTGTTAATAGTAAAATCACTACTAAAAATATAAATAAAATTATCCATCTTTTAACTATCAATTAGATATAATTATATGAAAATTGATATTGTAATAATTATTGATTAAGTAATGGTATTTTTTTAAATCATTTTAATTTAATTAATTTTTTTTTGATATATTTAATAATTTAAATATAAAATTATATCCATTAAATATATTCATAAATAAGTATTTTTATGACTTATGATTATAATATAATTGTATGATACCTTAAGTAATTTTTCAAAATATTAGAAAAGAAAGTTTAATTTTAAAATTGTATATTTCAAGTAAATTATGATTTAATTAAAAATAAAATTAATCATGTTTAGAAAATTCATTTCAAATAATTCATTTTAATTTAGGATTCTAAATGTTAAAAAATATATGGGGTGATATTTTGTTAATTTTCTAAAATAGTTGAATTTTTATGAATAGTGAAATTCGATAATTTAAATATTAAGAAAAATAATTGATTTATGGAGTCATGGATGATTCTATCCTAATTTAACCACATTTCACTCGAAATCACATCCACCTATTACTATTTTCCTTCTCCTAATCGTAAAAATTTCTTATCTTGTGAAGAAATAATTAAATAATGTAAAACGCCACCTCTCCTCCATTATAAAAACCGTCTACTCCCCCCTCTTCCTGCCACAACTATCAAGACATTATAAATTCCTATGTTCTACCAAATACCTCTCTAAATCCCCTTCCCCACTTACAATACCTTCTAATCTCGCCAAGAGGAAAAACAAATATCCTTAAGAAGGATCTCAAGGAGAAGACATCAATAGGTAAGAATCCACCTCTATTTTCTTTCATTTGTTTTCATATTCTCTTCTATTATTTTCATTCCTCCCCTACCCTTATACAAGAGGAATGAATGATAGAGTATCTTAAATATTATGGTTTTCATTATTTTTTTGTATGATTCACCATAATACTTCTTCTCTTCTCCATCTTACTCAATAGAATAATGCACGGTCTGTGATTTTCCAATTTACGGACATCATGAACATTAGAATTTCAATTCATTTTACTTCCTTCAAGACTAGTCATGATTTTAATTATTTTTGTACTATATTATTATTTATATATAATATATTATATAAGGTTATGGAATAATTTCTTACAAATGTTATTAATTTATAAAACAAATCCAGTTCATTATGATTGAAGAATCTCCAAAATAACCTAAACAAATATCAATAACATATTAACAAGTAAATCATCCTCATGAATGAATTCAAAATTATAAATGGTATAATTTATGACTCTGGAAATATTAATATACCATTCCATTATAATTATGGATTTTCACTTCCAATCAATAATAATATCATTTACGAACCACCCATGGAAACCATGTAATGCACACACATGAAACTTGGAATTAACAAAATATTATTAATAAATGGATGGAATCTAGTTATAAAATGATCATTAATGGTGTTATTAATTGAATATGTTTCTATAAAATATTTATAATATTATTTTAACCTTCACACATGTGTTTGAATATATTTTTTTGGATGTCGAACCTAAGGCATTGGATCATCTTTTTTCCACTTTTACTGAAGAATCACCCTATGTTATACTCAATAATTTCTACTTCCTAGTTGTGGTGTATATTTTCGAACCTCCCCCATAAATACCTTATGATATATTAATTATGATATTACCCATTTAAAAATCAATAATCCATCCCATGTATATTCATTACTTTTTCAAAATTTTATAAGTGGATTCTAACCAAAATACCCATTTTTCGGTTATTCCTCTCCTCTATTAATTTTGTGGTTTTGAGACTACTTGTGGGATAGTTTCTAATATATTAGTTTTTATTATGATAATTTACTACACATAAATATATCCATTCCAATATATTAATTTTCCCCTAGTTATATTTTTAAGGGTCATTCCTTATAAAATCATTTTAAAATATTCTTTAATGAAATTCGAAAAATTCTTCATATGCACAACTTGTTGTATTGATTTTATAAGGGTTTATTAATAATGTGATTCAATTTTATATTTAAATGGTAGTTTTTATGAATATTATTTCAGTATAATGTACATGGTTTTTATATTTTATATGTGATTTATTCTTCAAAAAATGAAATTTTGATAAAATTAATGTATTTTGATCATGGTTTAAAATGAGTTATCAAATCTTCTATTCATGATATGTTCCATGTACATAGTTATATTGAGTTGAAACCATTATAGCTCAATATATGTATCATTTATGACATTATACCTCATGATATGATGGAGTTTACCCATTATGGTTGCAGATATGATGGGTCAACCTCATTATAGATCTCCAATGCATTGGGAACTCTGACTATGGAATTTGACCAGATGGTAATTCCATAAGAAAGGGTGATTGCAAGAGTGATATGGTAAATATGTCCCATAGTAACAACATGATTTTTCTCTATATGCTTATTGGTTTCTATGAAAAGGGTTTTTAAAGGGGTTTCATATTTCCCATAGAATACTGATTTTTCATTCTTAATGTCCCTTAATGAACTACTTTTCTCATCCCATATTTATAAAAATAATTCACATTATTCTATATTTGTTCAAAGGTTAGTTGAGGTGATAATATAGATAAATGAAATTATTTATATTGTAATAATTTTTGTAAAATTGGATTCAGTATATGTATGTTTTGGTCTAATTCTCTTGAACGCAGACTAGAAAAGGTCACAAATTTTCTAATGTACTATGTATTTTTCTGTTATATATTATGCAAAAACATCACATCATGTTTTAGTAATGAATCCAAAAGTAATGGTTCATGTATTTAAAATTTGTAAAACTAAATAGAATCAATTTAAATTCATAGTGTCTAATGATGTCTTTGCAACACCACCCTCATACTTACCAATTTATAATATCCATATTGAAGGTAACTCATATAAAATTCGGGAGATAACTATATTGTATCAAAAAAATTAATCAATATATGGCAGCGGATAATTTTTCATTGACTTCATTTTATTGTGTTCTCGATAATAAATGAAAACTCAAAAAGATATATATTTCTTATAAGGATAAGAATGATTTCACCTCATGGTGATGAACTAGGGTGAATGACTCCCTTTTATAGATTCAATTAGAGTTGCTTCTTCAATTTTGGTAACATAATAATGGACATTATATATGGAATAATTGAAAAATATTAAGAAATAGGTATTAGATTAATCAATAACACAATATAAAAGCTACATGGAAGACCAAGAACATATTCTATAAATACATCAATAAACTCCTTCACAGTAGTCATATATTTTATATTGAGTTTCTCGCAATCCATTTGAGATAAATAAACCTTTTATTGGGAATCACAACCAATAAAATGTATATGATATCCATTATAGTTAAATATTTATCTACACAAAGATATATGATAGAATTTTGGATTGAAATAGAAAATGTGACATACCTTTTATAGAAATTGATGTGTTTTTCTTGTAAATAAGGTCAATTCATGACTTTGATAAAATCAATATCAACCATTGTATGAATTAAAATATTTAAATGATGCACATTCCCAAAAACATCTAGTGGAAATAAATCATAGATGTGAGACATGATTATAATACCATTATTGGTTTTTTATACTAACAATACTTCTAATTGATGTGTCGGTATAATTATACAATTAAAAACATTATTAGATATAATATAGTCATTAGATCATAAATCAAATAATACATTAGTTGTTATACAGTGGATGGTGGGTGTACCATTCACCACATCATTAATGTACCCCTCATCATAAATAGTGTTCACATGATATTTCACTTCATCTCTAGTTTGAGATTTTTCATTTATTGATCATTGTAATTATCCTTCCAGTTTGGGGAATAGGTACCATAATTCTCATGCTCATTGAATTTAAATCATTGGAATATGGTTGGTGCATCATATAGGGATTTATATCTAGTCACCTCATTATATAACTTCTTATCATTATATCAACATTCTATTTTTATATTACCTTTTCTTTCATACATGAAACATTTTTAATATCCCTTAAGATAATTTCTACTATTTTTTCTCCCACAGACATAATATAATGTTAACCTGATCTTCTAATCTCTATATTATTTATAATTTTCATTGAAGTACATATTTATATTTATCATAACCATGATATTGATGATTTATGATAACATATATATCCACATTGATGGTATATCAAAAAAATATCAACACACTATTAAAGTATCTTATTGATAACACCCTCCAGAAACTTGGATATAAGACACATACAATTCAAGAAACAATATACTATGGTTGGATGATAATTAATGAAGTGTTACTCGCATGTGCTGTAAAATTTTGCTCATGGTTACTGAAATATTCATCTTCCATCTATTTATGTTCATGAAATTCATTCTCCACTTTCATGAAAAGTATGCGAGATATTTACATATTAAAAAATTATCTCATAAAATCATCTCATGCCAGAGAATAAATTTCCTCATGTGGCCATATGATATTGGTATGAATCCACCATTGATATTTTTTCAATTAAACAAATAAAAAAAATCTCAAATAACAATATCATTGAACAAACACTAATGAATGTAAAATATATTTTAAATGCTATTTATTTATTACCCATAAACTAGTGGATTAGTAGATCGAGTGAAAAAATGAGTAAATTTCCTCACTATGGAATCAATATATCTTTGATCCCTTATTTTCTAGATTTTATGCTTTTTGTGGTTCATATATGCAATCAATTTATTGATAATTGAACTAAAATTTGCATCCCATATCCTATAATATTTGGTTTCTATGTAGTTTATTCATTTCAATGTCCATAAAATTTGGTATTATCATTATTACAGTAGTTATTATAAATCCCCACCCTTAAACCATACTTAATCTTGAGTTATTACAAGATTACACATTGAGGATCTTTTCAGGTTTAGAGTATTTGAGAATTAGATCATAAAACATGCATTACATTCCACATTTAAACAAAGTGGTTACATAAAATATAGTATTCATTTTTCCCATCAACGGATACATATTTAAAATAAAAAATGGATTCTTTATTGACACTTCCTTGACACTATCATTATATCATGTACCTTTCCCTTAACCTGTGAAAAACATTTCAAAAACTTGGGATGAGCATAAAAAGCACAGTAAGGGATATAAAAATATAGAAAGGAAACATGGGTACATATATACATAAGAATGAAATCATACTTTACCCATAAAACATACACACTTTAATATACCTCATCAAATCATGAATAAATCATAGAAATCATAAGACATAAAGATATATTGAGGCATTCATAACATTCTTACGTAGGGAGTAACCATCTTGGTTACAATTGGAATACCCATCACAGTATATTCCCTAAATCTCTTCGGAGAAACCTTAACGTTTCACTCCTTCACCTTACCCAATGCATTGGAGATCTATATCGGGCTCACCCGCCCTTAGTTTATCATGGAACCTCCTGTCTTCATAATAATTCCCATGAACCTCAACATAATCATATCACATAAAACATGCATAAAGGAAACATAACATTTCCACCTTTCAATCACAATATATAAATACAAAAAATTGATATAAAAACATTATGAAAACCATTTTCAATACCAAAATAAAAGAAAAGTAAAACATGGTATTTATTTTTCTTTTAAAAAAAGTTATGTCTTGTAGAGGAAGCCGAAACTCAAATAATGGTCACGGCGGCGGAGAAGTCGTTTTCGCCATATACGTATGAAAAAAACATTCCATTTTGTCATTTAGTAAACACTTCGTATAAAAATGATTCCTTTTGAATAAATGTATAAGTCCAAGGGGTTTATACACCGTATAAAAGAAGGTTGTGTATAAAAAAATATGCCTCAATGAAAGGAGATTGAGACGAAGTCTGATACCTCGGGTCCAACTTGACTTGGAAGTTCTATAATCTTCTGAATAATAAACATGAGTTAATTTCTACTTGTTTAAGAACCTTATGTATGTTCATTATTCCTTTTATATCACTTATTGCCATGTCATGAACACTATGTAATTATTTAAGTTAATAACGGTCGTTTTAACGATCATTGGTACTTGAGTAAAAAATAAACCCTTTATGATTACAAGTTGTTCATGTATCAATTATATCTAGAATGGTATTCAAGATGTAGATATCATATATATCATTTACATCCAGTAAATTCATGAATTTATAATATTATATAACATTTAGAGGTAAGAAATGAAATGCACCGTTCATGGAGACGGTAAGCCGTACGAATGCATTAACGCTGCTTCCATTTCTATTTCGTATTTTATGAAATGGAATCATAATGATATAAAGGTATATTATAATTCCAGTGTAATATCATATATAATATCATAACTCCAACCTTTATAAGTCCCACATATGGTATTAATGAATCAAATCACTTTGAGGGGGCGGTAGTCCGCACTTCCTTAAATGAAGATATCACGTTTACCCATAATGGAAACAATAAAGGTATGCCCAAAATGAAAAATACAAAAGCTTAAGGAAAACATAAACATATTATATATCATATATAAATATATTTTCATCTTAATGGACACCTTTGAAGGTGTTAAAAGAATGTTGAACAATCATCGTTTTGAGAGGCAGAAATTTTCCATCCACGGAAACAGTATATTCTTTAACCATTATATGTGGGTTTGTGTAAGTGTAGCTCGAATCCTTCTTATAAAAACATTCTAGTATATGGAATATACTGGTGTTTTTATAAAAGAAAAGAATAAAAAGAGTTTATGGGGTTGGAGATGCAAAATAAAACAAAAGGACTCATGTGAAGACATTACCTTAAAATCGGGCAACTCCCTTTGGTTTGAGATCAAAGGATTCCTTGGGAAGACTTCTTCCCAAAGTGAGGCTTAAATGAGTAAGAGAGGGAAGTGGAGAGACAAAATGGGTGGGGGTTTTCAGAGCCAAAAGTCTTTGGAAGTGTGGGTAAGGAGGTATAGGTGGGGCCTTTTATAAGAGGAGAGGAGGGACACTCTTGAAAGTAAAGAAATGTTAATTTATTTTAAAATGAGTTTCGGATTCAAAAGGTCCCATATTGAAATAATTCGACGGTAAGGTGATAAGGGTTAGAAATACACCCATACAATAGGTTTTGGACATCTTTAGGTCATAGATTTTACATTATCTTTTCATTTTATTTAAATCCTTTTTTAATGAGGTAATCACTGCATCATCAAGATATCATAAATAATTTAACTTATTTAATGTATAAAAATTATAAAAAAATATCATGATGTAGAAAATCTTTTATTATTTCTAATTAATATTTATAGTCAAAAATCTGACTTGTATATCCCCACTTAAAAATTGTTTTAGTAAAACAACTCATGTTTGTGTCATTTTAATTTTAACATTAAATAAAAAGATATTAATGTCATTTTCCTACCAAGGTGGCTCCATGGGGTCCCCAAGTTGACCCATGGCTTCTCCTGTTCGGCCATGACACATCCAATAAGGGTAGGACATGTGTCTAGGTATTTTAATTTTATTATAATATCATTTTTTCTTTAAATAGCACTAATTACCTCTAATCGCGATTAAGAACATAAAAGTTACTATTCAACAAAAAATTATTTTAATCTCATTGAACCACATTTTACTTCATAATGACAACCATGTATGTCGGATTTTTGAAATTCAAAACACAATTATGTAAAAATTTCATTTAAACGGAAAATCAGTCTTTATAAGTACCACTTAGTGGATTCACTATTCATCAAAAATTGAAGTTTTTCAGAAAATTACCAAAAATTCACCATAAGATATATTTGATATTACAAATTCAAAAATGTAGTCTATTTTACAAAAATTCAAAACATATAAGTCACATTAATTAATTTAATAATTAATTCCAGCTATCAGAGCAAATAGCGTGTTTTTATGAAACAATAAGTATCAACAGATTGACACTAGTTTAAGTCTGATTTCAAAGTGAAATTAATTCCAACGACCACTTAGTGGTTTCACTATTCATCAAAAATTGAAGTTTCTCAGAAAAATACCAAAACTTCACCCTAAGATATATTTGATATTCTGAATTCAAAAATGATTTATATTTTAACAAAATTCAAATCAAATAAGTTACATTAATTAAGTTAATAATTAATTCCCGTTGTCATGAAAAATAGCGTGTTTTTATGAAACAATAAATATCAAAAGATTGATACCAGTTTAAGTCCAATTTCAAAGTGAAATTGATTCCAATGACCACCGTTGGATTAAATGGTAAAAATATATTATAATTTCAATTCAAAACCAATTCAAAAGATAATCTAATCGTATAAATAATTTATATTAAAAAGTGGTTTTGAATTAAAATACAACATTTTTCACTATTCATTAAAAATGAACTTTATCGGAAAAATACCAAAAATTTACAAAAAGTAAATTTTGATGTCCCAATCATAAAGAATAAGTTTATTTTGACAAATATAGCTTATATAATTGTCAAAAGATAGATTTAAAAAAAATTCCATCAAAAGGCAGTAAAACAATCTTTTAAAAATATAAGTGTATTCCATGTTTAAGATTGGATTTATTCATATTTTAATCCTATAAAACAATATCTAATTCACTAATAGACATAGATAAAAATATCTATTATTAATTACTTACTTGGGATGTTACATCCTTCCCCCCTTTAGAAAATTTCATCCCCACAATTTATTTACTTATTGAATAAGTGGGGGTATTTATCCCTCATTGCATTTTCAGATTCTCATGTTGCCTCTTCAATCATTTGGTTTTTCCACAAAACCTTTACCTGATTAATCACCTTATTCCGTAACACTTGCTCCCTATGGTCAAGAATCTAGACTGGTTTCTCCTCATAAGATAGGTTCTCTTCCAGGTGAACTACCTCTGGACTCAAAACATGAGATGGATCTGGCATGTACTTTCTCAGCATCGAAACATGAAAAGAATTGTGTACATGAGATAAACTCAGAGGTGAAGCCACCCTGTATGCAACTGATCCAACGCTCTCCAGAATTTCATATGGTCCAATGAACCATGGACTCAGATTTCATTTCTTACCAAATTGCATCACACTTTTCCATGGTGAGACTTTGAGAAAAACATGATCACCTACCTCAAAAGATAGATCCTTCCTCGTGTTGTCCACATAACTCTTCTGCATGCTCTGAGATATTCTCATCTGTTTCTGTATCAGCTGAAATTTTTCAACCAACTCTTCTACCAATTCTGGTCCCATCAGCTTTCATTAACCCACTTCATCCCAAAAAGATAGAGTTCGACACCGCTTCCCATATAACGCCTCAAATAGTGCCATCTGTATACTGGAATGAAAACTGTTATTATATGAAAATTCAACCAAATAAAGATCTTGGTCCCAACTTCCCTGATAATCAATCGAACAAGATCGTAGCATATCCTCCACAGTCTGAATTGTTCGATCTGACTGCCCATCTGATTGAGGATAAAAAGCTGTACTAAAATTTATTTCAGTACCCAATGACTTATGAAGGCCTTTCCAAAAGTTAGAAGTAAACCTGGGATCATGATCAGATACAATGGAGAGAGGAACTCCATGCAACCTGACTATCTCTTTAAGGTACAATCAATAAAGTTGATCTAGAGAGAATGTATCTCGAATAGGAAGGAAATGAGAAGATTTAGTCAAGCGATCAACAATAACCCAGATTGCATTATTACCTCAAGATGTCTTCGGTAATCCTACAACAAAGTACATGGATATATTCTCCCATTTCCACTATGGAACTGGTAGAGGCTGAACAATCCCTTTCGGTAACTGTCGCTTTACATTAACCTGCAGACAAGTCAAACACATCCCAGTAAAATCAGAAATATCTCTTTTCATTCCATCCCACCAGTAATACTACCGCAGATCTCTGTACATCTTTGTACTTCCAGGATGAACTGAAAACGGAGAACTATGAGCTTCAAATAACAACTCTCTCTTCAATTGTGAATCACAAGGCACACACATTCTCTTCCCAAATATCAAAACACAATCACTATCAATGTTGAATTTAGGCAACATACCCTTTTGAACCAGCTCTACCTTTTTCTGCAACTCACTGTCTTGCTTCTATGCTTGCTTGACTCTGTCTAATAGAAACGATTTCACTGATACCTAAAACAAAACAGAAGAACATCCTGCACCAACAACTTCTATGCCTAAGTTCATCAAATCCTTAACCAAAGATCACGTTTCAAACGAAACATTTTTAATGAAGCATTACTTTTTGGACTCAAAGCATCAGACACTTTATTTTCTTTTCCCGGATGGTAATGAATTATACAATCATAATATTTGATTAATTCTATCCATCTCCTCTATCTCATGTTCAATTATTTCTGAGTGAATATATACTTTAAACTTTTGTGATCATTATATATTTCACACTTTACTCAGTACAAATGATGCCTCCAAATTTTTAAAGCAAAAACAACAGCAGCTAATTCCAAATCATGTGTAGGGTAATTTACCTCATGAGTTTTCCGCTGTCCTGAAACATAAGCAACTACCTTATTATTCTGTATTAGGACACAACCAAGTCCTTTCAATGAAGCATCACTATAGATAAAAAACTCCCCATTCCTGGATAGTAGTGCCAAAACTGGAGCATTCACCAATATTCTTTTCAATTCCTGAAAACAATCATCACATTCTTTTGCTATATAAACTTAACACCCTTCCGAGTTAGCTTTGTCATTGGAATAGATAACCATGAAAAAATTCTAACAAACCTTCGGTAATAGCCTTCCAAACCAAGGAAACTAAGAATCTCTATTACATTTGTCGGTCTTGGCCATTCTTCAACAACCTTTGTTTTTGCAGGATTAACAGTTATCCCATCTTTAGAAACAATGTGACCAAGGAAGGAAATTTGATGCAACAAAAACTCACACTTGCTGAATTTCCGATTTAGTTTATTTTCTTTTAAGGTTTGAAAAATAACCCTTAAATGTCTTTCATGCTCCTCTTTACTTTTAGAAAACACCAAAATATCATCAATGAGAACCACCACAAACTTATCCAAGAACTCATGGAAAATTCTATTCATTAAGTCCATGAATACAGAAGGTGCATTGGTTAGCCCAAAAGTCATTACTACAAATTCATGATGTCCATATCTTGTACGAAACACAGTCTTCGGAACATCTACTTCCATTACCTTCAGCTGATGGTACCCCGATCTCAGGTCAATATTTGAAAAATACTGAGCTCCATGGAGCTGATCAAACAAATAATCGATATGAGGCAAAGGATTTTTGATCATAACAGTGATGTTATTCAAGGAACAATAATCAATGAAATGTCTCATTTAACCATATTTCTTTTTAACAAATATAACAGATGCAACCCATGGTGATGTGCTAGGTCGAATGAAACCTTTCTCTAATAAATCTTGCAATTTCTCCTTCAACTCTAAAAGTTCAATTTGAGCCATTCGATAATGGGGTTTTGAAATTGGATTAGCATCAGAAACTAAGTCAACAATAAATTTAACTTCCTGATCTGGTATTATTCTAGGAAACTCATCAGGAAAAAACATCATGATACTCATTTACCACTGGCACATCATTAATCTGAACAGTTCCCATGTTTTCAACAAAGTGTTCAAGGTAAAACTCATTTCCATCTTTTACAAGTTTCATGGCCTCTTGATAAGTTATCAACAGTATGGGTTCATTCTTGTACACAAACTGAAATTATTTCTGAAAAGAAACCTCTTTATCTCTACAGTCAATCTAAGCATGGTAAATAGAGAGGCAATCCATACACAGGATAACGTCAAACTCTACTAGAGGTAGAACAATAAGGTTTTCAAGTAGGTTCTTTCCACAGATAAGGATAGGAAGATTCATATAAATTATTTTTACCTCAACATTTCCCCCAGGTGTTTTTACATCAAGTTCAGGAGTCATTTCATGAGACAGTATTACCATTTTACTAGAATAGATTTCAGAGATGAAAGAATGTGTAGACCTCGAATCAAAAAACACATTGGCATAATCTGAAAAAACAAACAAAGTACATGATACAACTTCAATTGATGGCCTGACATCTGCTGATGAAATTGCAAATGATTTCACCACCCCTTTCTGCTTGTAGTCTAACTGCTTCCCATCACTCAAGCTCTTTGTCGGACACTCGTTTGCATAGTGACACATCGCATTGCACTTAAAACATTTCACTAACTGTAAATAAAATTTGGACTTACCATCACCTTGATCTTTTTCAGTGAAATCGCGAGCCTTATGTCCCATCTTACCACATCGGTAGCACTTTCCAGAATTCAGAAGACATTCCCCAGCTTGCCATTACCACATTTATCAAAAACTGGAAACTTAGTTTTCATACCATCAGACTTTTTTGAATAATTCTTCCCTTTCTCCGGCCACCTCAGTCTCTTCTTCTACTGGTTGTTACAGAACACTTGATCATCAGAAAACTCCATTTCTACCTTCTCAGCACATCGAACAAGATTTTCATAAATTTTAAACTCACGAGAAGCTAATTCCCTTCGATATTTTGGTTTTAATCTAGATTAAAACGATTGATTTTACTATCTAGGTCTCGGATAAAATTTGGAGCATACCTTGCCAATCGAGTGAACCTCTCTTCATAGGTAGCCACTGATTCTTCCTCTTGCCTAAATTACCAGAATTGTTTTTCCATCCTAAGTCGAACAGCCTTAGGAAAATACTTCCCAAGAAACATACCTTTGAATTCATCCCAGTCAATAGCATCAATCTCATTAGCGTCCTTGATATTTTTAACCATTGACCACCACTGATTTGCCTCACCCTCCAAGCAGTAAATAGCAAGACAAACCTTTAGACTGTCTGAACACCCCATGACATCGAAAATCTTCTCCAGTGCTTTAATCCACCCTTCAGCTGACACATGGTCAGATGATCCTCTGATTGATGGGGGATTTTTCCTCATGAAATGTTCAACCACTGACATGTTCTGATGCGGTTGAACTGGCTAATATCGTGCATGGATACCACCACCATTTATCAATTGAGTCTATTGTGCCATTACTGCAACAAACTGTTCAGTTCCAATTTCGACCATCTGAGGATGCTGATTCTGAAGGTTATTTCCTTTTGTATGCCTTCCTAGCATTGCTTCCTTGTTTTCTATGCGGAAAACCATTCTGAACAAACATGTCTTAGATGAAGCAACATTGTAATCTTCAAATTCTATATCATTTCAAAAAAAATATTTTTGGATAATCATTTAGTAGGATTCTAACTCCTAAAGTTATCTAAACCGACCTTTGATACAAACTATAAGGCCCCGACCTTAAACCATACTTAATCTTGAGTTATTACAAGATTACACATTGAGGATATTTCCAGGTTTAGAGTTTTAGAGAATTAGATCATAAAACATGAATTACATTCCACATTTAAACAAAGTGGTTACAAAAAATATAGTTTTCATTTTTCCCATCAATGGAAAAATATTTAACATAAAACATGGATTCTTTCTTGATACTTCCTTGACATTATCATCATATCATGTAATTTTCCCTTGACCTGTGAAAAACATTTCAAAAACTTGGGATGAGCATAAAAATCTCAGTAAGGGATATAAAAATATGGAAAGGAAACATGGGTACATATATACATAAGAATGAAATCATAATTTACCCATAAAACATAATCACTTTAACATACCTCATCAAATAATTAATAAATCATAGATATTAGAAGACATAAAGGTCACTTGAGGCATTCATAACATTCTTACGTAGGGAGTAACCCTCTTGGTTACGTTTGGAATACCCATCACAGTATATTCCCTAAATCTCTTCGGAGAAACCATAACGTTTCACTCCTTCACGTTTCCAAAAGCATTGGAGAGCTATATCAGGCTCACCCACCCTTAGTTTATCACGGAACCACCCGTCTTCATAATAATGCCCAAGAACCTCAACATAATCGTATCACATAAAGCATGCATAAAGGAAACATACCATTTCAACCTTTCAATCACAAGATATCAATACAACACATCGATATAAAAACATTATGAAAACCATTTTCAATACCAAAATAAAATAAATGTAAAACATGGTATTTATTTTTCTTATAAAAAAAGGTATGGCATGTAGAGGAAGCCGAAACTCAAAAAATGGTCACGACGGCGGAGAAGTCGTTGTCGCCGCATATGTACGAAAAAAACATTCCCTTTTTTCGTTTAGTAAATTCTTCATATAAAAAATATTCATTTTCAATAAACGTAAAAGTCAACGGGTTTTATACACTGTATAAAATAAGTTTGTGTATAAAACAAAATATGCCTCAATGAAAGGAGATTGAGACGAAGTCCCATACCTCGGGTCCGACTTGACTCGGTCGTTCTTTAATCTCCTGAATAATAAACTTGAGTTAATTTCTACATGTTTAAGAACCTTTTTCAAGTTCATTTTTCATTTTATATCACTTATGTCCATGTCATGGACACTATGTAATTAATTAAGTTAATAAAGGTCGTTTTAACGATCATTGGTACATGAGTAAAAAATAAACGCTTCATAATTACAATTTGTCCATGTATCAATTATATTCAGAATGGTATTCATGATATAGATATCATATATATCATATATATCCAGTACATGCCTGCATTTATAATATTATATAACATTTAGAGGTAAGAAATGAAATGCACTGTTCATGGAGACGATAAGCCGTACGTACGCATGAGCGCTGCTTCCATTTCTATTTCGTATTTTATGAAATGGAATTATAATGATATAAAGGTATATTATAATTCTATTGTAATATCATATATATTACCATTAATTACATCCTTTATACATCCCACATATGGAATTAACGATTCAAATCACTTTGAGGGGGTGGTAGTCCACACTTCCTAAAATGAAGATATCGCGTTTACTCATAATGGTAACCATAAAGGTATTCCCAAAATGAAAAATAAAGAAGATTAAGGAAAACATAAACATATTATATATCATATATAAATATAGTCTCATCTTAATGGACTCCTTTGAATGTGTTAAAAGAATGTTGAACAATCATCGTTTCGGGAGGCAGAAACTCGCCATCCATAGAAAAAATATGTTCTTTAACCATTAGATGTAGGTGTGTGTAAGTTTAGATTGAATACTTCTTATAAAAACATCCTAGTTTATAGAAGATACTGGTGTTCTTACAAAAGAAATGAATAAAAATAGTTTATGGGGTTGGAGAAGAAAAATAAAACAGAAGGACTCAAGTGAAGACATTACCTTAAAATCATGTAACTCCCATTGGTTTGAGCTCAAAGGAATTATTGGGAAGACTTCTGCCCAATGTGAGGCTTCAAGGAGTAAGAGAGGGAAGTGGAGAGAAAAAATGGGCAGGGGTTGGCCGAGCCAAATTCTTTGGATGTGTGGGTAAGGAGGTAGAGTTGGGGGCCTTTTATAAGAGGAGAGGACGGGCACTCTTGGAATGTAAAGAAATGTTACTTTATTTTAAAATGATTTTCGGATTAAAAAGGTCCCACATTGATATAATTCGAGGGTAAGGTGATAAGTGTTCGAAATCCACCCATCCTGTAGGTTTTGGACATGTGTAGATTATAGATTTTACATTATCTTTTCATTTTATTTAAATCCTTTATTAATGAGGTAATCACTGTATCATCATGATGTCATAAATAGTTTAATTTATTAACATTGTAAAAATTATAAAAAAATTATCATGATGTAGGAAATATTTTTCTATATCTAATGAAAAATTTATAGACAAAAATATGACTTTTATAACACAATTTAAATTTTTTTTTAGTAAAACCGCTCATGTTTGTGTCATTTTAATTTTATCATTAAATAAAAATATATTAATGTCATTTTCTACCAAATTGGCTCCATAGGGTCCCCAAGTTGACCGATGGTTTGTCTTGGTCGGCCATGACACATCCAATAAGGTTTGGACATGTGTCTAGGTATTTTCATTTTATTATAATGTCATTCATTCCTTAAATTGCAATAATTACATCTAATCGTGGTTAAGAACTTAAAAGTTACTATTCACCAAAAAAATATTTTATTCTCATTGAACCACAATTAACTTATTAATGACAACCATGTATGTCGGATTTTTTAAAATCATATCATAGAAGTGGAAAAGTTTCATTTAAACGAAAAATCAGTTTCTTTAACTACCACTTAGTGGTTACACTATTCATCAAAAATTGAAGTTTTTCAGAAATATAACAAAACTTCACCCTAAGGTATATTTGATATTCTGAATTCAAAAATGATTTATATATTTTCGAAATTCAAATAATATATGTTACATTAATTAATTTAATAATTAATTCCCGCTTTCATGACAAATAGCGTGTTTTTATGAAACAATAATATTCAAAAGATTGACACCAGTTTAAGTCCAATTTCAAAGTGAAATTGATTCCAATGACCACCATTGGATTAAATGGTAAAAATATATTCTAATTTCACTTGAAAACCAATTAAAAAGATAATATAATCATAAAAATGAATTAGATTAAAAATTGGTTTTGAATTAAAATACAACATTTTTCACTATTCATTAAAAAATGAACTTTATCGGAAACATACCAAAAATTCACACAAAGTAAATTTTGATGTCCCAATCATAAAGAATGAGTTTATTTTGACAAAAATAGCTTATAAAATTGTCAAAATATAGATTTAAAAATGGTTTTCCAACAAAAGGCAGTAAAACAATCTTTTAAAAATATTAGTGTATTCCATGATTAAGATTGGATTTATTCTAATTTTAAGCCTCTAAAACACTATCTAATTCACTAATAGACATATATAAAAATATCTATTATTCATTACTTACTTGGGATGTTACAGTTATGATCATAAACTAAAACAAAAATTCATATTGTGAGAAATAGTAACAATTTTGGAAAACCTCAGAATCAGGAAAACACAAATATTAGGTCTAAATCATGACACCTTCCTTTATCAAACATTATTATAAACCTACATAATTCATTGCCATTTATAGAGATTTAATATTTTATCCAATACATATAAATAATCCAAGGATTATGACTATGTTTTTATAATCCTATAAAAAAAGGTTAACTGGACATTTATCTTCTTCCAATTATACCAGACTCGGCATTTCATACATAGATATAACATATCAGTAGGTGTTTATTTAGTAACATAATTATCCACACCAAGATCATATAGTTCAGGTCACATTGGATGAATATAAACATAAAACAGTAGTTAATGAAAGATTCCCATCTTATCCTACTATGTTATTCATATCTATTAGCCATATTTTAAATACCATACATAATACATTTTTCTATATTCTTGTGAATTGAGATGTAAGAACGGGTGAGCTTTGATGCTCTGTAAGGTTATACAAGGGAAATAAAATAGAAAACATTAGTTAAACACGGACATCATGTTATTTTAATAATGGAATATTATTTGAAAATAATACACTACAAATCACAATTTTGAGTCATGGAATAATTAATTATATTTCCTATGATTTCAAATCATAATATAATTAAAGAAAAAAGACATATATGAATTACATTGGCATAAGATGTAGAATTGGAGAATACACATGAGTATTGAAAATCATTTCCATAGTAGTCGGATATTATTTACAAGATGATAATAATAGATATGATTAATTAATAAACCATCATATTAATCAATGTTCACTCATAAGACCATAATAATCAAATAGAATAAATATACAAACCATTATAGTAGTCATGGATCACTCCCATTATAATCATAGTGGAAAAATTCCCTTACTAAAATAGTTTTATTACACATTATACTTCTTTTTATTACATTAGATACCAAACATTACCAAATTTATTGGTCGGTATATATGTCCCACCAATCATTTTTAAAAATTTGACCATTATCCTTGGTGATAATGTAACCACCCTCAATGGATATGTTGTAACCATCATACTTGGTTATTACATAACCACAATCATATAATGAAAACCCAATATTGGTTTTCCAAATGACTATTAAAAAGTCATTTCATAAGAACCCAAGAAAATATATTAGTTTCTTAAACATATAATTATTGAATATCCCATGAAATTTAAATGGTTATTTAAGATATTCCATCATTTCATTATATTATAACCCAATAAAATGAAATGGGTTCCAAATAAATATTTTCATGAAAAAACCAATACATCTAGAGATTTAATAAGTATGGTCTCCTTGAATAATATCCCTAGTAAACAATATATGATATCAAGAGTTTTTTATTTCGAAGAATATATATACTAATAAAATATCATTTAAAACATTATTTAAGAAAATATCCATTAATTTATGAAATAATAGGTCCAAATAAAACAATAAAAAAGGGGGAATTTATTTCCTATAATATAACCATAGAATCATGTAAAAGAATAATAAAAAACACTGAGTAGTCAAGTTTGATGGAAATTACGTTTATACTATATATGTTTAAAGAAAAACATGACATATATACGTTTGTAAAATTACATTGTTTTAAAAAAGAAGATGAATTTTTTGTATTAATTTTATAACAATATCAAACATGGGTAATAAGGAATTTATAAAATAATATTAGAAGAATTAAAACCATATTTAAAATATTTTAAAAAAACAAATGGATTTTGAAGGAACATGTTTTTCTTGCCGAGGAGGGAAATTAAGGTGATTATCCCTAAAACATATCTGTTTTCCATTAAGTTCATATGGTGAGAAATAAAATCCTATATTTTATGGAATAACATGAGGACATAAAATTTCACGTGCTTCATGAATGATAGATAATAAGACTTCATCATTAGAACATTACCATAAACAATATAAATAAATAATTAGATTGTAACATAACACCCTCACTAGTTTGGTATCATTTAAGTTATATGTTCCATTAAATAAAAAAATATATAAATTTAAATCCCAAAGAAATACTAATAATAATATAATAATATACTAATGGACATTATATACACCACATAAAAGAACAAGTTGTTTATAAGGAATGTATCCCGTAATTTTAAATGTGAGATAAAAATACCTTACCATAGGTCTGGTTTATTTAGTAAGCATTGGAAACTATAGTATAACTAATATATATTTGTTAGAAATATATTAAAAAACATAATCATATTTATCAAACAAATTATTATTTACTTATATACTTTTATGAAGTGTTTTCTAAAAATTGATTAAAAAAATTAGTCTTCTTGTTTATATTAGTTTGGTTTTTCATATAGGCATTGGTATGGTAGTGTCGATAATTTTCTTTTTAACGTGGTCCCGTAATATTAAAATATTTAATAATTAGAAAAATATGATATATATTTTCTAAAACCAGATTATATTAATTCATAAAATATTGAGATAAAAATATGAATTACACTATTCGAAGAGACGGTAGGAAGTATGTTTGAATGAACATTGTTTACATTTTTAATAAATTTTACAAAAGAAATGTACATTGTAAAACACAATTAATTGATAATTAAAATCTCATATATATTACATAAATTTATCTTCATTTTTCTGTAGATTAAATATTAATTTAATAAAACACAACTCTTTGAGGAGGCTATAGTCGACACATACACATGATCGACCTTATCAATTTATAGTAGTTTGGAATGTAAAATTTAATATTCGATATTATCATTCTAAAAGAGTAATTATTTCATCATTTAAATATATATATATATTTATAGCATTATAAAGAAAAATATTATATGGTGATGTGAATTGAATTGTATCAATGCATAGATAAAATATGTCATATATATGTAGAAGTGATTTTCTCACTTCCCTTTTAATTTAACAATTGTGAATAATAGTGTTTTAATATAAAAATAATTCAGTATGTTTTGGGTTTTAAAGTTATTATTTTATGTATAATATTAAATATTTAATAGAGGAATCAAAATAATTAAATAAGAAGTGATCAATTAATTTAATTACATGTTTTTTAGAAATAACATATTTAGATCACCTTTTAAGGACTATAGGGTTGGTCTATCGGGATAACAACCAACTATATAAATTTATAAGAATTTTGAGAATTATTATTTAAATAGTTTTTTTGATATATATGTTTAATAGTCATGTTAATAGGATAATGGATGGATTCTATTTTATAATTGAGGGGATTGACAATGACATAAATAAATTTTTTAAAGATTAAAACTTATTTAAGTCATTGTCAATCCATATGGTTTACAATGAAAAAAATGTAAAATGGATTAATTTTTTTTATCATAACTTTTTTTAATTTACTATTATTATATTTTTATGAAATTTATGCAATGTAATTTAATACCATTGTCATCAAATATCAATATTTTAAATGTATACAACTGAAAAAATACAAATAAAATAAAAAATGTAAAAAAATTAATTCATCATTAATATTTGAATCTAACAATAATAAGTATAAATAATATAGAAATATTT
Source organism: Viscum album (assembly GCA_963277665.1). Lineage (NCBI taxonomy): Eukaryota > Viridiplantae > Streptophyta > Magnoliopsida > Santalales > Viscaceae > Viscum > Viscum album. Next base: position 1,536,932,163 of record OY728147.1, on the reverse strand, counting down.
TTTCATAATGTAAAACATTTAATTTATATTACCTATAATAATTTTAAAATTTTTTATTAATTTTTTAAATTGGAGAAATATATCATCATCGATTCATATGAATTTATAGTAATTATATACTTTCTGAAAATTATAAAAAAATATATATAATGAAAATAACCTAATTAAAATCTAAATGTACATTAATTTTCCACCATAAATATATTTTTTACCTATGTATACCCAGTAGATATATTTAAAATAATGAGAGTGATATTTTGTAACTTTATTTGCATAATATTTTATTCAAGTAAATTTCAATGAAAATGATCAATTAAACATCTAAATTTAAATAATATGGTGTTAATGATATATTTAACCGCATCTAATATGATTGTTAATGAAAATGATGTGCTTATCACAATGTTTTGACATAGTTTAACCTAATTATCCCATTATGTTGTTGAACAATTTTACCACGTATGCTATTTATATTTTCCAAAAATAGAAGTAACATATTTTACTAGTGTGGAACACTTGATTTTAAATATTGAATCTGATTTATAAAATTTATTTTATACGTGTGAGAGAAAATAAATTAACATTTTTTCATTAAAATCATTGACTAATAGCGATTAATTTAAAATATAATATAAAATTACATTGTTCTTATAAAAATAGTTTTTTAGATAAATATTTGTTTTACATTAATATGATTTTTATTTTTAATTTCGAATTAATTGAAACCCTAAATATTTATTTAAACAAAAGTACTGATAAATATTTTTAATATAATTAGTTATATTAATATCCTCCAATCTAACGGCTACATAAAAACTATAATATAATATTATATCATGAATCACTTAATTTTTTGATGATATGTAACAAAACATATCAAAAAATAATATTTATTTTAAAAAAATGATGAATAAAATATCATAGTTTTACACCCACTCACTCAAAAAGATCACATAAAGAGTCATAATTGAATATATCAAGTTTAATTCAAAATAACTTTTAGAAGTGATCGATATAGGTTATTACTATTAACTCACTTGGATTATGGGTCCCAAAATAAATGGTTTTATAAATGGATGTTCTTAGAGTTTTTATATAATTTTAGTCTACCTGAATTTTATATAACAACTGTATAATATAAAGTTGGTACTAATCAGTGAAAAAAATTAATAAATGTAAATCCATAAAGTCTATAATCACTGTAGGTTATTACTCGAGAAATCCATTCTGAGTTTTGATAGGGCTATCAAAATTATGAATTACACATAATAAATAATTAAAATAAACCAAATGGTCAACCATATAAGTATGAATTTAATATTATATAGATGTCATTCTATGAGATATGCACAAATTGACATAATACATCATCCTTTGCTTCAACTCGGTTCATGATTTTTCCGTTCTGAACAGGATAGCTGTTAAGGGTAATTTCAAGCCTCCATGTGGTACTATAGAAGTTCTCTAGAAGCAACCTCTTTTTGGTTAGTTAAAATTTAATTTGGATGGTTCTTCTAGGGGTAATCCAGGGTGTTCTGTTTGTGGTGCTATTTTTAATAATCATAAAGGGGATGTCCTTGTTTGTTTTCATAGTTCTTGTGGCTTTGCCTCTTCACTTGAGGCCAAAATGCTAGGAATTATCATTGTTGTCGATCAAGCTGTGAATCATGGTAGGGATAATTTATGGATTGAGAGTGATTCTTCTATTTTTGATTCTTCCAAAAGAGTGGGTCTTCATCACTTGTCCTAGAAACATACTAATCATTGGATTAATTTTTTGGAGGCTATAGTTTATTTGAATCATATTATCACTAAAATTTATCGGGAATCTAATTCTATTGACGATGGACTAGCTAATAAAAGTGTTAATGGATTTTATTTTGTTTTGTATGATCAAGTTCATAATGATCTACTTCCTTTTCTTAAAAAGTACTTTGACAAGTCTCCCATTTTTAGACATTTTAATGTTATCTCGTATCCCTGTTTGTGGCTGTTTAGTTAGGACATTTTCATCATTGTGTCCTGCCTTTCTATTTGGGGTCTGTTTGTTTGGTATTATTATTATTTTTTCTTCATTGGAGAGGTTTGTTTCTTTTTCTACAGGTTGGAAGTAGAACCTTTTGTGCTTCATTCAGTTGCAGGGGTCTTCCCAAATTCTGGTTTGTTGCAGTGGTCTTCCTAAATTCTGGTGATCCTTCTGTACCCATTGGCGTGAAGGTGTTTTTTCAGGACTGGGCCGCTGGATCTGGGTTCATTCTCAGCAGTCTTAAAGGTATCCTCATTCTATTAGCAGTTCATGGAGAGACGAACTCTCAACTTGGAGTGTCCTTCCTCGATGTTATTTATGGAATGGAGTGCATGAAGCAGACTTCGAAAATGGAAATCAATGAAGATTCTACTGTTAAAATCCAGATACTACAAAACTTCATTGGGTGGTTCTTGATTCTTTTATATTGAAGTTTGGGATTTTTATCTCTAAGACCATAAATCCTTCATTATGGTTGTTGGGTGTTATAGGATTGTAACTTTTTTCCCTGTATTGTTTTCTTTTTTCTTTAATAAACCGTAATTATTGACATGATAATTTATCCTAAAAAATTATATCCTAACAAATCAACACATAAAATCCCTATATAACCAATGGATTAATCTAGAAAAACATGTTTCATGAAGAAAAAATACAAATGTAAAATATTTCAATTAAATAAAAATATTTTTAGAATATTCTACAAGATCATTTTATATTGAATTACATGATTTCATCTCATGAATCATTTTTTATAAAAATAACTAATATATATTTAACAATTTAAAATTGAATAAATTTAAAATTTCATTTTATGTTTCAGAATAAAAAATTAAAAACATTTTCGCAAAAAAATAATTGATTAAAAACTACTTAATGTTTTAAACCAAAATCAACCAATTTGGTGTTATTAACTAATTTTAGACATGAATACAAACATTAAAAAAATTAATCCTTTAATAATTATTTAAATAATTTTTAATACCTTTGGATTTCCATTATAAAATTTCAAATTTATTTAAAATACCAAATTACAAACATTGAAATTATTGATATTTATAAAATAGCCATTCATTTGATAATTTGTTATTAAATTTTCTTTTAATACAATAAAATTTAAAAAACATACTAAAATATATAATTTTTTTACATATATAACATTAAAATTGATTTTGAAATAAATTCAATTTATGTTATTCATTTCACTTAAAATACTTAATTACAAACAAAAATTTGTAGAACATTAATACAATGTAAAAAATAATTTATGTATATAAAAATAAGATCATTTCCTGGGTAAAATATGTTAAATAAATAAATCTATATGAGATGATGTTGTATGAAGGGAATAGATTCATTGAGTGGATGACTGTGATCCAGTTGTGTGATATCCATTGAGAAGTTTTAAGTAATATGGGCATTAGTCCCATATCATTTTCAAGACTGTGTAACAATATTATAAAGAAAATATAAATTAATTTTTATATATTAAACACAAAGGAACCTAATTTAATCAGAATAATCTCAATTTTTTTCAATATATCATTTGAATATAATCAAATATAGATTCCAAATATGTGACCCAAATACATTAAACCCATGGATAAAAAAGATTTCAAAAAATGTTTTCATTTGTCACCTAGTCATGATCTATATTTTCCGTGATGAAATTCAAATATCAACAATATATATTTACTAAGATAATAAGATGGAACTGATATGATTTTAAAATTAGTTGTCCCCAACATACCCGACCAACCAGTTGAACCAATTTTCCATCTATCCTAAATCACATTCTTAATTTACATGTGATAGTGATGAGCACAAGTGTACCAAAATATAACTGCTTGGAATAGTTTCACTAACAGATAAATATAATAATTAGTATGAAAATACAAAAAATATGGCCTGATTCATCTAGTCATTTCACATCTATTGACATATTGTAAATATTTTGACATAAATAATCATTCCAACCAAGGAATTAGAAACAATAAACAACAAAACTTGCTATAATCAAATATAGTGATGTAAAAAATATTACATCAATAAATCATCTGAAATAATACCAAAAATCCTAAACAACCTATGTTCATAATATAAATATGAGTAACACCCATAGTTTTTTACAAATTAATTTTTTAATAAAAAAAATTATTTCATCCATAGTTTGACTTACTCGCATCATTTTGTACACCTTCACTATAATATACTATTATAATAAGTAATTTAAATTGAAATATAAAATCATGATTTTATATTTTTAGGTATAAATTGTAATATGGAATTTATAGGTGTTAATTTTTTTATAAACATTTAAAATTAATTCATTGGTCATCAATTGATTATCAATGAAAAAAATCATTGTAAATTTACAATAGTGATTTTACGAAAGACTAATTTTTTAAGAGTATTGTGTTTCTGTATAAATTAATTTTATTAATCAGTGTTATTAAATTATATTAATTTAAATTAAATAATACATGTTAAATAATTAGTTTTTAATTCTTGTAATAATTCTTCTATTCATGGGATACCGTAAATCCAGTTTTATATATAAGAATATATTTTTCTAAAAAGTGGTATCGTCATATTTTTTATATTTTTTTAAAGAATTGTTTTTATAAAACATAGAAATTATATTTTAATAAATGATCATATTTTTTCTTTCAATATTTTAAAAATTATCTTACTGCGACTTTTTGTGAATTTTCTTGAATTATTTATTTTTGGAATGATAATGAAAAATATTGATTTTTATAAAAAATTAACTTTTTGGTTATGGAATTTACAATGTTCAATTTTAAATTATATTTTTTAAATGTAATATTACATATATTTTATTAACATTAAATAAATTTAGGTTATTCTTTTCTATTTTACATTAAAAGTTTATATAAAATCATTGTGTGCTTATGAAAACTATTTGACTGGAAAAACACATTTTTTAAATCTTATAATTTTGATTTTAAATTAAATTAATATTGTTATATGAATATAATTTTTTATATGTATTATATATTTTTAATAAAAATAAATAATATTCGGTAATGATATAATTCTATTTATTTATAGTGAATAGAACAAATAGTAAAATGTAATTTTTCATGATATGGATAAAAAGTGTTTATTAGAGGTTATACTAAAAGTAATGTGTATATTTCCAATTAATAATTTATATAAATTATTTAATGGAAATATTTTTCATTTATAATATCCCTAAATAAAAAGTATTTTTATTTGGATTTGTAATAAATTATTATTTTTTATCTCTTTTTTAAATTTCAAACCGGTATCAAAGTGGGCCCTCTCCCCCACTTATAAATGGAATCCGCATCTCCTCTCATATTCTCATATAAAAATACTTATGTATATGAATATAACTTTTGAAATAACTTCCATTAATCCATTACCACATCCTTAATTCATTTTATTGTTTACGAAGTCCTCCTAGGAAATTAATCCCCATCTCCTCTTCACGTGTTCTGTTGACTACTGCCTTTGGAATTGATGAAATTAAATTTCTATCACCACCTATAATGATTGGATATAAAGATTTGAATAATTTATTTATATTTAATTGATTAAATAATTACAATTCATTAATTATAATACAAAATGTATTTTTTTTAATTTCTAATATATTTAAAAATGTTAACGTTGCTTTTGTGTACATGGGGACCACCACATCCACGAAGCGATGAGATAAATATTTTCATTTTATTTTAACATGTGTGGTAATATTGATATATTTAACAAATATATATGATATTAATTATATAAATTTTTTTCTATAGGGATCAAATACTATATAACAATATTTAGGTCCATCCATCAAAAAAGGAATCAACATTCATCCAAACATATGATGTATCATTTCCCTGAACGGTGTAATCCATTTTTCAATTTCTAAATTTTATGGTTGAATAAAAATATATATATAATGAATATATATAATTTTTTATCATAATTAAAATATTTTATATTTTGTTAATATAAAAATTTATAAGTACCAAATCATCTAAGAAAAAACATACCTAAAAAATGCAGTGGTTATCAATATGAAATTTAATCTCTGTAAATATTTTATAATAAATAAGAGGTAAAAATTTATAAAATAGTAAAAAAAAATTATGAAATGTACTATTAATGTTACTTAATATAATTAAAATATATATATTTCTAGTATTTATATTTTTTAACGTGTGTGATGGAATTCAGACATAAGTTAGGTGAGAGTCGTGGGAGTTTAATTTTTTTCTGAGACATAGAATGTTCAACACATATTTATATTAAATGTTGTATATACATAACAATAATTTGTTTTATAAAAATTCATATTTAATTTATGGACATTTAACGTTCAATATAGTTATATCTATTTCATGGGGAATACAATTATAATTATACTATAGTAAAAATAGATTTACATTTCAGTCTCATGTTTTATGAGGATTGTTTTATATTACAGTTTTGATGTTGAAACATACTAATCTACCACTGTAAAATATCATAAATTTTCTTATACTATATTTTCTATATAATATTGATTTTTTCTGTAATTTTCAAGCCTTTTAAAACTAAAGGGACCAAGGTAATATTTTTAGTAGAATAACAATTATTTCTCTCTAATGTAGAAATCAATTTTCGTTCATGTGAGATTAAGTTTTGGTGGTCCCCACACCTCAAATTCTACATGGAGGTTTTAAAAAACATAATAAAATAAAATGTGTGTTTATTTTATTTTATGATTTCCATGAAAAACCCAAAAAAAATTTTTGACCCTCGACCAACTGTCGTCAAGGTGAAAGTCTTCTTAAGAGATTAATGTCGCTGCGAGTTCAATGGTTCCCTCAGATTTAAATTCAATTCACTCGTTCAAGAGTGTGAACAACCCGATCGTACATTATCTGAATGTACCTAAAAAAACATTCAAAAATCCATTCCAGGCAATCCGGGCCTCAGAATAATGCACCGTAAATTTTCACGGACTCGGAAAAATTCCATTTAATTAAAATAAAATTACATGGAATATCTTGGTCAATACACATATGGTTTATGAATATGGGGATTAGATATTTATTAAACCAAATTAAAATTGTGGGATTATTTTATGATACATTAATAGATGTTTTAAAAAACAAAATTACTTTGCCTATGTTATGATATGATGATGAGATGAATGTTTAATGATTTTATGGAAAAAATATTTTTTATTTGAATTATATTATATGTGTGAGTGGAATTTATATCCCTATAATTTAGTAGGTAAATTTATATTTGTCATGTGACAATTATAAGAAAAACATCAATGTTCTTGGTTCGTTATGGGAAAAATTCATTGTACATTATATCTTATTGGAAACAAGTTGATGTTCTTGAACCATTGTTAGAAATATTTGTTGATTCATAGTCTATTCTTATTTTTTTATCATATTAATTAACAATTATATATGAAATGATTTATATAAATATGAATATACAATACTTATATCACATGAACTTGTGGTTCAATATTGATTTATGATTATTTATCACTCTAATGATTCATTTCATTTGAAATTATAATGTTTAATTACATAACTCACATTCACTATCCATGATTCATTTCATCTAAAATATTTATGTTATTATAATTATCTCATACCATTATGATTATTTTATTATTTCATATGATCATCAATTCATATCTATTTGGTTAACTGTTACTGAACATCTAATATCTCCCATTTTTTTAAATAACTAGTTTATAAAAAATGTCTTTATATTGGGTTTTTAAACGAAGAGTAAAAAAACGGGAAGATTGATTTCGTATATCTTGAAGATATTTCTTTAAATTAGTTTATTTTGTATCTAGAATACAAGTACTTTAAAATGTTACATCGTCAGCTGATTATTTAATAAATTCATTGAATATTAATAAACATTGATGTAATATTTATCTATAAAAATAAAGAGACTCTATATTACATATCCTAAAAGCCTTGGATAACATAGAAACACTCAGAAAATAAACAACTAGTATATGATAGAATCAAATACATTTTTGTGAATTATAATTAATCCCAATAATTACAATTTCCATCAACAAAATCCATGAATAAAAACTAAATTGAAATCAGTACTAGTGGAATGGTGTAAAACATAATTTATACAAACACAATGATTTTATGCATATATTGTGTGACCATAATAGTCCTATAAGCTTTCAAACATATTATATGGAATATATATTATATAAAATTTCATGAATTATAGTTTGATATATTTTGGGATGATATTATTTTTGAAATGTGTAAAATATAAAAAAAATATAATCCATTTATCATTTTTCTAATACTATTGAAAGAAATCTATAGAAAAAACATTTTTACTTGATAATAATGATTTCAAACATAATTAATTGAATTAAATATTATTTCAATAATATCTTCCAAAAGACCTTTAATTATAAGGGGTGTGATCACCGTTAATACCTAAAAAATAGTAACAAATATCTAAATAGAGACATTGATATTGGCATAATAAAAAAAATTCTAATTTCATTAATTTAAATAATTCAAAATCGAACTATTCAAAGAATATTCAAAATAAAACTGATATAAAATAATTTAAACATACAATCAACATGAGCAACCATTTTGGAGAGGGATAATATGGACATCACCAAGTAATGAAAATGGATTTCTAGAATGATGAAAAAACAATGTGATATTATCAATATATAGTATAAATCCTATAATAGAACCATTAAAAATATTGAACATGTGACAACTGGTCCCCAATTATAGCCCAACCACCCAGCCTTAACATGGCCATCCGGTCCTGACCCACAAAGTATAACCAGTTGCCCCATAGACACATGATCCCCAACCAAGGGTCCACCCACATGATTGAATGGGTCATCTAACTAATGATAGTCCCCACCGGCCAACACATGTCCTTTCTAGTGTGCTTTTTCCTCACTCACACACACCCGAAGAAACATCCCAAAGGTCACCCATCCTTATCACTACACCAGGCTTAGAATGCTTAACTATGGAGTCCTAATCAGGTAGGCTCCCGAAAAAATAGGTTCCCCTTCTTGAAAATAGTCATATCATTTAGAAAATTAACCCCTTAACATTCTAGGGTTTTACAATCACTCCACTTTATATCACAACGTCCTCTTTCTGGGCCCTACATCTCATCCTAGGCAGTGCACCACAATTAAAGCTGGGTACCACCTCTGATACCAAATGTGACAACTGGGCCCTAGTGAAAACACAATCACCCAACCTTAAGATGGTCATCGAGTCATGACCTTCTAGTTACCACCAGTTTCCTCACATATACATGGTCCCCACCCCAGGGTCCACCAACATGCCTAAATGGGACATCAGACTAATGATAGTCTCTATAGGCCATCCCATGTCCTTTCTAGTGTGCTTTGTCCTCACTGAGACACACCATGTGAAAAATTCGATAAGGTCACCCATCTTTTTCACTACTCTAGGCCAAACACAGTTAACTATGGAGTTCTAATCAAGTAGGCTCCTGAAAAGAAATGTGCACCTTTTTGACATGAGTCATTTCATTTTTTCATTTAACCATTTATCATTATAGGGTGTTAAAAAATATGGGGAACTCAAAATGTTTTTTATTTTAAAAGGATCATAAAATTGGAATTTTAGAAAAATTACCAGTATATGTGAATCTATCATAAAATCCACTACAAGATATATCTCAGTCACATCCGGAAAACTTATCGATTTATAATATCAGAGATACTGGTCTGTAGTACATAGAATAAAAATAATCTTCTATGGAGAACTATTTATATTGAAAACTAAACTATCATAGTACTCATATATATCGTCATCATATCTATAACAACTTACCATGATAAAAATTAACATCGGGAGAAAATTAATCTTTAATTTAAATGATAATCATATGAATCAATCATAAAACATAAATATTTATAATTACCTCACACCAACACCACACACTCACAAAACTACATAATAATGAAATTCCTTATTTATAAGTCAGAGAAATATCAAAACATGAAAAAGTAATGGGGTCACAGCTGGGGGAATGAATATAATCAAATAAACTCTTTTATAATGTTCAAACCAAATTTTATTACTTACATTGAATTATATGACATATTTATCAATTATTGAAAGAAATAATTAAAATTTCAAAAATAATGTATTAGTCATTTAATACAAATATTATCTATCTTGTGAGTCACATGAATATGAAACACCTCTTGAATTTAGATGAATGAAAGATACAAGAGAAACATACTATTAAAAAAAGGCATAAGACCTTTATATATCATATACAATTTTCTAAATAGATTCTGATCTGTTTTCCAAAAATAATCATGCATCACTTTTTAATTAAAATTACTATAAAATTCCATATCAAATAAATAATTTCATTTATACATACCATTGAAAATATTTTTTAAACCAATCATTAGAATTCCATACGGTTATAATTTAATATATAATGAATTAAAATTGGGTAAACTGTCAAATAATTGAGTAATTTTAAATTTATTCTTCAATTAACTTCATACATTCATTTCTCATGTGTTTTATATGAATTTTTTGAATAAAGGCTGTGTTTTTATGATTTGAGCCAAACCGTGTGCACATTTCCAGATTTAATCAAAAAATTGATTCTTTAATAACTATTTCGTTTTTTCAATATTTTCACCCATTAAACTCCTCACTTATCCTCCCCTAACCCATTAAAACCAAAATATCCATTTTTACCCCTTAAGAACCTGTTATTATTTTGGATTTAGGTTATTTATTTAGGTCTGGGGATAAACTATGAGCATATTTCCTGTTTTTAAATTTTATAATTCATTAATATCTTATTAATTTTTTACTTGTATTTTGTGATTCCACTTCTAAAATGAACCCACAAAATCTAAGAACACCACCATGTTCATTTACCACAATTTGGATTTCATCTTCATCGCGTATTAGTGAAACAACTCTCAGTATTTTCCAATTCATCTAGATATGAAAAGTTAATTCGTTTCCTACATAACTCTTTAATTTTTCACATTTTTCCCACATTTCAAATACTAAATGATCTAATCATTAATATTGAAACCAAAAATTATATTTATAAATTTGGTGATTCATATACTTGTGTATTTGGTGAGATTTATTTATTATTTTTCAATTAATTGAGTTTCCTATCATGTTACGCCCATTTCTTAGGGGTTCTTCCAATTTTATTAAATTACCTAATGTCCAAGAAGTAGATATTTTAATATAGGGTTTTATATTTGGTTTTTTACTAATATTACTATTTTAGGTTTTATTTAACTCCATTGTGGTGCGGTGGAGGTGCGGGTGAAATTTCGCATAAGGATTTAGTGTTTTGACACTTTTGGTTGGTGGTTTAATGTGTAAAAATATCTAGATCAGTTAGCCTTTCCTGATTTATATTTTAATCATAAAACTCAATAAATTTTCATGCTACAAAAATATATTTTGGATTGATTTTTAAGGAAATTTATTTTTAATTAAATATTTTGTGCGAAAATGGTTGTTTTACGTGTTCATTAAATGTTATGCCAATTGATGCTATTTTATAACTCATTTAATGGTTTTATTAAAAAAATACTAATATTCTATTATTGGGTAATATTGATGTAAAATTTGAATTTAATGAGTTATTTTAAATATAATTTATATGTTCAATGTTTGGTCATATACCTTTATGTTGTTTTATGAAAACATTTCAGGGTTTATTGAGTTCTGTAATTGGGAAAAAGCATATTAAGCTAATATTTTGAATGTGTATGAACATAATGGGGATATTTATGTGAAAAATTATTTTTTTAACTTGTTGAAATTGGTTGAGAAAAAGGGGGAAACCTGGGTATCTTGATCGGTGAATGTGTACTTGTATGTTAGTGGCCCAAAATAGTTTTATCACGGCATAACATAGGACGTTGGGCATTGAAAATACTAAAAAACTATATTAATGATAATTAGAGATCACTAGGTTATGTGTATTTCCAAAAAGAGTGTCTTGTGCATGGGAGCGTATATTACTATGGTAACATTACACCAATATATGGGATAAAGGGGTCCTGAAACTAATTACTGTCTAGGGATATTATAGAGATTAATGATCATTTTTTATTTTTTATTTTTCAATGAATTTGGGTGAATTTGGCTGAAAAAATACAACATCTTAAATTTTTTAATTAAAAGTTTTCAATAAATGAAATTTTACTTTGAAAACATTTTACAATTAAAAGTTTCATTTTTTAGAATTTATTTCCACCATTTCATATTTATCAAAAAAATGAATGCTTTTAATCTTGTTTTTCGTACTATATATAATAAATTTGGTGGCATCCTATTTGGATTGGTCTCAAACCCTACATACAAAACTTGGGTGTATGTATACATGATAATGCTTGACACAAGTATAGGCAGTGCCATGGGTAATGTCGGTCTGGGTTGCTAGATTCTTACCATGGTGCGGTGTTATAGAGACAGATTGTGGGTGATAACCCATTATCATGTGGAGACCCTTGAGATTTTTTTCTGATACATTTAGTTATCATTGGAACTCTTGAGTCATGTTTAAACAAATTTTTTCAAATCTGGATTTTGTTTACGGCATGTTTGGCATAAATGTTCATATTTTTTGTTTATTATTTTATGGAGTTAAATGACTCTAAAGATGGGAAAATTGATCCCAATCTATAATAATTTACTGGCGAACTCTTTTTACAGCCTATAGCGATAGATAATTTACATAGAGCCTTTTGCTGGGATTATTTGTGTTCTAGTTTTAATAGAGACCAACTTTAGTTTGTGAAACAAAAGTTATGAGAGGCAGAATAATATTTTTGGGTTATATTACGATTTTTGGATGAGTCTTCATAGAAAGTATCTAAGAGGTTTGGGGTTTAGAGTGTTGGTCATGAGTAGGGTTCCTAGCCTACACCTCTCATAATAGACCTCGTGTAATCATGGGATGTTGGAATTGTTTGTTTTGATTCACTTCCAGGTGAGACATGTGGGTTGCTGATTGCACGTGGATATCAGGTGGGGGAGAATTAGTTGTTTATTTTATTAATTTAATGTGTTTGGATTAATTATATTTGATTTTATTTATGCAATTTTCAGAATTTTTGTAATGAATTTTGGTTTTCTAACTCTTGTATTCTGTAGAAACATTCCTCCACTAAAATATCCCATGCACGAGCTTGAGGAAGCGATAGAAAGTTCTCACTCACCACTTGATCAGAGGCTAGAAGAGGATTTGATTTGTGGTGTCCATGAATTGGTACATAGAACAAATAGTTATCGAGATATGGATAGGTATGATGAGGATGGTCATAGGATGGAAAAATTCCAAGTGTTTCTCAAAGATATGCCTCCAAATTTATGAGGTAGCACTGAACCCCAAAAAGAAGAGGTCTTGCTCAAAAAGATCGAGTGCATGTTTGAGTTCTCGTACAAACATGAGGAGGTATGGGTGATATTTTCCTCTATCCCATTATAGTGTTCTAACCAATGTTTTTGTGAATCAGTGCATCAAATTTGGAAGCATGAGTAGATGAGATAAAAGGACATCAAGTTAATCTTCAATGACTATTATTTCCCTAATGTTTTGGCATATTCAAGATAATGAGGGTTTATAGAACTTGTTTAGGGGGATATTTATGTAATTGTTTGATCTAGATATTTGGTAGAGTTGGTTCTGTATGCTCAGAAATGGTCTCTAATGCCTAGATTAAGCCCCATGATTTCAAGATTGGTCTGCCGCCAGAGATCAATTCTCAGTTCTTTCGGTTCTAGCTAATAAAAAATACAGAGGTGGTTGACCATGTATGTGTGGTGGAGTTATAATTCTATGGAAGGGATGGGTTTTTTGGGATGATATCATTACTGGGTAGTATAAACTTGTTGATAAGAAAATGATGTGGGAGGAGTAGGGAAATAACGGGGAGGAATCTTTGGTGAAACCAATAGGTAATCTTTTTTAGTGGATTCTAATGAGAGGTCCATCATGTGCCAACAGTGTTGGAGGCTAGGTCACATCCACTATAATTAAAATTTCTTATGTATATTTGTTATCAGTGTGTTGGTATGGAACACTTTCATCAATTTTGCAAGAAGACACATCCACCCCCATGTGGGGCAAGATTACTAGCCTCTATGGGAGTTCATACTCAGTCAGAGCTATCAGGACCGAGGGATCTCAGTAATGGGGCTATGGCTGCAAGGCCAAATAATCATCTGGGAAGATCCGATTTAGTGCACATAAATATACTAGTGGTTGTTCTCAAGAAGATACTAGTAATCTTTATGCAGTGAATCAGGCACTAGAAGGATCAGAGATGGGATGATCGATAGTTCGATGTACCATTTTCATTTTATTTACTATGTGTACTACTCTCTTTTATATTGGTTACCCTATTTTATATATCCCTTCCCATTTTGTGAACATAATTAATTTTCCAATTGAGATTTTTTATTTTGCAATGGAGTTGGTGAGACGACTGGGAATGAAGAAGGAAAAGGTTCTCAGGTGCCCATCGTGTGCACTTTCCATGAAATGGGTTGTGATAGAGTTGGACCTCCTATTATTCAATATATATCTATTTGAAATGACAATATAAATTGATTGGATTGTACACTATAGAGTTCATATGATATTTATGAAGGTTATGAGACTGTTTCATGGCTCCAGATGGGAGTCTTCCGTATTTACATGGAGATTGGGATCCCCGATCGGGTCACGTTGGACATCTACTCCAAGATTTGGGGAATCTTTTGTTGTATTTATCATCACTCAAGATAGATGATGATGTTCATTCTCTTAATGGTTGACTACCTTTTGTAGTGGATGAGTGTTTGTTTATATATCAAGATAATTTTTCTGTCATATATCTGAAGCAGTATATGGAGTTCTCAATAGTGTGGCTCTAGGAACACGACCATTATATCATCCCTTGTAACATATGGCCTCTATAGAGGTGAGTTTATTGAATATGAAATAATATGATTTAGAATCCAAAATATGCATTCACCTAAACTTCTTTACTAGGGCCCCTCATATTATGTTTTTCAAGAAGTTTGAGAGATCCCTCTAGTTGTGTATTGATTATCAAAAGATGAAAAAGTAAACCATCAATAAAAAATATCATTTTCCCCAAATAGAAGAATTGTTTGGCCATTTAAGGGGGAAAATGGTTTTCATAAATATATTTGAAATCGGGATACATGTAACTCAGGGTGAAGGGGTAATATATCCAAAATACAACCATTTGATGTGGGTACATCCACTTTGTGAACATGGTAATACACATCATATTGACCAATTCTCTAGTGGGCTTTAGGGAACTCATGAATGGGGTGTTTCACCAGTATCATTACACATTTTTTCATGGAATTTGAGGACAATATCTTGTTTTACACTAGAGATAAGGAGGAGCGTAATTATCATTTACATATCGTATTGAGTAATTTTTGAGATCATCATATTTAAGCAATGATATCCAATTGAACATTATAGATCAAGGATGTGATGTTTCTGGGTCTTGTGATCTCATTATAGGGAGATTTAATTGAACTCAAAAATAACAATTTTGTTATTTCATGAGATTATCCAAATAATGTGATCGAGATCAGTATTTCCTTGACCTGGCTAGTTACTACAATTAGTTTGTTCATTATTTCTATCATCTTTCTTCGCCCATGACCGTACTTACTCGGAAAGGAGTGAATTTTTTATCGGGCCCAAAATTTTTAGAATTCATCAAGGAGATAAAGAGGTGGTTGACTACCACTACCATAATGAATTTTTTAGAGGCTATAAAGTGGAATGTGGTGTATTACAAAGTATCAGGTATGATTCTCAGGTATCTGATTATACTGGGTGATCACATGTTGGTTTATGATTATTTCAATCTTCGACCACATAAAAAGAATTATCTAAACCGTGACTTATAGTTAGCAGATGTGATGCATTATTTGATGATTTGGTGTAACTGCCTCTTTTTTTATATGTTTTTGGTGTAATCTAATCAAAAAATCTAAGCCTATATATTCTTGCTGAAGTATCTCAACATAAGATTTCACCACTAGATCGATTACTTTCAAGGGTTCGACCTTGTCATATTTTATACCCTGGAAAATGGTAATGCAATGGAGGATGCTTTCAGTAGAAAATTACTAGTGCAATACATGAGGGAGTTTTTTGTTGATTAGAATCTGATGGGTCCCTTTACTCAGATGCATGTGGACACTGAGGAGCACATTAGAGGTGTGTTAATGGAAAGCATTCAGTTGACACATTCTCTCATGGTGTTTATTCGATGAGAACTGCCAATTGATGTTCATTTTCAATAATTAACTCATCTTAAAATGTCACATAATCGACTATTTTAGACAAGAACATAAATTATTAAAAATTTAGGATCATTTATGGTATATATTTTTAATGAATTATGATATTTTACATAAATTATATACCAAATTTATACAAAGATGATACCACTAAAAATAGTATCCATTTTATTCAAAATATAAAAAATTAAAACATAATACATGATTTCTTTGACAACACTCCACATCATCATCACGACTCCCATGATTCTCTCACCCAACCTTATATCATGTGAAAAACATTTCAGAATCATTGGATGAGTATAAAACTCACTAAGGGATAAAATGAAATAAATAGTTAGTTATATGATAACGTAAAATAAATAAATCCCATAATCTTAAAAACACATATGCATAGAAAAATCAAGTATTATATATGGGACATACTTAGCATATCACACATAAATTCACCCTTAAACATGGAATATCCTTTTGGGTAACTTCCATCTTCAGGGTAACCAATGCATTGGGGAGCCATAATGGGTATCACCCTTAATATATTTAGCAATAATGGGATCAACCCAACTTATCATGAGATATAATGGGATCCACCGAAACATAACATTCTCCAAGGAACATATAATGTTTATAATCTATCCTGAAATCCAGATAAACCAATCATACCATATATGTATATATATATATATATATTCCTTTTGTAATTTATTAATGATACTTTTAAAAGGGTTTTAAAAGGAAAGGCCATTAAAAATATATTTGGAGTTTGAATTAATAAAATTCAATGGATATGTGTGTACACTATAAATACCCATAATAAAAAAATATAAAAAACATTTATCATTGAAATAATATTAATTCCACATAATGTATATGTATAAATATAACCTAATGATTTGAAATGTGTTTAAGAATTCTCATACCCCAGGTTCTTCTTACTAAAAATGTGATAAATGGTTTATATAATGGTTAAAAAAGTATTCATAATATATTAATGAAACATATTCATGATTATAACTCTTTATAAGATCATATTACAACATCACTCATAACATTTATTATTAATATTTTATTATTTACATTGTTTTATAATTTTTCGTTAAATGGTTTCCATGATTAGTTCATGATGGACATTCTTATCATTTGGTAGTGAAACTCAAGAATTGAATTGTAATGGTATTTATGTATTTCCATTTTCATAGATTATACCATTTATCATTTTAAATTCTGACATTAATATGATTCATAAATTATAATATAATTTATATTTGTTTAAATAATTTTGGAGATTCTTCGATTGTAATGAACACATTTTGTTTTATAAATTAATCAGATGTGTACCAAATGATTTCAGATCCTTATATAAGGTATAATACATAAAATAAACTCAGTTTCAATAATAGAAATTGTTTCATGACCAATCATTAAGGATGTAAAATAAAATGAAATCGCATCATCCATGATGTCAGCAAACCAACACATCATTGACGGTGTTTAAATTTATTGAATAATATGAGGATGAGAAGAATTATAATGAAGATTCATACATAAACATAATTAAATCCCGATTATTTAATATACATGATAATTAATTCCTCTTGGAAAAGTGGACTTGAGGAAAATAGATGAAATGATATGAAAATGAAATAAAACCATAGTTAGGAAATCCCTTACGAAAATTCTTCAACATAACAATTGTGAATCATGATTTTAGAAAAGATTAAAAAGATAGGGGATAGGGGTCCCCTATACATTAATGAATCTTAATATAGTAATGATATATAATAAAATTTAGATAAGAACACGGTATGGAAATATGTATTTAATACCACATAAAAGAGAACTTTAGTGGAAAAATAACGAAGTTTAGAATTATTTTACCTTGTGGACTAACTCCAAGAACATCATCGTTGGGAACATTAGGGGCTTAAGGACACATTGTAAGAAAAACTAGGGATGTATGATGTCTAGATCATCATTGAAGATGAATTTGGAACGAATGGAATGAAGGAATGGGTTTGTATTTATATAAAAAGTAAGGAAATATTTTAGACTTTACCAAAGACACCACATTAGTGGTATTTTCAAAACCATATGCTTGACCAATGTATTTTTCCATGGTAGTATCCAGTTGAGACAAATCATATCATATTTTAATATAAAAAATTCAATAATAATTAATACATAATCAATGATGTCATTAAATACTCTAATACTCAAAATTGTATTTTTAATATTCACCAAAAAATAAATTGTTTCAGAAAATTCCAAAAATTCTAAGGGACATACATATTTTTGTTATATTTTCATGGAACCAATTTATTTCTAATGGTATAAAGATGTACCAAATATATTGATATAGAACCCATTTTTCTGATAGTTAATCATTTTTCAATGATAGTACTATTAAAATCCTTTCTCTTTTATGGGTTAAGAATATTATGGGAAATATATTAATTAATGCAATGAATTTTTGGTTAAATGAAATATTTATTGTGTTATGATATTTTAATTGTACATTTAAATTTTATGATAGGTTATGTTATAAAAAAATGGTGTGTTTCAATGATATAAAAATGATGGGTGGTTCTATGAAAGACCAAATATGGGTGGGAATATGATAGCCCTAAAATAAAATGGGTATGGAAATTAACATTATCAGTTTTCAATTTTTAATTATAAATGATTCAGATAATTGATATTGATGTCACTATTTATGTACATTTATTATTTATTATTTATATCGGTTTATAATATCTATCGTAATTGATATTAATATAACTTGGCTCGTGATTATTGATTCTGATGACTCTTGACTTTACCCTAATTTCATATTTTATGATCAATGTAATGATGGCTATGCGTAATTTTATCATCCACTAACACACTTTTATTGTGTCCTCATACACTTATGCATTCTTATACCCATTGATTAAATTCAATTATAAATCATATCATTTACCCCTATTGATAATTTTAGATTACTCTTCTTATGTTTCCTTTTATCCATGTTTTAAATAATGATATCGAGTGTGTCATTTCTAGGAAGGATTCAAAATAGAAGAGGGTGATGCCTTCTTGTGAAAAAGAAAATATGGGTTTAGGGGGAGAAATTATCTTTTAATTTCATGTGAATGTTTAATGTAGGATTTAATAATAAATACCGCAAAAAAACTATACCAAAAAGGTCCTACAATTTGTAAGTGGTTGAGTTTTTCCTTTTGATGTTATACTGTTTTTATAGAAAAATAATCGGGACACAATTATCAACAACAAATCTGTATATCTAATTTACTATATTTCAACATAAGATCTAGTAGTACGAGTTCTAGAATGTTATTGTAGGGATCAAAGGTCAGTTAAAGAATTTTTTAAAATTATGATATTTTTATATTTGGTTATCATATGAGTTAGCGATAAAATCATTTTAAAATAAGATAAAGGATGATAATATGTTTACTATATTAAGACACCCCAAATTATATTTTACTATAGAAAAAAATTCGATGTTATCAAATGATTTTTTTTTGAGATGAATTTTTTTATTTGTGGTATGTGTATCCCCTATGATCAATATAAAATATTTTTTGGGAGGAATTATTTTTCTGGATTAAATAAATATAGATGAATAATCTATATATAAGGTTATAACATATTGCATCCAGAAAGGTGATGTTTTTTAAACCGATGTACATAGGATAATAATTGTTTTCCGTACTTCCACTGGCCTTCATGATATCCTTGTTTGCATGTCATTTTTTCAATTATTTAGATCATTAAAAAATATACTGTAATTTATTTAAAGAATAATAATTTATTTTTTAAATAATATATGATATCCATGAAATATTTTGTTTCTAAACATAGTTAAGATATTTTATAGTACGTTTATGGATATCTATTAATGGAATTTATTGATTTTAAATTTTCAATTTAATTTTAATGATTAATGTAAAATATTCAAGATTAATAATTTTATTAATTATCATACAATGCTTTATCCATTTTGATTTTAGTTAATGAATATAATTAAGTGGAATGCCATGAATATCCCTTTAATGTTTTTTTGTCATTAAAAGGTGAATTTTGTACATCGTGAATTAAAATTTCATCATGAATACTAATCAATTAGAGATAAATATGAGTTTTCAGTTAAAAATGACAACAAAATGAAATTATACCAGTCAATTATGTATATATATTTATGTTTTCAGTGCATATGATTAAAAACTCTATTATCCATAGAAAATTAATTTTCAAATAAAGAATTATCCTATTACTATTTTTCCTAATGATATCAGTTCTATTTTACACACGTATATGGTTTGTGGTTTTTTTATTGACTTCTAATTGAATATATTCACATACACTCTCTATTAGTCTATGTAAATTTGTTATCCATTTCAAATACATATTTTAATTTCCTAAAAATTTTCTCCTACTATGAATTTGTAGTTATGTGTATCTTCACGTGACCATTATGATTCCCACATTTTTTTTGTTTTTTCCTTAAATCATTTGTAATATGTACGTTTATAAAATTGAAAAAATAATATTATTTTGAAAAATTATATGAATTAAATGAGTGTAATTAATTTTAAGGCGGTTAATATTTCAAATACACACATTTTATGGAATTTATTCTACCAAATCAATTATGAATAACTTAGTTATATTTTAATTAAAAATGAATATAAAAAACAATTAAATATCAAGAATGATTCATTTAAAAATATATCCACTATGGTGTTTTATCTTAATAAATTAAATTAATCACTATTAGTGAAATATTATAATGAAATTAAAACGTTTTATATTCAATGAAATATCATTAAATTCATCCAATAAATTTTATGGTCATCAGATAATATTAAATACAATTATAATATTAAGAAGCTAAATTTTTCTAAATGTAATTTTTCAACTTCTAATGAAAGAATTTTATTAATAAGTTTTTATCTTTTGAAAAATTTAATGGTAAGAATAAAAACATTATTTTTTAAATATTAGTCTGAAATTTTCTTCAGTTGATTTTTTTTGTATTTTAATGAGAAGTTTTATTTTTTATGAATAATAGATATCATAAAATTTTAATTGAAAATAACATTTTATAATAATTTATTAATATAGTATAATGATATTTTATATTTATATTCAGGTATCATTTATTCAAAGATACGTAAATAATCTTAATTCAGGAAACTATAATCAATTTACATTTATATTGTATATAAAAAAATTTCTAAATTTTTTACATTTTTTAAGTTAGAAACATGTTGTTTCATTACATTTATAGGAACAATTTTAAATTTTAGGATTTTATTTGGATAAATGGTTTCCAAATTTTGAATCTTAATTATTTATAAATTATTGTTTTTTGAAACATGTTTTTTTCATAAAAATTTATCTTAACAATTTAAATTAATTATATTGATTAAGGAAAATAATATATTACTTAGAGGTTAAACATTAATATTAAGGGGAGACAAGAACTATTATCTATGTATTCCTAACTCTAAGGGGAGACAAGAACTATTATCAAGAAATGGATTTATTTATATCCAAACAACATAAAATATACATTGATGAAACTATATGGTGTTCATCTATACTTAACCTAAAAGACTATTATAATCTTAGGTCCTATAATCTATGTATTCTTAACTCTAATTTCAATTCCTCTACTAAAATTAATCTAATTCCCTCTATAATGAATCTAAAACCATTATCCCAAAGTAATTTTCTTGATCATTACATTATTATTAAATTGCAGGGATCACATATTGAAGGATAATTTATTTTTGTAGTCTTTGTAAATAAGATAAATACATTAATCACATATTATAATTACTACACAAATTATGAAATAATTTTTTTATGAAAATATCTTTATTCCCTCTAGAAAATTATATGATATCATTTTTAATACACTTCTAGGATTCGATGTAATGGAATGAAATTATGTATGATCTCCCATTTTCATTAAGGGTTATGTAATATAGAACCTATCATGAATAAAGAAAGCATGATCAAGGAATCATAATCAATATATGATGTTAAATAACTGAAGACACAATACATCTAATTTATAACATCACTATCATTATTAGATAATAAGTAATCGATAATAAAAATAAAATAACTTAACACAAATCCCATTAATTAATATCATGAAAATCATGTTTAGATAGGAATAATTAATAAGGAAATTTACATAATTGAAATAATATTATCTATAATCAATAATATAATAATTAAATGAATTTGAATGTAATATCATTCTGGAACACTTGTGTATAATAAAAAATAGCAAAAATATATAGGGAATTATTTAATTATAGGACTTCATGATCATATGCATTGTGAGACCCCTAATATCATGATTTTCACATGAAAATTTAAAATTTATTGGACGGTATACACGAGATACCCTTTTAACTATGATGAGAAACTAATTTTTTTCCTAAGACTAATGAAAAAATTAAGGGAATTTATATTACTAGGCCCCACCCATATCCATATGTACAAATAATTCCTTATATATTGAAGAATTGATTTAATTCATGAACAATATGTCATATCAAAAAATTTCACAATCAAGTAAGAAATACAAATTAACAACAATTTCCTCGATTAATCATTTAAATTTCAAGCAAAAATACTATATGTTTAAATGATATGTCATTTATGTAATAAACATATCCATGGTAAATTATATATATATATATATATATATTTATGTTACATTTATTTTATACTAATAATAAGAAAGTGAACATTTAAAAAAAGTGAAATATAAAAAAATGAATCTAGATGGTGAATTTTAATAAATTATGTGGTCAAAAAAAATTTAAAAGATATATATAAATAGTTATTATTGTATCAATATGAAATATTTTATGTAATTCATGAATATAATAAAGTATTGATGATAATAATTAATATAAATAAAATAAAAAAATATGATAAAAAAATATTTTTGAAAAAATACTTTTTATTTTAAAAATAAAATTTTAAAAGTAATATCACAATAAAAAATTAAATAAAATAGTAATATTATAAAATATTCATCAAAACATTTAATATTTATGAATGTGTGGTGCTATGTACATTGCATACCTGTTAAAAAATCATTCTCTTCAATATTTTCATAAAATCAAAATACTCATTCTTTATATGAAGACATAATGATTCCATAAGAAATATTATTTAAAAATTAAAAAATGATTATAAATATTTTTAATAAATCATTTTTATACTGATAATATTAATTCATATATTTTTAGAATATATGGTTTTGGAATGAAATGTATTTTCAACCATAGAATGAAATTAAATTTAATTTAATTAAAAACATTTCATGAACAATCTAAAGTACCAAAGAGTGGGTAAATTATACTGATACCTGAAATTTTCATGAATCATGCTATGAAAAGGAATTTAAATTTATTTATTAGATAATGAGAATATAATATCCTTTATTTGATATTCAGGAACAAACAATCATGAGTAAAATGATATTATTAGATATACACTCACAAATATCATAGTGTTTAATTGAGAATTTGATAATGAATTGATTATGTTTTAAAATTTTAAATCAAAATAATACAAGGGAAAATAAATCAAAAAATTACCAAAATAATTTATAGACAAAATCATAGAATATTAATCATTTCATAGAAGTAATATGATCTAATGAAAATAATTTTTTTTATAAAATTTATTACGACATGGAAATTTTAATGTTAAATTACCATGGATGATATATTAAAAATTGAAACAAATAATAAAATTATTTAGGATGTATTATTGATTTTAAAAGTAAAATGGGAGGAATATGAATCAAATAAAATATATTATTTTCAAAATAGTATTGTATACCTTCGTAGTATGAAATTATGGTGAAATCTCTTACCTCGACATTCGTTTGGTTGAACATGTACTAATATTCTTTATAATGGATGTAATAATATTATTAAATTTTCCCAAAAAATAGATTCCTATTTATAGAATCACATATTAACATATTATATGTAACAGATCATAATTTTTGTGTAATTTTTTTTATTATTTGTATGGAAATATTTATAGACCCTGAAATTTGACGGCATGTAATTAAATGGTCTGAATAGCCCATAATGTAATATTGATCCTTAATTATGGTACATTTAGTCAACGTGTGAGTGAGATTTTCTACAATTTGAATCGTTGATTGGATCCAAAATCTGAGGGGACATTTGAATTTCAGATGTCAGGATTCTCCTATAAATTCATAAATTTTAGCCGTAAGGAGCCGAGAAGAAGAGTTATTTTCAGAGTTTTTGAGAAAAACTACCCAGGAATAAAAAGATTTATTTTATTTTCTCTCTAATTTTTGGGTCAGGGACGGTGACGTTGCAGGGCGATGATGATGTGTATCAATGGGGTTCATAAATGTCTTGTTCAACTCACACCATAATGATGCTTTAATGATGCTTAATAATGACGTTTTTTTAAATAAATAAGTGTAAGGATGCGACAACACATCATAATTGGAACATTGGGCGTGATCCTATTTAGAATTCAATTAGCATGGGAAAAATACATTAATGAAATTGGAGGATTCCCTAGTGAACCTCTGACAGACATCCACTCCATCAAATAACAAAAAATGACAACAAACCATCATCATATTCTTCAATCCTTATTAATATCAGAGATGAAAAGCAACATAAACTTCATAATCTAATGAGGATGAATGCATGTTAACAAAAAATAAGGAGTTATGGGTTTTTGATTCGTTATTCTTCCTCGTCAATTTCTGGAAACATCAATAAATTGTCACAAAACAAATAGGTTGACCCGTGATTCATTCATTTAACCAGAAGAGTGCTTCATTCTTAGGGTTTTATATTAGGGGTTCAAATCATGGTATTTAACAATACAATAGAGGCTCCCCAAACATTTCCCATCTTTAATATATCTAACACATAGGGTGTGGGCTGAAATGAAAAAATTTCCCTTCCCCCTCCGTCTGTGCACTCATTGTGAATGTTTTGTATGATGCGACGAAATGGTGACTTTGAAGGTTTCTCGGTAAAGAGGATGCTCCCAAGAGGCCATAAGTGCAGGAGGCTCGATGAATGGATCACCTGAGTGCATCTGGTGGTCCAACGACAGTTCTACAGGCTCACTGATTCTAAAAACCGCAGCATGTGATATCGATGAGGGAACGCGCCAACCACATGTTAGATAGAATGATTAGGTAGGCAGTCGTGTCGGCAGACAGGTAGAGATGCACGCTCCGGCGGCGTAGCAGCACAATAAGGGTTTTTGCCAATTGGTCCATGATGTTGGAGACTGGAGGCACCAGCAGGGCACCACATTGACTAGGGTCAACTTGTAGATTGATTCCTTGAGTGAAGAGGAGTCTGGATGGTAGTCACTGGTCAGGGATGATTGAAGGAGAGGCCCACTACTTATAAGCAATGCCAGAATAGTGAGGGATGTGTCGGTCTGCCGCATCGCATGAGCATCGTACTGGATGCAAACGTAATCGGTCTTCGGACTAGCATCTCATGCCCCCTAGCAGGATGACCCCTTTGGGATTGGTTGGTCTTGCATCATAGCATGATAGACCCACACCAGTGGGACAAACCCCGTGATGGTGGATAGAACCTTGCCTGTTTGGGTCAGGCCCGACTGGACCAGGTTGCGGGTCAGGCCCGACTAGACCAGGTCGCCAGGCGACCCGGCGAACTGGACCCTCTACCAAACGGGCTGTGTCTAGTGAGGCCTATTGGGAATGTCACACTAGACATTCGTGAATAGACTGACCATGATACAAACGACGATAGTTTGGGTCTGTCATAATGAAACGGGGTATGTGGAACCCCCAAGCTGGGTTGGTCAGGTAGGTCCAACCGAGTCTGACTGGGGCCCATCGCCACGGGACCCTTGGTTACTAAAACGCATGTATCATCCAATTTATGTGTCTTATTGATGGTCCATCTATGGAATTGGGTCCCTCTCAAAGAGGAGGATCGTTTGGAATTATTTGTGGTGATTTTCATGGAGTTCGAGAAGTGACGAATGGCTTACAGAGTGGTTCTCCCAATCTCACCATGTATGGAACATTGCAGTTGGATTAGACCCGACGATTTCTCAACAAAGACCAAGTGGGAAGTGGATCTATGTGACCTAGCATGCCCATGCTACGGAGTGACTCTATGAGACCCAACAGGCCCAAGATACCCGATATGTGGAGTACCCCAGTTCTGCCAATATGTGATGTGGCTCTATGTGACCCGACTTGTCCACAATGGGGAGTGGCTATGTTTGACCTAGCATACCCAAAATACTCATAAAGGATTAGTATCATAAAAGATAAAGGTTAGTGGGAAGTGGATATGTGTGACCCATAAGGGCTAATGTACTTGATAGAGGAGGAGTTCTCCATCGGCTGAGGAATTTGACATTTATGATGGTCGATGCTAATTTTACTACCCAAAAATATACTTTGTGTGAGTTTTCATGTGTTATTTATTTTCATTAAATAATTGTTCAGTGTTCTTTATATTTGTTTTGGGTTCCCTATTGAGTAATGTGTTACTCACCTCTTCACGGTATTTTTTCTACATGTGTTGTGTCTAGTGTAGACGAATGACATTTTTATAGGGGTACTAAATGAGATGGGACGGCCAGATGTGACAAAAATATATGTGGTGGACATGGACCTGGAGAGGTCAGTAGGACCAAGAAGACAAGACATACTAAATCGGATTCTAGTATCTTCACTACTCTCATGATCAGGTCTGGTTTTGTATATATGTCCATATGCTCACTTTTTGTACTTTGTAGTTTTTTGTAAATTTTCATTGGTTTTAATTTTGTTCCAAATTCTTTCAAATCTATTTACACTTAGTTTATTCAGTGGTATGGTTATTCATAATTGTGTGTTGGGACCTAGTTAGGATTGTGTGTGCATAAAGGTTTCCATTCTAATTCGTTCTAAATGATGGTTGATGCCTTCAATTCTAGTTACTATCCCCTGGCCATTGGGAGGTGGGATTGGGATAGTCACGACACAGGCCTCGGGGTACAGGTCAAGAAAAAATTGTATCATAGGGATATTAGTTCCCCTTCAAAGTCATAGACTTTGATATTTCATTCAGAGGAACAATGTTATGTGTTGCATGTTCGATATTCAGATCTAGGGAGTGTTGTGTTGTTGTGGCAGTCGATGTATCCATACACGAGGACATTGAATTCTATTTTCAGATCAATACATGAAAACTTTGGTTGCAGAAGTGTCTTATTATTTATTGAATAAGAGTCAGCTCACCAGGTATAACCTTCTAACTGTGGTACATCTTGATATAGATCAGGATTTCGTAATGTGGAAGACATTCAATATCCCAATATGAGGTCATGAGGACAACCCACCTAGATATGAGTCATCCGTTCAGGGACCAGTTCTAGATATTTCCCCACTAGGTAGTGGACCAATGCTTCCACCACATGTTGGTCAGAACCAACTATCGGCGGTTTCTGCAGGGGACGTTCAAAGGCTCAGACCCCTATATGAGTTTTAGAGATAGATACCTTCTAGGATCAGTGGAGAGATGGATACTCATGTCTCTAAGCAATTGATGGAGGCTGTGCTGTTGGTTTTCATATTAGTAAGACACCTCCCAACTAGATGGTGATCATAGAACCAAGACTTCTACATGGATTGATAGGGAGAGGGTGGAGTTTGATCATCTAGACTCATGATGAGGCGACCCTCAATTGGGTTGACTATTATTGGCTTTTATACGAGGTGTTTTTCCCTACGACCATGCCTTCTGTGCGCATCTAGATGCAGATTCACCTACAGTAGGAGAACATGACAATGGTTGAGTACTCGGAATGGTTTATAAAGGATTCGTGATACTCCATAGATATGGTGATATACCCATTCTTCAGGTCTCGATCCTAGGAGAGGGGACTAGTGTGGGAGATCATGGATTTGTTAGTGTCTCCTATCATCCCTACCATGGTCGCGGTGTTCGAGAGGGACCTTCTGATGGACATATTTGTGGTAGAATAGGCACCCGTAACATTAACTATCAGCCACACTCATATAGAAGAGTCCTCGACAAGCAACAAGAATCATCCTTGTGGGCCAAAGTGGGTTAGGACTTTTAATGGGTAGCCCTATGAGTTAGAGTTTGTGGTGAGGGGATCCCATTCTAGAGGGATTCGGTAGTGAGCCAGGCAGTGATACAGGTGTGGTGGGCTGGGACACATGGTACGTGACTACCCGACCTGATGTACAATTTACCAGTAGACTATCTAGTCGTAGCCTTGTAGTGGCTGCAGTTTGAGTAAGGAGTTCTGCAGGGCGGTGAACATGGTAGGGGAGCTGGTAAATAACAGGCAGTGGGTGACAGTTTGAGATGTTACCACCACCACCCCTATGTTGTCCACCCCAACCTTTGGGAGCATGCAGACAAGGGTGAGCTCTGCTCTAGGTAGAAAAGAATGAGGACCACGATGCTCCAGATAAGATCTGAGGTACTAAATGTGCCTTATCCACCCTAGGTGTAGTACATATAGACATAGATTCTAGTCAATTATTCCTTTACAAGGCTCTAATTCGGAGATCAAAGATTTTAGTAGAGTCTTTGGCTCCGTCCTTACAACAAAACACACTTACGAGAGACAATTCGATGACTACACAATACAGCCAATAGTGTGAGTTTACTCTCTTAGGAAAGAGATTATACTCTAATCTCCTAGTAGTAGGGTCGAGGACTTATAATTTCATCTTATGTATGGAATGTTAATCCACAGTCTATGCTCATAATGATTTTTTTGGAAATACGGTTCGGTGTGTCTATACAGATGGGACTTGGTTTCCCTTCACCAGCGAGAAGGAAACCATTTCAGTGTATGAAAGACTCTCCTAAAAGAGGGTTCAGTTGTTCACTCACTAGTTGGATAGCCTCACCATCAGTTTTTTTGAGGTGATGTGTTTTTATTTTTTTTATTGGTGGACGATTACGTGGATTTTTTTTCATAGAGGTTTCAAGGGTACCTACTCATAAATAAGTATACTTATATTTCAACTTGTACCCATGGATTTCACCAATATCCACATCAGTATATCTAATTTCTCCCATGGAGCTTCACGAGATGAGGGTACATCTAGAGGTCTTGTATGATAAGGGCTTCATAAGACCCAACGTTTCACCATGGTTAGCACCAGCTATTTTTCAATGAAGGACATTGTGAGTATGAGGTTGTGAATGGACTTCTGGTGCCCAAACCAAGAGACCATGAAGAACAAGTACCCACAATAGAGAATTTATGACCTCTTCGACCATATAATGAGGGTGAAGTGCTTCATGAAGATATACATGTGATCAGCCAATCGCCATCTTTGGGTATGGGATGAGGATGTACCGAAGATGGTATTTAGGTGTCGTTAATATCATTATGGATTCCTGTTGATTCATTTTGGCATGCCAAATGCCTCAGCTGTGTTCATGGGACTCTGAAATAGGATCCCTTATCAATAACATGACCAGTGATTCATGGTCTTCATCTATGAAATCTTGGTATATTCAGCTTCGGAGGAGCATCACACTACACACCTGCGAATAGTGATGGATGTACTCTGAGAGAAACAAATATATGGATTTCTCTCAAAGTTTTAGTTCTAGATAATGGACATCCAATTTATGGGACACGAAATCTCAGTGGATAGATTTTTATTAGATATGATGAAGATTGAAATGGTTCTTTTTTAGAATACATATATAATCATATCTGAGGTGCAGAGATTCTTGGGGCTGGATGGTGACTATTGGAGGTTCATGGCATTCTAATCCAAGGTAGCAGCACCATTATCGTCATTGACATGGAATAGAAAGCCCTTCGTGTGGATGGAAGAATGAAAATATTGTTTCCAAGAGTTGATCCAGATAGTGACTAATACCCCCATCTTGATACTACTTGAGGGGGGCATTGGGTATGTAGTTTACTCCAACACATCAAGATCCAGGCTCAGTTTTGTCTTAATACAGGAGAAATTTGTGATCACCTACGACTAAAGATATTTGAGGAAGCATGATAAGAACATTTCGATCCATGAAAATTAGTTGGAGCTAGTGGTATATTCATTCAAGATATGGAGGAACTTCTTTATGGGTGATCAATTTAAAATTTATTCTGACCACATGAGTACTGGGTATATATTCTCCTAGATGATCATGAAACTAAGACATTGGTGATGGACATATATCCTCTAGGATTATGATTTTGAGATAGTCTATACACTTTTTTAAAGGGGAACATGGTGGAAAACATGCTCAAAACGGGGACTAGGTTTCACTGACTAAGTGAGGTGATATAGTAGTTATCCGCGTTGTAGGTATCGAACATGGATGATGGTAAAGATATTTATCTTCGAATGATGATTGTTACTCCCCCACCCATTCATCGAGTAATGGAGATATAGTTGGGGGATGTTGACTGTGAGTCCCGACGTACTCGTATATATTTAGGATGGTCACCTGATTGATTCTCAATAGGTGGGAACCACATATTCTTTTTAGAGGGTAAACCTTAGTACCAGTGGCATTGTGGGAGGAGGTTTTGAGGAATGTTCCATAATTCCCCTCTAGTGGTATAGCCTAGAGTGCAAAAGAAGTACCATGACCACTAGTGACAATATTGGTCTCCATGGATAAATAAAGTGGTTTCCATGTTCATTTCATGATGCCTCAGTTGTTAGCAAGTGATGGCTGAGCACCATGTACGGGAGGTCTTGACTAAGCCACTCGATGCATTAGAGTGGAAATGGTATGGTATCTCAATTGACATTATGAGAGGGTTACAAGGCACGTATAGAGGTCTTGACTCTATTTGGGTGATCATTGACCAACTAACCACATCGTCTCACTTCCTACCCATCTAGGATCATGGAAAGGTCGAGGGAATCATATGCCTCTCTTTAAGGAAGACAATGTGGCTTTATAGGGTGTGTTCAATGATCATTTCAGATTGAGACACCTACTAAACATCCCATTTGTGGAAGGTATTATAGGATGCATTTGGGATAAAGCTATACTAGAGCACAACTTTTGATCACTAGTGGTATGGTCAGATGGAGTGAACCATATCAAACATGGTGTACATACTCCGGGCTTATGTCCATGACTTTGGTCTTGTTTGGGAGGACGTACTGCCCCTGGTGGAGTTTTCACAACACACTATCAATCACTCAACCATTGGAATGACACCATTTGAGGCCTTGTATAGGTGGCCTTTCAGATCACCAATATGCTAGATAGTCCTAGTGGAGTCGGCACTCATGGTTCTAGAGTTGGTACGGGCTACCACCGAGAAGTTGATGATCATCCATGAGTGGATAAGGACTACACAACGAATGTAGAATTCTTATTCTGATAGGAGACGGTGACCCTTGGGGTTCAATGAGGGTTATCGTGTGTTCCTTCGGGTGTCACCCCAATAAAGATTGTGGAGAATTGGCCTGGGTGGAAAGCTATCTGTGAGGTTCATCATTCCTATAAAAATTTTATGCTGATATAGAAAGGTGGCATACCGCTTAGTTCCTTCCAGACATATGCACTGGGTACCTGATTTTTTCCATGTGTCGCAGTTGAGGATGTTTGTGCACGATACAACACATGTCATTGACTAGGGTGTGCTGGACATTGATTATGGGGCGATGTTTGCCTATTTACCAGTAGATATAGATAATAGACAAAGGTGGGTCACATGCAGATGGTTGATTCCTTTAGTGTGCATCTGATGGAATCACAAGAATTTATAGGAGAGAACATGGGAGCGGGAGGCTTACATTCATGCCAAGTAGCCCAATATAATTGTTTAGTTATTGTTTTGGATTTTTGGGATGTAAATCCCTAATGTGGAGAGAATGTAAAAACTCATAATTTCTATATAAATTTTTTATTACATATGGGGAATTATTTTTAGAGGTTAAAATTTGAAATATGGTAATTCTGAGGTCCAGAGAGCCCAAAATGGAATTTTGAACTTTTTTATGGTACATTCAAAAAATGTGCAAGCATGATTTATCTATATTTTTAATAGTCTCTAAAATCAAATATTTGAGGGGACTGTTGAATTCAAAATGCCAACATTCACCTAGAAATGACTAAACATTGGCATCCAAGGGTCGAGTGAAAGAGTATTATTTCTGAATTCTCGAGAAAGATAATAAAAAATGAAATTACTTTTTTTTCAATTTTGAGTTGTAGATGACAATGTTGCAGGGATAAAAAATGGTGGTGATGATGCGCATCAATTAAACTCGTTAAAGGATCATTAAAATCATAGTGTAACGAAGCAATAATGACAATTAACAATGATTTATTTCTTAAATAAAACAGTGTAATAATGTGATTCCATGTCATATTGGGAACACTACGATGTGCTTCTAATTATAATTCCCCACGTTGGTGAAATTTGGATTAATGAAATTGGAGGATACTCGTTGCGAACCATTGATGGACTTCCACTCTAGCAAAGAATGAAGAAAACTGGAGAAACTTCATATTCTTTGATGTTCCATTTTAATATCGGAGCCGAGAAGTGACATAAATGTCTTAACACCTCGAGGATAAACATCCATCAACAAACATCAAAGAAGTAGAAGTTTTTTATGTGTTTCTATTCCCCGTTTCTTTCTACAAACAACGAACATGGGTGAACCCACGAACATGTTGATTTGGGATTCCTGTGTTTCTACGGGGGGGGGGTGTCATTCTCAGGGTTTTATATTCGGGGTTCAAATCATGGAATGTATGGATTGAACAAAGACACCCCAAACCTTCCATAACATTAATCCATATCACACTGTGGGTGCATGTTGACACAAAAAAAGGCATGAACCCCTCCATTTTTGTGCTTAGTGTGAATTTTATGTCTGAAGCGATATTCAGGATTCTTGGAAGGCTTCTCAGTAAAAAGGATGCTCCCCAATGGTCTTATGTGCTTGTGGTGCGAGGAACTGATCACCAGAGTGCATTTGGTGGTCCGATGAAGGATCTACCACCAATTTAGTTCTAGAAATATCAGCACCTGACGGTGGTAGAGGGACATGCTAATCATGTTCCAGAAGGCAGGAGAATGTCGTTGGTCATGCCAGTATCTAGGTTGAGCGGTGCACCTGTGTGTTGGAAGCCACTTCTGATTGGGTCGTGGTGCTGGAGACCCGCGATGCCAGCATGGCACGGTGTTGACTGATGTCTACCTGCAGACTGAGACTACGGATGACATAGGGAGATGTTTTTCATCCCCACTCATGGGAGTTTGAAGGAGCAGCCTGCTCCATGCGGTTAACGTGCAGACAGGGAGGGACGTGGCGGTCTGCCACATCCCAGGCACACCCCCACCGTCCAGTAACATGACTAGTCTTCGGACCAATGGGTCATGTTTACAGTGGCCCATTCTCCCATCTATAGTTACCAAATCCTTTTATATAAACTATTACATGATTTAATGTATAATTATATATCAGAGTACAAGACAAGGATCATTATGTATAGTGTCATGGATGACTAGGTAGCAATAAAAAAGACATGGGGCTAAAATACGTCTTTATTTAATATCCATAAATGAAATCCTAACTTTTTTTGAGCCCTTACATCTTCATAGAGTACACTGGTGAACACTTGAGCAAAGGGATGAGCCAAAAAGCCCAGTAAGGGGATGAATATAAGGATACATCTTAAGCACATGAGTTATGAGTCATGACATAATGATATCCAAAGCATGAACCTTTTAAAATCACTTCATATATATATGGGATCGTATAAACATGGATTCATATAAATGTAGAATAATCATGAAAAATGACTTTAGTATGGGTCAAGATTAACCGCCCATCTTGTTTCCCATTTTAGTACGAGTTAAGTGTAACCACCAATCCTATTTCACATCGCATCTCATGAGACCTAACATTACCCAATGCATTAGAGAGCTATATGGGCACACCCATTCCAATATATTCATGAATATTCATGAAACAGAAATATTTTTTCCATATTAATTATCATACATAATCAACCACACATAAACATAACGGTACCCAAGGAAATAACTAGGTACCATAATCATGACATCAAATAATATCCAATGAGTGTATCATGTAAGTGCCCATGAACG
The DNA here is from genome assembly GCA_963277665.1 of Viscum album. NCBI lineage: Eukaryota > Viridiplantae > Streptophyta > Magnoliopsida > Santalales > Viscaceae > Viscum > Viscum album. Next base: position 1,536,897,567 of record OY728147.1, on the reverse strand, counting down.
AAAGGGATTAGAACACACATGTTCATTCATTGGGTAAAATATTCTTATAAAAAGGTATGTGATGTCAATATTATGTGAAAACGTATAAGGAATGTATTTGGGAAAAATTATCATTAAAACATTTTTGTGTGGTTTTAAGGAAAATACTATAGATATTTTAAAATAGAAAAGAGGATAATATTTTATATGAAACCAGAATTGAACAAAGAATTATTTAATAATAAAAATTTATATTTTATAAATAATATGGTGTCTCAGAATATATGATAGATTGCACTAGATATTGGGTAAAAATTTGGGAATTTTCTTAAAAATATGTTTTCTTATTGGAAATTTTTTAGGCGGGAATATTTAAAAAACATGTATATCTCCAATATAGAGTGATAAAAGGAACACCATAAATGAATATTTTTAAAACGAAATAGAATTTTCAATATTTAAATAAATAGATATGATAACTCTATTTTAATATATGGAAATATAAGGCAACTCGAAAGAACAAATAACATCCACGTAGAATTCATTACTGTTTATCGACATGATGTCAGGTGTAACTAAGAGGGATTGATGAGAGAGAAAAGGGGTTTCTCATTACATAGACATAATGAGGGAATTATGAGGGGGGGTGATAAAAATACCCCATAATTTGGTATTACATAGAAAATTTTATAGCACAGAGGACAATCTTGATTAAGTATTAAATGGAGAAGATCCCATACCTTAAATCTGTTGGTGTTATCCTTTTGAATTAAAGACTGAAATACATAAATTAAGTTTATTAATTAATAATTCAATAAAATCTTGTTTTAGTACAATAATTTTACATACATTTCTAACCATTATTATTGGTTATGAGGTTCAATTTCAATGTTCAGCTCTGTTTGATTACATGGCATTAATGAACGGTCAATGTTCTGATAAACGCATATAATGAAAGTGATTGTCAATAATTGGCATTGTATGTTATTAGTGAACTTCCAGGAGATTACAATGTTTTATTTTTAATTTGTTTTCTTAGACAAGAGTTGAATTATTATATAAAACCATACTGAAAACTATTTTTGTTAATTTGTGGGTTTGATTAAAAAGATCGTTCTTTTTTATAACAGAAATCAATTTGTATAAAGGGATTACAGAACAAAAAATATGATATATAAAATATATAATAATCTAGTTCAACCATAAGAAAATTGGTTTCATGACCTGACTAAATGATGATAAGTAAATTGAAAAATTGTTGTCTATGAATGTGCTAAATTAGCGCATCTCAAACGGTGCTTTCATTATGATAAAATAAAAAGGTATGGAAAGGGGGGAAGATAGTGAAATATCCCATTAGCATAAAACATTCCAGTACATGTGCGTTACTAGAGATATCATACTATTTGGGTGAAGGGAGGTGTAGAATGTAATAAAAATAACATAACTAAAAAGAAATGAAGGAATTGTAATGTGGAATTTACATCTTCAGACATCCTCCTTTGAGAACCTCTTAAGAGTAGAGGTTTTGGTATTTTAAAGAGGATAAGAGTAGTTGGACGTGGGGGAGGATCTTGGGGAGAGATTTGGTCAGAAAAGTGGTCTTTTGAAGAGGATAATCAAAGAATCTATAAATCACTAATTTATCATTTATCGTAAACTATCACATTTTACAATTCATTGAAAATTAACGTTTTTTAGTAAAAATATCAAAACATTACCCTAACCATTTTTCAACATGTATAATCCAAAAATGAAATCCATTTTTCAAAAAAAAAATTATAAAAATTATTTTTTAAATAGATAATTAAAATCATAATTCTTTATAAAATTCTTTTTATTATAAATTTATTAACATAATCTAAAATATATGTATATCTTATATTCATCATGAATAATATTTATATATTATTATAGGTATGACTTTTATTCATTAGCGTATATCTAAATTATATAACGGTGTGTTAATATTCATATAGGTATGTTACTATTCACAAAAAATTATGCTTTTCTTATTAGACTCCAAATAACTGATTGCAACTGTCTATGTCAGATTTTCATAATTCCAAAATGAGAAGTGAAATCTTATGTTAAAAGGACACTTATCACTTATTAGTTCACTATGTTGTTTTTTCATTTTATTTTATGAAATTTTTATAATAAGGGAATTTCCATTGAAAACATTGGGTCGTTACATTCATCCCCCTAATGAAATATCACCCTAGTACATTGAAAGACGAAAATAGGTGCGGGGAACTTTCCTTCATTGCTTCCTCCAGTTCCCATGTTTCCACTTCGTGCTTATGGTTTCTCCATAATACATTGTCACGATGATTATTCATGTTGCGTAAAACATTGTCTGTATAATCGAAGATCTTTAGTGGCTTCTCCTTATTAGAAAGATTGTCCTCCAACTGTACCACCTCTAAAGAGATTATATGTGAAGGGTCTGGTTTGTACTTCCAAAAGAGAGATATATGAATGATGTCATATACATTGGACATAGTAGGTGGAAGTGCTAGTCAATAGGTCATAGCACCAACTCGATCAATGATATAGAAGGGGTTGATGTACGTAGGACATAACGTCCCTTTCATACAAAACCTCATCATCTTCTTCCAGGGAAAATTGTATAGAAATACAATGTCTCCAATAATGAAATCATGGTCTCGTCGAAAGATATTTGAATAACTATTTTATCGACTTTTGGTTTCCTTGATATGATACTGAATGGTTCTCACCATTCCACCTTTTCTTCGACCATTTCAGCTCCTAGAAGCTTATGCTCACCAAATTCATCCCAACACACCGATGTTTTGAACCTTTTCCCATAAAGGGCTTCATATGGTGCCATTTAGATGCTTGAGTGGAAACTGTTGTTGTAGGAGAATTCAACTAGTGGAAGATGTTGGTCCCATCATCCTTTGAATTTCATAGTACATGCTCTCAACATGTCTTCTATTGTCTGAATAGTTCGCTCATATTGGAAGTCATTTTTTGGATGACTGGCCATACTAATGTTTAGTTCAGTGCTTAGAGCATGTTGGTTAATTTTCTAGAACATTTTGGGGAATCCATGATCACAGTCAGATACTATAGAAAGTGGTACTCCAAGCAGCCTTACCACTTCTTTGATGTATATCTATGCATGTTGATACAATGTGAAGTCATCTCAAATCGCAATAAAGTGATATGTCTTTGTAAGACTATCCATAATGACCCATATAGCATTATTTCCTTTGTATGTCATGGTAATTATAGTGGAAGTGTCTATTGAAATAATCTCCCACTTCTGTGCTGGTATGGGTAGTGTTTGCATCATCCCCATAGTCTTTCTCCATTTAGCCTTCACATGCTAACATACTAGGAACAGTGATCTATATTCAACAATCTCTCTTTTCATATTGTCCCATAATTTTTTTTTCAGAGATCTCGTTAAATATTTCTTCTCCCTGGGTGGATAGAGAAGGTCGAGATATGTGAATTATTTAATAGCTATTTCTTTATCTCTTGATCAGATGATACACGTAATCGTGACCTACTTCTTACAAATCCATCCTCATCAATTTTTTAAACGGGGTATTTCCCCTTTTAACAGCTCCCAGCCTTTTCGAAATATGCACATCCTTCATTTGATCATCCTTTATTTTCACCAAGAGGGTTGGTTGATAAATCATTTCAGAAAGGAATGATGATGTTCCTCTCATAATGATTCCCATGTCTATCCTTTTCAAATATAAGAATATAGTATCCTTTTCAATTTTAATCAGTGATAATGATACAAGATCCTTTATACTTAGTGAATCTCCCAAATTGTTTGCCTTACTAGGATGGTAGTGGATGGAGAAGTCATAATCCATATTGAGCTCTCTCTATCTTCTTTGGTGCAAATTGAGCTCTTTTTGTGAATATATATTTGAGACTCTTGTAGTTAGTATATATCTCACACTTCTCCCCATAGAGATAATGCTACCATACATTCAATGGAATTATCACTGCCACTAACACCATATCATGTGTATGATAGGTTTTTATATGGATTTTCAGCTGCCTTGAGGCATATGATAACACTTTTATCATTTTTAATTAGCACACAACATAATCCTTTCGTAGAAGAATCACTATACACAATAAAGAGTTCTCGAATTCTACAGAGTGTGAGTTATAGCACAATGATAAGAATATTTTTTAACTCCATTAAACCGTCTTCATATTCCTATGTCTAGAAAAACTTTACTTCCTTCCATGTCCTCTTGGTCATTGGGTTTGACAATCGTTAAAATTTCTTCACAAATCGTCTATAATACCCCACTAGACCCAAAATATTGTGGATATCCATTAAAAATATTGTCCTGGTCCACTCTTCAATTTCCTTTTTCTTTTAAGTGTCCATCAATATCTTTTTCTTATTGATATCATTACCTACGAATGATATATCCTCCAACAAGAACTCACATTTACTAAAATTTTCATACAACTTCTCCCATAAAAAATGTCTTTAACAAAGTATTCAAATGCTCCTCATGTTCTTCTTTGATCTTAGACAATATCAAAATATAATCCGTAAAGACTACCAAAAATTTGATGACGTAATCTATAAAGAATATATTCATTAAATCCATTAAAATTTTCATAGCATTAGTGACTCCAAAGGGATTCACAATGAACTGATAGTTTCCATACATCGTTCGAAAGGCAGTCTTGGGAATATCTTCTTTCATCACATTTAATTACTGATATCCAGACTGAAGGTCCACCTTAGACAAATAATTGGCCCCATTAAGCTGATCAAACTGGTCATCTATCTATGACAGGGGATTCTTGTTCTTTACCGTGATATTATTGAGCGCACGATAATCAAAAAAGTGGCACATGGATCCGTCCTTTTTCTTGATGAAGAGGATTGGCGCAACCTATAGTGAAGCACTTGGGCGAATAAAACCCTTCTATATATTCTCTTATAAGTTCTTCGCCATCTCTTCTAGCACAATGATGACCATTCCTTAAGGATTATTTGAGATAAGGATAGATCCAAAGATACGTTCAACATAGAGATCAACATCTCCATCTGGAGGAAGACTAGGAAGCTTTTCGTGGAATAAATCAGTGTAATCCCTCACAAAGGGCATGTCTTCATGCATTATTCTCTCTTTTCTCTCAATATTTTAGCTAGATAATCTTTCTCAGATGGTATCAATATCCACACATGATATGATGATTCTAAAAGAGATTAATCATCCTGCTTATAAATGTATAGAATTGGAGGATTCTTTAGGATGTGATGATTGATCACCCTTTCCCAATAGTTGATGTTGACTTTGTATAAATATAGCCAATCCATGCCCAAGATAGTGTTAAACTATTATAAAGGATGTATGAAGAGATTGTCTAGGAGGTTCAGTCCACAAACCTTATCTAGGGAGGAGTTATAAACTATGGATGCAATATTTTCTGCATTCTCTGTTCTCATAGATTTCTTTTCCTCCATATTTTGAGGTGGTGATGGAATAGTTCTTCTAAACATTCAAATTAGAAATAATTTGTAGAATCAGAATAAAATATAACGATCTCTATTCTTGAATGAATAACTAGCATACTTTTCACCACATCATTCTCTGGCTCCACCTCAGCCATAGAGATAGCATAAGACCTTCCATGTTTCCTTGTAGGTTTTTGTTGATTCCTCTGACAACCCTCATCATAGGGAAAGTGTTCACAAATTGCCCATGCTCCTTGCAGTTGTAACACCACACTGCAGGCTGAGTTTTGATCTAAACCATTCTTTCTTCTTCATCATTAGCGGTATTTTTCATATCGCATCAGATGTTCTTGGTCGGATGACCATTCTTTTCAAATTTGAATCAATTCATGTCTCCTATCAGATAGTTATCATGATGTTTCTTCCCAAAAAAATTTCAAGGGGAAAAGACACGATTCATTAAATCATGATATTTTTTTGATGAACCACCCATGTTTTTCTCCATTTTCCTCTTCTTGTCATTGGGCCTAGGAGACCAATAATAGTCTCTAATCACTATTTCAACCTTCAGGGCACAACGTGTAATCTCTTCATAACTGTTGATGTCTAAAATCCCCATCGATTTTCATAGACTCAGTTTTTGTCCACAAATTAAGTGATCCACCATTCTTTTGGTTTTAATGAAAAATCCATACACATATGTTTAATGCCTTGTAAATTTGTTTTATACTCTCCAATGGACTCATCTTACTTATACTTGAGTTTGAGGAACTCTCATTCCATCTTGAGACGGAGGGTTTGAGGGAAATATTTGTTGAAACATCCTCTTGAATTCCACTCTATCCATGGATTCAATATTTTCTTGGGACGGTGTATTATTGATAATTGTCCACCACTGGTTAGCTTCCCCATCTAAATGATAGACAACCAATACAACCTTCACTTCTTCCGAGTACTATAGGATGGAGAATATCATTTGAATAAGGATAATATATTGTTCTGAGAAGAGGAGATAAGAATATACGCAAAATATGGGAGGCCTTTTCTAAATGATGGATTCTCTGACAACATTATCTTTCCTTGGTGGAGGAGGGCGTTACACAAGATTCATGTTTTGATCCAGCTGAACAAGTTATATAATGAAGTTTTGAGCACACACTCCATTCATATCAGACAAATTATTAGATAAATCATCACATTTCCTTTAACATTGGTTATTGGAAGGTGTTCTTCTATTTTACACTGTTAAATAAGAAAAAGAACGTATAATTACAGGCCTTGAATACTTATCTATTGAGCATAAAAAGAAAACATTGATCATAAAAGGATAAACACATAAAGTAAATTTACATCCTAACTTCTGATTCCTTATGTTTACATCTAGGATATCAGCAATCTATTAATGAACTTATTTTCTTATGTGAATTTGTTTTGTCTGTTAATAATGGTTTTTACTTAGCTCTCAAATCTAAAAAAGCATATCCCTCGAGATTGTCGTAACCAAAAGTGCATCAAGGCCTGTTGTCATGTACCCAGATACCTCGGGTCAAGCCCAAAACACATTGTCTGAGGTTTCACTCTAATGTACATCTGTTCGAGATCTATCTCTACTTACTCGTATCTAGACATGGATGTATTTGTTTGATTAATTACATACTCAAAAATATCAAAAATTGATGAAGATTTTCTTATATATAGTCCCATCTGTAAGGTTCTTACTATGGTTCTCTAATCATAATCTCCATAAACAAATAGACTATCATGTGATACCCACTACAGAGACACATGGCTTGTATATTTAACATTACATGATTTTAATCATAATTATACAACAAATAACAAACCAAGGATCGTTATGTCTAGTGTCTTGGAATTCTAGGTACGTATAACATAGAATATGGGAAAAAAATTCTTAATTTAATCTTCATAAAAAAGAGATCCTAACATCCTTTGTGCCCATACATCTGCATAGGGTACCTAAGGGAACACATGAGCAATGGGAAGAGATAAAAATCCCAGTAAGAGAATGAACATAAGGATACATCTTAAGCACATGAGTTAGAGGCAAGAAAAAATGATATCCAATGAATGAAGCTTATAAATTAATTTCATATAAGAATGGGATAATATAAACATGGAATCATATAAATGATGAATAGTTATAAAACATGTCATTTGTACGGGTCAAGGATAACCACCAATCCCATTTCCCATAATTTAATGGGTCTAATCTAACCATAAATCCCAATTCACTTCACATCTAATGAGACATAACTTTACCCAATACATTGGAGCACTATCTGGATGCACCCATAACAAAATTTTCATGATTATTAATTCCACATAAATATTCATTCCACAAAAATAATCATATATAATCAACCGTACATAAACCTAAAGGGTACCCAAGGAAAGAATTAGGTTCCATAATCAGGACATCAAATCATAACCAATGAGCTTATAATTTAAGAGTCCATAAAAGAACGGGATAAGAACATACAAGGACATTCATAGGAAAAAATAGTCTTATAACATGGTATGTGATGTCAAAAATAAGTGAACAATATAAATGGAATGTATTTGAGAAACATTATCTTCGAAACATTTTTATGTGGTTTGAAGGAAAATACTATTGTGCTTTTAAAATAGAAAAGCGGTCAATATTTTATATAAAACTAGAATTTGACAAAGAAGGATTTCATAATAAAAATAAAGAATTTATAAAGACAATGTTGTCTTCAAAAAGAGGATATATTTCACTTTAAATTGCGTAAAAATTTGGACCGTTTTTTTAAAACAAGTTTGCTTATTTGAAAGTCATGAAAAGGGAATCATTAAAATCATGTTAATCCCCAAAATAAGGTGATGAAAGTCAATTCATAAATAAATTTTGTAAAAATAAACAATATTTATAATATTTACATAAACAGATAATATAAATCTATTATGATATATTGAAATATAAAGCAATTCAAAAGAACAAATAAGGTTCTGGTAGAATTCGTTACGGTTTATCAGCATGGTGTCTGGTGTAACTAAAAGGGATTAATGAGAGAGAGAAAGGTTTTCTTGTCACATATAAATAACTATGGATTCATGGGGGAGGAGAGTAAACATACCCTATCATTTGGTATTACCCACCAAATGGCATAAAATAGAAGAAAATCATGATTAAGAGTGAAATGGAGAGGAACTCTTGCGTTAAATCCAATGGTGTTCTCCACTTGTTATTAATGACCTGAATAAGAAAATGAGTTATATTAATTAATAATTTGAAAACCACTTCTATAAGTAATTATTTTAGTATAATCATTTTATGTTCATTTATAACCATTTTGTTTGGTTATGAGGTTGAATTTCATTGTTCAGTTCGGTTTTCTTTCTGAGCTTTAATGATCAGTTCATGTTCGGATAAACTCGTATGATGAATGTGATTTTCCATAATTAAATTTTTCTATTATTAGTTAACATCCAAGTGATTACATGGTTTTAAATTTAATTTTTTTACTTATATAGAAGTCTAATATTTATATAAAACCGTTATGCCAACCCTTTTTTGTTAATGGGTTTGTTTGATTAAAACAACCTGTTTTTCCTTATAACATTAAAAAAATAGTAAAAAATAATTACAGAACCAACAATTGAATATATAACATATATAATAATCTCGATCAACCTTAACTAAAAAGTTTTCAGGAATAAAATTAATGATGATAAATGAAATTGATAGACTATTGTCCTTCAATGTGCTAAACTAGTGCATCTCCAAAGGTGCATTCATTTTTCCTAAAAAAATGTGGAAAATGAGAGAAGTTATTGAAATATATGGTTATCATAAAAAAATTCTAGTACATTTATTTTAATGAAACTTTTTTACTAATTGGGGGAAGGGAGGTTGGGAAATAAACAAAAATAAAAGAACATAAAAGAAATGAAGGAATTTGAATGTGGAATTTACCTCTTGAGACATCCTCATTTGATATCCCATTAAGGGGAGAGGTTTTGGTATTTTTAAGAGGCCACAAGCTTTTGGACGTGGGGGAGGATCTCTATGAGAGATTCGAGAATAATATTTTCAAAGCGCAAAGCTTGAGAGTAGTGAAGATAAGAGAGAGTGATGGGGGGTTATAGTGGTCGAGAGGAGGGATTTCATACTATTATAATCATTAATTTACTATTTGAAAACAAGTCAAGGAATATTAAGAATATCATCACCATGAACAGTCATAAATGTATGTGAATTAGAACTAATTGTCCTTACATCAACAGATCATCGTCAATGACTCAATAAATCCTTTTTATAATTTTTGGTAAATTATCACATTTCACTATTCACAAAAAACACAAGTATTTCTTAAAAATATAAAAAATTCACCCTAAACATTTTTCGACGTGTTGAATCCAAAAATAAAATACAATTTCCAGAATTCATTTTCAAAATATTGTTAATGTAATATTAAATTTAAAACAAATTTAATGATCAAAACCTAATTTTAAAACATTCATTAACTTATTCAAAAATATAAGTGTATCATATTTAATCTAAAATATTATTTATATATTATCACAGATATGGTAACTATTCATCATGGTATATCAAAATTTATAAGGGTATGTTACAATTCATAAGGTTAGGTTACGATTCACCAAATATTATGCTTTTCTTATTAGACTCCATATAACTGATGGCAACCGTGTATGCCATATTTTTTAAATTCCAAACACACACGTGACTAACATATGTTTGAAGGTCACTTATCACTTAGTAGTTCAATATGTTTTGTTTTCATGTGTTTTTATGACATATTTATAAGATGTGAATTTATATTGAAAAAATTGGGTTATTACAAATTCGGGTTGGGACGGTCCCACTGCTCAGTGATCCGGACCCTAGCCAAGTGGTCCAGACCCGATCCTCGTCGAGTCAGGCCTAACTAGACTCGGTCCCTTGGCAACCCAATGAGCTGGACCCTCTTCCAACCGGTCTGGGACCAGCAAGGAATATTGGGGATGACCCACATTCTAGTCTAGACAAGACTGACCTGAACCACACTAGGTCAGTTCAGGTTCTTCCAAATAAACTGTGGTATATTGAACCCACAATACGGGTTTGTTAGGTCGGTATGACCGGGTCGGACCAGGCCCCATCGCAACTGGCCCCTTGGTTTCTAAAACACCATTATCTTAAAAGATAGTGTGTCCGTTTGAAGGTACGTTTGCGGCGTTGGAACCATCTCGAGGATAAGGATCTTTCAGCGTGCTTTGTGATGACTTTCATGTATGCTGAGAAGTGACGAATGGCAGGAGGAGTGATTGTCCCATGCATGATACATAATGAACCCTTCAGTTGTATGAGACCTAACAATTTCTTGACGACGGCCCAATGGGAAGCGGCAATGTGTGGCCTAGAAGGTCCACAATGGTGATTGGTCTTATGTGACATAATAGTCCCATGATACTCAACCAGAGGAGTACCATAGTTCGGACAAGGTGGGAAGCAGCTATGTGGAACCTCGTAGACCCACATTGGGGAGTAGCACTCTGTGGTCCAACATACCCACAATACTAATCAATGATGAGTAAGACAATGGTTCAAGTTTTTGGGGAAGAGGATATGTGTGACCCAACAGGCCAATAATACTAGATCAATGTGGATTTCCTTATTATCCTAGGAGATCGATGATTGTGACAGTAGATTCTACTATTGCCACCATAGAATATACCTGATGCGAGTTGTATTTTTTTCATGCTTTACATTGAGAAATTTATGGGTGTGATTTAATTTTTTTGGGATCCCTACTACGTTCTGTGTTACTCGCCCCTTCTTGGCATCACATGCATATGTTGTGTTTCGTACAGACAATTGACATTTCAACAGGGGTTCTTAGGGAGACGGGATGGATGGATGCAACAATGGTGGACTTGGTGGCCATGGACCAGACAGGGCCTAGTAGGACCGAGTGTATATGGCGTACTACTTCATCTTCTAGTAGCATCACTACTCTCATGATCACATGGGGTTTACAATATATGGCCATTATAGAAATTTTTGTACATTATAGTTTTAAATACTTTTTCTTGGGTTTGTATTCTGCACCACATTCTTCCAGTTGTACTTGCACTTAGTTTTTTAGTGAAATTTTGTTTACCTTTTTTGATTTGGGACATGAATGGGTGTTTGTATGCCTAAAAGTATGTAGGATAATTCCTCCCACATAAAGGATGACACCTTCAGTGCTAATCTCCAGCCCCTGACCTTTAAGTGGTGGGCTTGGGGTAGTCATGACCTGGGCCCCGGGTGATGGGTCATTAAATTATAATATTTTTACCACCTATTTGTTAATAATATTTCACTCTTTTCATTGTTTCTGGGGTATCATGTCTTATTTTCTTCATTCGTGTTACATCATAAATATGATGGTTCGTCATTAGAGGATATAAATCCATCACCTCTAGAATTATTTAAATTTTATAAATTTAATATTGACTCATTATATATATTTTCTCATTAATTTTACATTGTTGAGCATATAAGAGGAATAACATATCTTCATGGAGATGGTAGGTCATATATTTTCACATGTGACAATATAATTAAATTAACACGTAATAGGGAAATAAAGTTCATTATAAATTAATATTAAATAATTATATCATATAATATGTGTGACATTTATTTATTAAAATTTTCCATATCACCTCCCAAGAAATGTTTTAGTGAATAATGAATGGCACCAATTCATGTGGTGGTAGTTTACCATACACATGAGTGATGGTATTTTATTATAAACAACATGGAAATTAATAAGGTATTTGTGATATTATAATTAATGGAATATAATAAAAAGATAAATATCATATACATTCTTTAAATCCAAAACAATTTATATGAATGAAATATGTTAATGGAGAAAAAAATACATTAATATGTGAGGTTATAGTCTTCCAAACACATGATTGATAATTTTAACTCCCATTCAATGGAATTAGAGATTTACATAGGCCATTTAATTAACACAAAAACATATTTGTATATGTAAGATATGTTTTTATATTATCACGGTTTTAAATGATTTTTATTATGTTGAAGATGAAAAAAATAAAAAATTCTCATTTAAATATGTTACCTCTTCTTTGGAAGACATCATTAAGAGTTCACCAAAAACCGTCATAAGATATATTTATGATCAAAATAAGGAAAAAATATGTTGGGATGGTATCATATAATTTATTTTTGAAGGAATTTTTTATACCAAATTTCTTTTTTGTGTGTGTGAAAATAATATGAAAATAAGAGTTTTTTATATGTATGGGAGAGGACACACCTGGAATTTTTCAAAGAAATCAATTACTCCAATATTTTTTTAATTCAAGGACACTAAATAATTGGTCATTAAAGACTCATATATTATTAATTGTTAAATATGTCCTTAAATTGGTTTTTGACAATATTTTTGGTAATTTTAGAACTTTTTGTATTTTAACCCCAATAAATCAGTTTTTACCTAAATTGTGGTAATTAAATATAAGTAATTTCACTCTTTATAATGTTAAAAAATTAATTTCAAAATAATATATAATATGAATTATACTATTTATAAATATATAATCTATTTTTATATATTAAATTCACATATGTTCTATAATCCAATTTAAAATTTACTCGAAGATGCAATGAGAAATCGAGTCTCTAAATATCAAATTATCATAAGTATATGGGTTTTTAATATCAAAATTCAATATAAAATAGATTAAATTTTCCTATATCGATTAAAATATATTATAATTGATCAAATAATAGTATAATAATAATATAAAATAAAAATAAATAGTTTAAAAAATTTATTTTTTAATAAAAAATCAATATCCATCCCTATTCATCATCAAATAAGCTATTTCAAAAAAAAATATGCAACCCAAAAACTAGTTTTGATATTACAATTTAAAATTTTAAGATCAAATTATAAAATAATTTCATATTGTAGTAAAATTTAATTTAAAAATATGTTATCAATGCCTCACTAAACTGACTTTAAAAAATTTCAGTTTTTCAGAAATCATTTCTTTTTCTTAGAAATGAATCTTGTTTTATTTATAAAAAATAGATAACCAAATTTTTTATAATTTAGTTATTTATTTTTTTATGTAACATTTATATACTAGTCTATAATGGTATAATATATAATGGTTTTTTAGTATCCGAATTTTGTATTCTATATGCCATCAATGAGATCATATTTATTTAAAACAAAATATATGGAAAAGTAGAAGAAGAAAAAATAAATAAAAAGACATGTAAAAAAAGAATTTAAATTTTAAAATGATATAAGACCCGAAAAAAAATAATACCAAAATATATATAAATATATTATATATATAAATATATTAAATTAAAAATAATATAAAATAACGTGTATACAATTTTTAATTAAGATAAATTATAGAACTAAAATAAAAGAAACAAAGTTATTTTTTATATGATGATGAATATTTAATTCAATGATTCTATATAAAGTAATGATCTATGATCTTCCTAACAAGAATAATAATACATTAATCACCTTAAATACTAGGTAGAAAACACTAGGTAACTATTGGTTCTGGTTAAAGAATCTATAAAGTAGCTTCTCTCATCGACTAGCTAGTGGACGATATATAAATCATGATTAAATTATATACACTACCAAATATGGGATAGAATTATGTCATCTTGTCAGTGATTCGGTAATAAAAATTCCTATAATGTTCCCCATAAATCCAATGTTGAATTTTTCACATGTTTAGATGCCTTAAAGTAGTGAGTTTTATAAAGATACACACAAGATTCAATAGAAAAAACATGAAAATATTTAGAAAAACATTAGACTATTTGGGATAATGTATGCAATTATGCTTAAATGTATAATATTCAACCACATTTTCCGTATCAGAAAAAATTAATAGATAAATAATTATAAATAATAGGGAAATATAAATGGAATTATATAAATATTTTATCATGAATACATGTATCTCAATTAGTGATACATAGAAATGAATTTCTCCCTTATATTGAAACAGTTCTTAAAAGTAACATTATATTATCCTTTACCTCAATAAAAAATATCTCCAACATTGAAATTACCAAAGAGTAACATTTAATTAATGTGATATATATAGATATAATAATATATATTTATGGTATATTATAAAATAATATGGTGGAAATAGAAATAAGATCATTAGATCAACTCCAAAAAAAATAAACTAAATAGGGAATGAAATAATATTTAATGAATTCAAGAAATTGAATGATTAAATAGTGATAAAAATAAAAAGATAAAATAATCTCAAATAAAAAAATAATGATAAGATAGAATCACTAAAAAATTGAAATGGAAATTTACGAAAAGAAAAGAAAATATCTTTTAGAAAAAAATATAGAAAAATGAAAAGAAAATAAATATTAATAAGGGATAGGAAAATGCAATAGACCAAAAAGTATGAAAAATTATTAATTTGGAAAAGGTAATAGATTTGAAGAATGTGTATAAAAAACTAAATTAAATGAAAATATAAAAATATATATGGGGATGGAAAGGGATACAATTTTAAAACATGTTAAGGGAATAGAAAATAAAATCAAATTAAAAATGAGATATCAAACATGAAAATAAATTTAATTTTTAAAAACATATATTGAAATAGAAAATAATATAAATTTTAAAAATATATATTTCTCCACCAAGTAGATACAATAATTATGATTTAGGGATCAATGAAGAAAATAAAAATGAAATATTTAAAATCAAGGTAATATAAATAAAGGGGAATATTTATTAATAAGATACAAGAGATAAAAAAATTTAACTTAACAAAGGAACTTCAACCATGATGATCAATATTGATTTCCATGAATTTATAGAATAAAAAATTCTAGGTTACTCCATGCATGAAGCATAAAACATTCACATTAATGTGGAAATATCTCATCAATCACAAAAAGTGTATGATACTTATATTTCATAACAACATTATTTTATATATACTACAGTTTATAGGGAACTAATATTTAACAATAAATAAGTTTCTATTATATTAACATGACAATAATAAAAATTGTATTAATTTTGTGGGGTGTCGATAATATGAAATATATTATGAGTTAAATATAATTTTCATATTGAATATATATTTTAATTATACTGACGAAAGGACTCAATAATTTTTAGTATATTCATTATATTCTCCAAATTTATTTTTTCATCATGAGTTGATTTTTATTATTTGATACTTGAAAATTATGAAAATTTTAATTTTAATCTGTTATAAAATTTATTTAAAAAAAACTAGATTTTTATAATTATATTATAAGAATTTTCCAAGGATTATTTGTTGAGATACATTTGAACAACTTAATTTTTCAGTGAATAGTGAAAAATATATTATTTTATAAAAATGTCAATAATTATCGATATATTGTAAAAATATAAAAGTAAAATTATGATTTCAAAGTGGTTTCATGTCCCATAATTATAAATTAGTTTCATTTTAGCAATATGAATTATTTTTAATCAAAATTATATTTTAACATTGTATAAGTTAATTTTTTATAATAACGTGGTTTTTCTGAAAAAAATAATAAATTATTCAAATTTTCAACTTTAAATGTAAAAAATAATATAAAATTATTAATTATTATAATAAATAAATTTATTATATGTAATTTAATTTTAATTTATTACCATACATGATAATTATTATCTATAATAATAATATATAATCAACATGTTCTTGAAAAATACACTTCTTGAAAGCCTGATTGTTCATCATGTCTACATATTTTGTTTTAAATATAATTTTTCAAATTATATAAATTTAAATAGGTAAAATGTAATAAATATTTGGGAAACTGATTTTAAAATTTTATTTTATGTTTAATTTTTTAGAAATAAAAAACTTAGCATGTTTGTAAAATATTGATCGTATTATAGGTAAAATAATAAAAATAATTAATGTTAAGAGGAAAATTAATAAAATACCTAAACTGAAAATTTAAATGGTGGTATGGTGTGTAAATACACCTTAAACTGAATTGTCAATAGTAATTACTATTATAATTTCCATAATTATTTCAATTAAAATGTATGTGGCTTTAAATATAAAATATGCATTATTTAATCACTTAAAATCGTCCATCCTAAAGTATAAACACAACTCCTCACCACCCCATTTCTAGTCAAAGGACTTGGTGATCATAAAATATATGAAAAAATATCCTCACAATAAAAACCATGTCCAATTTTAGTTAGTATCACTAAAACACCAATTAGAAATTTTTTTATTTATTGTATATCCCTCTATACACTACCATTACTAAAATTATGATGGAACCCTATTCTAATATTTTATTTTTCCTATAGATTCTATCATGTTTATTATGTTTGATATGTTAGGTTAATCGAGAAAATCATTAGTGTTCTATGTGGATTATATATGTTGTATTTTATAGAGTCAATTATAATTTATGATAAAATTATGTATCTAGTTTTCCAAAAAAACTAAAGATTTTGGTCTTTTATGAAGTTGTTGCCTATATCTTATTCCAATTTAATAAATAATATGTTGAATCTAAGAATATAGTTTTTGGGAGATTATATTTAGTAAGAGATGAATTTTTTTATAGAAGATTGTAATAATATTTCAAAAATCATATATTAGAGAATAAAACCCGATGAGAGAATTTGGAAATAATCCAAAATAAACAATACTTATTATTTATTGATGAGTTGTATAATATTATTTAATTTAATTTATATAGTTTTAGTATTATACAATATATTACATACTTTTATGACCATATATAGTGTATTCCATTACTTATAAACTTCATCAAGAATATAGAGTGATAATAACAACAATTCATATAATCTAATAAATAAAAATGATCGTTTATTGGATTAGATTATATTAATATTTCGAAGGGTACTATTATCCCAAATATGTTAATAATATGTGAGAATGTTATCATGTGTTAACCATATTGGTTAATAATTATGTAAGTATTGTGTCATTGAATATATGAAATAAAATAATATAATGGAAGGAAAAATGATGGATTAAGGGATGAAGGTAAAGATAAAATTTTCAACATATCATAATTGTTGAAGGAAGTTAAATGGTACATTATTAAATGGAAAAGTGTTTTCGTCACCTATTGGTAAAAAAGAAACCATTCTCCTAATTGATGGGGAAAGAATGGATTTTCTAATTTTCAATGCATCATCGTTAGGAAGATGGGAAACTATGAAAATAAATTCCCCATGAATCATTTGAATATACCACATAATAATATAATGGATCGATGTAAAATTATGCTATTGATATAGCTAAAATGGAATTATTATTGTAATTTTGTTTGGATAAAATATATATATTATTTTAAATTATCGTTACAAGTATTATAAAATGTATAAGGATTATACTATAGTAATTTTTCATAATGTATTAAAGAGAATATTTTGAATGGTAAAGATGACCAAGAAAAGTTATTTAGTGGAATGTTGACCAATTTTAAAACGCATTATATGTATAATGATTAAGTTTAATATAAAATTTATGTTTACATAATTACATTGTTATGATGAGATGATTTATATGGATAAATTAAATTTCCAAGTACTTACTTCTGTAGAGATGATTATTGATTTACGGATAAATTATATTATGATACAAGTGATGGACTTGAAAAACTTTTTGGAATTAGGAAAAATCATCAAAAATAAATATTTTACATAAAAAATACGGAAAAATATATGTTTTCAATAAGTCTTTATGGTAGTTTAGATTTATGCCATGTTTTAAAATAATACATGATGAAGTTGTTCACATGATTCGTATGTGACAATAAAGTCATCTTCAGGTTGTTTTAGATATTTAAGTTACATTAATTTTTAAAATTTAATAATCTTGTCTGTGTTGAATGAGATCATACAGTGTTGTAATATTCAAAGGGTTCACCATTTTAAATATAAATCAACTTTCATGTTGAATGATGTTTTAAAAATTAAATTAATTATAAATATTTTGTAACATAGGAATAACATATTGGTTTTGAAAATAGTTTTAGACATATAAAAGGAATTTTCAGTCATTATAGGTCATATGATGCATTTTAGAGATTTAGGCATAAAAATTATTTTTGTTATATTCATTTCACATGGTGAGTGATTTAAATACTATGTAATTTGTCATTGCTTTACCAAATAATCAAAGAAATAATGATACAATATGGGAACGAAAAATGAAATGTATGAGCTAAACATTGAGGTTAATGTATTTATTTAATTTTTAATATATTCATATATATTTATAATGTTTTTTATTATATTAATATATTTATATAATAAATTAAAACTTCTAGGGCAGATGACTACTCATCGCATCCAGTATGACTGTGAGACTTCGACCCTTAACTAAAAGTAGAAAAGTTTGAATCACCAAAATTTAGTCTATGTAAAATACTAGATAGAATAAGATAGTTTTATTTATTTAAATTTTATGATATATAATAGATTAGTTAATTTTATTACCTATATATATTTAATATAAATATAATACATTGGTATTTTATTTAAGGAATAAAGGTTGAATTTTATTTTGGAGAAAATATGAGTTTTGGTGGAAGTTGGTTAAAACGTAGAACTCTACCAATAAAGTAATTATATTTCCATTTTTCATACTCATTGAATTAAAATGATTTTCCCAATTCAAGGAAAAATATTTTAAAATATAAATAATATTATTTGAACTTTCTTAGGAAGAATTCGATGGACTTTTAATGTGTTAAATATTTATTATTTTTGTGATTGTAAACAATCTAATAACCATGTTATCTATCGCTCTTCTTCATAAATTTATAGTAATATTTATTTTCCATGTCCATAATAACCCCACACAAATATTTTATCCTATATGGAAACATAATTTGGTAGTGACCATTTTATTTTCCTTTCCATTTTTTAAGATGATGTTTTAATAACCCTTTTTACAATATTAGATTTCAACAAGGGTATTTTAAACTCCCTTATTTTAAATATCATTATAAAAATTTTAAGATAAAATTAATTGATGTATACATGAATTTATCACCAAATTATATTTAAACTACATTATTTTTCTTAGCTTTTGTTTCACAAAACAGGTACCTTAAATGACTTCCAATATATTTTTATTTTAACATGACCATTATAAACTAACCATTAAATTAATGATGGTGAATAATATAAAATATATTCTAAAATAAGTATGAAGTTAATATTATATAAATATTTATTTATTTTTATTAAATAAGTCTATATAATTTATTATTGTCATTTTATCCTAAAAATATATGTTATCATCAATAAGTGATTTTTATTATTTTCTACAAGGAAAAAACATAAATAATTTTTGAAAATTTCTTATATTTTTTTTAAAAAATAAACATTACTTTTCTATTCCAACAATCTAAATAATATTAAGATGATTTTTTTTAATTTCGTAATAATATTAATGTGTCAGTGAATAGTGAAGAATATCAATTTTTGTAAAAAAATTCTTTTATGAAGATTAAGAAATAAAATTGTCTAATAATTTATTGGATAAAATATAATGTAAAATAAGTAGAATTTGATTATAATTAATCAACTTAAATTATTTTTTAATCATTTTAAATATATTTTTTTAGAATTAGTATGTTTTTTAAGATTGAAAACATCAATTTTCAAACATTGTTTTAATGTATATAATGTTTTTTTATTTAATGTAATTAATTTATTCCATAATATATTACTTATTAACTAGAAATATTATATTAAATTAATTTAAATATTTATTTATTTTAAAATAATAATAATTTTTTGTTCTATATTTAATATAAAATCATCTTTTTTCGAAAAATACACTTATTGAAAACCCTTTCATTCTTAACGTTTATGGGATTTGTGTTAAATTTAATTTTTCAAATTAATGTAATTTTAGTTGATAAAATGAATTCCATATTTATAAATATTGGGTCCATTTTTTGTTAAAATTTCATTTTTATTTTTATTCCTACATCATTTAACATGATAAAAAAATATTTCATAGAATATATGTAAAATAATGAAATAGGTAAAAGTTAAATGGTAAAACATTAAAATATAAAAAAATA
Source organism: Viscum album (assembly GCA_963277665.1). Lineage (NCBI taxonomy): Eukaryota > Viridiplantae > Streptophyta > Magnoliopsida > Santalales > Viscaceae > Viscum > Viscum album. Next base: position 1,536,876,937 of record OY728147.1, on the reverse strand, counting down.
TATAGTTTAAATGTGATTTTGATGTGATTTTATACCATAAACATCATTTAATACAATAATTATAAATATTAGTTATTATACTTAATTTCACTAAAATGTGGTTTTATTTATATATAAATAATAATTAGTTAATTACTAAAAACCAACCATCCTCAATTATAAATATAACTCATCACTACACCCTTTCACCTAAGAATTAGTGAATATTTCAAAATATATCTGAAAACCTCTACTTCCCAATATTCCCATATTTAATTTCTTAGGGTATCACCAAAATACCAATTTTATTTTATTTATTGGAATCATTAAGGAGGTGATATTAAATAGAAACTTTTTCAACCACCTCCCTTATTTTCTTTTCTTCTATTTCATTCTCCCATAATAGTTAATACAACAAGAAATATTACTTGTAGAATCATTTAATTACTCTAATTTTATTATTATAATGGAATATATAATATCCATCTCTTTTATTACATTATATAATTAAAATAAATGATTTTTTTTTCAGGTTATGGAAGTTAACTGTGTCTTGAAATATGAATTATTTGTTTCACATTACCACCATCAAGGATACTCATAAATGTTTTATTATTATTTTTTTACAATTATAAATGGTATATTATAATTTATTTAATTATCTAGAACTAATATGTATAGATAATATATAATTAAAAAATAAGATTCCATGGTCAAAAAAAACCAAAAAATTAAACAAAACCATTTGTCATTAATAATTAATCAAAGAAATAATTATCATATCAGAAATAAAAAATATATATTTCCATATGATATTATTTATGTGAATTATTAATATTTTATTTAATATATGGTATATTACTTTCATATTATATTTAAAATCCATTATTATACACAAAAAATCCCATCGTGAACCAATTCAACAAATACACACGATGCAATGAAAATAATGAAATATAATTACTGTGTGGGAGGTAAAATGTTATAAAATAATAATTTAAGGTATTAAAAGTATGATTATAATTCATTAATAAATTAATAATTTTAATTAAACCTTTATTCATTATGTTTTGATGTGAGAAATGAATGTGATATATGATTTAGGAGTTTCTCGTATAATATTTACATTTGTGACATATAATCGTTAATTTACACTTATTTTTCATGGGTATAGTATATATAATTCAATTTTATGATCATATCATGAATATCATTATCATATCAGAATTACATGTTTCATTTTATAATTATTACATTTTATGGGAAATAAGATTCGACTGATTTCAATGTGTTAAGGGATTTGTTTACTCAATTTCTATTCAATGGGTTGAAATTATAACACAATGATTCCATCATGATATTGATATATGATAAATGAATATTGATTATATTTCTTGAGAATTAAATATTTTCTTTTTGGAGTTTTCCATTTATTGATATAATTTTGTATTTTTATTAAGCCTCACTTCAATGATTTAATATTGTAAACATATTTCATTAAATATTATCTTAATGAAATTAACTATTAAAGAATATTAACATACATGACCATGTTTTATGAAATTTTAACATATTGTTTTTATAATACTAATATAATTTTAAAAATTTATAAATACTCATTTGTTACATTTTTCAAAAATTTGTGTTAATGGATTATTTTTTCATTCTATAAAGGATGTTATTTGAGAATTATCTATCAAAAATTTTAATAACACATTTTTTAACTTATCAGGTATGTGTGGATTTTATAGCCATCATAATTCCATAATTTGTTAAAGTCTCCATTTTTATTTTACTTTTTTATTTTCAGATAAAATTTTTATTTTTATATATTTTTTTTGTTTTAATCACGAGTGATTTTCAACGTCCTAGACGATACAATACATGCGACTTTTTCTATGATTACATTTAATGTATTTACTTATATGTCAATATTCATTTTTAAATATAATTATTAATTGGGATTTATATATTATTAAAACATATTCAATATTTTATTATGATATATTTATCATTTCGACATGGGATGATCTATTTTGTTACCATTCACCATATTAATCTTGAGGGATTGTCATTATCTTTAATGAATAAGGAATTTAAATCATATTCAATAATCTAGTTTCAATACAAATGAATATATTTATTATGTTTTACCCATAATACGAGGAATTATTTTTTCATGTCAGTATCATGTGGTTCATAGAGATAGATAACCCCTTGATGCATTGATATGTCTTTTGAGACAAAACAGGTGGCCGGCAATAATCAGTTTGAACCAAGTACAATTAAAACTTCATGGGAAGCGTAATGATAATATACATGAATATATATAATTTTAATCAGTATTTACCTTATATTTTTAAACAATCTTGTGAATGTCAATGATTTTATGTTATTCATGAAGCATGATACCACGATGTCCAATATTTAATCATTTTCTTCATTATGATTTAATTTATTATTATAAATGTAATTTCACTATGATATTATCTATAGATTAATTCTATTATCAAATATTCATTAAATTTAATTTGTTTTATTTATTTAACCTTTATAATGGTTATTTATTATTTTTGATATGTTTATATGCACTTATACATTACTATAAATTTTTTGTAAACCCATTATTATGTTGAATTTTCTACTATGATTCCAATACGTATTTTATGATTGATATTCATGGTCAAGCTAGATGAATAATTTTGTTTTAAAGGATTCAATGTGTTTTATTTTATATAATCATTTTTAATGTAAAGATAATGTATGTATTTTGTTTTCTAATACTACTAAAATGTTCAGTATTTGGGATGTAATTCCTAATATCTTATAAAAATTTAGCAATGTAACCAATAAAAATTTACCACTACGGTCGGGATTATAATATCAAGAGGTAAAAATTTATATTTTTAAAATAGGTATCTCTTTGATAAATGAATGAGTTCCAATATAAAATAAAATGATGAAATCTTTTATAGATGTTTCTCTGATACACAAAAAGGATTGGAAATTTTATCACATGATCTAGTTAAGGTAAAAAAATTAAGTTCATAAACATGTGATAAATAGAATTAGGGACCCAAGAATGATTATGGTATGTAGATATATTTGGATTATTATGGATCATTTTTTTGTTTTATATATATGCCATTTTCCAATCAAATTCATATATAGTACGAACGAATTTATGATAAAAATCGTTAAAAAATAGAAATAACCATCCCAAATGTTATGTGTGGATGATGTTTTGTAATCCTTTGAAAACCCAAAAACATGTTTACATATTTTAACACTTTCACAATGTATGACCATATTATGTTTTTTCACATTTATTTAATTTTAATAGAGAAAGTTTTTGATCCTAAAATTCTATTTTGGAAAACATCATAATGGGGTGTATTTTTTAATATTTAAATCATAACATCTTATTCTTTTAGAATATGAACCTTTTAATTAATAAATAAATAATTTTTTTATAAAAACATATAAAATAATAATAATATCGGATGTCACTATATTAGATATTGATATTCTATATATATGATATAGTTTTGTTTATCTATAAGTAAACTATGTTTGTATGGAGTTTTATTCCCCCCAAATCATCATAATTTAAAAGTCATATGGTTCCAAGGAATAATTAGTCATGAAAATTAATTATATTCTAGGAACCAATACTTTTTGAGTCATTAAATGATTCCTTATACTCGCAGTCCCAACACCACAAGATACTTGGGTGCATCAATTGAAAAACCATTGATAAGGTTTGAAGAATCTACACATTAACATTTTCCCACAGATAATATAGTAATCCTAAACTAGTTTGAATGTGGACATTATAAAAATTTAAAAATTCCATCATATGATTCTATCTACAATGTTAAACAACACTATTTATCCAGTTTTTCATAACATAAAATTTTTATATAGTTAAACATTAAGAAATTTTTTAAATCATCTCACGCTTGGATTTCTTCTTACCATAACAAGTAAAATGAAAAATCAATACAATATAAACAACAAGATACATGTTATTAAATTAACATTATTTTTTTATCATTAATAAATCAATAATCATAGTACAATAATATAACTTATCTTCATGGTAAAAATAAATGGATATAAACGTGAAGATAATGATGTGGGAAAAGTAAAATCGAATAACATATACAATCTATCTTGAATCTACATCTCCCTCTTTCTGATTCTCTGAAATAAATCTATCCCATGATAAAATACCCTTTAAAATAATCATTTAATTTCATTTTATCTTCATTAAAAACATATCCACTTTTGGGATTATTGAAATAAAACTTTTGAAGATATTGGTGTTATAAAAATATGGAATGATATAATAATTGTATTTCAAAACCACATTTACACATGATTTAATTCCCATTTCATGCCACTGTATTTAGAAAACTATTATAAATAATAATATAATGATATATAACAAATAAAATCATGATGACATTTAATATAAGTTATATTAGATAACATGAAAAGATAATTACATAAACATTCAAAAAAATAACAGCACCTTTAAAATTTTTGATTTTTGATTGATGTATAATATATTTTCAATAAATAATAAAAAATATTAAATAACTAGGTTGAGATCATTCCAGTAGATAGAAAATTTCAAAAAATAATTTATTATTTATTTATTTAGGATTATATAAAATTAATTGTAATATTGACCAAGATAACATTCTCTTATATGATATTGGATAACAAAACACAATCACTAAAACAAATCACCCAAAAATATAATTGATAGAAAATGAAAAAAGAATGTAATATGTAATTAACTTTAATGATGTAATAGTAAAATAAATTTAAAGATTACATCATCTAAAATAATAATTAATGATTTTATATAATCTCAAGATTGAAATAAAATATTAAAAAAATCATTGTAAATGAAAGAAAAAAATTAATGTTAAATGAAATTGAAAAGGGATAATAAATTAAATTTGAAAAGGGATATGAAAATAAAATAAAATAAATTTCAAAATTATTTGAAATATTAAATGAAATAAATTTTAAAAATATATAAGGTATGGGAAAGTGGATGAAATTTTTAAAAAAAGGTATATGGGAAATAAAATAAATTTAAATTTAAAAAGAAATATAAAAATAGAATAAGAATAGGTATTTTAAAAATAGGCAAGGAGATAGAAAAGATAAACAATTTTTAAAAGAGATATGGATCCACATAAATGATTTCAAAATTGATATATAATGATCATAACAAATAAATTATGATAAAGAATTTTAAATGATGAAAAAATAAAGGAATTTTTATGAATTTATCTTCCAATGAGAAATAATATATAAATAAAAAATAAAATATTTCCTTGATATAAAATATTGATGTATATTATTGTCTTGAAATTATAGAGCTAGGATTCTCATCCGATAAAAAATAAAAAATTAATATAATGTTGAAAGATCTTATGAATCCCATAAATTAATAAGGATGTATCCTTACACATATTCAAAAATTATAGAGTATTTTAATTTTTATTTCACCTCATTGTCTATGTTATTTTTTAGGGAATTATATTTATATTCGGATTTCCTAATATTTTATTATAATAATGGTTTGGTAATTAAATGATAAAATAGATATATTTAGTCATCTATTAAAACCACAAGTCCATTCATACTAAATCATTGAGAATTTTATAATTCTTCATCATCATCATAGATATGATAATTTTTTACTTCTATAAAATGTATTTTATATCATTTTTTCATTATGAGGAAAAAAATATAGTGCAAAATAATAATTATTAATTGATTTTCCCCATCCTAGTTTTTCAAATTAAAATTTTTTTTAGTAAGATATATTTCTAACACATATGTTTAGTGTATATATGACATTTTAATCCTTATATACAATTTCAAAATATATTGTAACACCCTCAATCATTATGATTTATACCCTCTTAAAATATATTAATTATCATTGATTTCTTATGATGCATGAAACACTGGGATTAATAGAAATATGTTACTATATTATAAATGTATTTAAACATTGCCTTTATAAAAAAATAATTAACACGCAATGCTTTAATATTCATATAATAGTTATGAAAATTGTGGTTATCTACTGATTACAAATATAATTTGAAACATTTTAATGAAAAATAGAAATTTTCTGAAATGTTTTCTTTATTCAAACAGGTTGATTACCCACACATTTCACACATATTTTAAAATAACAATTTGACAAATTTATATTGTTTCATTGATAATAATTCATTTATTATTTAAATATAAATATCAAAAATATATTAGGTCAGATTTTTGGAAATTTTCAAAATTGTATCAATGTTTGTTGAATAGTAAAAAAATATTTATTTTTTATTTAAAACTGAAACCTTATTTAAAATATTTATGAAGATAAGACATAATTTATTTTTATTATTAAACTAAAATTATTTAAATTATATATCATTCTATATAATTTAGTTAATTGGAATCGACTTTTTATTTAATTTTGATATTAAATCCATATATACATATGAGAATTTTCTCATTAGAAACCCACATTTATACCCATTTTCTAGTATAATTTAAAATTTTATTCTTCTAATTATGTGAATATAATTTATAAAAATTTAATAAATTTTAGGAATCAATATTATTAATATTATATAAAATCCCGAGCATATTTTTTATCATTATGAATGGTAAAATCATTTATAATTAATTAATGGGATTCAGGTAATAATGGGATTATCAGCTGGTAAAAATATGAATATCAGGGTGAAAATGGAAATACAATTTTCTGAAAAAACATTAAATAACATTATTTTACTAGAAAATGAATATAAATCTCTAATAATACATTTTTAATTTTTAAATAATAATAATAACACTAGTTTAATGGAATATTTTAGGAAAATGTGTCTTCTTTATCCTCCACCATTAACCGATTCGAAGAAATTGTGTTTAGTAGTTGACTTCCAAAATAACATATTCAACCCCCTAACATCATAAATATCATGGTTTTATCGTAAATATAATTATGTTGTTTGAAGATGTAATAACATTTCTAAAAGGTCAATTTTTTTGTTTTTTATTCCGCCTAATTCATGTATTATAAAAACATGAATACATAATAACCTCATTATAATTTATTTAGTACTATTTTATTATTTTATGTTTATTAAAAATATATTTTTCCACTTCAATAAAAATGGATATGAAACTATAAATCTAGTGTATTGAAGATTACAAGATCAAAAATGGGTCTCACTCATTTTTCATTATACCTTTTAAATGACGTATATAGTGTGGGATTTAACATTTTTATATTATAATTTTCGAATTATTATAATTTATACATTTTAATTTAAAATATACATTCATATGATCTATTCCCATTAATATAATATAACACCAATCTGGTGCACAGTAGATTACCACCATGTGAAGTGATGTGATTATGAAATATTATGAATCATTTATTCAGTAGATTAAATCAATGTCAAAAAAACAATATTGTCTATGGTAAGAGGCTAAATCTGAAATTCATTTCATTGATTCATGTGGTAATGTTATGGACATAGATTAATTTATATGGTGATTTTTCATCCATTTAATGTGTAATATAATTAATCCATCACATTCAAGATATGTTGGTTTTTTATTTTAATTATTACATCCAATCATATTGGACATGAAAATTTCCAATTCTAAATAATTTCATAACAGAATTTAGTTTTATCGGATTATATTATTTCTCAATTTTCATTGAAATTAAAATATTATCTGTATAAATATTTTTAATATCATATATTTCATTTCCAATATATTTATATGGATTTAATTTTGATCAAAATAATTATTTTTTTGATTAATTCTCAATTCAATATTAAAAAATTTGTAAGGAATTATATTAGAATCCCGTTTTATTCGATTCTTTTTATGTGTGAATTCCCATTAATGGAAATTATTTTATCATTTTATAAAAAACCTAAAATTTAATTCTCCTTCAATTATTAATGATTTTTTTGGTTAATAGTACCATTTTTCTATAATTTTTATGCCATATGATTGATAAATTTTTTTAAGTAAATCTAAAACTATATCTCTCATTAATTAAAAAATATTATTTTTATAAAACCATGTTTTAAAAAAATTTCATCCAATTTTTTAAAAAAATACTCCTAATGATTAATTAAAAAATGTACCCATGCTTTTGATTTTAAAAATGTGTTCTCAATTGAATATTCGTATCATTTTTCTAATACTTCATTTTTCATTATTGGTGAAAAATTGAGAATAATCTTTTTTAATGTGTACTATGTTTATTTACATTACTAAAACTATTTTTTCATAATGTTTTAATGAATCATTCATTATTTTTTGGTGGAAATTTTCAATGCATTTTTTAAAATAATATTTTGTACATTTATTTTTAAAATTTATTCTTAGTGGATAGTTTAAGTTCCTGAAGAATTATTTTTTATGACATTTTTATAATATTTATACTCATCAATGACATCAACCATTTTTTATATTTATAATAGAAATAGAATAGATTTTATTGATTCCAAAACTATTATTTATATAGATATTTTATGATCATTTTTACCATGGTAATTATTGACATAAAATTTATTGATTAATTTTATTATCACTAAAATTCCCTAGAAATATTCACATTATTTCGACCATTGAAAATCACATTTCCACTTAATATAAATATAATTATCATGGATACACATTTTAAAAAAAACCATATATCATTTATACAAATGGTATATTATATTTAAATTCAAATAATTATATAGGTAAATTTGATTAAATATATATTCTTTACCTGGTATAAAAATTTATTAATAAGGCGTGTTCATTCTTGAATTAAATAAATTATATATATATGAGGAATGTGTTGGATATAAATTTATAGGTGGGAACTAGTTATATATATCTCTTTTATGCATTATTATTCTCATTATAAGAATCAGGAGGAATGTGTTAGTTGAATGTCGTTATATTTTACATCAATCCTCCAGTTTTAAACATTCTTATAAATTGTCTTGACAGTAGAGGTATCATGTTTCCTCAGATTATAAAATCATTCCACCCCATCATTTTTTCATGTTCACATTAATAATTTATATGATCATAGAAGAAACATAAATTCTATATAACCTATTCATTATTGTCTTTATACGTCACTTTATAAACACCCAATTATTAATTCATTACCCATAACATACACATCATTATTAGAAATCGTTTCTTCAAATTTATCATACTTATTATCATGGAAATCATCACCATTAATAGATTTTTAATTAACTCCTAATTTTTTCTTCAGAAATCATTAGTTTCAAAATATAATTGAATCCAAAAAAAATTAAATGGCTATAGATTTAACAATTTTTATTCTTCTTCATGTTTAAACATATCATGCATGAAAAAAAAATATTTTTTCATAGAATTTAATTAAGAACATTCCCAAATAGTATCAGTTCTTTAATTATATTCATATATTTTATTATAGTGATGTAATATAATAGAAAATATTATTACCTATAAAAAATATCAAGATTTAACAATTAAGTATTATATCTTAAATATTAATTGAAAATTAAATTTTAATAATATTATTAATAAAATATCATAAAATACCACAAAAATATAATAAATATAATATATATGTTAAAAATATATCTTCAAAAATATTTATTTAAATTATCATTCATAAAAAAAATCATATTATAACTATTACAGTAACCCATATATATATATATTATCAATATTTTTATTCAAACATTATAAGGAAATAAACCTAAAAAGTGTCTGTCCAAATGTAGATATAAAACATAACTTTGAGACATGTTTATATATAAACTATTATTATTTATAAAATAAATTAATCATTTAATAGTAACTGAATCTAATCGAAATAATTCATCAAATGAAATATTCATTATCAGGGAGAATAATATGACATAATAAAAAAATAGTGAATAAAGGGAAAAAAATTTAAAACCAAAGAAAATATAGTGACATAAAACAAAATTACCTATGAACCATAGAAAAATTTATAATATATAAAAGTCATGTAATTGATATTAGAAGGGGTAATTAATATGAATGAACATGTGTGAATATGGCGTGGAGAGTGTAAAGCCACTGGTTAATGGTGGATGAGTGATAACTAAAATAGATTTGATTATAATGGATCATAAAAAAAATGTTTGGGTAATAAAATTCCAATAAATGATAAAAAGAAAATTTAGTGTCTTCTGTGTGAGAGAAAAATAATTTTTTGTGTGTGAATCAATAAACCCAATATGAATCTTCCTGATTTATCAATAAATTTTTAATAATTTATCACATTCATTTTTTGATTACTATCATGAAAAACTTATTTCACATCATTTATTTGATAACCAACATGAAAAACAATTTCTCAACATTGTTTATCAAAATAATGATGTTCAACATGTGAGAAAATATTCATAATATCATAAATATCCAACATAGAAATTAACATTTATTGTAAAAAATTTTAAAATGTGGCATAGCATAACCTTATTAAATCCTAGTATTTCAAAAATATATATATATTTAAAAGGAATAATATTATAATAACATATATATGGACATTAAAAGAACAATTTAGGAATTATAAAAATTTCATAATAAATGAAATGGAAATTAAAATATTTTCTGATACCCATTTAATATAATAATGTAAAAAGTATATTTAAAATTATTATTTTGGGTGAAAATTAGAATAATAATTTAAAATATATTATAATGAGATTAAATTAAAATATACCTTAAACTAAATAAAGTTAATGAAATTATTTTTTAGTGAAATATATAACATTTTTATAAAGAAGAAAACACATTTATAATATTTTGAAATTATGTTTTTGAAAACCTGCAACATAAAATTGATATAACAAAAATAATTTTGAAGATAATGAGAAATTATAGATTTTACATGTGATATAATATTTGGCATTAAAACTAAAAAAGTATTCTTTTTGGAAATTTCATAATTAATATTGAGTAAAATCCATATTTAAAAGAGTGGATATTTTTTATCTTAAAAATATTTCCTATTTATTATAATGAAATTAACCTATAAAAAATTAGTTTAAAAAAATACTTTTACCAATATAAGATATAATAATTGTCTTATAAAATAGTGTTTAAAAGTATTTATCAGTCATCGAATAATGATTCTCAAAGAATAACAAATTGATTCAAAGAAAGGAAATTTTATTTGACCAAATACCATAGGGATGGAATATTTCTTGTTGAATGTGAAGATTATAAAGGGGTATGTGGTATAATAGTAAATATGTAGAAAAATGTGGAAATAAAACATAATATAATAAAATGATAGAATATAAATATCTTATATGAAATTTTTTTAGGATGAACAACCATAACCCATTGGATATTAATTGAGATTTAAAAAACACTTATGTTAATTATAATGTAATCATTATAGGGTCTTAATGGTTTTAATATTATAGAATTATTAATGATACATAATGAAAAAACATGAAAAACATTGGTAGTGAAAATACATATAAAATAAATTATGGTGCACAAAACAACATATGATTCAGGGATTTCACAAACAGAAAAAGAATACATATCCTTGTTTCCATGCAATGTTAAATTCACTATGATCATGTATAAAGAAATATAATAATAATATATTTCATTACAACTTTCATATATTTAATCATTGATAAAATTTATTTATAATTATTCTAAAAATTTATATTAGTTTTTTTATTATCAATTTTTATAATAATGTTATACAAACCTGTACATTTTGAATTAGTTGGATACAAATGATGTCTGTATTAATTATTGAAACCAAGATAATAATTAATTAATCTTTAATGTTACATGAAAAGGTAATAAATGATATTTATATGTTATAATTTCATTACAAGGATGTTTTGTTAACAATGCATGAATACTAAATAGATGATGATCGTGTATTAGTGACAATTGACGAATGAAATTTCCATTCATAATTATCGAAATTAATAATAATACTTCCATTAATAAATTTAAGAATAATTATTTTCATAATTATATCAAATTATAGAAATAATTTTTTCAAATACTCATCTATGATATAAATTCATAATATGGTTCATAATGAGGTTAAACCATCTCTTATTGAATCATACAATAATTAATCAATAAATATGTTGTTTTTAATTTTTAATATCATTACATTACAAGTTAATTGTATTAAATTTACTATTTACCAAGGTAATAATAGAATTGGAAGGATTTATATAAATTAATCTATATTAAAATTTTAAATAATATGTATAAAATAAATTTCATCATAATATAATTGTTTTAAACAAATTAATTAATAATGATAATTTTTTAATCTTATCATTTATTGATCTATAATTTTTTTCATAAAATAAACATACTAAAATCATGGAAATAATTTTAATCCATTCATAAAATTCTCATTAGGAACAATTTTTGATGGTGGTTAAAATAATAACAAAAATCAATCATTATATATAGGCGGTATTCCATATTTCTACATTGAAAATTATTTTATTTTTCAAAAAAATGATGAAAATGATTAATATGTTTTATCATTTCAAAATCAAAAATATGTCATAAATATACTATTTATATATCAAATTCCATATAAAGACTATTCATTTATGGGTATTCTTAAAAAAAATATTACTTTAGTGAAGCTGAAATCTATAAAATGCAATGTTAAATTAACATTTTTCATAATATATAATTGAAAATTATAGTTAATAATGGTAATATTAATAAAATATAATAAAAATATAATCATTATAATCATTATTATATTTCAAAAAATTCTACGGGAATTTTGGGATGATGGATTAAATATAATGAATGAAAAATTAGAAATAAGGAACATTGATTTATATAACTGACTACTTTGATTATCTACCTTGAAAACGAGGTTATGGCATTGTGTGGTTTTATTTTTGGAATACTGAAACATCTCTATGTTTTATAATAATGTTTTGGATATATTGTCAAATCATATAGGATGATCTTAGTATGTTTTAGTGTATTTTGAAGTAAAGAGTGGATATCCCCTTTTATAAGATAAAAGGGTACTCATTTTCATAAATACCCAATATTGTTTAATAATATGAATTTAGTCACATGGAATGTGGATCCAAAGTTGATAAATAATTTGGTTAGGAATAATTATGTTGAATTGATACATCAAACACAAAATTTTATGCATTATTTACATTAAATTCCATTTACCACATTGGTTACTTTTTATTATTATTTTGGTTTTATGTATTGTGACTAGTTTTTTCTATGTAATTTATCCATTATAAATATATAAAAAAGTGTAATTATTATATAATTTTTAAAAAATAATTTCACATTAAAAATCAATTTATTATTATAATATTTACAATTGTGAGACAAAATAATTTTGAAATATTAATTTTATAAAGTTTTAAATTGTATTTTGAAAACAAATCAAATATGTTAAAAACATATGATATGTTAATATAAATTAAATAATTTTTGTTATATATTTAAATTCATATATAAAATAAATATTTTTTGGTAAATGGTTTCAAGTATTTCCAATTTAAAATTATGTACTTATAAAGTCATAAATGTCATGTATTTTTGAAAAATATTGTATTTTTCACTATTGAATTTAAATCAATCCTTTTAGAAAATTTAAATATATAAAAAGTACTGTTTTTTTAAATTTAAAATTGATAAATTTATTTATTTTTATCAAATTCAATAAATAAAATTTACAAATTTAATTATTTAATTTAAATGAACAAATAAAAAATAAAATGATGTATTATATTGGTAGTTTACTTTAAAATATTTATGTGACGCTAATATTATATCATTTAAATTTAAATAGAAATATATATTAAAACGATTATTTAAAATTTGATGTAGTAAATATTATAAGGAGATTTTAAATGTGATCATTTTTATTTTTATTTGGTTTTATACAATATAAATTTTTAAAAACACTTCTATGAAAGGAATAAATATCAAATAAATAAATTAAAAATAATTATATATACATATTATATTTTATTAATACTTATTTATCTACTAATTATTATTTTCTACATGTAATTTATTATTTTGTATGTTCATTTTATTATAGTATTTCAGTAGAACATTTATTCTTTTAACATGAGATATTTATGTTAATATTAATGTAATGATCCAAAATATAATGTTGTGACATTACCATAGTCTACATTGATATTAATTCATTGTTGGATAACACTAATATATTTTATTATATATATATTTTAGTGTGCGGAATTCTTTATTCATGATTATATTTCTCTAGGTTATTCTTATGATTTCACATTCATATGTTTTGTTATATGTTCTGCATTCAAAATGATATTCTAATAATTCTATATTATTATGATTGATCTACGATTGTACTACCATACCTCATGATTAACTCGTATATTTCCATTTCAATTTATCTATTAATATATAATTTAACTTATAATTTATTCCCACTCAACATTTTCATCTAACAATATGCTCCCATAAATTATATATGACCTTTTTCATAACTATGTTTTTGGTGTCACCCATATCTTATATGTTTTCCAAATAGACCAATAAATTTAAAATTGTTTAATATGTGAGGGGTCTTGAAATAAATTTCTTCATAAGATTTGAATGTTTGATATTAATGAAATAATGTGTATAAATTGGTTATCCCAAAGGATAAAATATACATAATGTAAATAACATTTTCATCTTAAAATGTAAAATCTATATGCCAATATATTTAAATGTTGTTTTTGGATTTTATCATTTCTATTAAAAAAGTATAATTTTAATGACCTATAATATGAAAACATTGGAAAACCTGATTTTATGTTCAAAACATTGCATTAAATGATCACCGTAAAAAAATATAACATGATACCATAATTACTAAAATCTATAATGAATTATAAGAAAGTAAAATAGTAAATGTTATTATGTCTTGATGATTAATAACTAAAATATATTAATACTGAAGTGAGACATTTTCAAAATATTAACATTATTTAGGAAATATTATTTTCATTACAAATATAATCTTATAAAATTATAATTAAAATTTTATAAAATATTTTTTGTGAATAATTTATATCATATTTAACATATAATTATTTTTTTATCATTTTATAAAATAATATATATTTAGTATAAAAATTTAGTCATGGGGAAATTATAAATTAAAAATATTATATATTTTTACTACATCAAAGAAGATTAAAAGTCATTGTAATAAAAAAAATTAGAATAACCTTATGAATTCTCATATTTCCATTGATATTTTATATCTTATATCTTTTATTTTATTATGAAATATATTAATATTATAGTTAAATAGAAAAATATTTCAGATCATTTCATTGAATCAAGAATTATGAAGGTCAAATTAATTTTTCTCAAATAAATAAATCCTTAATTCCATGAATATTTTATTTAAAATAATTTATTTTCTTTAAAATTAATAACCCTGATATCTTTACTATATACATATTTTATATCTAATAAACATTTTTAGTCGAAAAATTAATTTAATGGGATTACGTGCGTCTATAATAAAAATTTTAATTGTAAACATTTATAAATTTAATATGATTAAATTATTTTAAAATTTTATATTAGTTTTTTTAAATTAGTTATTTTGGAACAGTTTTTATTTTTCACATTATAATTATTACTAATGTTATATAAAATTTACCCTTCTAAGAATTAAAACATTGAATAAAAATTGGTAAGGGGGAAGGTCCTTAACATATTTATAACAATTTTTTGAATGATTAATTGTTGTTAGTTTCAATAAATATCAAATATCCCCTCCATGTTTTTCTTTTTTGAAGCCACATAACATTGAATTGTAACATCAAATTATTAAAAATGTAATGTTTTCATCAAACACTACCTTTCTCCTCACTTATAAAAATATAACACTTCCTCAACTTCATGTATCACAATAAATTTAATTTAACATTTAAAATATACCAAATTTTTCTACTATGATGTCTTTCTATAATATAAACTTCTCTTGTCACTATTATAATAAATAATAAAATTATCTCAAAGGATAATTCATGGAAAAAATTCAAGTCTCCAATGTTATTATCAACATCTTCTTAGAGATTTCTTCATTATATTACAACTACTAACAATATATAAAGTTTGTAATTTAATTATATAAATATAATAAATTTACAGATATATATATATTTATTTAAATTTTAAAACTATTATTCAATCCAAGATATCTGCTATGAAAACTAAATAATATCAATAATAAGAACATGTGTACTACTAACTCCACCAAGCAATGCTGTTTATTTTTCATCACCAGCCCTCAAAAGGGGAATAAATAACAAAATTTAGGAATAAATATTCTTTATTTATCATATATGAAAATATAAAATGATAATTTTCTACATTGTTAATCCATTGATTGAAATATGGTATTATTAACCATGCATATGGTTTACTACCACCTCCAAACACTTAGAATGACATTTTTCCCATTTGGAATCCAAGATAGTTTTAGGAATATATTTATTGAAAATACGTGATAATTATTACAGATATAGAATTCTTAATATTTTCAATTCTCATTATCGATATACATTCCCTAACTCAAGGAATAATTATAAAACATCACTATTTGGGATAGTTTTAAAACCCACATGAATAGAGTTATACTGACTTGGTAATAAATTATTTTGGGTAACCATATAATTATAAAATAAAATAATAATAATAATTTTATGATATAAAATTCATTATAAGATTATTTTATATTTTTTTATAATTTTCAAAAATAACACATTTTTACAGTTAAGCATGTCAAAACATGTTTATCTTGATATCCATTTCACAAACCCAATTCATGTATTTCATATAATGAAAATATGTCTAATGAAATAATTGGTAAAATTATTATTTTATCATGAATTACTTTTGAATTATTAACATGACACCCCTTACTATAAGTAAACCGTGATACTATGATATTTGTACAAGAAAGTTAACAGAAGCACCATAATACTATATCTGGAAATAATTATAACTATGTAATATATTTTGGAATAATTTTTTATAAATAAAGTTTAAAATGTGTAAAAAAATTATTATGTTCCTGAGATAATTAAACATGTTTATTATTTTCATTATACATTACTTTGTAGATATTATGAGTTAGATGAAACTGAAGCTAGGGGTTTTTCATCAAAACATCAAATATTCATGACATGTTTTTTATTTTTCAACCAATTTATATTATGTGTAAAATATTATAACTAAATGGGAAAAATACAATTTAATAAAACTTTTTCATGGTGATTGAATTTAAATTTAGCTATATATTCTCCAATGGGGTTTTATTTGTATTTTCCTAATGTTTTAAGGGGTTCTTCGTCTCATATTTAATTTATAGTGAATTTTTTATTATGTCTAGAACAATACACCTAATACAATGTGATTACATTAAAATGAATTTATTTTTTCTTATTAATTGTATTTGATTACCCATATAATATTATTTATATTAATGATTATCATATAAAAATATAAAAATCATAAACCTGTGTTTGAAAAAAATATTACAAAACCATAAGGGATTCAATGAAAAACTTATTTTCAAATCATGATTGTTTTTTAAATATAATATAACTATAAAATAATTTTTCTTTATAAAACTACTCATAATTTCATATATATATATATATATATATTTATTTATTTATTTATTTATTTGGTTTTATATGTTCACTTGATATTTCATTTCCCCTTGAATCATAATTTTCATTATGTGTTTCTATTATGTGAATCATACACTTTCCCTTGTATTATATCAAGAATAATATTTATTCTATACAAAAATACACTAGTTATTTTTGAGAACTTCGATATTAATAAATCTAAAATTATTGTGATCCTTATAAACTACATTATCTTCCTCAAAATATATATAATAATTATTTATAGGTTTTTTATTGGTAATTTTTATCAAAATTCAAAATTAATATATTTTTGATTTTTTTCTTTTAAACCCATTATTCTATAATATTTTCTATTATACATGATATTCCCTTTCAATTTTTTAATTGTTTTATAATATAAAATCTTATTCCAATTTATTTATAAATTATTTTTATCTATTTTTTTTCAAAATGACTATATATGTTTTTTTATTTAATGACAATTCTAACGTATCTTCCTAAAGATGTTTTTTCTTTTATATCAACATCCAATAACTTACATTATATAAAATCAATGATAATATTATAATTTAACAATCAACCATAATTTTTTGTATTACATATATTGTTTTAAAATCAATTGGATAATAGTACCCTATTCATTCTCCATTCTTAATCATCGACTATGTATGATCCTACATTTTCAACCAATTCATTTCTATTTTGAGTACATTATTTATGGTTCATTTCATTGAATTCTATTAACAAATATTATATACATTGATTAATTTTTTGAAATTAATGAATTAACCATATTTATTATATCTAATCATGTGTATGTGTTGGATCCCTTCCTTCTATGTCATGGAGACCTTATTTTTCATTCCCTTAAAGTTTTGCATCCCATGTTCATGGTATGAAGATATATCATCGATCATTGATCATCCAAGTAGGGATTTTTCCTTTATCCCCATTTTATATGCATCATGTGGGTTAGGTAAGACAATGGTTCCCTCAATATGTAGATGAAACCAATCCTTAACGAATATAAAAAATGGAAATTAAATAATGAAGGGGTGTAATTTATGGTGATGTTTCCAAACACTTTCATCTACATTTATATGTTATGAATTTTATGGTATTATACCCACTAAAAATAGTGGTTGTTAGAGGCCCTTTCTTTCTCACTAATGAGCCTTTGTTTTCCTCAATAAACATGTGATTGAATGGCTGTAACAAGGATATTGGCTAATCAGACAATTATGGTTGATAAAATGGATTCCCAATGAATAAAAATCATTGTGTGATCAACCTAGTCATCTAAACGGTAGGAAGGAAATTAATGAATGGTGTGGAAAAATCTGGAAACTTCCTTGCTTTGATCTGGTAATATGTGTGGTTTATATCGTTGACGATTTTGGGGTTGATGGGGATTGGTATGAAAACTCATATTGTTATGTTGTTAGATTATGGATATGTGACCACATGTTGGGGCTTGGTTTGGTTCCAGTGCTTTGAGGGATCTCACACATCCATTTTGTTTTTGTGACATAACAAGAGAAACATCTATGAATGCTTAAATTATTGTATAACTATTTTCCTTTAGTTTTGTTTCATGGATTGTGATTATGTCTATTAGTTTCAATTTAGTGGATGATTATTTAAATATAATCACATGAATGTATAATGACAACGGTTAGAATGGGTATTTTTATTCAAGAAATGGGTTGTGATATGGTTTTGATGTTGTCAGTGTACATATAAAAATAATAACAAGGATAGTTTTCCATCAGAACCCCATGGTTGGAACAGTTTATTGATATCTTATATATAAAATTTTTAGATTTATTGTTTCTTATATACACCCCACCCACATTGAGAACATTGTTCCAGATACCCCAATCTAATGGGGGAGGGTGTTTTTTCCAACATTCATATGAGTGGATGGTTGTTAGCTTCTTTTCCTATCCATCCCTTGAGTTTCCCATGACTCTTTGGGTAGCATGTGATGGTTGGAGGTCCATTATAGTCCAAGACTCTTTAGGAAAGGTATGTTATGGTGGTTGGGCCAGGTTTTTGTCGGCAAGATTGTTTCCCAACTATCTTCGAAATGAGGCCGAAGTGTCTTCGGGTGTAGCAGTGGTTGATCTGGACCAGGTTTTTATGTGTGTGGTTACGTATAGTTACAGTTTCCCAGGTGTCATCAGATGTTATGTGTGTTTTTGGTGGACCAAATGGTTATTGAATGGGCGGTAGTGGGTCTATAGTGAAAATGATGTTTGTGGTCTGACTCATAGGATATATTCAATAACCAGTGGGAATGTGGTGTGAGGTAACCAAATACCAATGTTCTATTACTATTACCTTACCTTTCATGTGTTATTTGGGGATTGTTCCTTAGTGATCCCTAGTGGGTAGTATTCCATTTTAGGTTTTTTGGTTACCTCTACGATCTCACAGGGCATTAGAATAAATCACCACTTGTGTAGGAGAGATTTTGGTTTTCCCAAATTAGTATAACTGCATACTCCCCCTACTAATATAAAACTATATTCATGTTTCCAAGTGGACTTCAATGACCGTATGAGACCATACTAGTTCGGTTTTTGGGACAATTTTTGTTACTATTTTCTTTTCAATTGATAATTTCACATTTCATTTTACTATTACATTATAGAACCTTTTTTTTGAACATGCATTTGAGAAAAGGGTTTTCGGATTTACTCTTTCATTATTTATTTTTTGAGTTGTTTGATATTTAACATATTATCTCCGTATCTTATTGTATATAAATTTTAATTCCTTCTATATTATTCGTGATCCTATACCCTTGGTGGTTGTCACCACTTTGAGGAATACATAAGGTGGGAATAGGGGGTCATTATCTCTCCATCAACATGAAGAAGGAATGGTCTCGAAGTTGTTGTCCCTTTCTTTATCATGTTAAAGGCATGTCATGATAGAATGGTATCAGAGGGAAGTTTAATGATAGGATTGTGTTCAAGGTTAGGCACAGTGAGGATTTCATGGGATTGTAGGGAAACAATGTTATGATATATCGGTGTGTGAAACAGGCTAGGGATGATCAGCTATGACAATATATTTTAGCCCCCCCCTATGATCTGATGCATGGAGTCTGGAACCAATGAAATACCATGAGGGATGACACATATTATAGGGTAGAGATCCTATGAAGTTACATGCTTCATAATGATTTGTTTTCTTATGTGTATTAAGTGTTGTTTAATTGTAAATTAATAAAAATATTAAGAAAAATTTAAAATAAATCTTCTACATTACTCAGGCATAGGAATTACTTCGTTACCTTGAAAAATTGGCACCTAAATGATTTCCATGTATACTGTGGGAGATCAAGACCTAAGAGGATGATTTGGATGATCAGTGAATGGCTAATAAGGATAAGGAAGATAAATATTTGTAGAATACTCTTAGTTCTTTTCAGCAGCTGTCTCTCGGGATGTACGAGGGAAATGTCTCAGACATGGAGAAAAAAATATGGCTCGAGGAGTTCGTGATAGCTTTTAGCATGATCCGAGATCTGACAGTTTACATGGTTCCTCTGTCTATGATATAGATATGTTTTACATCATGTTTGGGGTGGATGCTCTATCCTTTGAAGAAGAAGGAAGTTAAGGTTTCAGGGACCAATTTCAAGAGGGAGTTCTGGGTGAAATTCATCACTTCCACAATGATGGTTGAGAAGAGGAAGGAGCTACTCTCACTCCTTTATGTGATTATGTTATTGAGGGAGTTGGGGATCATGTTCAAGAATCACCTATTATTTTCTCCCAGCCACATTCCAAATGAGGAGTCTCGGTTGTGATGTATAGAGGAGACACTCTGACCTTCCATTCAGATTGTTTTAACTCCATTCAATACACTGATGTACATGGATGTTCTGAAGAAGGAAGAAGTAGTGGAGAGGATGCACACACTAGGAGGTGATCTATGAGGGTAGATCAAGGTGAGAACATCAATGGGGAAGGATATTAGTAGAAGGCCTCTAACATTTGGTTATTCCAGGTTTCGGTCAATGGGAAGTAGGCCTCAACATTTAATGTTTCGATATCCCAGTCTTCTACCTTTATATACAAGCCTAGGACCCTGGTGCTTTATCTGTGATAGTCGTGGTCATCTCTGAAATCAATGCACAAACCGGGTGAAGTATATTAGTGGTGGGAAGGTTCAGTGCAGACCTCAATAGTAGTAGTTTTCTGCAAAGCCTTTTCAGCAGCAGGAGTATGGATAACAAACTCCTGCTCCTCCAAGAGCTTACATTATAGGAGGAGGCCGACCTCATGGAACTACTTAGTGACCTCTACCAGAACATGGTTGGGTAGGCAGCCAACCACCGAGGAGTTGAGGAGCTAGGTGTGGATATTTACACACTACAGATGAAACAATTCAAGTAGGGCTTCAGGTTTTGATCTACAATCAACTTTTTTAGTACACTTGAAAGTGCCTTGTTTTATTCAGAAGATTCACACTCCTTTGTTTCACCCAATATATCCCATGCCTTGGTTATGGATGTAGGAAGACTCTCTATTCCCTTGGTTCTAAGTACACCAGTTGGAGGCTAGAGTATAGGAGGCTAGAAAGTAGATTTGGTTGGCAGATGAGGTTTCAGGAGGGAAACCAATGAGTAAATCCCCTTTTTTCCTTGTTAGTCTATCTTTCGTTGGAGTCAACATAATAAAAGATATTGGTTGTTCTGAGGATGGTCAGTGTGTTCCTGGACATCGTTCCTAGAGAGGTGGTGACTCTGCCCACTTGATGTGGTGTTGAGTTCGGGATAGACATGCAAATCTATGCCCGAATGATTTTGATATCTCTCTATCAGATTGTGCCTTATGTATAGTGGGAGTTACAGATCTAGGATGATGACCTGATGTAGAAGGGTTTTATTTTCCTGGTCGTCTCACCATGGGGTTTTCCATTCATGTTTACAATGAATTAAAATGGTGGGAATAGTCCATTTATAAACTATAGAAGACTGAATTATGTGACGGTCAAGAACTGTTACCCCATCCTGATGATCTACTACCTTTTTAACCATTTGAAATGAGCGTGTTGGTTATCTATGAAGGACCTAGGTCAGTCTATCACTTGTTGAGGGTAAACGATGGTGAAATCACAAAGGCTTCCTTTGTATGAAAATATGCGCACTTTGGTTTTTTCTTCATGTCGTTTGGTGATACGAACGCAACATCCATGTTCTTGGGGTTCAAGAACTCCATTTTCCCTGAGGATATTGATTGTTTCATGGTCGTGTTTATTGATGTCATCCTTATATACTTATGTTCGTCGTAGGATCACTTCAAGAATCTGAGGATAGATTTAGTGGTCCTCCGACACCACCATCTCTATCAGATGATTTCAAAGTGCATGTTTTGGACATGAGATGTTCACTTCCTTATACGTGTGGTGTCCCAATAAAGAATAGTGGTGGACCCGTCGAAGGTCTAGGTAGATGTTTCTTTGCATGAACTAACGAATGTGGAAGAAGTTCATAGTTTGTTTTTGGATGAAAGAATAATAATGGAGGTTTGTGTTGGACTTCTCTTGAGTGGAATCATTATTTAAATCATTGACCAAGAAAGATCAAGATTTCAGTTGGAGTGTGTTGTGCAAGGAATCCTTTAGTTACCTAAAGTGGATTATGGTCAGTGCCCAAGTGCTGAGTTTTCCAGTGAAAGGGGTAACATTTAATGTGTTATGGGATGATTTTCGCATAGTCTTGGGGTGTGTGCTAATGCAGCAGTAGAGAGTGATCTCTAGTGGGTCTATGTATTTACGTCCTCACAAACATAATTGTCCCACCCATGACTTAGAGCTTCTATCAGTGCTATTCGCACTAAATTTTTGGTAGCATTACATTGTTAGGGAAACCATCGTGGTCTACATGTATCACAAGAGCTTGAGGTATGTCTTCTCCTAGTGAAACATGAACATGTGGAAGCAGAGGTGGATGTAGTTTCTCTTGGATTAAGAATTTTAAATCTCACAAACCATTGGAAAAGGAATGTGGTGTCTTATTACATGAGTAGTAAGTCATAAAATATGTGTTTTGAGAGTCAAAAGATTCATGAAATGTAGTAAAGTAGTTATCATCCTTTCACCTGGATACATGGGTGGAAGATGGTTGAGGGTGTATATTTCAGATGAAAGTGAATTCATCCTTAGTATGAAATGTGGATGAGTATCAGTGGGAGGAAATGGAGGAAGATGTGATGTGTGATCATGTTAACATGGGTGATGCTTTGGAAAGATGGTCATATGACGATCAAAATTAGATGTTGTTTCGTGGGAAGCTATTTTTTCCAGTGCAAATGAATTAGAGTGTTCTTGATGACTTCCATACTCACCCTCGATGTTAAACCAACAAATTTCCATGATGTAACAGGGCTAGAAGATTCATGTTTGGGGCCACGAGGTGAAGTGTGTAGTGGCGGAGTCTATATAAAAGTTCCTCATGTGTCAACAGGAGATGGTTGTACACTGTGTTCATGGTGGTCTGTTGCATCCCTTAGACATTCTAGTTTGGAAGTGGGATGACATCTCGATGGATATAGTCATGGGACTACATAGATATAAGATAGGATATGATTCTATCTGGGTAGTGGTGGATTGTTTGATGAAATCGGCTCACTTATTATAGATTGTGGAGTCTTGGGTTGTGGATTCATTGTGGAATATGTATGTGGGAGAAGTTGTGTGACTGCACGGAGTTCCCAAAACCATCATTTTGGATCAGGATACATTGTTTACTTCCTGAATCCAGAGAATATTATAGTGTGATTTTTTTCACATATCTATTCCTTATCACTTCTTTCCAACCTTAGATAGATGGGCGATAGAGAGTTCCATTTAGATGTGGGAGGAATTGTTGTAGTCATGTGTTATGGACTTTAGAGGATCAAGGGTGTGAAACATTTCCCTAGTATATTTTTCCTACAATAATATATATCATTCTACCTTTGGAATGGATCTGTTCAAAGACTTGTACGAAAGACCATGTCATTCACTAGGGTGCAGCATATAGGTTAGGTAGGAATGTGTTCTTGGTCGAGAGGTAGTGCAAAGCATGATGGACAAGGTTCAACGAGTGCGTGAGAAGTTGGAGGCAGCTACGGACTGATAAAATTCATATGGCGACCATAGATAGAGAACCTTGGAGATCGAGGTTGGGTACCACATGTTCTTTAGGGTTTTCTCTTGGTGTTGGAAACAGAGGATTGGCAGGGGGAGTAAGATTTCTCCCTTGGTCATTGTACCCTTCGAGATGTTGCAATGGGTCGATGAGGTGTCTTATCAGCTACCGCTACCACCTCCGCTACATAGGGTTCACAACATGTACCATGTGTCTCAACTTTATTGTTATCTAGATAATTATTCACGTGTCCCTATATAGGGATAAGTGCATATCATGGACGATGCGACTTTTGTGGAGCAACTAGTAAGAATAGAGGATCGTGAAGATATGGTGATTTGTGGGAAGACCATTCCCTTGGTCCATTTTGTGTGGATGCATAGTGTAATTAAGATGAGTACCTTAGAATGGGAGGCACTAATTTGTTCCTATTACCCAAATATGTTTTGAGTTTTATTTTGTGAATGTTTTTTACTTGGTTGTGATGTAATGATTGACATTGAAAACTATGAGATGTTTTGTTTTACTTTCCATGAATGTGTGTACTATCCTCACTAGGGGGAAGGGAGGACCTAATCCCTAATAAATATGTGTTTTGTGGAAGCGATAAAACTAGTGAAGGTGAGTCCATGCCACCAAAATAGGATATTATCATTGTAGGGAGGAAGGGACTCTCAACTACAAATTTCTGGATGGTGATAACTGTATATGTATGTGTGGTTGAATGGGTTTTATTGGTGGAAGTGCTTCTATGGCTGATCCATTTGAGGGGGATGTGTTTCAAGGATGTAGAGGAGATTTCTTTATGAAGCATCAATGTTTCCTAAAATTTTAAAGAGATAGATGAGGTAGTGGTGTTCCTAGGTATCGAGGATTGATCCGGCTTTCTAACAACTCTATGGTGATTTTTCACTGAGAGGTATCTTGCGAGGTGGTTGTTTAGACCCCACTATTTTCATTTGGATTACCCTTGAATTCTTGATGATGAGAATTGTTTGAGTGGTATCTAATGTAATGAACTATTTTCACAAGCCATTCCCTTATACAAATGTAGTGTTAATAGTGTTCCTAGGGTTGCTTCTTGCCCAATATTTTTTCAAAAAAACACAGTTCCACCAAATGGTTCCCCCAGAATGGTGGAAACGACATAGTTTCACCATTACATTTTCACACCGAAACAGTGACACCGCTGACAGTGTCTCACCGGACCGATGAAACCATTACGACGTCTCCCACCCTTTTTACTTTTTACCAATTTTTTTATATTTTCTCTTCACGTTCTTCACCATAATGTATCTATTGACGTAAAAGTGTTTTAATACCCTTATTGAAGCCATTTAAGGATAGTAAAATATGTTTTAAACCCCCTTGAGTCTGGAGAATCTTCTTTACCAAAATGTGTAGCATTTCTACATAGTTTCACACCTTTCCTTGTGATTTATAGCTTCATCAATATTATGTGGTTTCTGTCTATTAAATAATATATATTAACTCATTAATGTTATATCCACCATCTACGTGGAGAATTATTAAATAAAAATTATTCTCGTCATATGAAACATCCTAGCCAAGTCGTTAAGCCACGATCTGACTTTTGTACTGAGAAATCGTCTCACGAAATTTTAGATCTGGCCTTTTTATTAGACCAGATCCTCTATTAAAAATTCCCTTCAATTCTCTAATGTGTTATTTAGAGACTAAGTCAAGAGACAAATCATGTGCCTGTGCTGGAGCCCTTCCCACCTAGGCATGGAGCCCCTGGTGTTCTTTCCCTACAAGTCGTGCAACCCCATTTTATGGTGCGAGGAGAAAAAATCAATTGTTGATCATCCATGTAAGGATTATTCCTTCCTCTCCCATTTATGTGGATCATACGGGGTAGGTAATCCAAAGTTTCCCTCAAAGCATGGATGAACCCAAACCTTAACGGAGATAATAAATTGACATTAAACAATAATGGTTTGGGGTTGATGGTTATTCATATTTACTATTTCATCTTCGCTTATATGTTTTGAATTTTATACGCTTTTACCACTATAACATGGGGTCATTTGTGGTCCTTTATTGCGCACTAATGAACATTTGTTTCTCTATATAAACTTGTGATTAAATGGATATATCATGGAAATATATTAATCAGATAAATATGGTTGATAAAATGGATTCCCAATGAATTATATTCTCTGTGTGATCTCACCAATTAACAAAATTTTAGGATGATACTTAATGAATGGAGGTGAAAATATTGAACCTACCTTGATCTGTTCTGGTAACATGTTTGGATTCTATCATTGATTCTTGTGGGGTGATGTGTATGGGTATAGGATCTCCTATTGTTTAGTTGTTTTATTATGTATTTTTTCCTGAAAGTGGGGGGTTGTTTGGTTTCTAGTACATTTAGGTATCTCACAGATCATTTTTTTGTTGTGCCTTTACAGAAAAATTGGGTGTGAATAATTAAATTTATGCATTATTGTTTTCATTTAGTTTTTTTCTTTCCATGAATCTATGTCAGTTAGTTTCCTTGTAGTGGATGAATTTTTAAACATAATCCCTTTAACTTATAATGAGAATTTCTACAATGGGGGTTTTTCATTCTATAAATGGGTTGTATTCTTGTGGTGGATGTTGTGTGTGTGCATGTATGAATAGTAATGAGGGTGGTAGTGCTTCAGAACCCTTATATTGGGAGGAGTATTTGATTTCCTATATGTAAAAAAATTTCTTTTTTTTATTTCTTATATGCTCCACACCCACGTAGGGCACTTTGTGTAGAATAACCCCATCTCATGGGATAAGGTGTTTTCCCAAAATTACAATTAGTGGATAGTTGTTAAATGATTTTATGGTCCCTATCGTGGGTAGATGTAGATTTTTTGGGTAGGTTGTGACAGCATGAGGTCTATTATATCCCAAGACTCTTTGGAAAGGGTATGTTTTGGTGGTTGGTCTAGATTTGTGTAGGCAGGTTTGTTTCCCACGTGTCATAGGGATAAGGATCTGGTGTCCTTAGGCATAGCGGTGGTTGATCTGGACCAAGTGTCTAAAGGAGTGGTTACATATAGTTGTGGTGTCCCATGTGTCTGAAAGAAGGATGCCTAGCTGTTGTGTCCCAAAAGGATGTTGTTGGGGAGGCAGTGGGACTGGAGTGATAATGACAGGGATGGTATGATGCGTATTATGTCTACTATAACCAATTAAAAAGTGACATGTGGTACCCAAATAATGATGTTATATTACTATTAAATTACCCGACTTGCGATATTAGGGGAGTATGCCTTAGTGAGGCTAGGTAGGTAATTATTTTTTTCTAGGTGTATTTTTTACCTCTACATTCTCATGGGGTATTAGGATTCCTCCCCACTTATGCACAAGATCTATTGGATTTACTACTATGTATACCTATATACTCACCCTACGAATATAAAACGGCTATCAGGTTTCTAAGAGGACATCGAGGACCCTGAAAGACCACACTAGCAGGGATGTTGTGACAATTTATGTTATAGTTTTATTATCTCTTGGTACATTCCCTTTGGAGTTTTCTTGTAGTTTGTAAAACCTTATTTTGAACATTCATGTGGGAAATGGGTTTTTGGTTTTACTATTACTTTCTCTATTGTTGTAGTTGTTTGAAATTTAGCATCTTATCTCCTAATATTTTCCTATAATAAGGGTAAATCCTTATATATTATGTGTGATCGTATACCCTTGGTTCAATTCACCACTCCAGAATCTACAAATGGTGGTACTCGGGGTCATTATTTATCCTTCCACTAAAAGAAGGAAGGGCATGGAAGGTTTTTGTCCCTTTTTTCATCATGGGGAATGTGTGTCATGACAATAGTCCATTATTTTATTATAAATCAGTGTTTGAGATGTTCTGAAGAATTATGGTGACTCATTTCAAGATTTTTCTTAATTTCCCAGTTTTCTAGTATTCCAGTTGTAGCTTGGTCTTATAATATCTCATTCAAATGGTAGCTCATTAAAATGGGTGTTCATTCCAATGGTATCTCATTCCGATGGTATCTCATTCCGATGATGTGTCATCCAATGGTGACTAGTCCAATGATGACTCAAGAGTATTAAATCATTAATGATTACTCGTTACATAGTAGCTCAAAGAATGGTGACTCATTTAATGGTGACATGAAAATAGTTACTAATGAATGGTGACTCACCGAATAGTATCTCACTGAATTCAAACTTTTCCAATGGTGACTATATAATATTGACTCATGAAAAGTGACTCCTCAAATTGTAGCTCACTGAATGATGACTTGTCCAATGGTGACTCGTCTAATTGTGATTATTCCAATGGTTACTCATCCAATGCATACTCATCCAATTGTGACACATCCAATGGTGACTTATAAGATGTATTTATACATTCCTACAGTTTTCCCCCTTAGATGTTTTCATTGATGAAAAAAATTTCAAAGCCATGTTTTAAGGGGTCTAAGGTAGATTAAAATATCATAAATCATATAAAAAGTTTCTTAATATTTTGGCTTCCATTATTTAGTCGAAACACGAATTATTGAAAAGATACCCATTTAATGGAAAATATAAATTGGAGCACAAAACACTTATCTGTTTGGATTTTCAAAATGGTTGAGGTATATTTAGTGTTCATTCTTCATTCTTTTTTTCTGTGGTATGAGATTTCGGGTGTTCTTTCTCCCATATGAGTTGTTGGATAAAACTAAAATACTTTATCTTTTTCCCGTAAAATTTATCTACTACATGTGCAACCCATGTTTTGGTGAAATTGGGAACTGTTGATCAGTATTCAATATAAGGTATGTTCTATCACTATTTTTCTAGGTTCATCATTTCGTTTCAACATGTTTCTCTTTTCTATGTCATGGAATGGTATCTCCATTTATAAATGGATTTGTCTTAGTGGTAGGTTTTTTTGGTGGGTCGTGGGGTACTTAGGTAGATTCTGTCATTTCTAGAGAGGTGTTCTTGTTTTTTAATATTGGCTAGTTCTTGTAAAAAACAGTGAATAGGTTTTGAGGAACTAGAATCATTGATTCCGTATTTATTTACATGAAATTGAAGAGATGGAATTATTTATCCATTATCAATACAATTAAATTGACATTATATATATTTTAACTAGATTAAATAATTGCTATCAATAAAATGTCTGTGGTTAGTACTTTGATAACTATTTTCTTGCTGATGTGATTAATAGTGGGAAATCTTTTCTTTTCATAATTACAAGGTCGTTCATAAGGGAAATTGGTAATGAATATAAATATGATATTAATTATAAATTGATTGGATGAAGGATTAACGTGGAATTTTAATGAAGTTCGTTGTTGTTTTTTTAATTTGATGTTGATAAAATATATGCAGATATTCATGAATAATGGATTTGGTTGATGAACCTGAATCATGATGATTCTTATGGATTAAATTCTAAAATTCATTCGAAATTAATTTGTTTATTATTTTTTATATCTTGTGATAGATTTTTTATTGGATTCTTATTATTGTAACATGTGAATACTAAATTAGTTAATTTGTGATGGAAACAATAATCGGTCATTTGAATAATGAAAGTCCTTATGAGGTCTCAGTTACCCTATTTTTTAAGTTCATGATTCATATGATTTGGAACCATATGATCTGTTTGTGGGGAAATAATGAATTCCATTATTTGGGCCTTATATCCCTTTTCTATGTTTTTCTCTACTTATTGTGATGTGCTCAAGATACAAGCCTTCCAGTTATGGTGGTAGGGTGCCTGGATTTGGTGTGATCCAGGGATGGTTTACCCCATATGGTTTTTTTGGTATACAGAATAGGGATGCCTAATGGTTGTGTCAATAGATGATCCCTAGAGTTGTGAGATTCATTAATTTATTCATATGGGTGTCAGAGAGGACACTTGAAGTGATAAAATGGTTTGAAACTGGGATAACTGATTGATATGCAAGTTTGTTTCTTGATGAATCTTGTAATTTTTACCTTCTTTAATATCCCTAGTACTTGAGGAATATGGTCTTGATTCCCCTCATTCCAAATGTGGATATGACATGCAGGGTATGCCTAATTCTTTCTATTTTTTCCTTATCAAGCATGGATGGTTCTACGCTTTTTCTATAGGCAGAAAATACATGACATGTATTTAATCTAATCACAGTTTGATCACCTTATGTTTCTCCACCTATGATGATTTCTTAGAATATCTGGAAATTGTAATGTGACAATGCTTTTAATAAATGAATTATTGTTTAACCCATGGGTTTGGATTTTGCTGGGATTTAGTGTTGTGGTTATGTTTTCGAATAGTCGTGGACTCTATTAGGTTTTTTCTGGAAGGCGTGGAACTTGGTTGTAAAGCTAATGAAATATAATTTGTAATTTTATAATGGTTAAAAAATTAATTAAGGTAATTTAAATCTTATTAAAAGGGACATCATTATTTAACAATGAAATTTAAATGGTTGTGTTCATATAGGATAACTAATCGTAGCATATGTATCCAGGATTCTAAGAGACGTTAGTTGTATTTGATTCTAATGCTAGGTGTTTCACATATTTCGATTGGGATCTATATTAAATCCAATAATTTTGGGTTTCTTTATGCTACTCCACCATTTTAATTAGGTACACTAATACCCTAGGGTTTCTAAGCCATGGGGGTGCTTTCTATAATATCTCATTGGGATGATGGATGGATGATAACCCACATTGACCCCAAAGCATTATCTTGGTAGTTACTTGTGCGGGTATGTATGATGGTCAGCTTTCCCCATATATTCTTTAAAATGATTGATATTGTATTTGGTTATACCAAACACATATAATCTTGATATTGATCCTTATGGGATGCAATTGGTGTAACATTTATAGGTTTTGATGGCTTGAGGATCCATACACAGTGTGTGTGATGTAATGGCTTGAGGTTTAATACCTGATTTTGATACATGCTATGCGAGCTACGGTACCTCTTGAAAAATACCCAATTACTTATTTCTATATGGACATGGTAGTTTTATTTCATGAGGTGTATGTTATGGGGCTTCACGGAGGTGTCTAAGGGTATGTTTTTTTGTAGAGAGATTCCCATGACATGCGACATTGGGGTAAAGTGGAAAAATAGTGGGGAAGTGGTAGTAGGGTACCCTTTGCATGAATTATTATATTATATAGTCTTTTGTACGATACAAGGTGAAGATATCCATGGTGAGGTTTGGAACATAGTATACTGATTTAGGAGATGTGTTAGTTTAAAATATTGTTTAATATTCTATTGCATGATTTAATTACTTTCGAATGTAAGGCTCTAAGGAAGATCATACTGAGTATCTTCTAATACTCACACAATGTTTTTTAAACTATTTATCAGGTCATTTTGAGTATGTTGGAGATTAGTCTATTTACTACAATCTTGTGGTTTTCTAGGAGCTATTTGGGCTTTGTGGCCACTACAATTTTACATTCTTTTGGTATATCATGTTTTTCATTTCATTTTTTGTAGTTCTTTCATGAAAATTCATATGTGCTCATTGGGTATATTTCAATTTTTAGTATGATTAATATTTGTTTGTTGTCTATCATATATCACTCTTTAACTAGTGTTATCCTTGATAGTATTGTCTCTCAGATGTGTATTTATTATACCCTTGATTCTATTCACCATCGCAGAGCCTACTAGAAGCGGGACCCAGGTGTCAATATCTATATTCTCCCATTTTTGGACCAAGAGGGGTATAATTTGCAGGGAGTGGGTCATGAACGAGTGGAATCAAATCATTGTTCGAGGTATAGAATGGAATTTAGAGTTAAGAATAGGTGGGTTTTCATGGGTTTCTAGGGAAATGGTGTTAACTATGTTAAAAAATCACTATAAACCATGGAGGTCGATTAGGAAAAAGGTGAGTTTGAGCTAGACTCTTATAGGAACTGGTGCACGACAACGGGCCCGAAAAAACTCTTGGTTATGACACTCCTGGTGGATATGCTTTTATAAATTCATAATCTTAGTATGAACCCTTATTAAAGGAAAATAATTTCCTCTACAAATATATGTTAGAAAGTATATCTTGGATAACATAGATTGAAGCTTATGAATTTATAAGTTAACTAAATAAAAGTTATTTATAAGTCATCAATTTGGTCCTTGGATTCCCCTTTATGTGTCACCCCTAACATTGAATTTATTACATCCAATGGCTGGTAATAGGAGGACTCATGATAACAACCGATTATAATATCAATGTGATGACTGTGCAAATGAGATTCCCAATCTGATGAGAGAAGGAATCGAAAACTTTTTCACGCTTCTCTTTCAGTTAACTCAAGACTTGAATAGAAACATGGGTCAAGAGGAACGTTCAACCCACCATAGGAATGAACAAGTCGCTATCAAGAGCTTCATGAGACAAAGTCGTTCTAATTTTAACGGATCGTGTGATTCCTCAATAACCAAACAATGGATCAACTCCATTGAAAATATATTCTCCATCCATCAATGTTCTGAACAAGAGAAGGTTCTTATGGTTGATTATTATATGGAAGGTGAATCTGATCAATAGTGAACATTGGTCAAGAATACAAATCCAGAGAAAGAGATCGAGGCATTTTAATGGAAGGATTTATAGAAGTTGAATTTCAATAACTATTTTTGACACACCCTCCAATGTAAGATGGTAAGGGACTTCCTTGTCCTCAAGAAATAAGAAGACGAATATGTCATAGAATATGAGGAAAACTTCACTAGGCATGCATGATACACATCCGGCTTTGTCGGTACCCCCGAATGCAAGGTTTACTGCTTCTTTGGTGGGCTAAAACCCAGCCTACGGAAGGCGATGGTGATCTGTTACATCAACAACTACGTGGAAATTGTCTGGTGTACCCTCATGGTCGAAATGGTGATCAGATAATCTCAAAGTTATCATGGGGATAGTAAGCATAAGGTGGAATTCATGGATGGTGGTATGATGGATAAATCCAACGGTGCTATGAAGTTCCAGCAACCCACTTTCCAAAGGTGCGGAAAGAAGCACCCTGGAAATTGCCTGAAGGGGGTGAAGAAATGCTTTAGGAATGGAAGAGATGGTCACCTCGCTGTTAACTACTGACATGAAAACTCACGGCTGCAACAGAGGAGATAAACTCTTTTTTTGAACCTCAATGTGTTGTTCATTGATACAACATTAAAGAACTAGGGCATCTTGTAAATTTTTGCCCTAATACAAGTAATTTTGAAGGCAACCAACAACGTCCAATGCAACAAGGGAGAGATTATTCTATCACTACTTCCGATGTGAACCCTGACAATGAATTGGTGATATGTAAGCTAGGTATTCATTCATGAATTTTGAACGTACTTTTTGATTTAGTTTCTATGAAATATTTTATATCCCAAAAGTTTAGTAAAAAATTCCCAGCACCACCAAAAATAATGGAATAAAAGTTGTTGGTGAGTGCGGAAAATTGAAAAATCATTACATCGCATGAATATAACTCCTCCCCTGTCATAATATTTGGATTTAATTTCCCGGATAACCTCATCATACTCCCTTTGGTTAAATTTTATGCAATTATTTGCAATGATTGGATATTCGTATATAGATCTAACATAAATTATTGTGACATGGATATCACTCTGCATGTGAAGAATCTTCCCCCGATTCAATACATGTTCAAGCAGGAAGATGAATAATCATTATCTTCAACATCTCAATCATGGTTATTACTACCCAATCAACATGCGTATCTAGCATAGATGATGGAGTCTAAGGAGGCAACCATCCTTTAAGAAATTCCTATTGTGAGGGAATTTACTGAATTGTTTTCTGAGCAATTTCGTTGTCTATATCCTAGAAGTGATGTTGAATCATCAATTCATCTTATACATGGGGTGTTTCCAATATCAAAGACTCCATATAGAATGGTTTTTTTGGAGCATGAGCAGCAGATGAAACAACTACATGATAATATGGATAAATGGTTTAAACGACCAAGTGCTTCACTATGGGGTGCACCAGTCCTCTTCATCAAGAAGAAGGATGGTTCAATTCACCTTTGAATCGATAATCATGAGTTTAAAAAATCATGATAAAGAAAAAGTATCTTCTCCCAGGAATTGATGAGTTTTACAGTCAACTGTGTAGATAACAATACTTCTACATGGTAGATTTGTGGTCGGGATATTATCATTTAAGGGTGAAGAAGGGAGATATCTCCAACAAATCTTTTCGTACAAGAAACATTCACTATGAATTCATAGTACTACCTTTCAAACACACTAATGCTCTATAAATCTTCATGTACTTGATGAATAGAGTCATTATATATTACCTTGAAAATTTTCTAATAGTATTTTTAGATGATATTTTTAAATACTCTAAAACCATAGAGGATCATGAGGAGCATCTATGAACTGTACTAGAGACCATGGAGTAGGTGAATCTCTATGAAATGTACAACAAGTTTTAATTCTGGTTGAAAGAGTTCTCATTCTTGGTACATATTTTCACAAGGCATGGGATATCTATGGGTCCCTCTAAAACAGAAGAAATTGAGGGATGGCCAAGTGCAACATCGGTAACAGATATCCGCAGCTTTGTGGGAATTGCTGGATATTGTCGACTATTTGGGAGAAATTTCTCCCAATTTTCAAACCCTCTTACCAAGCTAACTCGGAAGAGAGTAAAGTTGTCTTAGAGTAATTAATGTGGAGAAATCTTAAAGGAGTAAAAAAGGAATATCACTATTCTTGTGATCACATTACCCATAAGTGGAGAAATATGTGTGGTATTCAGTGATGCATCGAAGAAGGGCTTAAGCTATGCGTTGATGCAAAAAGACAAAGTCAATGATTATGCTTCAAGGCAATTGAAAGTTCATGAGCAGAACTATCCATCACATGATTTGGAGTTCGGTATAGTGATCTTCACTTTAAAAATATGGTGGAATTATCTCTTTAGGAGGAATTGTGAAATATATATTCACCAGAAAAAGCCTCAAGTATATATTCACTTAGAAAGAGATCAACATATTCCAATGAAGATGGTTAGAGCCAATCAATGACTATGACTGCTCAATCCATTACCACCCTGGGAAAGAGAACAAGTTGGCAGATGCTCTATGTAGAAAGGACCCAGCAATTCTGTCATTTATGAGGATTGAGAAGGACCCAATCATCTTATATTTTATGAAGATAGAAATGGAAATCATAAAGAAGAGAACATCATGAATCCTTTCACAAATTATTGCTCAACCATCTCTTTTGGAATGGTTAAAAAATCCTCAAAAGGATGATGTTGGAATTCAGAAGATAGTGGAAGCTATCAGAAATAGGAAATCCTCAGAGATTAATGGTAATGAATAATGAATTGTGTAATTTGGGAATAGACTATGTGTTTCATCATGTTCTGAGTTGAAGAAGAATCATTGAGATGATGCACATAGTTCGAATTTCTCTATTCAACTAGGGAAAATAATATGTATCGAGATCTTTGAGAGCATTATTTGTGGGATAAAATGAATAAGGAGATCGCTGAGTATTAATCAATGTGCCTGGTGTGTCAGCAAGTGAAGGCAGGGAGGCATAATCCTAAGGGGATGATGAAACCATTGCCCATACCAGCATAAAAATGGGCAAACATCACCATGGACATTGTCACTAGATATCCGAAGACATCCAAATGAAACAATTAAATCTGGGTTGTTTTGGATCACCTTACAAAGTATGCACACTTTATTGAAATTTGTGAGTTTTTCTCTTTGGATCAACTGGTACAGATATATATTAGGGAAGTGGTAAAGCTTCATTTAGTACCACTATCTATTGTATCTGATCAAGATACAAGATTCACCTCTATGCTTTGGAACAGTTTTCAACATGCTCTTGATACTGAGCTAAACATTAGTGCATCTTATCATCCTCAAACTAATGGAAAATCTGAGTGAACTACATAGACACTAGAGGATAAATTAATATCATGTTCTATGTCCCCCAATGGAGGGTGGGGATGACATCTTCCACTGGTTGAATTCTCTTATAATAACAGTTTCCACTCGAGTATTTGAATGGAACATTATAAAGTAAGGTAAGGTAATAGGTGCAAAAGACTGACATGTGGGGATGAAGTTGGTGATCATAAGATGCTAGGACAATAAATTATCAATTAAATGGTGGAGAAGGTGAAAACCATTCGGCAACATATCAAGGTATCGCATTGTTAACAGAAGGGTTTTGCAGATAACCATCAACAATACCTTCTGTTTATATATGGATACATGGTATTTCAATGCATTTATCCATTGATGACTGTAATGAGGTTTTAACAAAAGGGATGTGATGTCCTAGGTACATTGGCCCCTTTGAGATTCTTGATCCTGTTTGGGTTCTGGCCTATCGAATAGCACTTCCACCAACCATGGCTAAAGGACATGATGTATTTCATGTATCCCTCTTAAGGAAGTACATACCATACCCATCACATATACTCTTTTCAATGGTAGAATAGCTAGAGGTTGATATTTATTATGAGGATCAACCATTAATGAGCTTAGATCATAGAGAAAAAGGTCTACGAAATAAGACAATGCCCCTCGTCAAGGTATTATGGAGAAACCACACGTTTAAAGAAGCAACAAGGGAATCAGAGGAAGTTATGAAGCAAAGTCACCAAAATCTATTTTACTGTTGGAAAATGAAATTTCGGGGGTGAAATTTCTTAAGGGGGGATGATTTTAACGACCCAATCTTTCATTAATGAAAATTAATCTTGATCTAATTAATTGTCTTATTATGGTTATATAAAATGTGGATTTAATTGGTTTTATGTTTTTGGAATTTAAAATACTATTATGAATTGTGATCGCTTATAATATAGTTGTCAAACATTGATCACATGATTACTATAAATACATGGCTTTCACAAATCTAATTTAATCAAACAATGGAAGCGATGACCTAATCCAGTAGACTTTCCCCATACGAAGCCCATTTATCAGATCTCTAAAAAGTGGTGGTGTCATTAGGCTTCTCTCTTTTCTAATCCCAAACCAAGCATGAACACGTTAAGCTTGAGCGGAACTGACTATAGGAGAAGTGGAGGTTAATAGTGATTACCACCCGAGCGATGCTATCTGAGCCACCCCAAGTGTTTGTCCCCATCGCACACCTTATGCTTAGATCTTATGATGGTGTTATAAGGGATTATGTAACAATAGAATAGAACTACAACATTTGTACATTATTGTTTTATAAAGAACGTTCATTCATTTTATTATTGTTACTTTGTAAATAGTTTTTTTAAATTACAAATACTAATTTTAGTTCATATTTAAAAAAAATATATATTTCCATGATTTAAAGGATTTTTGATTAAAATAATATTTTATGAAAATAATATTATTAATTTAATTCTTATTAAATATAAATGATCATATAATTTTATGAATACAATTGTAATTTTTATTAAGGTTTGAAAACTATTTTCGTCAAAACCAATGAATTTTCATTAAATGTTGGTTTTTATTTTAAAAGTAAAAATTAAAAAATTTCTGAAATAATTTTGATGAAATTAATATTATTTTTGGAATGAGGATGCTAAAATTATCCACCGATTAATTTTTCATAATTTTTTGAGATAGTCGAATTTGTGGGTAAACATTAAATACTGTTTAAATTTATAATGTGTTTTATGACATCATAATGAACAAACTGTGAGGTAATAAAATACTATAAACATTTTGTTCGGCCAATATATGATTTAGAAATAAAATAATGTGTTTTTAGATTTTATTTATTTATTTTACAAAGCATTTGTGGACTATCCAAGACTTATAAAACATTTCAGCTTTTTAAATTATTTTCCTTCAGAGTGTGACCCACCTCCACATAAGAAACCCTATTATTTTAATAAGTTAGGCCATTTTCCTTATAAAATAATGTTTTTCACTCCCTTTTTCAAAAATCCTTGGGAAAAAACTATGTGCATGTTTTTCATATTGATTATTTTAATGTGAGGTGTCCCAAACTAAAAAAATAAGGAATTCCCTCTACTTTCTTAATAAAACCCCCAAAGATCCCACTTCTTCTCCACTCAAAGACATTGGAGTTCGACCACACCCTTCCCTCCACTCCCTATAATCCCCACATGGCTCCCCAATCTCCCACTAATCCTCTCTCAAGTCTCTCCTAAGCCTTCAGGATCACACATACAAGTAAGGGATTTCTTCCTTTCTCATTTTTGTCTAATTTTATTTAAGTTGTTATGCCCTTTTGTTATCAATCACTAATGTTGGGGTATAAATTATCACTTCCCCTATACTGGCCTCTTTATTTTTGGATGATGGTAGACCCCTTTATCTCTCATTAAATCCTCCCATGTACACCTGTTTCCATGGCGAAATTCCGTGAGGGATTTCTCTCCCCTCTTTTACATCCATGTAAAGATTTTGTATTATGCATATAAATTACATTAAGTTTGTTGGGACATGTATCCATATGACCCCCTTACTGTCCATTTCATATAAATATTATGAGAAACCCTTTTCTATCTAATAAACTATTTTCATTAATCCTTATGTCATGTTGTTATACTGCTGAAATTGTACCTCATTTTATTCCATGCTAAGATTATTGTGTAGTGAATACCATACTCATGTCTCTATCAAAGGTATTCACCTTTATAAACATATACCTATTTAATGGTACATTCATGTATTTATTTCACATTAATTTATCATGGAATAACTTATTATTTTGATTGATTCCATGTTATATGATCTATGAGGCACACTTTTGCATAAAATGAATGGTTTAAGAAAGGTGAACCCTGATAGTACTCTAATGCATTGGGTAAATTATAGTATCATGATACATAATGTGCAATGGGTGTTGACTCATACTAATTCAAGTGAAACTAGGGTTTACACATGCTTCGTGTGCAATAAGGGTTTACTCATGCTCTATGTGCAATGAGTCTTCGCTCCGGAATATTCCATGTTAAGTGTTGTTGCCACATATCCATGTTATGATTATCTTGTTTTATCATACCTTTATGATCATGATTATCATTTCATCCATTTATATTCCTATTTTATAACATTTATTTTATTCCTCATGTTATCAATGTTTATTCCCCTACTGGTCATTATAGATCTCCCATTTCTTATGCATGTTCTCACGTTATCCCATGCAATGCTATGAACATGGGAATATAGTGGTCATGTAAAAGAATTTTTCAATAAAAATTTTGTGTGTTTTATGTTTTACATTTTTATGTAATGATCATAAGCCACAAAGACACTAGACCTCTCAATATTCCATGTTGTATCAAGTGAAGAGTTTATGTAATAAATAATGTTTAAGTGTGTAAAAAAGAGATGGGTTGTTATAAATATACTGTTAGGTGAGTATATGGATAGCTTCATTATGGTTTTCATTGAAGACAGCCCTATGAACTTGGTATCATTGGAGGATTATGTTGGTTATCTATCTGTTTTCTTTTGAAGTTCACAATCAGGAAAAGCTGTTCGGATGGTGTCAAAGTTCATTTGTTGGGATTAGGAAGTCTATTTCAGGGGAGATGTTGTAACCTAGGTCAAATTATATATTGATCCATCAATGATAAATGTTGATTTGTATTGGTAATATCATAATATAGTTGGAGAGGTGTTACATTTTTATGGTCTAGTAGGCTATTACAGGAGGTTCGTAGTCAATTTCTCTTTGGATGCGACTCCTATAACTGCATTGACCATGTAGTATCAGGTGCTTCTGTGGACTGACCAGTGTGTAGAAAATTTTTAGTATCTAAAGGATATGTTTTCTAGTGCTCAAAATCATTGGCATCTAGTATTAGTTGTTCAGTTATAGTTTTCCTATGATTCTATGTTTATGGGTTTCTATGGTTTTCTCATACAATAGAAATCTGTAATTTAAATTGGGTCATGATAATAACACCTCGATGAACATAACTATATCACCCAAAATCTATAGTTGGCGGAAATTTTGTTTTCCCTAATGTTTTGGAGACATTACATCATTGGAGAGCATTTATTGGTCATAATATATCATAATAGACAAAGGTACATTTTATCCCAGTGTGAGCTGAAGTTAAGATAACATTGGTCGACGAAGTACTAATAAGATTGCAACATAAAAATTTCATATACACATGGAAAGGGGAATGTTTTCTGAAATTTGATGAGAATGAAATAACTTAGTGATGTAGTGCATGAATTTCGTTACTCCTAGAGAGTGATAAAAGAAGATTCAGCACTACATATGGATATGATAGCAGTTGGTGGAAAAGGTTATCTTTTTAAGATGAAGGTGTTATCTTATTTGCTATATAAGGAAGAGGAATCCCAATTTCGGGATCATTTGGTGGTGTTCTAGAGAGAACAATATTTTTTTCATGATTCCCCTGATAGTTTTTCTAGGGATAAACTACAAAGGTTTTTGTTTCAGGGAAGGATTTTTATTCTTTGGGCTATGCATGATATATTTCTGAAAGAGTTCTGAATATCTCCCTTATAAGTAAATTCAAGTGAGATAATGTTTTACCTAGCATTGGGGAGTCATGTTTGGTGGGGTGGGATAATTCATGTTGTTGTGGAGTATTTTTCTTGATGATTGGTATGCCATATATTGAAGGTTGGGCACCACTTTCCCAGTGGGCTGTTCCAGCCAATATATTGTTTTTAGTGGAAGTGGGAGAAAATATTTTTGAAAATTATTATCTGTTTACATAAATCTCATGGAATCTATAATGCTATATGGGTGGAAATTTAAATTTTGGCTATATCATCACACATCGTAGAAATCAAGAAGACAAGTTCATTGGTGGTTTTGTTGAGGAAGTGTCTATATGAGGTGGTGAGAGTCCACTGAGTCCCATGGATGATCATTTCTGAATGAGATTACAATTTTACCTCCATGGTGTAAAGAGTACTTCAAATTCTTTGTGTTCTCAACTATGTCTTATAATTTTTTTCCATTAATAGGAGAATTGTCAAAGATTGCATAACAATGAGAATCATGAAGATAAATTGTGCTCTTGGGTCTTGGATTTTGGAGGGTTGTGGTTGAGGCACCGTTCCTTGGTATCATTCTCTTACTACAATAGTTTCCACTCCATAATTGGAATGGAACCATTTTAAGACGCGAATGACCAACCATTCCATTCTCCATTGATCTCGATAGGGGTTAGAGAGTAAAAAATTATTAATAAGGAACCGGTACAGTGAATGACAGAGATGGTTCATGTGATTCAAAAATGGATGAAGGCAGAGATGGACCATCATAAATCCTATATAGATCATAGGAGTGAACCTATAGACTTCAATATATGATATTACATGTTATTTTGGTGATTCCTTGTCATGGGCAGAGAAGGTTTGGTCAGGGTTGGAATATTTCTCCTCTATTTTTTGGGATTTTTGAGGTGTTAGGTCTTGTTGGAGAGATGTCGTATCAAGTATAACCACCCCCATAGATGATATGAAAAAAAAAATTTTACAGGTGTCATAGCTCCATTGTTAAATTCGTGATCACTCCCACATCATCGATTGGGCCAAGATCGATGTTGACAATGATGAAACCTTCTAGGAGCGGCCTCTAGAGTTCTTGGAATATAATGAGAAGGTGTCACAAGGATGTTCTATTTTCTTGGATTCTTCCTTGTAGATGAATTATTGTGAATTAATGATAATAGGGTTACATGAACCATATATACATTCTATGTACCCCAAGCTATTTGATGTTAACCCTTCATAGGTAATGTTGTTCATTTGGTGGTTATATACACTTTTTA
Source organism: Viscum album (assembly GCA_963277665.1). Taxonomy (NCBI): domain Eukaryota; kingdom Viridiplantae; phylum Streptophyta; class Magnoliopsida; order Santalales; family Viscaceae; genus Viscum; species Viscum album. Next base: position 1,536,834,209 of record OY728147.1, on the reverse strand, counting down.
TGGACTTCTATTATTTCATGTGTTGTGTTGTTCTATTTTTTAAGAGGTATCTCCCTTAACATTGTTTTTTGGAGGTTGATTATGATTTTAAGAGGTTACAAATTTTTCCTTTGCTGATGTAGTTGAGTTCCTATGCTGGTGAGATCCATGAGAGGTATCTCTCAGGGTGGTTGCTCAGACGACCCTTCTTATGATTCCTCTTAGAGTAGGTTTTTCAATCTTGTGGGATTCGATATTTAAATTTTTATATGATATAATTTACCGGACCTATCCATTCACTTCCTTTGTGTAAATAAAATGTTTAATATGTTTTGGGGATTCATAGTGACTCATTTTAAGTGTTTTTCAAATTTCCCATCTTTCTAGTTTTCCAATGTTCTCTCCTTCAAATGTTAGCTCATTCCAATAGTAGATGATTCCAATATTATCTCATTAAAATGGTGACTTTTCCCATGTTGAATCCTCCAATGGTAACTCACATAGAGGGTCTCGCTATATGGAATATCACTGAACAGTGACTCATCGAATGGTTGATCCACCAACGGTGACATGGGAACAATGTCTCGCGAATGGTAACTCGCTGAATGGTAGTTCACCGAATGGTGACATATCCAATGGTGACTTGTGAATAGTGACTTCTGATCAGTGACACAACGAATGGTAGATAATTGAATAGTGAATCTACTGACAGTTACTCATCCAACAATGACTCTTCCAACAGTGACTCATCCGATAGTGACTCATACAGTGGATACTCATCCTACAATTACTGGTGAACAATATTTATATCTTCCTATATATTAACTCTTTTGAAGTTATAATTGAAAAAATATATTTTAATTCCATATATTAATAGATTTAATGGCCATTTAATTCATATAACTCTAGTCTAAATTTTCATATGATTATAACTACCTTTACTTGTAAGAAATGTGTAAGATTGACAAGATCTGTCTTTAAACAATAATATAAATTGTATCATAAACTATGGCTCAATAATGATTTTCAAAAGGTTAGACATATCTTCAACACTTGATATACCTCCAGTTTTTCCTTGGTGTGAGTCACCCAGAGTTATTTCTATTGTATTACATGATTAATCAAACTATAATCATTGGATCATGTTATCTTATTGTTTCTTTCAACATGAGCATCCATGATTTGGTTATACCAATAAGTGATGATCTATCTTGTATATTAGATATATTAATCCTCCATTTTTATGGGTTCCGCAATCTATGTTTCTCCAATTTAACATTTCCATGTGATTGAATGTGATCTACTTGTTTCTAATAGATCTTTCTCTATTTTTTGTTTGTGCAATGGTGTCACGAAACCCTCAGGAGGATTCTTCATTTTCAGGATTGGGGATCTGATCTTTTGTGGTGGTACATTATTGTGCAATGAAAATTGATGACCTTTTGTGGTAGGTGATTCATTACATCTGTGTTTAGTTACAATTAATTATAGATATTTCTTTATTTATCCCTTTTTATGACAATAAAATTGAAATTATATATATTTGAACCAGATTAATGAATATGTATTTATTGTATGTTGTTTCTCTATTCTGTGATAAGTATTTTCCTCTTCATTTTAATAAATTTGTTATTTCAATGATTTAATTTCTTAGTATCTAATTATTGACATAAAATGGTAAATAATGTAAATACGATATTATTTAAATATTGACTAGCTATAGGATTGAATAGGATTGTTAATGAATCCAATTGTTGTTATTTCAATTTATTGTTGATCAAATTTATACATATATCCATGTATAATATAATTGTTTGATGAATATGAATAATAATGATTCATGTTGATAAAAGTTTTATTGGAATGTGAAATTAATGGGATAATTAATTGTGATAGATAGTCATATATTGTTTTTTATGTTTCCTATTTTTGGAAACAATGAATAATGAATCTGTTGTTTGGTAAGTGTAATGACATATGGGGTCTGAGTTACCCTCTCAAATTTTATGGCCATGATCCTTTTGATTTGGAGCTGCAATAACCTATTGTGTGAAAATGAGGAATTCTTTTCTTTGGGTATGGGATCCCATTTCCAGGTTTATTCCATGTTCTTCTCATGTGAACATGATTCGAGACATATACTAGTGTTGTAAGGGAGGCCCAAATGTGATTTGATCCTAGGATGGATGATCATGGATGGTGGTTATTTAATGTGGGGTTGGGAGGCCCAGTTTATGTGGCTATAGTCGAATCGTAGAGTTGAGAGATGTATCAGTTTATACATATCTGTGTAGGGGAGGACACCAGAGGTGATGAAATAGGTAGAAGCTAGGATTACCCATTGATATGAATGTTGGTTACCTATTTAATATGTTGTTCAATACCATCATTTATTTCCACACTGCCTGAGGAAGATGGCCTTACTTACCATCCTTCTGAAAGATTCGAAGACATGTTGGGTATTCCATTTTTTTGTGTTTAGTTTCTCGAAGATGGATGGGTCTATGATCCTATTATAATTAGTAGGGACTCAATGGGCGGTTCACTGACTCATAGTGTTGAGACCCTTATGTTCAGTATATTAGTATTTTTTCATAGAATACATAGATAATGGAATACTCCAATGCTCTTAATAAATGAATAAATATTTAACCCATGGGTTTTGATGTTTCTAGGATACATTATTCGGGTTATTATAAAATCCGAAGTAAGTAATGAATAATTTATTTTCTTATCTATGTCTATTTTGAATTATATAGTTTTTAGGAGGTTTAAAAGGACAATAAATCCAATCTTAAGCATGGAATACTCTAATATTTTTAAAAGATTGTTTTACTGCCCTTCGATGGAAAACCATTTATAAATATATCTTTGGAAAATTATATAAGCTATATTTTTTAAAATAAAATTATTCTTTATGATTGGAACATTGAAATTTAATTTTGATTAATTTTTGGTATTTTTCTGACAATGTTCATTTTTAATGAATAGTGAAAAATACTGCATTTTACATCAAAACTGCCTTTTCATCTAATTTAATTATATAGATAGATTATCTATTTAATTTGTTTTAAAGTTTAATTAGAATATATTTTTAATATTTAATTCAATGGTGGTCATTAGGATTAATTTCACTTTGGAATTGGGCATAAATAAGTGCCAAACTTTTTATAGATATTGTTTCAAAAAAACCCGTTATTTGTTTTGACAACGGGAATTTTTTTACAAATTAATTATTGAAATTTCTATGTTTAAAATTTGGTAATATGGATTACATATTTGGAATCAGAAGGTCCAAATTATGTAATTATGACTTTTTTTTAGACATTATGAATAGTAACGATAGTAATTATCTTTAATTATCTTGATTAATTAGTAATTGGGTAGTTAAGGATAATAAAATAATATCATAATAATAAAAAATGGCCCAAAAATGTGTCCTAATGATACTAGTTGTGTCACGGACGGCCATGGGATTCCTTTTGCCGAACTTTGAAACCCCATGGAATCACTTTTGGGAGAAAGTGACACTATCTTTTATTTTTTAAAGAAAGGAGAATATAAATAAAGAATGTATCACCCGAGTAAAACATTTTTAATTTTTACTAAATAAATTATCTCTTGGACTATTAATAGTAATTGGAAGGATAAAATAATTTCCTACATTATAGTATTTTTATTATAATTTTTAGACATTAAATAAATTAAATTATTTATGAAATCATGATGATGTAGTGATTACCTCATTAATGAACGATTTAAATAAAATGAAAAGATAATGTAAATTCTAAGACATAAACATGTCAAAGACCTATTGGATGAGTATATTTAGAACCATTATCATGTTATCCTCAAAATATATAATTGTGGGACCTTTAAAATCCGAAACTCATTTTAATATAAAGTAGCATTTTATAACCTTCAAAGAGTGCCCCTCCTCTCCTCTTATAAAAGGCCCCCACCTCTACCTCTTTATAGACAGCTCTCAAGACATTGGATCAGCCAAAATCTGCTCATTTCATATATCCAAATCCCTCTATTCATTCAAGAAGCCTTACCTTAGGCAGAAATCTCTTCAAGAAACCTTTCTGGTACAAACTAAGAGGAGTTACCCGATTTAAAGGTAAAGACTTCTCTAATGTTCTTTTGTTTTATTTTTCTTCTCCAATCCCCTAAACACTTTTTATTCATTTATTTTGTAACAACACCAGTATATTCAATATAATAGGATGTTTTTATAATAATTATTCGAGATACACATACACACACCTACATATAATGGTTAATGAACATACCCATTCCATGGATGGCGAATTTCTGCCTCACGAAACGATGTTTGTTCAATATTCTTATAACACCTTAAAAGGTAGACATTAAGATGTCAATATTTTTATATAAGATATATAATATGTTTATGTTTTCCTTAAGATTCTTTATTTCTCATTTATGGCATACCTTTATGGTTTCCATTATGGGTAAACACGATATCTTCATTTTAGGAAGTGCGGACTACCGCCCCCTCAAAGTGATTTGATTCGTTAATGCCATATGTTGGATGTATAAAAGATAGAGTTAATGATATTATATATGATATTATACTAGAATTATAATATACTTTTATATCATTATGATTCCATTCCATAAAATACGAAATAGAAATGAAAGTAGCGTTCATGTGTACGTACGGCTTACCGACTCCATGAGCGGTGCATTTCATTTCTTACCTCTAAATGTTGTGTAATATTAGAAATGAATGTATATAATGGATATATATGATATATATGATATCTAAACCATGAATATAATTCTGGATATAGTGGATATTTTACCACATGAACAACATGTTATTATAAAGAGTTTATTTTTGACTCAAGTACCAATGATCGACAAAACGACCATTATTAACATAAATAATTACATAGTGTACATGACATGGTAATAAGTGATATAAAAGGAATAATTAACTTAAAAAGGTTCTTAATAATGTAGAAATTAAATCAACTTTATTATTCAGGAGATTACAGAACGATCGAGTCAAGTCGGACCCGAGGTTAGGGACTTAGTCTTAATATCCTTTCATTGAGTCATATTTTGTTTTATACACAACTTTCTATTATATGTTGTATAAACCTCTTTGACTTTATTGTTTATTAAAAAGGAATCTTTTTTATATAAATTGTTTTATTAAATGAAAAAAGGGAATGTTTTTTTTTGTACGTATGCGGAAATAACGACTTCTCCACCGTCGTGACCATTATTTGAGTTTCGGCTTCCTCTACAAGCCATAACAATTTTTAAATGAAAAATAAATACCATTTTTTAATTTTCTTTTATTTTGGTATTGAAAATGGTTTTGATAATTTTTTTTATATCAATCTGTCGTTAATATCTTGTGATAGAAATTTGGGAATGTTATGTTTCCTTTATGCATGTTTTATGTGATATGATCATGTTATGGTTCTTGGGCATTGTTTATGAAGACGGGTTGTTCCGTGATAAAATAAGGGTGGGTGATCTCGACATAGCTCTCCAATGCATTGGGTAACGCGAAGGGGTTAATCATTAAGGTTTCTCTGAAGAAATTTAGGGAATATACTAGGATGTGTATTCCAAACTTAACCATGAGGGTTACCCCCTACGTAAGAATGTTATGAATGCCTCAAGTTACCTTTATGTCTTATGATTTCTATGATTTATTCATGATTTGATGAGGTATGTTAAAATGTTTATGTTTTATGAGTAATGTGTGATTTTATACATTGAGTAATGTTTTCATTTCGTACTTTTATATCCCTTACTATGATTTTTATGCTCAACCCATGTTTTTGAAATGTTTTTCACAGGTCAAGGGAAAGGTACATGATGTGATGATAGTGTCAAGGAAGTTTCAAGAAAGAATACATGTTTTATTTTAAATATGTTTTCGTTGATGGAAAAAATGAATACTATCTTTTATGAAACCACTTTTTTTAAATGTTGAATGTAATGCATGATTTATGATCTAATTCTCTAAAACTCTAAACTTGAAAAGATCCTTAACGTGTATTCTTGAAATAACTCTAGATTAAGTAATGTTTAAGGTTGGGGCCTTATAGTTATGGTTCTGAGAAGGTGTTGACTCTGTTTGGTTATTCTTGGAGAGCGTAAAATGTTGTTGTTATGTTACAGAGATGTAATGTGGAATTTTTTCATGGTTAGTTAATGTTTAATGAATTAATTAATGTAATTTTCAACTAATTAATATAGTTTATATTATTTAATTAATCTCTTTAAATGGTTGTGTTCTTATAGGATATCTAGTCATAGTAGTGGCAGCTAAGAGTCATGAGATATTTTCTATTGTTAGGTATAATACAAGGTTTTTCCCATTGTGTGGTTATGAGATAAATTATATCATTTACATTGGTTTTTCTAAATTAAAATCCTCAATATCAGTTAGGGAAACTAACCCCCATTGATTATGAGTCATGGGGGTGTTTTTTTCAACATCTCGGTGGGAGGATAGATGATTATCAACCCCCATTGACCATGCAGTCTTATCTTAATAGTTATTTGTGCTGGCATCCATGACTGTTAGTTTTCCTCATATATGTGTATAGAGGGTTGTAATGGCTTGTGGTTATTTCAGAAACACATATTTTGTTTATAGTTTCATATGTAATACTATAGGTGTAACACGTGAAGGATGTAAATTCGTGAGTATCCTTACTCAATGTATGTGATCTAATGACTTGATGTATAATAACTAATGTATTATACATGATACACGATCTTTTTTGTATCGTGAATAAAACATAGTTACTTTTGGTTATATGTAAATGGTAGTTGTGTTGCATGAAGTGCACATTATAGTTGTTCTCTTAGGTGTCTTCGGGCTGGCCATTGGAAGAGAGATGCTTAGGACTTGTGATGTTGGGGAAAAGTGTCAAACTAATGGGAAATAGTAATGATGCACCCTAGATATTTTTATTATTTTTTTGTACTCATTTATGATATACATGTTGAGAGTAGCCATAATGTTTCTTGGAACATTGTATACTTGTTTTGGTGATGAGATAGTTTCACCTATTGTTCATTGCGCTTTAGCATGCTTTCTTTATGTTTCCACGAGAGGCTCCTACGAGGATTCTACATAGTATACTATTATAATCACCGTACATTATAAAAACTATTTTACATGTTAGTTGGAGTAGTTTAGAGATCAATCTAGTTACTAATATTTTAGGGTTTTGTATGACCTTTTGGGCTTCATGGTCATGGTCGTTTTACATTATTTTGGTTCATATAGTTGTCTTGTTCAATTTTAGAAGAACATGTATGACATTACATATGTTATGATGGATTTATTTTATTTGTATTCTAAGATAAATTGTGTTGGTGTCTTTATAATATCACACTTTTACATGTGTTCTCTTAGAGGGTAATGCCTCCCATCAGTGTGTTTACTATACCCTTAGTGAAAGTTACTAACATAGGTCCAACTGATGGTTGGACTCTGTTGTTAGTATATCTCTTCTCCCACTGACAACCTAGGAGGGGTACACATTGTGGGAAAGGGGTTGTGACATATATTATAGTATGATATTTCATGAACAATTGGTTAATTCTATTTCTATATAGAGGAGTTAATTTATTGTTGGAAAAATATAATATTTATGATATTGTTTTATTCTGTGGTGATTTATTTTCTTTTGGGAATTTAATTTTTTTAATAATATATGATTAAGACATGTTAACACATGGAAATATGATTATATAATATTTTTTTGGACAAAATAAATGTTTTTATCTATCCTAATATAATAAGATTTATTTATCATTATAATTTATGTCTTGATAGATAGTTTCGTAGATAAATTATTTGTTAATCAATAATTGGAATAGTGGGGAAGTAATTTATTTATGATGGTGGAATGTAAAAACCATAAATTATCGACCATTTAAACACTGATTCTTTGTTTGATTAATTGAATTTTTCATAACACCCAATATGAAAAAATATCTTCGTAGATCATTATCAATATTCTATAATATACAATTTTAAAGTAATCCATTAAAATTTATTACCATGAGAAGAGAAAGAGTTTATATTAGTTAATAAATCTAAATCATTATTTTCAATAACATAAATTTTCTTTATAATATTTATTTTTTATTTTAATTGAAATTTTCAAATCCTATAAATAATATTTGAATAAATAAAATTTACTATGGAATTTATAAAATCAATATTTAAAGACACTAAATATTATAGTGCATTTCTTAAAATATTAATTATTTTTCAAAATATATAATTCTAGAAGAAATTGTTATTTTTTTGATTTTATTATTATTAAAAATGTCTTAGAAGATTTCAGAACATATTATGTGAGAATGTTTGGAATTAAATAATGTATTTAACTTTTTCATGGTACATTATATATCTTATATAAATACTTTTTTTTGTTTACAAATAAAGTTTTGTTTTCATAATGAAAAATTTTATATTTTATTTAATCATGTATTTTAATGGTGATATTAACATTCGGATTTACATGAAATCCACATATTGTTTTATAATAAATCTAATAATTCGATGAAAAGAAGTAAAAATATAAATTTTACATTATAAAAATTTCAAATCTAAATAATTAATTTATTTCATTATTAAATTATTTAACTATTTCAAATTTGATATGATAAAATTATTTTATAATATTAAATCAATTGGTTAATTTCCAATAACATGGTATATTTTATTTTTTATTATTTTAACTAATTAATAAGGATACAAATCATTTTCACCAGTAATAAGTGAAATGGATAAAAAATTACAATTGGAATATAGTTAAACATGGTAGGATAATGCTTTAAAATGAGTGATATTAACCCCACACCAAATTTACCTTCCACATCTTCCAATTCATTCTCCATTTATCCTTGATTAGTAACATTAAATTATTGCGTCTTTAGGCATTACTTCCAAAGCAATTATTCTATTTATTTTTAACAAGATAACTCTTCCCACACATCAAGACTAACATTACCTTCAAATTTACCCTTGATATTTCACCATATATATCATCCTATTACACTATCCCACTTCCATATTCTAGTGGTTACACTTATCAATCACAAAATGATATTTAAAAGAATATTTCCAAGAATAAATAAATGTCCCCTATTTGAGTATCCTCTTTTTATTAGTGTATACAATTTAATTTTAAACATCATAACATTATATAAAATTATAAATATAAAAAAATATACATATCTAGAAAAATTAAATTTCATTATTATTATTTCCTCAACAATTATTAAATAAAATTATTCCATTATAAAAAGAAAATAATATTGATCATGAGTATGTGTAGATCATTACATTCATTTAGTGATATAAATTTATTTTCAATATTGAATATAAAGTAAAGTATTATTAATTTATTTGATTAAAAAATATGTATTTTAAGTCAAACCTAGATTAATAAAATGATAATTTTCAATATTCCATCATTATATATATTTATTTATAAATGGGATTTCTAATCGTGTTTACGAAAGAGAACCTCCTCTATGAACAAATAAATACTTTTTTAATCACCACCAAAATTTATTGGTCCATAGAATTTATTTATTTATGTTATTTGATAATTTTGGAATTTTCATAATATCTCAAATTATCTTTATGTAAATACATTTTTTTTACTAATGACAATATTATAAAATGTTATCTTTTTGTTTTGTTTTAGTACACTTATGAACTCTCAGATAATATTTGATGCCACAAATGATAAATAGATTAAATATAATAGAAATATAATTAAATAATCATGAATTTATTATTAATTATTTATTTAAAAAAGGTTTAAATAATTATTAAATTTTTACTAATATACAACATTTTGACCATTTACAATGACAAAACTTTTTTAACGTGTTTCCCATTTTCATAGACCATGTTACTGTCTATAATATAAATAGTGTGTGATATGTAGAATAAATAGAAACCATAAATTAATATATATTTATAAATAATATATTTTTTTACTTAAAATTATATTGTAATAATAAACCATTTTTCAAGATATTTTAATAAGATAATCGAACAAATATTCTAACACTCATTTTTGAAAATAACTATAACAAAGTAATTTATATGTAATATGAGATTATAAGTAAATTAATTAAAGGATAATAAATTTTATTAATGTGTTTAAATAGAAATTTAGATATTTATTTTCATTATATAAGAGTTCATATCATGTTCGAGTTAGTGGAAACCCAATGTAAATATTTTTCAGCGAAGTTTTCTCTATTTCATACATGTTTTATATTTACCACCATATTTTTCAGGTGGTGTATATTGATTTTATTTTTTATTTTTTATCATGATATTTATTTTATTTATGGTAGTTAAATTTTATATTTAACTATCTTATTAAAACATTTTTACTCAACTTCTCATTAGGTTGTAAAAAGATATTTGTCAAATATTTATATTCTTGATGATTATTTCATAATGTGAACCATGAAACTATTAATAGGTTGTCATTACTACATAATGAAGGCCATGTTTATTATTTATGAATATTTTACCTCCATATCAACTATGTTTGTTTATTTATATCCATACAAAAGATAAAAAATTCGATCATGGTTTGAACCAAAATTTTACCTAAAACATAGTGCTTTTATTTTCAATATTAGTTTCAAATAAAGATTTATTTTGAATGATAATCCATATATGGAATATTTATCCACTAACAACCTATCATAATTTCTTTTTTTATTCATGGGTTTTATATTATCCATATTATATTTCATTTCCCATTGACTCATTTTTTACCCAAAGTGTTTCTTGTAATTGAAATTAAACCTACCTATTCCTTTCACTAATGAACCTCCATTTTTAATGTTTATTAAATCATTATAAAATATTGAAAATTTCATTTTATATACCCCTATAACTTATTTTAATCATTTTATATGTCATTATCTGATTAAAAATATTATACAATAATATTTAAAATTGATCATATTTTCCATTTTCATCAAACTATAAAAATAAAATTAATTTATTATTAACTTCATGAAAAAAAATTCATTTTTTATATTTAATAAGATACTCTGTTTATATGATTTAATTTTCTTAAACTAATTCTTATTCTTATTTATTTGTAATGTATTTAAAATTTTAATTTTCAATAATATTCTGTTTATGTAATTTTTTCAAAGATATATTTCCAAGTGCAATTATATATTTCATTCATTTCAATCAAAATAAATTAAAATAAATAGGTCATAATCATGGAAATTATATCAATAATATCATACAATATATTTCCTGGGATGAAAAAAATGCACCATGGTTCCATTTTAGATGAACGATGTATCACTAACATTGTATATCCTAATCACATGTTATGTACAATATTAAAATTTCACCCAATCAAATGAATTTGTGAATAACATTCTTATAATTAATTTTATTGATGGGTATTTCCCTAGATTACATAAAATAATAAATTCGGTAAAATTAATGATTTGATCAAATGTCCAATATCTATATAGTGTAATAATTATTTTCATTATTATTTTGACTAGTGGTATTTATATAAAATGTTATATGAATTCATTGGATATACATTTATTTTCCAAATTATTATCATTTTATATTTATTATTCGAACTGTAAATGTTTTTAAATGGTTATAAATATCATTTTCCTTATATTCTATTTTTTATGTGTGGGATAAAAAAATTTATTTACATTTTTTCTTTATTGTATCATAAAATAAAGCCAATTATATTTTATGTGGTTAATTGTGATGTGATGAGTAATTGTAGTCAATTGGAACTCATATTTATGGATAAGGATGTGTAGCGTCACATGTCACCCTTAAACACAAGGTTTATGGTTTTATAACGAATTAGATAATAATTGTTTTCATTAATTATACACATGTTGCATTGTTCCATTGTTTGATGTGAGAATTATATATACGAAGAATTTTTAACAAGTTTTTTGGGTTAATGAGATGTAAGAATCACCATATTCTTCTTTTATTGAATTAGATGTTTAAAATAATCATTCATTTGTTTTTTCTCAACATGATACATGAATATTTGTTGAAAGAATTTTTTATTCCTTTTTTTTCAATATTTTTAAGATGCAACAATTTTAGACATATCCTAATGACTAGGTTATTCTCTCATGGATCGTGTTTATTGATACATGTTTCAAAATATTTTGATTTATTATTTTTATTAATTCCAAATTCAGTCATATATGATATTTGGATTATTTTTTATAATTTACAAGATTATATATATTTGTTAAATTTTTCTCACTTATGATAATTGACTAAAAATACTTCTTTATGAAAACACTATGTAATTGTGGACACCAATTTCATAAGATTTAATTCCATATGTTTTTATAATTAAAAAATTATGTAATATATTTAATATTTTAATATGTAGTTAACTTGTGGTGGATGTTTATTAATATATATGGATTCATATATTTCAACCATAATAAAAAATGTTCATAAGAATAAAAGGAAGTATTTTTTTGGTTAATTGTTTCCCAAAATATCTAAATCGTTAAACAAAAATGGTCTAGAAAATGTATTTTTGTGAAATATATTCATAATATATTGTAATTGTTACATTTTTATGTATGGGATGCACAAAATTCTCATTTACCTTTTCAATTATATGATTTTAATCATATGAAAAATAAAATATAAATACCCTAATTAATCCATCTTTTAATGAATTCTAATAATTGTTATTATAAAAAGAATATTTATATCGGTTTTAATATTTTATCACATAATATATTATTCATAATTTATATAGAAAAAACTAACTATTTACTTATTTCATCTTTTTGATAGTTTTAATTACAATGTCGATTAAAGTCTCATGATTTATCAATTATAATGACATAAAATAATTGTTTCTTATATTTAATTACCTTAAATAATGGTATGTGATTCTATCATGGTGTTTATATATGAAACAACAAATAATGTTAAAAATATTATCTAAAATGAACAATATTCATATCTTGGTGTACTAAAAATTAAATTTTATATAAATGAAATCATATTCAAATATATACACGAATAATTGGATATGTGTTCCAATTTATACAAATAGATCAACTAGGATTATGAAATAATATTTTTTCATTTTATGAAAATTAATTAATTCATAAGGAATCTGATTGAAAACATTAATGGTTTCATTAACAATATAATTGATGTCACTATATATGTTAATAAAATTTGGATAATGTAATGGATATAGATATATTTATGAATATATTAATGATGATTATTCTATCATAAAATATATAACTTTTGATTCTTAAATAATGACGTATGGAAGGGAATTCAGTTGGCCATTCAAAAAGTATTCTAGTTATGTGTTTATGATATATAAAATAAATGAAATATAAAGAAACTATTTAAAGAATATGACATAAATTATAATAGGTAAGTCTAAAAAAAATTAATATATTAATGGGGAAGTATATATAAGTGATATATTCTTATCACTCCATGATAAATGTTTAAAATTTTAATAACTAATTCACGGATAATACTAAATTGGTTTAATCCATTTGTATGAAATATAGTCGAATTATAGTGAGGATTCCATGTATTCCTGGTGATGAGGATGAAGAATTTATTTTCATTGTTAATTAAATTATATAAATTTATTCTATGAATTAAATAAATAACATGAAATTATTTATGATGATATATTCAATGAAAATATTTGGGATTAATACATAAATCAATGATAATTTCATTAAATAAGTTTAAATAATATTTAATCTGATTGGTAGGACTTAATCATTGAGTAGATTGAGATATATTTAAATTATATTATTGAAACATTGTAACATATATTATTTGTTGACCTCAATGTTATTCTAATGGGATCCATTAAAGATATTTTCATAGAGATGGAAATGTATATATATTTTGTAGAAATCTAATACAAAGGACTATATATTTCACTTCATTTAGATTATAATGTGTTTGATAGATTTTTTTTCATGGTAAACTAAAAAAATTACATTTGGTATATTATATAATTATAATAATGTGTAATATTTTCTTCACATCAAAATAGGCATATCCTAATTATAAAAAAATATATAATCGAAATGTTGTTATAAATGGTTAGGAATTGAAAAATTTTATAAATAAAATATGACTGTATTATAGTATAAAAAACATTTCATTATAATTTATTCTTAGCTATAATTTTCTAAATAAATAATATATATTAAATAAATAATATATACTTGATATAAAAAATTTGAAAATAGTATTTTTAATTTTTATGTAATGATATTAAGAATGTTTAATATCATAATATTGTTATTTTCCGACATAAATAGTTCAGGTTATATTTAATTTAATTGGTTAAAATATAAATTCTATAAGTTTTTAAATTAATTTTTTTGAAATAAAAATCAGATTAATATTCAAAATACTAATATTATCTTAATAATAATTTATTTAATTTTTCTAAAATGGTTGATTTTTACTAAATTATTGAAATATAATTTTTTAAAAAAAAACTATAACGTTTGTAACCAAGTTATTATATAATACATTAATAGAAGTCTATAAAACCAATAAAATAATCAAATATATTTTTTAGGAATAATATTATCATATTTTCAATAAATTTATATATTAATAATACATTATAATTTCATTTTATTAATATAAGTAATACTTTTCCATTTAGAAATTGTGTTCACAAATATTAAAGACTAATTTCTATCACATGTAATTATTAAATTACTAAAATTATATCTCATAATTTATATCAAATTAATCATGATATATAATATATTTTGACTCTTATTTGGGCTTAATAATACGATTAATTATTTTACCATTAATTATAATTGTTATGGTAGGTAAATATTTAAAAATATTTTTTTCTAGTGTAGTGATAGTTTTATAAAAATAAATTAATATTGTATATCATAAATATTGCATATAATATTATGTTTAATAATATTATAATTATTGAAAATTTTATTTTCTAACCAATGAATAATAAAATTTATATAATATAATAGTTATAGGATAAATTTTCAATAAACTTTTATTTGAATATATACATTGTTTTTATATAAAACATTATTTATTATATAGACTAATTCAATTTGATTAAATGTATATTAAATTTTGGTTCATCACAAATAATTGTTGTATGATGTATTATTTTGGATATTTCAAAATACATAAGTATATAGGGTAAAAATATGTTATGCTAGTAAAAACCAAAAAAACATAAAATTAAAAATATAAAAAAAATTCATCCAAAATATTTGAAACATGAGTTGAATAAATTTATTAATTAATTATATTCATAATATTTCTCTAAAACCTATTTTTATCATTTTTTAGAACAAATGGCACTAGAATAATGTTATTCAAATATTATAAATTAATAGGTATTTGAAGAAATTCACTTTTCATATATAAATTATGAAGACATCCCCCACATCATGGAACATTAATTATATAAAATATAATTATAAAACTCTAAAATTATTACCCTCATAGATTCTTTAATTAGTTAAATAGTTATATGGTTGTATTTAGTTATCATAAGCCATTTATTTTCAAGGATAAATTACAGAGAAGGTTTATGATCCCATTGTGAGTATTACTCTATCGTTATCAATTTATTAAAATTCATTCAATTAAAAAACTACAGCGAACATATTTATATTATTAAATTACTATTAATATTACAATAATGTTTTATTATTTTAATATATGATAACTTATTTAATCAATTTTAAAAAATTATTCAATCTATATAAATTTAATTGTGTGTTGTTGAACAACTACCTCAATTAAACAAAATATACAATTATTTAGAACTCAATAAATTGGCTAGTTATAAGGATGAAAGTAAGGAATAAATTTTAAATAT
Source organism: Viscum album (assembly GCA_963277665.1). Lineage (NCBI taxonomy): Eukaryota > Viridiplantae > Streptophyta > Magnoliopsida > Santalales > Viscaceae > Viscum > Viscum album. Next base: position 1,536,818,268 of record OY728147.1, on the reverse strand, counting down.
AAAATATTTTTATTTTTATTTGTAATTTTTTAATCCATTATATTTACATATCATTATTTACAAATTTATAAAATTAACTGTGTGTTTTTTGGAAAACCACCTCCATGATGTATCATATATCATATTTAAATTGTATAATTAATATTAATTTATCATCCATAAAATATGATTGAACTCCATATAAGGATGAATGTTCAGGAGCAGTGATTGGTTTATTCTAAAATTTATTTATGAAAAAAATATACAACAAGAGAAAACAGGTGGTACAATAAAGTAAAACCAAATGTGACTATGTAAAAAACCATAGTGAGAACATAATTTATGCTACTATATGACATAAATTAGAAAATAATTATTTTATATTATTTCTAATATGAAATAATTATTTTTCAAAAGCAATCAAATACAATACCATTTTTAGTTTCTGTGAAATAATTTTAATATGATCATCATAGAGGTCATCATTTACAGGTTATAAAAAATGACATAGAATGAAGTTATAATATTATCAATAATTGTATAACTATAGTGAAAATTTATTATATGATCTATGAATGATGTACATTGGGATATGAATAATAAAAATCACCACAATAATATGAAACTATATTAAAATTATCAAGATAAGTCACACTCGATATTTAAAATAGATGAATATTAACTAATATACTTGTTGATAATAATAATTAATGAAAATTCAAAAAATTTTACATGTATTAATAATTTTATGAAATATGTTATTAATATGTGTTTTTATATAAGAAGTTCCTAAAATTTAGTAGATGTTAGGTGTTATGTTAAGGGTTTTTTTCATGAATTTATTTTCATGGGACTTGTTTCTTATTATAAAACCTTATATTCATTGTAATGATTTAAATGCACCACTTTAAATATTTTCAGTCATGATTTTATAATATTTTATCTTATTCAATGTTATTTTATATTTTTTCTATTATGGATATTTAATGTATGAATTTAGAATTCATTGACTGTTTTTTCTCTATAAATTTTAATTTATTGAGATAAAACAACCTTATGAAAACCATTTTTTCAATGAATTATTAATTAAAAATTATCAAAAAAGATATCGTATTTCCTCAATATTTTATAAGGATATATAGATAATATATTTACCATAAAAATTGATTGATTCTTACCATAATTATTTTTGTTAATTATAAGGGTTTATTGTGTAAAATTTTCATTCCTTGATTAAGATTCATTATTATATCGTATTTTTTTCAATGGTTTATGTACTATCCCTATTAATATTTTAAATCATTACCATATCATTGTCCATTGGAATTAATTTCTCATAGGAAATCATATACTTCAATCAGTTTTGACATCAATACTCAAATTATTTAATGATTTTTTGGATAACTCAATTCTTTTTTACTAAGTTGGTATTGGTTTTATGAAATTATATTTTTCCTTGTTGGATTTTTCTTACATAATAAAAACAAGTATCTTTATTACAACTATTTTTATAATATAGAAAACACATTCATTTAACAACAATGTTGAATGATTTATACCTCAATGATTACTTTATATATATGAGTTTCGTTGTCTCATTTTCAAATCTGTGACACAAGTTGTATATTTTGTACTAAATTTTCATTCATGTTGAGTTTTTACACTATATTACCAACATATATTATCAATTTATTTCAATTAATTATATTTAAAATTCATGGTATTTTTCTCAACTTCATTTAATATTATTCAAAAAGATCAAGATCTGTGAAGGGCCTCTTCGTAAAAGAGTAATTAAAAATAGAGAGAGTGTAAATACAAGTGGGTTTACATAACTGATAATCGATAATTAAATTCATATCAAAGTAAATAAAATGATAAATAATGTATAGAACAATAAATACCATATCTAATATGATACTTGAGTTACATTATTTGAAAAGGCTTCCACCACTTGATTTTCTCCTTGTATACGTGAGTAACATCAAGACAAATTTTCTAATATCGTTAGTGACACTCTATCCATGTCATGATCATTGTCCAAGTAACATTACTTGATCATGTCATTTAAAAATGTATAATAAAGATTCATACTCACCCAAATAAATCTACATCCATGTTAGATTTCATATTTGACAGATTAGATCATATCTAATACATCAACATTAATCAAAAATCTATTTATAATAAAATTATAGAATCAGAAATTAATGAATCCAAGATGAGTCAATAAAACACCACCATATTCGATATACATGGTGCACTTGAATCCACCCCATTAATATTCATATTAAATAAAGAATAAATTAGAGGAATCACCATGATGTATATAAGAAACAATGGCTTCCTGACCTATACATTGACGCCAAAAAGTTTCAAGATAACAATGTAAGAGACATCATTATTAATTGAACATGTTTGGTAGTTTGAGTCATCCATGACATGTCAATAAATGATAGTGATTCTCTCTTTCAATGAAGGACGGTGGTTATCATAGGCAATTAATTTCATTATTTCTAAATATATCCAATGTCAGTAGAAATTGTAGGGTAAACATTTCCTTAATATACATACTATAGTTATAATTAAGAATAGAATTCACGGTTTCATCAAAACAAATTAGTTTTAATATGACTCCAGACAAATCATTAATATGAACCCCTTACATACACTATATAACACATGAAGATAAAACATTATTATAGGACTCCATAGAAATGAAATATAAATAGCACATTAAAGCTATATTATATTTTTTCAACGTATAAGACACTTATAGAGGAAACATAAACTTCCAAATTTTCCATAATAATCTAATTTATGAGTGCAACATGTCAAAAAACCTGAAATAATTTATAAAGGAATACACCGTAGGTCTTTTACCACGGATATACCAAAAAATCACACCCGCACAGATCTTACCATATGAGTTATGAGTCCCAACAAGAATATTTATATCACTATAGTGATAAAATTTAATATTCTTCCAAATATGAGAGGGAAAGAGGTATTATATAATTATAATGTGTTAAATTTCACAAATAGAAACATGTTTTATTTAGAAAAATTATGAATTCCTCATTGATTGAACTATCCAACTAGGGAGTAGTCTGGATATTGATAATGGAATTCATAAAACAATCCACCATCAACACTATATAAGTTCATTATATGAGGTTTTAAAGGAAATCATGATAGAATAAGGATTTCATATGGACATACAAGCATAAATGTTAGATAAAAAAATAATATAATAATATTCTATAGAGATATCATTCGAGTACAAAAGATTCCATGTATATTTTGTGACCATGTCACCATTGATGATTCTCATTTAACTGATTCCCAATCCCCCCATAAAAATAAGTTGTGTACATTCCTTCTATGTGACCATAACAGGCATACATTCATGAGTGGATTTCATACATATAAATATTTTATTCAAATAATTAATCTCTTTGATTAAGGACTTATTTTTTATGGAAATATAAATCATATAAACACATTGAGGTTTTACTGAGGTAACCATAAAAATTATACCTCCTTGATAAATCATCATTCTCCTCTAGGTTTTCAACTAACTAATGATTTTAGAGAAAATTTTATCAATATAACAATGCCTGACCTTCCCCAAATAACAAGATACTACATGGTGCATGAAAGGAAATTTAATTTTTTCACTCCAAGATAATTTCAAATATTATTTTCATTAAAGTTAGTCAATCCACATCCAAACTCAATAATAACATATTACATCTTATGGTATATCTATAAAATTATCTAGAATGATGAAATATTTTATAGAAACATGAATTTTTTTCCTACTAACTTTTCCATAAAGTAGAATTTAATCCATATAAAAATGATATGAGGGGTGAAAGAGTTCATTATATAATATTTAATTATATATTCCATATTTAAGAAGGATAATTGATAGAATAACTCTGGTGTTCCTCGACCATATAAATGAGAATACAAAAACTAATTGCCCTTTCTTGACTCCATTGGAGCCCTAAAACATCTAGGTTCACATTCAGGTGAATGAAATGCTTTTTTAAATTATTAATGATGATCATAATATTGATGACGGAACTAGGTAATCTATACATTATCTTATTTTCAAATATAAATTTTTATTTTATCATGTTTAAGTCTTTAGAAATATATATTCTGAGGGAAAAAGTTCCATATTTCCCCTTTTACATCATGATATTAAAACATTGTGATGAAGTAAAAGTAAAATTTTGGGTACTTTTTATAGGTATGAAACCAACTTGATTTGGACTAGTGATGGATATTTCAATGTTCCCATACCCATAGGAAATTATTTTGATGCTAAATTTTGGAATTGTGTTTCGAATTAGAATAGGTCTATGTTAATTAATAAAATCGTTATTATCTTTTTATAATTAGAGAAATTATTTTTTCATTTCTACCATATGAAATAAATTATTTCTTAAAGAATTATCTCATATCCTTGATAACCTCATCAATCAAAATTTCCTAATATAACATAACTAATTTTTTGGTAATATATGTAGGCTAAACATCACCATAAATATTATAGGAGAAAATGGAAAATTAATTTCTTCTTCATTAGGAGGTTCAATGAACTTCTTGTTTGGATCGACTGAAACAATGGAAAAAATATTATCCATCATCACATAACAAAAATATACCACCTTCTCTGAGTATAAAAGTTTATAATATTTGAAAACAATAACAGAGATCTCATTTTATGTGATGTATAATGATACATCACATTCAAAACCAATAAATCCTCTTTAAACCATTTTTTCTATATGATTATAGTGAAATAATATAATGTTTGTATAAGTCATCCTTCTGATATTATATTGATTCACATCTAACTAATCCTTATGTGTAAGAATTTCACCAAGATTTGAAAGGTATTAGATTTAATCTCTGGAAGGGAAATGTTTACAATGATTATTATTTTTACATTGTAAATTCATGGTTCAACATCTCTTATATCAATGTTAATATTTGTGAAACATGGTTTCCACAATTTATGAATCTTTTTTGTAACAAGTCTCAGCTTTGTAGATATATTCTTAAGAGATTTACCTATATAATATAATCCAAAATATTGATGATAACCAATATAAAACTATGAAAAATAATCCTTGAATTATTGAATCTAAAATTAAGTGGTTTTGTCCTTAATTCCCATGTAAAAATATCCACCAAAATAGGATTTTGATGAGAATGAAATTTGTAAATAATAAAGCTAGATACATCAACAGTGAAATTCATATCATCAATCTTAAGAAATCACCTATACAAATTTCTATCTTGTTTTCCACTATGTGTGTATTTTCACCAGGAATAATCACCACACTCAAATGGGACACCATACATGATATATTTATTAATAAAATATGATAAGTCATTGGCTCTCTTCATATTGATGTGATCCCATGTTTTTTTATGTTGGCCTTATAAAAACATTAAATTCCCATAGGATAACCCATATTCAAGTGACATGATCATTAATTAGTTATAGAACCATTCAAATATCTCTTTTTTTGATATTAGAGTTTGATTAATAATTAAATTTTAGGGATATAAATTTTTTTGGATGTTGATATCAACAGAGATATTGTTTTTGTTCTTAGAACATGATTGAATATTCATTATACCATGTTTTAAAATCCAAAAATGTTTAGAATCATTCCCAAATGATCTTTTTGATATAAATTAATGACCAAGGGGGTCCCAATTAATGGAATTACATTTTTGGAATATGATTTTTGGTTAACATATACCAATCAGAAAAGGATAATTAGACATAATGAATCATCATAGGGATGCAATAGTAAGAGAATATCCAAGACCAGAACAATTCCTAAAAAATGATATTCATATATAAATTGATGGTGTCCCTATGATTGAGGCCCCACATGTCTTGGTAATTCCAGAGTATGATTCTTTCCCTTCCTAATGAGTTTTTTATTTTCAATCACTTAATTTACTACTCCATCAATTTTCTGAGGGGGTCAAGTGAACAATCATTAAGAAGAACAATATCCTCATCATTAGCCAAAAATTTTATTTAAAAATGGGTAAAAATACTTGCGTAATGATCAATTCTATTATATGATATCTCAAAATTCCTTCTTATAAATGATTTGGAAGGATATACATAAGAGATTGGATCTATATTTTCATGTTGTTGAAGCATCTACCCTTAATGTGGGGTGGTTTAAAATTTGTAAATCTCTTGTAAATGTGCATCATTACAATATTTGGAGTCATGATTACATGCTACAACGTTCATTCCATAAAAAAGTTTTTAGAAAAAGTGGTTTCTATTTATAAAACATTCAATCCATTTATTATTAGTACATCTACTCATATTTTGGACATTTTCTATTAATTGTATGTCTATATAATACTTCCATTGAGTAATTTTCTCCATTTAATCATCCATACAAGGGGACATATCCACAGAGTGGATTTCTATTGGACCAACAAGTTCTATGAGATCCACATGGTTACCTGCAAGGTGATCAGAGTATGTAACAACCATCCCATCAGAAATTTTAGTCACTGATTGGCTAGTAATTTGGCAATACTATGATGGAATCAACCCATTGTGTTGCATACAAGTGATCTCATATGAAGTATGATCTATATCTGGATTCACATACCCTTATGAAGGCCTTTCACTCTTTAAAAAATTGGTTTACCCTAAAATGGAAATCAAACCTACTATTAATTTAATAGAAGGGGACCATCCAAAGTATTATTCAAAACAACATCATTTTAAGTGCTTCACATGAGTTTACATTACCATTATTATAAATATTTTGTCTCTCAAATTCCATAAATTTTCTATTGATTTGTATTCAAATGTTTTTTAACTTTTAATGAAATATATTGGTTACAAATTATGTTCAAAATTCTATCAAAGAACAATATTTTAGGGGATTAAAATTAAAAAAATCATTCAATTCTGTTATGTTTTTCAAATATCATCTGTTATAGGAATATGTTTTCATCCAATTCTCATTGCCTTTTAACACTCTATATTTTCTTCCTTTGACTAATTGGTCTTTACCAATACTCCATATGACATTTTATTGCGTAAATTATTAACATAACCATATCCCCCTATACTGTATATGTTATTAGTTTGTGGTTCTTATCAAATAAAGCTATTCTATTTTTTGTTGAGGAAATATAGATAATAATTATACTTGTCCTTATAATACTAATGTTTATTGGCTATTATGGTCTATTTATTTTGTATTGTTTATATTATTCATTACATTCTATGATTATTTTATCATAAATAATTAGTGATGGATAGAGCTGGAAATATCCCCTTGATACATCAATATGTCCATGAGACAAACCATAATTGTTGTTTTTTTATTACTTCCCATAAAAAAATATATCATATTTATAGGCCTTTGACTGTTATATCATGATTATTAATATCACGATGTCTTGTCTTAGTGAATTGAATAAGATATATTGAATTTTGGATTATATTTCATAGGAACTAGTTATTTTTATCAATATGTACATTTTATTTATATTTTTATCTATGTATGTATTTTGAATTATGTTTCATTATACTATGTAATTTTTTTATTTATATTCCAACCATATTTTTTAAGTCCATATTTTCTCATAGTTATGATATTTGAAAGTTATCACTTTCATTTCACATTATTGAGTGTTTCATGAAAACCATCATATTTTTTCATTTCTATAGGTTATGAAAAATTTTACTACACATTATATGTATAATAGAATATATTTTGTGCATAATTTAAGTGAGTTGTTGATTTCATATTATCGATTAAGTTGTTTTTTCTAGAGTATAAAAATTTATAATTTATGAGAAATATGCTGCAGGGATGTCGGCTAATAGTTCATCCTAGATTAATGAATATCTATTAATAAAAGGTTATTCAAATTTAAGTTAATAAATAATTATATTTGATATTATAAATATTTATAATCAATATTGGGTTTTTTTCATCATTTAAAATTTTTAATGTATAAAAGGATTTTATGAAAATGATATATTGAACAATGCATTTGGGTCATAATTTATGGCATTAAATGGTGGATTTGAAAATATGAGACGTTTGTATTTTTTTAGTATTATTTAATGGTTTATATATTTAATTCTTCATAATATCAATGTTAAAGATTAAACTACTTGTTATTTTATGTTATCTTTGATGTTATTGATAGTGATAGGATATATCATTTAAAACCCCATGGGATTTTTTTATGAATATGATATTAACAAAATGGTACTATAATGTAGATATTTTTTGATTCTTCATTAAATTACATACCTATATAGATTCAATTTGGTTATTCAATAGTGAAAAAAATTAAAGTAGGGTTAATCACCCCAAAAAAACATTGATTAAAGACTCAATCATTAATCTATTTAACGATGAGTTCACTTAAGACTATGGACCAAGAAAAAATACTAGGGTATATCATTTTGTTTAACAAATTCTCTATACATTCCATTATAAATGATTTAATATATTCTATAATTTGGATTCATAATTTGATATAACGTAGTATATTTAAATCTATTTTGAACACTAAGTAATATATGTTGAATTGACTATTAATATAATAAAAAAAATAAATTTTCATATAGAATTTAAATATCATACAGTAGTTTTATTATTTATTTTGTCACTCACACTTAGTAATTTATTATTTTCATGGTTTTGACCATGATATATCAATGTTAAAAATGGATTCCCTTGATAATGCAAAGATTGTTACAATTAGAAACCTAATTATATATTAGTTTGACTGAGAAATAATGGTATATAAAAATATGGATATCATGAATTCTTATTGACCATAATGACCATGTTGAATCCTCACATTAACAAAATAAGTGAATGCAAAAAACATATGAATTTATGTATGATAAATATAGTGAAAGACATAATATTCCTTTTCTACATGACAAAAAGGTTGGAATTAACAATACATAGTTATTGTGAAGGGAATTGGAATTCACTGTATTTTTGAAAATTTTGGCCATAATGCTCACAATTTAAGAGAAATAGAGAAAAATAAAAAATCCATTTTATAAACTTTAATGAAAATTTGGAACTATAAAAATCAACTAAATAATTGAATGGAGAATGTGGATAGTTATCACCATGAATAGACTAGACCATGGGAGTAAAGAAAACCTTATGGAATGAGTTCAATTAAAGAAGATATTGATTCTTGAATCTATGATTCCCAATTAATTATGGAATTTATTTTGTTAACCCAATATTATATGTTTTAAAAAAATAGAAACTCATGTTTACTGGATTATTATTAGTTATATATGATCGTTTTTTGGATGATACTTTTAAATATCTCATAATTTCTATTTAATTTAATGTGTTGTTTAGAATATATTAGATATATTTTCAAAGGATTCTAATTAGAATTAATATTGGAATATCCCACTAATGTTGCTACATCCATTCAAAACCATATACTGATATGGACTATGAAATTATAATTAAGACACATTTTTCATAGATGTATTGATTTCCTAGAAAGTTTTTATTTATACCCACAATAGTAGTATTGATATCTAAGTAGATATTAAACACTAGAGTGAGTTTATATTATGGTACACTAAACTATATTTCTTATATAGAAAGAATATAATATTTTGAACATCTAATTTATTTGGTTTTGGATATTACACCTCAATAATAATGATAAAAAATATTATTTCCATCATAAAAAAATGTGTTTGATATGTTGTGATGGATTTTCCACAAAACCAGAAAATGAATATTTCAATTGTATATAACCATTAAAATCAATCCCTATAGGTGGTGGGTAGAAGCAGATATACCAAAAAATGAAATATATATAAGAATAAAAATTAATAGATATTATAAATAAAATGGAATCAATAAATTAAATTATTGTTACCAAATTAATAGTATGACTAATTTATACATTAAACTAGAACCATTTCAATTTTTTTTCATTTTATGTGTTTTTTATAATAAACTAAGTAATGATAAGATAAATAATTTTTTGTGAAAAATATATTAACACTATTTTTAATTGAAATGATATAAATTTTAGAATTACTAAATTTCTAAAATATTAATTTTCTATTTAATAGAGTTTTTGTTATATATTTAAATTTAAATTTAAATTTAAATTCTGAAATTTTATAATTATAATTTTATAAAATAATGTTAATTTCAAATATCCATCATTTCAATATTATCTTAAGATGATTTTTTAATTCTCTAATGGTGAAAATTGAATATTACTATATTTACAAAAACTATAACATTTATCTGTTATTATTAACTAGTAGTTTATAAAGAATTTAAATTAATCATATATATATATTTATTTAGTAATAATAAATACAATTAATTACCATTATAAATTTATGTATCCCATGTTTAACATTTTTTGATCCTCAATCATATTTTTCTCTTCAAAATATTATTATTTCATTATAATAAAAAATAGATTCCATAAATGGTTAAAAATCTATCAAAATTTATTTCATATTTTTAATCAATACGATCAAATTAGGTAATAATTTCAATTTTATTTGTCATTTCATAGGTATTATAATGATGATTAATGTAAATGTCCATGGTAATGGAAATTGTATTATATTAATAGAATTATATTATTAATGATGTGTACTTTTTTTCTAATTAATTACATTGATATATTTTAAATAACTAATATATTATGTGTTAAAACAAGTATTTATTTATAGTAACGAATATTTAGTTGGTAATCAATAATACATATAATTTACTAAACATAATGGGAAATTTACAATTTCCGTACAAAAAAATATTTTTTCAATGTATAAAGTTTTTAAATTTAAATTATAATTTTCTTATAATAAAAAATAAAAATAGATTAAATTTATAATTAATTATGTTTTATCAATCAAAATTGGTATTGAGGTAGTATTATATTGAGATAAATAAAATTGGTGACATGGATAAAATGTAGTTCCTCCTTAGAAAAAAAAACTTATGTTTAATCCATTATGTTCAAAAAATGTGTGTAAATAATAATAATAGGATTTATAGAACTAATATATATCCACAATATGTTATTTGTATATTTATGAACCATTGGACCACAAATATTTTCATTATATAAGTGATAAATAATGTGATTTCCCTATCATTCCCATTTCTGTAATCAAAACGGGGAGATTTCCACTCCTTCACTCTGAAGACCTTCTATAAAAAATAATTTAATTAAAATTCATTATTATGAAAATATAAATATAAATCATTTTCATAGATAACGTCTAAATTTATTTATACTAATATATTCATTTTCAGAGAGATGTTCAAGAAAATGTTCAAGGACCAAATGAAAGTCATATAAAATCCTTATCCTTTTTATGACAAAACACCTCTTCAAAGAATATCCAAATTGATGTTACATAATAATTATAGTATAATTATGATAAAAAATGTTATGTATATTAATGTAACATAATTTATTTATTCATTTCCATTCTCTTATAAATACAAAATAACTTAAATCATGCATTCTATAGACAAATACATCCATGAAATGAAATAAGTTATTTTCACTACCAAAAATCACATCTAGTTATATGGATTAATTTTATAAATAACAATGAAAAATATAATATAATGATTTTTATTAAGACAAAAACAATAACCCACATTATTTACCACTCATTCACTGATAAATTTAAAATGTTAACCATGTGTTGTTAAGAATATATCTCCATGAAGTAAAAATCTTTTATTTTCATTTTTTATATTTTTTTATTCACACCTCTTATACTATTATTCGACACATTATAAATATAAAAATATTATCATTATTTTTATATAATAATGATATTACTCCCAAAACAAACATCTTTTATTATAATAATAATCCACTAATTATCTTATGTTCCTGTTTTCATCGGTCTAACCACATAAGTTATTACTATTATAAAAATAATATCTTAGATTATAATAAAAACATAATTACAAATAATTTATGATATAAATATCAATATAAAGAATTCATTTTTGTTCTCTAGTATCTGAATTAATATTTCTCTCCTGAATTAATAGAATTCTATATTATTGTTCAAAATCACAAAATATAATTGTCAGTATTGCTTTAATATTTAATTATTGAAACCAAAAAATAATATAATGGAACTGTAAAATTATAAAAAAATAAAAGAGATATATTATTGAATCATTTATGATTGGGGGATGATGAATTGTTTTGATAAAAAATTATTAATAACATCACTATATGAAATTTAATTTAAAATGATCAATATATAACACTCTAGATATTTAATATAGATAATATCTGACTAATATACATATAAATAATAAATATAAGTTTATTTTTTAAAATGGATAATTATTTTAATGTTTTTATTATAAAAGATAATATAAATTTTCTATTCATTATATTGGTTATCCAATTAATTTAGTGGAAGATAAAAATTAATTAAACTGTTTTATATATCATATTTTATATATTGACTAATATTTCATATTATACGCCATGTTTTCTATGGAATAGTATATCACAGACCCTCTAATGTTTTGAAACATTATTTTCTTATATTTTATTATATTCAATGTTTTACTCCATTTCCATTCTCTTATAAGGGTTTCAAAAATAATTGTTATAATTTATAAGGGTTTTTTCTAACTAAATATATTTTCATTGAGTTGTAAATGTTATTATTGAAACTACTTTGTCCCAAGATAAAATTACTATACCTAATGATTTCATGGTATTTTATTTGTATTTAGTTTATTGGGTTATACATTTCTTCCTTATAACTTTCTTATAAATTGAATCATACCTCTATGATTACATCATCTGTAATCATTTCTTTGGAATAAATATCAACCTTTGAGAAATATTTCGTATTTTACACCGTGTATTTTTGGAATTGTACGTTTAATGGCACATTAATATTTGATATCATAACAGTATCATTTTTCATTTTAAACATTTAATTATTTGTTATGATATCCATAAAGTGGTTTTGACATGTAATTCTCAAAGGTATATTGTGTTTATGTAACCTTAATTTTAATCTATTATATATAATCATTAATATTAATCTTCGATGATACAATTTATATCTATTATACCTTATTAATAAATTTTATTTTATTTACTCCTATATTTATGGTATAGTTAATTTCATTATTTTAGACTCTTTATCAAAATATATATACATTAAATAATATTATATATATAATGGATTCTTTATCAGGTTTTTAAATCCACGAGACATGTTTAATATTTCACATAGTTAATTTTTATTTTTTAGTTTAATTAATTCTCTAATTTAAGTATATTAATTATCTTTCATAGAATTTTATTCAAATTTCATGTTATCCCTCTCAATTTTTTGATTATTATTGTACAATTATCGTATGGGTTTTAACATCTCATTTTTATCATTGGAAAATGATCCATTTTCACAACATTTTTCAACATTTTGGTGCCTATTTTATTCATGGATTTTCTCCTAAATAATCTCATACTATCTTATTTTTTTGGACTAAACTCACAAAAATAATCCACTATATTTTTCATTCAAAATAACTCACTATTTTTCACATAATTTTGTTATTCATTTCATTTACTATGGGAAAAAATTATGTATTATTTGATTTAAGGGTGTTCACCTACACTAAATACATATAATAATGGTGGAAATTACTGAATTAATAATGTAACCTTAATCTAAATGTTTTTAGAATGATTATTCATTAATATAAATATATTACAATTATTAATATGGAAAATATTTATAATTTGAATACCGGTTACTAAAATATGGATGATTAATGATTATTGAGGAATAAATTTTATGTTTTTCAAATTTTTTATGACATCATATAATTAATGAATTAAAAAAATTAACATAAATTTAATTTATCATAACTAAATAATAATAATAAAATCATTCTTAACACTTAACACTGAGGTCTATCAGAAGTAAAATATAGTACAAAAACATCATTTAAAAATTTCCATTAGAATTTAGTAGATAAATTGATGGTGTGAATCTGGAAAATAAAATTATATATTATATATTATAAATGTTTTTTATAATGTGAATATTAATACATAATATATAAATACTCAATAATTATTAATTCCATTTTATGCTTAAAAAATATTCCTTCAGAAAATTTTTATGTTACATTTTGATTTTGCAAATTATAATTATTTATTACCCATTGTATAAATATTATTTTAAAAATATATATTTTATCTAAAATAATAATTTTTATATAATGTAATGGATTTTTTTCATATTTTTTTAGAAGGATTTATATTTATGTGAATTGAGAAAAATATAGATTTCATTAAAACTATAATTTATCTTTATTAAGTATGTTAATTTGAAAGAATTCTTTTTTTAATATGTTCATAAATTAAGATAATTATACATTAATTATAATTAATTAAATTAATTAAATTATACTAATTTATACATTATATTTTTTTATATGTTCATTTTATGGATTACAAGGTAATTTTAATGAAAAAAAATTTTATGAGCATAATGATTTTTCGTATTAATAACTTATCTTATATAAAATTTATAAATAAATATAATTAATATTTTTAAATTATTTCTATCAAATAATTTTACAGTTATCTAATAGTAATGTATATAGATGCGGTGACTTTGAACTCAATTTATGCTCGAATATAAGGATTTATAAAAATATATTTCTGTTGCTTTCAGAAAAATTATTTTAAAATTAAAAGTTACCACATACAGAAATTTAATTTGATAAAATGTAATAATTATATTCAGTAATTATGTTAAATTTTTTTGATTACATCACATTAACTTTCATTCATAATTAATAATGAAACTAAAATAATATGTTACATTGGTTATAGCTTAAATGAGTATATATAGTGTAAAATCTAAGAGATAAGTGTAGAATTTCTGTATTAAAATATACAATTAATATTTGACAAAAATATGTTGACCCTTTATAATAAAATATTCAATTTAAGCGATATTTTCATCCAATTCAATGTAATAATTAAATTATATTTGTTTATTCCACATAATTAATTTCATTTGTATCATATCACTCACATATAAATGAGAAAAACATTTACTCGATTATTAATGATTTTTAAGTATTCATTTATAGATAAGGCCAACCATAAAACATTCATATATTTAGTATAGTTTTCCCAGAGCCCCGGATCTCCTCCTATGGACAACCATTATGTTCTTGTGTTGTGACCCAAAGGATGTATTCAAATAAAGATGTTTAATCCTTAACTGGTCCCTTTTCAATTTATTTATTAATCCTCATACATTTAATATATTATATACATCATTAAAATGTTAATTAGTTATCATAAATACATTAATATGTTGGAATATTTTGAGATAACCATTTTCAACCACATTACAATCAAATAGAAGATGAAGGCACAACTCATTCAAATGTATAGAATACATCCTCGCCCTAGTGATATGAATATTTTTCAGTAAGTATATTTAATGATTAGTTATTATAATGGATTTAATATTTATATATAAATTTTTTGAAATAATTAATATTGGGTAATTATATGTTTTTTCGAATGTCTTACCTTCCCTTTTGATGAGAATCGATAACGTGAAACGTGCATATATGTTTACTACTACATACAAGAAGTTGTATTATTATTTTTTATTTCTACATTATATGGAATGTGATGAGGATAAATTTAATGAATATTTATATTATTTATTATATAATAATGCCTTTATAAATTTTTATTATTATATACTATTCCTTAATTTCATATGATAAAAAGTGGAATCACTACTCATGTTTACATACATACTACCGTTATTACAATGTGATGTAATTAATTTTTCATAACTAATTTATATGAATTGTATTAAATATATATATAATGATTAAATAATATATTATTTAAATGATTAATATTATATATTATAGAATTATGATAAATAAATATGGATTGGGGATTCCAAACAAAAATTCATATGAAAAATATAATAATTAACACCAAGAGTATTAGATTATAAAAAGATTATCAATTAATAAATTTAAGAAGAAATGAAATAATTAGATTATATATTATATTAAAATTTTCAAATGTTAAATTTATTATTATAAGAATAAATTTAATTTTGTTATTGAAGATGATACAGATCTTATAAATAGAATCAGACATGATGTAAGGGTTCTTCATCTCAATATTACTTCACCGACACATGTTTGATATTATACACATATTTCTACTTATAAAGTGTATATAATTACAGTTTTAAAAATTATATATTGAATAAATATATATTAATGGTATTTAAAGATACAATTCAAATTTTTTAATCAATGGTATTTTTATTTGAATGATATTAGTGTGGTAAGTGTTTCGTCTATAAATTTTATATCAATTAGACACATATCATATAATCCACATGTTTAATTAATTTGTTTTATATGATACAACAATGATAAGATATATAATGAATAAAGTTATATTTATTTTATTTAATTTATCATTTGTTATTACATATTTCAGGATATCCATGATTCAAAATATACTATTGGTAAGGGTATTGTGTTACAAGATCACTTTTTGTAGTGTTCATTATGCTCAGAATTTTTATGATATAACTCATGAATATTATTATTAATGGGTTATTTATATAGTCAATATCTTTTCCTTTCATTATCCTCAATATATTTTCACATCATTCTATTCAATGTTTTTTCGAGGATAAATTTTTTTTATAATCTATTAGGATTTATTAATTCCATATATATACTATCATTGGATTGATTTCAATTATTTTTTTAAATTATCTAAGTATTATTTTATGTAATTTTTTACCATGTATTCTATTTATAATATTTTTTAAAAATAATACCCCTGAAATTTTCTAAAAGATGTAATTTTTTACAAACTGTTTGGAGACAAAACAGGTTTAATTGTTCATTTCATGAATGAATTTTACCACCATCATGATTACTATTTGATATGGGTATTCCTTTTAAATTTTACATATTTAATTTTTATTATATTTATTCCTTATTATTTATTAATTTTAATGATTAATAAATATGTTATATCTTGAAAAAAAATTCAATTTTTGATGAAATATTCATGTGATATTTTAGTAGATATTTTTATATATGATAACAATCAAGGATGTCACCCATTCTATCATGGTGGTGTGATCCTATTAAACCAAAATTATTATTTCTCTATATAGTTTCTTATTTTATGGATGATAATTGGATGAAATCATTTTCATCTTCTACATGTCATTCAATAATGAAAGGTTCATTTTTTATTGACCATTAAGAATACATATGAGTTTATTGTAATTATGTAATAGGTTGGTAAAATATACCCCAAAAGTCTGAGAGCCAGGTGAAAACCTGCTCCCATAAGATTAAATAAAGAAAAGTTTAAAAAGTACAAACCACTCGGGAAAGAGGAGCTTTACACAACCTTGTAAACACAGTACCAATTCTATCATTGTGAACAAGATCATTGCAATAATCAGGGAGGACGAAGTGCTGACTGGAGATCACCCCCATGATTTCTTGTTTTGAGAGTGCATCCACCACTTGATTTGCTTCCCTGTATATATGAGAAACCTCAAGGGAAATTAGCTAAGAAATCTTTAAAGATCCAATCCAAGCAGGATGCATTCTCCTTGGGACATTCCTAGACCGGTCTTTGAGGATCTGCACAGCATCATAAGAGTCTGATTCTATCCAAATCATCCTCCAGCCATAGCGAGTAGCATACCTTATTGCCTTCATCATATCCCATAGCTCCACCTCAAGAGCGTGTCCATTGGCAATGTTATGAAAGAAACATCCCTTTACAAAGCCTCGGTAGGTCCTGAAAACACCACCACATCGAGCAGGTCCCATCGTGCCAGAGGCTGCCCCATCCACATTCATTTTTATATAATAATTGATTGGTAAAATATATAATTCTAATATATTTTGATGGGATTATTTATTAATGACATAAAATGTTATAGAATACGTTATCTCTATCCGAAGAAGGGTCAATGGCAGGTTTTACCCATCATATATCAATTATACATTGGATAAATACAGACTATTAAGCCATTAAATTCCTGCGGTATTTATCAACTACTATATATATGAACAAGATTATGCCACACATTATGAAATTATTTTTGAAATGTTCTTTCAAAAATTCATACAATCATACATCATGTTCATAAAATACATTATTATTTATATCTCATAAACTCCCATGTATAATTCCATGAATCATGATCACAATCTATTAATTATTATTACTGATTGTCAAATATTAAGCTCATGTAATCATATTGGTATGCTCATGTTGAGGTTTAAAAGGTTCCTTGATTTTTATATACCACATTTAAAAATATCGACCATATCAATTAATCCTATATTATTTTTCCTTTTGGTCCTATGATTTTATTATCATTCCTATTATGATATGCAATGAATGTTTCAATATGAAAATAATGTAATGGGAGATAATGTCGGTCTTTTTATTTTTGTTTTTTATATATGATTCCTATGAAAATACACATTTATAGTTCTAGTGTGAATCACATTGGTATATAATTATTATTCATTTAATATGTGGGAAATTTTTTATATAATGATGGGTCACCTCATTTGTTATAAAATAATGATTTATTTGTTTTTGGAAGCTAGGTTGAGGAATTCATATCAGAAACCTTAAGATTATCCATTATATACTAAATCATCTTACATTATAAAGAGGAAATAAAAACATTTTTATAGTAAATATATCCTTATATGTATTATAGAATGTGGTTGGTAATGTGGTATAGATTCACCTAGGGGTAGAACATTAAAAGCAGTAGATTGAAGAATAACTCGATATTCACTTCTATGTGATGTGTGAACCTATGAATACACTACTAGATAGTCACATTAGAGGATATTATTAGGTTAATTAAATTTTTTCCAGTCATTATGATGGATTCAAATTGATAACAACCAAAGAAGAAATTGGTTAATCCTAAGGTGTCAAATATTTAAGGATGTTGTCTTTATTTAGCCATCATATCTGTAATACTCTATAATTATATGATTTTTCACTATAATTAATATTTCCAACATAATTAGTTTTTATTTTTTTCAATGGATGGATGAGAAAGGAAATGATTTAATGTTTAATGAAATGGATGATGAAATATTTATCCAAATGAGAAACGAACTGAATTGTGTGGTCAAATGAGAAAAAATGTGATTTTTTCGTAAACATATATATCAATTTATGATAATAATAATAATTATTGGTTAATTACAAAAATAACCCAATAAGAAGAAAATGGAATTTCATAAAATCCATAGAGAAAATAATATTTTGATTCCTACATGTATATAATATGGGAAAAACCATGCATATAAATTTATATGTGAAATGAAAATAAAATTTATGTGTATAATAGTAAGGTAAAATGATACTAATTACGTAGGGTAAAATGAATATTAAAATAGAGATTAATGTATTAAATTCTAATGTACATCTAATAGTTCAATGTTTTATGTCATAATAATATTAATATTATCCATGTTAATTCCCTAATCTATTGGAAATCACCTAGTCCTTGGAAGGACATATGATATGATAATAATTTTAGTTGAATGGTTGATGATATTGTATTATGATTTGATAATTTTGTTGTCAAAGGGTTTTATCAATGATATTATAGTTATAATAATCTGGGGAAATCTATGGATTGTTATATAGTTGTTTTACCTTACGAATTCTGAAGTATATATTAAATTGAATCAATATCCATAAAAATGGATTTTCTAGTATGGAGTTATTTTTTGGGATCACATGTTTTATTAGTATATTACACATAATATGTGACTAATTTTATGATAATAACATTTATGCTGGATAAATATGACATTGAA
The DNA here is from genome assembly GCA_963277665.1 of Viscum album. Classification (NCBI taxonomy): domain Eukaryota; kingdom Viridiplantae; phylum Streptophyta; class Magnoliopsida; order Santalales; family Viscaceae; genus Viscum; species Viscum album. The sequence goes on along the minus strand of OY728147.1, from coordinate 1,536,798,274 downwards.
ATTGATAATATAATTTGGATAGTATTCATGCCATTCAAATTTATTAATAATATTACTATAATGATATTTTTCATATCATATATAATGATGATTAATTTTTTTGATTTATATAATAATTTTGATAAAACTCTATTGTATTTGCGAAATATTGATAGTGTTAAATTTTCGATTAATATATATATAAATAATGGTTTTTCTATGATTCATGTTGTTATAAAGTTTTAAAATAATATATGATAAATGTGTTGATGTGTATAGTAATTTTAATAAATATATACACAAGTAAATTAGTGAATAATGATATATTTATTTTCAGAAATTTTGGGGCCATCTTAAATTTTTTTTGGTTTTGAATATTGATTAAGAATTCATTGAGGTGTTTTGGAAATTTGAAATCTTTTGTAATGAATTATGTATATATAAGAGTATTTTTATTGAGAATGTTGAGAATAATCATTCAAAGGATAATTTATTCAATTTTTTATCATAATATATACAAAAAACAAAATCTTGGTAGATTAATAGTGAATAGATGTATCAATATTCAGGCATTAATAGATTATATGAACTATTATAAGTTAATTGTAGTTATTCCGGCATGGAAAATTATTTATCATTCATCATTATAAAAATAGTTGCGTGTGTAGGAAACTAATTGGATCACCCAACCGGTAGATTCAATTGTGTTTTTTGATATGAATAAATCATATATATATATATATTATTCCAGGTAAAAATATTTGGTTAACCATAACAAATACTATAGTGAAAATGGAATTTTTTTTTCAATTTTTCAATTCGTCATAAACAATTTGTTGTTTTTTACCCAGCCGTATCTAACCAAAATATATAGATCTAACATGTAAACAGAGATATCCCCTACATGGAACAGAGTGCATTACAAATCACCATGGGATATATATATAAAACATTATGAATAACCATCTATCAAATGGGAATGATATCACCATAGATAAAATGGTATGACATAGCTATAAAATTGGATGACCACACAACATAATCAATTTCAAATTACAAAGAATAATATATTCAATAAACCAAAATATACATCCCATCCAAAGAAGCCATATACATAAATTGTATCTTAGAAACAAAACACAAAACTCAATCAAAATGGTAAAATGGAAAAATAATACCCTATTAAATCTATATGAAAATAAAATAACAAATATGACTACATAGTATCTAATCCCCATGAGATTGTGTCTCCTAAAATATAACTCAGAAGATTAATAATAAAAAAGTTACACTCTAGAACATATTTACCTTAACATTACATAGGACTAGAAAATTTAAATCTATAAACAACCAATATGAAAAATGTAGTGTGTGAAGCATGAATCCTAGAAGCATACCACCATGAATCTATTTAATGACATTTTCACATTTAATCCAATACAGTAGTTTTAAAAAAATCAAAACTAAACCACCTGAAAAATTACAAATTTAAATAAACCTTTGACATCCCTTTAGATTTCAATTACAATTTAAAACATGGTTTTAGAAAAAAATTTCCATGGATGGTTTACATAACTAAAGAAGTAAAGATGAAACATAATGATCAACAAACCCAATTTGTAATTTTAAAACTGATTATTAAAATCAACATCATAAAACCATATAAATGGATGATGAGAAAATGGTAATAATATATTACATTACATAAAATTGGGAGAAACCACATTCATTATCCAACAAAATAAGTCAGCATGAGTAATGAACAAATATGGCTCTATTATACTAGCCTAACATGATTGAGAATGAAATTATTCTAGATTTAAATGAAATGGAATGTCTCGGGATATTCCCCAAGATATCCTCCAAGATCTCATATGGTCATTTAGAAAATAACATAGAAGCTCATATGGTCTTCCATCTCAATGTCCCACAAGATCCCTTGGAAATAAATGGATGATCATGAAGGACTCCCATTGATTCTTCACAGATCCCCCCAAAAAAAAACCCCTCATCTACACCCTAATTAATATATATTCTAATATGTTCCATCAAATCATAATAATGTTCCATATTAATCAAGTTATAACACAATATATTTCTGGCATCAAATAGAAAATAATATTACAAATTTATCAGCACAAACCCAAAAGTTAAAACAATTTCTAAAACTTATTTCAAATTTAATTTACAACAGAATAACATATTTGATACATTTTATCAAACAATTTTTTTACATACGCACCATAACAATTTGGAGAACCCATTTTTGAACATGAAAATTGAAAAATCAATACATTAAATACATTAAATAAGTATTTCACCCTTGGAATGAATCATCATAATGGATATATAAACTGAAACACAAAAAATATGTTATAAAATTAATTTTATTCCTTGGAAAATTTCATTAAATAGAGACAAAACCCTCATATTTGGTCTAATACTCCCATACCTTGATTAAGGTCACCCAAAAGGGTAGATCCATCCCATACAAACCTATACAGAAATAATCAATCCAAAATCCTTATTAAATACCATATATTCATGCACCCCTGCCCATTGGGTTTCATAATTAAACACAAATGGGTAAAGAAATAGTGAGCTGGAAAAAATTAGAAGAAATCATGAACATATTGAATTACCTAGTGAAAATACACAATGATCTTGAATATAAAACCACACCTGAAGAGAAGAGAGAAGCACCATTCTATGAGGGAGGGTATCAAAATTTTGATAAAGAGAAATATGGTTCAAATTCGTTAAAATATATTTGGTAAAAAAATAATTAAATATTATTTATTAATGAACCAGATAGGGTTTCATGGTTCCATGTAGTGTGTCATATATCTAGATAGATCATGCTAAATTCATTGCAAACTACACAATAAAAAACCTCCACACAAGTCACGTGGATGTTTTCTGGATTAGAAAAACCATGTTTAATCCATCAACCCAATATTATCTCGCCAAAATATCCATGTTTTTTCCCTTGGAACACAGAAACTCCATGAAAAAAATAAAGATAATTAAATTAATAATTTTACATACCAGTAAACCATGGGCTTTCCAAATGTACACATCATGCCACATTCTGCATCCAAATTATCCACATGGTTCAATAGAATATAAAATTAGATAACACAACTCCCTTACACAGCCATCCCACTACCAGTTCCCTAGAGAAATACATAGAAAATGAGAGGGAAGAATATACAGGAAAATTGGAGGGATATGTATGACCGAGGATGATGAATAACGGAAAAAATAATAAAAATTAAACATGAGAAAAAAACTAAAAATAAATTGTCTTAATGAACTAGATAGGGTTTTATAGTTCTCTCTGGCGTATCACATTGTTTTATAGACCATGGTGAAACATTGCTAAAACTCCCTTCCAAAAATATTTACATATATAGAAAAATTATGTGTTGACCCTATGAATTGTATGTATCACAAAAAAACCTATTTTTAACCCATGAAATTAGGGATCTCTAATCAGGTACTGAAAAATAAATTAAACAGAGAAGTAGACATTCTAGTTACACAAAGAGTGTCACACCCTCACCGATTTATGGATTTGTTCCATTATATTTCGCATGAAAGTATCATATATCTCCCTCTATTATTTGTCTAGAAAATATATTTCGCTTTCATGTCAATATTGTTAATTTCCATTATTTATATCTTTATCTAATGATATTGTTATGTTTTATTTTTGGTAAGCCTTATGCTTTTGACATTCACAATTCAAGTGAAGTATAATTTTCTTTACGCGTGATTTGTATTTTAGAAAATTTTATTATATAATATTGAAAATTAATTATTAAAATAAGAATAATTTTTATATAATTTATTTAAAATGGTATTATGTAACACTATAACTACTTTAGTGAAATGAATATCATCCCCAGCAGCCTCTTTAAAATGCAATATCAAGCAGTAATCGAACTACAATATATATAATAAAATATTATATATATTTTTATAATGAATGAGATTTAAAATTGTATGTATGAAAGGGAATATCTATATTATGTTATATATTTTTAAATTTTTTTATAATTAATTTAAATTAATTTATTCACAATAAATATGTTCCAAATTTTGTATAATGTAATTTTATGCTTAAAAAGGTGTTCTTGTTGTATTATTAGTTTTTATAATAAAATTAATTAATTATATTATACAGAGAATTATTTTATAAATTTATTTTCATTTTAAAATGATATAAACAATATTATCATTCAATAAAATTTTGTGATTTTAATAAAAAAATGGTGTCAATATTGAAAAATACCACCTTTTGAACAACTCTTATTTTATTTCATTAAATAAATGTATTTAAAAAAATATTTATGTTTTTAAATTGATATTATAGAAACATAATTTTAATTTAATTATAAATAATATAATTAATTATATATTAATAAAAAAATTATTTTATTTCTCCATTAGTTGATTTTTGGGCCTTACATTTATTTATAATATTTTATTTATTTACAAAAATATTTTTTATAATGAAAAGATGAATTCATAATAATTTATTAATAATGTTATTTGAATTTATATATTATATATTATGTCATATAATTTTTCAAATAATAATTTTTTCTCATGGAGTCAGTAAAACCCAATTAATGATTAAAAATAAATTTCAAAAAAATTATATTTTCTTTGTTTAATGTATCTTAAATGAAAATTAATAATTTTTACATTTAGATATATAATTTCATAAAATATATTTTATATATTAAAATATAAATTTCAAAAACGGTATGGAGAACACATTATATTTTTGTAATATTAATTAGTAAACATGAGAATTAGTTGTGTACAATGTTATGATTAAAATCGATTTACCAAGGGTTTTAACTAAGAGATAAGTATACAATTTATATATATAATTTTATTGTTATTAAAGGTTAAATATATTTAAAACCTGCATTATAATAAATTATAATTTTTTTTCTTCAGGTTCCAATTTCACAATGAAATGTAATTATATTTGAAAAACTTCTTAGGTTAATCTAGGGGTGTCCTCCCCATAGATTGTAAAATTGAACCTCATATAATCCATTATTCAAGAATTTAGATCCTTTTATATTAGAAAATTTTAATCCAAAAACATTTATGGTGTACATAACTTAATATTGGAGCCTATGTTGGTTTTATTCGACAAATATTTCAAGGATTAAAGTTTAATCCAATTGATGTCTCTTAAAAAAGAGATATAAATCATAATTTGTTTATATCAATATTATTTCCAATTGAAACTTATCTAAACTCATTTTTTAAATTAAAAAACAATGATATAATAATAAAAATAATATTGATATGTTATTTAAAATTTTCAACCACCATTTTCCACCTCAATTCCATGAAATGGTACATGAACGTATAACTGGTGCATACGTGTGCAACACTACCTCCACATAGTGATGGGATTCATTTTTCATCACCATAATTAATGGTTCATTATTATTCTGGATTTATTTTTTATAAATTATATTTAAAATATAATTATTATTTAGTATTATAATATATTATCTACATTTTTATAATCACATTCATTGAAAATGATTACGTCAATATTGCGTACGTGAGGAAAACCACCTATCGGAAGCGATAGGATTATTTTTCATTTAAAATTTTCATGTAATGTAATACAGATATATTTAATTAATATAACTTATATTTTTTATATTATAATGGTTTTAAAATTTAGAAAAGTCTTTTAACTTATTTTCATCAATAAATAAATTGAAATCATTAGTCTCTCGTATTTATGAAATACCATCTCCAAGAAGTGATATAATTCATTTCTCAATACCGATTAATATGAAATGTTATGAAAAAATATACAATGAATAAAAATTATATGAATTTCAAGGTTATATTTCAAGATATTATTTATCTATGATCAACATTCATGGACTATAAGTGATAGTATCTATGTCACATGTATACCTTAGTTGAATATTGGTCTTTTACTTTTGATGTCTATGATGGTTTCGCGGAACAAAATTTGAAATCATGGTATTGTGAGATAATTTAAAAAGGATAATTATTAATAAACCCGTTTTTTTAACCATGTTGTTTAATTAGTCATGTTTCGATCTATGGTATAATTTACGGTGAACGATATTTTTTGGAATTTAGTTGACTAGTTGTCATTTGAACTGATCATACAAATGTATTACTGAGTGTTGGAGCACATTAATTTGTTTTTAGGAATGGTTTGAATCCATTGAGTTATCATGACTACTTGGATGGTTTGTGGGTGTGTCAAAGGGCCAATATATCTATTTTAAATAAAATTCTAACTGAGGGTCACTAATAGATTTAATGGTGCATCCTCCTATGAGTAATCATGCAACCCTCTAGTAGCACTTGGAATGGTTTTTTAAAACAAAAAAAGTGTGTAATATCCATAAAATGACATATAGATTTCATAGGAGGGTGTGTACATGTTTCACATGGTATTCCCAAATTGTGATCATAGCCTACAAGATTAGTTACACTTAGGTCATCTATGTGCACTATTTGGAGCACAATTGTATCTTTTTGTTCAAAAATATTGTTGGAAAATCGTTCATGGTGTGGTTACTATGTACTGTTATCCTCATGGATGGTTCAAGGTTTGTAAAATTGTGAGGAAAAACGATGTAACCAATATTTCTATGGTGATATTTTCATGTTCACTAAATGGTTTTAATACATAATTTTACCATTATTTTATTCTATCTATCAATGTTAGGCTCTTTCAATTCTAATGTGGGTTTCTCAAAATCCAAACATACATAAGTTTTTTTACTCTCTTAGGTATATGTATTCATGCTCCATCAGTCATGTGGGATCTACATCAGTATGCTCTCAATTCTTATTTATTCCCATCTCTATTTCTATTTCCTTATGTTTCCCTATTTTGTTTCAAGTTCATTGACCATATCATTAGTGTAGATGCATATTTCTTCAATTTCATACAAACCATATTGAATCAATCCTTGATATAGGATGAGTAGTGCTTTTATTGTATATGTTCAGTGGTCAATAGGTCTTTCTCCATGGTTAAATTTTCTTTCAAATATTTCCACTGTGATGTATGCCACCTTTTATCACGTGTCTCCCTAATATTAATTTTATAGTTTTTAAATAATAATATGAACCTTGATATGTAGTTTTTAATAATTATTGTGTAAAAATGGATTCCAACATTGAACATAGCTACCCTTAGTGTGGCTACTTAAATTTCCTCCATATAAATAACTAATTAAAATGTATGGATTTATTTCGATGCATTCATCCTGAGTTATAATTTGAATATCCCATTGTATGTAATTTTAAAATCAATGATAGCACCTCATAAGTTCCATGTTGAACCGTCCAATTATTTTTCTATGTTTTGTCGCTTTCAAAAATTTCTTTTTTTATAATTTTAGCAATTCCTTTTATTGTGAAACATGGTTATGCAAAATAAAATGTTTTATTATGATGTAATTTTTTATAATAATACCCATTTTATGAAGTCTATTGACATATAAAATAAAAATGGTGATTACTGATTTATACCATGATTTCCCATTTTAATTATTTATTTACATATGATGTTATATTTTATATGTATATATGGGAATAATAGTGCATAAACATATATGTTATTATAAAATAGATTGAATAAGCCAAAATATCCTTCGTTATAACTAATGGTTTCAAAAACAAACCACCTTTTTAGTTGGATGTATTTAATTGACACTATAAATCCCTTACATGGAAATTTAAATGAACATTGAAAATTGAATGGTTTGAATAAAATGATATTGATTCGGGTGGTATGGCCATATCATTTTCTATATTAAAATATGTTTTTCTGATGTGATTTTTATTAAATGAAATATATTGTATCATGGATTTATTACATAATAAATGAAATTTAATTTATAAATTTTGTGGTTGGTATGGACACACATCTTTAATGTTCTTAATTTTATACAAATTGAAATTACCTTTGTTATATTTGTCCTTGAGGGATATAAATCATCGGAGGTAACATATCATGGATATTATTATAAATATTATGACACAATTGATATAGGATGTTTAATGATTTTAATGTTATGTTTGGTGTGAATATTCATGATACCTTACATCAGGTGTTGTGAATGAACAATCACAACATTAACATTATCCAAACAGTGGCCATGATTCACGACATGATGTGATTCCGATGTTGGAATAACAGAACAACCACTATCTCAAGTGTTGATAATAATGTCTCTCACTAGTTTTTATATATATATAATGTTACATTTTTTTACAGATTATAGGATTGTTCAGACTTGTTATAGATGACTAAGTTATACCCTAGTCTAGCCTGCACATAGTATTCTTGGTATATGGATACTTATATCGGCATGAACATAAATAATATAGGAAGATGCATCATATAATTATATTACATATATATATATAATTATTTTATATATAATTATTTATATGATACTTATTTCAACTGTTATACGTATCAGGTAGAGCTAATAGGTATCCTTTACGAACCAATGTTGGTATGCTATTGCTAATTGATCCTTTTTATTATTCTTTATACCAGAACATTACTTTACTGTATATTCCTAAACACTCATTACTTATAGACACCATTGGTGGTGGAAAACCAATAATTTATTACACACCCTTCTTGGGGCACCATTTAACTGAGGTGCCTTAGAAGATCTCATTTTTACATGACCATGTATTATTGGTTGTACTCTTATAGTTGTACCTTGGAGTTAGGATCAAATGGATAAGCTAGAGGTGAAGTCGTATGTACAGTTAACCCTTTGGGAATTTATTCTTTTTCAATATTTTTGTACATAATTGTTTCATTTTGGTTTTTGTATGTATACTATTTTAGGTTGTGTATCAGAATCTATACATGGATGAATTATTTTATATTTACATTTTCAATTTTTATCCAATTCATATAACTATTCTGCTACTTTGTCATTCATTTCTAACTACCCCCACTACTTTCTGTCATTTATTATCTGATATTCAATTGTACTACTCTAGCCATTATAGTATAGAGATCACACTATCACCATGTTTGACCCTCGTTACTATTCAAATTCATATGACATATAGGGAGGTGTTCTTGGGGCTATACAGTGATCGCTCTAACTACAAGTTTTTTGGTCAGTCGGTCAGGATGCAATAATGTGATATTAAATCATTTCTACTCATTCACATACCATTTTATGTTTTTTGACATGAAAAGGAGTATGTTTTGATGATTTTAAAATAGTAATTCATGGTTAAGATCAATACATGTATGGGGATATGTCCAACTGGCCCTAGATGGGATGGTTGTTCACGTCATTTTCTATTGTAGTTGATTATTATTTTACAGTAACTATTTTCTGTAATTTATATTACTTATTGATATATTAAATTTATTGTATTTTCCCTTTTCATTTCCATAGAGAAGAAATATCATTAGATGCATCATTATAGTCACATAGAAATTCACATGACATGCTTATTCTATTCTATGTTTTGGCATTTATAAGTTTCCTAATAGTTGTTATTACATGACTATTGTGATTATTGTCATGAATGTTATATACCAAGTTAGTTTTTAGTGACATTATTAGATTTGTACCAATTTTTCTATTAATATATCATTTCAATTTATATAACATTATTAGTTTATTTATTTAGAATTTTAATCTACATCCATGATTAGGACATTATATTCCATAATTCTTATTTATTTAGCATGTCTTACCTATGTATAATTCTTTTGCTATTATAATAAGGATTCACTGTTTTATTTCATGTAAAAACATATCATGTTTTGTTTCATATATATAATTGGTTGCATAGGATGAAGATAGTGGTTTCGAGAAAATAGGTTCAATTTCTCAAATGTACGGTGTATGTAAGCCATATAAGTTGGGAAAAGTTATCCAATTTACCTAAGCCATAATTTAAGATTTCTCAATATATCTCTAATTAATTGTTAAAAATAAAATATTCTAAAGTTCAAATTCCAATGTGAATTTTTCTTTCTTAAATTGGAGCTATTATTTGGTCTATATGGGTTCATTAACAATTGGATAATTTCAACCCAAATATTAAATCCATAATATATACCATTGTGTTTTTCAAATATTTATATTTGTAAAATCTATTTCCTTTTTATTAGGAATGGATTTGTTTCTCATATACCTCATATATGAATCCACCATACTAGGTTTTTTATGATATAAATCTTTTGAGATAAAACCCATTAATTGTAATTTAAAATTTAAAATTATTTATGGAATCCTCTATAATGGGTTTTTAATCTATCATAGAGGCATAACAATCAATAAGATTAAAATTTTAAATAAAAAATAGACTATATAGGTCAGCTGGGGAATTATTCTGATGATATAACCCCTATGAGTGTTTGGAATCCTTTTTAATAAACCAACTACTATCAGGTTTCGTTCTGATAACCCTAAGATGGTATAATGACACACTTTTAGGATGACTTATCTATTATCAAGTCATTTTATCTAATAATTCAGGCTTCATGATCTGATTTAAATATTTAAAATGATTAAAAATTAAATATGAATCAAATTAATTACATAAAATGGATCATTATGTTGTATCCTTAGATTGAAACCTCCTGTATGTATAGTTTAAATATCACTTTGAATATTTTTGGAACATAAACGTGTGAATTTTCCATTTGCACATTTCATTTTGGTAGTGTCTTAAATATTCGGTGGTGGGCCTAGAAAAATATGTTTGTTGTTTCCTAGTGACATGGTTGATGATTATTCATACGTTAGGGGATAGACTTATGTAGTGATAGTTCTTACATCTTAAATGACTTTTCAAAGTCTATGAGTCTCCTTACATATGGTAATATTAGGGTGTCAATGTCCCCATTTTGACACTTAGCCTCTTAAGGACACCCTTGATTGGATGGATGGTCTTGGTACCCGTGACCTTTTTATGGAATTGACCATCAGTTAAATTTTAGTTTCAACGGGATAGCTATTCCTTGGGAATTTTCATCCTCTTACAAGTTCATGTGACCATATCTTCTTCTTCAGTTGTGGAGAACATGGTATATCTCGGTCTAGAATAATGGTCACATGGGGTAATAAACCTCTTGGTTTAATCTATTTTAAGCATCACTAGATACATGAATTCCTTGGGTGAATATCCCATAGAGAGAATCCTTGAATTTTCTCTTTCTCATATAGTCTTACGGGTGTGTGTGATTATATATGGAGTTCGAATCGAGTTTCTAAATGATAAAATGTTCAAGTTGAGATTAGTTGAAGCATAGAGACATTAGCTATTGAGTAGATTCTCGAGTCATCATTGGGGTAGAGTGGAATGGGCATTAAAATAGTAAAATTAGTCCCATTGATTGGGAGGGTGTTCCAAGAGGATCAGGTGTTTTAACACACTTTTCAGGCTAATTTTGGTACACTTACCAAATGTTATAACGTCTTAGATCATGAATTGGAGATGTGTCATGTTTTTGTTCGATGATTATTTGAACTATCACGCATAATAGTGGAATTATATATATTCTTTAGATGACTATGAAACTCCTATGTGGGGAAGATTATTTTTAATCCTTGTATATGTATACATCCAAGTAGAATGAACACAAATGAGTATCACCATTCACACATGGTCAATCTGGTTTTTGAATTCATGTTTTGTTAGTTAGTTAGTTAAATGTCAGTGCTTTCATGGAATCACAATATTACTGTGGGTGAATTTGTATGCAACAGTTGAGAAAAAATCTTGAAAAAGGGTGGACATTGTTGGTTAATATTGGGATATTATAGAATGCCTCATGTGACAAACTCTTGTTGGACGATTAATGATGATGCTTCGACTGGTGGAAATGATCTTCTTTTAAGTAGTTGACCATTATTGGTTATTATAAACTATTTTCGGTATTTTGGGTTAGGTTGTTAGTGTTCATACATATAACTTATACATCTACATAATGGAGGTGTCTTATGACTTTTTTTTATTTCGTAGTGCCCTCATAGAGTACTCTAGCTTAGTGATAATCATGTCCCCTATCATGATAAAATCCCTGATGCACTAAGAGATTGTCGATTTTACTTAAATATAAGGGTACTAAATTCCCTTAGTTTCAACAAATATTCATTATCAATTTTGTGAACTATAGTCATTTTTTTATAGAGGCATGGTTTTTCATGAGTGATACCATGGTTTTTGTGTAGGATCACATTGGTTAGAATCATAGGCGCCATCCATTTACCTATAACATGACCCCTAGGTGGATGCTACTCTAGGATCATTAAATGATCTAATATGAACATCTTGTACTAGAACCAACATCTCACGTGTAAACATGGTGTATTTACTACCTTGGGTTATTTCCTTTTGACTCAAGTTTATTGAATCATAGCTTCTCCCATCTATTTTTTCTATCTACGATGATATGCTTTAAGGGGGATGATTCATGAGGGATGTTCATAGGTTATATTTTTTTAGTTATAGGTAAGATTGATTAGATGTCCAGGTGAATATTTGATCAGGAAATGTCACAGAAATTCAGCTATGAGATTTAATAAACGAGCTTGTAGTAAATGATACATGCCATAGAAGAAGGAATTTCAGTTCTATTTATAATAAACCAACCATCTATGCTACGAATTATTTGAAGGTTCCTGGCGCAGCGGAAGTGCGTGGGTGGATGTTCCCACTTGGCTTTTTTTTAGCAATGATCAATCTGGGATCAATACGACGATAAATGCCAGTCTCCACGGATCGAATCACAGAAAAAGACAAAGAAGATGGTTTGTCCCGGAACTACAAACAATGATCGTTACAGGTTGATTATAATTAATTTAATTAATTGTAATGAAATACCTTTTGGGTGTTTTTTCTTCGTTGATGTTCTCGATCACGTTGTCGATGTGATCCATCATTGCGTCGCAGAAGCCAAGTGTAGACTCCATCTAGCGGTGATCCACATGTGTACCTCGAATCTCTGGACATCGCCAAAGGATTCTCCGGGTGCTAGCGTGGAGAAGACTTTGCTTGCGTTGTCTTCTTATATTTCATTTATCTGATGGAAGAGGATCTCTCTCGGTCTTGAGAGAGTTCTTGGAGGAAAAGGTTCTTTCGGCCTTGAAATAATTCTCCAGAGATGTTGTGCACAATGATTCTCATGTGTCTTGGAAAATAGTTGGGGTTGTGAGGATATTTATAATCGGGTGTGTGGGGTTATAGTGTAATGACAATAAATAATTGCGTTATGTGTTTTTTTATTTCATGGACTCTTTATTTTAAACCCCCATGTCGAATAATTAATTCCTTGACATGCGCTCACACTGATTATAATAAATATCATTTAGAACAATATTATATCCTCAAAATCCCGACTGAAAAAACTACACGGCATGTAATAATAAATACACGGAGATTACTTGTTTTTCATTGAAAACTATATGGAATGTACATTAAATGTACACAACGTGTATATCTTATTTTCATTTATTCATTTCCTTTCCAAAATAAAACTACACTATGTGTACATTTAGTAATACACGGCGTGTACTTGTTTTATTTTATTTTTATTTTTCTTCCATCATTTAAAACAACCTAGGCTTCCTTGAATAACTATTAAACCACATACGGGAATAATATTTATTCAACTTGAGATACTTGGATAAACATAGTGTGTGACCCTATAGGCCTATTTCTCATTGGCATTAGGCGGGCTTGCCTAAAGTCCAAGATTACTGTCAAGCAACGGGTCAAGGAACCCAAGAGAAAGAAGTTGACGCCGAATTGATGTATCACCTCATACGAATGCTTACTGTGTAATTTAATCCCTTTGTCTCGATATCTCATCAAGCAGGATTCGTGGAAGTGTCATAAACCTATATGTTCAATCTGTCGTTCTTTGACTACCTGAAATAAACTCGTCGTTTCACCATGGCCATGGAATTTAATGCAACAGTTCTATTTCAATCAAAGGGCCAAGATATCAACTTCCATAAATGGAAGGGAAAAATCCTTCCTCGACTTATCCATTAACAACATGCCATTCGTGACACACCCAACGTACCCTACTTCCCACCAACTGTCTGAGTGATAGTATTCGTCAATAAATCTAAGTGCATGCGTCATGACATGAGTTAATGATAATCTTCCAGTCTAAGGACCATTACACACGCTCACAGATAGCAATATATGATGACACCAAGACATGCAGAATTACTACTGGCGGGTCTGTTCTCATAATCTCCCATGTTGGAGATTACCAAGTGCGAACTCCATGAGAGAGAGTCTCATCTTCTTATGAGTACTCGCACATGACGGTCTGTATACTATGTGTCCTATCATAGTATGTCATCCAACCGCAGAACTTTATTTAATAATATTGTAATAGCATTTCAAGGTTCTCATCATAGCGGGGATCTTCTATGACCTTATTAATGCAACAAATATTCTTGGACATTATTAAATTATAGTCATGCAGAACAATGAACAATATATATTAAGTGAACATTCATGTAATAAAACTACAAAACAGTTGGTTCTGAGGACACCAACCAGTACAAACTCCCACTTGGACTAGATCCAACTGCCTACGACTTTTGGTCCGCTAGACCTCACATGATGATCATGTTTCTACTGAGTCAAGGCTTTAGTCAATGGGTCTTCCACGTCGTCTTCCATGGAAATACTGCTCACTGCAACTTCACCTCTCTGAGAAAAATCCCTCAAGAGATGATATGTCCGAAGTATGTGATTTTTTCCGCTGATGTGACCTTGGCTCGTTTGCAAGTTCCACTGCTACAGTATTATCACAATAGAGTGTGATAGGATCTTTACTGCTCGGTATAAAATCCAGATCTTGGACAAAGCTTCACATCCATACTGCTTCTTTACCTACCTCAGAAGTTGCGATATACTCGGACTCCGCTATAGAATCTGCCACGACACTTTGTTTTGAGCTCTTCCAGCTCACTGCACCTCCATTCAAACTGAATATGTATCTAGTCTGCGACTTCATGTCATCTTGATCAGTCTGGAAACGAGCATCTACATGTCCTCTGATGACTACTTCTTCATCTCCTCCATAAACCAGTCACATATCCTTAGTATGCCTCAGATACTTAAGGATAGTCTTGACTACCATCTAATGGTGGTCTCCTGGATCAGCTTGATATCTGCCTACCACACATAATGCGTAAGAAACATCTATCCTCATACATAGCATATCATACATGACTGACCCAATCGTGGATGCATAAGGGATCATTGCCATTATATTTCTTTCCTCATGTGTCTAAGGACACATTTTCTTGGAAATATGAATGCCTTGTGACACTGGGAACAATCCCCTCTTGGACTGTTCCATACTGAATCTCTTCAGTATCTTTTTAATGTATGTACTTTGACTCAGGCCCCGCATTCTCTTGGATCTATCACGATGGATCTTGATCCCAGGAATATATGCTGCCTCGCCCAAGTCTTTCATGGAGAAGCATTTATGCAACCATTCCTTAACTGACTGTAAGACAGGTACTTCATTTCCAATTAGCAATATTTCATCAACATATACTATTAGGAAAACGACTGCACTTCCACTAAACCTTTTGTATACACAAGGCTCACATTCATTCTTAACAATGCCAAATTCTGTAACAGCTTCATCAAAACGAATGTTCCATGACCTTGATGCTTGCTTTAATCCATAAATGGATTTCTTCAACTTTCATACCTTGTTTTCATCCTTTGGAGTCACAAACCATTCAGGTTGTGTCATGTAGACATCTTACTAGAAGTTCCCATTAGGGAAAGCTGTTTTGACATCCATTTGCCAAATTTCATGGTCACGGTAAGCAGGAATGGCCAATTGGATTCTGATGGACTTCAGCATTGCAAACGGTGAAAAGGTTTCATCATAGTCAATTCCATGACGCTGTCTAAATCCTTTTGCAACCATTCGTGCCTTCAAGGTGCTGACTTGCCCCTCCATGTCCAGTTTCTTCTTGAATACACATTTATTACCAATAGGCTATACATCAACTGGAGGATCTAACAAAATCCAGACTTGGTTTTGGTACATGGAATCCATTTCAGAAAACATGGATTCTTGCCACTTGGCAACGTTTGTGCCTTCAAATGCTTCCTTGTAAGTAAGAGGATCATCATTGTAAACCAATAATGAGTCACCATCCTCAGTGACAAGAAAACCATATCATTCTAGTTCTCTCACCTCTCTCGTGCTCCTACGCAGTTCTTGTGTCTCTGGAACAGATTGTTCTTCCATGAGGCTTTGTGGAATCCGTTCTTGTACCAACTCATGTGTATCTTGAGCCTCGACTTCATCGAAGTCTATATCGCTCCCACTATCTCTTTTGGAGATGTTCTCCCTCTCAAGGAATATGGTGTGTCTTGCTACTATAACCTTTTTGTCTGAGGAGTTGTATAGGTAATATCCCCTTGTTTTCTTGGGATATCCTATAAAGATAAAATTTGTTCCTCGAGGTGCAACTTTGCTACCTGAATAGGCCTTAACAAATTCTTCACTACACCACACATGTAAATTCGATAACATGGCTTTGCGTCCACTCGATAATTCATGTGGAATACCATTTATCGATTTAGTTGGTACTTGGATTAGTATGTGCGATGTTGTTTGTAATGAATATCCCCAAAAGGATAATAGAAGACTCGCATGACTCATCATTGATCTCACCATGTCCAACATGGTGTGGTTCCTCCTTTCACTTACACCATTCCACTACGGTGTGTAAGGAGGAGTTATTTGAGATAGAATCCCAAACTCCCGTAAGAAATAAATTAAGTCTTTATTAAGATATTCTCCTCCTCTATCTGAGTGGAGTTTCTTAATATTCTTACCATGCTGGTTCTCAACTTCATTCTTGTATTCATTGAACCGATCAAATTAATCTGACTTATACCTCATTAAATAGATATATCCATATCTACTAAAATCATCAGTAAAAGTTATGAAGTACGAGAACCCACCCCTTGCTTCAACTGGAAATGGTCCACACACATCTGTGTGAACTAATTCTAAAATCTCTTTTGCTCTTTCACCATTCCCACTAAATGGGGCTTTGGTCATTTTTTCTTGTAGACATGCATGACATACACCAAGTGGTTTTAGTTCGAAAGAATTCAAATACCCATCTTGATGTAATTTTATCAAACGTTTCTAAATGACATGACCTAGCCGGTGATGCCAAAGTTGGGTGTGGTATGAGTCATGTGAATTAACTTTGTTATCGATTGCCATTACTTGGGTTGTGTAGTCTAACGCATAAAGGCTTTTATATAAATGTGCTCTACCAAAACAAATGCTATCTTTATAAAAGTACCAACATTCATTCCCAAACCTGAATATGAATCCATCAGTATCTAATCTGGATACTAAAATAATGTTTTTAGTAGTAGAAGGAACATAATAACAACCTTTCAAAACTAAGGCCATCCCGGTAGGTAATGTGAGGTGGTAGTCTCTGACAGCTACAGCAGCGAGTCTGGCTCCGTTGGCTACTCGTAGATCTACCTTCCATCGATCAATCTTCCTAAATCTACTTGGTTCCTGTATTTGGATATAGATGTGAGCACCACAAGCAATATCTAATACCCAATTAGTAGAAACAGATAGATTTCATTTGATAACAAATGCACCTGAATCTTCCCCTTGCTTCCTTTGCTGGGTGGAGTTTTTCTTCCAGTGGACCTTCTTGCCACATGCGAAACAAACAGCATCCTATTCCTTTTCCTCCCCTTTGATCTTCATTTTCTTGGAAGGCCTTGAAGAATATTTGGGCTTAATGATATTCACCTTCCCTTTCCTTTTATTCACCATCAGGACATAAGGCTTTTCATGCTTCATGTCATTGTCCACTTGGAAAATAAGGATAAGAAGATCAGATATATGCTTCTCAATATTGTTCATGTTGAAATTAACAACAAAGTTTGAGAATCTATGGGGGGTGATGCGAGAATGAGATCGGTACCCAGTTCTTCACGGAGTTTAAACCCTAGAACCTCCAAGCACTCAATGTAGCCAATGAGCTTGACTATATGAGGCCCAGGTGGGGAACCCTCTCCATGATTTCTCTAAAATAGATCCTTGGAGATCTCAAACCTTTCCTGTCTTTCTCTCTCCTGGTATAGACCACGAAGGTGCTCGAGCATGCTATAGGCATCCATGTCTTCATGAGACTTCATGGGCTCACTATACATCGATGATAGAATCAAACATTGAACGTTAAGAGCATCGTTCAAATGTTGATCATAGACCAGAAAATCTTCATCACTCGCCCCTAGGGCAGGAGAATTAGGATGTGAGGACTCCAGCACGTAAAAATTTCGTTCATGGCGTAGGATAACCCGAAGGCGCCTAAACCATTTCTGAAAGTTACTGTCGGTAAGGATATTGTCTTTATCCAGTATTGATCACAGAGAAAATGTGGTTGATGAGTTTGTCATCTTGATTCTACAATTTAAAAGAGAATATTTATTAGTACTTTATTGATTACATTTTTATGAGAAATAATAATAAATTAATTAAGTCTCCCAATATTTTATCAAGTCCCAATGTCCCTCACCATTGAACTCGGAATGTCCAGTTGCATTGTCATTTTAGTGGAAAGGATCCATATTCCCCATCGTATAACCCCAACAAGGGTTGGTCAAGCTATTTGAAGGTATTTAGGTAGGAAGGTCTTTTCCAACTGTGAGCTTACAGTTCGTTGATATGTTGAGTGGACTCCCCAATCCTAAAATCCTGACTTGGATTTCCACAAATCTTACCTCCAATATTACATCAAGTCTAGCAAGGACTACTTCTCTTGATGTAATATGGTTATGTCAACCTGAAACCTTTCATAAGGGATTCCGTTTTAAATGTATGTTTCCCAACAAGGGTTGGTCAAACACATAGTTTTATTGAGTCTTGACCTTAATCAAGTAACGAATGTCTTGGTCTTACTTAATATGGTATTTGAGGGATTTAATTCTTTATGCGTATTTTTGCATTATCACTTGCTTGTTAATATTAAGTGATGCTTGCTGAAGTGATTAACCATGTTCCGATAATGTTTACGCATAGTCTGGATTTTATTTTATTCCACCATTGCATGCTTGTTCATTTTATTAATTATGTGACCGTGACAACACATACATAATAAATAAACCATGCCATCAGAAAGAAATAAAATAAGATGGCATGATCATGAGCTTCTACTGGTTAGCTTATCTAGCGGTTTTGATAAGCTAACCCTGACCTAGGGAAAATACCTTGAACCTGATGGTTCGTGTTTTGAAGCTCCCACCTGTCCACCTTTGTATCTTCTTGTGTCGGTTTCTCCTAATATTTGGGATTTGAACCATCTCCTATGGCTTGGGAGATCCTACATTACATGGTTTTACATTAATGAAACCATCGGCACATATGCCCTACATTTTATTGGAAGAAGTCTCACATGCCAACAAATTTAAATTAAATAAATTTAAATGAAACCATACACATACAAAGGGACTTCGGTCTAGCTCATGATCATCCATAGTATGTAACGATATTTACTCATATTTAGAATTCAAATTCATTCAATCGTTCTTTTATTTAAGATAAGATGCGCTCGAATTCAATTAATTGTGATCTTATAATTAATCAATTATTTATCTTAAATTCCTTTCTGATTTTTCTTGAGATTCTTCTCATCCATATTCCTTGTACGGGTCTTTTTACATTGGAGGAAACCTGGTTAAATTCCATTTCTGGAAAGTACACGACATGTAGTTTATAATTACACAATATGTATTTTTCTTTTCACCCTTTATCCAAAGTATATGTCGGGGCTTTTGCGTGTTTTCTGTACTTTAGAAATTTTATAGTACATGGCGTGTAGATGAATCATACACGGCGTGTACTTCCTTGTTACGCAGTAACCGGCCTGGCGATCCCATGTACGCGGTACGCGGCTTATCTTTGTACATGATTTCACCTGGGTCGGAACGGACTACACGACGTGTTGTTCCAACATACACGCCTTGTATTCCGGTTTCCACGCGCCGTTCTATTCTGGTCAGCACATCGTGCTTAAAACTTATGCATAATCAATTCACACAGTGTGGTTTGGCGGACCAGTGTTGGTTCGTTGAACCTAAGTACACGGCGTGTAGTTTTAATTACACATCGTTTAATCCCGTGTTGTACAGACAGAATGTGCGGCTCCTCCGGATGAGTTCCTCCTTTTTATTAAAATAAAAATTAAAATTAAAAGGTCGTTTTTGTGATATGAATCGAGAAACGATGGAGGAAGAATATATCTCGTTAATTCAGATTTATAGAATGATTTATTTCAAATTGAATCAAATATAAATGCGTAAATTATCAACAAAAATTAAATAACCATAATCAACGTTGTAACCTGGCTCTGATACCATTTGAAGGCTTCAGGCGCAACGGAATCACGTGGGTGGATGTGCCCACTTGGCCTTTTGTCATTAGTAATGATCAATCCCGGATCAATACGATGATAAACGCCAGTCTCCACGGAACGAATCATGAAAAATACAAAGAAGATGGTTTGTCACGGAAACACAAACAAGGATTGTTAGAGGTTGATTATAATTAATTTAATTAATTATAAAGAAATACCTTTTGGGTGTTCTTTCTTCGTTGATTTTCTCGATCACGTTGTCGATGTGATCCGTTGTTGCATCGCAGAAGCCAATTGTATACTCCCTCTAGCGGTGATCCACACGTGTACCTCGTATCTCTGGACGTCTCCAAAGGATTCTCCGGGTGCTAGCATGGAGAAGCCTTTTCTTGCATTGTCCACCTTAGACCGCCTTGATCTGATGGAAGAGGATCTCTCTCTATCTTGAGAGCGTTCTTGGAGAAAATGGTTCTTTCGGCTTTGAAAGAATTCTCCAGAGATGTTGTGCACAATGATTCTCTTGTGTCTTGGAAAAGAGTTGGGGTTGTGAGGATATTTATAATTGGGTGTGTGGGGTTATAGAGTTATGACAATAAATAAACACGTTACAAATTTTATTTATTTCATTGACTCTTTATATAAAACCCCCATGTTGAATATTTAATTCCTTAACATGCGCTCACGCTGATTATAATAAATATCGTTTAAAATAATATTATATCCTCAAAATCCCGACTGGAAAAACTACACGGCGTGTAATAATAAATACACGGCCTGTACTTTTGGTTCATTGAAAACTACACAACATGTACATTAAATGTACATAGAGTGTATATCTTGTTTTCATTTATTCATTTCCAATCCAAAATAAAACTACACGGCATGCACATTTAATAATACACGGTGTGTACTTGTTTTATTTTTATTTTTTTTCATCCATCATTTAAAACAACTCAGGCTTCCTTGAATAATTATTAAACCAAGTACGGTAATAATCTTTATTCAACTTGAGATACTTGGATACACTTAGTGTGTGACCCTCTAGGCCTCTTTTTCGTTGGCATTAGGCGGGCTTGCCTAAAGTCCAAGATTACTGTCTAGCAACGGGTCAAGGCACCCAAGAGAAAGAAGGTGATGATGTATTGACGTATCACCTCATATGAACTCTTACTGTGTAATTTAATTCCTTTGTCTCGATATCTCATCAAGCAGGTTTCATGGATGTGTCATAAACCTATATGCTTGATCAGTCGTTTTTTGACTACCTGAAATAAACTCATCATTTGCATCATGGCCATGGAATTTAATGCGACAGTTATATTTCAATCAAAGGGCCATGATATCAACTTCTATAAATGGGAGGGAAAAATCCTTCCTAGACTTATCCATTAACAACTTGTCATTCGTGACGCACCCAACGTACCCTACTTCCCGCCAAGTGTCTGCTTGACGTTTTTCGTCAGTAAATCTATGTGTGCGAGTCATGACACGAGTTAATGATAATCTTCTAGTCTAAGAACCATTACACAAGCTCGTAGATAGCAATATCTGATAACACAAAGACATGTGGAATTACTACTGGTGGGTCTGTTCTCATAATCTCCCATCATAGAGATTACCAAGTGCGAACTCAATGAGAGAGAGTCTCGGCTTCTTATGAGTACTCGCACATGACGGTCTGTATACTATGTGTCATGTCATAGAATTTCATCCTATCACAGAACTTTATTTAAGAATATTTTTATATCATTTCAAGGTTCTCATCATAGCAGGGATCTTCTATGACCTTATTAATGAAACAAATATTCCAGGACATTATTATATTATAGTCATGCATAACAATGAACAATATATAATACGTGAACATTCATGTAATAAAATTACAAAACAGTTGGTTCTGAGGACACTAATCCTTACATTTTTTAACATACTCCGACCATAGAGGATTGACATTTCATACATATTATTCAATGTATAAGGTGTAATGGAACAACTAAAGCACATCATTGAACTAAATATGGTGTCCGGAAAGGGATGAATGTGTCTTCCGGGAACGCTTGTGTGACTCATTTCAGTTATGTCAATAAGGATTCTAAAACTTCCCTAAATTGAGGTACTTTATATGACCTTCGATGTAATCAGTTCTACTAAGTGAATGGAAACATATCGAGAGAATTGTATAAATACTTATGGGAATCATTTCTAAGGCTATTCTGACGGTGGGACTTACCAGGTAATATATTTTAAAATTAAATATAGAAAACATATGGTGGGTAGAACCATCATTAGAGTACATAAATAAAAATGATGCGATCTTATCCTTGTATAATGAGCTATATTATGCACCATTTTTTATTTTTTAGTTAGAGAAACTATTTTGGATTGGGGGATGTTGTCTTCTGTGTTATAGACTTAACTAATTCTTCGAGGATCATTATAACTTTAGAAATTCATTATGATTATTTTAATATGACTTCATAGTCTATATAGGTTGGGTGATATATTATTTTCTTCCACAAGGCTTCTGAGGGATGATATGCTCTTATGTGGGATGTTATAAACTCTCATGTTATTATAAAAGGTAGAATTATAAGGGAATTTGAATTTTTGGGATTTATTGGTCATTGAATTCTTTTAACAGAGCTTCAGAATGTAATTATACTATTAGAACACTTGAATTTGTTGTTTATGGTAATTTTTTTAGTTTGATTGGTATCCCATTTGTTCTGAAGGTTTCAGATTCTTTAGAGACCTAAAGTCCTTATATTTGAAAGGTATATACTAGGGGACTCTAAGGGGTAATTTGGTGACACACCAGATGCACTATGAATGTGTTATCAATGTCTATAGTATGGTATGCATGGGTGTGAAATGATCTAATGTTTTCAAAAGAGGGTCCACATGGACTACGTATGGTTTTAAAAACCATGCACCTATCCCGCACATTTAAGGCAACATTTATAGTCTATGGAAACATTCTGGCTTACAGTTGGAATGTTGTTGAAAAATTGTACGGGGAAACCTCACGGGGAGTGGTTCGTATATAGTAGGAGATGAATAGTTGGAAGAATGTTTGGACAACTATGTGGCCAAACCATGTTAACATGTTTTTGAGGGTGTAATGTCCATTTTATCCTTACTGATTTTATAACCTAATATCCCCCTTTTAGTTTCTCTAGCTGTGTGGGGATATTCTTCTTCTCCTATGTATTTCTCCAAATAATAACCTTAGGATGGTTTTATATCCCATTTCTAATGAAATATCTAAGCAATTTCAGTCAGATTGGGTCCACACTGTTATGCTCTTAATTCCTCCTCCCTCTTATTAATGTTTATCTTATGATATGTTACACTATTTTGGCGAAGGATAGTTTTCCTCATCTTTAGGGTAGATGTCTATTTCTCCAATTTCATCCCTTCAATCCCGAATCAAGGACCGATATTAGACGAGTAGATCTTCCATGGTAAAAGTAAGGTGATTTGTCTATCTTTCCTCTAACACCCCAAGATTTCATAGTGCGTTATTTTTTCAAAATAATTCAATAACTAGCACTACACGCAACACCGAGTTCATGCGCACCATGACTTACCAAAAAAGCCGTTCAAAAGAGGTTATGAATAGTATTAACTAAATTTTAATCTTTATAATCCTTTTAATTTTAGAATCCTTAATATGAGATTCTTAGATATAATGTAAGAACAAATTCATTTTCAGTATTGCACTTTTACCAACTTTTAATAGTGAACCCTTTTTAAATAAAATATTTTAAATTTTTTGACTAAATGAGGACATCAAAAATTTAAAATGAAACATCCCAACCATCCATGGTACGCTTTCCTTTGAATAATACTGTAGCGTGTGTTGTACGCAACTTCGAGTTCTAACACACACCCCAACCAATCAAACTAGCCGTAATGAATAGTAATACCATATTTTTGAAATTATATATATTTATATTTCAAAATGGACTTCATTTTTGATTTAGGAATATCAAATTTAGCCTATGGTGAAATTTTGGTACTTTTCGGATAACTTTAATTTTTTGATGAATAGTGAAAATTGCTAAATTTTCATTAAAAACAAATTTTGTAATCAAAATAATTAATAGTGATAAATTATGAATTTGAGTGGTTTTAAAGTAGATTTAGAATATATTTTTACCATTTAATAAAATTTTGGTCATTGGACAAAATTTTACAATTAAAACGGACATAAACAAGTGTCAATCTTTTGATAGTTATTATCTCTTAAAAACACGCTTTTTGTTTTAACAATGGGAATTAATTTTAAATTAATTTCTACCACTTATGAGTTTTGAATTTAGAAAAATTTATTCCATATTTGGAATCAGGATGTTCAAATTTTGTAAATAAGTAACTTTTATTTTTAGAGATTTTGAATAATTACTGCGGTAAATATTTTATTTACCATGGTTAAGGGTAAATCCGGTAAATAAGGGTTAAAAAATAATATTATAATAATAAAATATAACCCTAAAACGTGTCATAACCTTATTAATTGATACATGTTAGACCATGGGAATATTTGGGTCGATTTCGGGACCCCATGGTGCCACTTGTAGGTTATAGGGACACATTATTTTAATTAAGTTAAAATGAATACAAAAATGACACAAGCATATATCTTTTAGAAAAACATTTTTTACATAGGGTTATATATGTTGGATTTTCGACTATAAATATTCATTAGAAATATAAAACTATTTCCTACATAATGATACTTTATTTATAATTTTTAGACGTTAAATAATTTAATTTATTTATGACACAATGATGATGCAGTAATTACCATAATAGTGAAAAACTAAAATAATTGATATTATAAATACACAAATAAATATAATTTGAGACTTTTTATTAATTACACTAATTTTATAAGTTAATATGACATGTTAGGAATGATTTAATAAAATTTTTCAAAGTAATCATTTTATTATAAGTTTCACAAAAAGAAACTATTGAATAGTGTCAAAATTGACATAAAAGAGTTTTTAAAACAAATATTATATTATTAATTGATATTAAATTCCTAAAAATATAAGGTTCGGCCAAAAGGCTTATATCATGATAGTTGTATCATTAATGGACCACTTTGGGGTATCTTGGATGTATATGGTATGTTTATTAACCATATAATATAAAAATACAAAAAGACATTGTAAAAGTGAAACAAATTAACTTAGAGTTAATACTTAAAGATAAGGTTAATATAATGACCCAAACCTGTCTAAATTCTATTGGTTGAGCTTTTATCGACCCATAACCACCTTAAAATTTAAATAATCAACTTTGGAGCCATTATAAACCGAATATGAATTTATTATAAACTAATATTTCTAGCTTTTCCAAAGGTGCCACTCACCCCTCTTATAAAAGGGCACTCCACCTTCTCATTAACTCACACCATAAAAGCCTTTTGCTTCGGCCAAACTCTGCCAAAATACTTTTAAAACTTCCATCACTACAACCTAGAGGCATTAGTTGGATCATAAAGCCAACCTATGGAACCCTTTTGATCAAATCAAAAGGAAGAACCCGAGGAAGAGGTAATGATTTCACCACCCTTTTCCAAGATCCTTTCTTCTTCCACTTCTTCTTCCTTTGTTATTACCATTCTAAAATAATAAATCCAGTATCATATATATACTTTGATGTTATTATAAATATTGTACAACCATATTCAGTATTCTATCCACCCTTTTAATAACATATCACCATACGTCCGTACGTACGGCTTACTGTCTCCACGTCGTGGTGTAATTGTTATTCAATGTATTATTATTTGGATGGGTATAATAATGATGTGTAACTCATGTAAATAATAAATATAACATTTTAATGATTCTGTATTTATGATATAACATCCATTTATATATTATTTTAATTTCAACATAATTATATTGTCGCTCGTGCATACGTACGGACTGTCGTCTCCACGAACGCGATGAGATTCATTCTCCATCGTATCCATTCAAGTGTAATTATCATTTGATGATTCATAATAGTATATAAGGACTCTATATCATTATGGATATGATTAATATACAACCTATCCATTAAAAACATGGATTACGTAACAAAACATATAAAATAAAACGAGTAAGTTAACACCCGAAACAACGATAATACTAGGATATTATTAACAAATCAATGTTAAAGATCATATATGATATCATATGAATTTATATGATTCGTGTATAATTTAATAACAATTATTCCACTATTATATAGGAGGTTAACTAACCCTCAACCAAGGAAAAGTACAAGGTAGGGGTTTATTTCACAATCTCTTCATTATCCGAGGTTGTTTATACGCAATTATCTACTGGGATCTCTTTATCATCCACATCCATGTTCCTTCAAAATGTATTTCAAAACATTTTTACTATTTACAATGAATATGGGTTAAAGTCATTTATAAACTTATGTGTTTTTAAATGAATTATTCCTTCGTTTTCAAAACAAGGCACTTTTTTCCTTTCAACAAATTTAAGGAAAGAATGTTTTTTTTAACTTATACGGCGGGTGCAGTTATTTACCGCCATTATAAAATCGTCAAAGCTTACCTTTCTAGCTTTTAAGAATATTTTCAAGTAAATGTTTTATTTTATAATTATGTGACTTTTAAATGATTGCAAAATGAATATTTTAAGAATTTTTGAAAGGTACTCTTTATCAAGATCATAATTTTAAATGTTTTAAAGATTTATCTTTCTAAATATTTTTATTTAATGTCCATGTTTTCAAAATGATTTTATGGATTTAATTATATGTACATGAAGGTTTTGAAATGATATTTCTTTTCAAAAGTTTCAAAGTGGTATGGGACACTTTGATTCAAAAAACTATTTTAAATTACTTCCTTTATAAATATGTGACTTTTCAATGATTTCAATAAAAGAGATATTTCCCTCAAATAGTTTTGATTTCATCTATGTAAACATCCATTGATGGGTTTTAATGTAACAGCCCAAGATTTTATAAAAAAATATTCTTTTTAATTTTATTAAAGTCTTGTGTTGTATGCTACACCAAAAGGATCTTGCACAACACACATCCTTGACTTGCCTTGCATTACACGCAATCACGACCTTCCTCGATAGCATGTGTAATACGCAATACCGAGTTTCACTAAACAACAATATGCTATTAAAACTAGCCGTTATGAATAGTAATAACCACTTTTTAAAATTTTATAAATTTTATTTTTCAAAATGGACTTCATTTTTGGACTCAGAATATCGAAATTAGCCTAGGGTGAAATTTTGGTATTTTTCTGAAAACTTTCAATTTTTGATTAATAGTGAAACCACTAAGTGGTAGGTTAAAAACTGAATTTTGCATAAAACTTAATTTTACCGCTTCTGTGAATGGAATTTCGAAAATCCGACAGACACGGTTGATATCAGTAAGTAAAATGTGGTTCAATGAGATAAAAATAATTTTTTGGTGAATAGTAACTTTTTACGATTTTTACCGCGGTTAATAGAAAATAGGGTAACTAAGGGTAAATTTGATATCAATATTACCCTAACACATGTAATAATTCTATTGGACAAGTGTAATTCGACCTAAAACAAACTTAGAAATAAAATATGACCATTTAGGCCCACTTGGATTAGATTAGGACATTTATTATTAATTTATTTAAAGAAGGGTTAAAATGGTTAAAAATCAATGTTTAATAAGTAAATCATTTTTAATATAGGGTTATACATAAGATAAATTCGATTGTAAATATTCATTAGAAATCTAAAAAGATTTCCTACATTATGGTATTTTATTTGTAATTTTTAGACATCAAATAATTTAATTTAATTATGACACAAAGATGATACAGTAATTATCTTATTAATGAAATATTGACAAAATTGATAATATAAATACCACAATAAATGTAATTTAAGACTTTATATGAATTCCACTAATTTTCTAGGTTACTATGATATATTAGTGTTGATTTAATCAACTTGTTTCGAACATAGAATTCTGTTATGACTTTCACAAAAATCATATATCAAATAGTGTCAAAATTGACACAAAATAGTTTTTTAAATCAAATATTATATTATTAATTGTTATTTTATTCCTAAAAATCTAAGGATCGGCCAAATGACTTAGATAAGGATATATATATTAATAATAAACAATTTGGGGTTCGTTTGGCATGTTATAGTAAGTGTATTAACCATATAGTGAAAGAAAACAAAAAGACACGGTAAAAGTTATATTAATTAACTTAGAGTTAAATCTAATTGATAAGGTTAAAATAATACCCTAAACTTGTTTAAATCCTATTGGTTGATAAGATTTCGACCCATCCCCACTTTATCTTCGAAATAAGACCCTTTGGAACCATTATAAACCGATTTTGACTTTAATATAAAATAATATTTTGAGATATTCCTAAGGTGCCCCTCTCCTCCCTTATAAAAGGGCACCTCCTCCCCCTCCTCCTCACACCAATTTGAGCACTCAAGCTCGGCCAACCCCTTCCATTTTCTCCTATCCACTTCCCTTGAATAATCCTAGAGGTCCTGGTCTTCTCCAAATACCAATCTTAGTTCCTTAAGTGGAGGATTCAAAGAGGCGTTCCAAAGAAGAGGTAATATCCATTACCGATCTTTTCAATTTCTTTCTTCTTCAACATCTTCTTTTTTAGTTGTTTCATGATAAAGTAATAACATCAGTATTACATACATACTGATATGTTATTATAAGTATGAAACAACCCTATTTCACCATCTATCCATCCTATGGAAAAAGAAATCACCGCGCGTGCGTACGTACGGAATACCGTCTCCACGCCGTGGTGTAATCTATTTTCCACCACCACCTTACATGGATGGGTATAATGGTGTAAAGAATAACTATACATAGTTATTAAAACATCATATTGATTCTGATATATTGTATAATCCACTCCAATTCAATTCAATATTTATGGAAATGATATCATCGCTCGTGCGTACGTACGGACTACCGTCTGCACGACGCGATGAGATTCATTCTCCATGTTAACCATTTAAGAATGATTATAAAGTATATATAAGAAATAATAATGAAATATATGACATTATAAAGATACTGGATTTATGTATATATATATATGTATGTCATCTACTTACTTCCATTCAAGACAATAGGGAAAGGAAAACAGCGTTCATGCGTACGTACGGACTACCGTCTCCATGAACGGTGTTTTTCATTTCATTTATCTATCTATTATATATATATATATATATACTGAATATATATGATATATAAATCATATTTTATATTCTGGAAGTAATTAAATCATGATATAAGTAATAATAATGTCAAGAACAACAAATCAAAACACCTACGATAAATGAAACAATTTTAACCAAAACGCTTCTTTAACATGGAATTTACAAAAGAACGGGTAATATAATGTCATAAGTGAACCATATATGATATCATAACAATGAATATGATTCTGTAATAAGTCAATAACATGATTTAAATCATTATACAGGAGGTTCAGACACTTACAAAGCAAGTCGGACCTAAGGTAAGGGAAATATCGCAATCTCATTTTTATCCGAGATTGTTTGTACTTTGAAATTTACTGGGGTATATTTTATAATCCACATCCATGTTTCCTCAATATGTAATGTTATTTACATCAACCTACAATTGTTTAAATCCAATTTTACCCTTTGGTGAGTTTTTAGTAAAATATATGAAAGGAATCTTTTGTCGTTTTCCCTACGAGGTACTTTTTGACTTTTCCGACAAAAATACGAAGAATGTTTTTTAAACTTAAACGGCACGAACAGATTTTTACGGTTTTATAAAGACTTATTTTCATGAAGCTTCCTACAAAATATTTCATGACTATTTTTAATAAAATCTCTTTCTTTTAAAATTTCATGATGTTTTGTGAAAAGAAATTGATTTTGAAGAAGAAAGGATATTTTCCTCAAGAATTCATTTCAAGTGTTTTATCAAAATTATTTTCCATCTAAGATAATAAAGGGTTCTGTTTCTATCCATATTTTTACATTGATTTTACTATGTTGTGATGGAATTATGTTTATGAATTCCTTTATCTTATATGAATGGTTTTATGATGTCATGTTGTTTAAGAATCCCATTTTTTTTATTACATGGGTTATGAAATGATGTATGATTTATGATTTTGTGGCACACATAAGAATGGTATCATTATGAGATGGGTGGGACCTATATCTCCCTCCAATGCATTGGGTAAAGATTTTATATCTCATGAGATAGACATGGCTGGAATGGTAGGTTATACCGGTTCAGTGAAACAGGACTGAAACGAGGGTTACTCGATTCAGAAAGGGACTTTGTCGACTAAGATAGTCTTGGAAATGAGTCTTGACTAACAAGAAATGATTCTCTATGATTATGTGTGAATGCCACAAAGTTTCATGTTTTAAGTTATGATTATTGTGATTACATTTCACTGCCATGATTTATCCCATGTTATGAAATTATGCTCTCTTTTGCAGGTTAAGATTTCCAAAATGTTATGTTCTTATGAATATGAGGTGAATGATATTTCGTTTGTTTACCCTTACTGAGCATTTGAGCTCACCCTTTTATGTTTTCTTTTCCCCAGGATATAAAGAAAGGTTTTAGGTAAAAAAAAGGAAGATCTTTATAGGAGATGTTGAAGATCTTTCACAACGATTAGAAGATTACGTTCCGAGTTTCCAAAGACACTAAACTATTACGATCCTTGTGTGTGTGTTTTTTTTATGTACTAAGTATTCCGCAAATGTAATGTAATGTCAATATACGTCAGGCTTTGGGTCTCTACAGTTGGTATCAGAGGAAAGGTTTAGTCAACCTTTGGAAACTAGGATGCGAAAACATTAGTGAGATCCCTAGAGATATTTATAAGGTATGTCTAGGGATGCCCCTAAGGATAAGTATACGTATAGGATATAGTCCTAGAACTATGGTAACGATATTAGATTAAACCAAAGATGATAGATATTTAAGTTACTCCCCCTTTATTATGATTTTTGCATCTAACACTATTCTGTTTGGGATTTAGAAAATGGCTGGAAACAAGATGATTCACAATAATGGAGGATATGATGGACAATGGAATGATATTCTTCATGAGCAGCCAAATGAAATGGGATTTGGATGTCCAAACATCATTATTATGCCGAATCAGCAATCTCACAACATGATCAATAAAGTAAAATTTGGTATGTTTCCTGACTCGACTAATAAGAGAAAGATGGAGTTCCATGATGATCATAGAGAAAAGAAAGTTCAATTTCCCCTATGTAAATCATGTGGGAAGAGGCATCAAGGATAATGTTTCAAGGGAACTGGAAGATGCTTTGGGTGTGGAAAAGAAGGACACAAAGCCAGTAAGTGCAAAGGAAAAGGTTCAGTTAATACCAGGGATGAGGATAATGGTATTGCTACGACATCAAAAATGGTTATGTGTTTTAAATGTGGAATGTATGGGCATTATGCAAACAAATTCCCTAAGGGAAAGACTCATGAAGAGAATCAGTATGGTCATCTGGGAAGTATTTATGTGGATGATGATGAAGAGACTACCAATGGTATGTGAGATGAAAGAATTGTTGAAGCTCGGTCAATGGTTTAAGAATGTAGTGGAATGATTACATGTTTATCATGTGTAATGTTGTATAAGTAATCTCATGGTACTATGAAATAATGAGACATGTAAGGATTGTAACATTGTTGTCTGATTAATGTTACCAGTATCCATGAAAGGTTATTCAGATATTTTTGGAATGAAGATGATATGCGCATAATGAAGGGATAAGGAGAAAATGAAATGTTTGACAGTATTCATGAGCTCATGATTGATATAAAGACTAAGTGATATCATGGTTAGAGTATATTGAATTTTGAGGATTTTGGTATGTGGAAAGTGTTAACTTTTAACTGCATTCATGTTTTCACTAAGGTTCAATGGGTATTCAAGAGAATAGATGATTAAGGCCTTTGAATGTTTGGAATGTGACCAACAAGACATATCTTATGATATATGGGGATCAACGACAGTATTAAATCTCTGGTAATCATTTTCACTATATTATGAGAGTGGACTGCAGTATTATGGAAAAGCCTAAAGATTAGAATGGATTATGTTGGACATAAGTTATTATTGTTTTTTCGATATTATTGATGGGATGTTATAGTAATATAGTTTTATAAAAAGGAAAACCTTCAGGACGGGCGACATCCCATCGCTTCGGACAAGGCTGTGGGAATCGAACCCACAACCGAAGTGCGACTGGCCTTTATTGCCTACCACTGACCTACAGGAAGTCCCTGTTTAGTAGAAACTAGTTTTATTATATTAAGCAGTATGATATGTGATGTATAAGTTCATTTTAGGAACCATATATGATTAATCTCACTATAGATGGATTTATGTATTTTTTGATAACTTTTCTAACCTTTTGTTTGAGACAGATGGAATGACCCATCATTCTATCACATGATCTGCTAACACTTCACGAATAACAAATTCAACTTCATTTATTTAAGAGATGAAGTGGAAATTGTTCAAGGCACGAACAACAGTGATATTGTACCCAAAATAAAGTAAGTATTTATTCTAATTCAAATTTTCAACTTTAGGGAAATGATCGTGAAAACCAAAAATGTTGTCCTAGTGATCTTATACCTGATGAATCAGATGGTACCTTATATCATCACAAATCTATGGATTTGTGATTACTGGATTTTCCATAGCCATGTTCTCTACCACTCTCCATCAGAACATGATGGTTAGATTTCTCTTCCATATCCATATTTTCACCTATGTGGAAACCCAATGATTAGTTTATTTGGGTAACCGTTACGTTTCATACTTTTGTTTTTAAAGATTGGTTTTGATATTGCTTTTTACGATGTGGGTTTATATTAAAGAAACTTTCGAATAGTAAACCATTTATAACCCTGACGAATTTCGAGGGCGAAATTCATTTTAAGGGGGGTAGAATGTAACAGCCCAAGATTTTATAAAAAAATATTCTTTTTAATTTTATTAAAGTCTTGTGTTGTATGCTACACCAAAAGGAGCTTGCAAAACACGCATCCTTGACTTGCCTTGCATTACACGCAATCACGACCTTCCTCGATAGCGTGTGTAATACGCAATACCGAGTTTCACTAAACAACAATATGCTATTAAAACTAGCCGTTATGAATAGTAATAACCACTTTTTAAAATTTTATAAATTTTATTTTTCAAAATGGACTTCATTTTTGGACTCAGAATATCGAAATTAGCCTAGGGTGAAATTTTGGTATTTTTCTGAAAACTTTCAATTTTTAATGAATAGTGAAACCACTAAGTGGTAGGTTAAAAACTGAATTTTGCATAAAACTTAATTTTACCGCTTCTGTGAATGGAATTTCGAAAATCCGACAGACACGGTTGATATCAGTAAGTAAAATGTGGTTCAATGAGATAAAAATAATTTTTTGGTGAATAGTAACTTTTTACGATTTTTACCGCGGTTAATAGTAAATAGGGTAACTAAGGGTAAATATGATATCAATATTACCCTAACACATGTCCTAATTCTATTGGACAAGTGTAATTCGACCAAAAACAAACTTAGGAATAAAATATGACCATTTAGGCCCACTTGGATTAGATTAGGACATTTATTATTAATTTATTTAAAGAAGGGTTAAAATGGTTAAAAATCAAAGTTTAATAAGTAAATCATTTTTAATATAGGGTTATACATAAGATGAATTCGATTTTAAATATTCATTAGAAAGCTAAAAAGATTTCCTACATGATTGTATTTTATTTGTAATTTTTAGACATCAAATAATTTAATTTATTTATGACACAAAGATGATGCAGTAATTATCTTATTAATGAAATATTGACAAAATTGATAATATAAATACCAAAATAAATGTAATTTAAGACTTTTTATGAATTCCACTAATTTTCTAGGTTACTATGATATATTAGTGTTGATTTAATCAACTTGGTTCGAACATAGAATTCTGTTATGACTTTCACAAAAATCATTTATCAAATAGTGTCATAATTGACACAAAATAGTTTTTTAAATCAAATATTATATTATTAATTGTTATTTTATTCCTAAAAATCTAAGGTTCGGCCAAATGACTTAGATAAGGATATATATATATTAATAATAAACAATTTGGGGTTCGTTTGGCATGTTATAGTAAGTGTATTAACCATATAGTGAAAGAAAACAAAAAGACACGGTAAAAGTTAAATTAATTAACTTAGAGTTAAATCTAATTGATAAGGTTAAAATAATACCCTAAACTTGTTTAAATCCTATTGGTTGATAGGATTTCGACCCATCCCCACTTTATCTTCTAAATAAGACCCTTTGGAACCATTATAAACCGATTTTGACTTTAATATAAAATAATATTTTGAGATATTCCTAAGGTGCCCCTCTCCTCCCTTATAAAAGGGCACCTCCTCCCCCTCCTCCTCACACCAATTTGAGCACTCAAGCTCGGCCAACCCCTGCTATTTTATCCTCTCCACTTCCCTAGAATAATCCTAGAGGTCCTGGTATTCTCCAAAGACCAATATTAGTTCCTTAAGTGGAGGATTCAAAGAGGCGTTCCAAAGAAGAGGTAATATCCATTACCGATCTTTTCAATTTCTTTCTTCTTCAACTTCTTCTTTTTTAGTTGTTTCATGATAAAGTAATAACATCAGTATTACATACATACTGATATGTTATTATAAGTATGAAACAACCCTATTTCACCATCTATCCATCCTATGGAAAAAAAAATCACCGCACGTGCGTACGTACAGAATACCGTCTCCACGCCGTGGTGTAATCTATTTTCCACCACCACCTTACATGGATGGGTATAATGGTGTAAAGAATAACTATACATAGTTATTAAAACATCATATTGATTCTGATATATTGTATAATCCACTCCAATTCAATTCAATATTTATGGAAATGATATCATCGCTCGTGCGTACGTACGGACTACCGTCTCCACGACGCGATGAGATTCATTCTCCATGTTAACCATTTAAGAATGATTATAAAGTATATATAAGAAATAATAATGAAATATATGACATTATAAAGCTACTGGATTTATGTATATATATATATGTATGTCATCTACTTACTTCCATTCAAGACAATAGGGAAAGGAAAACAGCGTTCATGCGTACGTACGGACTACCGTCTCCATGAACGGTGTTTTTCATTTCATTTATCTATCTATTATATATATATATATACTGAATATATATGATATATAAATAATATTTTATATTCTGGAAGTAATTAAATCACGATATAAGTAATAATAATGTCAAGAACAACAAATCAAAACACCTACGATAAATGAAACGATTTTACCCAAAACGCTTCTTTAACATGGAATTTACAAAAGAACGGGTAATATAATGTCATAAGTGAACCATATATGATATCATAACAATGAATATGATTCTGTAATAAGTCAATAACATGATTTAAATCATTATACAGGAGGTTCAGACACTTACAAAGCAAGTCGGACCTAAGGTAAGGGAAATATCGCAATCTCATTTTTATCCGAGATTGTTTGTACGTTGAAATTTACTGGGGTATATTTTATCAACCACATCCATGTTTCCTCAATATGTAATGTTATTTACATCAACCTACAATTTTTTAAATCCAATTTTACCCTTCGGTGAGTTTTTAGTAAAAGATATGAAAGGAATCTTTTGTCGTTTTTCGTACGAGGTACTTTTTGACTTTTCCGACAAAAGTACGAAGAATGTTTTTTAAACTTAAACGGCACGAACAGATTTTTACGGTTTTATAAAGACATATTTTCATGAAGCTTCCTACAAAATATTTCATGACTATTTTTAATAAAATATC
Organism: Viscum album; assembly: GCA_963277665.1. Lineage (NCBI taxonomy): Eukaryota > Viridiplantae > Streptophyta > Magnoliopsida > Santalales > Viscaceae > Viscum > Viscum album. Next base: position 1,536,761,871 of record OY728147.1, on the reverse strand, counting down.
TTTCTTTTAAAATTTCATGATGTTTTGTGAAAAGAAATTGATTTTGAAGAAGAAAGGATATTTTCCTCAAGAATTCATTTCAAGTGTTTTATCAAAATTATTATCCATCTAAGATAATAAAGGGTTCTGTTTATATCCATATTTTTACATTGATTTGACTATGTTGTGATGGAATTATGTTTATGAATTCCTTTATCTTATATGAATGGTTTTATGATGTCATGTTGTTTAAGAATCCCATTTTTTTTATTACATGGGTTATGAAATGATGTATGATTTATGATTTTGTGGCACACATAAGAATGGTATCATTATGAGATGGGTGGGACCTATATCTCCCTCCAATGCATTGGGTAAAGATTTTATATCTCATGAGATAGACATGGCTGGAATGGTAGGTTATACCGGTTCAGTGAAACAGGACTGAAACGAGGGTTACTCGATTCAGAAAGGGACTTTGTCCACTAAGATAGTCTTGGCAATGAGTCTTGACTAACAAGAAATGATTCTCTATGATTATGTGTGAATGCCACAAAGTTTCATGTTTTAAGTTATGATTATTGTGATTACATTTCACTGCCATGATTTATCCCATGTTATGAAATTATGCTCTCTTTTGCAGGTTAAGATTTCCAAAATGTTATGTTCTTATGAATATGATGTGAATGATATTTCTTTTGTTTACCCTTACTGAGCATTTGAGCTCACCCTTTTATGTTTTCTTTTCCCCAGGATATAAAGAAAGGTTTTAGGTAAAAAAAGCGAAGATCTTTATAGGAGATGTTGAAGATCTTTCACCACGATTAGAAGATTACGTTCCGAGTTTCCATAACACTAAACTATTACGATCCTTGTGTGTGTGTTTTTGTTATGTACTAAGTATTCCGCAAATGTAATGTCATGTCAATATACGTTAGGCTTTGGGTCTCTACATTTAAGCTTATTTGAAGTTGATTTATTATGATACAAAACTTCATTATTATATTGAAGGTTTTGTGATAATTTTTACTGTGGATGTGTTGTTTTTATACCATTAATGGTTTATGGAGAATGTATTGACATTTCATATGCTAGTTTTAATACGAATTTTTATGTTATGTTTAAACCTTTTCATATGGAAATTCATTGGACTTAGTAAGTGATAGGTGGAGGCCGCAATAGCTCCTTGATGCATCAGTAGGTCTCATGAGACAAACTAGTGTCTTGGCACAAGGCCTTGGAAAAATCTTATTTGTAGTCTTGGCACGAGGCCTTGGCTATGTGGTTATGATACTCTGGCATTATGCATTCCATCATTATGAAAGTGGTTATTAATATTGCATGTGATTATTCGATTAGTAGAATATCCATGTGAATAAGTAAATGGTATTATTTCATTTTATTTTTGCCATACTATGTCGAAGTTCAAGTTTAAAAGGCTTTTGTTTTAGTTATACATTACCTTAAATGTTTATTTTTATTTATGGAAGTTTTCGTTATATTGTTATCCTTACTGAGCATTTGAGATCACCCCTTTTCTATGTTTTATTTTTCCCAGGAAGTGAAGTAAATTATGAATGACCTACAGGGATTTTATGAGGGGATAATAGTGTGGATTAATGAGACAATATGTTGTTGTAGTAGTTTTACACTTCATGATGTAATGTAAAACTGTATGAGTATATATAGTGTTTCCAAGGCTACTAAACCAATCGGTCATTCGAGATTTGATATTTCTTGTGATCATGCCAATGTTATGTAATAATGCACCGACTCTGGGTAACTCGTGTCATGGCGTTACAGTTGGTATCAGAGGAAGTTTAGTACAATCTTTGGAAGCTAGATTTAGATAATCTCTGATGAGAGAACATAGACCTAAGATGGATTTTGAGGATTTGTATAGAAGAACATCCTAGAATTTTGGTATTGTAGAGATTTTGTGAGTTTTCCGAGCAATACATCCCTGTCTGGATACGAGCAGGTAGAGGAGGCTCTGGCACAGATGTACCTAGGGTTAAAACCTGAAAACACCGCATTGAGCTAGACTCGAACGGGAACTGGTGCACGACAACGGGCCTTGCTGCACTCTTGGTTACCACACTCCCAGGGGATATTCTTAGTATAATTCTTATTTTCTTTACAAACCATTATGAAGGGTTTATGAGTATATACTTCCTCAAAGGAGACGTTTTTTTGATTATGGATTATATCCATAAACTATTTAATTTATGTTATTTGTTTTACAAGTTTGGGATTATGTATTGTTATTCATAAACTAATCTAGTGTGTGCCATAGTTTAGAAATAGCGCCCAGTAGAAGGAATGAGAACTCCAGCAATTCACATGATCCAAAGAGAAGGAAGGATCATATCTTTCATGGTCTTAAGATAGAATTTATAAGAGAAATAGTCTCCCGTGTATTATCATCATATGAAGAAATAATATCTTGTTTTGATAAGATAATTAAAGAGTTTACTGAGTCCTATGGCTTTGAAGGGAAGCAAGAGAAGAAAAGGATGGAAGGGGGAACGCTGGATAATGGGAAGCGGGAAAAGAAGAATTTTCCTATATGTGATAACTGTGGGAAGAAACACCCTGGAAATTGCCTGAAAGGAATGGGAGTCTTTTATAAGTGTGGAGGAAAAGGGCACACAGTACGTGACTACAAGGGTAAGAAAATGGTTTCAAATGTACAATGCTTCATTTTCAAGGAGTTTGGACACTACGCGAACCTATTTCCCAGTCATCAGACTATGCCACAAATGATGCTATTGGAAAATGATCAAGTTATGATACTACCACAGATGAAAAGGAATGATTAGATTTCTTTTGTTGATTATGTCATTTGAGTTTTGTATCAACAATGTACTTGTTATAATAATTATGGAGTATATAAGGATTTTACTGTAGTACTATTTCATTATGGACTTGAGATTGTGTGGAATAAAGAAATGTGACTCAATAGAAGGTTAAAATTTTGGAAAATATATGGTTGAAAGAATGATAAACCATAATATGGTTCTGATACCGAGGTAGTTATTTTAGAATAATACATGATTGATTTGGATAAATTATATTGGATATTCTTGACTACCTTGAAAATGATTAATGATTTTGTATATTCCATCATTGTTGTGTTTTGAAACATTTTTGGATTGAAGGAGTATATCTATTATTCTTTAAGGAATAAGGGATCATGAATGTAATCAATAAGGTTTTATAGTAATTCAGGATGTCGCAGTGTTTTAAAAGAATACATGATGAAGATGTTCACATTTTATTACGCGGAAAAAAGGATCTTTATTGTGTTTACCTTCCTTATAAATATTGGATTGAAGTATTTTGGATAGTTCTAGTTTGGATTATTTTTGATCGCCATAAAAGGAAAACCCGGAGGTCGGGCAACAACCCGTCGCATCCGGCTAGGCCGCGAGACTTGAACCCACAACCAAATGACGGCAAGGGGGTATCACCTACCACTGACCCACGTGATGTACTAGTTTGAATAATGTCGTTTTTAATGGTTCTTCTAGATGAATTATAAATTCATTTTTTAACCCTATACGAATAGGATTAATAGAATATTATATTTAAGTTCTATTATCTTTTAGAGTGAAATATGAGTTTGTGGTAGAAATTAGTTAAAGGATGTAACTCTACTTATCAATAATATATTTTCCTTCTTCTCTTATTCTATGATGTAATTAATTCTAATACTTTTTTTAAGGAATCCTAAAACCAATAATTTGTTATCCTAAATGTTTTGTTGAACCGATGGTATTTAAAATCATCATAGATTGATGAATTTAAGGACCTCAATTTTACACTTGTTGGTGATTGATGACATAAATCACTACCTATAAATATTTACATTTTTCCTCAAATTATATATCTCTAATTGCCACCAATGTTCTCCTAATCAATATCATAATTTAGTGGTGACCCTTTCATTTCTCTTTTCCGTATATTAAGACTAAATTTTAGTAACCCAATTTTCGATATGGGTTTTCCCACAAAGATATTTTCTATTTTCAACCTTTTTTTTCGAAGAACAATTTCAAATTTCGAGGATGCAATTTATTGAAGGAGGGGAGAATGTAACACCCCAAGAATTCATAGTGTGTTATTTCATCAAAATAATTCAATAACTTGAACTACACACAACACCGAGTTCAAGCGCACCATGACATACCAAACAAGCCGTTCAAAAGTGGTTATGAATAGTATTAACTAAATTTTAAACTTTATAATCCTTATAATTTTAGAATCAATATTATGAGTTTCCTAGACATAATGTAAGAACAAATTCATTTTCAGTATTGCACTTTTACCAACTTTTAATAGTGAAACCATTTTAAATACAATATTTTAAACTTTTTGACTAAATGAGGACATCAAAAATTTAAAATGAAACATCCCAAGCTTCCACGTTACAATTTCATTTGAATAATACAGTAGCGTGTGTTGTACGCAACTTCGAGTTCTAACACACACCACAACCAATCAAACTAGCCGTTATGAATAGTAAGACCTACTTTTTGAAATTATATATATTTTATATTTCAATATGGACTTAATTTTTGGATTCGGAATATCGAATTTATCCTAAGGTAAAATGTTGGTACTTTTCGGATAACTTTAATATTTTGATGAATAGTAAATATTACTAAATTTTAATTAAAAAAACCTTTTTTAATCAAAATAATTAATAGTGATAAATTATGAATTTGAGTGGTTTTAAAGTATATTATGAATATATTTGTACCATTTAATACAATTTTGGTCATTGGACATAATTTTACAATTAAACCGGACATAAACAAGTGTCAATCTTTTGATAGTTATTGTCTCTTAAAAAGACGCTTTTTGTTTTAACAACAGGAATTAATTTTAAATTAATTTCTGCCACTTATGTGTTTTCAATTTAGAAAAATGGATTCCATATTTGGAATCAGGATGTTCAAATTGTGTAAATAGGTAGCTTTTATTTTTAGAAATTTTGAATAATTATTGCGGTAAATATATTATTTACCAGGGTTAAAGGTAAATCCGGTAAATAAGGGTTAAAAAATAATATTATAATAATAAAAAATTACCCTAAAACGTGTCCTAACCTTATTATTTGACACATGTTCGACCATGGGCATCTTTGGGTCGATTTCGTGACCCCATGGTGCCACTTGTAGGTGATAGGGACACTTTATTTTAATTAAGTTAAAATGAATACACAAATGACACAAGCATATATCTTTTAGACAAACAATTTTTACATAGGGTTATATTTGTTGGATTTTAGACTATAAATATTCCTTAGAAAGATAAAAAGATTTCCTACATAATTATATTTTATTTACAATTTTTAGAAATTAAATAAGTTAATTTATGTATGACACAATGATGATGAAGTAATTACCATAATAGTGAAAAATTAAAATAATTGATATTATAAATACACAAATAAATATAATTTGAGACTTTTTAGGAATTAAACTAATTTTATAAGTTAATATGACATGTTATAAATTATTTAATAAAATATTTTCGAAGTAATCATTATTTTATGAGTTTCAAAAAAATCAACTATTGAATAGTGTCAAAATTGACATAAAAGATCTTTTAAAACAAATATTATATTATTAATTAATATTAAATTCCTAAAAATCTAAGGTTCGGCCAAGAGACTTATATCATGATAGGTGTATCATTAATGGACCACTTGGGGGTCTCTTGGATGTATATGGTATGTTTATTAACCATATAATATAAAAATACAAAGAGACATTGTAAAAGTGAAACTAATTAACTTAGGGTTAATACTTAACGATAAGGTTAATATAATGACCCAAACCTGTCTAAATTCTATTGGTTAACTAACACCTTAAAAGCCTTTTGTTTCAGCCAAAATCTTCCCACATAATCTCCCAACTTCCATCACTACAACCTAGAGGCCATAGTTTGATCAGAAATCGAACCTATGGAGCCCTTTTGATCAAATCAAAAGAATGAACCCGAGGAAGAGGTAATGATTTCACCACCCTTTTCCGTGTTCCTTTATTTTTCCACTTCTTATACCTTTGTTATTACCATTATAAAATAATAACTCCAATATCATATACATACTTTGATGTGATTATAAATATGTTACAACCATATTCAGTATTCTCTCCCCCCTTTGAATAACATGTCACCATACGTGTGTACGTACGGCATACCGTCTCCACGTCGTGGTGTAATTGTTATTCAATATATTATTATTTGGATGGGTATAATAATGATGTGTAACTCATATAAATAATAAATATAAAATGTTAATTTTTCTTTATATATGATATAACATCCATTTATATATTATTTTAATATAAAATAATGATATTGTCGCTCGTGCGTACATACGGACTACCGTCTCCACGAACGCGATGAGATTCATTCTCTATCGTATCCATTCAAGTATAATTATCATTTCGTGATTAATAATAGTATTAAGGACTTCATATCATTCTGGATATTATTAATATACAACCTATCCATTACAAACATGGCTTACGTAACAAAACATATAAAAGAGAATGAGTAAGTTAACACCCAAAACAACGATAATACTAAGATATTATTAACAAATCAATGTTAAAAGATCATATATGATATCATATGAATGTATATGATTATTTTATAATTTAATAAAAATTAAATCACTATTATCCAGGAGGTTAACCTACCCTCAACCAAGTAAAAGTACAATGTAAGGATTTATTTCACAATCTCTTCATTATCTGAGGTTGTTATACCCAATTATCTACTGGGATCTCTTTTTCATCCTCATCCATGTTTTTTTTGAAATTTATTTCAAAACATTTTTACTATTTACAATGAATATGGGTTAATGTCATTTATACCCTTATGTGTTTTTAATGGAATCTTTCCGTCGTTTTCAAAACAAGGCACATTTTACCTTTCGACAAATTTAAGGTAAGAATGCTTTTTTTTAACTTATACGGCGGGTGCGGCTATTTACCGCCGTTATAAAATCGTCAAAGCTTCCCTTACAAGCTTATAAGAATATTTTTAAGTAAATGTTTTATTTTATAATTATGTGACTTTTAAATGATTTCAAAATGAATATTTTAAGAAATTTTGAAAGGTACTCATTATCAAGATCATAATTTTAAATGTTTTAAAGATTTATCTTTCTAAATATTTTTAATTAATGTCCATGTTTTCAAAATGATTTTAAGAATTTATTTATATTGACATGAAGGTTTTGAAATGATATTTATTTTAAAAAGTTTCAAAGTGGTATTGGACACTTTGATTCCAAAATCTATTTTAAATTACTTCCTTTATAAATGTGTGACTTTTCAATGATTTTGAGAAAAGAGATATTTCTCTCAAATAGTTTTGATTTCATCTATGTCAACATCCTTTGATGGATTTTAAGCTTATTTGAAGTTGATTTATTATGATACAGAACTTCTATATTATATTGAAGGTTTTGTGATATGTTTTACTGTGGATGTGTTATTTTTATACCATTCATGGTTTATAGAGAAAGTATTGACATTTCATATGCTAGTTTTAATACGAATGTTTATGTTATGTTTAAACATTTTCATGTCGGAATGAATTGGACTTAGTAAGTGACGGGTGGAGCCCGCTATAGCTCCTCGATGCATCGGTAGGTCTCATGAGACAAACTAGTGTCTTGGCACATGGCCTTGGAAAAATCTTATTTGTAGTCTTGGCATGAGGCCTTGCCTATGTGGTCATGATAGTCTGGAATTATGCATTCCATCATTATGAAAGTGGTTATTGATATTTCATGTTATTATTTGATTAGTAGAATATCCTTGTGAATAAGTAAATGGCATTATTTCATTTTATTTTTTCCATACTATGTTGAAGATCAAGTTTAAAAGGCTTTTGTTTTAGTTATACATTTCCTTAAATGTTTATTCTTATTTATGAAATTTTCCACTATATTGTTATCCTTACTGGGAATTTGAGCTCACCCCTTTTCTATTTTATATTTTTCCCAGGAAGTGAAGAAGTAACTTATTAATGACTTGCAGGGATATTATGAGGGGATAATAGTGTGGATTATGGAGAGAAGATGTTGTTGTTGTAGTTTTACACTTCATGATGTAATGTAAAACTTTATGAGTATATCTAGTGATTCCAAGGATACTAAACCAATCGGTCTTTCGAGATTTGATCTTTCTTGTGATCATGCCAATGTTATGTAATAATACACCAACTCTAGGTAATTGGGGTCGGGGCATTACATTTCCCCAATAATTCATTGAATTTCAAATATTTCTATTATACTGCATGTAAAATTTTCCATACGTCACCGTAAAATTTATTTTATTCTTTTATAATATTCATATTAACCTTCATATATATTCATTGAATGTTTTCACATAAGTATAGGATTAAAACCATTGGAATAAACACCTCTTGTGTGTCCTGGCTATAATTTCCCAATCATAAGTAATTAATTAAAATCCCCTTATTCTTTTTATGTGTTTATATTGGATTAAAGAGGGAATTTACCTGTGCAGGTAACTTCCAAATTGATGAGAGAACATTTTAAGAGACATTTTGAACCTTGTAATTATTTTTCAATCTTGGGAAGATATAAAAAAATTTGATAATTTCAGTTATTCTTTTTAATTTAAATCATAGTTGGGTTCAATGATTTGATTATAAAAATGTAATGTTTCATAATAAAATTCCTTATATGTGGTTAATTTTCTTCTAAAATAAAAGGTGGTGACTGATAGTTTAAATCAATCTTTAAAAAATTACATTGTTTTTCTTATTCCATTATATTATTTCTATATATGTGGAAAAAATTTATGTGAACTCAATTGAAATTATTAAATGGATTGGACAATGAAGAATATCCTTCTTTGGTATAAATTGTTTCAAAGGACAACCAACATATTTGTGGGATTGCATGAAATGAATCAAGAATTAAATTCCTTGATAAATGAAATGGATTCTTCAGATAGAATAGATTAAATTAATAGATATTTAATTTAGTGGTATGAACATGAAACATTCATTTTTTAAATAAAAATGGTTTATGTAATTTTTATTCTAAGAAATTCATTTAATCATGGTGTTTTTTCATACTAAAATAAATTAAAAGGATAAATTGAATGAGTGTGAAGGGAAAACCTCTTGTTTGTATTTCATTTAATAAGAATTGAAATTCACTAGGTAATATTTGGTATTTATTTATATAAATAATGACAGGTAATGAGTCATAAATATAATAATAAATATAATTAAACCATTGATATAGTCTGTGGAATGATGGTAAAGATTTTGTTGGGAAGTATGATTCATGTACTCCTACATCGGGCGTTGACCATGATGTATCTGACAATTGACATTGCTTGGAAAATTGGTATGATGAACAATATCCCTTGTTTTGGGTGTTGGATTAATGGACCACCAAATATCTATAGTTTTGATCATGAAATCTATAACTCATCATGAGATATAGAAAAATTATCCTTTTTTTGGAGATTATAAGCTCATTCTGACTGGTTCTGGATTACTGAGTTATGCCCTTGTATAAGTAACACCGTGAAATCCATGTAAATTTATACATACATCCACATGTACTTAACTCATATATATGGATGAAATATATGAATATACATATATAGTATTACTGTATATATTTTTACTAATCAAATACTTATTCAAGACATGAGCCGATGTAGGTAGAGCCACAATGTTTCCTTTAGGAACTTGAGTAGGATGGTTGTTACATATTTATCTTATTTATTATTATTTAAAACCTCACACTACATTAAAATTAATTCATGTACTTGATTCATTGGTAGAAACCATTGGTGGTTTCCTAGAAGGATTGTATATCACAACCAATATTGGAAAAAAATCATTGGGTTACTTTAAGAGATATCATTTTCTTAGGACCTTGAATAATTGTTTCCAATTTTATTCGTGTACCTATGTGTTAGGAACAAAGTATTTATATGGATCTCAGGATGATCAATGTGTTCACCCCTAGGGATTTTATTCCATTTATTTATTCAGGTACGAAACAATATCATGATCTCTGATGTACTTATACAATTTTTTTTATGTATCATCATACAAAAAAGCATGAATTGTTGTATATTTGTGTTTTATTTATATATTCCTATGAAAATATGCATACACTAAACTATTTTTTATTTATTTATACATCATTAGTTTTTTTATTTGTTATCATATATATCATTATAATAACTTGATCTTGAAGATATATTCTCCGCACTATCACATCCTTGGACAATCGTAACATCTTTTTAGCCTCTGGTGTATGGGGAGCAGCAGTTGAGGCTATATGGTGACACATTCATCTATTGGGTTAATGATCCATTGAGTTGGGACATTTTCTGTGGTAACCATAAAAAATGAATCTATCAATTCCTAGTAGAATATTTCTTGGTTTCCAAATGGGTTTTCAAACAGTGATACATTCCCTCTGATACATGCAGAGTGTCAAGTATTTTTCCTAAGGTGTCACATGGTTTGAGAAAGTATTTCCAAAAACTTGTTCCCCAACTGAAAGCTATTCTCCCCAATATTCCAAAAATATTTTAGGGGAACATGGTATAGTTTTACGGTTACTTTAACCATGCGGCCTACCCTTGGAATAAATGAAACCCCCCATTTGAACACATAAATATTATTATTTAACTATTTTTATATTACTTTTTAAAATCTCAATCATAAAATATTATTTCATCCCCTCTTCCTAATCCCCCCAGTTATTCAGTGGTCTCTCCCCATAAATTATTTGTGTAATTTTATCGTTAATGATGGGTCACATCGACGTTTATTATAGTTTATTTTTTGTTTCTCATATTCATTATAGATATAATATAGATATATTCTATTGTCATATGGATAGAACCTAATTGGGATGTGATTCATGATATAATTTTTCTATTGGAGGAATTTTGTTTTTTCATCTGTATCTAGGATATTGAGCACTCTATCAACTTTTCCCCGATCTCCATTTTCAAAGGCATGTTTATTTTCAACCTTAGTTGTGACATTAGTGTTTATATGAAAACAGTTAATTGTGTAATTGATTATAATTATAATTAAATTAATTTAAGTTATTAATTTGGTTTAATTTATTTTTTTCATGGTTTTTCATAGAATGGTATATGTTTTTAATGGTTTTTTATTAAAAATGGATTTTTTTCACACCAATTTTTTCATTAAAAGTATGAATGGAGGTTCTAATTCTAAAATTGCTTTATAAATAATGATTTAGATTAGATTTTAATTTAATTTATTTTTTAAATTATGATCATGTATTTCATATTTATTCTTATAAACATAGTACATAAATAACATTTGGTGCATCTAGAAAGGGACATAGGTAACCCTAGTGTGTGTGTCAGCACTATAGGTTACCATTGAGATATAATTTGGTTATGGAAGGAACCAATATCAGTTTATAATATCATATTACTTTATTTGGATATTTAATTTTATTTAATATTCTCAAAGGGTATATTCTAATATAGTGTGACTTCTCATTTTCGGTTATTTTATCACAGGATTGATTTTTTTCCGTGAATTTTCGATCACTTGTAATTAACATGAGTAAGTATCACATGGTTTTTTATGATGGATAATTTTAAGAATATTTTTTTACTTAAATACCATTTATTTTGTGTGTATGCTTTAATAATTCATCACTTTTAAATTTCATAATCATTTCTTTTTTAATATAAAATTATTTTACGTAAATGAATGGAAAATGATTTATAATTAGGGTTTTTATTTTTGGAATATTCCATTGAAAATTATTAGTAATATATTTATTACATATGATGTATTCTCGATATTAGACCATTTATAGACTCTGTGGGGGTATACTTCAAGGATATTATCTCACATAGTAATTTTATTTTTGTGATATTATAGTTGTTATATTGCAGGATCTAGGAAGAAGGAAAGAAATCGTGTAGAATGATAGAATATCATGTTGTAACATTATTCAGTTTGGGTTGGTTTGGAGTTTATATTTCCCCATAAAGGAAATTTATTGTATTATCTTGTTATATTTTAATGACTTTCTGGTTTGGATTCGTTTTTCTAAATCATGTATATATATTTTTGTTCCATGTTTTACCATTGTTGTATGTTTTGTTTATCCTATATTCAAGGCCATATTTTTTGTTATATTTGTTATATAAAACCATGTAATGGACTTCTTGAATGGCTGGTTTAGATTAATTGAGTTGGTCTACTATATATTTGGACCAAATAGATTCTCATCCTGATGTTTGTTAAACACTCCCTAAGTTTGGTTATGTGTCTTGGGTGGACTAGAGTAGGGTTTTCATAATTTAGGTAGTATGTTCTTGAGGGTGACTGGCCATCTCACTTTCATGTCTATACTCAAGTTACCTTTGATGGAAGAAAATATTTTAATAACTTAGAGAGATGGAGATTGAGGTGATATGAGTTAAATTGATAAATAGTTTATTAAAACTGAAATATTCTTTCTTAAATGTTTTTTATTAATGGAAATCATATTGATTTAAATTAATTCATGTTTTGAAGTAGGGATGTGATTTTTTGATGTTTCCCATATGACATTGGGTTTTTCTCAAAAGATGATTGGTTGTTGTCTTTTTTTTAAAGAAACTCTAATATTTAGGGAACACAAAAATATGAGAGATGAAAATACAAGATATAATTTTTATGAAATTTTTCAAGTTGAAGCATAATTAGTTGAAGTGATAATCCATACAATTCATTATCTAGGTCAACTGGGTGTCAGTATTTATGGACATGTAGTGGATCCTGTATTTGAATTCACTAGCCAGAATAAACATATATTATATGCTGAAAAGATACCCAGAAATTACAAGTAGTGTATTGATCATATTTAGTGGATATTCAACCTTGTGTTTAATCCTATCTACCCAGATCTGGGTTTTTCATGTATAATCTTAGTTGATTGTAAAGTATATGGTTGGACACTATTATGAAATATAATTAGTATAAATATATTCCATGGACACCTTAATAAAATCAATTAATACCTTTACCATGAGATGTTATCTATGGAGAAGAGTCATGATTCTCTGACCATATATAATGTAGAGTGTACCGTCATGACTTATTACACCCATTTTGATGAGTTGAATCATCTATAACTAGATCTTATTACCAAATACAACCTAAATTCTCATATGATGAGTTGTGAAATAGGCATGATATTCATTTGATGATTATTCACATGTTATTTCTATCATTTTAGGATTTATTTAACAAAGTATCTTTGGATGAGAAAGTCATATATGGAAATACTGGTTTTCGAGAATCTTTTAATAGTAAATTTGATAACCATGATGTGTATTCTAATAAAAAAACAAGTGTAAGGGCAATCAGTTTTCTACCAAACTAGTTTTAGGGTCATCATTATTATAGAATCTATTTGTCAACTATGAGTGTGTCAGGTTGGTAAATTCCATGCCAAAATGCATGTAGTCTTATATAACTTTTCATCACTGCAGATTACATATGAAACAATTTTTTGAAAAAGTATCCCTTGGAAGTAAGACATGAATAACTCCCACCAAGGATTCATAGGTTCATACAGATACATCCTAGGATGGTGGGTTAAATCCTAGGAACAGGATTCATATTTATGTTGCTACACCAAATTGATTTATGTAGAAAATTATTCTCTTGAAGAATATGAAGACGGGAAAAATACTATTATAGGTAAAATTTATATTTCATCATCTATGGAACTAAGTTTTTTTGATATAGGTTATATGTGTTATTTTATATCAAAAAATTAATTTTACATGTTGGTTTTTTTTGGAAATAATGCCTTATATGATGGATCATTCTAGAAGTATATGAAATATGGGTGAACATGGTTTCAAGTGTCCCATGTGTTGATTGAATATATTATTCATTGAGGTTGTATGGGGAATTTTATTGATTGATATTGAAATCTTCGACTTGATAAATGGCATCGATTTAATGTTCATCCTTTGGTCTAGGATAAACTATTATTATGGTCAGGTTTAGTTTTTTTCTTCTAATGGTCTAATGACCTGAATCCTTGGCAATGGTACAGATCATTAGTTTTCTTTTTAATCTATCATTTATGCTTGTTTAATGTGTTTAATGTCCTAAGGAATGTGTGGGGAGTGTCTGGGGTTTGTTTGGAGCCCGTGAGTTTGAGAAATGGGCTTGAAGACCGAGGCGCATGGCCTGCGCACGGCTTGTGCATTGTTTTAGAAAAACTGTGTGACCTTTGGTCTGGAGGCAGGGAAGTGCATATAGGTTTCACACGGTTTGGGTAAACCATGCACCTAAACCATGCGGATTTTTCTAGAAGGCAGGGATGTGCGTACGGTTTGGTAAACCGTGCTCCTAAACCATGCAACCCTGTTCTGGGTCAAAATTACCTTTTTCCCCTTAAATCAATATTATGGACTTAAGCCTTTTTCATCCTCCATCTGGGAGACAGACCACAGGGGATCCCTCCTTTGAGCACTAAAACCCACTATCACTCTTTCTCTTGTGTTTTCATCCTCCGGTGTCTGAATCTTGATCCGTCGAAGGAGTTGGATCACCCTCGGTAAGGCGTCCCTCACACACCCCTCTTTCCTCTGTAAACAATGGTATTCATTGTGATATTTTGATGCAGGCTCATATACCCTATTTCAAGGGAATTGGAATGGAAATCAGATCTCATCCAACCAACTCCGAATTTGAGGTGGATATCAAGCGATCCTATGCCTACAGCTCTAAGGTAGGTGGTCACATGGTTCCCATTTTGGGTTTTTGCCTTTTTGAGTAATTATCATCGTGTTGTGGTTTATCTTTTACCAATCCCCATATTTGTAATTACTTCTTCATATCTATATGGCATGTGTGGTATGAGATTGATGAATCTAACCTTTTTGGGGTGTTTAGATGAGGTTTGGACTGGGCGTGGTCAACCATAGGTGATATGCCTTGGGTTTTGGCCCTTTTCACCTTTGGGCGTTAGCGATAGGTCACGAAAGGAATTTTCCATGTTAGACAAATGATATGACTCGGTTAGAGGTTGGATGGGATGAGATAGCCTGAAACCTTTAATGAATTGATATGTATGTTTTCTTTATAATGTGATTGGGAAATTCCATAATTTGTTAATGTGATATGATATAAGATGGATTGCCTTATATATTGTGATGTGAATGGTTATGCCATACTTTGTTGACATGCTTGTGATAACCCGTGTGTGGGAAGGAGGTATTCTTACCTTGTTCCAGATGAATCTCCATGTGAGGGCGAGAGGAATTCTTACCCCAAGCCTATATTTTAGTTGTGGGTTGGAGGCATTCTTCCCCACGCCAGTTACAGTGCTTGTGGATGAGATGCATTCATACCTCATTCCAGTGATGATTATTACAACTGTGAGGAGCATGGACGAGAGGCATGCTTACCTCATGCCAGTGATAACCTGTATCTATGTACATATACATTGGTGATTGTTCAGAATACCATCCATGAGCGGTAGTAGGTAGACCCGCCAGGTGTCCTTCCGAAACCTAAGCGTGAGGGTTGTTCATTACTTTTCTTTACTTACTTGCATTTTATTACACATTGTTTATTTTGTGAACACCTATTTGGATTACATGTAGACATCGTTGGTGGTGGCCTACTAAGACTTGTCTCACACCATACCCAGGTGGCCTCCTTGGCACCAGTGTACAATTTACTGCTGTAGGTGCTAGTAGGGGAAAGGGCCCAGCTTCAGGTTGTTGAGACTTGTATGTTCATGCTAGAGATCCAGAGTAGAGGTCCGAGCTTGGCTAGAGATGATCATGGACTACTTCTGTTCTCTTTTTTTATTTCTGTATAGCATGCATTCCAGATATTTCTATAGTATCAGCATTCCATACATCCATTTTGTATTAGACACTTCCTATGTGGATTTTTGATATCTATTAGGTTTTTTCTTACTTCTGTTATTTGGTTTTTATTCTTTCCTTTTTCACCTATTTACCATTGGTTGTGCTTCAGCTATTTTCATTTCATTGCTACTGTATCGCTGTGTAGTCTGACATGGGGGTACAGTCTCCCCATTAATATACCATTACACCCCCGCTTCTAGTCGGCAGCCCATGTCCAATGGAGAGACGAGCCAGGGTTCATGTGGCTAACTGGGCTCGGGGCTCGGGTTGAGGGGCAGCCAGGTCCAGAACGTCACAAAGTGGTATTAGAGGTTTCGTTCTTTCTTTATTTACTATTTGGAAACAATATACATGGAGACTAGTAATTATTAGGGACTTATCCATGAGATGTTCATGGGCATTGCGAACCCATGTACGGGGTATGGGCCGAGTTTCCTATTTTATTTTGTTATTGATTCTGTTATTTACTATTGATATTGTTTCATCATAGGGTTCTTCACATGTTTTGTGATGTTATTGAGATGTTCAATGTTGGAATTTGGATTTCAGGTTTTGGCCTGATGAAATTAGGGATATTCATTAGAACATGAATCATGATAGGCACAATATGATTAGTCCATGCATCTCTCCATGCCACATTTAAATTTTCAGTGATCATTGCTTGTTGCTTATTTCCATGCCTTTTTAATATGTGTGTAGCTGTGCTAACCCTTCTTGTAGGTTTTGAATTGTGGAATGATGTGGTTTTTGTGCGTGTCACTCTTTTTTTCATAAGGTGTATGGGCCCTTATGGATTGGAAAACGACATTCCAACTGAACCAATCATTTTTTTAAAGGAAACTCAAATACATAATTGGCACAAGTAAATGAAAAATGGAATCCAAGTGTGTGTCATCATTCAGTTCTTGAGGTGTATTGGACCTTATGATCCGGGAAATGCCATGTCACTGTTTTTAAATAAATTTTAATAGTTATAGTTTTTATAAATAATTCATATGGGTTTGAATAGGTGATCTTAGGGGTAAGATGGCTTAGTACCTGTCCTAGATTCTAGGGTTCAACCTTTAATTTGTTTGTTTCTTTTTTGAGACATTCGTTTGGCATTGTAGCACTATTTTTCCGAGACGTCCTCGAGTCACGAGTGCTGAAGGTGGTGACGATCACATTCCTGAGGTGGCAAGACTTGAGCCTCCTGTTGATCTTCCCATCGAGCCACCAATGGATCCTCTTTCTATTCCTGGGATGGGCGTCAATGACTAGTTCTGTGAGAGCTTCTTGCATATGATGTAGAGTATTCAAGGAAGAGTGCGACCTTCCTTGAGTATGGAAGAGTTGACCCATGAGTTTCAATCACAACATCCTCCTACATTTACCAGAGATGTCAGACCACTTTCTGCGGAGTCATGGTTGGAAGTTCTTCTAACCATCTTCAAGCACCTAGAGACGCATCCAGAGTGGAGGGTGAAGCTGACAGCGTATATGCTATGTGGTTCAGTAATGAGGTGGTGGGATGTCATCACCCAGCCGGGACAACATAGAGATATGATCTGGACTGATTTCAATACTATATTCTACGATTATTTTATTCCCCAGCCATTGAGGGAGGACAGAGCTAGAGAGTTTATGAATCTGCAGCAAGGGGCCATGATAGTCATGGAGTATTCATCATGTTTAACTCAGTTAAAGCGTTTTGATCCTACACAAGCTGCTAATGACCACACGACCGTTATGCATTTTAAGGAAGGGTTTTGTAACGCCATATGGTCGCAGGTTAAAGTGTTTAGGCTAACAACTGTTTCATAGATTGTTAGTCAGGATTTGATCATAAAGAGAAAATTGAGAGAATTAGAGTGTTCGAACCTGGGCAGTTTGGCACCTAAGGGTTCAAATGGGTCTGATTCTGGGAAGAAGTGGTGTTTTGAGGACTATTTTGGTGTCAACGGTGGTCAGACCCTTTTCTCATGTGGTACTCTTATCTTTAACCAATGTGGGTGACGGGACATTTGAGGAGGTAGTGTACGCAAAATATAGTGCAGTGCAGAGGTTGTGGTAGGATGAGTCATCTCAACCATTTCTGTAGGACTTTTCCCCCAGGGTCTAGTGAGAACGGATCTATAATTACTCCACTATCTGGTGCTAGATCGGTAGGATCATGTCATTTAGCCGCATGGAATACTTCAGGCTGATCAGGCCATGGCGGCAGTTGAGGTAGAGGTAATCAGGTGTATGACTCTCATCACCTGCAGGGTGGGTCTGCTCAGGGTAGCCAGGCTGTGACTCAGGGCTGCGGTACTGGCTAGTTGTATGAAGTCGAGCCTAAACCACAAGGGCAATACACATGACCATATATTGTTCGAGGTACGATTCTAGTTGCTTAAACATTGGTCTATGCTTTTTTTGATACAGGCGCTACTCACTCTTTTATATCAGATGTGATTATTTGATGTTTGGGCCTAGACATTGAGTCAAATCATGGCATGATCACATTAGATACCCCACTAGGTATCCGTTCAGAGGGCGTTCGTCGTTGTCAGAATTTTCCCCTCGAGGTGGGCAGTTACCTTTTTGTGTGGAACCTGTATGTTCTGGATATGGCAGGTTTTGATGTAATAGTCAGGAAGGACAGGTTAGTTCCCTATAGATCCCATATTGACTGCTATCATCAGAGGGCGGCGTTTACGTCACCATAGGGTGGCACATATATGAATAATGGTGAATGGGGTCTTAGTGCGACATGAGAAGGACCGAATCACCAGAGTGTAGGTGGTGTCACAGCACAGGTTTTCAGTATTTATCTTGATGACCAAGGGTTACAACCCTCTGCTTCTCCTCCCATAGTGAAGCATTTCATTGATATCTTTCCTGATGATTTATCTTGTCTACCTCCAGTGTGAGAGGAGTAGTTTACTATTGAGATTTTACCAGGAGCAGCACCAGTGACCATTCCTCCTTATAGGATGGCACCTAAGGAACTTCTGTAGCTCAAGAGTTAGCTAGAGGACCTCGAAGCAAAAGGCATTATACGTCCCAGTGCTTCTCCATAGGTATCACCGGTTCTCTTTTCCAAGAAGGCAGATGGTACCCTTTGTCTTTTCATGGATTATTTTATGTTAAATTAGGCGACTATTAAGAATTGGTACCCTTTACACAGAATTGAAGACCTCTTAGATCACCTCCGTAGAGCGAAGGTGTTTTCAAATATAGGTTTGAGGTCGGGATATCACTAGGTGTGTGTTACGACTTCGGACATACCTCACATGACGTTCAAGGGTATTTATGGTCTCTATGAGTACCTAGTCATGCCGTTTGGTCTTATGAATGCACCTGCAGTTTTTATGGCTCTTATGAATCAGATTTTTTACCCTTACCTTGATTCTTTTGTGCTTGTATTTGTGTAAGATATCTTAGTCTATTCACGCTCAAGACACGACCATGCAAACAATGTTGAGATCGTGCCGAATAAACTAAGAGAGCATCAGCTTTATTCTATGATTATTAAATTCAACTTTTGGATAAATAAGGTTCACTTCCTTGGTCAAATTATCTCTGAGTCTGGAGTTTCAATTGACCCTCAGAAGGTGAGTGTTGTAGTTTCTTGGGAGGATCCCATGAAATTCTTTGATATTATGAGTTTCTTGGGGTATTCTGGATATTATAGGTGGTTCATTCAAGAAATTTCATGCCTAGCTGCGCCACTTATAGCTTTGAACAAAAATGGGGTGAGATTCGATTGGTCAGAACATTGTGAAGTAGCCTAAAAAGAACTGAAGTGAAGACTAACTTCAGCACTAATACTGATCTTTCCGGATCTAGGAAGAGAATATATGGTCTTTTGTGATGCGTCTGGTATCAGGCTTGGTGATGTCTTGATGCAAGATAAGCAAGACATTGCGTATGGTTCTCGTCAGTTAAAGCATCATTAACAGAATTATCCAACGCACGACCTCGAGCTCACAGAGGTTGTACATGCCTTACGTTGTTGAGACACTATTTTTTAGAAGCGAATTTTGTGGTATACACAGACCACAAAAACCTCAAATATATCTTCACCCTGTGGGATCTAAATCTACGGCAACAATGGTGGTTCGAGTACTTACAATCCTTTGATTTCGAACTGGCCTACACTCTTGGAAAAAATAATTAGTAGCTGATGCGCTGAGTCAGAAAACATAGACACAAGTGGTTTGAGAATCTATTTAGAAGAGGAAGATAATGGCCCTATTTTCATAGATGCTCATTATGGTTCATGAGGTTCATGGTCAAACATCTCTCTAAACCTCATCGGTGACGTCTACTCTTTTGGAACGGATCAGGGCTAGTCAGTTATCAGATCTGGAAGGCCTTGTTTTACAAGAAAATGTTGATGATGATGCCTCTACATATTAGACCATGGATAAAGGTGATACTTTACTATTCCATGGGCACGTATGGGTCCCAGCAGAATTCAGAGAGGAGCTGATGAGGGATTTCCATGCCTCAGCATGGGCAGTTCACCCAGGCATGACCGAAATGTATCATGATTTGCGATGACATTACTGGTGGCCCAGTATGAAGTGGGAGATAACCGGTATTTTCATGAGTTGTTCCACCTGTCAGTAGGTGAAGGCGGAACATCAGGGTCCGGCAGGGCTTCTGCAGACGTTGTCTATTCTGGAGTGGAAATGGGACGTTGTTTCTATGGTATTTTTAACAAGTTTACCTAGGTCACCTCATGGAAATGATGTTGCATGGGTTGTCATTGACAGTTTGAAGAAGGCCCCACATTTCATACCTGTGCGTGAGACCTTCACGATTGATGACATGGTAAGACTGTATGTCAAGGAAAGAGTGTTCCTTCATGGAGCACCTCATTCTTTTGTCTCGGATAGAGATCCTCAATTTATATCTTGGTTATGGCAGGCTTTCCAGAAGACCTTGGGTACGTAGGTACTTTTGAGCATATCCTATTACCCATAGACTGACGGATAGACTGAGCAGACTATACAAGTACTAGAGGATATGTTATGTGCAAGTGTTCTCAATTTTGGTGGATCATGGGAGAAACACATTCCACTTGTCGAGTTCAGTTATAACAATAGAATCTAGGATACCATTGAGATGGCTCCCTATGAAGCCTTATATGGATGGCCTTGTTGCTCGCCTTTGTGTTGGCATGAATTAGGGGATGTAGCTATTCTAGAACCATGTCATGTGTAGGAGACTACAAAGTAGATAAAACTTATTAAGAAGCGTATGTAGACAACTCGGTCTAGATAGCAGTCCTATGCTAAAAAGCATTGGAGACCTGTTGAGTTTGAGATTGGGAACCAAGTTTTCTTGAAGGTATCTCCCAGGTTGGGGTAAAGATGTATAATAAGGCAAGGTAATCTTTCACCGAGGTTCGTAAGACCCTTTGAGGTGATGAAGTGGATCAGACTAGTAGCTTACTAGCTTGCACTTTTGCAGAGATATCATCCCATGAAAGATGTTTTTCATGTATCTTAGCTACGCCAGTACTATTCGTATCTAACCCATTTTTTTCATCCTGATGAGGTTGAACATGATATAGATGCTTCCTTCGAGGAGTATCTAATTCTAATTGTTGACTAGAGCATGAAGACACTCCATGGCAGATTTGTTCCTCTTGTACGTGTGCTATGTCAGCACGACCAGTTACATGATGAGACCTTGTAGCGGGAGGATGATATACGTTCTCAATGGGAATATCATTTCATTGATGACACTTCAGTTCCCTCGGAAGGCCAACTCATGGATGAATTTCTTATGGAGGGGAGTTTGTAATGAACAGACTCTGTGGAAATGGTACAGATCATTATTTTTCTTTCGAATCACTTCTTTAAGATTGTTTAATGTGTTTGGTGTCCTAATGAAGGTCCATGGAGTGTCCAAGGTTTTTTCGGAGCCCAGGAGTTTGAGAAATGGGCTTGTAGACAGAGGCGCATGACCTGCGTATGACTTGTGCATGGTTTTAGACAAACTGTGTGGCCTTTGGTCTGGAGGCAGGGAGGTTTGCATGGGTTGCACACCGTTTGGGTAAACCATGCGCCTAAACCATGTAGCTTTGGTCTAAAAGGCAGGGAGGTGCGCATGGTTTCATAAACTGTGATCATAAACCGTCCGACACTGTTCTGGGTAAAAATTACCTTTTTCCCTTAAATCTTTTTTAAGGCCTTAAGCCTTCTACTTCCTCCTTCCAGCAGACAGAATATAGGGGATCCCTCTTTTGAGCCCCAAAACCATCTCTCACTCTGTCTCTTATGGTTTCATCCTCCGGTGTCCGAATCTTGATCTATCGAAGAAGTCGGATCACCATCGATAAGTATTTCCTCACGCACCCCACTTTCCATGATAAATTTTGGTATCCATTGTGTTATTTTGATGCAGGCTCATTTTCCATATTTCCAGGGCGTTGGACTAGAACTCAGATCTCTTCCAACCTACTACGAATCTGAGGTCGATATCAAGCAAGCCTACGCCTATAGCTCTAAGGTAGGTCATCATGTGGTTTATATTTTTGGTTTTCATCTTCTTGAATTATTATCATTGTGTTGTGGTTTGTATTTAGTCGAACCCCATATTTGTAATGAATGATTCATATCTAGATTATCTGTGTAGTTTTAGATTGATGAATATTACCTTTTTGGGTGTTTAAATGAGGTGTGGGCCATGAGCGGTCAAACATAGGTTATATGCCTTGATTTTTGGCCCTTTTTTACCTTTGGACCTTAATGATAGGTTAGGAGAGGCATTTTCCATGTTAAGAAAATGAGATGACTCGATTAGAGGATGGCTTGGATGAGATAGCTTGAATCCTTTAATTAATTGAGATGTATGTTTTCCTTATAATGTGATTGGTAAATTCAATTGTTTTCTAATTTGATATGATATAAGATGGATTTCCTTATATATTGTGATGTGAATGGTTATTCCATACTGTGTTGACATGATTGTGATAACCCATGTGAGGGCGGGAGTCATTTATACCCCGTGATAGATAAATCTATGTGTGTGGGCAGGAGGCATTCTTACCTCGTTCCAGATGAATCTCTGTGTGAGGGAGGGAGGCATTCTTACCTCGTGCCTATATATCTGTTATGGGTGGGAGGCATTCTTTCCAATTCAAGTTATAGTGCATGTGGATGAGAGGCATTCAAAACTCGTGCCAGTGATGATTATTAAAAATTTGAGAAGAATGGATGATAGACATACTTTCCTCATGCCATTGATTACCTATATCTATGTACTTATACTCTGGTGATTGTTTGGAATACCAGCCATGAGCTGAATCATGTAGACCCACCAGGTGTCCTTCCGATACCTGAGTGGGAGGGTTGTTTATTACTTTTCATTAGTTACTTATAGTTTACTACACACTGTTTATTTTGAGAACACCTATTTGGATTACACATAGACATCGTTGGTGGTGGCCTATTGAGACTTGTCTCGCACCCTACCCGGGCGGCCTCCTTGGCACCAGTGTAGACATTATTTCTACTGGTATAAGTAGGCGCAAAGGCCTAGCTTCAGGTTGCTGATACTTGTATGTTCTAGCTGCAGATCTAGAGTAGAGGTCCGAACATGGCTAGAGATGCTCGTAGACTACTTTTGTTCACTTTTTGTATTACTGTATATCATTCTTGCCAGCTATTTATATAGTATCAGCATGCCATGCATCCATTTTGTATTAGACACTTCCTATATGGATTGTGTATGTCTATCAGGGTTTTTCTTACTTATGTTGTTTCGTTTTTAGGTTTCCCTTTATCTCCAGTTTACCATTCGTTGTGCTTCCTCTATTTTCAATACATTGCTACTATACCACTGTGTACTCTGACATAGTGGTATAGTCTCCCCACTAACTTACCATTATACCCCCACTGCTAGTCGGCAGCCCCGTGCCTATTGGGAGACGAGCCATGGGTCATGTGGTCAACCGGGCTTGGGGCTCAAATTGAAGGGAAGTCGGTTCCGGGACATCACAAATGGGGTCAATCATATTATTTAGGGTGATAGAGACACTATATCAATAATGGTTGGTTTTATTGTTCATTTATATTGGTAATCACCCACTAGTATTCATATAAGTTCATTGATTTAATAGATTTTTATCTTGGTAGTCCTCTTCCTAAAATAGTGTGTGTATGAATTTAGGTCTTTTCAGATTATTTTTCTAGGTTACCTCCATAGAGTGTGGATAAATTAACTTTTGACCTATTCCATGGTATGATTCCCTTTTCTAGGCTATAATATCTAATGAAACATTCTATATTTTAGGAACATAAATTTTATCTTGAGGATCAAGAGGGTAAGGGTTTTATGTGCCCTAGTGTGTTTCCATGGTCTTCTCTATTCCTCTTTGTTAAGAATGAATATGTCAGTCCTGTAAATGGAATAGAGTATCAAAAGTTAAATTGGGTTAATATTATAGAAAAAATTCCACTGCCTATGATTGGTTATCTATTTGACTAGATTACCACAAATTGTCGGATTTCAAATACTAAGCTTCAATAAGGGTACCAAATAATTAGGGTTTGAAAAAATGATATACCTATGAAAATTTTTAAGAGCTACTATGGGGAATTCTATTTTTTAAAAATTTAGTCTCACTATTGATACTATAGTACTTATGGATTTTATAAACCAAATATTTCATTAGTTCATGGAATCATTTATTTTTGTACATTTGGATGATATTTTTATATATGCAATACATGGGAAGAGAGTATGAGGATATTATTTTTTTTAACACTAAAATATTGTCTTTTATTTGGAAACCATTACAATTGTGAGTTGTTGTTCTTGGAAGATAAATGTCATGGTCATTAGATATCAAAGTTGAGCATATTAGTGGATTCTAAAAAACACCATCTGTTATGTCAATGTAGTATCATGAAATGTGATTGAAATATAGATATTCTTGTATTTTTTTCATTTACTATTGATGGGTTGATTAGTACTTCCCCATTATTTCATCATCAATTACAACATTAAATGATAACGGTGTAATGTTTGAATGGAATAAATAATTTTTTAGTTCATTTGAGGTTAGGAAGGTGAGGTTGACATCAAAAATATTTTTTATTGTTCGGATATTGGATTTTCAATATGATGTTCTCAATTATTCTTCTAGTCTGGTTTTTGGTTGTGTATTTATATTGGGGAAAATTTTGGTTGGTATGGATTTCTATAGTTACTTCTTCATGATACTTACAACACTACCCACATTATTCAATCACAGAAAGTTTCACATGCACAAAATGTGATATGAACTAGAAATTTTTTTCGAGTATATTCAAACTTTTTATTGTTAATATTTCATATAGTCGTTGTATAGGAAATGTGGTTTATTATGTGTGGAGAGGAACATTACCAAAACAATTTATGAAGAAACTAGTTCATTAGTGATATTTGATAAATTTGATTACTGATATTAGCTAGTGTGTGATAGAGGTTATTGGAAGGCTGTTCTTGGATTATATAAAATCTAAATCATATTTTTATGTGTGATTTAATCATGATCAGGTGAGAACAACATAGTGCAAAATTTTCAGTAAAAACACTATTATGTAAAGACCTAGGTTGAGTAAGATCAGTTTCTTGGTGGATCATTGTTCTTCTGAAGCATGTTGGTTTTTATGATTTCCATGAGGTATGAGTTGATTCGAATTGAAAAACATTCATGTTTTTCATTAAATCATTTGGAAAGAAAGATTTATGAGGACATGAAATGACAATATATGTTTCCAGGGATGAGGATGTCAGTTGAATATTATATTTCCTTGTGTCTTAATTGTAAGAAAATTTTATCAATCCACCAATGAACAACTAATTTTTTACATCATATATGAATTCATGTATGGATGTCGGGTGATATTTACATGAACCTAATATTTTTTCACAGTCTCAGGTGAATTTTTAGATAATTAATAGAATTATGAAATTAACATATTTTTTCTGTATCAGGTTTATACAGAATGTAAAACAGCCTGGGTAATTGTACATCTCAAATATGTTGAGACATTGTAGGGATCCTTGTTTGATTGGTTCTAAAAGGCTCCCATGTGAAAATCGTGGTTTTTAATGGGTTTTAGAAGGATATGGGTTCCCATAAAAAAATAACCATGTCTTATCACTTGAAAACTAATGGAAGGACACATAATACTATCCAATTTCATGTGGAAAAGCATCAAGAATTCATGCATCATTTCGGGGGATATATGAAAAACCATTTTATCTAAGAAATATTACCTATATAAGTTGTTATAGATATTAAATGATTATGTTTCCCTTTTCTTCATTGTATGGGAATCAATTTTGATCTATCTTATACTAGACAATTTAAAGAAATTAGTCATTTTTTGGTCATATCCTTGTTCAAAAGATAATATAATTGGTGGACTATATTAAAAAGAGGTTGTTAACTATGTAGATCAATCATAAATCTAATGGGTATCATCATCACAAACCTCTAGTGTTTTAGTATTGTGATAATTTGTTTCATATATTTTCTCTATAATTAAGACATTTTCGGTTAGGTATTGTGGTTAGGATGACACTAAGGTTTGTTGGAAGTTTTTGGATGATAGATTGACCTATAATGGTATCACGTCATTTAGAATAAAATCATAATCAACATCAATCCATGAAGTTTCTCATGATTCTAAAGAAGATTCAATCACCTGAATCTATCTCATATGACTGAATTAAGGGATGTTAATCTTGAAATATATAAAAAATTTACTGAGATTCCATTTAAGAAATATGATCACCATGATAAGGTGATGTAAGGAAAATATATTCTCTTGTTCTAGGGAATACATAAGTACAATTTGGAGATCTGTGATACATGGGAGGGGGATTCATTTATAAGGAAATGGATGACATGACAATTTGAAAATATAGAATCATTAGCTATTTCTTGGGAAAAATATTATTTTCAGTGGGGAGACTTGTGAAAAACACCATGTCATAGGTACACCATCGTTGATCCGTACCATTACCCTTTTGTGGTTCATAAATAGTTGGGTGATCAATGGTTAAAAAAATTGGATTTGATTGAAATTTTCATGGTGTGTGGTAAATGTTCATAATTAGTTTAGACAAGTGGTATGCCTTATTGATCTTATGGAGGAATTTTCCATTATTTGTTATCATTTAATAAAACTATTCATATTTAACCTCACCCTCAGTAATCCCAATGATTATGTCTACTAATAATACATTTGAGTGATTACAATGACTCCAATCCCAATGGACTGATAAGATTAGTAGTTTTGATTCTCGATATACATAAATTAATCTAACATTAAATTTGAATAAAAAATGACAATATATTTTTTATTTCAAGGGTAAACATATTCCATATAAAATACCCTTTGAATATAATTAATTTTACACTTAAAAGAATCCTTGAAAATAGAAACAAAATAAAAGAGATATCAAATGATCTGTAATGTTTAAGAACAATTTAATCTATAATTAATCAGTGATCACAATCAATATGGCATGTTAATTATAGATAACACATGATATACAATCAAATAAATAGGTATGTTCACAAATAATATGGAAAAGTAAGCAACAATAGATCATTTTATTAATATTACTATATAATAATAATAAATATTGTTAGGTAAATAACTGAGGCCCCATCTTTTATAATCAATAATCTAAAATTGAAATACCTCAACATATCTTATCATTTAAAAATCTCATGGATAATAACTAAAATTAATGAAATGATTAATTATCCGATGAAAAATATATTGAAAATGAACCACTATATCATCAATACCAATTTTCACTATAGTTTATGTTTTCTTTTGTAAACAAGTCTAATCATGATTGCAAACAAACGATAAGGGATTATCACTAATTCACTTCATTTTGTGAGACAACAGATGCATCGATAGAATTATTAACAGTAGACCCATACCCTTGTATTTCATTTACAAAACATTACTCATATATTAAAATTATTATTTATTTAATTAAAAATGTTCCTTATCACCAAATATCTTAATTGAATAAAAGAAGAAATATTTATCAACCTTTACACCATTAAATTAAATAAAATTAGGAGTACAAAATCATATGTAAGAATAGAATGTTGTTTAGTAAATAATCATATCTATCATAGAGTAATTTTTATATTTAATATTAATATAATTTAAATTGAAAAATTATTACAATAATGTGATTTATTCAAGAGAAAGATAACATTTACAAAAGAAAGTGTTATTTAAAAAAGACATTTAACACATGATATTTTCTATTCAAAACATATTTTATAATATAATTCAATTTGAGACTTCAAATACAATGATTAATGAGTGATTTGTGAAAATAAATAACAAATTGGAAGATTATACCTCATAAAAATAATATGTGGAAAATATTACATTAACTTTGTAGATGTAAAAAGTGAGATGAAAATACCATACCATACACTCAATGTTTTTTTAATTATATTAATATTATTTATTATGGAATTAAAAAAATTAACTTATAATATATATATATTAATATATATGATATCATATATAATCTTTTTATAACATATCGTATCCAATTCATTATTGATCAGTCTTTATTTTTCTTATTTTGGGTGAGAATTTTCTTACTTACTGAGTATGGTTGGACTTGTTCATTTCTTTCCTATTATATAGATAATGATATAATCATTTAATGAATTTAAAAAATGATTTGAAATATATATTTATTTTTTATTTTTTATTTAATTTAATAAATAATTTTTGGAGATATGAAATGAAATACACCATTCATGGAGATGATATTCTGCATGTACATATTAACGCTACATCCATTTCATTTATATATTTAAAAAGTAAGTGATATATATTTATATTTGTGTAAATTACCATTAATTTATAATATTATATATTTTTAATATTTTTATTAGAACCATCATTAATATATTCTGTTTAATATGTTAATGAATCACATGACATTAATGAGTAGTTGGTCCACATAACCATAAACGATTGTATTGTATTGCCAAAAATTGTTTAGAATTAAGGATAGAATTATAAAAGAAATAAAGGGAAACCGATTAATTATAAAATTAATATATATGATATATAATCAATAATTTCATCATTATTCTCAACTATAAAAGGTGATAATATAATAATGAATGATATCGGGTCACAAGGTAGAAGCATACCTTATACATGAATGAGGACTGTGTAACCCATATAATGTAAGTGTGTGTGATTGTAGATCATACCCATTACATAAAAATAACTCATTATATTTTAGACACTTTTTTTATTATATAAAAATTATATAAAAATAATTGAATATGTGTGGTAGTAAATGAAACAAAAGTGATTGTTGACGAACTTTACCTATTAGTTGGGTAAATCCTATTGATTTTTACCGAAGAATTATTCATTATATTTTCTCTGAATTTGAACCTTCTAGTAGTATTCGATTGATATTTGGATGTTATTTTAGTATATTTATAGTGATTCCACTATGTTTGGAGGTGTCAATATGTGGGGGGATTGAATTTCATTTTATTGGGAATTTGATTGTTAAAATTGTAAATACAATAAAAGAAAACACTAACGGGGGTCTCTCTTTCTTAATCTACATAAGAAATGTCAAAAAATATATTGGAAGGGAATTATAGTATATAAATACTCACTTTACAAAAAATAAATTCATTTATTATTATTTTTTTGTCACGACCTGCCTTCACCAAAAGGAGGGAAGGGTCAGCAGATTGTCATGTCATTCCTTCTTTAAGTTGGAGAAGAGATAATGAACCATTAAACCCACCTTCAATAGGTCCCATTGTGGCGACTAGAACCAAGGGTATTGAAATCACACATGAAATGGAAGGCATTACCCTTTTTATTTTAATAGGATCGTGAGATAAGATAGTAATCCCAACAACACCAAAACTGAAAGAAAAGAAAAGCCAAAAGAAAACCATCCCAAATGCATGTTCAAAAGTAAAAGATACATGATAAAAGAACTCCAAAGATAATGTACAAAAAAAGAAAAGCGACAACAACAATTGTCCCAACGGTCCATGCTAGTACGGCCCTGCACGGTCCCCGAAGTCCTCCTAGAAACCTGAAAAAAAATTTATATACGTAGGGTGGGCATATAAGTATACTCAGTAGGGAAAACCAAAGACTCTCGTGCGCAAGTGGGGGAACGTAATAAAGTCCCATGAGAAGCAGACAACCAACACTATCAAAGAGTTCATCCATCCCACTCACTGGTCACACTCACCAAATAACACAAGCAGCATTATATACAATAAAAGGACATCGATGTTTGGGTACCCCATGCCACTTCCCCACAGTTTTTTGAAGACATACTATGCATCGAACCAATCCCACCATTCTCAACACAGTCCCACTTCCATACCCCGCCCGCACACACAAGGGCCACAACCTCACCACAGTCCCACTGCCAAACCCCGACCACAGACACCTGGGCCACAACCACTAACCCGCCCGCAGACACTTGGGCCAGAACTATCATACGTAACCACGCCTGCAAACTCGTAGGCCAGAACAACCACTGCCACACCCATAGTCACCTGGGATAGAAGAACTACTGCCACTCCCAAAGGCATTTGGGCCTCATCCCGAAGATACATGGAAAACCACCTGCCCGCACACACCTGGGCTAACCACCGCAACCACCCCGCCCGATGATTCTTGGGATAATAATGAACCTCAGGCCATCACAGCCTGCCCGAAGGTACTTGGGCTATCCGGGAAAGAGAGCAGAAAGGAGATAATAACCATCTACTAGTGGAAGTGTTGGGAAAAACACCATCCCCCATGAAATGGGGGTGTTCGGCACTAAGTGCTCAACTTGGGTGGGGTGCGAATAAGAAACAAAAAAACTACATGTATGGGTACAGGTATCAAGCACTCACCCAATCTAGGGTTTTCTTCAGAAATCCTACAGAACAAACTCAGCACCCGTGTCAAGTCACAACTCATACCAAACCAAAACCCATTTGTTTCATCCTTGTTTTTGTGTTCAGTAATAATATTTTGATAAGTTTCTGAACCTACATGGGAATCTAGAAAGTGAGTACAGTCAAACATCAACTTAAACATTCACACCCAGTTCTCTTCTAAAGTCACAACCACAAAAAGTAGGGATATGTGAGATCCCTCAAAGTACTGGAACCGACCCCATTGTTCCCAAAACCCAGGAGCCAACGGTTTCTCAACAACAGTGGATTCCACCTCAATTAGTGATACAAACAAGGTAACCACCCGGCCTTAAAATTCACAACCATTGAATCCATATCAACAGGGGATCTCATCCCCATCCACATCACCTAGAAATCGTCCCGTGAATGAAAACAACCAAACCACTTCCACTAACACAAAGCAGGCCCATGCCAGTATTTTCATACTAAAAATATTTAACAAACTCCATGATTTCAATTTCCATGCCTTAACTGGGGTTATCACAGAATGGATTGATCCTGGTGCTTTCAATTTATTTAGCCAGATATACGTGATTAACAAAATTCCATTTTCACAGAACGATTTCACAACTTCAAAACAATCCATTTAAAACATCACCATGGGTTCATTAGTGCACAGAGAAAGACAACCAACGGCCATGATTTTCAGTAGGCGTAAGCTCGCACAATTCAGAAATTATTAATCAAAAGATAGAAACAGAGCAACATCATCGGTCACATCCCTCCCATTTCATTTTTTAGAATCAGTTTATATCTTTATTAGAGTTTGGTTCATCAAATTCTACAAAACCGGTAGCACACCCACCCCACATGATACAAAAAAATGAGAGACGATGGATATATTCCCTATATGTTGATCAATGATTGAATTTTATATTTACGCCGCCAGGAATAAGGGACGTGCAAAACTGGAGGCTTGGGAACTCATGCACGAGCAGACGAACAGAAGAATTGATCGGAGGATGATCGAGAAAAGAAACATAAGGGGTACCCTTTCAGTTTATAAGGGCTGGGGATGGTTGAGATAAGAATGCAAAACCGCGTAAGGAGCGGGGTCGTGGGTTGACCAAGCGTCCCCACACGTCATTAAAGGTCGGGCAGTTTAAACCGACGCACACACAATGTTAATTCAATAAATAAATAATTAAGTGACATTTATGGATGTTAAGGGGTCGAAATAGGGTTTAAAAAGCAATTTGCGCAAAAGGGTGCTCTACTGAAAAACCCCGTGGGGGTAGGCGAGTGCCACCGGTAGCGGAGAGACACTGGTGCCTGACAGCGACCGGTAGCCGAGAGCCACACCGGTGGGATGCGGCTACCGGTAGACCAAGCTACCGGTAGGCTGGCTATCGGTAGGCTAAGGCTACCAATAGGCCTACCACAGAGATTCCCAGGCTACCCAGAACATTTACATTAGAATTTCACAAGGTAATGGACTCCAAAAACCCTGGCCATTACAGTTTCCCTTAAAACATTTGTTCCAATATTATTTTTAATTTTGGTTTTCATTAATTTAAATAGTTTGTGAAACTATTTAATTCATAAAAAAATTATAAATTAATTTGAGAATTATCAGAAAATATAGAAACACTTATTTTAAAAATTTTAATTTAAATTGTAATATAAAAAGCCCATGTTTTTTTAAAATTGGTTTTTTCCAAATTGCCTGTAAAGCAGAAAAACACTACTTTATCGCCAACTTTGTTTCCAATTTTTACTATTCATTCGTCTATATATTCGTTATAAAATATCAACAAGACCATGAGTAGTTCATATTTAATAATTATTAATATTTTAAAATCTATTTTTAGAATATACTAGTTTTATAATTATAATATTTTAACAATATATCATTCGTTAGAAATTAACATTGTTGTCAAATCATAAATTATTTTCTTACATTAAATTTAAAAATATAAAAAAAATTATGGAATTTGAATATATTAATTTTAAACCTTTTTATATATTTTATATTCGTTTAAATAATTAATGTGTGGTAATAATTATATCAATTCAATTCACTTTTGATATTCTTAATATCATTTATTTTATATATTTATTGACAAAATAATTACTTCATTGTCAATTATTATGAAGTTTAAATAATTTATTCATATTTAAAATTTAAATTTAAATTAATATCATATAAAAGTCAGTTATATTTCAAAATAATTTGTATAACTTAAATAATGTGGGTTTTTTCCATACCTCAATGATTTATAAATGTTAAAGGTAAAAAAGGTTAATATTTTCCATTTTACATTATAAAAATATTATATAAGACACATTCCTTGAATAGTATGACACTTACTCATTAAAATAGATTCAAAACTAATATGATTCAACATATTTTCAAATATTGTGTTTAGAACAAGTATCAATGTCATTTAGAAACTAACATAAATGTTTAATGTAATGACCCAATGATTTAAATGGAAATTTACTTATTATAAATATTTCATATAATCCCATTATATCACAACATAATGAATAACTAAGTAATATGTGACATTTGATGATATTTTTGACACTTTTGTGTTTTGAATTTCAAAAATATGACATACGCGGTAATAATCAGAGAGATATTATTAGACTAATATAACGAAAATAATATTTGGGTAATAATAATAAACCCTTTTGTATTGTAATGTTAACCTTAGGAATAGTGACATACCATAATGAATAGCGAACTTACCAATGATATTATATAAATAGTATTCTTGTAGATTTATGATATACCAATATCTAGAAATATGAAAATAAATTTTATCAATTATTTATTTTTTGATTAAATTGTGATTTAAGTTTAAAATTAAATTAATCGGATATAGAAAATTATTTTTGAAAAAATTATTTAATGTCTAGATTCTTCAAATTGAAAAAAAAAATTAGTGTGAATAATTGGGAATTTTCTAAAATTGATAATTTTTATGAGTAGTAAAATTTGATAATTTATGATAAATTAAAAATGATGGATTTATCAAGTAATTGATGATGATCTGTAGATGTATGCCCAGTTGGTTTGACCTAACATTCAATTATTAGTATTTTTGGTCATGGAATCAAAACTATTCTTGGTCTAGAGGTAATATAATAATCTATGGAATTAAATATTATGAAAACCCTCCTCCCCACCAAGTTAAATACAACCCCTCCTTACCACTTCTCTTTACTCCTCTCAATCCTTTTTACATGGATATAATATATCCATATATCTTTATAAGCTCCTACCACACGTTCTACTACCCTTAGCATCTTCAGAACACCAAATATACTCCCTATAAGAGGCTCTAAAGGAAGGTTAATTAAAGAGGTAAAATTCCATTTTTCATTTGATTCATTTTTAGGTTCCTTTATTCTCTTTTATTTCTTAAACTCTAATCATCCAAATGGTTTTAAAACTCAATTAACATACATGTACTATAATTTTTTTAATTATAAGATTATAATTCATTATCATCTCTCCATTCCCTATCATTTATTTGAATGAAAGGATAACACCGTTTGAGATGTGATAATTTACCACAATCAAGGAAAACTTGTTATAAATTTCTATTAATAACATTAATTCTGGAAATGAACCCATTTTTATGGTTTAAATAGATTATTATATGTTGTTTTGTCTTTTAAAGTTTTTATTAATCCTTAGGCACTCATTATGTGAAATAATAATATAATACAACTTAATTGAGAGCAAAATCGCAAAAATTAATTCAAGGATTTATCATTAATGTTTTATGTAATGATTCACCTTCAGTCAAAAAAACCAAAGGAATATTATAACCATTAAATATTATGGATGTTCTTTAAAAACATATAACTTAAATTCTGGAAAAACTTTCTCATTTCATTTGATTCTATGTTCATGAACATAAGTAAACTGATTATAGAAACAAACAAAATTAACGAACCTGAACAATGAAATTAAACCCCTTAATACATTTAAAAAGCCATGAATTAAAATTAAAGGGTATAATAAATCAATTACATATTTTTAGGATTATTAATTATTAATTAATATAACAAATAGGTTTATTCAGGTCATTATGAAATAGTGGAGAACACCATATGACTTAAGGTAAAGGATCCACAAAATTTCACTTTTATTCAAGAATATACTCTCTTCTCAACAATTTTATATGTAATAACTAAGGTTGGGATATGATTTGAAACCTCCCCCAAACTTCCCTCATGATTTATATTTGATGATAAACCCATTTCACTTTAATGAATCCCTCTTCTGCACACCCAACACCATCCCAATAATCTGTAATGAATTCTACCTGAATCTCCATTATTCTTTCAGTATACATTATAATTATTTCTACCAAAATGAATTTATCTTATATATTTATTTTAATATTATAAATAATTATTATATTTACGAAAATCATTTATCATGACCCTTTCAACATTCACTTATTGGGATATAGATGTTTTTACATGATTCATTCATCAATACTTCCCTATAAGAAAACCTATTTTAAAGGAACTTCCTGAATTCTTACCCAATTTCAAGTGCACACTATCTTTTGTTTTAAAACTCCACTATCTATTAAATTAGTTCTTTTTATTATGAAATTTTTTTGTGAGTAAATCTTTTTTATAGATTATTGTTCCCTTTTCTATTTTAAAAGCTCGAAATTATTTTCCTTAATACCAATAATGAATGATTTAATGCTAAAAATTCCCTAAATACATTTAATATATGTTTTCACTTCTAATTGACATCACATCCCATGAAACCTGCCTATTTGACCTTATTAATTTAATTCTATATTTTAGTTTCCCTCTTTCATGGACACTTTTATGATACACACATTTGTTATTCTTTATGTCGTGATTAGGGTACACAATTCTATACATGGGTAATCCTTATGTCTATATATGATTGATTATATATGATTTGTTATGTGGATAAGATATTCATGGTATGTTAATATGGGTGTGCCAAAATATAGCACTAATTTATTGTGTAATGTTGAGCCTCATGAGATGTTTTTTGTGACTGTCTGGATGGTTAGCCTTGTCTTGCGATACTGTGTGCAATGGTCTTGGATATTATCCATGTTTTGTGCTAAAATGGAAAACTATCTTATAAGTTAATATTCACTTGCACTAAAGTCGTGTTAAATGTTTCTAAAACTTTTCATCGACTCCATGATTATATGAGTCCTTTTTTATATGTTATGATTCCATGTGTTAAATTAGTTTTTATATCTTCATGTCATGCCATCTATCCCATGTGATAATGATTTTTTATTATGGTTATTCTCTTTATGGGATATTAGCTCATCCCATTGTTCATGTAATCCCTGGGTTATCCTATACAGTTTTAAGAACAATGGAATATTAGTGCTCAGAATAGAGTTTATATAAAAATTTGTTTTTATAATGTTTTATTATGTTCCTAGTCTTCCAAGACACTAGACTATACGATCCTAAAATAGTACATTGATGTATAATTATGATTAAAATCATTTAATGTTATATGTAAAATTATATGGTCTATATAGTTTGAATCAATATAAGTTTTAGTTTTTTAGGTGATTATGAAAAGAGAACCTTAGTGAGAACCTTATGTATGAGACAATATATAAGAAAGCATCCCTATATTTTGTTATTTTTAGAGTACATGGTTTATCAATAAAATAAATCCACGTATGGATGCAAATATTTAGAGGTTTCTCTGGCATAGATGTACCTAGGAATGAAAACACCAATAACGAGTTTGAGGCCAAACTCGAGGTATCCGAGTACATGAAAATAGGCCTTGTTCCACACTTGGTTAGACAATCCTAGAATATTTGTTTTAGTAAATTCATGTGTTTAGTACAAACTATTATTAAGAGAATAAAAAAATACCAGAATAATATTAGTTATTAAATAGATCTATTATAACCTAGATTTAAAGCTAAGGAATCGCAAGTTAGGATATACTTATCCTTTAAAAGTTTGTACATTTTATTCTAACGATTAATTTATGTTCAATAACTATGTAATCTAGACCAATAATTGTATGTTTGTTTAGATAATGGAAGTATATAGAAGAACTATTTCCAAAATCCATTGTGATAAGAAATGTGAAGGTTGTCTTAATGATATGCTTGAATTGATGGAAACAATTTCTCAAAAAATCAGGAAAATACTTTCATAGCTGGGTCAAGTTATGAATAATAACATAAATCACGTGGAACACCCTCCACCACCAAGGAATGATCAAATTTCTATAGAATCCATATTTTAGAACTGTCCTTCCATTTTTAGCACTTCTTCTGATCCCCTCATCACAGAACAATCAATTAACTCCATTGAAAAGATATTATTCACACTCTAGTGCTCAAATGAAGATAAAGTTTTACTGGTGGTCGATCGTCATTATGGGGAAGCTGATTAGTGGTGGACACTAATCAAGAATAGAAATCCTTTGGGGGAAATTGATTCCATGTATTGGGAGGAATTGTAGAGGATTTATTTAGATAAATATTTTCATCAAACCCTCCATCTCAATATGGAATGAGAGATCTTTAGTCTCAATAAAAAGGAAGATTAGTCCATCGGGGCATATGATGAATATTTTAATAGGATTTCTAGGTACTCTTATGGTTATTCCATGAACACAAAAAAGATGGATCACTACTTTATCGAGATAATGTTGAGTCTACACAAGTGGTTTGTGATCCAAGTCATTGAAAGTTATATGGAGATTGTATGTTGTGCCCTTACGGTTGAAATGAAGATTAGATACCCTTTTTGGTCTTGTGGGCCTAGTGACAAGAAGTAGAAAATACATAACAACATGAGTGGTTCTACAAAAAAATACCATGATGGAATGAATCCTGAATATCCTACTTGAAAATTTTGTGGGAAGAAGAATCATGGGAACCATCTAAAGGGAACACTGAATTTTTTTCAAATGTGAAATAATGGGAAATATTTCCATGAACTACCAAATGTATATGATGATTCCCGCTATTGTGGAAGAAGAAATGATGGTTCATATCAACAGTCAACTAGTGGTTTAATGTTTCAACTTCATGAAACATGGGAACTATGAA
The DNA here is from genome assembly GCA_963277665.1 of Viscum album. Classification (NCBI taxonomy): domain Eukaryota; kingdom Viridiplantae; phylum Streptophyta; class Magnoliopsida; order Santalales; family Viscaceae; genus Viscum; species Viscum album. The sequence continues at coordinate 1,536,723,871 of OY728147.1, read as the reverse complement.
AACAATTACCCTAAGCCAAGAGTTTTCAGAGGAAATAAACAATAAAATACATGGAAATAAGGAAGTGATTATGCTATCAATACTACTGTGGTGGAGACATACAACAATGTGGTGACCGGTATGCTAGTTTTTCATTCAATAATTGAGAACGTATTATTTTATTCTTATTCAAGGCATTCATTCATATATTGAATGATTAGTAGAACTATTCAAACACCACCACATTATTTGGATGATATGATATTTGTGATAATATAAAATGTGGAATTTTTTCCTTCCATGGTATATAACACCTCCCTAGCTAATGTTTGTGGACTTAACCTCCCATAAAATCACATTTTACTTCCTTAAGTGGAGTTCAATCCAATCCCGATAATGGATTGGATGTCTTTATAAAAATCCAACATTAACTATGGGGAAAGGGATATCATTCTTCACATCCTGATGCATCCTATCATTCTTTACATGTGTATGAAGGAAGATTAATCTCATTTAGAATCATTGTCTCATGTGTGGATATTAATTCTGTATGAGAAAGAACATCTATATCAAATGATTGGATCAAAGGAGAGAATCAATCTTGAACACATGCCCATTTTGAGGGATTAACATGATATATTTCCTAATGTTTTTCAAGGGCTTCCTCCTAACTGAGAGGTTGAGTTATCAATTGAACTTATTTTTGGATATATGATAATATCAACAATAAGGTACACAATGTCCCCCATAGGGAATGATGATCTAAATAATATGTTACAGGAGAATCTAGAGAAGTTTTTTTTATGCCTGAGTACATCTCTGTGGGGTGGGCCAGTCCACTTTTTCATGAATGAGGGTGGATAAATGAACATCAATATTGATTATCGTGAGATAAATAAAAGAATGATATAGAAAAAGTATTCCCTACCACAAATATATGACATGTTTGATCTTCTTTGTGGGGACAATTATTTCTCTATGGTGGACCTTCGGTCAGGATATCAGCAATTAAAGGATAAGAATATGTTATTACCAAGATAACCATTCAAATGAGACATAGTAACTATAATTTCATAGTTTTTTCCTTCATACTCAATAATGCTCCATCAATTTTCATGGATTTAATTAATAGTGTCTTTAGAGATTACCTCAAATAATTTATGGTAGTCTGTATTGAAGATATTCTGATATACTCGAAGAGCAAGGAAGAACATGATGGGAATTTGAATACTAGGTTAAAAACTTTTTGAAATGTGAATATGTATGAAACATATAATAAATGAGAGTTCTAAATGGTTGATGTATCATTCTTGGGGGACATTGTCACCAACAAAGGGATATATTTAGATCCTTCCAAGACAGGGGCATCTGAAGAGTGGTCGATGCCAACATCCATAATGGAGATTGATAGATTTTGGGTTCTAGCTGGGTATTATTGATGATTTGTGAATAAATATTCATGATTTTAAATCCCAATATCAATGATTACATGGTTGGGAGTTCTTATTTTCTAGAATCAGGTTTGTGAAGGCTGTTTTAAATAGTTTAAAAAGTGGATAATCACTACGCCAGTACTGACACTCCAAATAAATTGAGAAATCATTATAGTGCACAGTGAAGCTTCAAATAAAGACTTAGGATATGTTCTAATGAAAATTGATATTTTCATTGCATACAAATCATGGCAGTTGAAAATATATTAGCATATCTTTCCTACACATGATTTGCAGTTGGCTGTTGTGATCTTTGTGTTAAAAATATTGTGTCATTATATTTATGGGGAGAATTGTGAGATATATACTAATAAAAATATTTTTAAATATATATTAACACAAAAGGTTTTTAATATATTATAGAATATATGAATATATCACATCATGTATTATTAATGATCAATCCACTACCATCCCGATAATTCAAACAAGGTGGCATGTTCCTTATGTAAAAAGGATCCTCCATCTTTATCAATGGTATGAATGGAAAAGGATCTGATCACCTTAGATTTGTAGAGGATGAACATGGAAATCAGTAAGGGAGGAACGTCATCAATACATTCTCAAATTATTTCTCAACCATCTCTCATGGAGAATATAATGGATCCTTAAAGAAAATATGTGGAAATTCAAAAAAGGGTAGAAACTATAAAAATGTCGAATAATCTGATTTCATGATAGATGAGGAAGGATTAGTAAAATTTTGGACATGATTGTGTGTACTACTTGATCCAGATATAATGAATGATATTTTTAATATCGCACATAGCTTAAACTTCTCTATTCATCATGGGATCATAAAGATGTATCGTGATATCTGAGAATACTTTTTGGTGGGACAATATGAAAAGAGAGATTACTAAAAATACATTAAGGAACATTGTATGATAGAATGTTAAGGTTAAGAGGAAACACTATAAGGGGATGATGTAACCACTACTCTTATCATCATGGATGTGGGAGAACATTTTAATGGACATTTAACTAGACATCTAATGATATCCAGAGGAAAAAGTGAAATATGTGTCTTTATAAATCATCTTATAAAGAAAACTCACTTTAATGTGATTCAAGAGGACTTATAATTGAACCACATAACCCATTAAAAATTCCTTTAATGAACATAAAAAAGGGAATAATAAGTAAATTATATATAGAAGGGGATATGTGGTTATTTATTAATATAACTTATTTTTTTTACGTCATTAATAACAAGTGGATAAAACCATCAAATTTATGGTAATAGATCCTCTACATTTCACTTTTCTTATGGATTCTCCTCTATGCTATTCCATTTTATGTGTAATACCTAATGTGGGGGTGTCATTTTTTACCCCACCATACTTACATATTAATTTATAAGGGACTAAAAATCATTTTCTCTCTTAGTAATCCCTCTTAAGTACACCTTACACCATGCCAATAATCTTTTACGAATTCTACACAAATCACCTTTATTACATCATATTTCATTTTCTTTATCTGTACCAAAGGATTTTATCTTGCCTATTTATGTGAATCATCTAAATTCTGTTCACATGTAAAATATTTATTTACCATTCCCCTTCCATCATTCTTTTTTTGAATATGCATGTTTTAAAAGATTCCCTCCACAATAATTCCTATTAAGAAAACCAATTTTAAGGAAACATCATGAATTTTTACATGATTTCTAGTGCACTTTATCTTATTTTTTATGTCACCATTGTATTTTTAAAATCATTCCTTTTTACTGTCAAAACATTCTAGTTTCCATTCCAGTTTTTGTAAAGTATTTTTTATTTTTCTATTTGAATGGTTCTATAGTTATTTCCATAATACCTTTCAAAAATGATTTAATTCAAAATAAATAAATAAATATATTAAATTTTGTGACTTTTAAATTACATTAATTCATATGATACATTCCTATTTTCCCTTTTTTATGAAGATTTATAATTTATTTCCATTCTTTCATGGACAATTTTATGATACGCTCATTTGATATGATTTATCTCATGGTTATGGTACCTGATCCTTTCCATGGGTATCCCTTATGTTTATATATGATTGATCATGTATAATTCATTATATGGAAACATATGCATGGTCTACTAATATGGGTGCGCCCAGACAGCTCTCCAATGTATTGGGTATAGTTGAGTTTCCAGAGACGTTATATGTGACTGTCTTGGTGGTTATCCATTGACTGTGATAATATGTAACAGAGTATATGCAGTTAGACTTGGCTTGTGATACTATAGGTAACTACCATGGAAGGTAGCCTTGAATTGTAATAAATTCATGTTTTATGTTTCTTCCACATTTCTATGACTCCATGATTATTTTATTCCACATTTATATTTTATGATTCCATACATTAAATTTCATATTTATATAATCATTTCATGCCTTCTGTCCCATATTCTAATTATTTTTTCTTATAGTTATTCCCATACAATAATTTTATCTCCACGATGTGTTTGTTTTATCACTAGATTATCCAATAAAGGGATTTGAGCACAATGGTTGATAGGATCCCATTATGGAGTTTATGTAAAAAGTTGTTTTTAAAATGATTGATTATATAATTAGTCTTCCAAGAAACTATAATTCATGATCCTTTTCTTTTACATTGATGTATAATTATGCTTCAAATCATAAATTGTTGTATTTAAAAGGAAAGGGTCACTATATTTAGCTACTATTTAATCAAATTTTTACGATTATTGGTATAATTAATTTTAAATATTTTCAATAATTATTATGGAAAAAAATTATGTTGAAATATTTATACTATGTGTAGTACATTAATTATATCTATTTATATTAATTTTATCAAAAATAAAATCAAAGCTATGAAATAATGAAATTTAATTTTTATCCCACATATGTGGTGAGATTGAGGTTCTTTAATGCAAACATTTTCACAAGTACAACATGTTTATATATCTATATTAAATATAAAATGAATTCCAATTAATTGAATTAAATAAATTGATATACAATTGATCTATTGTATCATTAAAATAAATTAATTATATAATTTTACATTAATAAATATTTTCAATAAAATAATTTTTCAACTAAAATGTTGTCTTTTAACACTTAATAGAAAACAAAACTTTTAAGAATAATTATAAAGTCTCTCTAAGATAATAGTGATATTATTCATTCAATAATGGTGTTTATTTGGACAAATAAAATTTGTTAATGTGTAAAAATTTTAAAATAGTTTCTCCACTAAAATGAAGATAAACAACATTTATAAAAAATATACGTTTTTTGAGTAAATGTGTTTCTTTTCATATTATATGCCTACCCAACATATTTGATTAACATTAAAAAATTTGATTTAATATGATATATATATATATATTAATATGTTTGGTAATCCTATTCAAAATTGATAAATTATATGCTAAGATACCAATAATAAATTAATTTAATTAACTATATATTATAATTCTATAAATCTCAAACCTGGGTGTTATACGAGCTATTAAGGAAGCTCATTATTATGTACTTTAAAACGTGAATATGGTGTTTAATATATAAAATGATAGATATGGGGATTAATTTTATATACACAACAAAATACAAAACTATTATTTTATAATTTCCTGTTGTTTCATTCTCCCCACCATAAATATATTACATCCTTGAAATTATAAAACATCATTGAAATCCAGTCTAAGAAATTTGGAAATACTATTCATGGAAAACTCAAATAATATATAGGGTTAATAACACTTCATCATAATAATAGGGGGATGAAAATTTGAAGTTCACTTCAAAACAAGAATTTCTAATGGGATAACATTTGTGAAAACAAATACATATATAAAAATATAACTATCACATTATGATGGATACTTATGGTGAACATGTTCATGTTAAATTTTTAGACCACAAATCAATAAATGGGAGGTTTGTAAGAGATCATTGAAATCATTAAAAATGATGATATAAAGAAAACATTTAATTCAAGACCATATTTGTAATGATAAAGAATTATTTCACTCTTTATTAATGTATGTAAATATAGTTAATTGATATGATTCTATTTCATAAGAATAATCATATCATTTAATTTGTCCTTAAACTATTTTAACATAATCTATTATAACATGTTGCTTCATATAGAGACGTAAAAAATTAATCTATTAATACTCATCTATGATTGTCTTAAATGGTTTCATTAATGGTTAATAATTGTTAAATATTATGATATATGACTTTAGAATGATAATAACTTAATTTCAAAAAAGAACTTATATATTACATTTAATACACATGAAGTAACTATTTAAACATCACATATCGAACATGTGAACAAATTTATCATCTCTTACATTGAATCATGGTAATAACTTGAATTACCAAAATCCAATTTGAAAATGTGAATTATTATCTATTTCATAAAAAGATATTCATTATTTAATACATTACATATATTAAAAATGTGTTTATCTCCATCAACAATAGAAAAACCGACTTTTTCAATATGTCATTAATAATTTCTATGTTACTCAAAATCACCCAATTTACATTATCCATATAAAACATCTCTTCATCCAAAATCAATTACCTCAATATCTGGAAAATATTAATGGATCTTAATCATGTGTTTTCTAAAATATTTTTCTTTCCAATAAATCTTTTTTTATAGTATAGTAGCACCAATCAACATATACCTTAAAATCCTTAATGAAAAATGTTTGCATGTATTGTCCTAATATATTCAATAAATCATGTATCAATTACATCAATGGAAAAATACTAAAATTAAAAACATATTGAATTATAAAATAGTCACAATAATCATTTATATTAATCCTTGGTAATAGAATACCCTTGAACATGATCTATTAACTTATTATGATGTCCATTCCCTTGTGGATTTGGGAATTTATTTTCATATAACCCCTTTTCACAATAATTTCAACACTGAAAAACATTCTATTCTATATTTATATTGTATTCTTTTGTAATGTGACCTTTTTCATACCACATGTAAGAAAATTCAAAACTATTAACAAATTCCAAAGGTAATTTATCTAAAAATTATCACATGTATGAAAATAATTCATTTTTTCCTTTCCATTAACTATGTTCTTTTCATGATTATTCCTATTCTCATGTCTCCCTCCAAAGTCATAATTCATAGATAATTAATTACATGAATAATGATAAATTAATGTCATGTTATCATATTATTATAATAATATGGAGAAAATTTCCCTTCAAAATATTATCTTATGAATATAAATTATATGATCATTCTTACCCTTTTCGTTACATGAATTATTGAAGTTTACATTCATTCTACAATGATCCATTTCTAAATAAAGACATGCACTAAACTATATCATATTATTATTAAACATAATGTATAATCACAAAACCAATAAAATACATAACATAAATTGAAAATTTTTTGTGCAACTAATCACATAATCTTAAACATGCCTTCTTTGGGATGTTCTTTTATACTTATCCATAATGTCAATCATATGATTTTTTTTAATTTATGCTTTCCTTGATCTAATTTCTTGTGTTTTTACTAATCCTACATTGATATCATCTATTGATCCCCAAACTCAGAAATCCCATAGCATGTATCTACTACTATTTAATTGAAATAACTATAAAAAATATATTCCATAAAGACCAATCAGTTTATTAGTTTTGGAAAATTAGATACAAGCACAAGTATTACATTACAATTCAGGAAAAAAATTACATCGCATTTTGTTCGTTCAATGATAAGATTATTCAGAATAGAATTTCCTAGAGTATATTTTTTATTACAGTTCATGGAATCTAGGAAAATGGAAAGAAACAAATTGAGAGATAAATATATCAGTAATGGATTAGTATATTATAAGTAATAATTAATCAATTAGAATAAACTATATGGAACGATAATAGTTGAACTCACATATCATATGATCAATAAAGTGATATGGATATTCATTAAAATATTGAATGGAAGATAACTAGAAAAATTGACATTGAAATAATACCATTATTCATAACTAATATTAAATGGTAAATAATTGGAAACACTTTACAATTAATTATTAAAATGAGAATGAAATTCATCCATAAATCATATCATGTGAAATTATCCAAGATAATAACCAATATGATTGTAATTATTAACTATTAGATTTCATTTATCTAGAACATGAACCATTATATTTTCAAGACCTATTATCAACATAGTTTATGTTCCTTGGTATAAAATTATATAATCATTCATGGAATCAAACTCAAGGGAACCATCACCAACTAATTTCCACTTATAATTGTTTTGAAGTATCATGGGTATTATTTAAAATGATTCCTAACTTGTGTATTTCATATCTATATAATACCTCATACATATAATAATATATTTAAATAATAAAAAAAATTATTTTTAAAATTTTATATCTATATTGTATAATGGATAATGATGGGTCAATAATTATCAAGTAAATCAAAAAAAATTCAAATAAGAAACTATATTTAAAACTAGAATATAGTTTTGGAAATATTCTAATAAAACATATAAGAATATTTATATTTAATAAGAATTTAATTTCAAATGATAAATTAGTATAAAAATGAGATACTTTTATGAGAAAGAGAACATTCAAAAGAGAATGTGATATTACCAAGACAACTTTTACCACTATGTAATTTTAATTTTAAAACCCATTGAATAATATAAGTCAATGTGATAAATAATATATTATGATTTAAAGAGTTTTATTCATGATATTAATTGAAAAATTGGCGGTATATACACCAGAAAAAACAAATAAGTGGTTAATATGACATTTATCACACAAATTTATAATGTAAGATGAAAATTCCATTCCAATCACTGCCTTTTGGTTGAATGATATTTAATCTAAAATATAATTATTATAATAATTTAATTTACTTATAGTAGTATAATATTAATATTCATGATATCATATATATTCCTTTTATTTAATTTAATAATATATTCAGTAATAATATTTCCTCATTTTAATGTCATTAGTTGTTAATTACCTTGTTTTTAATTATGGGTTGACTAAATATTTATGTTTTTATTACATAGATCATGAATTCAACGTCAATAGAATATAATCCAAGATGTAAAAAAATACTAATATCCATTATATATTTATTTATGGAAATCCATAATGTTTGTAGATAGGAAATGATTTACACTATTCATGGATACGGTAGTTTGTACGTACGCATGAACTCTACTTCAATTTATTTTTTATTTAATAGTTAATTCATATATATATTACTATTCCATTATATTATTTATTATATATATATCACGTCTTTTTATTCAAACCATCCTTAATTCATTCCACGTAATGTGCATTTCAATCACATATCTTTAAGGAGGTTGTCATCCACGTGTCAACAAAAGATGTTATCAAATTCAAAAAATAAAAATCATGAAATTATGTGTTAGTAACTAATTCAAAATGCATTAATAAATTATTTATACCATATTAATAATATATAAAATAGAAATCAATATTCCCCCTTGAAATCTTATTATGGAAGAACGAACAACATCGGTTCATGAGGTGGCAGTTCTCTGTACACACAAACAATGATTATGTGTACCATTTTGATGGAAATGTGTGTAATTATATTTCATTATCATGAAATAATCAAATCAAAGTATGTTGAACATATTTAATTAATTATATAATCCAAAAAAATAATTTAATAAGTGGAGAAGAAAATGAAAGAAAAGTGATTGATGAAGAACCATGCCTTTTTCGTAATAATTTTTTGTTTATACCAAAAGACATCTTTGGTGTTATTTCTTTCAAAATTGAGGCTTATACGTTAAATATAGGGGCTTTGGGAACATATTTCGGATGGTTTTGGTGGAGATAAATGTCTTCATTGATTTGAATATGTTGAAGGAGTGATTTCCCTTTTATAGAGGAGGTGAGTGGAAAAATTGTAAATACAAAAATGGTCAACACTATTTGGAGTTCCCACTTACCACATATGCATCAATAATGAAAAATAATAGATTGGAGCCAAAATATGGTTGATAAAAAAACACACCACCCCATATAAAGTCGTTTTTAAACATGTTTTCTCTTAACACATGAGATTCATTTTTATATTCATTTTTGTTACTCAATAATGTAACTTAATTAATAATTAAATTAAAACTAATTTAAATAGGATTTAATATAAAATTTATACCCACTTATTTTAAATATGAAATTGAAATTGTAAAATAAATTTTTTGTGTGTTAGAAAATAAATTTAACTGAATTTCATGTAATGAGAAAGAACAATATTGTAGCCCTATTTGGGAAACGATGTTTTTACTATTTAGGGATCAATATGTTCAATAAATATTTCAATTTTCCTATGAATAGAAAATAATTTGTTATTAACATATGAAAAATGAATTTTCAAAATATTGGTTTGTAATATTTTTTGATGACTATTAATAAAATACAATTTCTTATAAATTGACATTAATATAAATTTTGACATTATTTAGTTACTGTAAATTTAAACATATCAATATAATAATGGAATCCAAACCAGTAAAGTTAATTACTATGTAAAATTATATATTCATATAACAAATTTAATTTATGACAACAATTGAATAAATTGACTTCAAATTTAATGTTTTTAGTATCATTTATTTTGATTTTTTCTGAAGTAAATAATTATTGTATTGCCTTTACTTCAGAACTATATCAATATTATTCATCCCTAAAAAATAAAAATAAATTAATATTATTTAAAAAACTAATTTATATTTTAATATAATGTGTATAAACAATATACTATCGGTTTTTACATACCATAATCCTTTATAAATTCTTAATGCATGAAAAGTTTCTATTTTTTCTTTTTTCCTTACATAACATATTATAGCTGTCAATTTCATGGAGTTGTATCCCTATAAATTATAAAATAAATCTCCAAATTTCATACGGATATTAATATGTACATTCAATTTTTATTGTAGATGTCTATATTTCCTGTTTCTTGTAATATTAAAATTTTTCAACAAAGTAAACCGATTTTTACCTAAATCCCTTTAATTAAATTTAACAACTTTTTTTAATTATTATGTTATTTTTTTGATGTTCAAATTTAAATGTATTTATTATGATGATTCCAACTATTTATATACATTTTGAAAAATTAAATTCACCTATAAGGAAATATTACATTTACCATTAATCCCATTGATGTGGAGATAAATTGAGTCTTAAAAAATTAAAAAAGTTCACTATTTTTTTATATTTAAATTTAATATAATTTTTTCCAAATAATATAAATTTAATTAATATGTGCATAATTGATCTATTTTTTATTGAAGACAAAATATAAATTAAAATTAAAATTATTAATTTTCTAAAACAAATAGATTTTTCATGTAAAATACCATATTTTTCACTATAAATCAAAAGAATGAAACATCTCAGAAAAATTCCAAAAATTCCTTCAAGGATAAATTTTATATTAAAATTTTAAAATTGAAATATATTTTAAAAAATAAAATTTAGGAAAGGGTCTAAATTTAGGGATAAAATATGTGTGTAATTTAAATGTGGTAAAACAATCTTCAATGAAATGTAGCATTTTATGCATAAACAAGATCTTTTCTTATCAAATGTCTACAAAAATAATTTGATGAATGTAAAAACATTTGATTTATTATATATTATATATTTCCATATATATATTAATCTTATCCATAACATCTAAATTTATACCTAATATATTATTATTAAATTAAAAATACTAATAATATATTGTAATTCAAAAAAACTTGACCTTGTGTGTTACACATGCTTTTAAAGAAACTATTTTTTCTGTGGATCACAATATGAAGTCTACGTAGACCAAGATAAAAATTGTGTATCATTTATACACACTAAAAAAATAGAAATATTTTTTTTCTTTGGGATTTTTAGAGTGTGACATTCCTTATGAATTGTTTGTGGCTTCTGGTTGTAATCCAGAGATATCACATTGTATGATCATGGTTTTCCAAATCTATTAACCTAGTATTAAAAACGGTGCACCCTTATAACAAATTATATTATAGGAGAGATTGGTTTAGGTGAACAATTATTTTTACCTTCTAGTATGCCCCAGGAAAGAGATAGATGTATCATCTGTATTTTTTAAGAAAATATGATGCATAACGCCACATCAGGCTTAATCAAAATAATAAATTCTATTTGAACATTGTAATCCCCTCCCCCTATTAAAAATAATTTTTTTGACTCTATGTTTTGAATTGTAAAAACCAAAAATACACGGTTGCGATAAGTAAGTTATTTGGAGTCAGATAGAACCAAGTTATTATTTTTTGAATAGTATCATACATTTTTTAATAGAAATATGAATATTAATATGATCCTTATTATTTGAAAATATTTTTTTATGGTTATAAGATAAAGAGATATTGATTAATTTTAAATATTGACATAAATTTAGTTATTTTTTAAAAATTGTTAATTTTTGGAATAAATGTTTCTTTTTTTAATATAAAATTATTTATTTATAGAAATTTATTTTTAAAAATTGGATTTCATTCATTAATTATACATGTCAAAAAACATTTTGGGTGTTTTTTTTAAATACTCAAATTTTGTTGTGAATATTAATATTTTATAATTACATAATATGATAAATAAATAAATTTCGGCTTCATGCTTGAGTAATAGATGACGTAAATTGCCATTGGTTTGATCTCACATGAACTTAATACTATTTTGTGTCATTTGAATGAATATTTTTCATATACTTGATAAAAAATATTAAACAAATGTTGAAAATAATTTAAACCCCTCCCGTCCTCCATTATAAATACGACTCCCGATCCCCTGTTACTCCACACCTATCACGAATTGTGAATTGTCTAAATTATAACCAATTTTTTTTCCAAAAGATCCTCCCCATATTCACGACCTTCTAGTATATCCCAAAGGACAATACAAAATTCCTTAAAAAGGATCTCAAACAAGAAAATATCAATAGGTAAAAACCCTCTTTCAATTTCTTGTGTTTCCTTTTCAATTATTTCATTTTCTTATACAATATTATCCTCCCCTTCTACAAGAGGCATGAAATCTCAATTATATTATAAATAAAATATTTGTATCTTCTATATGGGAAAATTAATCATCATACTTTATCTTCTATCCCACATATTCTAAAAACAAAAATACCATCTGTGATGTGTTGATTTATGGATGATGTAGACGTTGTGTCATCAATTTCATTTAATTCAATAAAATATAGTCATAAATCCAACAATATGGTTAAATAATTGTTTATTATATGTATAACAGGATATATTATATTATTTAACTAGTATTTATTATTAATAATAATCGGTAAAACAATAGTGGTTCATAATGATAATAATTCACCAAAATAAAATAACAATTATAAAAAATGATTAATCTAATAATAATTTCTCAAACCATATAACCAAAGTTATTAGTGAAATAATTCAATATTATGTAAGAATGTTAATAACATATCATTTAACATTTAGATTTTTTCTTCCATTCTGTGGAGAAATCTTTGATGAATAGACAATCTTAATCTTGTAATGAATGAACCCCAACCAATAGAATGATCAAAATATTATAAATTAATTAGTGGAATGGTGTTATTAAATGATCATATTAGGTGTTATAAAAATTATTATTTTTATTTAAAGTATTAATAAAACGCAATTAAAAACTATATATGATGTTAACACATTTGATTTAAGATGAACCCAGAGTATATGAATTTTTATCATGGATTCAATTCTTCATATTAACCTTCTACTTCATTAATTATGTGATACTGAGATTATTTTTATAATGAGACTTGTTTGTATTAAGATTTATAATGTGTATTTACTTTTTATACACCTAATCCATTCATTTTTTTAATTAGCACATCAATAATATGATATTTGTAATGGTTGTTCTTTTAAAAATCATCTTCTAAAATTATTTTTTAGGAAATATAAAATTATTTTTTTTGAAATTATTCATGTTTTATGATTATGTTCACATTTTTGGAAATTATTTATGATGAATAGTGGAACCTATATCTACCAGAAATTCATTGGTTTTGTCTATATTGGATATTGGTTTTATAGATACTCCTTGTATAATTGTGATGGTTACACAATAAGGTAGTCATGAGGGATACATTGTAAGGTAGTTCTGATGGTTACGAATCATATGGTAGCTATAAGGGTTAAAATTTTGATTATGTAATGCATCAAGATACTTTTATGGGTTTATTTTTTATTAATTTGTTTTTCTGAAAATCACATGTTTAAAAAATTATGTATATGATACATAATCGGAGAGTAGTATGTCTTTGAGAAAATGTTTATATATGTTTATAAGTATTCACATGTTAATAGATTCATTATCTCATTTATGACACTTACAGCTAATTATATTCTCATATGATGGTTTAAAAAGATAGAATTATTTTATAGAATATCAATAGACATTTAAGGTGCTATTGTAGATGATTTGAATTAGATATATTGTAATTATTTTATTAAGTTATTATTCAATATATTTAACTTGATGTCAAATAATCTAGAACATATATCAGAAAAGGTCCTCATTTTTATAGTGGACTATGAATTTTTATGTTATATTTTATTTATAAAATACATATTACATTTTAGTACTGAATCGCAAAGTGCGGGTATATTGTTTTATAGTTGGAATTATAAGAACGGTCCAGAAAAAATTGGATATTAGACATTGGGGTTCTCATTAGAAAAAATTTAGAAATGGTATTTAATTATGAATATATAGTTAATCAAGGACACATAAAAGGAAAATCTTAATTATTGATATGTAAATTAAAAAATATAGGTGCATTGAAATAATTACGAGGGTGCAATTCATTTAAGGGTGGATAGAAGATCATGATTTTTTTTAAAAAATAGGAAACAAATTTCCACATCATAATTAAATGAAATAAGTAATATTATTTTTCATTTATAATCCATCCATTAATCATAAAGTTTCATCATGTGTGTTTTGAATTTCAAAATACAGATATACACTGTTTCGATCACAAAATTATATGAAGTCTGATAGAACCTACTTTTTTCTTGAATAGGAAAAAACTCATATGAATTGTAATATGATAAGTAATATGATCCTTAGAAATAGTAAATATTATTTTTTATCATATGGTTATCAAATAATGAAATCATGATTAATTGTTCAGGGTTATATAAAATCATTTATAGTTTTAAAATTAAAATTTAATGGAATAAAATTATTTAATTTATAAATTAAATGAATTGTATTTAGAAAATTATCATCATAAATGGACTTAAATTTTTAATTCTACACATCATTATATTTTATGGGTTTTTTTGGGATTTTTATGAAATATTTGAATTTTTTGTGAAATGTGAGATTTAATAATTATGAAATATGATAAATAATTGAATTTATGCATCATGTTTGAGTCATTGATTATGTAAATGGCCATTGTTTTGAAATCACATGAACTTAATTATTTTTTGGGTCACATGAATAAATACTTTTCACCATCCGAAGCAAAAAATATTAAACAAATGATTAAAAAATTTGAAACCCCTCCTCTCCTCAATTATAAATTCCACCCTCATCCCATCTTTCTCTCAGACCTCTCAAGATTATTACATTGTATAAATTATACACTATATACTTCACAAGGTTATTAACCATGACCAGGACCGCATGTTCTTAAAAAAAGGACAATACTAGAGGCCATAAAGAGGATATCAAGGATAATTGATCAGGAGGTAAAAATCCTCTTTCAATTTCCAGTGTTATCTTTTCTATTATTTTATTGTCTTGTAATGTATTATTCTACCCATATCCATTGTGAAGAAAGTCTATAGTATCTCATATATACATGATTTATATTGTGTTTATGGAAAACATAATCATCATTCTTCTTATCCTATCAATCTTATTCATAAAATAAAAATGTCGCCTATGATGTGTTGTCTTACTGACATTGTGGATGATGTATTTTAAATCTATTTACATCCTTCATATATTTTCATAAAACCATATATATGGTCAGATAATCTTTAATTATACATATTAATTGGTATAGTATGTTCTTTAAAATGTTTTTATTGATTTCGATAATTTATAAAACCAATGTGGTTCATAATGATTAAAATTCTCCAAAATAAACAAATGATTATCAATAATTATTTATCTATTGATTCATCCTCAAAACATATAACCAAAATGAATAATGAAATTATTTAATATTATATAAACATTTTAATGACATATCATTTTAGTTTTTTTGTTTTCCTTCTATTTGAAAGGGAAACCTATTACGAACCGGCCTAGAAATCATTTAAAGAATGTAACCAATTAAATGGAAATAACAAAATATAAAAAATTCATGAGAGAAATGATGTCATAAGATGATCATATAAGGTGTTATAAAAATTATTATGCTTTATTAATTTATTAATAACACTCTTTTAAACATTATATAGAATGTTTAAACATGTTTTACATAATATGAACCTGCGTTAAGGTAATCTTTATCCCAGTATCCATTCATTGGGTTCACCTTATACTTTATTGATTATGTGATACATGGATTATATTTATAATTTATTTCATTTATTTTATTGTGTATTATTTTTATTTATTATAATCACATTGTAATTTTATTTTATTAACTCTCACTACAACTAAATGATATATATAATAGACCTTCTTTTAAAAATCCAGTTTTAAAATTGTATTTTAAGAAAATCAAAAGCATTGTTTTTTTAAAATTATTATAGTTTTATTATTATTTTATGGTTCATGGGATTTTTTATGATGAATTGTGGGAAATATATATCCATACAATGAAATTTGAATGTTTATGATGGAGGTTAGACTTATGGTTAATCCAAGTGTAACTACGATGGTTACACAATAAGGTAGTTGTGAGGGTTACATTTTAAGGTAGCCATGAGGGTTACAAATCATATAGTAGCTGTGAGGGTTGAAATTTAATGTAAGTAATTCCCCAATATTTCATTATGGTTTTATTTATGATTTCATTGTTTGATGGAAATTCTTGTTCCACAATGTAAGTATGTGATACTATATTGCTGAGAAGTACGTCTTTTCGAAAATGAATTTATAAATTTATGTGTATTATGTTATAATATTTTATATAATTATTATATAACCCTTATATAGTGTTTAATTATCATCCTACTATTTTAAAAAAAAATTCGGGATTCCATATAACTTCTAAAGATTGCTAAGGTTCTAATTCAGATGAATCCAAGTAGTTATATTTTAATTATTTTTTTAAAACTATGATTCAATGTATGTACATTGTCGTCTAATTTAAAAGAACCTAGACACGAAAATGTCTTCATTTATACAATGAACTATGTAGTTTTCTATAATTTTGTTTGTAAAAAAATTCATTGCATTTTTTAGTTCAAAAACTGGATGTACGGTTCTAGGACTTTACATCTGACCACCCTCCAAAACCATTAAATGTTGGATTTTACCATTTTTACCTTTTTTATATTCAAAATTAATATATATATATATATTGTATAATCATAATTATACACCATTTTTTAGAGGTATCTATTCTTGGATTCTTGGTGGAATCTCATGTTTCTTGATCAATCACATCATGGTATGTTGTTCTTTTAATCCAGTTTCCCCTATTCATTATAGATCTATGCTACATATCTTATAATATCATATTGTTGGAACACAATTGGGAACTGATACCTGATATGATTTTTTTTATGGGAAATTGATGAAGTTTCATGTGGATCTTTGATTATTATGACATGATATACTCTTCTATGGAATCTGTTTTATATGTTTATTTGTTGTACATTTTTTGAGGTAGATGTTGTTATATAATGGGTTAATTATATCAATTTACAATTAATATTACGAAATTACATTATTTTATTCATTAGATGGATTTGTTTTCAAACTATTTCATGATATAATGCATGAAAATAATGTCGGTATTCATTAAAAATACATTTTTTCACACCATGTTTTAGATTAAATTGTAGAATTTTACTTTTTATTTGGAAATGAATATCAAACACCGATGTTTATTTTATTGGACTAGAAAACGTTTTATAATTTCTGATAATGGTTTTGAAATTAATATAATCAAACTCGACCCATTGAGGGTAAATATATATGTTATATAGTGGAATCACTAAGAGGGTTAGGGGTGAATCTGTTACTTATTTTTCTTTTATGCATCCGTTCTTATGAAACAACATTGACCATTCTATTGATGATTTATTTCCCTGATGAAATCTATTAATTCAAACATCCATGGGAACACAAGAATTTACATGTTTTAAAACTCAGTAAGAGTATCCACAACCATGGTCTGCATTTGAAATGTTCCAATACCAAACAATCTAATAGAAAATTATTCTTTCTGGGGAATACAATGATTTTGATATTTTGTAACACACATGTAACTCTATGATGAATAAAAAAGATCATGTTATTCATGTAGAAAAAAATTGTATAAAATTTATTTTTAACAAATAAGTTGTTGTTATCATTGATTAACTATCACCAATATGATGACTCAAAAAGAATTCTTACATAACTAACCGAGAAATGCAGAAAAACAAAATGGGCATCATAATGATACACAGTCTGATTTCCCAGACTAATTTTAATATTAAAATTGTTCAACATAGATAATATATGTCTATCAAAATATTTGTCAAACAATTCTATTCAACTTATTATTTCATATAGAAATCCCAACATGATTTATGTAAAGAACCGTAAAATTCAAGGGAAATTTTTTCGTAATTTTCTTTAGAATTTTACTTGAGCGCGGTTTCTGACGGCACCTGATTCCGAGGCCCGGAGTGCCCGGAATTAGTTTCCGAAGTTTGGCTCGGGTACGTTCAGTGAACGAACGAGCGGGAATTCCTAACTTTTGTTCCGGTGCTCGGAATTGAAATCCGAGGGCACCGATGAACTCACAGCGCCGAAATTCGCTAAAAGAGACCTTTTCGGAAGTTGCGTTTGTTGCGGGTTGAAAGTTAGTTTTGAGGTTTTTAGTTTGAGTTAAATAAAATTTGTGAAGACAAATTTTATTATAATTTGATAAAACCTACCAAAGGGGGTTGGAAGTGGGACCCACTCCCACTAAACCTCCCTTGGGAGGAATAAGTGTGGTGGGGCCCACATTAACCCCTAAACCTTTCATATTCTCACTAACTCCCCTCTCTCCCTCTTAAAGGCTTGACAACCTAACTTTTAATTAATTATACAAATCATGTATAATTAATAAGTGAGTTTAATTTTGAGTTTTTGAAATTCAAACTCTTGAATTCCAAAGGTTGGGTTATGTTAATAAATTAAGTGTAAGATTGATTTATTTTTGGGTTAGTTCCTTTGTCACTTGAGAGGATTGGGTGAATCGTTGAGAAACTTGAAGATCTTCTTCGTCTTCGACGAAGAACGTCAAGAACGGTTCTTCTCCAACGAAGAACGCGGCGGCCTCCTTCCACGACGTCGGACTGCAACGCGTTGGATTTCATCCATGAAGCCGCAACGCATCCTCTCCGTGACGTGCTTTCCGCGGCGAACCTACGTCCGACGCCGCAACGCACTTTCCACGACGTGCCTCTCGCGGTGAACCTACGTCCGTCTACCGCGACGCCATAACCGCGATGCCAACGACGTCTACCTCTGTGACGTCCGACCTCCGCGACGCTCGTCCTTCGCGGATCGTTGACGAACTTCGCGAGCTTCCTTCGAGGTAGGGGTTGTTGAATATTGTTAATTTATTCCATTTCTTGCTCGTGGATCAGATGTCTACGTGAGGCTTTTGAATATTTTATATAAGTGTTATTGTTTAACGTGAGGGGGGCCGGACCGCATGAACACGGCCGAACCCCCCTCCATCGCTCATGTTGTTTATTCTTGCGGGCGGAAGCAAGGTGGCGTGGTGCCGTCGCACCACGCGGATAATTGTACGTTTAACTTACGTGATGCCGTCGCGCGCGCACCATGGAAGAAACAACAAGAACGCGACGCCGTCGCGCCGCGTTTATTGAATATCAAAGCACGGCGAAGGGGCGCGGTGCCGTCGCACCGCGCCGGATGACGAACACCGCGGCCGGTTCCGGGCCGCGGCGGGACGAGGAGACCGCGGCCGGTTCCGGGCCGCGGCAGAAGAGAAGACCAGCGGCCGGGCCGCCGGCGTCGGAAGTCGAAGGCGGGACCGGAATTTCCGGTCCCGTTGGTGAAAACCGGCCGGCCAGCTGGCCGGCCGGATGACAGAAAACCGGGGGAATAAATCCCCCGGCCGGTTCAACAAAACCCCCCTCTTAATGAGGGGGGCGGTTCCTTGAAGGGAGGGGGGCAGCCGGCCCCCCGGTTTGTTCCCAGCCGACCCCACGTGCGGGGGCCATGTCTTGCAAATGGCGCGGCACAAAGGCCGCGCCGCCACCCTAATCAGCAGGGGGCTTCGCCCCCCCGCGTGCAGCCACCCCGCGGCGACAGGCCGCCGCGGCCCGCCGCGCCGCCGCGCCGCCCCAGGGGGGGGGGGGGCGGGCCGGGTCGGCCCGGACCCGGACCCCCCCGTTTCGAACCAGAATTGGTTTTTGGGCCATATCTTGAGCCTCGGACCTCCGAATGACGAACCGTCTGCGGCAACGCGATCCTTGGATCGAGACGGTCGTTTCGGTATATCGCACTCAAGGTTTCGAATTACTTTGAGTTCGGCCGGGTTGGTTCGTTCACGAAACCAACCGGGCCTTCGGAGCAGAAACGCTCATATCTTGAGCTACGAACGTCCGATTGACGCGCCTTCAGTCGCGTTGTGTTCCTCTTAGTGAGACGGATCTTTTGGCATACTCCGCCCGAGGTTTGGACGCAGGTGGAGTATGTTCGGGTTGGTTTTGCCTTAAAAACCAACCGGGCCCCGGAGACGAAGATGCCAATAACTCTCAGACCGGGCGTCCGATCGACGCGCCGTCTGTTGCGTTGAGTTCCTGTTGACGATACGGAACTTTTGGATACATCAACTCTGGTCTTTGTGACAGTTGATGTATCAGCCTCTCGGCTCGTGGAGCGGACCCTCCGAACGAGCTTGCTGTGTGCGGGAACCCTAGTGCTGGCTGCGACTGCTACTACTGCTACTACTGCTACTGTGACTGCGACGACAACAGTACAGAGATCCTGTGTGGATTCGACGAAGACAGTACAGAGATCCTGTGTGGATTCAACGACGACGACTACAGCACTCAGCGATCCTACGTGGATCAGTGCTACAGGTCCTGTGTGGGCCCGAGCCTGTGTGGGTCCTTGCGCTCAGCGGTTCTGTGTGAGCCAGTGCCTACAGGTCATGTGTGGGCCCGATCCTGTGTGGGTCATTGCGGGGGTTATTTACCTATCGATCCTTCGTGGGTCCGACGACTTAGATGGATCATTGATCATCTTTATCATCCTTGAAGAAGTATACCTGTGTGAGCTGAATCCTATTGCTTTCCTGTGTGGATTGTGTTGTGCAATCCTGTGTGGATTACGTTTTGCTTTCCTGTGTGGAATACGTTTACTATCCTGTGTGGACTGAGTTGTACTTGGGCTCGGAGGTTGGAGCGTATTTGAATTAATGACTTAGGTATATGTATGGGCATATACCTAAGCAGTGTCGGTTGTTACTTCGTGATTGTACTTTTCTTCGTGGTTTATCCTTTGTAGATTTGAGAGACCTTCAGGGGTCTCGGGGTCCCTACTGAGTAGCTTATACTCACCCCTGCACGGGCTTCGCCCGCACTACGTTGTGTTGGTTGCAGACGACGGACAGCGTTGACCTTAGCTTAGGCTTGTAGAGCGGGACGGTACCCGGAGGTGGACCACTGGGCGGGACGTGCACGGAGCGGACGGCGGGACCCGTGGAGCAGAGGAGCTATCTGTACTCACCCTTCAGGTGGGATTTCCAGTGGACAGCTCGGAGTAGCGGCCTTTACTTTTCAGTTGTGGTTTTCCCTTTCTAGTTGTACTTTACTTTCAGTTTGGGTTTGTATACTGGCCCATTTACTTTTCCGCACTTTCAGTAGTACTCTGTTTTTGTTTAGTGTTTACTTTCCGCTTGCTTACTCTGTGGTGTTTGTTTACTTTTCAAAGGCAATGCCTTCCCTTTTTACTGGGATTTACGCCTTGGTGCTAGTCGCCAGCCCCTGGCCTATGGAAGGCGGGCTTGGGGTAGTCACGGCACGGACCCCGAGGGCGGGTCGTGACAAATTGGTATCAGAGGCGGTCGGTTCTACCGCAGACTCTGATCTTTCTTCTATGTGAAGCAATAGTGTTTAGTGTATTGAGTGTGATTATCAGTACAGGGAGTCCAGTGTTGGTGCGGCGGCCGACGTATCCGTACACCGGGACCCTGACTACTGATTTCCGACTTAATGCATGAAAACATTGATTGCGTGTGTGTTTCAAAGTTTTCTTTGTGATTACTTATATCAGCTCACCAGGTATACTGTTCTAACCGTGGCGCACCTGTTTCCTTTTCAGGATGGCCCCACGACGGCAGCCAGCTAGGGTTCCGAGAGTCGAGCGAGACGACAGCCCACCGAGCGACGAGGCCTCGGTGCAGGGCCCTTTTCCAGTAGTGGCACCAGCGGTAGCTTTACCCGCCGATCCCCCAATGATTCCAGCAGCAGCCGCTGACGATGCACGTCGCCTCAGCGCACTGCATGAGTTTCAGCGCCAGCGACCGCCCAGGTTTCGCGGGGATACGGATCCCCAGGCAGCAGAGGACTGGCTGGAGGCTGTAGTTCGAGTGTTTAGGCTAGTGAGGACACCAGCAGACCTCATGGTGATCCTCGCTGCGAGCCTACTACACGCAGCAGCAGGACGATGGTGGAGCTTGATGCTCCAGGTGCACGATGAGGCATCTCTACTTTGGACGGACTTTGAGAGCCTCTTCCACTCAGAGTTCGTCCCATCCACCCTTCGTGCGGTGCGTATCCAGGAGCTTCTACAGCTGCGGCAGGGCAACATGACGGTCGCTCAGTACTCGGCGAGATTTACCGATCTCTCGCGCTACTCGACCGACATGGTACGGGACCCATTCTTCCGGGCCCGGACCTTCGAGCAGGGTTTGAGACACGAGATCAGGGCATCGCTGATCTCCCTCAACATACCGACTCAGACATGAGTACTGGAGCGGGCCCTTCTGATCGAGAGCTTCCTTGCTGAGTCTATACCAGCACAGCGACCCACCGCAGGGCGGCACGTGGCAGAGTCATCTGCAGCAGGTAGTCGACGGATGACTCAGGGGTCCAGACAGACCAGACCTTCGGGCAGATGATCTCAGGGCACTGGCTCAGCAGTGCGGGGCACACAGCACGGAGCCAGTCTTACGAGAGGCAGACAGTGCTACTCGTGCGGCGGGCAGGGCCACATGGCTCGCGACTGCCCGACCCGCCGTGCCGAGGAGCAGCAGTCAATTGATGGACCACCGAGGCAGAGGCAGAGGGTCGACCGTGGCGGTCCGCAGGGAGGAGGCGGACGAGGCAGAGGAGCTGGACGAGCAGCTGGTGGTGGCCGACGCTTTGAGTCTCTACCACCACCACCACCAGGAGGTCCACCCCGACCACAGGGAGCTGGCGGGCAGCGACAGGCACAGCTCCAGGCAGCAGAGGCCTATGACCACAGCGCACCCGAGATGATTCGAGGTACAATCTGTGTCTATTCCACCCTTGCTGCAGTTCTTATAGACACAGGAGCGAGTCATTCTTTCATAGCCGCTGCCCTTGTTCGGAGCTCGGAGATTCCGACAGATCCGTTGGCTCGATCCTTACGGCTAGAGACTCCTACGGGAGCAGACTCGACGATTACGCACTGGTGCCGGCAGTGTGAGCTTACTCTAGGAGGCGAGAGCTTCGGCTGGGATCTTCTTGTAGCAGCGTCGAGACCTTACGACGTCATCTTGGGCATGGATTGGCTATCTACAGTCCATGCGCAGATTGACTGTTTTAGGCGCAAGGTGCGATGTGTACGCACCGACGGGAGCAGGTTCACCTTCACCGACGAGAAGGGAGCCTTAGCAGCACAGGATGGACTTTCGCGTAGGAGAGGACAGCCCATCACTCATCAGTTGGCTAGCCTTATCCTTGGAGCAGTTGACGTGCGGAGTCCTGGTTTTCCTGCAGTGGTGGATCAGTTTGCGGACGTTTTTCCCGACGAAGTTCCAGGGCTACCTCCTCGCAGAGAGGTAGACTTTTATATTGACTTGTACCCCGGGACAGCCCCGATATCCACTCCAGCATATCGGATGGCCCCCGCCGAGCTTCGAGAGCTACGGGTACAGTTGGAGGACTTGTAGGGCAAGGGGTTCATCCGACCCAGTGTTTCACCCTGGGCTTCCCCGATATTGTTCGCCAAGAAGGCGGACGGGAGCTTGCGACTTTGTGTTGACTATCGTCGCCTGAACCAGGTGACAGTGAGGAACAAGTATCCTCTACCGAGGATTGATGCCCTCTTTGATCAGCTCAAGGGAGCACGCTGGTTCTCGAAGATAGACCTCAGGTCAGGCTATCATCAGCTCAGAGTCAGAGACGAGGATGTGCAGAAGACGGCCTTCAGATGTCGGTATGGCCACTATGAGTTCTTGGTTATGCCTTTCGGTGTAACCAATGATCTAGCAGTGTTCATGGCTCTCATGAACAGGATCTTTCAGCCATACCTCGATCGGTTTGTCGTGGTCTTCATCGACGACATTCTGATTTACTCTACGATAGAGGAGGAGCACGCCTATCACTTGCGAGCTGTTCTTGACACACTCCAAGAGCACCAGCTTTATGGTAAGCTCTCGAAGTGCCAGTTCTGGATACGTGAGGTCCACTTTTTGGGACACGTTATCTCTGAGGCGGGAGTTGCAGTGGATCCCGCGAAGATTGAGGCTGTGTTAGCATGGGAGCCACCCAGGAGCGTGACTGAGGTTCGGAGTTTCTTGGGACTAGCTGGATACTATCGGAGATTCGTTCCAGACTTCTCTATAGTTGCAGCATCACTCACAGCTTTGACGAAGAAGGGGAAACCCTTCGTGTGGACTGACAGATGTCAGCAGAGCTTCCAGGAGCTGAGACAGAGATGGACTAGCGCACCTATCTTGAGGTTGCCTGAAGAGGGAGTAGGGTACGTAGTCTACTGCGATGCATCAGGGACCGGACTCGGATGTGTTCTGATGCAGGAGCGGGCAGTGATCGCCTATGGATCACGTCATTTGAGGCCGCATGAGCAGAACTACGCTACCCATGACCTGGAGTTAGCAGCAGTGGTCTTCGCTCTGAAGACATGGCGACACTATCTGATGGGCGAGCGCTTTACAGTCTTTTCCGATCATCAGAGTCTCAGGTATATCTTCTCGCAGAAGGACCTGAACCTGAGACAGCGACGATGGCTCGAGTTCCTCCAGGACTATGACTTTGAGATAGTCTATACTCCTGGGAAGGGGAACGTAGTAGCCGATGCTCTCAGTAGGAGGACGGGCATTCAACTACTTGAGGAGGCGACGGAGCAGCTAGCCTCTTTGCAGATATCCTTCGTAGATAGAGATGGATCAGCCTTCCTCCAGTCTCTCACAGTCAGCCCTCCACTACTGCAGCGGGTCAGAGAGGCACAACGTGAGGACGCTGACTGTGAGACACGGCGTGCACAGATATCCTCGGGACAGGCACCTGATGGTTTCTCCCTTGGAGCAGAGCACAACATCCTTTTCAGAGGACGTACCATGGTACCAGTCGCATTGCGAGAGGACGTGCTGAGGGAGTTTCACACTTCTCCTTTAGCGGTACATCCTGGAGTGGCGAAGATGTACCAGGACCTCAGACGACAGCATTGGTGGCCGGGTATGAAGAAGGCTATAGCAGAGTTCATTTCTCGATGCCTCACCTGTCAGCAGGTGAAGGCAGAGCATCAGGTACCAGCAGGCTTGGTACAGCCCTTGGAGGTTCCGGAGTGGAAGTGGGACGGCATATCTATGGACTTTGTGACTGGACTTCCACTCACTTCCAGAGGTCACGACTCCATCTGGGTGATTGTTGACCGACTCACCAAGTCGGCACACTTCTTACCCATCAGAGAGCAGAGCTCAGTGGAGAGATTGGGACGTCTCTACGTTCAGGAGATTGTGCGGCTCCACGGCGTGCCATCATCTATCGTTTCCGATCGAGATGCCCGCTTTACTTCCCGGCTTTGGAAGGGGTTATAGGAGGCGTTCAGTACGCAGCTACGTCTTAGCACAGCTTTTCACCCTCAGACGGATGGTCAAACGGAGAGGACCATTCAGACTCTCGAGGACATGCTCCGCGCAAGTGTCCTCGACTTTGGTCGTAGCTGGTAGGACCACCTACCCTTGGTGGAGTTCGCGTACAACAACAGCTACCACTCCACCATCGGGATGGCACCGTACGAGGCGTTGTACGGCCGACCATGTAGATCTCTTTTGTGCTGGACAGACCCTGGGGAGTCAGCCCTGGTGGGACCCGAGATGGTCCAGGCCACGACAGAGAAGGTCCAGGTCATCCAGGAGCGGATGAGGACAGCTCAGAACCGGCAGAAGTCATACGCTGACAGGAGGCGGAGGCCACTGGAGTTCGAGGATGGCGACCACGTCTTCTTGCGGGTCTCACCTCGACGTGGTATTCGGAGATTTGGCCGAGGCGGCAAGTTATCTCCGCGCTTCATCGGACCCTTCCAGATTCTCACCAGGATTGGTGAGGTGGCTTATCGCCTGGCTCTACCACCTCAGTTGCACCGGGTGCACGACGTATTCCACGTATCTCAGCTGAGGAGATACGTGCACGACCCGACGCACATCATTGACCATGGGGAGTTTGACGTTGACGATGGGGCGACTTTTACGGAGGTCCCGGTGGAGATAGAGGATCGAAAGGAGCGGGTCCTGCGTGGGCGATTGATTCCTCTTGTGCGCATAAGATGGAAGCACGGGAATCTCTAGGAGAGCACTTTGGAGCGGGAGGCTCAGATGCGTGCTCAGTACCCTCATTTGTTTCCCTAGTTTTTGATGTATCTTTACGGGGACGTAAAGCCCTGAGGTGGGAGTAATATAAAGACCCGTAAAATTCAAGGGAAATTTTTTCTTAATTTTCTTTAGAATTTTACTTGAGCGCGGTTTCTGACGGCACCTGATTCCGAGGCCCGGAGTGCCCGGAATTAGTTTCCGAAGTTTGGCTCGGGTACGTTCCGTGAACGAACGAGCGGGAATTCCTAACTTTTGTTCCGATGCTCGGAATTGAAATCCGAGGGCACCGATGAACTCGCAGCGCCGAAATTTGCTAAAAGATACCTTTTCGGAAGTTGCGTTTGTTGCGGGTTGAAAGTTAGTTTTGAGGTTTTTAGTTTGAGTTAAATAAAATTTGTGAAGACAAATTTTATTATAATTTGATAAAACCTACCAAAGGGGGTTGGAAGTGGGACCCACTCCCACTTAACCTCCCTTGGGAGGAATAAGTGTGGTGGGGCCCACACGAACCCCTAAACCTTTCATATTCTCACTAACTCCCCTCTCTCCCTCTTAAAGGCTTGACAACCTAACTTTTAATTAATTATACAAATCATGTATAATTAATAAGTGAGTTTAATTTTGAGTTTTTGAAATTAAAACTCTTGAATTCCAAAGGTTGGGTTGTGTTAATAAATTAAGTGTAAGCTTGATTTATTTTTGGGTTAGTTCCTTTGTTACTTGAGAGGATTGGGTGAATCATTGAGAAACTTGAACATCATCTTCGTCTTCGACGAAGAACGTGAAGAACGGTTCTTCTCCGACGAAGAACGCGGCGGCCTCCTTCCACGACGTCGGACTGCAACGCGTTGGATTTCCTCCATGACGCCGCAACGCATCCTCTCCGCGACGTGCTTTCCGCGGCGAACCTACGTCCGACGCCGCAACGCACTTTCCACGACGTGCCTCTTGCGGTGAACCTACGTCCGTCTACCGCGACGCCATAACCGCGATGCCGACGACGTCTACCTCCGTGACGTCCGAACTCCGCGACGCTCGTCCTTCGCGGATCGTTGACGAACTTCGTGAGCTTCCTTCGAGGTAGGGGTTGTTGAATATTGTTAATTTATTCCATTTCTTGCTCGTGGATCGCATGTCTACGTGAGGCTTTTGAATATTTTATATAAGTGTTATTGTTTAACGTGAGGGGGGCCGGACCGCATGAACACGGCCGAACCCCCCTCCATCGTTCATGTTGTTTATTCTTGCGGGCGGAAGCAAGGTGGCGTGGTGCCGTCGCACCACGCGGATAATTGTACGTTTAACTTACGCGATGCCGTCGCGCGCGCACCATGGAAGAAACAACAAGAACGCGACGCCATCGCGCCGCGTTGATTGAATATCAAAGCACGGCGAAGGGGCGCGGTGCTGTCGTACCGCGCCGGATGACGAACGTCGCGGCCGGTTCTGGGCCGTGGCGGGACGAGGAGACCGCGGCCGGTTCCGGGCCGCGGCGGAAGAGAAGACCGGCGGCCGGGCCGCCGGCGTCGGAAGTCGAAGGCGGGACCGGAATTTCTGGTCCCGTTGGTGAAAACCGGCCGGCCAGCTGGCCGGCCGGATGACAGAAAACCGGGGGAATAAATCCCCCAGCCGGTTCAACAAAACCTCCCTCTTAATGAGGGGGGCGGTTCCTTGAAGGGAGGGGTGCAGCCGACCCCCCGGTTTGTTCCCAGCCGGCCCCCACGTGCGGGGGCCGTGTCTTGCAAATGGCGCGGCACAAAGGCCGCGCCGCCACCCTAATCAGCGGGGGGCTTCGCCCCCCCCCCGAGTGCAGCCACCCCGCGGCGACAGGCCGCCGCGGCCCGCCGCGCCGCCGCCGCGCCGCGCCGCCCCAGGGGGGGGTCGGGCCGGGTCGGCCCGGACCCGGACCCCCCCGTTTCGAACCAGAATTGGTTTTTGGGCCATATCTTGAGCCTCGGACCTCCGAATGACGAACCGTCTGCGGCAACGCGATCCTTGGATCGAGACGGTCGTTTCGGTATATCGCACTCAAGGTTTCGAATTACTTTGAGTTCAGACGGGTTGGTTCGTTCACGAAACCAACCGGGCCTTCGGTGCGGAAACGCTCATATCTTCAGCTACGAACGTCCGATTGACACGCCGTCAGTCGCGTTGTGTTCCTCTTAGTGAGACGGATCTTTTGGCATACTCTGCCCGAGGTTTTGACGCAGGTGGAGTATGGTCGGGTTGGTTTTGCCTTAAAAACCAACCGGGCCCCGGAGACGAAAATGCCAATAACTCTCAGACCGGGCGTCTGATCGACGCGTCGTCTGTTGCGTTGAGTTCCTGTTGACGATACGGAACTTTTGGATACATCAACTCTGGTCTTTGTGATAGTTGATGTATCAGCCTCTCGGCTCGTGGAGCGGACCCTCCGAACGAGTTTGCTGTGTGCGGGAACCCTAGTGCTGGCTGCGACTGCTACTACTGCTACTACTGCTACTGTGACTGCAACGACGACAGTACAGAGATCCTGTGTGGATTCGACGACGACAGTACAAAGATCCTGTGTGGATTCGACGACGACGACTACAGCACTCAGCGATCCTACGTGGATCAGTGCTACAGGTCCTGTGTGGGCCCGATCCTGTGTGGGTCCTTGCGCTCAGCGGTTCTGTGTGAGCCAGCGCCTACAGGTCCTGTGTGGGCCCGATCCTGTGTGGGTCATTGCGGGGGTTAGTTACCTATCGATCCTTCGTGGGTCCGACGACTTAGATGGATCAGTGATCATCTTTATCGTCCATGAAGAAGTATACCTGTGTGAGCTGAATCCTATTGCTTTCCTGTGTGGATTGTGTTGTGCAATCCTGTGTGGATTACGTTTTTCTTTCCTGTGTGGAATACGTTTACTATCCTGTGTGTACTGAGTTGTACTTGGGCTCGGAGGTTGGAGCGTATTTGAATTAATGACTTAGGTATATGTATGGGCATATACCTAAGCAGTGTCGGTTGTTACTTCGTGATGATACTTTTCTTCGTGGTTTATCCTTTGTGGATTTGAGAGACCTTCAGGGGTCTCGGGGTCCCTACAGAGTAGCTTATACTCACCCCTGCACGGGCTTCGCCCGCACTACGTTGTGTTGGTTGCAGACGACGGACAACGTTGACCTTAGCTGAGGCTTGTAGAGCGGGACGGTACCCGGAGGTGGACCACTAGGCGGGACGTGCACAGAGCGGACGGCGGGACCCGTGGAGCAGAGGAGCTATCTGTACTCACCCTTCAGGTGGGATTTCTAGTGGACAGCTCGGAGTAGCGGCCTTTACTTTTCAGTTGTTGTTTTCCCTTTTGAGTTGTACTTTACTTTCAGTTTGGGTTTGTATACTGGCCCATTTACTTTTCCGCACTTTCAGTAGTACTCTGTTTTTGTTTAGTGTTTACTTTCCGCTTGTTTACTCTGTGGTGTTTGTTTACTTTTCAAAGGCAATGCCTTCCCTTTTTACTGGGATTTACGCCTTGGTGCTAGTCGCCAGCTCCTGGCCTATGGAAGGCGGGCTTGGGGTAGTCACGGCATGGACCCCGAGGGCGGGTCGTGACAATTTACCCAGACTAATGATCTAGTCCAATATTGTAAAAATTACAATACAATGATTAGATGAATGCAATGATCTGCTAAATAGAATTTTGCCTCATGTCTTATGATTATTCAATGCAATAAAAAATCATCCAAAAATCCCAATCCTAAAACCTCTTATTCTCTCTATAACTCATAATTCCCCCTAATTCTCTCTTAAATTAATGAAAAATACATATGTAATATCGTTGAAAATATATTACGATTTATATGTTATCCAAATTAGACTTAGGTAGGATTCTTATAGCATTTCACACTTAACAAAATTTCTAGAAATATCAATTTCCCTTCAATTCTGGATGAATTTATGAAATATTCAATGTTTTAAACTCATCTCATTTCTTCTCGAATCTTCTCACAACATCATCTATACTTTGTTATTTCTATTCAATCTTCGTTCTGATTCTGATTCACCAATCACATTTTCCCAGTATGATTCTTCAAGACGATTCTCCATAATAACTGATGAATATAAAAAAGAATCTTCTTCCAACATTATCCTCTATCTTATTAACACTTTTTATCTTTATAAAATGCATTATAGTAAAACTCTATTCTTATCAAATTCAAATATACCTCATTATCATAAACACATGTGTAAAACAATAGTTTCTTTTATATGTTGCTCTGCACTAAATGCAAGAAGGAAGAAATATGTTTTATTTTTACGATTCATGGAACCAAATCTGATTTCTTCATTTGATTGAATCATCGAAATTTTCAAAATCATTGTGTAATATTACATTTCCCCTATAAAAACACTTTAAAAACATTCTAATGATAATCTTATTTCTTTTAATAGATTTTCTTATATCTAATTATGTTTTTAGTGTTATGTCATATCTGTTAATCAGTCTCAGCATTATAATAACAATACCAACGAATGAACATGAATCAAATTTTCCTCTTATCTTTTAAATATGGTGCCAATGAACATTCAACGCTAAAACTTCTACCTCTTATAAATATTATAACATATTGAGCCTGATTGAATTATATTAGTTTCTTCAACATAATAAACATTCTTCATTCAAAAACTACTTCCTGTATCATGAATTCCATAATAAATATAATTACATTGAATGTTAGCTTCAGCATCTTTTTACATATCATGTATTGTATTATAACATCCCTTTCTTTTAGAAACATTTTAATTTCCATCTCAATCTAATTATGATTTTCTTGTACACAATTTTCTAAATTTATTTTCATCCAAGCATATTCTCAATAAAATTTTCCTCAATTATTCTCATCCATTATATTATCAAGATAGCATTCCATGTTTTAAATAATATTTATGATTTATGAAAATTGAATGATCCAAAAAGCATCATCAATGATTCATCAATGTCATATAGAATATAAAGTATTAACTTATTACAATATTCTCTTCTCTTCTGAACACAAGGTAAGTATAATGAAACATTCATCCAGAAAAGTAAATTCACACTATGATGGAATTTTGATACTCTAGTTTTTTAAATATAATTGTTAGTTCATGTTTCTATATATAAAAAGTGAGGTTATTTCATTTCTTTATAAATGTCTAGGACAAAAAATGAAAATAATTGAAAACAATTATCATCCTTATCAAATTGGTAATAACAATCTCCATATTTATATTTTGATTTCTTCTAATGATTAGTATATCTCTAAAAATTTTATCGTCATGCTATGTATAATGTATCAAAAATTATACACCAACATGATTATACTCGTTATAGAAAATAAGAATTATTGATAACAAAACAATGCTATCCAAAACTATTGATTTTTAACAACACCTTAAAATTATTCTCAACTCATAAAAATTCATAGAATATAATAATTATTTTCATATAATAAAACTAATAAATAGTATGAAATGTTAACACACGTAGATTTCTAAATCCATAACATCCCCATAACTCACTCCTTTTTTTATTCTTTTATATAGACTGATTTGAAATACAATTACCCCAACTGAAAACATTATACTAATGTAACAGGAGAAAAAGGAAAACAAATACCTCTACCATTATGTGAAATAGGTTTGACGAACATGTCAACCTTAATTAAAAAATATTACTTTTATAATGGTTTTGTGAAAATCTCAGCAACATTTTATTATTTCAGATTATATTGCATATTTAATTTATTATACTCCATAAGCTCAATGATAAATGCTATTTTATATATGTGTGGGTTATGAATGATATGGTTATACCATATACAAGGTGAGGTTGATTTATCTTTTTATTATGAAAACCCAATAGCAAGGGTAAACTCACTTCAACATGTAAATCTTCTACCTGATCGTCATCCACATAAGTTGTGTAGTTTCTTTATTATCCACAACATAATCAGTTTTATTCATAACTATAGTTACTAAATTATATTTGATTGTATACCAAATAACACAATTTTTCTCTAATAACTAAAAATCCAGTAGATGTGGATCTTCAAGAACCAACAATTCATACCCAATCATCATCTAAATACCCAATCAAATCAATAATTTTCGATCTATCATAAATGATTAAAACAATTCCTTATAAGTATTTAAGAATTATTTTTCCATTATGTATATATGATAATTTAAAATAAAAATTTAAATATTATACATGAGTTGACAATAAAAAAATTCGGTGTCTTGTGGTAATAAAATACAATAAAATACCAATTAGCTTTTGAAATTTTTTCTGATCAACATCTTTAACTTTTGCAAATTTATCGAACATGGTCCCAATTTATATTTGGGTTGAAACTGGTTTAGAGTTTTCCATGCCAAACATATGAAGAATATCATTACTAAAAATTTCTTGAGCGAGAAAAATATGTTTCATTTTTAAAAAAATATGTAACCATCAGATGTATTTCATTTCCACCATAATAAAAATCTCAAAATACTTTTTCATATCATTAAAAATCAATTCCAAATATATTTCATAATTCCAAAGAAAATTAATTTCATAAATAACTATTACTGTGAGGGAAATCTCTATACATTAATTTATATAAACATTTCTATCAACTATTTAGTACATGAAACTGATATTCATTGATAAAGTATCCAATTTGGAATTACATTCCATTAAATATTATTTCATCTTATAAAAGGATTTTTTAAATTTTCACAGATAACATTCATCTACATCAAATACAATTACACATTATTGTTCTATAGATACTTCCTCAACAAGATCCCCATTTATAAATGAGGACTTTATATCAATTTGAAAACAATAACATCATTGTGCGACAATAGAAATAATAATTATAATTTTTTCTAAACATTTCATTTTATAAAATGTTTCATCAAAATCAACACCAACAATTTTATATTAACCTTTTAATACAAATCTTTCTTGGTTTCTTATCACATCACCTTCTTCATTCATGTTGTTTGAAGAAACCCATTTTTCCCTAAAAACAATTCTGTTAAGAAGATTATGTATGGGTTCAAATGTATCATTATTTTATATTTGATCTAGCGCTTCATTATTTTCATAAACCCAATCTATATACTGAATTTATTCATTCATACCATTAAAATAAACTTTTTAATACATATAAGTATTTGTGATAGTATATGTTTTTTATTTTTGTTTATTCCTTTTGAGGTAGATAAGAAATAATGTTTTGAGTTTCAACTTGTGTCATCAGCGTGGGATTTTTTTACGATATTATTTCCCATCACTAGAAGCAGTTTAGTTTGATTCATCTTCTTGAGTAGTAATACAATTGTATTTATAGTTATCATAACTGTTAACAAAACATTCTTTATGATACATATATTCCTGATCTATATTAGTCTGTTTAACCTTATAATTTTTTTTAGTAACTTCCAGATAAATTGAGTAAAAATTTCTTCGTATATCTTTGTTGAAACTACTAAATCCTCTTGTCTATATAGAATATCAATATATTATTCTATCTTCACCTATCTTCTCAAAAATTCCATGGTTTGATCCTTTCTTCTTTCTAATACATGGACTCCCGAAAACTATTTTGTGATTCAAAAATTTGGTTTTTCCTAAAAAAAGTACATATGGAGTTATAAATTGAAACTTCTTATATAAATATTAGTTTTGAATATACATAGTAGTAGTTAGGGATTTCTTTCAATTAAAATGGAAATGACCATTTTCAAGTAAAACTGTTCTTCCCATTTCCACAAAACTAGTAATCTTACATTCAGCCACCCCTGTCTATTGAGGAGTGAATGGGGAACTATACTAATAGATAATTTGATGATTCTCTAGTTAATTATAAAATTATTCATTTTTATACTCACCAAAATTGTCATTTTCAATCTTATTCACAGAATACTCACATTTCTTCTCAAAATTCCTCTAAAACTTTTAATATTATTTAATGCATTTGATTTATGTTTCATATACATAACATAAGTAATATGAGTATAGTCCTAAAATAATTTCATTAATTAATTATATATATTTTTTGACAGTTTTCTCATTGGCACAAAAATATACGAATGGATACGCTCGGGGGGTTGTTTTGAACAAATCTAAACTTTCTTATATACAAATATGGTTATTTATACCATTGGAAAAATACCACACACCAAAATACTATTCATAGAAAATCATGAATTCCTCAGACACTCTATCTCATTGATATATATCTCATGTTTCATTGACACATGTTCCCTAACCATTAATTCCACAATTCTTTCCCTTCCAACATACCCAAGTTACAAGAGGTTTGTATTTCACCAACATGATATAAATTTACTTTTGTATATTGGCCTCTTTTACCTATATTTCCACCTGCTACACTTTTCCCAAAAAGACATGTTTTCTATAAATGACTTTGTTTCCCTCCTCAAAAATTTTAGAAGCACTTATAATGTTGTGTTTTATCCCATCAAGGTAAAAATATATCTTTTATTTCAACATTTCATTCAAAATGTTGTCTAACACAACACCTTTGATTCTTAGAGATTCATTATTTATAAATGTCACTATTCCATTGTTAAAGTATTTCATATTCTTCAAAAATGTTTAATATTATATAATATTAGAATTAAAAAATAATACCATTAGTCCATGGTTGTCCTCCTTTTTAGATTCCAGGGGGTTTCTACAACATGCGATTTTACATTCCTCACATCTAGAGTTCTAGGATTCTAAAAACATATCTTGTACCGATAAAAGAATAAGATATGCATTTGTAAGAAGTAAAAGTCATTTTAAACAATCATTTTTTTTTCAAGGGTTGAAGCCATTTTTCAAATTTTACTCCATCCTTCCCCAGGTTTCATAAATAAAACCTTATCATGCTTCTTCCATTGAAGAAATTATCTCCCGCTCAATCATTGCCTTCTATAATTTGTAGAATATCAATAATTTTATTAGTTTAATACAAAAATATTTCTCATATGAAAAAATACACCATTATACCATAAGAATAAATATAAATAATAATTTCCCATTATAATTTAATACTGACCAGTGCTGTGAACTTGTTTCTCACCAACCTTCTTATTATTCTTAACTAAAATTTCTTGATCACCATCCTATTTGTTTTTAATAAGAGTATTAATCATCAACTTAATTTCCTATTAATATCAATATAAAAATTATGTAATATGAAAATTTCATTATTTAGAATGATTATATACATTTTCAAAATCTTGATTTATAAAATATTTTGAATTATTTAATTTCTTAATCACGGACATGTATATGAGTTTTCAAGATTTTTCAATTTTTAAAACATCCCCATATTTCTTCTTAATACATTCACTAAAACATTCATTCATCCTTATAATGTTACAATTTAAAATAAATTTCACTCCAATCATAGATACAATATATTATTCATTCACTTTTTGTTCTGCAGTAGAGTGTTTTTCATGAAAAAGTTTCAACTCTTCTTTTTCTGATTCATATTGACTTCTAGTTGTTGATTACAATTCATTTATTTCTGAAGATTATTTTTTGAAATTATCAGTGTCTTCTATCATCATAATATAACAAATATATTATAGATTGTTTAAAGAGGATAATTAAATTTTCAACTTCTTGATTTTTTCTATTTCCTTCCAATATTTTGAAGGCATTATTTAAATTCTCCATTAAGATGATAGTCTAATTAGGTTTCTTATTATTGGGAACTAATAGTTCCAAATCATGATTATTGAGTACTTAAAAAAATATTCACCAAAATACATAGAATTTTTTTTGATACACTATCACATTGTTATTTTCTTCATATATAGATACGAAATTTCTTCGTTAGGACTTGAAGAAACTTATGTCATTTGATATATAAAACATATTTATCCGTATCATTATATTGCTTCCAAGATAATCATTCCCTTATTTCATCCCAATAACTATCCTCTTCTTAATTTCTATGAGCACACTAATCCATAATGTTCATAGTAGATCTAATTTCGATGAATTTCAAGAGTGGTTTCCCTTTATTATTAAATTTACCTTTTAAATCATTTTTAGAAAACAAGGAAAAAATATCATCATGTTTTTTACATACCTCAATTTTGAAATTAGAATTCTTTTCTTATTATACAATATGAATTTAATTTTAATTCATAATATATTCATCCTAGATAGAGATTTTTCTATAATTTTTTTATTTTCATAGATTTTGGACTTATCATTTAATAAGTTAGATAGTTCTATGAAAATCATCCAAATATAATGTTTCCAAATATTAATCAACCAATATTGAAACATTTCCATCCATATTTTCTGGAAGGTTTTTTAAGATCGTTTAAAAAACAATAGAATCATCTAACATTACACCAAGAAATTTAATAGTCGCGATAATTTCATTTATCCTCATAATGAAGTCCCCAACAGATTTATACTCACCCCTTTCCAAATTTTCATACTTTTTCATTCTGATTTAATAATTTTCCTTATTGACATTCTAATATCCTTCGTATATATTTTTAAACGTGTACCATATAAAAATTGTGGTAGAAATAAACATATCCCATAGAAATTCAAATTCATAATTTGATGAATATAAAACATTCATGTACCTTCCATAATTGTCATGATACTTCATATCAATATATGTAATTGGATCATTTTCATTAATAGGATGATATCCGTCTATTACAGCCTCATGGATATCATACCCAAAGAACATAAGATAATAGAACATTTTATCTATATAGATATGAAAATTTATACAATAAAAAACATGAAACCTTTGTTGTTGGAACAGTCAAAATTTTATATCAACTTATCTTCTAGTATTTCGAAATTAATAAATGATGAAAACATTTTCACTGATACCAATTGTAATTTCCCTATACAGATATTTGTATAACATAGAGGGGGAGGGTGAATAATTTATATATATTTATTTTATGTTTCATATATTATGAAAAAAACTTCACATATAATTAAATTTTTATTTCCCTAACGAAAACAATTCAAATACACATCGACATGATCCTACAGATTTACATGGATCAAAACTAAATAACGGTAATATGGCCTTGGTATGGTTTGGGAATGATTCAATACCACAAAATCCACATGAAAATAATCCTTTTGTGTATAATACATTGATTTTGATATGACCATACACTTGTGTCACACTATAATCAATACATCAATGGATTTTATTCATGTATAATAAAATTATATGAATGTTTTTCTAATAGACGTGTTAGGGTTCTTCTGGATTAATTTTAAGAAATGTGATCGTTCAATAAAATGTATTCATTATCTTACATAGAAATTAGGAAAATCATTATGGACTTAGTAATGATACAGATTATGATTTCACAGTCTGATTTATCCATATTGAAAATATCACAGTATCATAATACTATGAAAACAATTTTGAACAACATATTCTTCAATCTTGTTATCCAAATACAACATTCCCAATCTGAGGATCAAGCATGAAATAACAACCAACTGAATATGATCATTTACTTGATATGATGATATGTTACATATAATCTTTCTCTTAAACTATGCTTCTTCTATCTAGAAAAAATTCTTATCAATACCAAATTCTGAATCCTCTTCTTCTCCGTAGAACACATCACTAATCCACATTCTCTCATCCTTTTCTGAATGGAATGTCTATTAGAATGTAAAAATTACATTCCCATTTATATGTGATCCAAATATTATTTATTCTGGATTCTAAAAAATTTCCCACATAATCATATTTCACTAAATATCAATTTACCTTGAGTTATTGATGAATTAATTACTATTTAAAAACTACCAAACACTTATTATTTCTTCTCAAAAAATAAAAAATATTATCACAACTTCATCCATTCTTTATACATTCATTAAAGTCATCATCCAATTATAATTCCCCAATACAATTTTCCCTATAAAATTTCTCTGATATGATCCCCATTATCAAATGATGAACACAATAATAACAAAATTATTCAAGCATAAACATACCCATTTTCATAACATTTCATACTCTTAATTCATCATCATGTTAAACACGATTCTAGTTCCAATTCTAATCAGCCTCCTTATGATGAAGACCGGTGTAAACTAATAGTTTCTTCATTATATTTCTCTTAACCAAATGTACAAAAAAACACATACGTTTTTTCATTATGATTCTTGGAACCGATTATCATTTCTTCATTATGATTAAAACATCATATTCATAAAAACCATCAATAAAGATTCATTTACTCATTTGACAACACATCCAATACCTTATAACATGATTATTCTTTAATCAAACTGATTATTTTAAAACTGCTTGAGTCACTTGTGTTAGGTTAAATATAGTAATAATCAT
Organism: Viscum album; assembly: GCA_963277665.1. NCBI lineage: Eukaryota > Viridiplantae > Streptophyta > Magnoliopsida > Santalales > Viscaceae > Viscum > Viscum album. The sequence goes on along the minus strand of OY728147.1, from coordinate 1,536,684,957 downwards.
CATCCTTATACTGACAATTATAGACTACTGAAATATGATGGATCATGACTTAATGATAAATGAAGTTAAAAAAATCTTAGTTATTTTTTTTGTTCTAAATACAATACTAATGAAATATTAACACTAACAATTATTCATTAGATGAATATGATTATGTATTGAATCTGATGGAACATTATCGATGACTTCCAATTCAGGAACATTATTATTTTAAAAATATTTGTGTGTATTAAGACTTTTTTCATGACATGGATTATTTTGAACGACATATTAAGAGTAATTTAAATTATCATGGAACGTTTTGTAACATCCCATTCTTCCAAAAACATTTTCATTTACATCTCACTGGATCCAAACAGACTCTGATGCAACAATAAATTTCGATATTCTATTCCATTCTAGACCCAAGGTGAGTCTGATGAAGCTTTTCTTCTAGAATTAAATTTCTAATATGATTGAATTTTGTGTGTATTATTTTATTAATGTAATTCTCATTCCTATTATCTAATAATAAAATTTTTGGTTTTTTATTTTATTCTTAATCTTATTATTCCGTAAAGACACTAATTGAAAATGATTACCATACTTATCCGCTTTTTCCTAACATTGGGATCCTTACTATTGTCAGGAACATGACATATGTGATCATAGTGTATATATAATAACTAGGTGTTCTTTTGAGATAATGATGGAATGTGGTAGGACCCCATATTGTTTGGAAGAAATGTATTCATGTTTTATGATCATTTATGTCTAGTATGTATTCCAATAGGCTAAGGCCCAATATCACAAGATTTATTATTTATAGTTTTCATTCCATGATGTATTTTTTCATGGATTGTTTCTCAAATGTTTATCACATGAGGTTTGATACCATTAATTCATGTGATTGATTATTTCTTGGATAAGAAGGTATTTTCATATATTATGATGTCAGTATATGCTTTCTTATTTAATCAAATTTATTTTTCATGTTTATGTCTTTGTATATATGATATGATCATTAGAAAACCAAAGAAACATATTTACAAATGGGCTCAAATTTATTGAAAATAGATTTAAAACTATGATTATTTTAAAATATTAATCAATTGATTTAATGATATTAGAGTATATATAAAATCTATCACGTTATCCTTAGAGGCTTTGTCCTCACACAAGAAATTTTTATTTTTGATGTTGTAGATGTTATATTGAATGATCTTGGAAAAGGGTAGTTCATATAGTTACATATTGGCATCAATTTCTGTCATAGACTTTTATTTGGGATGGGTTGGAGGTGAAAGTTGGTAACAAGTGTACATTTTGGTCTTATCTTTTTATAATATCACATTTAGCTACTTTCGATTGGTATGTATGAATCATGGGATTATGATTTTCTTCTTTATTATACTATTCCAGTATCCATTTTTTTATAATTGATAATTTTTATATAATCATTTATATACTTCACCATGTGATTTCCAACATACGTAGATGGTTTATACAAGTAAAGTTGGTCTATTACACTGGAAATCCAGAATTGAAACCTACATGAAGAACAAAATAGTTAAAATAATAAAACGATACATTAAAAAAATATTTATTAAAAATGGGTACTAAAATATTATTTGAGGATTTTATATGATATTATAAGTATAAAAAACTTTATTTTATAGTGTTAAAATAAATTTAATTTTGTTATAGATCATGATAGATCATTAATGATAAATTAAAACATATAGTAGGGGTTCATCATCTCAGTATTTTCCTTTTGAGACATAATTGATATTATTCACATGATTATGTTTATGCATTGTATATAAATACTCATTAACATTATATATCACAGATTCTTCTAAAATCATTTTATTTAATGGTCTAATAAAATTATTTCATCAAAGATGTTTTAATTTGAATGTAATCAAAATGGTAAGGGATTTCCATCTCCTATTAATTTTTCTAAGACACATGCCTTGTTCACGACATATTTCTTTAAAGGAATGTATATAATTCAATTTTAATATTAAATATCATGAAACTATTAATACTCAAATAATTTAACATGTCATTGAAATTTATTTTCTTTATTGGGGATATAATTAAATATCAATAAAATAGGTGAGGTTGTTATGTTACAGACTCTCTATTTAAGAAAAATCATTATTATAATGTATTGGATGATGATATTATATGATATATGTCTCATAAATTGAGGCTAACTTACTATCCTCTATTAATTCTATTATATTTTATTTTTTCATTTCAATCCCCTCTAATTAGGTACACAAAATTCGGAAAATGTTCTTATGGAAAAATGACATGGTATTTCTATCATGTCACGAATCATTTCAACCCTTCCCTAATTATATTTAAAAATTTTAATTAATATTTTAAATAATCCCCATTATTGATTACATTTATTTTTATTCATGTATTACATTCTATAAAAATGTAAAAATTCATCATCATGTAACTTTTTTAGTGGGGTAATTTTTATTAATTGTGTGATTGAAATATTTGTTTTAACGTGCACCACATGGAAAGATATTCCCAACCTCATGACTACACATTCATTTTTTGAATGCACAACAGTTATAAGTAGTTATTTACATTGAATTTTTTTACATAATATTTTTTAAATATATTTTATTTCAAAAAAAATTAAAATGAAAAGGTTAAATTACTCAAGAAATATGTTATCATTCTTTTAAAGTATCTTTTCACATTTGATAACAACCTTTGATGTTACCTATTATAAATTTGTGATATGATATAATGAAAACATATTTATTCTCATAGTAGATTGTTGATAATTATGAAGACGAAATATTGATGAATCCTAATTTCTTGTCATTGATTTATGCTATGGGTAAATGAATTTTTTTTCCTACGGTAGCATATATATGAATATTTTATACGTAAATGATAGGTGGGTTAATTCTATTTCTCCTATGAAATAGTTTATTTTAATTTTTTATGATCACAAATTACACAATAGAGGTCATGAAATTCTCTAAAAGGGTACACAGTAGGTTATCCAATGATTAAATGAGTTATAATATTGTAATACCATGTTTTACTATGAGATGACTGTTTTTTAGGTATCCTCAACAATGTTTATATATGTTAATAATAAGGCCAAGTATTATTACACTTGTTTATTACTTGATCTTATAATAAATTTATAGTCTCAGGAATTATGTTTTTTTATTAATTGTTCATTCATATCTTACGAACTACTAAGACATATTCCATGATAGGTAACTATGTTATTTTAAGTGATATATATTAAATTAATATTATAATCTCATGTATTAATACAATTATTCTAATGATGTGATTAAAAATATCAATTAATTAATATCTCCCATGATTGGCCAAAATAATAGTATGTGTTTACCCCTTATTATTTTTTCCTTTTCCTCGAGATATGAATATTTTTGGATGTATGGTATTTATATGAAGTGTTCTAATTGTGATTATCCTACTGGGATATTATTTTGATCATTTATATACATATTTGTTATTTATACATGAAACCAATAACTATAAGACTATTTGGTTTTTTGATGTAATATAATTAAATATAATTGATGTTCATCTAAAAATGTAATAATTATATTTTAGTGCTTATGTCACCAAATAATTATAGACGGGTTGTTCTTGTTAAATACCATTGATTCATCAATATATCCCCTGAGAAAAATTACATTTGAAATTTTCATGTATTTCTACAAATAAAAAATATATTTTTTAGATTTAGGAAATTTATGCTAATATCGTGATATCTATTATAATGGTGCATTATCTAACAGAATGGGTTTAGCATCATAAACATTTCTATTGTAATACTTTTTAACTAATTATTATTTCATATGAGATCAGTCATTTTATATTGTGTTACATTTATATATTATTCATTAACTTTTCTCTAATATGGTATTATTTTTGGTTATTTATTGCTTCCATATTATTTATTCTCATCTTATGATTTTTTTTGATATTTTATTTTTTTCACATATATTAACCCTTAAAAAGATTTTGATATGACAATTGTTATTTTTTTATATCCATTTTTTATAAAAAATGAATATCACCTGATCTATATAATAGAATACATTTTTTGGAGAATGTATAATAGGTGATGAATGAATTTTTTTATTAATTATTTGTTTATATAGTGGGAGAAAGGACTGTTTTATGAAAAAAAATGTATTCTTCAGAAAATTGTTCTTCCTAATAATAAATAAATAATTAAATATAATAATATTATTTATAATTGTGTTTTTTTATAAAATACAATGTAAATATGAAAAGATTTTTTTAGTTCACAAAACACTGTTTATAATTTTAACACCCATGTTACGTAATTATCCAAAACCTTTTTAAGGGCATTATATATATATATATGTATATATATATATATTTAAAAATAATTTTCCTTACATTGAATATGATTATATAGTGAAATTAATTTTAAATTTTTTAACTAATGGGCCTATATAGTGTTGAAAATACTATTTAATTTTCATTCACAAAAAATTAATTAATTTTTTTTATAAAGTTTATATCCCTTGAATAGATCAAAATGGTAAAATGGGATTAACCAAACGGGTAAATGAAATAAATTGTTAATAAAATTCTACAATTTTATTGATTGATGATTTTCTCAAACAAACCTTATACCTAATAAATTATTTTATATTTTTTATCCTTATTAAACATGTTATTATTTTCATCTAATTTTATTAACATGAAATAATTACCAAAAAAATCATTCACGCCACTTATAAAATGGGCCTCTCACCCGCTCTCGGCCAGGGATACTCCCAAATTCTCACATCACCCTAAATAATTTCCATTTTACATATACCTAGAATAATATTTACCTTTTTTATATTCATGTGTCATGGATTTATCATAATCCATCAATTTCTTAGAAGTCCTATATTGGAAAACTCATGTTCTCAACATAATATTAAAAATTGTACACACATTTTTTTTATTCAAACCATACTGATTAAATATATTTTTAAAATTATATATCATATATTCAGTATTTCTAGTATAGTGAATGTTTTATAACTATTTCAAATGTAATTAACAACCTTTACTCATTTAGTTTTGGGAAAATTAAACCAACATTTTTCGTAATTTTGAACTATAGTATCTACTTACCATTATGTTTTCTTTTCCATCGCGAATATACTTGGATTATCCTAAACTAGGATTTAATATATAGTCATTATATTTTTATAATGTTGTATATTATAAATTAATAAACCATATTATATAATATTCATATTCTATAAAAAATTATATCATCATACACACACATTTATTATCTACCACAAACATTGAATGATGTTCTATTTTTTATCATCTCTATTCATCGATGGTTTTCATAATTAATTCAACAGAGAAATATTATTTTTGTCAAATTATTAGGATTTTGGAAAGAAATATTTGAAAAGGGATTAATTATATTTGAACAAAATGTTTTTTAACTATATCTATTCAATATGATCATACTAAGAGAAAAATCAATTTACATGTACTATACAACATGTTCAAATATATTTACTATTAATATAGTACCCATTAATTATCTTGTCTCTCTTTAATGTTATAATTAAATATAAATAAATAGTTTTTAGTTATATCACATGATAATCATTCATTCATTATGTAAGATTGATTTAACAACCTGCGTGAACAATGTTATGAATTAAAATAATATATGATTATGAGAACATAATTAGTAATAATATTTAATATAAATATATTAATAATGGATTAATATTTACTGGATGGAAGAAATTAATATTCAACTCATTGGATTAATAATGAAAACATTAATATTAGAATCGTTACTTAAGACAATAATATCCATTCATGAAATCCCAACAAAATAAGATGATTTTTTATTTAATATTTAATAATCATAACTAGAAAGGACTTATAATTTTTTTATAACATGGAAAAAATTATTAAATCATCAATTCAACTGCCATGTATGTTTTGGGAATGAGGAAATTTGTGTAATAAAAGAGAACACCACTGATATTATAAATCAGGTTCAAGAGGATTAAGATTACTCACACCCAATATTTAAAATAGATAATAAATTACTAATATAAATAATAGAAATAATTATAAATATGGATTATAAAATTATATATATATGAATATGGGTTTCAAATATGTTGTTATATTATTTATTTCTGGTATAAAATATATTAAAAAACAATAATTGAAGTCATGAATTATAGGAGGGGGATCATTATCTCAAATTTAATTTCTTGAGAAATATTTCATATTTTGAATTGTGAAAACATTGAAAAGGTGTGAATAAATCCAATGAGATTTCATTTAAAATATTAATTTATTACATGAAATGTTAAGATTCATGTTGTGTTCTTGCACGAAGTGGACATAAATTCAAAGGATACCATGGTTGTACGGGTTTCTCATCTAAAATTTCATACATTGACACAAAAGTCATGTACATTAAATTATATTATTTTTTGTGGTTTATAATGTTCAATGGATATAATTTTATGATTTTTATAAAAAGAGTAAAAATGTGTATATACTCATATAATGGATCTATCTTATGAATGATTTCAACTAAAAGGATTCCTAATACATAAAAGGCTTTCACCCATTTCATTATTACATGATGTTTTTCAGGAAGAGATAATATACATGAGTAATTTTTATTTTTCTCACCAACATAATTTTCATAATTTATTTGTATTGTGTTAAATTTTCCCCAAAAATTTTAATTCCACTTTCTCATATTTTACTGAATGTGTTCATTAAATTTGAAATATACAACTTTTATTTTTTTAAAATTATGAAAAATCGTTTTCAAAGCCTATATTCCCTGAATAATTTTTAAACTGTCCTTATATTTGCATCAATAATGTATTAAATCCATTTTATATTATATTTATTTTAAATAATATGTTTTAACAAAAAATTAATTTCTTATTGTTTAATTTCATCAAAGTGTAAAAAAATCTATTTTTAAATTATACTATTTATACAAAACATTATTACTTTTTTGTCTTATTTTATAAAAGCTCCTATCTATGTTTTAAATATTTCTAAAGGGAATAAAAATTCATATTTTATAAAAATATTTTTTTTCAAAATTTTTATTAAAAAGTTATCAAATGTGTCTTATTTATAAATATATTTTTCTTATTATCTTTAATATATTTCATCTATGTAAATGTTATTTGATAATTTTTTTATTGCAAAAGAGTATTAATAATTATATAATCCTACTTAATTACTAGGAATAGTTATGTAATGTTATTAATAATTGGATGAGTTAACTATCATGCCAATTATTTCATAGTCATCCACATTATATAATTAGGATTTATATTCAAATTAATTTTCACTTTTCAAACTATTATTTCATCTATGGATATAATTATGTTCACATAGCTACCATTGTGTTGTAAATTTGTTAATTTATTATGTTATTTGTATACCTTATTTCTGTTTTATTAAAAAACTCTATTCCTCATCATCTAAAATGAAAGGTAATTATCATGATTATTAGAAAATATTTTTTGATAAATAATTGTTTCTCATGGTTTCATGATGATTTATTATTAATAGAATTATGAATTACTTAAAAATGATAATCTATAGGAAAATTATATGAAATCATATTTATTTCCATTAGTGATTTATTTTTTTGAATTTAAAACATTTTATTCCCACTGCATCATTGTGATATGATGAACGATAGATTTAATGTGGAATACTTAAGAATAGATGAGTAAAGTGTGGTGTTGTAAATTCCTCTCCAATGAATTATGTAATAGTTAATATTTTATTATAATTGTATAAAAGCCTATAAGTTAGTTTCATACAATAATGGGCACATCTGTATTTATCAAGAAGAAGGTATTTCCCTATAATATATATTGTTCCGCATTTTTATTTTATTTAAATAATTCACCATCATGGATCATGTATACTGAACAATGTTTCAAAACACTTTTTATCTATGTATTTTTTCATATAAAATGATAATTCATTTGTGACCTATTAGTTGTTAGATATTACTATCTTACATTATTACAATGTTACATGATTATACTCATTAGATCAGCTTCTTCTCACTTATAATTATTTGTTTTTATTACATACAATTACTCTTACTGAGAATCTAAACTTTCCCATTTCATATCTTTCCACGTCAAGATTTTATAATAAATGGTATTAAAAATTATTTTTCATCAAGAGTATCATGTCTGTGGAATTTTTGGGAGTTTTTGATGAATTTTTTATAGACTTGGATGTTTTATATATAATGATAAAAATGTTGATTTTTTTAAAGAGACATGGGTTTTTTTAGTTATTATTTTAAAATTATTCTAGAAAACACAAAAAAAATAATATTTAATATTAATATTATTTCATGAAATTATTATATGATATCATATATGGGATATCATAGTTTTTATAATTATAAAGTATAAATTTAACGAATTGGTTTGGTTGGTTGAGGATTTAAATGTCATAAATTTTTAATAAGTTAATGTTGATAATAATTTCGATGGTATAGATAACCCTTTATGTTAGATGTGTTAATATTGAAAATTTTACATATTAAGATAATGTAATAATAATAAAACCTCTATGGATATGTCATGGTTATATTTTTACATATATGATAAAATCCTAATGTTTTCGTAATGTATATATTATATGGTTCTCCTTTAAATTATATCCTAATATATATAATAGAATGTTTAAATGGAAGTGGTAAAAGTTGTAACCTGGTGTAATCACCCTAAAAAGGCTCATTTAGTTTCAAACCAATATTCACCCTAATGAATGATGAGTGACAGTAGGATATCATACCCAGCTAGATATTCCATGATTATGTTATTATGGTCATCAGATTCACATTAAAAGACATTATGAATGATTTATTATGTAATGTAATTAGGTTAAGTAATATGAGGGAACCAAATCTAATTGTAGTGACAGTAATACAAGATCTATTTTGGATTAACTGAAATATAATGTAACTATTTCTAAAAAAAGTCATTTTAGGTAAATTTTTTGATATAATTATCTATATATATTTCTTATATGGTTTCAATTTTTATCATTTAGGATTAAATCATTTTTATTAATGGATAATCCTAATGGAAAAAAAATAATAATGGATTCCACGAACAAAACGTAGATTCATCGATTGAGGAATGTAATAGGATGAACTATTATAAATTTTATAAACATATATTTGTTTCTAAAGTCCCCAAAAAATAAAACAATAGAGTAATAAATAAATTCAGGTGATTAATATGATGAATAAAAAAAGATTATATTTTTTTGTGAAGACAATTATTTTAAAATGATTAGGGGAATATCATTAAAGTGTTAAGTGATATTTTATTTTCAGAAAAGGAGGGTATAATTAATATAATTTTTATGGAAAATTGTTGATCTTAGTAGAAACAATGAATATAAATATATCTCATCCGAAATACCACTAATAAAATAATTTCATAAATTTTTTGAAATAGGGATATATCTAAGTCAATGTCCAAATCCAAAGGCTGTGAAGAATTAATGTTATGAGAAATATTCAATAATACTTAATCCATGTGCAATAAAAACTATGGAAAGGGGATATCAAAATGTATTGGGATATGTAAAACCTATCAAAAACTCATAAAATGTGATTTTTTTTCTATATATTATGTTCCAGATATACTGTGGTCCCTACAAATATTACTAAATATAAAACAAAATCAATATTATGACTAGATGATAACTTAGTAGAAAACAAATTTTGTGGAATTATTATTATTATTTATCAAGTATAAAGTCCCATATAATATATTTTTATATAACATTCCTTATTATAAATTATATTAACCTTCAATTTGATAAATATGAGGTGATATTATTAATTGATTTGATATCTTGGCAATGAGACGATGATAATTTTCTAGATTGAAAAATCCAATGAAAATACCTAATAAAAAATATTTAAACCATGATGACTATAAATAATAAATAAAAAATTAATATCATTACATTAGTTGATTTATAAAAAAAATTTAGGGAATAAAATCAAAATTATTTATATTCCTATTATGAGGAAAAATATGATCCCAACAGTCATACCAATGAGAGTGTGGATTAAAAAAAATTGGAAAATAAATCTAAATTCACATATATCATTTCAAAACCTGTAACAATTATTGTGGTATTTTAATGTAAAACAAAATTGACATAATTTATATAAGGGGGAATTATGATAAAAAAGTTCAATATGTATTTTCATTAAAATAATTATTTTTAATATATTCTTCATTAAAAATTAATAAAATATAATTTTTTGATGATATGTTGACATAAAATGTGACTATTAAAACATATGCATTGAATTAGTGTGTAGTAAAAATAGTAATGAAATTATAAAATATATAAGAACATATATATTTTGATCATTTTATTAAATTTTAATTAGTACAATTTATGCTAAAATTTTAATTCACAAAATGATATATTTTAATTCCTAGTATTTTATATGAGTGAACAATGTTATATGAATATAAAATTATTATATCAATAAAATATAAAATTTATTGATTATTTCTATATTAATTGGTGTTTTATATAATATTATAATTAAAACGTATAGTATTTTATAGATTTGTTATCATATTAAAATATTTTTCATAATATTTATTGTTTTAATTTTTGGAAAAATTCAAATATTTTAAGAAACTAAATTAACAACTAGTAAAAAATTTCTAGATTCTAAATTAAAATACTATCATAGGATATATTTTGTTGAATATTTAGAACACATTATTTTTTGTGTGAAAAATACCATATTTACAAAAAAAATATTTTAATGACATTATTAATATTCAAATATGTCATGAAATTTTTTGAAATGCTTTTATATAAATTTATTTGATTTCATAAAATAAATATTAAATTTAACAATATTTTTTCTGCAACCATATATTTTATAATTTATAACGTAACTAACACTACTATCTAAAAAGGTTTCTAAAATCACTATAAATTTATTATTTTCTAATTATTTTTTCTAATATTATTAAGTAAATATAAAAAATGATTTAAAATGTTCAAAAATATGTTTTATATTATACAGTTTGGTCATTTTTACTGTAATCCTAAAATTAATGATTGAGTTAGATTATAATTAGGTACTTATATAAAAGAGAAAAATGTAATGAGGTTGTCCTATGGGGTAAAGGCCTAACATGTTCAAATGTTTATAATTGAGTATTTAATGTTTGTATTGAGAAAAACATATCTCGACTCCTTTATTTTTTACATTGGATATATCCTTAAATGTGAAACAAGTTCTATCAATAAATTATTAATAAAGAAAAAAAATCTAATTCTCATTAATTATAGAAGTTTCCTCTCACCACAACCTCTATAATATAATATATTATTGGTTTCACATTAGAACACTCCCATTTTTTCTACCCCTAGTGTAATATTTGAATTCCATTTTATGTGGGTCATAAGAACGAATAACAATTCCTCTATTCATAAAGAGTCATCCTTTGGAAAAATCGTGATCTCCACAGTTGTAACAACATTAATCTAATATTGATGGATTTTTACAATTACTATTGAAATTAATATTTCTGAGATTTATATTAGGATATTAGTACTTAAATTGTTATTGTTTTTTAACTTATATTATCACCATTATCCACATTTCCCCATTTATAGTATTGAAAATGAAAATAATACATGTGTGTATGTACAGGATACTCCCCTCTAAAGAGTGGCATGATTAATTTCACATCACACACTTATATAGATAGTCATAATAGGCAATATAATAAATATTTATTTTATTTATAACATTTTTAAGATTCAATAAACGTAAAACATATTATAAATGTTTCCCATTATTTGAATAAAGAATAAATTATTCATCCATACGTGTGGACTACCGCCTCCATTGAACATTGGGTTATGTATTTCATCACCACCATTTTTTGTTCTTCTTGGTAATTGGTTTAATTGATTAATATATATTTTATAAAAAATAATGTTATTATATTATTACTAGTTCGAAAATATATCATTGATGTGAGAAAAAAATGATCAATGAAAATTAAACAATAAAAAATAACGATGAAATTTGGAGAAACAACTCATTCATACTTTATATTATTTTCAAATAGATTACAAAATATTATAATTACAATAATTTGGTACCTATAAAATTAAAAATATTATATATCAATAATATTGGTATTCCAACTAAATTTCATTACAATCATCCATTAATTATTTTATGTTTTTTCAGCTTGGTCTAAACACCTAAATGAAATGCCATATTAAATAATATCATAGATTATTATGTCAAGTTATTTACTAAAAATATAACATATAAAAAAGTAAATTATTATATTAATTTTCATATATAATTCTAAAATAAATATTTCACACATTAACTAAATTAACAATACATGTTCATCGTAATGACTAAATCATGCTCATCATCGATTTGGTTTTTAAATTCAACGAAAAAAACATCAATTGAATGAAATTAAAAAACAACATATAATTTAATAGTATCGCTTTAATTATATTATATGATATAATAATGAATAAATTTGTAGAATAAATAATAAAAACTTCTCTATTTTGATACTTGGTAAAAACAAAATTACTCCAACCCAATATAGAAAATAGATAATAAATAAGATAAATTTTTATAATAATTATAAATAATGTTTGTAAAGTTTTATATATAATAATTAGTTTCCAAAATATATTTTTATGATAATTATTTTTGTTATAAAATATATTCTTGTTTTTTAGTGGAATTTAATAATTATAGTAATCGTGATTTTTCGCATATTTAATTTTTGAGACATATTCCTTATTACGAAACATTATATATTATATATGGTATGAGTAATTATAAATTTATTTATTTTATCTTATTAATTTAATATATTGGGTGATAAGTATCATATCATGTTCATTATTTAAATAACATTCAAATAGATTTTTTCTAATGTTGAAATGGTATGTAATACGGATTTTCATACATTGATACATATTTAAAATTCAACACATGTCTTACCTTATGATGTGTATATAATATAATGGATAATAGTTTATTAGTATTGTGATGAGAATTAAATTATTTCATTGTCCTCTAAAATAATTAATCCTATCATTTCCTTTAACATTAAGGTTACAAAATCAAATCTATAAGATATTCCTCTCAAATATTAATTCAAAATATATTTTATAAGATATAATATACCTGTATGATTTTTATTTTTTTATTATACCATCATAATTTTTATTAGTTAATAATATGGTTCTACATTCCACAATAATAATTTTTTTATCATTGATTCGTATTTTACTTAATTTTTTTCTCATAAGTGAAATTGAACATGTATCTAATTATTCATCTAAAACATTAATTTTCTTTGTATGTATTCTTTACATAATTTTTAAAATGTTCTTATATAATCCTCAACAATTTATTGAGTTCATTGTATACTACATTTACATTCATTAAATTTTTATGTAAAATTTTTTACACTTTTATATGTGGGTTATTAAAATTAATGTGTGAAATCGATATATTTTTATTAGTTTGTTTGTGATCCCACATTTTCATTATCTATGTATTTTTTTTTAAAAAATCATATTAATTTTATCATGTTTTCTGAATGAAATTATTGCTATCGTATTTTAATAAAATAAATTAACTTAAAAATGTTTTGAAAATGGTTAGTGGTGATTCATACACTCATTGTGATTTTATTAATACTCTTAATTTTTTATCTATGATACAATAACATTTAATATATGTTTAATGATAATGGATATACATAAAAATATCACATCAACCTTATTTATTTGGATATCATATATAACATTCTTCTCTATTGGATGAATGATCCTTCAATATATTTTTTTATTAATCATCCACTATGTATAAATATTATTTATATTCTAGTTATCTTTATATATGAACATATAGTATTTTCTATATATGATATAATTGAGTTAACATATATCACAACACATAATTGAATGGGGAAATTATTAACTATAGTAAAAATACATATTATCTATATGGTGTAAATATCTTATACCTCATCATCTTAATTATTTTTTATTTTCAATTAATGTTTCATGATATCCAGGGATACCTATTTATTTCCCATGGGTTTATCATGTAATAAAATTGAAGGAATTTTAAATAAAATTAATATATTAATAAATTTTAAAATAATAAGAAATTTTTTTATTCCATGGTTTATTTGTGATGTTTGGAATAAAAACTACATTATTCACATGATTTTTTATAATATGATGAATTATTAATTTCATATGTGATATTTGAGTTTCATTATTTACAAGTGGGATCATATATCACTATACAATGCATTAGATATAAGTCTATATCTCATGATAAATTCATGCATGTGAACAATTTAGTTTCTCACAAGACTTGTTGAATGTCAGTGACTCATAAATTTGAAATTCCAATTTTTTTATATTAATGGTAAATTTCTATAGTATCCATGTTTTATCCACCCATAGATAATTTTTACTTAATAACATTTTTACACTCATTTAATACATGTATTTTTCATTATTATAGGAAATATGATTTGTGGCCTATTAATTTTTTAATGTGATTCTCTTATTTTCTTATCAATAGTAAATAATTATACCCCTATTCTCATTTAATTGTAAAGAATGTTATTTTATAGATGTCACAACCCATCCCTCAGGGCGTATACCATGACTACCCCAATCCCACCTCCTATAGGCCAGGAGCTAGATATTAGCACTAGAAAGGAATGTCCTTAAAATGGGAAGGCATTTCCTATTAACCAGTATAGACACACAGCCCAAGAACACCACAAGAATGAATCATGAAGTAATCTGGTATAACGTCCTAGTTTCAGAATCCGCATAGAGGTGCCCCCTACCTGGTTGGTCACATGCCCTCAAGCACATTTCCCAAAATGCCAGAGGCAGGCGACTAGCTGCGAGGGTCCTGGGTATGATAGTGGGAAAACTATTCCCTCATTGGAAGAGTGACACAATGGAGGTAAAAGAATATACAATAGCGGGATAATTATTAATATCATAGGATAGTAAACAGTTGAAGAATGAATGAAATAAGTATTTGGAGCACATAAATAATGATGCATGATACATATGTCTAGAAAAACAGCCAAACAAGTTAGAATGCCTAAATACAATAGTAAAACAATGTAACAGAAAAATATTAAACAACTCCATAACAATGCAATAAAAAGCTTGGTCCCATGATCTCCCGCTACAAGGTAGTCAACTAATTGAGGTTGAAGTGCGATTTCCCCTATCTATACCTGCAACAATATAATCTGTTTGTTTCCAAAAGCATGACCCAAATATAGTGTGAGAGTAAATCTCAGTAGGCACCAATCAAGATATCTGTGCATAATAGTCAGTGAATATATATGGCAGGCAATAATCATAATATGCAGTAAAAAAGGATGTACTCAACAGTAAAAATTCCATAGTTCAAATCATTCAGTTCCACATAGCAAGTAAACTAATAATCACAAATAAGTAAACCTCTAGGATGTACTAACATCCTAATCCCCTCTTGTCCAATTTATAAAACAATTGAAATTCTCTGAGACGTACACACAGTCTAACCCCTCTGGTTCATCATTAGTATAGACACTTTAATGAAGCACTCACCATCAATTCCCCCTATATTCTCATATCGGTAACTAAATGGCACTCATGGGAAGCAATAACATCACATTCCCCCATTTTCACATGTTGAATAACTATATAGACTCTAGGGAAGCACTTACGTTAATTCCACCTATGGTCTCGCATTGTAATAATAATAACATAGACTCTGGAGAAGCCCTTACATCTATTCACCCAATGGTCCATAAAAGCAGGTTTTAACGAACCTATGTAATTCAAACAAGCATAACAATTCTAAGAGGCCAAATTAAACCTCAAGGACTACTTGACTAACCATTATATAGCATAACAACAAGGCAGATAAGAATCACTCCATCCTACAATACTAGGCATGGATTATAAACAGTAGCCTTACCGGAAAAGCTAGTCCAAACTGTCAAAACAAGAAAAATTTCATGGTAAAAACACTACCAAAGCATAGAAATTTACCCTATCCACATTAAATTAACATCTACTCAAGCATACAATCATAACATGCAATTAACAGGGCTAAAACCATAAATATGAAATTCCCTGATCGAGGGTATTAGGATCTTTAGTATATAAAATTTAAAGACTATCTATAAAAACATAAAAATCACATACCTCGATGTTGGTAGATCAATATATGTGAACCTCAAGCCTTGAATCACCCAAGAACACCATAAATCTACAAAAACGGTAAAAACAATCAATCGGAAATAACTTGAGAATGATATGGAATCAGGATACGAAGCTCTAGAAGAAGGAATATCTTATCGAGGTGATACCAACTCAATCGACGGTGGTGAAATCAGAGATAAGACGTTTGATTGGTGTCTCGGAGGAAGATCGCGTTTTTACGGGTTCTCTCAAAAGAACTAGGTCGACATGTACATGGTTTTGTCCATCATACGTGACCCCAGTGTGTCTAATTTAAAAAAATAAAGTACATGGCATGTACTTTAAAAGTACATGGAATGTACTTGCCTTCATCGACCCCCACATTAGGCAGTCACCAGGTCACCACACAAGGTCGTGTGCTTGGGCGATACATGGAAAGCATCTGACTACCAATGGTTACCGAGTACATGGAGTGTACATATAATGAACATGACGTGTACCTAAAATATTTCTCGAAACTATTATTTTTCCCAAAAACCCCACAAAAAAGGAAAAAGATACCTGAAAGGATGATTCTGGTTCTTACAAACACCCCCCCCCCCCTTAATACAATTCGTCCAAGAATGTCCCCAGAAAGGCAACGTAGAAGGATAATCCATAGACAGCTCCAGCCACTATTATCATACATCAGCCTCCCTCTCCCAGGTCTTATCTAGTACTCACTCGTACTTCCATAGCACTTGTAGTAGAAGAAAAGACCATCCAAGGAGAACCATGATACTTCGATCAACAATCCAGAAAGGATACTCCTCAAATATGTTATCCACCTCTAACTACAACTCTTCGGGTAGAAGAACATGACAAGGGTCTGAGAAGAAATGTTGAAGGTGGAAAATTTGGAAGATGCCATGCATAGCCCAATACCTCTGAGATAACTAAAGACGATAGGAAACCGGCCTAACTCTCTCCAAATCCTCAAATGTACTGACATACCTCATAATAATATTACCCTGTCTCTTAATACTCATGTGCCCCAACCTCGATGTGACACACATAGAAACCTGATCTTCAACCTCAAACACCAGAGTTCGTCTCTGACAATCAGTATAAGACATTTGTCGAGATTGTGCAGTAGCCATCCTCTTCTGAATCAACTCTTTCTACTATGTGGTCTCCTGGACAAGATGACTTCCCAACATAGCTACCTCTCCTGCCTCCATTCAACATAAGGGTGATCAATGTGGCCTACCATACAAATCCTCATAAGGGTTCATCTGAATAGTTTCATGAATAATATTTTTATAGGATAACTCTACAAGAGGAATGTTCTTCTCCCAAGTACCTCCAAAATCATGGATGCGTGCTCGAAGAAAATCCTCAAGAACCTGAATCGTACGCTTAGACTGGCCATGTGTCTGAGGGTGGTAAGCAGTACTCAGAAATACCTATGTACCCAAAGCCTTCTGAAGCCTGTGCAAGACTTGAGAAGCAAAACGGATGTCCCTGTCTGAATTAATGGAGTGTTGTACCCCATTTAAACATACAATCTCATAGATGTAAAAATGTTCCATCTCATCAACACTGAAGGTCTCCTTGATTAATAAAAATTGAGAAACCTTCGTTAGTCTATCAATGACTAACCATTCATCATCATTCCCTTGAGGCGACCTCAGTAAACCTTTCATGAAATCAATTGCGACATCGTTCCTATTCCACTCAGGAATGGGTAACTACTACAAAATCTCTTCTTTTCGTTAATGTTATACCTTCACCTACTGATAGGTAGAACACCTCATGAGGAACTCAGTAACATCTTTCTTCATAACTTGCCCCCAATACTGATGATGTAGATCACAATAAATCATAGTGACACCATGATGAACTACCCAAACTGAGGAATGAAAGTCCCTTATCAGCTCCTCACATATGTCTAATGACACCCATACACACCAATGAAAATGAAAGTTCTCATCCACTACTATTGTCCATCCCGAAATAGGGTCCACTCCTCACACACTTTCGTGTAGGACTTGGCCTTCATTATCCAATAGATGTCTCTTCCACACTCGATCATGCAGAGTAGAGGTAACAACTATAGAAGAAGGAAAACCTAGCCCCTTCCTGTTATGAACCTCCAAATACATATCTGATAACAGTGCCACAATCTTCAACTCACTACTGGCCTTTTGTACTACATGTATCTGATTCCTCCTACTCAGTGAATTAGCAACATCATTTCCTTTCTCAGGCGCGTAGGCTAGCACAAAATCAAATGACTGGAGGAACACAACCCACCTTCACGATCTCAAATTCAAATCATGCTGGGTGATTATATACTTGAGAATATTGTGGTCTGTGAAAACTATAAATTTATCTCCTATATGATGATGTATCCCACCGAATAAGGCATGAACAACTACTGCCAAATCAAGATCGTGTGTTGGGTAATTCCTCTCATGTGTCCTCAACTACTGAGACCCATACACAACGACTTCTTCTCCTGTAATATGCACAACTCCTAGCCTAACACCTAAAGCATCACATTAAACAATATATCTCTTTCCCGGATCAGGAAATACATGTATTGGCATTGATTTCCACCTTTCATACTGCTTCTGGATGGATGACTCAAATAATATTCCCAATATTACATCACAACCTACTTATTCATACATGTTCGTGTTGCGGCTAAGCATGAAAAGTCTGGTATGAAACATCATTAGTATCCAGTCAACGCAATAAAACATGGAACCTCAAAGATTTTCCTTGGATGATCCCATAAAACTACTGCTCTCACATTCAATGGGTCTACTGGTAATCTTAAATCTGAGACAACGTGACCCAAGTAGTGAATTTTGTCCATCCAAAAGTGGCATTTTTAGAGCTTAACATATAACTATTTCTCTCTCAGTATACTCATAAGGATCTCAATATGTGTGGAAAAATCATTTTGAGTGTGAGAATACACCACGATATCGTCCGCGAATACCACCACGAAAGAATACATGTATGGATGGAACACTCTGTTCATCAGTGCCATGAAAATTGATTGTACATTCGTGAGAATGAAGTCATACCCATATAATCTTAATGACCATACCTACTCCAAAAGGCTATAAGAGGTATATCTGATGGTCTAACGTGCAAATGATGGTTACCAGACTTCAAGGCAATCTTCGAGAATGCTTGGGCTCCTAAAATCTGATCAAATAGATCAACAATCCTCAGAAAGGGATATCATTTATTGACCGTCAACTGGTTCATCTTCTAATAATCCACACAATGTTTTAGGGTACCATCTTCATTCTTCACAACCAGAACAGGAAAACCCCAAAGAGATGTACTGGGTTGGATGAAACCATTTTCCTGTAACTCCTCCAATGGATTCTTGAGCACCTACAACTCTTGTGTAGCCATCCTATAAGTTGTAATGGACATCAATGCCTCTCCTGGAACAAGCTCGAAAGAAAAGTCTACCTAGTCCTCCAAAAGAAAACCTGAAATGTCCTCTTGAAATATGTACCTAAAACGATCCACCACAATAGGACATTCCATTTGAGAAGTCCCATGGTCATCTAGATGAAGTCTATCAATATGGGTTGTAACTATTCTCAACATTAGATGTTCGGGTCCTGCTCTGTTCGTCTGGACATCCTATTCACCCTTGTGATGAAATTATCTTCCATCTAGTGATGTGAAACTCACCCTAAGATGATTGCTATCAACAAAAACCTAGAAATAAACTAACTAGTCCAGTCAGTGAATTATATCATAGATTTTCATCTCTAAGACATAATGGTCCCAAGAGAAATAACACCCACATACCTCTAGAGGGAACTCTTTCACTGTCACACACTAGTAATTATTCTCCCCAACGGTGTGTATAGCTTCAAGATATCAGTAGAAAAGAATATACAGATCCCTAGGATCTTTAAAACAGAAACAGATATAGTGCTATGGGAATCCCCTGTACCGAATAGGGAAGAAGTTAAAACTGAGGAAACTAAGATCATACCCCGTAGTAAGCAGGGTCTGGGATCCCTCTCATGTTGGGCCTGCTTCACTACAAATGTCTGACCTGCACCAAGAACCTGTGACCCTGCCTGACCAGTCTGAGGTGATCCACCATGTTGTCACTGAAAGACTTGTGCCTGAATACCACAGATGTGACCTCATCCTCGTCATGAATGGCCAGAAGACTCTAGTTCCCAGACTGGTGAGAAACTGGTGGCACTGCTCCTGAATGACGAGTCATAGAAGAACCCATGACCCTAGTTACTGGTGCGACAAACTGACAGAAACACTGAAGATAACCCACCGTGCTACGATATCGTCACTCCACTAGGTCTCTCAGGCAATGCGGCCCCATATACCTTGTCTTATCGGACTGGTATCACACCACCGAGATACCAGAGAGAATGTATCATCTATTTGGATCATCACACGAAGACTCCTTGAAGCACTTCCTACTGTAAGTAGGAGGGATAGTAACACTAGATGTTGAGCCACCCAAACTGTAAAGACCAGAAAATTTCAAGGAAATTTTTTTCTTAAATTCTATAGGATTTTACGAGTACGTAATTCTTGACGACACCTGATTAAGAGGCCCGGTGTGCCCGGAATAATTTTGTGTAGTTTAGCTCGGGTACGTTCAGTGAACGAATGAGTGGGTTTTTCTAACTTTTGAACCGGTGCTCGGAATTGAAATCTGAGGGCACTGATGAAATCACAGCGCCGTTAATTTCTTAGGAAGACGTTTACTGGAGTTGTGTTTTCTCAGGAAGGAGTTGTTAAAATTTTTAGGTTAAGAATAAAGTGAAATAAAATTGTGTTACAAATTTTATTTCACATAAGTGGTTAAACCCATGTGTGGGAGTTGGGGTGGGACCCTATAAAATTCTATTTCCTCTAAAAAGGATTTAGTGATGTCGGTCCCGCATGAGCCCCACCCCTTCAAATTCTCTAACCCCCTCCACATGAGTTATAACTCTTCCACATTTATGATGACATCTTAAAACTCTATTCAATTTTTTCAACTCTAGTTTTAATTAATTAAATGAATGCCAACACACCTTTTATTCAATTAATTGAAACCCTTTAATTAATTGTATTAGGTGTTTTGAATTTTTAAAATGTTGGCATACGTAAATTAAATAAGGCAAAGACTTAATTTATTTTAGTTTGGTTTTTGTTGTGGATAATTGAGAGAGTGAGAGTTATATACTCTGAAGAACTTCTTCTACTTCACGAAGAATGCCAAGACTTCAACAAAGAATGTCTTCACCGCAAGGAGAGATTGATGTGCCACATCTTCTCCTCCCTAATGCCGGTGTGTGATGCCTTACCTGAAGAATGACGACAGGCCATCTTTCGATCTTTTTTCCGTGTCAAAATAAGGGAGAGGCTGCTCCTCCTTGGACATTCTCCGTCAACATATACGGAACTTCACCTCGCGATGCCTTTTCCCGCGAGGATCTTCGTTTGAAAACTTCTTCGAGGTAGGGGATTGTTTTACATTAGTGATTATTTTTGCGATCATCGTTAATTATTATCCTATTGGAATCCAATTATTAAGAGGAGGTCGAACTGCACAAACACGGCCGACCCTCCTCCCCATTGATGTTGTATTTCATTGTGGATTGGAATGGAGGCGACGCGGTGTCGTCGTACTGCACGAAAATGAGGAAAACTGTGGCGAAAGAGTGTGTCATCGTCGCATCATTCCATTGAGGATGAAAGAGGCCGCGGCCGGAGTCGGGCCGCAGCGGAGTGGCGCGGCGTGGTCGCGCCGTGCCGGAGCATCATGGAGGGCCGCCACTGGGGCGGGCAGCGGCGGAGGGGCGCGGCGCCATCACGTCGCGCTGGTCGGACAAGGGCCGTGGCCTAAGGTCGCGGCGGTGTAGAGGATGACGGCCAGATCCACCGACTGCCAGTGCTTCAGGATGGCGGGACCCGCGGGGGTCCCGCGGTGGCACACCAGCCGGCCAACACGGCAGGTCGTTCGTGAAGTCCGGTGGTCGTAACCCCCAGCGGTAGACAAGGCAGGACCCTCCATGTGGGGGGCCTCCATTTCAAAACGAGGGGGGCATCCCCCCCCCCTTCCGCGTCCGCTCAGCGCGCGGGCACCCACAGATGGCCGGACCGGCCACACCGGGCCGAACCTCCCGCGCCGTTCTGGACCGCCAGCCCCGGGCCGGACCGCCCGCGCCATGCCGGACCGCCCACGCCGGGCCGGACCGCCCACTTCGGGATGGACCCCCGCGCTCCTGGAAGGCAAGACCTGCATGGGTCCTGTGGTGGCACAGCAGTCGGCCAACACGGCCGGCCGTTCATGAAGTCCGGGGGTCGTAACCCCCAGCGGAAGACAAGGCGGTCCCCTCCACGTGGGGGCCGCTATTTCAAAATGAGGGGGGCAGCACGCCCCCCCTTCCACATCCGCTCAGTGCGCAGGCACCCACAGATGGCCGGACCGGCCGCACCGGGCCGGACTGCCCGCGCCGGGCCGGGCTGCGCCTCACCACCTGGGCTGGGCCGCGCCTGCCAAGCCAGGTCGTGCCCAACCGCGCCGGACCCGGACCCGGGTCGGGTCGACCTAGGGGGTCTTGGGCCGGGTCGGACCGGTCCCAAGCCCCTTCTTTCCGGAAAGATCCGTTCAAATGCCCATAACATGGGCTGCAGACCTCCAATCGACACACCGTTAGTTGCATATAGATCCTTGATCGATACGGTCGTTTTGGTATATTACACTCAAGGTTTCAGAGAGCCATGTGTATGACTGGGTTGGTTCGAACACGAAACCAACCAGACCATCGGAGAGAAAACGCTTATAACATGACCTCCAGACGTTTGAATGACATGTTGTAAACATTGTTGGATTCCTCTTAGTGAGAATTTTCTTTTCGATGGATCCGGTAGATATTTAGATGCTGTTAGAGTACGATCTGGTTGGTTTTGGCTTAAAAACCAACCAGGCCCCTGGGACGAAAAAGCCAATAACTCTCAGCCCGGGTGTCTGATTGATGTACCTTCTGCAGCATTGTGTTTTTTTTGATGAGACTGAAATTTGGGATACATCAACTCCAGACTTTGTGTCCGTTGATGTATCGACCCCCTTGGCTCGTGGAGAAGACCCTCCCAGAATCGAGCATGCTGTGTGCGGGAACCCTAGAGCTGGCTGCGACGGCAACGACGATGAAAACTGTACTGGGATCCTCCGTGGGTTTGGAAGCGATGACGACCGTACTGGAATCCTACATGGGTTTGACGGTGAGGACTACTATTCATGTATCCTATGTGGTTCTGGCAGTACTCGACTACTATTCTTATATCCTATGTGGGTCCAGCTATATTTTACTCTGTACTTGTATCCTATGTTGGTCTGGCAGAGTAGTTGGTCTTGTATCCTTTGTGGGACTGACAACTTAGTTGGTCTTATATCCTATGTGGGTCCGACAGCTTAGATGAATCATTTTTTATTTCTTATAATCTCTATCGTCTTACGAAAAGTATACATGTGTGAGCTGAGTCTTGACTTTCAATCATTATCTTCGATATGATTGAATTTCATTCCTGTGTGGATTGGGTTGTGCTTTCCTGTGTGTATTGGGTTGTACTTTCTTGTGTGGACTAGATCAAATTTGGGCTCGTGTGCTAGAGCCGAGTTGGAATTGATGATTTAGGAATATGAATGGTAATATACCTAAGTAGAGTTGGTTGTTACTTTGTGATTGTATCATTCCTTTTTGGTTTATCCTTCATGGATTCAGGGAGACCTTCGAGGGTCTCTGGGTCCCTACGGAGTTGCATATACTCACCCATTCATGGGTTATGCCTGCACTTCATAGTGTTGGATGCAGATGACGGACATCGCTGATTGAGGTTGGAGCTCGTGGGGCTGGACGGTACCGGGAGGTGGATCACTGGACGAGACGTGCTCAGAGTGGACGGCTGGAGCCGAGGAGCAAAGGACACTATCTATACCAACCCTTCAGGTGGGATTTCTAGAGGATGGCTCGGACTCGCTGCTTTACTTTCCAGTTGATGTACTTTCTCATCAGTTGTACTTTACTTTCAGTTGGATTTGTATTCTGGCCCATTTTCTTTCTAGCACTTACTATTATACTCAGTTCACATAGTGTTTACTTCTTCTTGCACACTCTGTGGTGTTTTTTTTCTTAGTTAAAGGAAATGCCTTCCCTTATATCATGTGTTACGCCTTTTTTGCTAGTTGTCATCCCCTATCCTTTGGAAGGCGGGATTGGGGTAGTCATGACACAGGTCCTGAGGACGGGTCGTGACAAATTGGAATCAGGGGAGTACAGTTCTACCGTATAACTCAAGACTCTGATCTTATTATTTGTAAAGCAATAATGTTGAGGGTATTGAGTGTGGTTATTAGTCCAGTGAGTCCAGTGTTGGTGCGGCGGCCGACGCATCTATACACCAGGACCCTGATTTCTGATTTCCGACTAAATGCACAAAAACATTGATTGAATGTGTATTTGAAAAGTTTTCATTGTGATTAATTTCTGTCAGCTCACCAGGTATACTGTTTTGACCGTGGCACACCTATCTCTTTTCAGGGTGGCCCCACGATGGCAGCCAGCTAGGGTTCCGAGCTTTGTGTGAGACGACAGTCCACCGAGCGACGAGGCCTCGGTGCAGGGCCCTATTAGAGAAGAGGCATCAGCGGTACCTCTACCCGTCCATCCATCGATTCCACCATCCCCAATCTTGACAGTGCACGTCGCCTAAGTGAACTACATGAGTTTTGGCATCAGAGACCGGCCAGGATCCGTGTGGAGACGGACACTCAGGCAGCTGAGGATTGGCTGGAGGCTATTGTATGAGTTTTCAGGTTAGTGGAGACACCAGCTGACCTTATGGTAATCCTTCTAGCGAGTCTCCTACATGTGGCATTAGGTAGATGGTGGATCCTGATGGTCCAGGTTCATGAAGAGGCATCTCTTCTTTAGTCAGATCTCGAGAGCCTCTTCCCCTTGGAGTTCATACCAGCCACCCTCTATGTGGTGCGCATTCAGGAGCTACTACAGCTACGATAGGGCAGCATGATGGTAGCCCAGTACTTGGCGAGATTTACCAATCTCTCTCACTATTCCACGGACATGGTATGGGACCCATTCTTTCAGGCCTGGACCTTCGAGCAGGGGCTGATGCATGAGATCAGGGCATCGATGATCTCCATCAGCATTACGATGTAGGAAAGATTACTGGAGTGAGCCCTTCTCATAGAGAGCATTCTTGCTGAGCCTACACCAGCAGCAAGACCTACCACAGGGTAGCATGTAACTGAGTCTTCTGCAGTTGGCAGTCGACGGATGTCACAGGGGTCCAAGCGGACAATTTTATCAGGCGGACGACCTAAAGACACTGGCTCAGAGGTGCGGGGAACACATCTCAGAGCCAGTCTTACAAGGAGCAGACAGTGCAATTCATGCGGAGGGCAGTGCCATATGGCTTGTGACTGCCCGACCCGCCATACAGAGAAGCAACAAATAGTTGAGGGACCACCCGGGAAGAGGTAGAGGTTCGACCGCGGTGGTCCGCAGGGAGTAGGCGGACGAGGAAGAGGAGTTGGCCAAGTAGCAGGTAGTGGGTGATGCTTTGAGGCTCTACCACCACCACCACCAGGAGGCCCACCCCGACCACATGGAGCTGGTGGACAGAGGCAGGCTCAACTTCAGGTAGTGGAGGCCTACGACCACGGTGCACCAGAGATGATTTGAGGTACTATCTGTGTCTACTCCACCCTTGCTGCAGTACTTATAGACACAGGAGCGAGTCATTCTTTCATTTCCGCTTCCCTAGTTCAGAGCTCGAAGATTCTGATGGATCCATTTTCTCTATCCTTATGTCTAGAGACACCTATGGGAGCATACTCAATGATTACGCATTTGTTCCGGTAGTGTGATCTTACTCTAGGAGGTGAGAGCTTCAGCTAGGATCTTCTTGTAGCAGCGTCGAGGCTTTACGATGTCATCTTGGGCATGGATTGGTTATCTACAGTTCATGATCAGATCGACTGTATTAGGCCCATGGTGCCGTGTGTCCGCACTGATGGGAGCAGGTTCACCTTCACCGACGAGAAGGGAGCCTTTAAAGCGCAGGATGGACATACGCAGAGGAGAGGATAGCTGATCACTCATCAGTTGGCTAGCCTCATCCTAGGAGCAGTGGATGTGTGGAGTCTGAGTTTTCCTATTGTAGTGGATCATTATGTGGACATTTTTCATGACGACGTTCCAGGATTACCTCCTCGCAGAGAGGTATACTTCTCTATTGACCTGTACCCGGGGACAACCCCGATATCTACTACAGTATATCAGATGGCTTCCACTGAGCTTCGAGAGCAATTGGTATAACATGAGGACTTTTAGGGAAATGGATTCATTCGACCCAGTGTTTCACCCTGGGCTTCCCCGATTTTTTTCACCAAGAAGGCGGACATGAGCTTGCAACTGTGTGTCTATTACCGTCGCCTAAACTAGGTGCCTATGAAGAACAAGTATCTGCTTCTGAGAATCGACGACCTCTTCGATACGCTCAAGGCAGCACGTTGGTTCTCGAAGATAGACCTCAGGTCAGGATATCATCAACTCAGAGTTCGAGATTAGGATGTGCATAAGACGACCTTCAGATGTCGGTATGGCCACTCTGAGTTCTTGGTTATGCCTTTTGGCATAACCAATTCTCCTATAGTGTTCTTGAATCTCATGAACATGATCTTCCATCCTTACCTCGATCGATTTGTTGTAGTGTTCATCGATGCCATATTGATATACTCGACTACTGAGGAGGAGCACGCCTACCTCTTGCGGGTTGTACTGGACACACTCCGAATGCAACAGCTTTATGGTAAGCTCTTGAAGTGTACGTTTTGGATACGTGAGGTCCACTTCTTGGGACACGCCATCTTTGAGGCGGGAGTTGCGGTGGATCCCTCGAAGATCGAAGCAGTGCTAACTTGGGAGCCACCCAGGAGCGTGACAGAGGTGCGGATTTTCCTAGGTTTGGCTGGGTACTACCAAAGATTTGTTCCAGACATCTCCAGAGTTGCAACACCACTTTCATTTTTTACAAAGAAGGGGAGACCCTTCGTGTGGACAGATATATGTCAGTAGATCTTCCAAGAGCTGAGACAGAGATTGACCAACACACCTATCTTGAGTCTACCGGAGGAGGGGGTAGGGTACGTAGTCTACTACGATGCATCAGGGAATGAACTCGGGTGTGTCCTGATGCAGGAGCAGGCAGTGATCACCTAGGGATCACGACAGTTGAGGTATCATGAGCATAACTACGCTACCCATGACCTGGATTTAGCAGTAGTGGTCTTCGCCTTGAAGATGTGGTGGCACTATCTAATGGGAAAGCGCTTTACAGTCTATTCTGACCACCTGAGTCTCCGGTACATCTTCTCACAGAAGGACCTGAACCTGAGATAGTGATGATGGCTCGAGTTCCTCCATGACTATGACATTGAGATAGTCTATACTCAAGGAATGGGGAATGTAGTATCTGATGCACTCATCAGGAGGACGGGCATTCAACTACTTGGAAAGGTGACAGAACAACTTGCCACATTGCTGATATCCTTTTCGGATAGAGATGGGGCAGCCTTTCTACAGTTTCTCACATCACACCTCCACTTCTCCAGCGGGTCAGGGATGCACAACGTGGGAATGTTCACTGTGAGATGCGACTTGCACAGATTTCAATAGGCCATGCACCTTATGGATATTCTGTAGGATGAGAGAACGTCGTCCTTTTTAGGGGACGTACCATGGTACCAACTGCATTACATGAGGAGGTAATGAGATAGTTTCACACATCCCCTTTAGAGGAACATCTAGAAGTGGAAAAGATGTAATAGGATCTCTGGTGATAGCACTGGTGGCCCGTTATGAAGAAGGATGTGGCAGAGTTCATTTCTTGATGCCTCACCTACCAGTAGGTGAAGGCAGAGCACCAGGTAGCAGCAGGCTTGGTACATCCCTTGGAGGTCTCGGAGAGGAAGTGGGACGGGATATCTATTGATTTCATGACTGGACATCCACGTACTTCAAGAGGATACAACTCCATTTGGGTGATCGTCGACCAACTCACCAAGCCAGCCCACTTATTACCCATCAGAGAGCAGGGCTGAAGGAAGAGATTGTGACGTCTCTACGTTCATGAGATATTAGGACTTCGTGGTGTGCCATCACCTATCATCTTAGATCGTGATGCTCGCTTTACTTCCCGGCTTTGGAAGGGGTTACAGGAGGCATTCCGGACGCAGCTACGCCTGAGCACCACCTTTCACCCTCAGACAGATGGTCAGACGGAGAGGACCATTCAGACTCTCGAGGACATGCTTCATGCATGTGTCCTCGACTTTGGTCATAGCTGGAAGGATCACCTACCCATGATGGAGTTTGCATACACCAACAGCTACCACGCCACCATCGGGATGTCACTATAGGAGGCATTGTATGACCAACCTTGAAGATCACTTCTGTGTTGGACAGACCCTAGGGAGTCAGCACTTGTGGGACCAGGGATTGTCCAGGTCATGACAGAGAAGGTCCAGGTCATCCAGGAGTGGATGAGGACAGCTCAGAGCCAATAGAAGTCTTTTACTGACAGGAGGTGGAGACCACTGGAGTTTAAGGATGGAGACCACATTTTCATACGGGTCTCACTTCGACGCGGATTACAGAAATTTGGCCAGGGGGGAAATTTATCACTGCGCTACATCGGACAATTCCAGGTTCTCATTAGGATATGCGAGGTGGCTTATCACCAGGCTCTACGACCTCAGTTACATCGGGGGCAAGAAATATTCCATGTATCTCAGGTGAGGAGATTCGTGCACGAACCGATGCATATCATCGACCATGGAAAGCTGGACATTTATGACGGGGCGACTTTTGCAGAGGTCTCGGTGGACATCGAGGATCAACAGGAGTGGGTCCTACATGGGCGGTCGATTCCTCTAGTGCGCATCAGGTGGAAACACGGGAACCTCCAGGAGAGCACTTGGGAGCGGGAGGCACAGATGCATGCTCGTTACCCTCATTTTCCCCCCTAGTTTCTGATTTATCATTATGGGGATGTAAATCCCTGAGGTGGGAGTAATGTAAAGACCCGACAAATTCAAGGGAAATTTTTTCTTAAATTATTTTGGATTTTACGAGTACGCAGTTTCTGACGGCACCCGATTCCTATGCCCGGTGTGACCAGAATCATTTTCTGAAGTTTAGCTTGGGTACTTTTAGTGAAAGAACGAGTAGGTTTTTCAATCTTTTGAACCAGTGCTCGGAATCAAAATATGAGGGCACCGATGAAACCGCAGCACCAGTAATTTGTTAAGAAGACCTTTACTGGAGTTGCGTTTTTCTCGGAATGGAGTTGTTAAATTTTGTGGGTTAAGAATAAAGAGAAATAAAATTGTGCTACAAATTTTATTTCACTTAAGTGGTTAAACCCATGTGTGGGAGTTTGGGTGGGTCCCACTAAAATTCTATTTCCTCTTAATAGGATTTAGTGAGGTGGGGCCCGTACGAGCCCCACCCCTTCAACTTCTCTAACCCCCTCCACATGAGGTATAAATCTTCCACATTTTTGATGACAACTTAACACTCCATTTAATTTTGTCAACTCTAGTTTTAATTAATTAAATGACTGCCAACACACCTTTTATTCAACTAATTGAAACCCTTTAATTAATTGAATTAGGTGTTTTAAATTTTTAAAATGTTGGAATACGTAAAAAAAATAAGGCAAAGCCTTATTTTATTTTCGTTTGGTTTTTTGCTGTGGAGAATTGAGAGAGGGAGAGTTCCATACTCTAAAGAACATCTTCTTCTTCACGAAGAATGACATGACTTCAAAGAAGAACACTGTCACCACAAGGAGAGATCAATGTGCCATATCTTCTCTTCTCCGCAGCCGGTGTGTGACACCTTTCTCGAAGAACGACGACGGGCCATCTTTCGATCTTCTTTCAGCGTAAATGGAAGGGAGATGCCGGTCCTCATCGGAAGTTCTCCGTCAACATATACGGAACTTCACCTCGCGACGTCGTTCCCTGAAACTATCTTCGTTCGACAACTTCTTCGAGGTAGGGGATTTTTTTATGCTCGTGACTATTTTGGCGATCATTGTTAATTATTAGCCCCTTGTTATCAAGTTAACGGGAGGAGGCCGAACCGCACAAACATGCCCGACCCTCCTCCGCATTGATGTTGTATTTCATTTTGGATTGAAACGGAGGTGACGTGGTGTCGTCGCACCGTGAGGGTATGAGGAAAACTTTGGAGAAAGAGCGTGGCGTCGTCACGCCAAGCCGTTGAGGCCGAAAGAGGCCGCGGCCAGAATCGGGCCACGACGGAGGGTCGCGGCGTCATCGCGCCACGCCGGAGCATCATGGAAGGCTGCGGACAGGGCGGGCCGCGGCGGAGGGGCGCGACGATGACGTGCCATGCCGCTCGGACAAAGGCTGCGGCCTAAGGCCGTGGTTGTGCAGAAGAGGGCAGTCAGATGTGCTGGCCGCTAGCACTCTAGGAATGCGGGACCCACGGGGGTCCCGCGGCGTCACACCGGTTGGCCAACACGGCCGACTGTTCGAGAAGTCCGGGGGTCGTAACCCCCGGCGGCAGACATGGCGGGCCCCTCCACCTGGGGGCCGCTGTTTCAAAACGAGGGGGGAAGCGCACCCCCCCTTCCGCGTCTGCTCAGTGCACGAGTTCCCGCACTGGGCCGGACCAACCGCACCGGGACGGGCGGCCCGCACCAGGCCGGACCTCCCGCGCCGGGCCAGACCACCCGTGTCGGGCTGGGCCGCCCGCGCCAGGCTGGGCCGCACCAGCGGGGCCGGGCCACGCCAGCCGGGCCAGACCCGAATCCTAGTCAGGTCGACCCAATTTGGGCCGACCTAGGGGGTATTGGGCCGGGTCGGACCGGCCCAAACCCCCTGTTTCAGGACAGACTCGTTCAAACGCCCATAACATGGGCTACAGACCTCTGATCGACTCACCGTCAGTTGAGTAGAGATCTTTGGATTAAGATGGTCATTTAGGTATATTACACTCAAGGTTTCATAAATCATAGGGTACGACTGGGTTGGTTCGAACATGAAACCAACCGGGCCCTCGGAGTGGAAACGCTTATAACTTGATATCCGGACGTCCGAATGACGTGCCATCGACATTGTTGGATTCCTCTTAGTGAGAAGGTTCTTTTGGCTTACTCCACTCGATATTTGGATTTAGCTGGAGTATAGTTGGGTTGGTTTTGGATTAAAAATGAACCGGGCCCATGGGATGAAAATGCCAATAACTCTTAGACCGAGCATCTGATTGACGCACCGTCTATCGCATTGTGTTCCTTTTGACGAGAAGGAAATTTGGGATACATCAAATCCAGTCTTCATGTTAGTTGATGTATCGAACCCCCTTGGATCATGGACCGGACCCTCTCGGAATCGAGCATGCTGTGTACAGGAACCCTAGAGCTGGCTGCGACTACGATGACAATGACGACTGTACTGGGATCCTCTGTTGGTTCGGCAGCGACGACGACCGTACCGAAATCCTCTGTGGGTTTGATGGAGAGGACTACTATTCTTGTATCCTATGTGGTTCTGGCAGTACTCAACTACTATTCTTGTATCCTCTGTGGGTCCGGCAGTATTTGACTCTGTACTTGTATCCTATGTGGGTCCGGCAGAGTAGCTAGTCTTGTATCCTTTGTGGGTCTGACAGATTAGCTGGTCTTGTATCCTATTTGGGTCTGATATCTTAGATGAATAACTGGTTATATATGATCATCTCTATCATATTACGAATAATTATACTTGTGTGAGATGAGTCTTGACTTTCAATCATTATCATCGATATGATTGACTTTCTTTCCTATGTGGATTGGGTTGTGCTTTCCTGTGTGGATTGGGTTGTACTTTCCTGTGTGGACAAGATCAAATTTGGGCTCGTGTGCTAGATATGAGCTGGAATTGATGACTTAGGTATATGTATGGTCATATAGCTATGTAGGTTTGGTTGTTACTTTGTGATTGTATCATTACTTTGTGGTTTATCCCTCATGGATATTGGGAGGCCTTCGGGGGTCTCAGGGTCCCTACTGAGTAGTGTATACTCACTCCTGCATGGGCTATGCCTGCACTACGTTGTGTTGGATGCAGATGATGGAAATCGCTGATTGAGGTGGGGGCTCGTGGGGCTGGATGGTACCTAGAGGTGGATCACTGGACGAGACATGCTCGGAGCGGATGGCTGGAGTAGAGGAACATAGGAGACTATCTGTACCCACCCTTCAAGTGGTATTTCTAGAGGATGGCTCTGACTCACTGTTTTACTTTCCAGTTTCTATACTTTCACTTCAGTTGTACTTTACTTTCATTTGGGTTTGTATTCTGGCCCATTTTCATTCCATCACTTACTATTGTACTCATTTTACTTAGTGTTTACTTCTTCTTGCATACTCTATTGTGTTTTTTTTCTTACATAACAGAAATTCCTTACCTTATATTGGGTTTTAAGCCTTTGGTACTAGTCTCCAGCCCCTGGCCTTTGGAAGGCAGGCTTGGGGTAGTCACGACACGGGTCCCCGAAGACGGGCCGTGAAAAAAGCATACATCTCTATAATCCCTCATATTACACACTGTGACCAGCGTCTGGATGACGAAAGAAGTGATGGAAGTAAGCTAGATGCTTTTCATATGCGATCAGATGTCGTGCCTGAGACCATCCTCAAAATTCCTTGCCAAGAATAACTCATCACCTACTAGGATGGGCGTGAAGTGCAGTAGCACTATGAAGTGAGAAGAATACTCTATAACCAAAAGAGGAACCTACTCTACACCCATATACTCTAAATATCAATCGTCCCTCAGAGTCTCTAGGTAGAAGTATTCATAGAAGGAACACTAGAACTCATCCCAAACCATAACATGGTGGTTTCTCTCCTTTTAGATCACATCCCAGCATCTATTGGAGGAATCCAAAATCATATATGTAGAAATATTGACCCTCTTCTCTAGAGGCATATCCAAATGAACTAAGATAGAAGTCATGTCTTTATGACCATGACACTACAACCTGAGGTCCTCCTTCCCATGAAAAGTTTGGAGGATGTTGCTGCTGGAAAACCCGCATCAAAACTGCCATGGATGGGGCTAGATGTGATACTCCATGGAAGGTCAACAAGAACCTCATAATGGAATCTCAGAACTATGCATCAGCACCTATTTCTGGAATGACAGGTGGTGCCATGACTAGCTCAACTGGAAGATCAGCAGGTAGACCCTGATCAGCCATGTTTGACATCTGATCACTACCCGGTAACTGAAGGACAACTGGAGGAAGTTTCGATGACATGTCTCTACAAGGTCAAGTTCACACCATAGATCAAGATTAATAGGGACTAAAACATAGACGTATAAGAATGAAAAAGGATAACGAAAGAATTCATGTTTTTTAAAACATGGATATATGGCGTGTATAGTTCCTACAGAGTGTGTACCATTTAGCCTTTCACATGGGTGTGTACTTCCGCCAAAACTGGTCGGGTAACACCCCATACACAGTTTTTTGTCCTAACACACAACGTGTAATTGAATCCTCTTCCCCTGGTCGAGTCTGTCTATATGACTAAGTTACACTGTTATCCTAGAACAAGAATAATAGTCGTGTTTGTTCCAGACACAGAGTATACTAGACGAGCTTCACTGACCCGTGTTGTTAGTGACATGGCCAAATACAGGTCTCACGCTACACGAAGTGTTCATGACGGACACGGTGTGCACTAATGGATTTCCACTGACCTGTGTTGTTAGTTACATGACTGGATTCATGGTATTACACTACATGGATTGTTCAGGACCGATAGGACAAGTATTGCTTATGTTTTATCCATATGTTTTATTAATCACACGGGTGGACACATGGTCAACACAACACGACATGTAAAAATGGTACACTGTGTCTTCTCCTAAGGATTTCCCATCCCCGTGTCTCTAGACACACATCCAGTGACATGGTTAGAGACTCCAACGTGTGTACATATTATACATGGCATGTAATTTAGAAAAACCGTTTCTTCCCAAACAGAAGAACACATGGTGTGTATTTATCATTACAGGGTGTGTATTCTTGGTTTTCACATACAGTAAGGCTCAGAAACTACTCCGGAGCACAGAAAAAAACTGAAATGAATGATAAAGTGCCAAATTCTTATCTGTGAGGGTCCATATTCCTCGCAAATCAAATATTGGCATCAAATACATGTCATATATAAAGAAAAAATGGCAATGATCCACCAAATTTCAGTCCATGAGGTCCCACAAAACCTCATGAACCAAAGTTCGGTGTTCAATCAAATAAAGCCTTACTGAAGTCAATACCCAATTAAAAGAAGGTTTTCTATCAAGGAATCTATTAGAACAACTTTCATATCTAGAACAACATCTATCATAAAAACATGCAATTGCTAATGCACCCTAAATGGCATGGCTAGAATGCATGAATTGGGATTTCTAGAATGAACCTATATAATGCATGAGATGTAATACCCTCTTCTCATCGGGTTGAAATAGAAATTGAACCTCAATAACATCAACAATACCATACAAAACATGTGAATCACCTAACAGTGAAATAAAATCAACTGTAAATTTGAAAATCCCAAAAATTGAAATAAAGGAAGTAAATTGGATTTCATATGTACACAGGATAGCTAATCTAGGGCATAACATATTACCAAGTACCTATTTCTATCTTATCCTAGACTGTATGATCAAGATAGTATGTTAAGAAGAAATTAACTGCTCTAATACCACTTTGTAACGTCCCAGTTTCAAAAGCGGCCCAGAGGCACCCCATACCCGGTTGGTCACATGGCCTCTAGCACATTTCCCTGAACATTAGAGACTGCCGACTAGAAGTGAGGGTCTTGGGTATGATATTCGAGAAACTATTACCTTATTCGTGGAGTAACACAACGAATTTAAAATAAATATACAATAGAGAAAGTAGTAATAATATCATACAACAGTAAACAATGGAAGAGTGAAAGAAATATGCAGTTGGAGCACATATATAATGATGAAAGATAAATATGTCTAGGAAAATATCCAAACAAGTAACAATGCTAAAATACAGAACTAATCCAAAGTACAATTAAAATACTAAATAGCTCCACGGCATCGCAACCCAATGCTTGGTCCCATTCTCTCCAGCTTTAAAGCAGTCAGGTACCTAAGGTAGAGGGGCGCTTGCCCTTATCTATACCTGCAAGAATATAAGAAGTTTGGGCCCAAAATCATTTCACAAACATGGTGTTATACTAAATCTCAATAGAAAACCACCAAAATTATGTGCCTAATAATCAGTGAATATATATGGCATGCATTAACCAAAAGAAGCAGTAAACAAGGAAGTACTCAATATTAACAATTCCACAGTTTCAAAGCATTCGATTTCACATAGCATGTAAATTGATAATCAAAAATATGTAACGTGATGGGATGTACTCATAGCCTAATCCTCGCTGGTCCTACCTAGGAAACACAAGAAACCCTAAGAAAATTACACACCGTCTAACCTCTCTGGTTTAGCATCAGTATACACTTTTTGGGGATGAACTCGCCGTCAATTCCCCCTACAGTCTGGTATGGGTAACTAAAAGGCGCTCTGTGGAATCACTTACATCACCATCCCCATGTGGCCCACATTGAGGAACTACATAGTCTTTGGTGAAGCACTTATGTCAATTCCCCATATGGGCTCAAATCATAACAATAATAATGGACACTCTGGAGAAGCCCTTAAGTCTATTCTCCATATGGTCCACTACATTAGGTTCTCACGACCCTGTGTAAGTCAAATATGCATAACAATGAAATGTAGTCAATGTAAACATCAAGAACTACTTGGCTAACCAGTCTATAGCATAACTGCAAGATAGATAAGAGTCACTCCATCTTACAATTCTACTCATGTAAATTAAACACCATCCTTACAGGAAAAGCTAGACCAAATGGTCCAAAAAAGATAACATGCATTTGAAAAATACTTCCAAATCATATAAATTATCCCCATTCACATTCAATTAACCTCTACTCAGGCTTAAAAGAATAGCCGGCAATTAACCGGGTTAAAACTGTATACACGCAGTACCCCGATCAAGGGTATTGGGAACTTTTGCACATAAAATTGAAAGTATATCTACAAAAATAAAAAAAACCTACCTTAGTGTTGGGAGATCAATATACATGAACCTCAAGCCTTTAATCTCTCTAGAACACCGTAGATCTAGAAAAACGCTAAAACGCTCAACTGAATATAACATGAAAAAGTGGTAGAATCTGGAAAAGAATCTCTAGTAGAAGGAATATCATACCGAGGAAATCCCAATGAAATTGACTATGGTTGAATTGTAGATTGGATGCTCAATCAGGGGCTTAGAGGAAGATTGTGGTCATACGGGTTCTCTCGGATGAACTAGTTCGAGAAGTAGACAGTTCATTCCATTAGACCTGAACCCAGTGTGTTTAATAAAAAAAGAAAGCCCACGGTGTGTACATTCCTTCATCGAACCCTGCATTAGGTGGTCTCCAGGACAACACAAACTACCGTGTGCATGACCTCTACACAGCCAGAACCTGGTTACCCATGTAATCTGAGTACTCGACTCGTAAATATAATGTACATGGTGAGTAATTAAAAAATTTCCAGAAACTCAACCTTTTTACAAAAACACTATAAAACAGAAAAACATACCTGAATAGAAGATCTGGGTTATTACATCTGTTGTAGTAAAAAGAGTGATTAAATAATTGGGTCTGGAATTCAATACCATCTAAAAAGTAAAAATACAAATGAAAAGTGAAAGAAACTCCTAGATCATCCATCGAAGATCCTACCTGATGGGTAGGTACAACTCATGATCAGTAGTGCCTACGTCATGTCACACCAAATGGTTCACTGCCGAGACCCATATAGCCCCAGCTCCCTCAGATTCGGGCATTTCTATCTGTCATATTCACAAGACACAATATGGTTCGAGCATAGCCCTTGTAGTGGTGAGTAAAACGTTACCCATAAGAGACCCTGAGACACCCCAATGTCTCCCAAATATTCACAAATTAAATAATAGAATGATAGACTCCAATCTCAATGCATGGAGAAACAAACATCAAATCTACTTATGTAAATTGACATACATCTACCTAAGTTATCAAGATATTCCCATCTCAAATAGAAGAGAAGAATACCACAGAGATAACACTACAACGGAAGAAGTACCACACAGATATCACCACAAGGATAGAAGTTCCAAACTAATAACACATAAAGATTAAAGTACCACACAGGTAACACCACAAAGATAACACCACGAAGGAAGAAGTACCACAAAGGTAGATACTATATGATAGAAGTAACACACATGTATCTCCATGAATATAACACCACAAAGTTATAAGTACCACACGTGTAACACTATGGAGATAACACAATAAAGGTAGAAGTACCACACATGTAACACCATGAAGATAGAAGTACAACATAGGTAACACAATGAAGATAAAACCACAAAGGTAGATGTACCACACATGTTGCATTATAAATATAGAAGCACCACATAGATAACACCACAAATATAGAAGTACGACACAGGTAACACCACGAATGTGGGAGTACCACATAGGTAAGTCAACAAAGATAGAAGTACCAGACATGTAACTCCACGATGGTAGAAGTACTACATAGGTAACACCCAAAAGTTAACACCCTAATGCTTAAAGACTCATCACACAATCGACTATAACCTAATTACAGAAGTACATATTTTTATTCGTATTCTAGATCATCTTATTCTATTAAGAAGAATGGTTGGATCCCCACACATGATTGATAGGTACATGCCCTTGCTGACCCACACAATATCTGACCAACACATGATCAGTATGTGCTGACCCACATAAAATCAATGAGCACTGACCCATACATGATCTGATAGGTACTAACCCCTTCTGACCCACATAGAATCATACCCACACAGGATCTGACCCACATGAGATCAGTATGCACTGAGCCACAAAAAATCGATGTCCCTTTTCATGTTACAGCTAGCCACTGGATTCCTCGTACTCGCTGCACTTGAGATCAATATATTCTACATCTCAGGATATCATTCATAACTCGACTACCACTAATATCCTAAATTTTGTGACCCAAAGGACAATCATGTCGTAAGGGTTCCAACGC
This sequence comes from Viscum album, assembly GCA_963277665.1. Taxonomy (NCBI): domain Eukaryota; kingdom Viridiplantae; phylum Streptophyta; class Magnoliopsida; order Santalales; family Viscaceae; genus Viscum; species Viscum album. The sequence continues at coordinate 1,536,646,303 of OY728147.1, read as the reverse complement.
GACGTACGGTGCGTCAATTGAACGCTCGATCTCTGAGTTATAATTGTTTTAGTTCCATGGGCCTGGTTGGATTTGGTTTGATCCAACCTGGCCATACTACAACTATATTCAAAACTAATGTGGAGTTTACCAAAAGGACCTTCTCACTCCAAGGAACCTTGAAACACATATGGTTTTCCAAACGACCATCTGGTTCTCAGTATTTGGACCATTATGTGTATTACTATCCTGTTGAGCCCGGGTCTAGTCTGACCTAGTCGGACAGATCTTACCTGAGTCTAACCCGGCTGGACTGGGTCACAGAAGGCTCAGCACGCTGGGTCGTGTTCTGGCCTTCCCCACAAGGGTGTGTGGCACGACTCGCAATGGGGTGGCCCGGCCAGCAAGAGGATGCCTTGTCCCACAAGTGGACAGTCTGGAACGCTAAGGGTTGACTGACACACTACAAGTGGCCCGACACACTAGGAAAGAAGCCCACTAGGTAGGTAGCCATCTTGGAAGAGGACCGCTGGGCAGCTGAACAGTTGGGAAGCAGCCTGCGGGGTAGGCGGCTCGGCCGCACGAGGCACAACCACAAGGTGGAGGACCGCAGTCCGTCCGAGCTAAATAGTGGCGAGGATTTCCCACCGGTATCTCGAATATCCCACAGACCATAAAGCATTATAAAAACGTGGTGTCGCATGGGCACCTCCCAGTCACCACAGAACCCACCGGGTAGGCGTGGGTTCTTCCTCTTCAGCTTCTTCGTTCGTGGCCCTCTACTCACCGGCAGGGGGCTGGTTGGGCAACCATCTCACTCGCTTGTAACGCGTTGGTCTTGCCGCTTACCCTTCTGGGGCTGACCTATATTATGGAAACCTCCTACGACTATAGAGGATGATGGGATGCAACACTTTGATCATCAGAAGAATGCGACGGTACACCACAACTCCTCTGTAGATGGATGTTATTGGACGCTTCGATGACACTCACGACCTAGTGTTGTGGCCTCCTCGTGTGGCATGCGTCAGCGCGCTGCCTCCTTCATAGACAGTTCGTGTCGCTGCGGCAGCACTTTTCCACATAGGGGGCAAGGGTATCAATGCATCCGAGTGTTTGGTCAAGGTTTGCTAGGCCCATACCCACAACGTTAACTCATAATCCTAAGGTAGGATTAAAGGGTTCAAGAAATTCACTTGAATTTAAATAAGTATCAATCCCCTACCACATGAATGATGTAGAAATTCATGTGGTTGATGATGTGGTTCATTGTTCTCCATCCCCACACCTAGACTCCAATGGCGTCACTTGATCATCGATCTTTTGTTCGGGGTTTTGATGTCGCTCATCACCGCTAGGAAAAACCGGCTCCGTCCTCAAATAGTTTGTCGTCTTGGAACTTTTTTAGCAATTCATTGCTTAGGGAAGCAATGACGACACCACTCCCCAAGCTCCAATATCATTAATTAAAACCATCCAAATTCCCCGACAACATCGTTACATATGTTTTAATGATGAAGCCATTTATTGTCTTGACACACCACTAGTGCCATGTTTCCACCTATCCATTGGAGGGAAATAAGAAAAACAAATTACTAAGTTATTTTTATTATTCTTTAAAAATTCCCAAAACATAACTTTCTCTCCATACATATTGCAGTCAATGTGAAGCCTCACTTAAATGAATCTAGGCACTACGGATTCAACGGTGCCCTTGGAATTTTTATTTGAAAATAGGTTCAAATGTTAGAAAACACCACTCTTACATTTTTTTAACATGCCTAAAAAATGATTAGAAAATTATTAACATTCACCCTCGACCCGCACCGTTCGAGTATTGGCTCTTCCTAAGGGAAACACGTCCAAAATAACTCAATTGTAATCTCTTATTTTCAATCCATGTTACCTTTTAAAAGTTATTTATTTTAATGTGAAATAATTGTCACATAATTATTTTATTTATTGAAAAAAAATCTCACTAGAGGCCCATGCCGGCCAACGTTATTATAAGTCAAAGGAAATCATTCATTCGCACAATCAGCATTTGTCTAATATTTTCAATCCGAGTTACAGTTTGTGAGTTTTAATCAGATGAAAAATAAATTAATTTTATATAGTTATTTTATTTATGGTTATACAATTTTTAGGTTTTCCAACTAGAGGCATACGCCCACCAAACTTATGTTGCACCATGTGTGAACCTACCATCATAAATGCAAGAGTGCCCCCATATTACTGATCTATTAACCCTTTTAAGAGTAATTCAACTGTTTTCATGAAAACTACTTATGTGCGATAATTAAAGCGAAAAAAACATTGATGGATCATTCATGGAACTGCAGGCCTTAGAATCACATATTATCATATTTTGCGGTATGGAAATAATTAAATATAATTAAAAAATTACATGTAAGATCTAGGTCTTTACATTCTCCCCACCATAGGTATTTTCATCCCAAAAAATCCACCACATAGACTAGGGGAACAAATGGGGGTACTGAGCATGAATCTGAGCCTCCATGTTCCATGTCCTCTCCTGGAGGTACTCATGCTGCCAGTGAAAGAACACCAATGGTATCGACTACCCATGAATGACCCACTCCTATCGATCCGAAATCATTACTGGAACATTCGTAAATGTCTTCCCATCATCAAATATCAGTTTCCCCTAGTCTATGATGATATGGGTAATGCACATATCTCCTCAAATGGGATACGTGGAAAACATTGTGCACCTTCTCCAACTATGGTGGATTTTACAAGTGGTATGCCACCTCGCCAATCCTATGAAGTATCAAAAATGGTCTGAGAAACCTTGGTGATAATTTGATTCCATAGAAAAATCTCTGTAAACATCATCAAGGTGAGACCTATAGTAAAACATGTTCTCTCTACTCGAACTCCAATGGTCTCCGCCTCCAATCAGTAAAAGAATTCTACCAACATTGTGCAGTCTTATCTTATTGACAAGTGATGCTTCGTGATACAAACTCTACCACTGCATCCTTCGTCCTTCGCCACGAGTACTACTGTCAAAGGTCCTGGTACATCTTCTCCACTCATGGATGTACTGTTAAAGGGGATGTATGGATCTCCTGCAACACCTCCTCCAGAATTTTCACTAGTACTATGGAGCTTTCACTTAAGATAATGATGTGTTCCCCAACTACAGAAAATTCTTCAGGGGACCGTCCTTAGAATATTTGAGCATGTAGGGTTCCACAGTCAGCATCCAAAGATTTTCCTATCGAATTTGATGAGGAATTGGCGATGTGACAATCATAGACTATAGGTAATCTACTTCATATTTATCTGTGAAGGATATCCACAGCATGAATAGCGGCTCTAACACCTCTCTTAGTAGCTGTAGAACAGACCACCTACTAAGTGTGTCTTCTACCACATTCCCCTTCCCAAGAGTACAGACCATCTGTAGGTCATAGTCCTGGATGAACTCTACATATCATTATTGTTTCAGCTCTTGAATTATCTGCTGAAACTTCTCCGTCAACATGGATTTATCCCCCTTCATCATAAAAACATTCAAGGGTGCCACTACGCTAGAGAAGGATGGTTCAAAACCCTTTTTGTACCCATTCAAAGAACAAGTCCCTCTCTCTTCGGGTAGGTATTCCTTGAAAAATCTTTTGTAATGATGTCCCCACACAAAGACACTTCGGTTGGGAACTGAAATCTCAAGACATTAGTTTCCATGAGGGTATGGCGGGCGGACTCAAGAGTGATCAATTGCACCCTACTATATATGACTTTATCTTATGTTACCTAGGTTACCTTTTAAGCCAACAAAGGAAATCCCCTTTCCAATGTTTTAAATACACCACAACATTTTTTCCAAAGACATTCAACCTATGTATAAATTGTGGATGTCTAGTCCACAGTCAGTCAATCATTGTAAGGACACGACACTACAACCAAGAGATTCCTACCGAAACTCTCACCTCAGGGGTCAGATCACAACATTGGAATAAGTGTTATTATCGAGTCTTCTCCAAATTATATCTCCAAACTTTTGGGACATGTCAATAGTTTAACCAAAAACTCTAGGTCATGAAATTAATTCATAGAATGTAGGAATGATTAGTTCGTATATATATTGTCATGGAAGGTAATAGTAGACACATATCAAACCTCTAATAAATCATAGAGCCCTTAGGTCACATTCTTTCACCACACGCAGCTACACCCTTCCCCTACCCTCCAGCTCCCTATTTCTAGTGGGGACCACATTGTGGTGGTAATTGTATCATGTCCAAATGTATGCCACCTCATAAGGTTCTCCTATCTACAATCCATGTCTAATTCCCTACAGATTCATCTGTCCCTATCACTTTATTATCCCAAAAACTTCTTACATGCCCAAGTCATAGATACTATTATCATATTCCTTCTTTCCCACTATTAACTTCCACTGGTTGCATCAACTTCTCCAATGAACAATCAACCAAAAAGGTTCTCTCTAGCACCATAACAAAAGTAAGAATGCATATCAGAATAGTTATAGCTCGGATGTCCCTAAACACACCTCTCTTGGAGGTTAGAGACCAGAAGCACTGACTGTACAATATTCCTTGAGTATCTAGGTTGGTTGGTACGCCTCGAGGAATACTCACCTACCGACATGTCATCTTATCGAGACTATAGAAGCTCTAGGGAACACTCATCCCTTAGCTCATTTTGGCAAGAGGCCAATTTTTCTGAGGATGGTTCAATGCTTGTCCACAAAAAAAGCCACCTCTTAGCAAGATCAGTGTATTCTAAACCATTTTATAGCCATACTAAGCAAAGTAGAAGGGTCACTATCAGGACCACCATCTAATCAAATGGTTCCTTATCCAGATGGTAAATCGGGCACCTCCTCAAGCCAGTCCTTATCCACTTGTTTGTTGGGCTCCCCTAGGAACCTGAGGGGTATCTGACGTTGTAAGGCATGTAAGGAATTAAGCCTACATGTATCCTCTACATGTATCATTGATTGAAAATACTAACCAATAGGCAGTGATGTAGCTGGTACACCACCCAAAGGTGCTAATGCCCTAAGTGGGCCCTGCATCGAGGCCTTATCGCCTAGTGTGCCGCCCTCGTGTACTCTCTCATAAATCCAATCTGGTTGTCTATGTGGTGAAATCCTAATAAAGAAATGATTTTCAGTATTAATTACATTATACCTAGTGATCTGACTCTAAAGAAGCCAATGATAAACACTTATGAAACACACACAATCAGTGTTTTCATACAACGAGTCTGAAATCAGAATTCAGGGTCATGGTGTATGGACACAACATCCACCACCCCAACATTAGACTCCCCAAACTAAAAAATCACTCATAACACATAAAACTATAGTCACATTAAAAATATTGGAGTCCTAGTTCTTCGGTATGATTGATTCCTCTGATACCACTTTTCACAACCCGTCCCCCTAGGGCTCATGCAGTGACTCCCCCAAGCGCACCTTCCAAAGGCCAGGGGATGCTGACAAGCACCAGAAAGGCATTTCCCTAAAATAGGAAGATAATGCCTTTTATCTAGTACAAATACATTGTCTATGAACAAAACAAGAAGAAACCACCAAGTAAATTTCTATAGTAAAAATAGTGCTGAATGTAAATGGGCTAGAATACAAGCCCATCTGAAAAGTACAACTACATGTGAAAGTAAAAATAAAACTGAAAAGTGAAAAACAACTACATGATCATCTTCCGATGAACCTAAATGATTGTTAGGTACAAATATTATTCAGTTGTGTCTGCATCACATCAAACCAAATGATCCACCTCCGAGTATAGTCTGGTCTTGGCTCCCTTAGCCTCGGTCAATGCTATATGTCGTCTGCACAAGAAACAACAAGGTGCGAGCGTAGCCTATGCAAGGGTGTGTATAATTTAACTTAGTAGGGTTCTCGAGACCCCTATAGGTCTCCCAGAGTTCAATAGTGGAAATACCACAATGAAAGGGTAACAACCCAAACCTAGGTGCCTAGATTCGGTGAATTATTTTAATACAGTGGCATGATAATAAGGAATCAATTCCCGAATGAACGATCAGTTTGGAAGTCTTGGAAAATAGATTACATACATGAACGTTACATTACATTATAAAATAAAAAACAACAACAAAATTATTTCATTTACCACATTCATATCCCTTATACTATCCCAACAAGTTAGTCATGATATAATTCTTCACATCCTGGGAAAATTAATAAATAGAAAGGGGTGGGCTCAGATGCTCAGTAAGGAAAACAATATAGCAATAACTTGCATAAATAAGCATAAAAATTTAAGGAATTTTATAAGACTAAATAATAATCTTTTTAAACTTAAAATTCTGTATAATATGAAAAATATAAATCATATAATTTCATTTACTTATTCACATGGATATTCTACTAGTCGAACAATCACATGCAATATCAATAAGAAATTTCATAATGAAGGAATGTATAAAGCCAAACATCATAACCACCTAGTTATATACTTGTGCCAAGACTAAACATAGGATTTTGTGAAGGATTTTTGCCAAGACATTAGTTTGTATCATGAGACCTATCGATGCATCGAGGAGATATAGCGAGCTCCACCCATCACTTACTAAGTCCAATTCATTCAACATTTGAACATGATTAAACATAAACATTCTTATTAAAACATGCATTAGAAATGTACAAACATTATCCATAAAACACGATTGGTATAAAAGTAACACATCCACAATCAAAAATATCACAAAACCTTCAATACAATATGAATGATTTATATAATAAATCAACCTTTATCTAGAATAATATCCCATAATGGATGTTGGCAAATTTGAAAATGATCAGTAAAAATCATTAAGAGAAATATCCTTTTATCATAAAATCATTTAAAGTCAAATAATTTATAATGGAAGTCATTTAATATATAGTTTTGAATCAATTTTTCCCATACCACTTTGATAATTTTTAAAAAATTATCAATTTAAAACATTTGTTTCCATATACAGAAATCCTTAAAACTATTTTAAAAACATGGACAATAATGAAAAAATTTTAAAAGAATAATTCCTTATAACATTTAAAATAACGTTTTATTAGAAGAATCCCATAAAAACAATCCATTTGAAAACTCTTTTATAAAACATGTTCATGGATAATAAAAATTTCCCACTAGATACTTACGTAAAAATAACCTCAGATAATAATGAGATTGTAAAATTAACCCTTACCTTATAATTTTCCTTAATTGAGGGTTGGTTAACCTCAATTATAATGGTAAAATAATTGTTATTAAATTATATATGATTCGTATACATTCATATGATATCATATATGATATTCTAATATTTCTTTATTAATGATTTTTAAGTAGTATCATTGTTTCAGGAGTTAACTGATTTAGTTTACTTTATATGCTTTGTTACGCAAGTCATGTTTTTTATGGATTAGATGTATCTTATTCATATCTGGAATGATATCAAGTACATAAAAAATATTTTTAATCATAAAATGTAAATTAGTCTTGAAAGGTTATGATGGGGAATGATATCTGATCGTGTCGTGGAGACATTAAGCTGTACTTACACACGAGCAACAATACCATTATATTTTTTGGTGTAATCATATGTATTTGGTTGGTATATCAAATATATAGAATTATTAATATGTTATATTTATTATTTTCATAATTTATAATAATTATTATACCCATCCAAATAATGAAGTGTTTGAAAAACAAACTACACCATGACATGGATACAGTAATTCATACGTGAAAATGTATGGTGAAATTGTCATTAATAGGATAGAAAGAATAACACATATTGTTGTACCATATTTATAATAACATCACAATATGTTGGAGGTACTGGATTTATTATTTTTCTATGGAATCAACAAATAAAGATGATGTGGAAGAAGAAAATAACTTGAAAGTGAGTGGTGAAAATATTACCTCTTCTTCACATGTTTCCTTTTGAGTTGGTCAAAAGGGCTCCAAAAGATGTCTTTATGATAATAGTAATGACTTTAGGTTGATTTGAGTGATGTTTGGAAGATATATTAGCAGGGGATATCCTAGAAAAAATGGCTTGATTGTTTTGAAATTAAGAGAAGGGGAGGTACCCTTTTATAAGAGAGGTGAGGGTCACTTTAGGAAGAGCATGAAATATTATTTTATAATAAAATAATTTTCAGTTTCTAATGGATCATAATTAATTTATTTCTAATACAAGGTGTTTATGGTCAAAATCCTCTCAACCAATAGGTTTTAGACTTGTTTAGGTCACCATATTAACATTATCTTTTAGATTTAACTATTAGTTTTATAGTTTAACTTTTACCATGCCTTCTTGTATTTTTACATTATAATGTAAATAAACATACTCTAAACATCCAAGATAACCTCAAGTGGTTCATTAATTAAATATTTAATATTATTTAAGACCGTTGTCCGAACCATAGATTTTTAGGAATATTATATCGACCAATAATATAGTATTCACTTTAAAAAAAAATTTATGTCAATTTCCACACTATTTGGAATTTTGTTTTTCTGAAAGACATAACAACCTTATCACTTCAAAAAAAATATCAAATCAACCATAACATGTCATATTAAACTAGAAAATTAATTTTATTCATAATATATCTCAATTTAGATTTATTTGGATATTTATAACATCAAATATTTTATATTTCATTAATAAGGTAATTACTGCATCATCATTATGTCATAAATAAATAAAATTATTTAATGACTAAAAATTATAAATAAAATACCATTACATAATAGATCTTATATTCTTTAAAATTAATATTTATAGTCGCATTTATCTTGTGTATTACCCAATATTAAAATTTTTTAGTTATTAAACATTGAATTTATCCCTTTTTAATCTTATTTAAATAAAATAATAATAAATATCCTAATCTAATCCATGTGAATCAAAGAGGATAATATATTTAATATAAATTTGGTTTGGTCGAATTACACTTATCTAATGAAATTAGTTTATGTGTTAGTTAAATTATAATATCATTCTTACCCATTAATTACCCTATTTACTTTTAACCGTGGTAAATAAAAGTCAACATTTACTATTCATCAAATATTATTTTAATTTTAATGAAAAACATTTTACATACTAATTTCAGTTGTGTCTCTCAGATTTTTGAAATTCAACTCACATGAAGTAGAAAAATTATGTTTTATGCAAATTTGCAAATGCTCCAAGATGGTGGGTAAAAAACCTTAAAAAGATCAATAAAATTTTATACAACTATTTTGAATATATATTAATCAAATTAATTAAATAGAACATATATAATTATTATATATCTATGTTCACTTATAATAAATTTATATAGACTAAATACATATTTTAATAAAAAGCCGGTTTAAATAATAACGCAGTGTTTTTCACTATTCATCAAAAATTGAACATTTTCAGAAAAATACCGAATATTCACCCTAAGATAATTTTGATATTCGAAATTCAAATAATAATTATATTTTAACAAATTCAAAAAATAGAAGTTTCATTTATTAATTTAAAATTAATTCTCATTTTCAAAACCAAAAAATAGATTTTAAAAAAGATAAAACTATCAAAATATTTACATGTGTTTATGTCAAAATGAAATGTGAAATTACTTATAATGACCTACATTGTATTAAATGATAAAATTATAATCTAATTATACATACAAATCATTACAATTTTTAATTGAACACAATATATTTTTTTGATTAAAAACATTATTTTCAATTAAATTTTACTATTTTTTAACAGTTCATCAAAATATGAATGTTGTCAGAAAAACACAAAAAAAATATAGAAACTAAATTCTTATATTCTAATTCTAAATAAAAAGTTTATTTTGTCAAATGGACTATATTAAAGGGTCAAATATTCAATTTAATAAGGGTTCTCCATTTAAAGGCAGTAAAATTCCATTTTCTGAAAAATACATCCTTAATCTGGAAATATGATTTTTTTTTCATATATTATGTCTAATAAAAACATAATATGGATGTTAAAATTAATATCAAATATATAAAATTAAAAATGAAGATAATATTATTCATAACCGCTTTTGAACATCTAGTTTGGTAAGTTGTGGTCCGCTCGAACTCAGTGTTGTGTGTAGCACAAGTCATTGAATTAATTTGAAGAAATAACATCCTATAAAATCAAGGGGTGTTATAATATCCCCTCCTATAATAAATTGCGTCCTTTCAATATAATATAGATCTTCGAAATGGATAAAAATTGAAATAAACTTTTGTCGAAAACCCACATTAGATATTAGTTTAATAAAATTTAGTCTTAATAAGAGGGAAATAGAAATGAAAAAGTCACCACCAAATTATGATCATGATTAGGAGAACATTGGAGGAAATTAAGGACACATAATTTGAGGAAAAACATATATATTAATAGGGAGTGATTTTGGTCATCAATCACAAACAAGTGTAAAATTAGGGGTCTCAAAGCCATCAATCTAAGATGATGTAAAATATCATCAGTTTAACAAAACATAAGGTATTAGGATAACACATTTTTTGTTTTATGATCCCTTATTTAATGTTTATGAATTAGTTTATTATTAGATTAAGTGGGATATATATATATACTTGAAATATATAGATTCATCTTTCAAGTAATTCCTACCACCAACTCATCTTTCCCTTTAAAAGATAAAACAATTCAAAAATATTCTATTTATCCTAGTCTTATGAGGTTCAAAAAAAAGAATTTATAATTTATCTATCTGAAAATTTAAAAAAACTACATTATAAAAACTAGGACATCACTTAGGGAAGTGGTAGGTGTTGAACCATTATCTCATATTAGTTGTGGGTTCATGTCTTGCGGCCTTTCCAGATGTGACAGGTAGTCTCCTGACCTCTAGGTTGTCCTTTTTATAATAATCGAAAAAAATAATCTCATGAAATGATTTAACCTTAACAATACTATCCAATGTAAAACTTAATTGATTCCAAGATTTAGACATATCCAAGATACTTCTTTCCAAACTCACAACCCAATATTTATAAGTAAGGTAAACATAATGAAGATTATTTTGTCCACATAATAACATGTAAATACATTCATCGTGTATTCTTTTAAAACACTGTACCACACTAAATTATCCTAAAACCTTATTGATTACATTCATGATCCCTTATTCCTGATAGATTACTTGATATACTATTTCTATCCAAAAATGAAGTAAACTCCAACCATGATGGAGTATACAAATCCTTAATCAGTTTCATGGTAGTTACGAATATCCAATATAATTTATCCAAATCAGACATATATTATTCCAAAATCACTACCTTAGTATCAGAACCATATTAAGGTTTATCTTTCTGTCAACCATATATTTTCTAAAAAATTAACATGTTATTGTGTCACTCTTCTTGGTTCCACACATTTTCATGTTCTAAATGAAATAGTACTACAGTACAATACTTATATACTCTATAATTCTTAAAACATGTACATAATTAATACAATAATCAAATGACACAATACATTAATAAAAACATAATAACTATAATCATTCGCCTTCATCGTTGGTAGTGTCATAAATTTATTATTATCCAACAGCTGCATTTGGGGCATCCTCTGTTGATTTGGACATTGATTTGTGTAGTGTCCCAACTCTTTGCAGATGAAGCATTGTACAGTTGAAAACTTTTTATTTCCCTTACAATCATGTACATCATGTCCCTTTCTTCCACATTTATAACAAACTCCCATTCCATTCAATTATTTACCAAGGTGATTCTTTCCACAATAATCACATATGGGAAAATCCTTCTTTCCCCTCATCCCTTTATTCATTTTTCTCTCTACCATCCTTTTCTTCTCTTCCTTCCCTTCAAATCCACAATGCTTAAGGAATTATTTAGTTATATTATTAACACATGATATTATATCTTCATATGATGAGAATAAGTGGGATACTATTTCCCTGTTAAAAATTAGCATAATACCATGAAAGATATTATGCTTCTTAATCATTCGATCATGCGTATTTCAGGAATTTTAATTCCTTCTACAAGGATACATTTCTACACAATGGCATGCACTTGGATAGTTTATGAATCCCAATTCATAATTCTAAACATGTAAAATACGTAGCGTAAATTGAAAATATTGTTCAAATAGTCTTTAAACATAAATTTTTTCTTTGAGGTGGTATTTACTCCCAAATCCTTCATAATGGCATGTAATAGAAATTTGAATTATCTTATGCATATCCCCTTAGAGTGTCATAATCAATAGTGCATCAAGGCTCTTTGTCGTGTACCAGGATACCCTAGGTCAAGCTGGAAACTCCTTGTCAGTGTTTTCACTCTTAGGTACATCTATACTAGAGTCACCTCTACTTTCTCATATCCAGACACAGATGTATTGCTTGGAAAATTAATAAAATATCTACATTACCAAAATTCAAGGAATTTATTCTATACTTATCTTCAATGTATATCTTAGGGAAATGTTCTATAATCAGAGCTTATCTAAATCTAATTCCAAGGTTTTTTTTGAAATTACTCTGATACCATCTATAATTCCTTAACCCTAGTTACCCAGCGTCAGTGAATTATTACATAACATCGGCATGATTACAATGAATTAAGTACTGACGGACTGATCAATTTAGCAGTCTTGTAAAATATACTACATACATGAATGTTACATTACATTATTAAATGAAAAACAAAAAAACAACATTATATCCATTGATCACATTCATATCCCTTAGACTATCCCTGGTGGTCAGTCATAATATATTGTTTCACATCTTGGGAAAAATAAAATATAGAAAGGGGTGAGCTCTGATGATTAGTATGGATAATAACATAGTGGAAACATTCACAAATAAGAATAAACATTTAATCCAAAGTAAAAGAAGAAAACATAAGCCTTTTAAACATAAACTTCAGTATAATATGGAAAAAATAAATCAAATAATTCTATTTACTTATTCAATGGATATTCAACTAGTTGAATAATCTCATGCAATATCAATTAAATTTTTTATAATGATAGAATGTGCAATGCCATTCTTCATAACCACATAGTCAAGGCGTTGTGCCAAGACTAAAAATAATTTATTTTCATGGCCTTGTGCCAAGACACTAATTTGATCATAATACATACCGATGCATTGAACTACTATATTGGGCTCCACCCATCACTTACTAAGTCCAATGCATTCCTAATATGAAAAGGTTTAAACAAAAACATTATTTTTAAAAATACCATACGAAATTTCAATATTTTATCCATAAACCATGAATGGTATAAAAATAACACATCCACAGTCAATAATATCACAAAACCATCAATAAAATATGAAATAATTGTATAATAAATCAAACATAATCGTGGACAATATCCCGTAATGGATGTTGACATTGTTGAAAATGATCCGTAAACATTTTTTAGAGAAATATCCCTTTTTAATTAAATCATTTGATGTCACATAGTTTTTAAATTATGTCACTAAAAGGTAGTTTTGAATCAAAGTTTCTCATACCACTTTGAAACATTTGAATGGAATTAAAATTTTAAAACATTCATGTCCATAAAAATAAATCCTTAAAACCATTTTTGAAACATAGACATTAGTGAGAATGGTTTAGAAGAATAAATCATTAAAATAATTAAAATAATGTTTTATTAAAATATTTTCTTAAAAATAATCCCTTTGACTATTATTTTATGAATCATTGACATGGATAATAAATATGTCACAGTTGATAGTTACGTAAAAACAAACTCAGATAATAATGAGATTGTAAAAAATAACCCATTCCATGTACTTTTCCATGGTCGAGGGTTTGATAAACATATTTACAATGGAGAAATAATTGTTATTAAATTATATAAGAACCATATACATAAATTTTGTATAATATATGATCTTCTAATTTTTCTTGGTTAATGATATTTTAGCAGTATCATTGTTTTGGGAGTTAACTAAATAATTTTCCTTCAAATGATTTGTTATGTGATACATGTTTGTTGTGGATAGGATGTATCATATTCATATCCATAATGATATCTTGTTTTTAAAAATTATTTCTAATCAATAAATGAAAATTATTATTCAATGTTTACGATGGAGAATGACATCTCATCGGGTCGTGATGACTGTATGTTGTACGTACGTACGAGCAACAATATCAATATATCGATGGTGAAATCGTCTGTAATTGGACGGTATATCATATATACATATTCAATAACATTTTATATTTATTATTTACATCAATTATACTCATTATTATTCCGATCCCAATAATGAAGTGCTTGAATAACAAACTACCCCACGACGTAGTGACGGTAAGTCGTACTAACACACGTGTTGTGTCTTTGTCATTAATAGGATGGATAAAATAATGAATATGGTTGTAACATATTTATAATAAAATCATTGTGTGTATGAAGTACAAGAGATATTATTTTGGTATAGAAATAACAAAGAGTAATTGGAAGAAGAAAATTAACCCAAAAGAGGGTGGTGATATTATTTCCACTTCATCGGGTGTTTCCTTATGAGTCGATCAAAATGGCACTATAGGTTATTTTTATGATTATTTTAAGGACTCTAATATGATTTCTGGAAAATTATGAGGATATTTTTGTAGGGTTTTACTGATCCAAATGGCTATGGGGGTTTCAAATTAACTGAAGGGGATGTACCCTTTTATAAGAGAAGTGAGGGTCACTTTAGGAAAATCATGAAATATTCTTTCATAATAAAATAATTTTTTGATTTATAATGGATCCAAATTTAATTATTTCAATGATATGGTTGGTATGGGTCGAAATAATCTCAACCAATAAGTTCTTGAAAAGTTTAGGCCACCATATTAACATTGTATTTTAGATATAACTGTTAGATAAATAGTTTAACATTTACCGTGTCTTCTTGTATTCTTACACTATGTGGTTAATAATCTTACTCCAAACTACCACGAGAACATCAATTGGTTCAGAAATTACATATATAATGTTATTTATACCCTTTTTCTAAACATTAGAATTTTAGGAATATTATAGAAAACAATAATATAGTATTTGTTTTAAAATTTAATTTATGTCAATTTTGACACTATATAGTATTTTGTTTTTGTTAAAATCATAACAACCTTATCACTATGAAGACATTTTATAAAATAAACCCTAACATGTCATATTAAACTATAAAATTAATGGAAATCATCATATGTCTCAATTTACTTTTATTTGGATATTTATATTATCAATTATTTTACTATTTTATTAAAAAGGTTATTACAACATCATCATTGTGTTATAAATAAATTAAATTAATAAATGTCTAAAAATTATAACTAAAATAAAATTATTTAATAAATATTTTTATATTTCAAATGAATATTTATAGTCGAATTTATATTGTATTAACCCCTATATTAAATTTTTTTTAATTATTAAATATTAAATTTAACACATTAAACTCTTCCTTAAATAAAATAATAATAAATTCCCTCATCTAATCCATGTGAACTAAAGGGGGTCATATTTTTTTCCTATGGTGCTTTTGGAAGAATTACACTTATCCAATAGAATTATTACAACTGTTAGAGTAATTATAATATCATTTTACCCTTAATTACCCAATTTACTTTTAACCATGGTAAATAAGTCAACTGTCACTATTCACCAAAAATTATTTTCATCTTATTGAACATAATTTTACTTACTGTTTTCCACCGTGTCCCTCGGTGTTTTGAAATTAAACTCACATAAGTGGTAAAATTAATTTTGATCAATTTTGAAAATGCTTCTCGAAGGTGGGTAAAAAACGTTAAAAAGTTCAATAAAATTTTATACGTCTAATATTATTATAAAATAAATCCATTTAATTAAATGGAACATATATAGGTATTATATAACTATTTTTAAATACAAAAAATTAAATAAATTATATAATTATTAAAATAAAAAGTCGGTTTTAAATATTAACAAAGTGTTTTTCAATATTCAATAAAATTGAATGTATTCAAAAAAAATACCAAATATCAACCATAATATAATTTTGATATTCTGAATTCGAAAATGAATTCTATTTTATGATATTAAAAACATATAATTTTCATTTATTAATTTAATATTAATTCCCACTATCAAAACCAAAAAGCATGTTTTTAAAAAGTAAAAATTATCAAAACATTGACATGTGTTTATTTCAAATTTAAATGTGAAATTACATATAATGAACATTATTGTAATAAATGATAAAAATATAATCTAATTATACTTCCAAACCATTCCAATGTATAATTTAATACTATAAAATATTTTTATTAAAAAATTTGTTTTCAATTAAAATTTAGTATTTTTCTCAATTCATCAAAATATGAAAGTTATCAGTAAAACGCCAAAAATTTATCAAAACATAATTTTTATGTCCATATTTTAAAGAAGAAGTTTATTTTGTGAAATTGAATATATTAAATGGTCAAATATTATATTTAAAAAGGGTTCTCCATTAAACGGTGGTAAAACTGCATTTTCTGAAAAATACTTCATTTAGTTGAAAAAAAGAATTTTGTTCTAATATTATTTCAAAGAAACACATAATAAGGATGTTAAAATTTATATGGAATATATAAAATTAAAAAAGTAGAAGATAATATTCATAACCACTTATAAACAACTAGTTTCATAATTCATGATGGACTCGAACTCGGTGTTGCATGTAGTGCATGTTATTGAATTACATTGAAAAATAACGTACAATGAAATCTTGGGGTGTTACATAAATACCTCAATATCAAATAAAACTCTACTTAGGTATATTATTATACATATACCTATGTTATCAAGACACAATAATCTCATACACGATGGTATAATACCACAAAGGTATCACCACAAAGGTAGATGTACCACACATATAACACCATGAAGATAGAAGTACCACACAGGTAACAGATGAAGAAAGAAGTACCACACAGGTAACACCATGAAGATAATACCATGATGGTAGAAGTACCACAACATTAACACCAGGAATATAGAAGTACAACACTCGTATCACCATGAAGATAACACCATGAAGGTAGAAGTACCACACATGTAACACCACGATGATTAAACCATGATGTTTGAAGTAACACACATGTAACACCACGAAGATAGAAGTACCACACATGTAACCCAACGAATATAACACCATTAAGGTAGAAGTACCACATAGGTAACATCACAATGATAGAAGCACCACACATTTAACACCACAAATATTGAATTTCCACACAGGTAACACAATGAAGGTAGAAGTACCACATAGGTAACACCACGAAGATAGAAGTACCACACTAGTACCACCACAAAGGTAGAAGTACCACATATGTAACATCATGAAGTTAGCACCACGAACGTTAAATACCCAACCCACAATTAGGTATAACTTATTTATTAGAGTATAGATGATTAGTCGTAAGCTAGAATATCTTGTTCTATTAAGAGGCACTGTTGTTGACCCACAAAGGATTGATAGTTATTAACCCCTAAAGACTAACACAGGATCTGACCCACATAAGATCGGTTTGCATTGACACACACATGATCGTTGAGAGCTGACCCACACATGATCTGATATGTACTAACCCCCACTGACGCACAGAAGATCTGTCCCACAAAGGAACGGTATCCACTGACCCACATAGGGTCACTAAGCACTAACCCACACAATATCTTATTGATGATGACCCATATAGGATCAATAGATGCTGACCGACATAGGATCAATGTTTCTTCATCACGTTAGAGCCAACCACTAGATTCCTCACACCTGTTCCACTCGTATTCCATAGAATCTTCCCATTGGGATATCTGTCATACCTCGATCGCCACTAATCTCCACAAAGAAGTAACCGAACGGACCTTCATTTCATAAGGGATCCAATGTGACAAATGATGCGTCAATCGGACACCCGATCTTCGAGTTATAAGAGTTTTAGTCTTGAGGGCCTGGTTGGATTCGAGTTCGACCCATCTCAGCCATACTGTAATGATATACAAAACTAGTGTGGAGTTTACCAACAAGATAGTCTCACTCCAAGGATCCCCAAGCTACAGGAGGTTCGTCAAACGATAATCAGGTTCCCATGATTTGGCCTTTTATGTGTTTCTGATTTTGGTTGGGCCCAATTCTGTTCTGACCTAGTTGGACCGACCCAGCCAGACTGGGTCGTGGTGGGCTCTGACCGCTAGGTTGCTGTCCGGCCTGGACCACATGTGTGGTGTGTCCCAACCCACTAGGGGGAATCCTGAACTGCAATGGGATGACCCAGCCTACAAGGGGGCAGCTCGACCCGCTAGGATGGCCTGCTGGGGAGGTATCACACTGGGCAGGGGGGCCGCTAGGCAGGTGGCCCAAACATGTGGGGCGCATCACGAAAGGTGTGCCCCATGGTCCACCCGACCTGGAAATAGGGGAGTGTTTCACTCCAGTATCCCAAACACCCTGGAGGCTGATCAACTTTGTGAAATGGACGCACCACGTGGGATCCACCTTATCGTCAAGGAACCCTCCAGGTTGTCGCGGGTTGTACCTCTGTTTTGGCTTCGGCGGTGGCCCTTTTCTCACCAGCGACAAACTACTTGTGTCGCCTTCCTACTAACCGGTGGTGCACTGGTAGCACCACATCCTCTTCCATCACTGTAAGATATATCGACCGTATCCTCGGACCACAGTGGCAGACGAGTCATGGATTTTTACTCACTTATGGCACATGTCGACGTGCCACACCTCCTCCACAGTAGGCCAGTGTCGGCCGCTCTGATGACCTCCGCCTCTTAGGTTTGTGGCCTCCTATTGTGGCATGTGTCGGTGCACTGCCTCATTCATATCTGGTCGGTGTAGTCACACCAGCAATCTTCCAAAAAGAGTGAAATTTTAGAAAAGTCATGGAGGGTATGAGATCGGTTCGTTTGGCTTGCGCCCACCAAATTAGCTAGTCATCATGAGTATTGTTTAAATGTTTCAAGAAATTAACTTGAATTTAACATGTACTAAACCATTATATTATGAATGGTGGAGAAAAAACCACGGATGAGGAAGTGGGTCAGTGTTTCTTCTCCCCGCAGCTAGCCTCCAACAATGTCGTTTGATCGTCGGTCTTCAGTTCAGGCTTTCGGTGACTCTCTTCATTGCTCTGTAGAACCCGCTCTGTCTTCCATGGTCTTGGAATCTCGACACATTCTCTACTGGAAAGTTGAGCATTACCAACAGTTTAAAACTATTGGTAAAGCCTATAAAATAGATGGTATAAATGATTCCAAATGGTTTTGAAGCATATGTAATAGGAAGAATAATCTCTATACCAATGTTTTAAAAAACCATCGAGATAGACTTATAACAATGGTTTCCCAAAACCATTGGTAAATTTAAAGTAAAATTATCTATTCAAACGGTTTAAAAACTATCGACATATATTTATTCCAACGGTATACATAAAACTATTTTTTATAAGATCTGATTTTAGACATATGTCAACGTTTGCAAACCATTGGAATGTCCTTTGTACTTGTAGCAAGCCAAATTGTTGGCCTCCCCCTGTGCAAGTGCGGCAACCCCAAAGCAGCTTCACCAATTCCCCCTGTGCAGTTGTAGCAATTCAACAATAATTCATACTCCACAGAACTGTATAATACATAAAAACACATAAAGTAACACAGTACACCAATAAAAGTATACCTCCATAATACATACAGAATTCTGTATGAATTCATACAAGATTCATCCAACAAATAATTCATACATAAATCTGAATACCTCTAATTATTTATTTAATTACCCTATACACACATACCGAATTAACACATAATTCATAAGGTAATTACAGCAAGTATACACATATAAAATGTATACCCATATACCATTAACACATAATTAAAAAGTTAATTAAATACATACAAAATTCAATTCATAATTCTGGGGGTAGGGGGCTGTTCAGAGGATTGGGGTGGCTTTCCAAAGAGAGTATGGGGTGTTCGGGGGGATGAGGGTGTCCAGGATGGGTGGGGTTCTCCAGGGTGGAGGAGGGGGTGTCCATGGGGGTGTCCCGGGGGTGGGGTGTGTCTAGTGGTGGGGTGGTGTCTAGGAGGGGTGGGGGGGTGCTGTCTAGGGGGTTGGGGGGGGGGGGGGGGGGCGTCCACGGGTGGTGGGGTGGTGTCTATTGGGTGGGTGTGGCTTTCCATGGTTGTGGGGGTGTCCAGGGGGTGGGGGCGTCTAGGTTGTGTTGTGATGTCTAGGGGGTGGGGTGGTTTCCAAGGTGTGGGGGAGTCAGGGGGTCCACGAGGCGTTGGGGATGTCTAAGGTGGTGTGGAGGTGGCAGTGGTGGTTGGGGGGGGGGGGGTAGTCCATGGGGGTGTCTAGAGGGGTGTTGTGGTTTCCAGGGGTTGGGGGGCTTCCAAGGGGGTGGGGGTGTTTAGGGGGGTGGGTGGGGTGTCTAGGGGTGGGTGGTGCCCATAGTGGTGGGGTGCTCTTGGGGGTGGGGGATGTCCAAGGGGTTGGGGTGCTATCCCAGGGGTGGGGGTGGCTATCCATGGGGGTGGGTGTGTCTAGGGGGTGGGGGTGTTTGGGTAGTGGGGTGGTGTCCAGGGGGTGGGGTGATGTCCAGGGGTGGGAGGCCATCCAAGGGGTTGGGGGGATTCTAGTGGGGTGTTTATGGGGGTATACAAGGGGTGGTGATGGATGGGGGGTTTTAGGGGGTGTGTGTCTAGGGGGTGGGGGTCTCCATGGGGTGGGGTGGTGTCCGGGGGGTGCCCATGGGGGTGTGGGCTGTCTAGGGGGTTGGGGGATGTCCAAGGGAGTGGGGTGATGTTCAATGGGTGGGGGTGGCTGTCCACGGGGGTTGGGGTGTCCTGGGGGTGGGGTGTCCAGAAGGTGGGGTGGTATCTTGGAGGGGTGGGGTCATCCATGGGTTGGGGGTGTCAAGGGGTGTGGGGGCTATCCAGGGTTGGGGGGATATCCATGGTGGGGGGGGGATATAATGGGTTTAATGGAATAAATTAATGGATTTTAAGAACATTTGTCATTTTCAAATGATTTTGGAATAGTGTTTATTTCAATAGTATGTGTTTCTTTAGAGAAAAATGAATTATTTTGGTTTGTATGGTAGGAAGGGGGATTTAGTTATATAGAAATGAATTACATTTCAATTGTGCAACAAAAATAATATATGAATGGAAATGGAACCTTAAAATATATCTTTAAAACCCATTTGGGTGTTTTAAATAGAAATATGTCTATATTATGTGATTTTGAAATGGTTTTATGAAGAATTAATTTGGATGTCTCTTTATGGTATTTTTGTTTTTGTGTCCCTTATTTTAGAACATCTTATTAATGTAGTAAATTTTTTGTTTTTGATAATTAATTATAATGTTACCACTATAAATGAATCCCAAAGTCCATAAGTGGATATCTTATGTAGTCATTCTTCTGATCTATCTATTGTATTTCTAGTCATTTTCTCTAATCAAACTCTTATGGAAGTGGAATAGCCATGTTCTTCATGGATCATTTATTATGCATGGGAGTTTCTAAAATACCATCTACCATTTTTTTATTCCGGATCAAGGATCCCATGAGGCAACAAAATGGAATCTATGATTAATGGGATCTTAGAGTTGTTAGAAACCCTATAATCCATGAGGGTGGGGGTTGTCTAGTGGGGTGTTGTCCACATGGGTAGAAAGGCTATCTAGGGGGGTGTGCGAGGCTAACCATAGGGTTAGGGAGCTTTCCAGGGGGTAGGTGTGTCCAGGGGGTATGCAGGGTTGTCCAGGGGGTACGGGGTGTCCATTGGGTGGGTGGGTTGTACACGAGGGTGGAAGGGTTGTCCAGGGGTAGGGGGTGTCCAAGGTGGGTGGGTGGGCTGTCCATGGGAGTGGGAGAGCTATCAAAAGGTGTGAGCGAGCAATCCATGGGGGTGGTCAGGATATCCAATAGGGTGGGGGTTGTCCAAGGGTGGGCGAGGCTATCTAGGGGGGTGGGCGGCGCTGTTCAGGGAGGGTACGGTGTGTCCATAGGGGAAGGGGTTGTCCAGTGGGTGGGTGGGTTGTCCAAGGGGTGGGCGGAGCTATCTAGGGGGTGGGGCGTGGTAGGATAGGGGTGGGTGTGTCTATCTAGAGGGTACAAGGTGTCTAGGTGGGTGGGCAGGCGATCCATGAAGGGGGGGGGGGGGGGACTGTCCACGGGGGTGGGAAGGTTGTCCACAGGGGTGGGGGTCTATCCACGGGGGTGGTGGTGCTGTCCACAGGGGTAGGGGATGTCCATGGGTTGGGCACACTATCCACAGAAGTGGGGGACTGTCCACATGGTTAGGGGATATTCATGGGTGGTTGGGCTGGCAATAGGGGTGGTGGGGTTGTCTAGTGGGGTTCGGGGTGTCCAGGGGGTAGGCGTGCTGTCCACGGGGGTGGGGGGCTATCTAGGGGAAGGGTGAATCAATATCACAAAATCATTAAGTCATCTTTTATTATTTATAGATAATATAATACTGTGACCTATATAATCACCCATTTATTCAGGCACAACAAATCAATAAGAATCAAAGTTAAGTAATTTTAGTTAAAAATGTAACAGATCAATCTGTCCCGCATCACCATCAATATCTTCATTGTCATCATCAAACTCACTCTCATCCTCATCTTTGTCCTCATCATCATCCCTTCCCTCCCCTGCACCCTACACCTCACCCCCATACTCAGCCTCGGCCCCCTCATCTCCCTCCTCTTCCACCTTTCCCTTCGCTTCTCCCCCCTCCTCCGCCTTAGTCTCCTCCTTGTCCTCCTCCTCACCATCGTCTCGACCTCTACTAGAAATACAACATGGTGGACCATATATAGTAGACTATTATGCCATCTCTTCGGCCCCTTTTTCAGCCTGTTCGGTATGTGCCTTAATCTGTGGGTACTCAGTGGCACTAAAACTCGTACCTGAGGAGGGCCAACACCTTGTTGGATCTATAACCTTCATTGGTCAGCAGCGTACTCTACTAGGGTGCTCATCTCCCAGCACCTGCTGTAAGGGATTGTTTGGCCCAAAATTTTCAGGTTCTTGTGAATCAAGGGCCGCCAAATCGTCCTATTACAAATATAAATGGATTATTATGTTACATAATAGAGATTAAAATTTAAATCTATAATGTAAAACTTACAATCTGCTGCATAGTCAGTTCATTAACCGCACTTCCATTATTCTTCCTTCTACTAACAAAAAATTGTTTCTACTAGGAATATGTCCTTTTATGTTCACTTTATGCCTCTACGATGACATTGAAATTAGGAAACCATAATTAAAAATAGGATAACAATCATTAATGGCATAATTAAAATTATATAACAACCTTATCCATCGAATAAATTATAGAGGTATAAATATAATGTGCAATTAATAATTAAAATTTAGAAACTGTCATACATGTTGCCTCTCATGATTTGGCATCATAGTACAAACCAATATGTGGACGTATTTTTTAGCATCAATATTTTTTTATTTATTTGAGATGAATCCTAAATAAAATAAATAAATATTATTAATGAAAATAATAAATTTTTTATTTAAATACCAGTAATGTGATTAATACATTAAATTGGATTGTTGTTTAATGACTAATCATATTTCAGTATTGTTATAATGCACAATAATCCACGATGGGGACCACCTATAACACTATGCCCACTCTAGAATGCCATCCAATGTACATCTTCTACTTATAAGCTCACCAAATCTCACCTAAATCTTTTAAATGTGATGGTCATGCACCCTCACCATTGAGGAAATTAATCCATAGGTGACACCAGAATATTAATTCATATAAATACAAAAAATAATATATTGCATTAAATAATATAGATATTTTTACCCATATCTCTGCCCGAGAATTATCCTTTACTTTTTTTGGAAGGTGTCTCTATGAGAGCGGGCTGATAGGATTGATGTTGGTGTATTTGGAAAGCATCGCCAAAAAACTTCGACATTGCAGCCCCGATTTTTCAATCATATGATTGTCTTCCTTGTAGTACACCATTAACTACGTGTGGCGGTTCCACACCGCACACAAGTTTGTACTACCCCGCCCCCACCTCCTATCATTATATGTATCTATTATGAGTGAAAAAGAAATATTTTATCAATACAAGTTTTAATAAAAATAAATAATGGTGAAAAAATTTGCTTGGGATGTATAAGTATGCCTACAATAGTTTGATCAATGGGTGATGCTGGATCAGCAGAAACTGAAGGAAAACCCTCTACATATGGAGTGGGTCCCAATGCATGCTCCGTAGGGACAAAATAGGGCAGAGAAACAGTCAAAATATATGGAATATAAAAGCACAGAGAGAAGGAAGCAGAAGTAAAAGAAGATGACATGGATGGACTGAGGAATGCGGGATAGGGAGTGATAATCATCATAAGATACAGTACAAATGGGTGAGGAGGATCATATGTAAAGGGTGTTAAAATCATGGGATGCCTAAATATTTGATGTGTCCCAAATGGTACACTGTGATTTGAATGTGAAATGGATGGTATGTCAGTGGGAGGGGTGGGGTCTAATCTTGTACGCCGAACAGATCGTCTTACTCATGTACGACCCCCCCCCCCTCGTACAAAAACCCATTTTTTAATACCACTACTAGGTTTCTCATCAAATAACTATCACATAATAGATTTATCCTGAAAAAAATTTAAAATTAATCATATGACATTATATATTATTAAAATAAATACATTTGAAATAAAATACTCACTGTAGGCCCTAGTGGTTGTATGGCCAGCTCATTCATGCGATGATTTTTGTCCATAATTTGTTTTCATCACCTCTATTTAATTGGTTTCATTTTCTATATTTGAAAACAAATATGGAAGTAAATAGAAAAATATAACTAATGTGTAACCCCGAAAACAAATTAAATGAGAGGGAATATGATATTTCAGGGATAATTTGACTGTCCATTATTTTAGGTGACCATGAAAAAATGTATAATGAAGTAAATAAATCGTAAAATATGCAATAATGAAATTTAATTTTTAGTAGGATGGTTATTTTGTAGGTGTCATCAGTCTATTAAAATAATAGAACAATTATACTACCTGATTAATAAGGGGTAAATTAGTTTTCAAGATTATGGAAATATTTAATTTCATTAGCTTAGGTAGACGATGAATTTTGCAATACATGTTTTACAGAATAATACACATCATCATGTTGACTACATTGTAAAATTTAAAAGGGAGGTCTTAATGTTTTAAAAAAATTATACAAATAGCAATTGAAGAATCTAAATGTTCACCAAGTTAAATTTTTTTTAGGGTTTAATAAAGTACAATTCAAAATTAGAAATTGCAATTAAAATAAAATTTCTACCTATAAAAATTCATAATGAACATAACGGTCTAGTCAGATTCCACATATTTGTAATAAATATTAAATCACATAAAATTGTACTAAACTTAAAATCTTAAGTCGTGGTAAACCAAAAAAATTCAAAACATGAGTGGATGATTCTATATATTTCCCCCCATAACTTCAGGTTCACAGTCAACTATGACAATTGGTCTATCAGAGTCATAAAATGTAATAAATGGATCATTTACAATAGAATTAGGGATGTTGTCAATTCCATCATCACCATAATCAAAAAAAATTCTTGGAATTACTTCAATAATCACAACAAATTCAGGTCGAAGATGATCTTTGATATAAAAAACATGTTTCACAATGGATGCCAATACATATGGTTCATCGGTAGCAAGTGTGCGAGTCATATCAATTACTCGAAATCCAAAATCATCAATAAATGTTCCCTATATCATCATGAATCAATCCACTATCATTTCATCATCGTGACACATCCATGAGAATAATAATCCAATATTATTACTTTTTCAATGGAACCATAATAACCTACATTTTTTAAATTGCGATCTACTATACGATGCACTAGCATAACAGTTTATTGTGGAAGTAACAATAACACCATAAATTTGTGTTCTCTTGTTATTTTCTCATTCAGTGATAATAAATCTGTACCCATTGATATCAATTGATTTATATTAATGAACCACAATATTACGACCAAATGGAAAAGCTCTTATTTCCTCAGAGACAAATTCAAGAGGAAAAATCATTACCTAGAATATAAATAAATATTAAACTTAATTAAATATTATTTTAATTATTTTAAATTGTAATATTATTACCTTAAATTTTAACTATGAATAAAACTCTGTACTATGAAAAGTATCCCTCCTTCTCAAAGATAAAGAAGGATACTTTCTTTTTATCATCGCTATATGTTTCCCGTAGATATAAATAGGAATCAATTTAAAGATATATATATATATATATATATATTATATACATGTTGAATTTACTTACATGGTGATGTCATTGAACAAATCATAGTTGAAAAAAACTGTGTGATGTGCCATCTCCTACTCTTCAAGGATTAATGTCATCAACATATGTGATCCAAGAAATGATTTTGTTTGAGGAGGTGATGGAAAATTGGGTCCAATTTAACCATAATGTTCTTCTTCGTTTCTCATTGGTATGTTCATTCTTGTAGTATGACCAGGCAAATACATAGAGCATAATTCTATTTATTCCTGATCCAAGTAACCGTTCATGATAGAACATTCAAGATGATTCCTGTTACGAACATAAGACATTAATGTCTACATATTTCATTCAGTATGATACATCCAATAAAAAGAAATAGGTTACTTGAGAAATATTTCAGTTGAAATATGGATCGTGAGAAGCTGCATGCATGTGATAAATGAAGGATGAAATATTTTCTCTAACTCACACAAAATTAATGGGGAATCTCCCAACATTTTTTGCACGAAAGTCTTGGAAAACTTTTTAGCACAAATATCTTTAATCAAATAGAAGAAAAAAATAATATACACCCTTTCATTATTGAAAAAAATGATGAATTTCGATTGAAATCATCTCATTCAAAATGATGTGATAATCATGAGTTTTCAATGATATTAGCTTCCACTCTCTTCTATTGAACCGATTTGAGTTTTTACATGAATAGACATTTGGATCATTAATAGTATCAAGTAATTCCAAAAATTTATTATTTTATATAGGTGTCATAACATAATAAGCACATAGAACTTTCCATTTATTTTCATTGATACGCACAGGATGCAATTCTGGACTGATTCCCAAATCCACCAAGTCATTCCGAGACTGTAAATCATCTTTTATCATTACCATAACATATAGAAGAATCAAAAGAAACATTTTTACATATATATTTCGATGTGAATTACACCTAATCACTAAAGTATCAACTTGTTTGACCAATAAGAGAAATCAAAGGAGATAATTCTCTTCTCCCAATTGTAATAGGTTTTAGTGGATACATTCTTTCTCTTTACATATTTCATTTGACCCTTCCTGAATGAAAAACTAAATTCCTTCAATCCATTAAGCACATCAGTTCCAGATATTTGCTGAGGTGGATCATCTGTCTCCATGGTATTGTCAAATCTTCAACGATTATTTCTATATGGATGGTCCATTGGAAAGATTCTTTGATGTCCCATAAAATTGAAACTATAATGATTTTTCAGTCATCTGGATCATGTATTCATTATAAAAACATGACATGATACATTTCCATTCTTCCTCTATCAAAACATCATTCCATAAACATGAAAATAATTGATCGTCCACATAACCAGAACATGCATCTGAAATATGACTTTTGAAAATGCATTTTATATGTGAACAACTGAATCCCAAAAAAGTTTCAACTCTTTTATTAAAGGTTTCTTGTATTCTCTTATATCATTTTCGGGATCAGAAGGGACATATATGAGTATACTCTCGAAATTGAAAGGTTTTTTCATACACAACCATGGGGGATGATTATAAATGTTTATAAAAATTGACCATGTGTTATGGGACATAAATATATTTCCAAATGGATTAAAATAGTCACATGAAACACACAACCTCACATTATTCACAATAGCTAAAAAATCAAGATATCGAGCATCAAATCCCAGCTATGCAAATCCATCTACAGGGTGAACCAACTCATCATTAGTCTTCTTTCACTCGGTATCATGCCATCATATTTTTATTGATATTTCATCTGAAATAAAATGATTCAGGAGTCTGGGGATCAATGGAAAGTTCCACACTATATTATTTGGCACACGTGATGGTTTTCCATAAGCTTTTGGCTTATACTGGGATGTTCCACAATTTATACAATCATTCCATTCAGTATTTTCCTCCATGAATAAACATCAATCCTTTGGTCAAGCATGAATTTTATTTCATGGAAATCCATGTTCCTCAACTAATGTTCACTCCATATAGTGGTTTGAGGTAATATCAACATCATTTAGATATAAGTCCTTCAATAGTAAAATAATTCAATCGATGAAAATATTAAAAATCACATACATTGTTTTCCCATTAAATAATTAGATTAAAAGTTACATCTTTTTCCTTTTACCGCATTGTCGATATACTGGGTTTGTGGAATAATCATTCAAATTTTTCATACTAACTACATCATCATTTTCATTAGACGTATCATGTGTGCCCATATCAAAATATTCTTGGGTCAGAATATTTTCTTTTTCATGATGATGAATAAACAGAAAATAGTCATATAACAAATTCTCTAGTCCATTCCTCTCATTTGGATCATCAGCAACTTGAGATATCAATTTCTCTCTATTGTGATACCATATAGAGTAGTTTTCTGGAAAACCATATTTTGTTATGTGGTAGCTAACTTCTTCATGGATCAACCATAGTCTTCCAACACAATTGTAATTGGGGAAGTGTATTTGACCACTATCTGATGCATTTTGAAATAGAAAATCTTAAAATAAATCCAAATTTTATTGACAAATTCTTGAGATCAGATCGGTTTCATACATCCAACTTATATCCATTCTGTTAAAAAAATTATATGTCATTTCATCGAAAGAAATTCAAAATGAAGGATGTTTCATCCAAATTATATTTAAGTAAACAAGAATTTTTAACTTTATATGAAACCATAATAGACACACTTCTTTATGTCAGAATAATAATATAAAATAAAACGGTATACTATATTTATAACAAAATATGATTGAATAACTAAACATGAGTGTAAAAGATAATGTACACTTGTGGGGGAGAAGTATCCATGGGTAAGGGTGTCCAAGGGGTTGGGAGGGCTATCCACAGGTGGTGTCCGAGGGGATGAGGGTGTCAGGGGGTGGGGAAGGTGTCTAGGGGGTGGGTGGGCTGTCCAGGGGGGGGTCTATCTAGGGGGTATGAGGTGTCCAGCGGGGGGGTGGGTTATCCATGGGGGTGGCGGGGCTGTCTAGGAGGGTTAGGGGTGTCGACAGGGTGGGGAGACATTCTAGGGAGTGGGGTGATTTCTAGGCGTACAAGGTGTCTAGGGGGTGGGCGGGGTGTCAAGGGGGATGGCGGGGCTATACTTGGGGGTTCGGGGTGGGTGGGCAGCCACCCCACGAGGGATGGTGGGGTTGTCCAGGTGGGTACTGGTGTCCATGGGGGTGGATGGGATGTCAATGGGGGAGGTGGGCCGTCCAAGAGGGTTGGGGGTTCATGGGGTGGGTATGCTCTTCATGGGGGTTTCGGGGCTGTCTAGGGGGTCAGGGTGTCCAGGGGGTGGGTGGGCAGTCCAGGGGGTGATGGGGCTGTCTAGGGGGTATGGGTCGGGTGGGTGGGTTGTCAACTGGTGTGGTGGGGATGTCATGAAGTACATGGTGTTTAGGGGTGGGAGAGCTGTCCACGGGAGGTTGGTGGGCTGTCCATGAGGGTGGCATGGTTGTCCCTGGAGGTGGTAGGGTTGTCCACGGGGGTGGCAGGGCAGTCCACGGGGGTGGAAGGGCTATCCAGGAGGTGGGGGAGTCCACGCCAAACTATGGTCGTAAAATAAAGTCTTTATCCAATTGTAGAATTATTTCAAACCTATTATAGATGACCAAGAAAACTATTGGTGTAAAACATTAATATCAGACATATAAATTACGAAACAGAAAATTTTAAAAATTCCACCAAGTATCATACATGGATAAGATTTTCTTAGCCATGTTTCTATGGGACACTACTCAGAGTAGTATGAGCCTTGTTATATCATTAGGTGATATGGAGTTGTACGACTGTTAAATTTGTATGAGATCAATATGGATAGTGGATAAGAACATGACTGAGATTTATTTGTGGATATCACTTGTTCTTGGAATGGTAAGAGTGAGTGTTGGAATAGAACTTCAAGAAAAATCATAACGTGTTAAAGAAACTATAACTTGTTAATATTTGAATTCAATTTTTTGGTAGATTTATAGAGTGGAAACCCACCCCCATCACTTGACCACCCCCCCCCCCCACCCCTGCTTCCCCATACCTCTTTAAAATGGATAGCCCCCCACCCCACCTGGACACCCCCACCACACCTGGACAGCCCACCCCCTCCCCCCTGGACAACCCACACCCCTCCCTTCCTAGACAGCCCACCCCCACCCCCTTGGGCATCCCACCGACCATGATAGCCCACACCCAATCCCCACCTTGATAGCCCACCCACCATCACCCCTGGACAACCCTCCCCATCCCTTTACAACCCACACCCCCTCCCCTACAGCCCCCAACCCCCACGAGACATTCCACCCCTTCCATGGACAGCCCACACCCCCTCCCCCACCAGGACACCCCACCCTGACCCCCTAGACAGCCCACAGCCCTCCTTGGGTATCCCATACCCCCTCCCCGACACCCATATATCCCCACTACCCCCCTACAGTCCACTTCCCCTAGAAAACCCACCCCCCACCTAGATATCCCCCCACACCTAAACAGTCCCCTAACCCTCCAACAGCCCCCCTTAGGGTCAATTTATTTAAAATCACATTATTCATTAACAAAGGACAACCATAATTCATTATCCATTTAATTCAAAACAGACCATTCAATTTATCAAATCACGACAAATTCAATATATCAAAACATGACAAAATCAATTTATCAAAACATGAAAAATTCAATTTATATGGCTCTATGGGTCACCGAGAAAATTGTTGGAACCATGGGTGTTCTATGCAGTAATTGGTTTTTGGTTTGTGTTTGTTGTCAATCCTCAGTGGAAGTACCGAATGTGTGCCAGCAAAATGATCATACAGTTCATGAAGACAACAGTATTGAAGGTGGCGCTGTTTCCCAGTGTTTTCCTAATTTTTGGGCCTCAAAATCGGAAAATGAAGACATGGATTGTCTACAAACGGAGGTGCGCACAAAGAGGAAGTGGTGTGAGGAAAATAAGGGATGTGTGCAAAATACTTGAGCTGGGCGCGAAAAACAGCGTGGTGTGCGAAATAGCGGAGTGATGTTTTTCACGCAAATATTGATTCGGAATCAAAACGTTGAAAATGGCAAAGGAATGGGCTGTGAGAAATATCTGGAGAGGTGCACGGAAAACGATACATGCGTGATATATTACGCTCCAGATGAGAGGTTTTCGCGCTTAAGGGGATTTTACGTGAGGGGGTCTCAGACACCTATAAATATAAGGCGACCCCTTCATTCTGTACGGTTAAAGACTTAGAGAAGATCTGAAGTTTGATATGCGAAAAAGGATCGCGTAAAGGGGTTTGGGAGAAATATTCTTAATTGCATGGAAAATTTTAGGAATCGTGAAAAATGAAGAGTTGTGCGTAAAAATTGGGTTTTCCCATAAAAGATTCAGCTGCGCAAAAAAGGGGGTTTTGCGCGAAATATTTTTCCGTCCGAAAAGTATAGTATGCGTTGAAAAGGAAGGTTTTGCACGCAAGGGGTTGGTGTTGCGCGCAATTGTCAGTGAAGTTTTTCTTCACGTTCTGGTAATCCAGTTTAGTGGTTCTATGCGTTCTAGTGCATCTATTCTGGACATCGATGCAAGCAGAGTCTCGTGCTGAGTAGAGGCACAGACTTCAACGAAAATCTATTGAAGAGTCCTTCACGTCTATAAACTGAGTGAGACTTCACAAAGGGCTGTGAGCTAGGGGGAGTCAACAGTAGTGACCTGAGGGAAGCAGTGACCTAACCCTAAACCTTTGTAAATGAAGTGATCCTGGGACATAGTGATTGTTCTTGAACCGTTGTCATCCACAACTAGTGAAGATTAGTGTAATTTGGTATGACCGACAACTTGTCGGCGTATGCTCCTTGGACGTAGCCCTTAGTGGTGAACCTCATAAATTTTTTTGTTTCTTCTCTCTGCATGTGAATGTCTGCTTTCTAATCTTATCCACCATACAAGTTTTACAAGTTCCTACCAACGTGGGAAGAAGATCCTTTAACTTAAAAGATAAATTTGACACCCTGATTCACCCCTCCACACTCAGGGTGTTCCGGGGTACTACAAAAATTTCATTGGAGAATGGGGAAATCATCTACATTTCTAATTCCATTATTAAAATTTGGACAAGCACTTAGGAGGTGTGGTGGTGTCTAGGAGGTGTGGTGGTGTCCAGGGGGCTGTATAACGGGGTGCGGTGGGGGTTTTCCAAGGGGTGGTGGGTGTCCATGGGGTGTGTGTGTGTATAGGGGTGGTGGGGCGTTGGGGGTGGCCATGGGGGTCAAGGGGTGTCTGGGGTGGGTTGGGGTGGGGATTTCCAGGGGGTGGGGCATCCATGGCGGAGGGGGTAGCCCGAAGTGTGGGGGTGTCCAATGGGGTGAGGGTGTCCAGGGGGTGGGGGGCCTATCCAAATGGTGGGGGTGTCCAAGGGGGGAGGGTATTCTGGGGGGCTTTCCATGGGAGGTGAGGGGTGTATATGGATGGTGGAGGTGGGGTGTCTAGGGGTGGGGGATGGAGTTATCCAAGCGGTGAGGGGGTCCATGGGGGTGGGGGTGTAGGGGGTGGGGGTTGTCCATTAGAAGGTGGGGTGTCTAGGGGGGTCCATGTGGGTGGGAGGACTCTAGGGGGTGGGGTGGTGGTGTTTACTATTCTAATCCATCACCCAACAAATTCCAATTCATATTTAAAATCTCTACCTATAAATACAAAATCCATATCCAATTTTAAACTAAACTAAATCCCACAATAACTGATATATCACCCCACTAGACAAACCATTTTCCATGTTTGAAGTATATAACAAAAAAAATAAAGAAATCAAAGGGTTTGGTACTTCACAAACAACATGAACTCTAATATAGTCGAAATCAAAACAAAAAACTAAAAAAATAGGGTGAGAACATTAAAAATTACGTTAAACATACTATTATGAATTTTAGAAAACTGAATTTCTGATTGAAAAATGTTTCATGGGAGAAAACATCTGGAGGAGCTCCCAATTAGGTTCTGCAATTGGGCGGGTAGGAGGTGGGGTTTAGGGTATTTGTGGGAAAATATTCCTAGTGTTTTTTAAAAAATATTGGTAATGTCTCTCTTTACCAACTATTTATTAAAACCATTGGAATATCATAGAAACACTAATTATTTCCCAACAGGTTTGTTAAACTATTGGGAAATATTAACTATATTTACACATTTCCAATGGTTTGAACAAACCCTTGGATGATGTGGCATTTTTTATAGTATAGATACTACTTGATGAAACCATTGGTATATATCCTTTACGAAAACATCATATTATAGTAGTGTTTTTTAGCACTTTGTTTCTTGGTGATGTGGTGCCAAATCCTCTCCCCGTGCTTCACATTAACAGAAGAGGTGGAGGGTATGTTATAACGTTGGGAATTAATAGGGGCTCATTAATTAGGAACCTTCCTAATTAACCAATGAAGTAGTTACTTATTTTTTAAATTTCATTCCATTTATCGTCTTGACACACCTCTAGTCCCACATAGCTGTTTTTCCGTTGAAGGGAAAGAAAAAAAATAAAAATTTATTATGTTATTTTTTTATTCTCTGAGAAGTCCCTAAACATAACATTTTCTCTAGACGTACTATAGTCACAGTGAAGCCTCCCTTAAGCAAATCCCAGCATTACAGATTCAACTGTGTGGTCAGATATGTAATCAGAGCACCAGTTAAAAAGTTTTAAAACACCACTAGTGAGTTAATTGGACTTACCTAACAAAAGTTTATATATTTATTAGCATTCACCTCCGTATCGCATCGGTCGAGGATATGCTCTGTTTAAGAGAAACACATCGCAACGAACTCAGTGGTAGTATATTATTTGCAATATGAGTTACCATTAAGATGTTATGGATTTACACTAAAATAATTGTCACTTAATTATTTCATTTACGACCAAAAACAACCTTTCAATAGTGGCTCAGACTATCCAATGTAAGTATCAATCTAATGAAATCATACCCACACGAGTTCAACTGTGGTATCTAATTTTAAATACAAGTTACCATTCGTGTGTTATAATAATTTGAATTATCAAATAATTTTATTTATGTTTTTTCCATTTTTGGGTATTACCATTGGAGTCATGCGCTGACTAAACATATGATGCACCTAGGGTAAACCCATCATATTGAACACAATTGTGTCCTAAAATTTCTGATATGGGAAAAAATTTACGAGTTATTACACCTTTTCAAGAAAACTCCTTACACATGTTAATTAATACTTAATATAACATTGAAGGATCCTTCTACCCAGTCCGGGCCTCAGAATCATGCACCGTCAGATTTCGCGGTGTCGAAATAATTCCATATAATAAAACAAAATTACATAGAAAACTCGGGTCATTACAATAGAT
The DNA here is from genome assembly GCA_963277665.1 of Viscum album. Taxonomy (NCBI): domain Eukaryota; kingdom Viridiplantae; phylum Streptophyta; class Magnoliopsida; order Santalales; family Viscaceae; genus Viscum; species Viscum album. Next base: position 1,536,611,532 of record OY728147.1, on the reverse strand, counting down.
ATCCTTCATGATTATATGTACTAGGTATATTATCTCATACATATGTTTTCATATCCTAGATTTATAATGAAAATTAATATGTATGATGTTTCTAAACTAGTATACAATGCACATATTTTTTGCGAAATATTGAATATTTATTGTAGATTAAGAAGATACTTATATAGTGTTTGAAGTATTTGTTAGTGGAAAAAGACTTAGTTTCTGATATTTAATGTTATATTCTAATTATGAAAACTATAAACGTAAATAATATTGTGAATTCATTTTAATAAAAAAATTCGCATAAGTCATTTAATAATGAGATGGAATTTTTTGGATATAATAACAAATATCTTCCCAATTTATATCGCAACCATCATTCCCATATCCTATTGCTCATATTTATTCAAAAAGTACAATCCTAGATCACTCCTAGTGTATATCAAAGAATGATATCCAATTACATTTTATAAATATTAACAAAATTATTTCAAGTAATTCAATTGTTCTACCATGTCAAATGATTTTTTTTGAATTCAAAATATTATGTTATTGTTAAATATAAAATAATACTATTTTCTTAGGTTAAATGAAAAAAATATTTTCTTCAATTATTTATATTCAATGGAAATTAAAATTTTAACATCTACGTACATGTAGACTACATCACTCCTAATAATATGTCATCTTATAATATATCTTTTTATGACATATCACTTTTGAGATATGTGATGCTTCTAATGAGTTTTGTAATGTGTAAGACAATACAATTTTCGTAACAAATGGATATTCGCCATTCATAGTGGAAATAAATGATTTATCATAGAATACTAAATGTTGTTTCACATGTAGGAAGATCATGTTAACCATAAGAACAAATAAATGAATTTTTTATGGAATGTTGAATTGAATGTCTCGATGGCGATCATCCTTTATTAATTATCCAACCATCATTAACTTAGGATTTGTAGGGAATTTGTCCTTGGAAAATTACCCCAAGTCATAGTGAATGAGAATTTTGATACATTTAATATTGGATATCTGTGAGGTATGGGTGAGTTCACCACATGCACAGTTAATAATCACTATGTTTTTGTACCATCAATTTAATTATTTCAGATGTCTAAATCATCTATTTTATTTTTGAAGAAGATATATTCCCTTTTTGATATTTTTATCATATTCATGATATGAATTTTAATAGGGTTTTCATATGATTTACTCTATTAATCTCTCCATTATCATTTATGTTATATTTTTTTCATTATTAATACTAGGATTGTGATTTAGGAATTCAATATCATTTTAGGGAGATTTATTTGTTGGATAAGATTTTTATATCAATGGTTGATACATATTCTATGGATCTAATCCAATTTCTCTTGTTCATCATTCCTATGAGTTTTTAAAAAAAGGATATAGTGTTTATCTGATGTTATTAATTTTGAGGAAATACATTTGTTATTTATCATAAATTGACTAGATTAACCATTCTAATATCAGAATCTTGTTTAGTGATGAGTGATCTATGTTATAGGACCATTAGTTTCTATTGATAGTGTTCCTTTTTTATTAGATTTGAATCCTAATATTTTTGTCATTTCAAACCAAATTTGAGGTTGGTGGTTTTGAATCATGTCTTTTATTTGGGAACATGACATTGTCTTTAATTTTAATTTTTTTAATATAGTAATGTCATGATACACAGTCTTCATGATTTTGATGAATTAATGGTTTTCGTTAAATGATTATTTTCTTCTTGTATTTGTTAATGGAAATAAATTTTCAATTTAATATGTAATGGTTTATGGAATTTCATTTAAAATATTAATTTTTATGAATGGTATAATTGAGTATTGTTTTATGATCTATGATAGGGCCTTCAAATTTTTTTATAATAACCAGAACGTGGTATTCTTAGGAACAATGTTGGTGTAATGGTATTGGGACTTCTCCTTGATAATAATTTGGGGTTCAATCATGGGGTTTAAAATTTTTATCAAGGACTTCTTATTTGAGGGAATTGATATCACGATTCATGGGGGTCATTAATGGGGTGTTCATCAATTAAAATAACCTATTATTATTATGAATTATTGATAAATTATGTCATTATCTTATTATTGGGTTGTGAGCGACAAGGCTATCCTAGACATATATTGTCATATCAGTGATCTCTATAGTGCTTTTATGGAATTTTCTTTATTCTCATTGTTTTGATATAGAAATTGTAGGGAAAATGATTCAATATTTGGTAAATTATTTTTAACCATCTTATATAGAATCTATTGTAAATCTAGTAAAATAGGGAATTTTTTATAATATATATTATATTAATTTGAAATGTACATTTATTATTCCATGATGTTCACAAAGTCATATTATGAAGTTTTTTTAAACATAAATTTTATGGAAAAAATTGGTGGGATCCTGTTAAGCTTTTTTCACACATAATGGACCCTCACTTAGGGGTGTTTAGAACATGTTTTATCCTGTGATGGAAATGGTATGACGATGTAGTGTTGGGGTATGGTTTCATGTTTATCGGGTATGGGTATTAGGTTGGGACACTATATGATGATTCCATTATATGAAATGGAGTATTTTGTTGTTGTTGTAGACTCTATTTTGGTTTTATACAATGTCCTTTTCCATATTTTTGTTCCTTAGTTGTATCTCTACCCTGGAGAAGGCCGGTTCAAAACCCTTGTAGTACCCATCCAATGAAGAAGTCCCTCTCTCATCGGGGATGTAATCCTTGAAAAATAATTTGAATTGTTGTCCCCGCACGCTGCCACTTCTTTTTGGAACTGAAATATCAAAACATTAGTTTCCATGAGGGTAAGGTAGGCAAACTCAAGAGTGATTGGCTGGACCCTACTCTATATGACATTGTCTTATGCAACATGGGTTACCTTTTACTCCGAAAAAGGAAATTCCCTTTCCAATGTTGTGAGTAAACCACAAACTTTTTTCCAAATACATTCAACCTGAGTATGAACTGTTGATGTCTAGTCCATAGTCAATCAATCATTGTAAGGACTCGAAACTACAACCCAGAGGTTCCTACTGAAACTCTCGACTGAAGGGTCAGATCACGTCGTTGGCATAAGTGTGATTATCGAGTCTCCTCGAATTGATATCTCCAGACTTTTGGGTCATGTCAAAAGTTTAACGTGAAACTCTAGGTCATGAACATGATTCATGGAAAGTAGGAATTATTAGTTCGTATATCTATTAACACGGAAGGTAATAGTACTATCAGATTAATCCTTTAATCATTCCTAGAGCCCTTAGGGAACACTCTTTGACCACACGCAGCTACACCCTTCCCCTGTCCTCCAGCTCCCTATTTCTAGTGGGGACCACATTGTGGTGGTAATTGTAACATGTCAAAATGTATACCACCTCATGCTGCTCTCCATTCAAAAATCCACATCTAATGCCCTGATGATTCATCTTTCCCAATCAATTTCTCATCCCAAAAACTTTTTACATGCCCAAGTCACTGAGACTATTGTCTGATTCCTTCATTCTCACTATTAACATCCACTGGCTACATCATCTCATCCAATGAACAATCAACCACCAAGGTTCTCTCTAGCACCCTAACATAAGTAACAATGCATATAGGAATAGTTCTAGCTCGGATTTCCCTAAACACACCTCACTCGGAGGACCAAGACCAGAAGAACTGACTGTACAATAATCATTGAGTATCTAGGTTGGTCGGTAAGCCTCCATGAATACTCACCTACCAACATGTCATCTTATCAAAACTATAGAATATCTATGGAACACTTATCCCTTTGCTCATTATGACAAGAGACCACCTTTTCTAAGGATGGTTCTATGCTAGTCCACATAAAAAGTCACCTCTTAGCAAGATCAAAGTATTTTAAACTATTTTACAGTCCTACTAACAGACATAGAAGGATCACTACCCGGACCACCATCTAATCGAATGGTTCCATATCCAGGTGGAAAATCAGCCACCTCCTCAAGCCAGTCCTTTCCCGGTTGAGATTCGGGATCCCCTTGTAACCTGAGGGGTATCTGACGTTGTAAGGCATGTAAGGCATTAAGCCTACATGTATCCTCTACGGGTATCACTGATTGAAAATACTGACCAATAGGTAGTGATATAGCTGGAACACCACCCGAAGGTGCTAACGCCATAAGTGGGCCATGCACAGAGGCCTTATCGCTTTGTGGGCCGTCATCGTGTACTATCTTGGATATCCAAGCTGGTTTTCTACATGGAAACATCATAACAAGGAAAAGATTTTCGGTGATCATTATGTTATACCTGGTGAGTTGACTCCAAATAACCCAAGGAGAAACATTTCCAAAACACACAGAATAAGTGCTTTCATGCAGCGAGTCAGAAATAAAGAATTCAGGGTCATGGGGTATAGACACCTCATCTGCCACCCCAACACTAGACACCCCAAACTAAAAAATCCCTCATAACATTTAAAACTATAGTCACATTGAAAATATCAGAGTCCTAGTTATTTGATATATCTGATTCCTCTGATACCATGTTTCACGACCCATCCCCCTGGGGCCCAGGCCGTGACTACCCCAATCCCACCTTCCATAGGCCAGGGGATGGTGATAACCACTAGAAAGGAATTTCCCTAAAATATGAAGGCAATACCTTTTATCTAGTACAAACACATAGTCTATGAAGAAACCATGAAGAAACTACAAAGTAATTTCCTCTAGTAAAAATAGTGATGAAAGTAAACAAGCTAGAATACAATCCCATCTAAAAAGTACAACTACAACTGAAAGTAAAAATAAAAGTGAAAAGTGAAAAACAACTCCAAGGTCATCCTCCGAGGACCCTAAATGAATGTCAGGTACAACCCTTAATCAGTAGTATCTGCATCACATCACTCTGAATGATCCACCTCTGAGTACAGTCTGGTCTTGGCTCCCTTAGCCTCGGTCAATGTTGTTTGTAATCTGTAGAAGACACAACAAGGTGCGAGTGTAGCCCATGAAGGGGTGAGTATAATGTTACTTAATAGGGACCCTGAGACCACTATTGGTCTCCCAGAGTTCAACAATGGAAATACCACAATGAATTTGTAACACCCCAACCCTTGTTACCTAGATTCGAGAATAATTTTAATACAGTGTCATGATAATAAGGAATCAATTCCCGAAAGACCGATCAGTTTAAAAGTCTTGGAAAATAGATTACATACATGAAAATTACATTAATTTATAAAATTAAAAACAACAAAAAGATTATTTCATTGACCACATTAATATCCCTTAGACTATCCCTACAGGTTAGTCATGATATAATTTTTCGCATCCTGGTAAAAATCATACATAGTAAGGGGTGGGATCACATGCTCAGTAAGGAAAACAATAGAGCAAAAACTTGCATAAATAAGCATAAACATTTAAGAATTTTTATAAGACTAAAAAATAGACTTTTAAACTTAATCTTCAGAATAATATGGAAAATATGAATCACAAAATTTAATTTTCTTATTCACATGGATATTCTACTAGTCGAACAATCACATGCGGTATCAATAGGAAATTTCATAATTATGGAATGCATAATGCCAAACATCATAACCACCTAGTCAAGGCCTTGTTCCAAGACTACAAATAACATTTTGTGAAGGCCTTGTGCCATGACATTAGTTTGTCTAATGAGACATACCGATGCATCGAGAAGCTATTGTGGGCTCCACCCATCCCTTACTAAGACCAATTCCTTCCACATTTGAAAAGGCTTAAACATAAAAATACTTATTAAAACATGCACAAGAAATGTTAATACATTATCCAGAAACCATGAATGGTATAAAAATAACACATCCATAGTAAAACATATCACAAATCCTTTAATAAAATATGAATGATTTATATAATAAATCATCCTTTATCAAGAATAATTTCCCGTAAAGGATGTTGACATAGTTGAAAATGATTAGTAAAAATAATTAAGAGAAATATCCGTTTATAATAAAATCATTTAAAGTCAAATAATTTATAATGGAGGTCATTTAAAATATAGTTTTGAATCAATGTTTCCATTACCACTTTGATAATTTTGAATGGAATTAACATTTCAAAACATTTGTGTCCATATACATAAATCCTTAAAAATATTTTAAAAACATGGACAATAATGAAAACAATTTAGAAGAATAAATCCTTATAACATTTAAATGATGTTTTATTAAAACATTCCCCTAAAAAAGAATCCATTTGTAAACTCTTTTATAAAAGATGGAAATGGATAATAAATATGTCCCACTAAGTACTTACGAAAAAATAACATCGGATAATAATGAGATTGTGAAATTAACCCTTACCTCATAATCTTACTTCATTGAGGATTGGTTAACCTCAGTTATAATGGTGAAATAATTTTTATTAAATTATACATAATTCGTATACATTTATATGATATAATATATGATATTCTAATATTTCATTTTTAATGATATTTCAGTAGTATCATTGTTTTAGGTGTTAACTGATTCATTTTACATTATATTCTTTGTTATGCAAGTCATGTTTGTTATGGATAAGATGTATATTATTCATATCCGTAATGATATCAAGTATTTAAATAATATTTTTAATCATCAAATAAAAATTAGTCTTGAATGGTTACGATGGGGAATGATATCTCATTGTGTCATGGAGACGTTATGTTGTACGTACACATGAGCAACAATAACATTATATTTTTGGTGTAATAGTATGTAATTGGATGTTATATCAAATATACAGAATCATTAACATGTTATATTTATTATTTACATCATTTATATTAATTATTATACCCATCCAAATATTTAAGTGATTGAAGAACAAACTACACCACGATGTGGATACTGTAAGCCATACGTAGAAACGTATGGTGACATTATCATTCATAGGATATATAGAATAAAGAACATTTATATACCATATTTATAATAACATAATAGTATGTTAGAGGTACTGGTGTTATTATTTTGGTATGGAAACAAAAAATAAAGAGGATGTGGAAGAATAATATAACTTGAAAGTGGGTGGTGAAATTATTACCTCTTCTTCGGGTGTTTCCTTTTGATTTGATCAAAAGTGCTCCAAAGGATGTCTTTATGACCATCGTAAAGACTCTAGGTTGATGTGAGGGATGTTTGGAGGATATTTTGATATGGGATACCCTATAAAAATGGCTTTATTTTTTTGAAATTAAGAGAAGGGGAAGTACCCTTTTATAAGAGAGGTGAGTGTCAATTTAGGAAGAGAATGAAATATTATTTTATAATAAAATAATTTTCGGTTTCTAATGGACCACAATTAAATTATTTCTAAAATAAGGTGGTTATGGCTCAAACTCCTCTCAACCAATAGGTTTTAGACATGTTTAGGTCACCATATTAACGTTAACTTCTAGATTTAACTATTAGTTAAATAGTTTAACTTTTACCATGTCTTCTTGTATTTTTTACATTAAATGCTAAATAAAATTACTCTTAACTTCCAAGAGAACCTCACGTGGTTCATTATTAAATATTTAATATTATTTAATCCCTTTGTCTGAACCATTGATTTTTAAGAATATTATATCGACCAATAATATAGTATTCGCTTTAAAAAGTAATTTAACTCAATCGTGACACTATTTGGAATTTTGTTTTTGTGAAAGTAATAACAACCTTATCACTTAAAAAATTATCTAATAAACCATTACATGACATATTAAAGGAGAAAATTATTTTTATTAATCATATGTCTCAATTTAGATTTATTTGGATATTTATAATATCAAATTTTTTATATTTCATTAATAATGTAATTACTCCATAATCATTATGTCATAAGTAAATTAAATTATTTAATTTATAAAAATTATAAATAAAATAAAATTCTGTAAGAAATCTTATTATCTTTCAAATGGATATTTAAAGACAAATTTATCTTGTGTATAACCCAATATTAAAATTTATTTGTTATTAAATATTGAATTTAATCATTTTTAAACTTCTTTAAATAAATTAATAATAAATGTCCTAATCTAATCCATGATGAACAAAGAGGATCATATTTTATATATAAATTTCATTTTTTCGAATTATACTTTTCCAATAAAATTTGTTTATGTTTTAGGGAAATTAAAATATCATATTTACCCATTAATTTCCATATTTACATTTAACCGTGGTAAATAAAAGTCAACAGTTACTATTCACCAAAAATTATTTTCATCTTATTGAACCACATTTTACATACTAATTCCACTCGTGTCTCTCGTATTTTTTTAATGAAACTCACATGAAGCGGAAAAAATATGTTTTATGCAAACTTGCAAATGCTCTAAGATGGTCGGTAAAAAACGTTAAAGAGTTCAATAAAATTTTATACATCTATTTTAATTATAAAATGAATCCAATGAATTACATAGAACATATATCATTATTATATATCTATTATCACTTGTAATAAATTTAAAAGGAATAAATAAATATTTTAATAAATAGTCATTTTTAAAAAATAAAATAGTGATTTTCACTATTCATAAAAAATTGAACGTTTTCAAACAAATACCAAAAATTCAACCTAATAAAATTTTTATATTCAAAATTAAAATAATAATTCAATTTTAAAAAATTAAAAACATAGATGTTTCATTTATTAATTTTAAATTAATTCACATTGTCAAATCCAAAAACTATGTTTTTAAAAAGATAAAACTGTCAAAAGATTGACATTTGTTTATGTCAAATTGAAATTTGAAATTACTTATAATGACATAAATTATATTAAATGATAAAAGTATAATATAATTATACTTACAGATCATTCCAATGTTGAATTGAACACTATATTTTAATGATTAAATACATTTTTTTCAATTAAAATTTATTATTTTTTCACAATTCATCAAAATATGAAAGTTATCAGAAAAACACAAAAAATTTATCGAAACAAAATCGTTATATCCTGATTATAAATAAGAAGTTTATCTTGTCAAATGTAATTTATAAAAAGGTTAAATATTTGATTTAAAAATGTTTCTCTATTAAAAGGCTGTAAAATTTCATTTTCTGAAAAATACTTCCTTAATCTGAAAAAATGATTTTTGTTCTTATATTATGTATAAAAAAAACATAATATGGATTTAAAAATTTATATGGAATATATAAATTTCAAAATTCAGATAACATTACACATAACCACTTTTGAACACATAGTTTGGTATTTTGTGGTCCGCTCGAACCCAGTGATGCGTGTAGAACAAGTCATTGAATTAATTTGAAGAAATAACATACTATAAAATCTTGGGGTGTTACATTCTACTATACTATAATAAATTGTGTCCTTGTAATTTAAATTTGATCCTTGATAAGACTAAAAATTTAAAAACACTTTTCTGGAAAACCCACATTAGAAATTAGTTTAATCAAATTTATTCTCAATAGGAGGGAAATAGAAATGAAAAAGTCACCACCAAATTATGATCATGATTAATAGAACATTGGTTGAAATTAAGGACACATAATTGAAAAAAAACATAAATATTTATAGGGTGTGATTTAGGTCATCAATCACAAACAATTGTAATATTAGGGGCCTCAAAACCATCAATCTAAGATGATGTAAAATATCTTCAATTCAACAAATCATAAGGTATTACGATGAAACATTTTTTGTTTTAAGATTCCTTATCTATTTTTCAAGAATTAATTTATTCATAGAATAATAGGGATATATATATATATATACTTTAAATTTATAGCTTCATCTTTCAACTAATTCCTCCCACAAAATCATCTTTCCCTCTAAAAGATAATAGAATTCAAAAATATTATATTTTTCTTATTCGAATGTGGTTCCAAAAAAATTATTTATAATTTATCTATCAGAAAATTAAAAAAACTACAATATAAAAACTAAGACATCATGTAGGGAAATGGTAGTTGATGCACTATTATCTCTTATTAGTTGCGGTTTCAAGTCTCGCGGCCTTTCCAGATGCGACGGGTAGTCGCCTGACCTCTAGGTTTTCCTTTTTATGATAATCCAAAAAAATCTCTTGAAATGATTTAACATTAAAAATACTTTCTAATGTCAAACTTAATCGATTCCAACCTTTATAAATATCAAAAATACTTCTTTCCAAACTCACATGCCAATATTTATAATGAAGTTAATCACAATGATGATTATTTTGGCCACACAATAAAATGTAAATACATACATCGTATATTATTTTAAAACACTATAACACACAGAATTATCCTAAAAGCTTACTGATTACATTCATTATCCCTTATTCCTTATAGAATACTTGATATACTACTTCTTTCCAAAAATGTATTAAACTCCAACCACGATGGAATATACAAATCCTTAATCAGTTTCATGTAAATTTATAATATCCAAGATAATTTATCCAAATCCATCATACATTATTCCAAAATCACTACCTTAGTATCAGAACCATATTCAGGTTTATCTTTCTCTCAACCATATAATTTTCAAAAAAATTAACTTGTTATTGTGTCACTTTTCATGGTTCCACACAATCTCATGTCCTTAATCAAATAGAACTGTAGTACAATTCATATATACTCTATAATTCTTATAACATGTACATAATTAATACAATAATCAAATGACACAATACATTAATTACAACATAATAACTCTATTCATTCCTCTTCATCATTTGTATTTTCATAAATTTATTATTATCCAATAACATCATTTGGGGTATCCTCTAATGATTTGAACATTTATTTCATGTAGTGTCCCAACTCCTTGAAGATGAATCATTGTACATTTGAAACCTTTTTATTTCCCTTACAATCATGTACATCATGTCCCTTTTCACCCCACAAATATCAAACTCCCATTCCCTTCAAACATTTACCAAGGTGATTCTTACAACAATAATCATATACGGGAAAATCATTCTTTCCCCTCTTCCCTTTATTCATTTTTCTATCTACCATCCTTTTCTTCTCTTTCATCACATCAAATCCAGAAGACTCAAGGAATTATTTTTTTATCTTATTAACACATGATATTATATCTTTATATGATGATAATAAGTGGATATTATTTCCATTTTAAATGTTAGCTTAATACCATGAAAGATATGATCCTTATTAATCATTCGATCATGCGTATTGATAGAATTCTCATTCCTTCTACAAGGTTCCATTTCTAAACAATGGAATACAGTAGGATTGTTTATGAATCACAATGAATAATTCCAAACTTGTAAAATTCCTAACGTAAATTTAAAAGATTATGGATATAATCTTTAATCATAAAATGTTTTCTTTGAGGAAGTATTTACTCCTAAATCCTTTATAATGGCCTGTAATAGAAATTTTAGTTATCCTATGCATATCCCCTTAGAGTGTCATAAACAATAGTGCAGCAAAGCTCGTTGTCGTGTACAAGGTTACCCTAGGTCAAGATCAATACTCCTTTTTATTATTTTCACTCCTAGTTACATCTGTACTAGATCCACCTATACTTTCTCATATCCAGACAGAGATGTATTTCTTGGAAAATTCATAAAATCTCTACATTACCAAAATTAAAGGATGTTCTGCTATACTTATCTTCAAAGTCCATCTTAGGGCAATGTTCTCTAATCAGAGTTTATCTAAATCTATTTCCAAGGTTATTTTTGAAATTCCTATAATACCAACTACAATTACCTAACCCCAATTACCCAGAGTCAGTGAATTATTACATAACATTTGCATTATTACAATGAATCAAGTACTAACAGTCCGATCAATTTATCAGTCTTGAAAAGTAGATTATATACATGAATGTTAAATTACATTATAAAATGAGAAACAAAAAAACAACAAAATTGTCTCCATTGTCCACATTCATATCCTTTAGTCTATCCCTGATGGTCAGTCATAATATAATTTTTCATATCTTGGGAAAAATAAAGTATAGAAAGGGGCCAGCTCAGATGCTCAGTCATGATAACAACATAGTGGAAACATTCACAAATAAGCTTAAACATTTAAGGAAATGTATAAGACTAAAACATAATCCTTTTAAACATAAACAATAGTATAAGATAGAATATATAAATCAAATAATCCCATTTACTTATTCAATGGATATTTAACTAGTCGAATAATCACATGGAATATCAATAGAAAATTTGATAATGATGGAATGCACAATGCTAGACTTCATAACCACATAGTCATGGACTTGTTCCAGGACTGAAAATAATATAATGTCATGGTCTTTTTCCAAGACAAACATTTTTCTCAGAAGACCTACCGATGAATCGGGGAGCTATAGCGAGCTCCACCCGTCACTTACTAAGTCCAATGCATTCCTCATATAAAAGGTTTAAACACAAGCATTCATTTAAAACTAGCATACAGAATGTCAATATTTTATCCATAAACCATGAATGGTATAAAAATAAAAAATCCACAGTCAATAATATAAAAAACCCATCAATACAATATGGATGAATTGTATAATAAATCAACCATGATGATGGATAATATACTGTAATAGATGTTGACATAGTTTAAAATGACATGTGATCATTTTTTGGAGAAATATACCTTTTTAATGAATTCATTAAAATGTCACATAGTTTATAGTGGAATTAATTAAAAGTTAGTTTTGAATCAATGTTTCCCATACCACTTTGAAACATTCGAATAAAATTAACATTTTAAAACATTCGTTTCCATTTAAATAAATCCTTAAAACCATTTTTGAAACATGGATATTAATGAGAATGGTTAAGAAGAATAAATCTTTAAAATAATTAAAATGGTGTTTTTTTAAACGATTCCCATAAAAATAATCCCTTTAAATATTATTTTATGAACCATTTACATGGATAATAAATATGTCACAGTTGATACTTACGTAAAAACAACCTCAGATAAAAATGACATTATTAAAATTACCCTTACCATGTACTTTTCCGTGGTCGAGGCTTTGTTAAACTTCAATATAATGGTGAAATAATTGTTATTAAATTATACAAGAACTATATTGATAAATTTTATATCTTATATGATCTTCTAATTTTTATTGGTTAATGATATTTCAGCAGAATCATTGTTTCAAGAGTTAACGAAATCATTTTCCATCAAACCTTTTGTTATGCGAGACATTTTTGTTATGGATAGGATGTATCTTATTCATATCTATAATGATATAATGTTTTTAAACATTATTTCTAGTAAATAAATCAAAATTATTCTTCAATTTTTACGATGGAGAATGACTTCTCATCGGGTTGTGAAGACTGTAAGCCGTACTGACGTATGAGCGACAATATCATTATATCGATGGTGAACTCGTATGTAATTGGATTGTATATCAGATATAAAGATTAATTAACATGTTATATTTATTATTTACATCAATTATACTCATTATTATACCCATCCCAATAATGAAGTGTGTTGGTCGGAGTGGTTTACTCAAGAGGGGGGGTGAATTGAGTACCAATTAAAATTTCTGTATTTAAAAAAAACAGTGTCTTAAAGACCCCCAAATAAAACAATAAATTAAACTGTAGTGAATTTATATTAAAGTAGAGGTTCTGTCAGATTCTCAAGGGATTGATTAATTCCCAGTTAATCAACACAGGAGTGTGTGATTATCTTTTGAAACAAACTTACTAATCTACACTTAACATAAACACTTGCTAATTTAATTATCAAAGTAACTTTAAAAACAGTATTGGTTTTAAAGTGATTAGCAGCGGAGTAAAACTTTGAAAGAGATGGCACAACAATGTAACCAAGAGGTTCAGTCTCAAGCCGAGACTTAGTCCTCTCAAAAGTTTATTTAAAAATGATCCACACCCTGGATCGGGGTTCAACAGTTTACAATTGTCCAGGTCCAAGACCTCTACCACTGTTCTTCGTGGGAAACAGTACAACAGCAACCAGCTGTCCAGGTCACACACGACCTCTACCACTGTTATTCATGGGAAAGAAAGAATGAAGGAGTTTGGTAAGGATTTACAAATCCTTCAGTTTAAGTACAGGAGAAAGTGTATGTGTTAGATACAGCAGATAACACACACTACTCGAAAAGAGTAATAATCAATCACAGAACAAGAGTTGTAGAGTTTAGAAGTGGTTCTGGTGATTTCAGTGTAGCTCTGGACTTCTTTGGATTCAATCAGAAGTGAGTTTGAGTCCTCTTCTCGTTTCTGTTTGAGAAACAGAGTGTCATATGCTCCAGGTTCGTAGGTAGTGAGATTTAGTCGATGAAGCTCTTTGATATTCTTTTGAATGCACAGAACTCTTCTAGAGTATGCTTGATTGTATATGTGATTCTGTCTTGCTTGGTTTTTCTTGTATGCACAGAGCTTTTTCTTGTGTATGTCGTATGTCTTCCTTGTCTCTGTGTGTGTTGTCTCCCTTTTCTCTCTTCAGTAGAGTCTTCTTGTATTTATGTCACGTGCAACAGGAGACAGAAAAGATTTCCTTTCTAGAGGTACGAGGTACGGGTTCCTGACATCCGACAACCTTTATCAGATATTTGACAAATCATTAAAATGTACATGATATGACCGTTGGATAGATTAAATATAGGAAATAAAGAAATTCAAACAGTGCGTTGAGTGATCGGTAGGTGATCAGCATCGGTAGCTTGGACATCGGTAGCTTGAACATCGGTAGCTTGAACATCGGTAGGTACATGCATCGGTAGCTCCATGTGTTGGTATCGGTAGCTGTTAGTCTATCAGTATCTTCGTCCATCGGTGACTCTTATTCCATCGGTAGCTATTTATACTTACACCGGTAGCTCTATATTTGTATCGGTAGCTGTCTGTAAGTCAGTAGCTTACATTTATAAGCAAATCGGTAGCTCTGTGTTAAGTCTATCGGTAGCTCTGTGTTAAGTCTATCGGTAGACTGGTTACCGGTAGCTCATTTTCAGTAGCTATAGGCAGATTACTTATCTGTTTTATGCAGAACACATCTGATTGGGTTAGAAGCAATTTATAACTTGTATGAACATGGATAAATGAGGATTAACATATTTCAAAGACTATTTTAAAAATTATTATTGGTTTGATCATAGATTTGAAAGAATTAAAGTATAGATCAATGATACTTAACAATATCATATAGAATGAAAACATAATTGGAATTTTCAACACATATGAATACATGATTGAGATTATCAAAACAGGTGAGGTCAACAATCTCCCCCGTTTTGATAATCACAATTTATGATATGGGCATTTAACATAGTGAAAATATAATGGTAAAGAGTATAATATTGAATTAAATTTTCTTATTGAAAATAGCATCAGAGATAATAGAAATAGTATGATATAGACATAAGTTATCAGAGGTAACAATCATAAGGTACTAAATAGACATAAAGTATCAGAGGGAAAAATGAAAAGAAGGGTAAAGTGTCTCCCCTTATTCCTTATGTTTCTCCATTGAAAATATTTTTCATTCTGTTTGTTCTCCCCCTTATTCTCTCATTTTGTTCTCCCCCTTTGTGATAATCAAAAAGTGGGAAAGCATATATATAGGAGACAAATAAAATATGAGAATTAAAAGGAGTTCTTCTGTATTAGAGTAGTCAAAAAGTACAAAAACAGAATACAAAGGAATTCCTATCAAAAATCCTAGCCAATGGATCATTCCACCTCTTCCACGTGAGATTTTCCTTTGGGATCAGAAGAAGGTTCGGGTGGTGAGGATGTAGGTGAAGGTTTTGGAATCCCAGAAAAGATCAAAGGAGGCTGGGCCACTGACACAGAGTTAGGCCTGTAGGTTGAAGATCTTTGGGTGATCATCGGTGTGAGGCTGCGAATCGCTTGAGAAGGAGTCAGCTGGACTGTGGAAGCAGCTGAGGCAGAAGCAGGCAAAGCAGGATGTATGATGACTGTTCTGGCATCAACATGCAAGAAGGGCAGCAATAGATTTCTAAAATCCATAATAATTCCTCCTCCTCTTTCCATAGCAGAGATGAAAGCATCTTTGTTCTCCATGAATTTCTCTAAGGCAGGATTCATTTCACTTAGCGTGCTCACTTGTTCTCTGAAAGCTTGAGTGACTGGAGGTAGCTTCATGTTTTCCAACATCAGCTTGAAGTGGTGTTCGAGTTGATGCTTGGTGAAAATTTTGGTGAAGTAGTAGTCCACTTTGCTCTTTATGGCTTCTTGAGAGGCAGAGGCTTCTCTCATATAATCTTGAACAATCTTCATTATTTCTCTGGAATAATCTCTTGTAGAAAGCACCACTCGGGTCAACTCTGATGAGTCCACAGAGCCACTGGTTGAAATAGAACCAATCTCCTCCTTCAACATTGCTCTAACTTGATTCAGGTCAACTGATAGTTTGGATGTGAGAGGGACAAGGGAGAAGGAAACAGTTTCTTTAAAACTCTTAGACAAACCACTGATTATGCTTTGAACTTGAGAGTCTTGTAATTGAACATGATCCTTCACTGAGGTTTTGAAACATTCAAACACCGAGACAAACTGGCTTACTACACTCTTCACATAAGCTAGGTCCTTGTCAACTTGAGACTTGGAGCTCATATAGGAATCCAAAGCAGCAAGTGATGTCTTGAGAGCTTACAGATCTGATTCGATTCTTGAAGACTGAGTCTGGCACTCTTTCACTTCTTCCATAAGCTCAGACATAAAAGAAGATAAATTACAAGCCAAATATAGCTCGAAAGATCTCTCTAACATTTTCATTTCTTCATAAAAGCATTGCTTCATCTCAGTAACTGATACACTGAATGATTCTTACAGCTCATTCTTCATAGATTCAAGATCAGATTTAGAGACAAAATCATTTGAGACAACTGCAGCAGATTCTCTTGCTGAGACCAAACTAACTACAGAATCAGTCATTATTGAATTAATTGAGGAAGCAAGGGAGGTTTCCATTAACTTCACTTCTTCAACAAAACTGGTTTTGAGGTCCTCTTTCATCTTATTCAAATCATGAAATCTGACCACATCATCTGGAAACATCTCAGAAGAAAGATCATAATTGGTCTTCGGTCTATTCACATACATCTCATTATCTGAATCTGGATAATCCAATCCACAGACTATAAACCCTGGGTCTTCTACCCAGTCTCCAAGCTCAACAGATACTGTAACATTTCCAAGAACAGATTGATGCTCCCCCTCAATGGGTGCATTCTCATGTATCACAACAACATTTGGTGCTGGATTCTCTTCATCGGAATCTTCTACTACAAGTTCCACAGGTGCAGCATCTTGAAGATTTTCTGATACAGGTACAGCTTCTTCTGTAACTCTTTCTACTTCATCAGCAGGCATAGCTGAGTTCCCATTCAAAGGGCTCATACATAAACTACCAGAAGCAGACAATTCAGATACATTTTCCTTTTCCTCTTCTTCTTGGTGAGGTACAGACTGGTCTTCCTCATGAGTAGATACAATTTCCTCTACCTTTCCTTTCCTATAATAGACCAATTCTACAACAGGACTTGGGGGCAAGTCTGGATCTCCTCCAACATCCATAGGAGTTTCTTCTTCTTCTTCATCTGTTTCCTCACTATAAACAGGTTCCTCTTCATCAGGTCTTAGACTCGGATCTCTCTCATCCTTTGGTCTTGAGGGATGATCCACAGGATTAAACCTATCATAAATCTTCTGATCATCACTGACCCATTCACCCTTACATGGGTTCCAGTTAATTTTCATGTACTTGCAAACAGTCGAGGTGATGCAGAAATTTTTCTTGACTACAACTGTCTCATCACTGTTAAATGTCTTTCCTGCTCCTCTTTACTTTTAGAAAACACCAAAATATCATCAATGAAACCACCAAAAACTTATCCAAGAACTCTTGGAAAATTCTATTCATTAAGTCCATGAATACAGAATGTGCATTGGTTAGCCCAAAAGGCATTACTACAAATTCATAATGGCCATATCTTGTACGAAACACAGTTTTCGAAACATCAGCTTCCTTTACCTTCAGCTGATGGTACCCCAATCTCAAGTCAATCTTTGAAAAATATTGAGCTCCCTAGAGCTGATCAAACAAATCATCGATATGAGGCAAAGGATATGTGTTCTTAACAGTGATGTTATTCACGGCTCTATAATCAATGCAAAGCCTCATAGAACCATCTTTATTTTTAACAAATAAAACAGGAGCACCCCATGGTGATGTGCTAGTTCGAGTGAAAACTTTCTCTAATAAATATTGCAATTGCTCCTTCAACTCTAAAAGTTCAATTTGAGCCATTCGATAAGGGGGTTTTGAAATTGGCTTAGCATCAGGAACTAAGTGAATAGTAAATTCAACTTCCTGATTAGGTATTATTCCTGGCAACTAATCAGAAAAAACATCAGGATACTCATTTACCACTGGCACATCATTAATATGAACAGTTCCTTTGTTTTCAACGATGTCTTCAAGGTAACATTAATTTCCATCTTTTACAAGTTTCTTGGCCTCTTGATAAGTTATCAATAGTAAGGGTTCATTCTCGTACACAAACTGAAAGTATTTCTAATAAGAAACTTCATTAGCTCTATAGTCAATCTTAGCATGGTAAATAGAGATTCAATCCATACTCAGGATAACATCAAAATCTACTAGAGGTAGAACAATAAGGTTTTCAAGTAGGTTCTTTCCACAGATAAGGATAGGAAGATTCTTATAAATTCTTTTTGCCTCAACATTTCCCCCTGGTGTTTTTACCAAAAGTTCAGGAGTCATTTCTTCAGATTGTATTCCCATTTTACTAGAAAAGTTTTCAGAGATGAAAGAATGTGTGGACCCCGAATCAAACAACACAATGCCATAATATGAAAAAACAAACAAAGTACCTGATACAACTTCATTTGATGGCCCGACATCTGCTAAAGTAGTTGACAAGGATTTCACCACCCATTTCTTCTTGTAGTCTAACTGCTTCCCATCACTCAAGCTCTTTGTCGGACACGCATTTGCATAGTGACCCATCTCATTGCACTTAAAACATTTCACTAACTTTAAATAAAACTTGGCCTTACCATCACCTTGATCTTTTTCAGTGCAATCACGAGCCTTATGTCCCATCTTACCAAATCGGTAGCACTTTCCAGAATTTAGAAGACATTCCCCAGCATGCCTTTTACCTCATATATCACAAACTGGAAAATTAGTTTTCTTACCATCAGACTTTTTTGAAGAATTATTCCCTTTCTCCTGTCACCTCGGTCTCTTCTTCTGTTGGTTTTTATAGAACACTTGATCATCGTCAAACTACATTTCCACCTTCTCAGCACATCGAACGAGCTTTTCATAACATTTTAACTCATGAGAAGCTAAAGCCCTTCGATATTTTGGCTTTAATCCTGAGTAAAAATGAATGATTTTTTTGTCAAGGACTCGGATAAAATTTGGAGCATACCTTTCCAATCGAGTGAACCATTCTTCATAGGTAGCCACTGAGTCTTCCTCTTTCCTCAATTCCAAGAATTGATTTTCCATCATAAGTCGAACAGCCTTAGGAAAATACTTATCAAGAAACATACCTTTAAATTCATCCCAGTCGAGAGAATCAATCTCATCAGCGTCCATGATATTTTTTAGCCATCAACCACCACTGATCTGCTTCACCCTCCAAACGGTAAATAACAAGACTAACCTTTTGATTGTCTGAACACCACATGACATCGAAAATATTCTTCAGTGCATTAATCCTCCCTTCAGCTAGCACAGGGTCAGATGATCCTCTGAATGATGGGGGTGTTGCCCCATGAAATGTTCCACCACTGACATGTTCCTTTGTGGTGGATCTGGCTGATCTCGTGCATGGATTCCACCACCATTTATTGCTTGAGTCAACTGCGCCATTTATGCAACAAACAATTTATTTCCAATTTCGACCATCTCAGGATGATGATTCGGAAGGTTATTTCCTTCTGTATGCCTTCCTAGCACTACTTCACTGTTTCCTCTGCGGAAAACCATTCTGAACAAACATGGCTTAGATGAAGCAACATGGTAATCTTCAAATTCTTTATCATTTCAATTTGACCATAAAAAAAATATTTTTGGATAATCATTTAATATAATTCTAACTCCTAAAGTTATCTAAACCGACCTTGGATACCAACTATAAGGCCCCAGCCTTAATCCTTACTTAATCATGAGTTATTACAAGATTACACCTTGAGGATCTTTTCAGGTTTAGAGTTTTAGAGAATTAGAACATAAAACTTGCATTGAATTCCACATTTAAACAAAGTTGTTACATAAAAGATAGTATTCATTTTTCCCATAAATTGAAAGATATTTAAAATAAAACATGGATTCTTTCTTGAAACTTCCTTGACACTATCATCATATCATGTACCTTTCCCTTGACCTGTGAAAAACATTTCAAAAACATGGGATGAGCATAAACAGCTCAGTAAGGGATATAAAAATATGGAAAGGAAACATGGGTACATATAAACATAATAATGAATTCATACTTTACCCATAAAACATAATCACTTTAACATACCTCATCAAATCATGAATAAATCATAGAAATCATAAGACATAAAGGTATCTTGAGGCATTCATAACATTCTTACGTAGGGAGTAACCCTCTTGGTTATGTTTGGAATACCCATCACTGTATATTCCCTAAATCCCTTCAGAGAAACCTTAACGTTTCACTCCTTTGCGTTACCCAATGCATTGAAGAGCTATATCGGGCTCACCCGCTCTTAGTTTATCATGGAACCACCCATCTTCATAATAATTCCCAAGAACCACAACATAATCATATCACATAAAACATTCATAAAGGAAACATAACATTTCCAGCTTTCAATCACAAGATATCAATACAAACCATTGATATAAAATCATTATGAAAACCATTTTCAATACCAAAATAAAATAAAAGTAAAGCATAGTATTTATTTTTCTTTAAAAAAAGTATGGCTTCTAGAGGAAGTCGAAACTCAAATAATGGTCATGGCGGCGGAGAAGTAGTTATCGCCGCATACATACGACAAAAACATCTCCTTTTGTCATTTTGTAAAACGCTTCGTATAAAAAAAGATTCCTTTTATATAAACATAAAATTCAAAGGGGTTTATACACCGTATAAAAGAATGTTGTCTATAAAACAAAATATGCCTCAATGAATGGAGATTGAGATGATGTCCCATACCTTGTGTCCGACTTGACTAGGTCATTCATTAATCTCCTGAATAATAAACTTGAGTTAATTTATACTTGTTTAAGAACATTTTTCAAGTTCATTATTCATTTTATATCACTTATCGCCATGTCATGAACACCATGAAATTATTTATGTTAATAACGGTCGTTTTAACGATCATTGGTACTTGAGTCAAAAATAACCCCTTTATAATTACAAGTTGTTCATGTATCCATTATATCCAGAATTGAATTCATGATGTAAATATCATATATATCGTATATATCCAGTACATGCATGCATTTATAATATTATATTACATTTAGAGGTAAGAAATGAAATGCATCATTCATGGAGACGGTAAGCCGTACGTACGCATGAACGCTGCTTCCATTTATATTTCGTATTTTATGAAATGGAATCATAATGATATAAAGGAATATTATAATTCCAGTGTAATATCATATATAATACCGTTAAGTAAATCTTTTATACATCCCACATATGTCATTAACAAATCAAATCACTTTGAGGGGGCGGTAGTCCGCACTTCCTAAAATGAAGATATCACGTTTACTCATAATGGTAACCATAAAGGTATGCCCAAAATGAAAAATATAGAAGATTAAGTAAAACATAAAAATATTATATATCATATATAAATATAGTGTCATCTTAATGGCCACCTTTGACGGTGTTAAAAGAATGTTGAACAATCATCGTTTCGGGAGGCAGAAATTCGCCATCCACGGAAGCAATATGTTTTTTAACCATTCGATGTAGGTGTGTGTAGGTGTAGCTCGAATCCTTCTTATAACAAAATCCTAGTATCTGGAAGATACTGTTTTTCTTACAAACGAAATTAATAAAAATCTTTTAGGTTGATGGAGAAGCAAAATAAAACAAAAGAACACAAGTGAAGACATTACCTTAAAATCGAGTAACTCCCTTTGGTTTGAGCTCAAGGATTCTTTGGGAAGTCTTCTGCCCAAAGCGAGGCTTCAAGGAGTAAGAGAGGGAAGTGGAGAGACAAAATGGGCAGGGTTTTTCCGAGCCAAAGGCTTTGGAAGTGTGGGTAAAGTGGAAGAGGTGGGGTCCTTTTATAAGAGGAGAAGAGGGGCACTCTTGGAATGTAAAGAAATGTTGCTTTATTTTAAAATTATTTTCAGATTCAAAAGGACCCACATTGAAATAATTCGAGTATATAGTGATAAGGGTTCGACATCCACCCATCCAATAGGTTTTGGACATGTGTAGGTTGTATATTTTACATTATCTTTTCATTTTATATAAATCCTTTATTAATGAGGTAATCGCTGCATCAACATGATGTCATAAATAATTTAATTTATTTAATGTCTAAAAATTATTAGAAAAAATATCATGATGTAGGAAATTTGTTTTTCTTTCTAATGAATATTTATAGTCAAAAATCTGACTTTTATAACCCCATGTAAAAATTGTTTTAGTAAAACATATCATGATTGTGTCATTTTTACTTCAACATTAAATAAAAAGTTATTTATGTCATTTCCCAACAAAAGTGGATCCATGGGGTCCCCAAGTTGACCCATGGCTTGTCTTGGTCGTCCATGACACATCCAATAAGGGTAGGACATGTTTCTAGGCATTTTCATTTTATTATAATATCATTTTTTCCTTAAATTGCACTAATTACCTCTAATCGCGATTAAAAACTTAAAAGTTACTATTCACCAAAAAATTATTTTAATCTCATTGAACCACATTTTACTTCTTAATGAAAACCATGTATGTCTTATTTTTGAAAATCAAATCACATAAGTGGAAATGTTTCATTGAAATGAAAAATCAGTTTCTTTAACTACCACTTAGTGGATTCACTATTCATCAAAAATTGAAGTTTTTCAGAAAAATACCAAAACATCACCCTAAGCTATATTTGATATTCTGAATAGAAAAATGATGTATATTTTACAAAATTCAAATCATATAAGTTACATTAATTAATTTAATAATTAATTCCTGCTGTCATGACAAATAGCGTGTTTTTATGAAATAATAAGTATCAAAAGATTGACAGTAGTTTAATTCCAATTTCAAAGTGAAATTGATTCCAATGACCAACATTGGATGAAATGGTAAAAATATATTATAATTTAACTTCAAAACAAATTCAAATGATAATAAAATCATATAAATAAATTAGTTTAAAAATTGGTTTTGAATTGAAATACAATATTTTTCACTATTCATTAAAAAATGTACTTTATCGGAAAAATACCAAAAATTCACACAAAGTAAATTTTGATGTCCCAATCATAAAGAATAAGTTTATTTTGACAAAAATAGATTATAAAATTGTCAGAAGATAGATTTAAATATGGTTTTCCATCAAAAGGCAGTAAAACAATCTTTTAAAAATATTAGTGTATTCCATGCTTAAGATTGGATTTATTCTCCTTTTAAGCCACTAAAACACTATCTAATTCGTTAATAGACATAGATAAAAATATCTATTATTCATTACTTACTTGGGATGTTACAGTGGTGGTGTCCAGGGGGCTTTATAAGGGGGTGGGGTGGGGTTGTCCAAGGGATGGTGGGTGTCCAGGGGGTGTGGGTGTCTAGGGGTGGTGGGCAGTGGGGGTGGGGGTGTCCATGAAGGGTGAGGGTGTCCATGGAGGGTGGTGGTGGGGGTTTCTATGTGGGTGGGGAAATCCAGGGGGAGGGGGATATCCAAGGTTTGGGGGTTTCCAATGGGGTGAGGGTGTCTGGGGGTGGGTGCATATCCAAAGGCTGGGGGTGTCCACGGGGGGAAGGTGTTCAGGGGGGCCTTCCATAGGAGGTGAGGGGTCTATGGAGGGTGGAGGTGGGGGTGTCTATGGCGGTGGGGGAGGGAGATATCCAAGGGGTGAGGGGGTCCATGGTGGTGGGTGCTATCCAGTAGGGTGTGGGGTGTCCAGGGTGGAAGTCCAGGTTGGTGGGAGGTGTCCAGGGGCATGGGATGGGGGTGTTTACTATTCTAATCCATCACCCATCCAATGAAAATTCATATTCAATATCTCTACTTATAAATATAAAATCCATATCCAATTTTATACTAAACTAATTCCCACATTGACTGATATATCACCCCACTAGACAAAACATTTATCGTGTTTGAAGTGTAGAACAAAAAAAAAGAAAAGAACTCAAAGGGTTTGGTACTTCACAGAAAAAATGAACTCTAATTTAGTCGAAATCAAAACACCAAACTGAGTAAATAGTGTGAGAACATTAAAAATTACGTTAAACAAACTAATATGAAGTTTAGAAAAAATTCTCTGATTGAAAATTGATTCACGTCTGAGAAAACATCTGGAGGAGCTCTCAATTAGGTTCTACAATTGGGCGGGTGGGAGCTGGGGTTCATGGTATTTGTGGGAAAATATTCCCTGTGTTTTTTAAAAATGTTGGGAATGTCTCTCTTTACAAACTATTTATTAAAACCATTGGAATATCATAGAAAAACTAATTATTTCCCAACAGGTTTGTTAAACCATTAGGAAATATTAATTATATTTACAAATTTCCAATGGTTTGAACAAACCCTTGGAAAATTTGGAATTTTATTACATTATATAAACTGCTTGAGGAATCCATTGGTATATATCCTTTAATAAAACATCATATTCTACTAGTTTTTTTAGAACTTTTTTTCTTGGTGATGCAGTGCCGACACCTCTCCTCATGCTTCCCATAAATAGGAGAGGTGGAGGGTATGTTATGGCGTTGGGAATTAATAGGGTCTAATTAATTAGGACCCTTCCTAATTCACCATTGAAGTAGTTACTTATTTTTGAAAGGTAATTCCATTTATTGTCTTTTCACACCTCTAGTCCCACACAATCGTTTGTCCATTGCAGGGAAAGAAAAAAAATAAAAATTTACTATGTTATTTTTTTATTCTCTAGAAAGTCCCTAAACATAACATTTTCATCAGACCTACTGAAGTCACAGTTAAGCCTCCGTTAAGAGAATCCCAGCGTTGCGGATTCAACCGTGCAGTCAGATATTTAATCGGAGCACCTATTCAAAAGATTTAAAACACAGCTAGTGAGTTAATTGGACTTACCTAAAAAAGTTCATATATTTATTAGTATTCACCCCCAACTCACACTGGTCGAGCTTATGCTCTGTTTATGGGAAACACATTGCAACGAACTCAATGGTACTATATGATTTTCAATACGAGTTACCATTTCGAAGTTATGCATTTTCACTAAAATAATTGTCACTTAATTTTTTTATTTAGGGCCAAAAACAAACATTCAATAGTGGCCCAGACTAACCAATGTAAGTATCAATATATGGAAATCATACCCACATGAGTTCAGTTGTGGTCTTTAATTTTAAAAACGAGTTACCATTCGGGTGTTATAAGGATTTGAATTAAAAAATACTTTTATTTAATAATTTTATTTATGTTTGTTCCATTTTTGGGTATTCCCATTGGAGTCCTACACCGACTAAACTTATGTTACGCATAGGGTAAACCAATCATATTGAACGCAACTGCGTCCTATAATTTCAGATCTGGAAAACAATTTACGAGTTATTAAACCTTTTCAAGATAGCTTCTTACACACGCTAATTAATACTTAATAAAACTTTGATAGATCCTTCTGCACAGTCCGGGCTGTAGAATCATGCACCGTCAGATTTATCGGTCTAGAAATAATTCCATATAATTAAAAAAATAACATGGAAAATTCAAGACTTTACAATAGATATCCATCACGATTATATGTACTAGTTATATGATCTCATACCTGTGTTTTCATATCCTATGGTTATAATGAAAATTAATAAGTATGATGTTTCTAAAGTAGTATAGAATGCAATTTTTTTGTGAAATATTGAATACTTATTATAGAATAAGAAGATACTTATATAGTGTTTAATGTATTTTTTAGTGGAAAAATACATAGTTTGTGATATTTATGTGTTATATTCTAATTTTAAAAACTTTAAACTTAAATAATATTGTCAATTTATTTTAATAAAATATTTCCCATAAGTCATTTAATAATGTGATGGAATTTGTTGGGATATAATAACAAATATCTTCCCAATTTAAATCCCAACTCTCATTCTAATATCCTATAGCTCATATATTTTTCAAAAAGTTCAATCCTAGATCACTCCCGGAGTACATCAAAGAATGATTTACAATTACATATAATAAATAGTAACAAAATTACCTCAAGTAAATCAATTCTTCTAACATGTCAAATGATTTTTTATAATTCAAAATATAATGTGATTTTTAATATAAAATAATTCTATTTTATTGATTTAAGTGAAAAAATATTTTCTTCAATTGTTTATATTCAATGGAAATTAAAATTTTAACTTCTACGTACATGTAGACAACATCCTTCCTAATAATACGTCTTCTTATAATAAATCTTCTTATAATATTTTCCTTTTGAGATATGTGATGTTTTTAATGATTATTTTAATGTGTAAGTGAATTCTATTTTCGTAACAAATGGATATTATCCATTAATAGTGGAAATAAAGGATTTGTCATAGAGTAGTCTATGTTGTTTCACATTTGGGAAGATCATGTTAACCATAAGAACAAATAAATGAATTTAATATGGCATGTTCAATTGAATGGCTCAATGGAAGTCATCCTTTATTAATTGGCCAACCATCGTTAACATGGGATTTTTAGGGAATGTGTCCCTGGAAAATTACCCCAAGTCTTAGTGAATGAGAATTTTGATACATTTAATATTGGATATCTGTGAGGTATGGTTGAGGCCACCACATGCACGATTTATAATCTCTTTGTTTTTGTACCATCAATTTCATTATTTCAAATGTCTTAATCATTTATTTTATTTTTGAAGAAGATATGTTCCTTTTTTGATATTTTTTATCATATTCATGATATAAATTTTAAAAGGTTTTTCATATGATTTACTCTATTAATCTGTCCATTATCCTTTATGATATATTTTTTTCATTAGGAATACTAGGAATGTGATTTAGGAATTCAATCTCATTTTAGGGAGACTTATTTGGTGGATAAGAATCCTATATCCATGGTTGATATATATTCTATGGATCTGATCTAATTATTCTTGTTCATCCTTTCTATGAGTTTTTAAAAAAGGATAAAGGGGTCATCTTATGTTATTAATTTTGAGGAAATACTTGTGTTATTTATCATCCATTGACTAGATTAACCATTATAATATTGGAATCTTGTTTAGTGATGAGTGATTTGTGTTATTGGACCTTTAGTTTCTATTGTTAGTGTTCCTTTTTTAATAGATGTGAATCCTAATATTTTTATCATATGATACAAAATTTTTGGTAGGTGGTTTTTAATCATGTACTTTATTTTTGAACATGACATTGTATTTAATTTTAATTTTTTTAATATATGAAAGTCATAATACACGGTCTTCATGATTTTGATGAATTAATGGTTTTCGTTAAATGATTATTTTCATCATGTCTCTATTAATGGAAATATCTTTTCAATGTAATATATAATGGTTTATGGAATTATATTTAAAAGAGTAATTTTTATGATTGGTATAATTGAGTATTGTTTTATGATCTATGATAAAGCCTTCAATTTTTTTTATAATAACCGGATCGTGGGATTCTCAGGAACAATGTTGGTGTAATGGTATTGGGACTTCTCCTTGATAATAATTTGGGGTTCAGTCATGGGGTTTACCATTTTTATCGAGGCCTTTTTATTTGAGGGAATATATATTAAAATTCATGGGGGTCATTAATGGGGTGTTAATTAATTAAAAGAACCTATTATTATTATGAATTATTGATAAATTATGTCATTATATGATAATTGGGTTGTGAGAGACATAGGTATCCTAGACCTATATAGTCATATGAGTGATATCTATAGTGATTTAATGGGATTTTCTTTATTATGATTGTTTTGATATATAAATTTTATGGAAAATGATTCATTATTTGGTAAATTATTTTTAACCTTATTATATAGAATATATTTTGGATCTACTAAAATGGGTAATGTTTTATAATATAAATTATATTAATTTGAAATGTACATTTATTATTCCATGATGTTCATAAATTCATCTTATGAAGATTTTTTAATACATTCATTTTATGGAAAACATTGGTGGGATCTTTCTAGGCTTTTTTTAACAGATAATGGACCCTCCCTTATCGGTGTTTAGACCTTATTTTATCTTGTGATGGAATAGGAAGAATGATTTAGTGTTGGGGTAAGGTTTCATGTTTATTGGGCATGGGTATTAGGTATAAACACTATATGATGATACCATTATAGAAAATGGAGTATTTTTTGGTTTTTTAGATTCTCTTTTGGGTTTATTCATTGTCCTTTTCCATATTTATTTTTCCTCAGTTGTATCTCTACATCTATTAATTTATCTTTACAGAATATTGCTTTTTTTGTTTTTCATTTTTCCATTTATTATATATTCATTGTTTTAGCATTGTTATATTATTCCCCGTAATTATTATTGGATACCAATATGGTAGTATTCATCCCATGGGGACCGAGAACACCCTTAAATTAAGATCATGGTCTTGTTATGAGCTAATTTTTATAGGCCCTGTAGGGTTTTTCATTAATATATGTCATCAAAATAATGATTTTTCTCTATTTATTCCTATAATGGGATGTAGGAAGACATTAGATAATAATTTTGGGAATTGATAGTTATGTTTTGGTCTATTATTGGATAAATCATTCTAAAATGATCCTCAAGATGCCATGATATACTGGACTGTGTATATCCTGTTCTAATTATAGATATAAGTCTCATTTTATGAAAAATTAAATTAGAGTTTGAAAATATATTATATAAATTTATGATTTATTCCATATATTTTTTGTATATATAATAAGGAATATATGTCTTATTTAAAATATTGATTAGGACTATGTATGGGGAAATTCCCCCATAGAAAATCCACTATCAAATATAATTTCATTATGGATATTAGAATGAAAATTTGTCCAGTGTTTAAGATTGTGTTGCCTATCCAAAACCAGGACAATGTTTTGTATCCAAGAGATGTGGGAGAAAAGGACTTAGTGAATGATTTCCCATAAGAGAATTCACAGAATTTAATGGTATGAATGAACCAATGGTAGGGGAGGACTAACAACAGATGATTTATCAGTTTTTCAAATTCCTAAAGATACTCAAATACATCGAACAAAAGTGAAATGTATTTATATTTAAGGATAATATAAATATTTCGTGGTAGTCTATGGTTCAATAAATATTACATGCAGTATTAGATTTCAAATACATAAAGAATCGTTTTTATTGGCAGTTCATATTATAATTCATATTTATGGAAAAGGATTTATTGTTTTTCTATTTTTACCACGGATATTGTTCTGTGATGGACCACCCAAATTATTTAACTAACAATGTTTATTTTCCCTTCAATTTGTAATGTATGATAACCTATAGTTTCTAATCAAATTAGAATGCTTGAAAAAATTAGGTATATATATTAATGATCATCACAAATGATGATATAGAAAAAATGGTATGATTGAAGAGATTGATATGATAGAAAATAAAATGTTTTTTTTGTAATTCCAATAATAATATTTTTATTCTAGTGAAATATGTGGAATGAGGAAGAAGTGTATTATTTTAATAAGTGTTGAATATGTAGTTCTCAACTTTTGGATTTTAATACATTATCAGTAGTGACTATTGGTGTTCCCTTAACTTTATAACAACATGGTAAGATAAGGAATAATAAACCATCATGCCCATTACCTATAAAGAACTTCATTAAATATGGTCCCTAAGTAAATCTACAATGATTATTCAAATATATATTTAAATCCCAATATGTTAAATGATCATTAGCACCAAATACCTCTATTATAGATTCAGATGAATAAAATCCATGGGGTATCCAATCATATGCCTCTATATTAATAATATTTCATATAGTTGATGAGCTTCCTCATGGAGATAATGTGGGATTATAAACAGTGAATATTCCTTTTATATTTCATATTCATTAATAAATTCATTGTTTGATAATGATTCCTCACAATATTTATTATATTTCTAGTTCTTAAATATGATGACACCTAAAATGGAGATCCTTCCATATTTTATAAAGTTTGTGATACCTTTTTTCAAATTATAATAGTAGGAGGATAATTTTCCTCCATGTTTTCTCCCAATTAAAGATAAATATTTAGTTTTAAAATTTTATCTTTCTTGATCTTTTTCTTTTTGGCATCATATTTTTGAAAAATGATTAATTTCTCTCTAAGAGAATATCTATTTGTATAATTATTTTGTATCAATTGTTATCAAATAGAGAATATCCATGTAGTTTAATAGTGTGGGATATGAGGTATATCCATTCATGTCTACATTGCCAATATATTAATAATATGTATTCTATTTTTTGTAATTGAATATATGGATGTTTCTCCTCGTGGTCAATTTCCATTATTTGTTTTAGATTTTCAAATTGTATTTTTTTCAATGGTTTTCATCGATAGTGGTACGTAGAGCTCTCAATTTATATTTTTAGATACACAAAAATGGTTTCTATAACCTCAAATCATTATTCACCTACTATGTTTAATAACATTAGAAACCATTAAATGAATAGTTGGGAAATGTATTTATTCATCCTAGTATTTATCTATGGGTGTTCTCTGTAACCATTTCATCAAATGACGAAGGTTTAATTCATCTATAAACCTATTATATGATGATGAATAGTAAGTACATGATTTTATATAAATAAAATTCATTTTTTGTATTAATAAATTCTTTATGATGTGTTTTAGTTATAGGAAACACAGACACAAAAATAGTTATTTTAGACCATTATAACTTCTATCTTATAATATTTAAAATATCATTATGAATTTTAACCATTGTTAATATTTTCATTATAAAATGGCCTTTGAGATTAATATAAAAATGCATATGGCATTGTCTATTTGACAAAGACAATGGATGTGATGGACTTGACCAGCACCATTAAGCCCAATGAAGCATGTTTAAGGGATCCTTTGGATATTTTATTATCCAATATAAAGATTATATTGAAAAAATATTGCATGATAAAACACATTTATCTAGTGCATTCAATATTATAAAGATCACAACCAAAACCATATTCAATGAACCACCCCATGAAAATCTCACAATTTCACACCACACCCTAAAGGAATTTAATTATGTTACCAAGGGATTTGTATCTAGTCGCAAATATTTTCCAATTTTAAAATATAATTATTGTAATATTTTTCAATTTTATATATTAATATTTATATTTATAAAATAATAATTTTTCGAAAATTATATTTCGATATGTTGAAACTAAAAATTTATTATGGGGAAATATATTTTATCAATCAAGACACATTGTTTGATGAATTAAATTTTTTTAATAAATGATTTTTTAGTAAAATAATTTTTGAAAATAATTTTTATTAGATAATATTATGTTATTAAACATTATAATATAATATTGTGAAGTCAAATGTAATTTTTAAAAGTGTCAGAATGTTGTAATTATAAAAAAAAATATTTTATATTAAATATGATTTTTTTAACTATTAATTATCCTTTTTATAGTATTATAATTTTTATAAAAATAATATTTTTGAAATAATCATAGATAAATTATGAAAGGTTGAATTTTTTAGAATTTCCTATTATAGTCAAATTCATTTGTAACAATACAATACAATATAAGTGTAATGTATGTATTAAAAAATTTTAAAATCCAAAAATTGATTTAATAAATACTATGATTAGTATACACAATCGAAATTATGATTCACCATTATAATAATGGTTTTTTTGAAGATATTATATTATTTTTATAATGCCTTAATGAATCTTAAAAATGAATTATTATATTATAAGGTTTTAAATTCATTTTTCTATAAACATTAGTCACTTCAATATCACAAAGGGAATTATATTAATGTTAACATTTAATAGTGATATTGAATAATGAAAAACAATCAAAATTGGTAGAAACCATGATAAAAACATTGTATTCTTTTTATTTTTTTATTATCAATAGATTCACATATATATGTTTTGAAATTAGTAAAAACTTTTTAATGACGAATTTACTCTTCACATACCTCTCTCTATCCCCAATGGTTCCCTCAATATTCTACAAAGCTCATCTTATGCTTTAATAGCTACCCTCCAAAGGAAAGGGATCCTCTCCCTCTCTCTTTAATATATCACATTATTTATTTTATGAATTTTCATTTACAATTTCTCCTAATGGGATTTATTTTTTTTATACAACATTATTACTATAAATATGATTCCCATGAAATTATAGACCCATTTATCTCTCATTCATCCATTTTATAAACCTTTATGCACACTCATTATGCTACGAAAATTTATCAAGAGATATTTCATGAAAAACAATTGTTTAACCAAAAACTATTTCCATTTCCACATAAGGTTTTTCACATACTTGTACCTATTATTTATTTATTGGTTATTTATAAGTATATATACAAAAATTATTTTTTAATATGGTTAAATATGATCAAAGAAATCTATATGTTATATGAGATCTGTGGAACACTTATGCAAGTACATGATATGAAAGTGATTGGTGGGATCCAATGTATATTGACCTCTAATGGATTAGGTGACACATGACATCATGATATTACTTGAATGATGTGAATAAGGTTATTCTATGAATGTTATTTCTATATTTTATGGGTTTTACCCTTCAATTATATTCATGAATTCATTCGTTAAATTCATCACACATTTATATGTTTCTTTTATGATATCATGTTTTATCAGGTACAAATGTTAATGATTCTGATTCTAATCTCGATTATGTTACATTGATGTACTTCTTAGAAAATAATAACAATTTGCCACATTTTTTGATTTATTATTTATTATTGGGGTGTATATCTCACCCCATTCATTTTTATGTCTACAATTCTATGCCGTTCAATTCTTGGGGATTCATGGAATATACGAGATTATTTTATTGTTATTTAATTATGATATTTTATATGTGTTTTATGTTAATATTCTATGTATCTCTTTTTACAATTACAGTTGGCCTAAAGAACGTATTGGGTTTTATTATTTGTATCACTATGTAATAAATCATCAACATATTTGTAATAAATTATTATTTTTTATAGTTTGTATCAGAGAAAAGATTTGTTATTTTGTGGGATTAGGTTTATAAAACTATTTTGAAATCTTTAGGAATAAGAATAATATTAAGAAAACAAACATAAATTTTGTTAAAGAATATATTCAGTGATATTTATGAAAATAAATATTTTTTTAGATACTATAAGTGTTGTATATGTAGAACAGATGAGGTTAGGTGTAATAAATCTAAAAAAGGAACATAAAGAAGCATTCAATAATCAATTGGTGCATAAAAACATAACTTAATGAAATCCTTTTCTGAACTGGATGTAGATATGATTTTATAAATAAAAAATTTCATTACATAAAAAAAATTATTGTTGAAAAATTTTCATAGACAAATTATCATTAAATCAATTAGGGATAACATATATTGAAACCTATAAATTCATATGATACAAAAAATGTTCCATCTAAGATTTATCTAATTAGTTGTCATGGATTTCCATTTTTGTAATTAATTGTTTTAAATTTTTCATTCTTATTTTTTTAGATGATTTTAAAAGATATAAATAGAATAAAATAGTATAAGGTGGGAATAACATCCATGGTTCTATGGAATCTAACATATCACACATGTGTTGTATGAATATTCTAATACCACCTATTAAAATGGAATCTAATTTTTCATTGATGGCAAAAAATTGTTCAATTTCTTCATTCCAATTATGTAACTCATCCCTTTTCCAAATATAACATCCTTGAACCCACACTCTTAAATCAAGTTCTAATGACATTATAATTGAATATTTTATAATAATATTAATGAAGGTGAATAATTTTTCCCCATATAATAATTAAAATATTAAAATGAAATATTTGTTCACATATATTCTGAAAGAACATTGTGGTTTATAATTTTTAGGAATTATAAAATCCCCATATATTAATAATTACACATAAATAAATATATTATCATTGAAACTATACTCATCTTTTTATATTCCATATTTGGTAAAAAAATCATCCATATAAAATTATTATAGATTTAATTCATTTGACACAATACATTATATACTTTGGGAAATGAAAGATAAAGTGTGATCTCAAATTCTTATTATGGGTAAACATATACAATAAAAATTTAATATAATTAGTGTTCATAAGAAAAAAATTTGGTAATGATCAAATAATTAGAGTGGATAAGAATATCATGAGAATACTCACACACATTAATACATAGATCAAAAATCATGTAAACATGTAATATTGAATTAAAAAATTTAACATTTTCAAAAATAACTAATCACGATACATGTGATATCAATATAGAACATTTTAAAAATTATAAACTAATAACAAGAGTAGATAAAAGTTATTTTAATCATATAGAATCCAATTCATTGAACAGCTATCGAAACCATATAAAACCCTTAAAATGGAATAATCATATGGTGATCTTCTATACCGAATGTGTTGGATCTCTATCTAGGATCACCTGTTGTGTAAGCTCTATCGAGCCACCTTGCAATATCTGGGCTCTCCGATTATATAAAAATGTCCATGAACAAGAAATAATGTAAATGAAGAGTAAATTACATCCTAAAACTCTCAAATATAATAAATATCCCATTTATAACATTAATAAACCATCTAATGGAAAAAAGTTCCATAATAATCTCTTTGATTTAGAATTAACCCATAGAAAATAAATGGTTTGAAATACAATATATGGAAAATATTATTAACCATTGGAATTTTAATGGGTTTTATATTGATGTTGTTTAAAAATTAATAATCCATCCAAATAATTATTGAATATGGTATCATGAAAACATATTCCCATTGGAGAATAAGTAACATCAAGATTTATTGAAGTTAGTGAATGGAAATACTGTAAAAATTCATTAAATATATTTTTAGGTAAATAATGTCTTCATATGGAAAATAAAATTTGGAATTAAAAATTGAAAAATACTTCATAAATACTTTCATTGAAAAGAGTATAAAAATATAATGTACAAATCACTAAAAAATGTTCTTGATGGCATGAAAATACTTTTCTGTCAATATCGTTAAAAATAAACAATTCTATTCAAAACATTTTGTAAAAGGAAGTCAAAAGTGACCCATTTGTGAAATTTTAAAAAAATTATTCTTATAAAAATCTAAATGAATGATAATTTTCATGGAAAATTTCTTCATCATATCATTTATTTTTTAGAAACATCAATTCTTAAAATATTCTAAAAAACATGGATATTAATGAATAAGATACATAATTAGAAAATAAATATAAAAAATCATTATAACATACAATTTAATTTCATGGTATTTATTTAATAAATAATATGAGAAATTAATACTAAAATATTTATCCAAATTCATAAATAAATGAGAAAAATTGTTATTTTTTTCAATAAATTTATATCACATTATATTATTTAGAAAAACATTATTATAATAATCCTTAAAGAAATTAGATTATAAAATAATGATTTATCCATTTAGTAACTCTTTAATTTTTATCCCCATTAAATAATATAATAAAAGGAAATATTAAATTTCATGAGATTCTGGATATCAATTATGTAACAATCCAAATGTTTAGTATAACAACCTTATAATGAAAATATTTTTACATTATAAACATATGTCCCAAAGAAAGGAATTTGGATTAACTAACCCCTATAAAGGTCATATCACTAAATAGATTGTTAATAAATAGATATATTATGTTTAATTGATGATAAACTGTTAAGAAAAATTAAAATACCGAATACAGTAATGTATATATCAACTCAAACAAAATCATACTATATTAATGTCCATGATGATGGTTTATAATAAAAAATGAAGTCATGTGAAGAAATGACGTACCAATTATAAACATTCAATTTAATGTCGTTGTTTAAAATAAATTAAATTTATAATTAATGAACCATGATGTGTGACATATTCTTCATATTATATGAAAATTTGAAATTATATACACAAAAAAATTATAATAAATGGGGAATAAGGAATTTTTATAACAAAATTAAAAGTGAGACAAGAAAACCCTTACCTTGAGCCCATACATTCCTTTAATGTACATTATTTCTTAATTAATAATATTAAATGAATATTTTTATCTATAAGAACATTTACCAGGATTAAAACATTATACACAAGTCATATATTTTAATTATTAATTACATATTTAAAAATTTAATTTAGTATGTTCGTGTTGGGTGTTTTTGAGGATGTTGGATTCAGTATTTTGAAATGGATTCGGTGTGTTGATTATATACAAAATGGTAATTATTAAAACACATACTGAATAATAATTATGTAATAATTATCTTATCAATTCATTATAGGTACTTTTGAAACAAATCAAGAAAAATGTGTATAAAAAATGAACTACATGAAAATCATATACATGGTAGGATGTACATACACATGATTACATTTCCAATTTTCAATGAT
The DNA here is from genome assembly GCA_963277665.1 of Viscum album. Classification (NCBI taxonomy): domain Eukaryota; kingdom Viridiplantae; phylum Streptophyta; class Magnoliopsida; order Santalales; family Viscaceae; genus Viscum; species Viscum album. The sequence goes on along the minus strand of OY728147.1, from coordinate 1,536,574,735 downwards.
CATAATTGAAGAAGGTACATAAAAACATATATTAAAAAAATTAAAACATTGTACTAAATAAAATTTCATTTAATTATTCGTATATATATATAATTCTTTTTATGTGGTGATGAAAAATCACATCGCTTCATAGAGGCAGTAGTACACATCTACAAGAACCACATTACTATTTCTCTAGGTAAAAAATAAAATTCTATAATATAAAAAAAATATGTCATTATTATAATTATTATTTAATTAATGTCAAATATATTTATTAAAATTATCTTTATTGCATTACATGTAAGCCATTGGTGAAAAAAAATCACAAAGAATCACAAGGTAGTAGTTCGGTGTACAGACGAGCGATGTTATCATATCCTCCAAGAATGAAAAAAATTAGTAATAAGTGATATAATAATGAAAAAGTATAAATATGTTAAAAATAAAATATATACTATATATCTATATATAAAACATTATGTAAAAGGTAAAAATAGAAAACAAATGATTTTGATTCATGAGGTAATATTTTTTCATACACACAGGTGATGAATTCAATTATATTTTAATGGAAGAGGAGACAAATTTTGGTTATTACATTAACCAAAATGACATATAAGTTTATTTTGGATACTTTTTATATCAAATTATAATAGTATATGAATATTTTAAAGAGGTTAAAGAATAAATAAACCAAAATTGAATATCAAATAATTATACCTATTCTCACACCACCTCATCAGGATTAAACCTAAATTATTCCTTTGAAATATTTATGACCACAAAAATGATTTAATAATTATGATATTGAAGTATTAAATTATTTTTATTTCTAGTGTCTCTAAAAAATGTATGATGGAATGACAAATAAATAGGAGTGGGTGTCATTTATTATGTGAGGTTAGTGGCACACAAGATATTTTTAAAAATAAAATGGTGAAAAAACTTTTTTCACATTAATGGTGTAAAAATTTGGTAATTATATATACGTAAACATTATATGTTATAAATATGACCATAAAATATTTTTAGACAGTTTTTTGTGTTTTTTTATAATTCCCCATTCTTAAACATTTCATTATCTTGAATTATGTTAATAATTCTCATTGTGAAATTTTTTAAGATTATAGTTTTAGAGAACTAGTTTATTACTATTACATTAAATCTCAAAATATTACGATTTAGACACTTCTACTCAATATCCGTTTTTCCATAAAATAATAATTCTTAAAAGAAAAGAATATTCTTTTTGTTGATATAAATATTTTTTAATTCTTAAATTCTTATACCCTGCTTTATACCATGTGAAAAACATTTGAAAAACTTGAGATGAGCATAAATATATCAATATGGGTTATAAAAAAATCATTATTCCATCAATACATACAAAACATAAGCTCTTTTACATACCTCATGAAATCAACATATATATGAATAATACATGGAAATCATAAATAATAAATGTAACTTGTAGCATCTATATAAAACATTCATTTTAGCATTCATAAAAACATTTAGAGTTATATTCAGAATACCCATCATAGATTATTTCCTAAATATCTTGGATAAAACATTAACATTTACCTCTACCAAGATACCCATGGAATTGAAAATCTATCTCAGGATCACCCACCCTAGTTTTATCACTGAACTACCCATATAAAAAAACAATTCCCATGAACCATAACATATTCTTAACACATAAAACAAACATAAAATAAAGATAACATTTCCACATTTCAATCACAATATATAATTTAAATATATTGACCTTAGAAATCCATTATTAAAACCATTTTTAATTCCAAAATACATAAAAGACTATATGGTATTTATTTTCAATTTAAAAACATCACGGATAGTTAAGGAACCAAATATCAAATAACATTTGCGGCGGTGGAAATTTCATTTTCACCATGTACGTTAAAAAAACATTCCATTTTTTCATTCAGTAAAATGCTTCATAAAAAAACATTCCCTTTTAATAAAATGAAAATTTAAAGGTGTTTATACACCTTATAAAATAAAGTCATGTAAACAAATATACCTCAATGAATGTATATTGAGACGAAGTCCCTTTCCTCATGTCTAAGTTGGATCATTCGTTATTTAATCTAATGAAAATTAAACTAATCATAATTTATAATTGCATATGGTCATTTTTCAAGTTTATTATTCTTTTTATATGAATTATTACCACATTATAAACATTACATAATCATTTAAGTTAATAACGGTCATTTTGACAATATTGGGTACTTGAGTCAAAAATAAACATCTAATAATTAATAATTTTCCATGTTGTAAAAATTTCATTATCTATATAATGATATTCATGATTATGATATCATATATATCATATATATCATATATATCATATATATCCATTGTATATATCTATTTATAATACTACCAAACATTTGGAGATAATAAATGAAATGCACCGTCCATGGGGACGGTAAGCCGTACGTACGCATTAATGCTACATTCATTTATATTTCTTATTTAGTGGACAGAAAACATATTGATACATAGGTATATTATAAATATAGTATAATATAATATATTATTTTAGTAACTCTATACTTTATATGTTCCACGTATGGCATGTACGAGTGATATCACATTGTGTGGGTGGTAGCCTGCACTTCCTCAAATTAAATTATCAAATTTACCCATTATGGAAACCATAAAGGTATTTAATAAATGTTAAATAAAGGAGAATAGAAACAATATAAATATAATATATATCACGTATAATTACAATTCCTTTCTAATGGCCACCATTAGAGGCAATAAGATATAATCGAAGAATCATCATTGGGTGAGGCTGTAGTTCTTCGTACGCAAAAACAGTATGATCGTATCCATTAAATGGAGGTGTGTGTAATTTTAGTTTGAATACTTATCATAAAAAAACAAATTATATTCATGATACTTATGTTTTTATTTAATCAATGAATATGAAGAGCATAGGGAGATAAAAAGTAAAATAAAATAAGGGAACTTGAGGGAATACATTAACTTTTAAATCGGGTAACTATCTTTAGTTTGAACGAAAAGGCTCTATTGAAGTTCCTTCTGCATAAGGTAAGGATTCTAGGAGGAAGAGAGGTATCATGGGAGATTATTTGGGTAGCGTTTGGATGAGCCAAGGGAATTGAGAAGTGTGTTTAACTGGATAGAGGTGATGACCTTTTATAAGAGAGAGAATGGGATATTTAGGAATGTTTTAATGTATTATTTTATTATAAAATGATTTTCATTTTCAAAATGGCCAAAACGTATTTAATTAAAATATATGATACATATATGTCTAAATAAAATCATCCAATAATAAATGTTCATGTTTTGGAAATTTTTTAATCCTTATCATTCTTATTTAACCCTTTTTAACTTATTTATCTTTTACCATGTCCTCTTATATATTCACACTATAAGGTAAATATATTTACAATAAATTTTCAAGACACCCAAAATGGATTATTAATGGAATTTATAACATCATATATTTCATTTTGACTAAATTTATATTTTATGTACTATTTTATCTTTTAATAAAATATTTATTGAATTAAAAACTCTTTTATGCCTATTTTATTACTATTCATATCATGACTTTTTAAAAAATTAAAACCATCACGACTCATTTGAAAAACCTTCAATAAATAAATGATATCAAGTAATTCTAATATATACAATTCTTGTATGGCATAAAAAGGTAAAAAATAAATTTATATTAATATTTACAATACCATTTATTTGAATCCTTTATTAATGAAGCAATCAATACATCACAATTATGTCATACTTAAATTTATTTATTTAATGTATAATTTTTTTTAATAAAATACCATGATGTAGAAATATTTTTTATATTTTAATTTATTATTTATAGTAGAAGAGATCACTTATATAACCCCATATAAAAATTTATTTTGTAAAAATATTCACGTTTATGATATTTTTATTTTATCTTTTAAAAAAAGTTATTAATGTCATTATCATACACAACGAGATTTAAAAGGAAAAAGGTCTCACCCAAAGATATTATTTGATTCCCATTACTCATAAATTAAGGATAGATCCAGTGTTAATGTAATTTTATATTATTATAATATTATTTTTACCTTGAATTACCCTATTTACCTATACCAAAAATCAAAAGATACTATTCGCCAAAAATTAATTTCATCTTATTGAACCACATTTTACATAATTATGATTACCATGAATTTTTTAATTTTTTAATTAAATTCATAAAAGTGGTAAATTTTATTTTAAATGAAAAAGTTGGTTTTTAACTACTATGTAGTGTTTTTCAGTATTCATAAAAAATGAACGTTTCCAAAAAATACCAAAAATTAACCAAAAGATAATTTCGATATTAAAAATTAAAAATTGATGTTTATTTTACAAAATTAAAAACATAGAAGTTTTATTAATTAATATAATTTTAATTTCTTTTGTCAAAACTATAATGTATTTTTTTATGAAATAATAACTATCAAAAGATTGGCACTTGTTTATGTCTAACATCAATGTAAACTTACGTCCAATGACCAAAGTTGGATTAAATGGTAAAAATATATTCCGATTAAACATTAAAATCAATAAAAAGAAAAATTAAACTATATAAATAAATTATATATAATGGATTTTTTGAGTTAAAAGGCAGTATATCGCACTATTCAAAAAAATTGAACGTTATCAAAAATATACCAAAATTTCATCCAAAGTAAATTTTGATGTCACAATTATAAAGAAGATGTTTATTTTGTCAAAAAGAACATATAAAAGATACAAAAACAAGATTTAAAAAGGTTTCTCCATCAAAAGGTTGTCAATTGACATTCTAAAGAATATTTGAGTATTTATTCCTTAAAATTGGATTCATTCACATTTTAAGGCTCTTTATTTTTATTAAATAAATGTCAAAACATTTAAAAAACATGTATAATCATATGATATTAAGTTCTAGTCATTTCCACTAATACAAAAACTATGTGTTAACTACCATTTAAAATAATATTATTTTATAATATTATTTCTAGCATGACTCAGCATTGTGTGAAACATGATATTTCAGATAAACACATTGTTCAATGTTAGGTACGCCATCAAACATAGCATCCCCTTTAAATTAAAAATAATTTTTAATTCAAAAATATTAATAAATATGAAAATGACTTACTCATTATTTACCTAGGATGTTAAATCCTTCCCCCTTTTGAAAATTGTATCCTCCCAATTTTATTCACTTATCAAATAAGTGGGGGATATTTATCCATCATATAATTTTCAGATTCCCGCATTGCCTCTCCAACCTTGTGGTTTTTCACAAAACCATTACTTGAATAGTTACCTTATTCTGCAACACTTGCTCCCTTTGATCATTAATTTGGACTAGTTGTTCCTCAGAATAGAGATTCATTTCCATAAAAAGTACCTCTAGACTCAAAACATGAGATGGATCTGGCATAAACGTTCCCAAAATTGAAACATGAAACCATTTTGTACCTAGGATTAAGAAGGAGGTAAAGCCACTATGTAGGAAACTGATCCAACTATCTCTAGGATTTCATAGTGTTCTGTGAACCTCATACTCAACTATCCTTTCTTAAGAAAACACATGACACTTTTCCTTGGAGAATCTTTGAGAAGGACATGATCACCAACTTCAATATATTTATCTTTCCTCCTATTATCTGCATAACTTTTTTCTTTACTATGAGCTATTCTCATGTGCTTCTGAATCAACTGAAATTTTCCCATCATCTCTTCTACCAATTCTAGTCCCATCAACATCCTTTCCCCAACATCATCCCAAAAAGATGGAGTTTGACACTACTTCCCATATAATGCCTCAAATGGAGAAATATATATTCTAAAATGAATACTATTATTATATGAAAATTCCACCAAAGATAGATGTTTGTCTTAACTTCCCTTTTAATCCACTGGTTAAGAATGTAACATAACTTCCAATTTATGAATTCCTGGTACTGAATTCCCATATTATTGTGGCTGAAAGTCTGTAATAAAATTTTATTCAGTACCCAAAGACATCAAAAGGCATTTCCAAATGTTATAAGTGAACCTAGGATAATTATCAGATAAAATGGAGAGGGGAACTCCATTAAACCAGAATATTTATTTAACATACAACCAAGAAAATATATCTAGATACAAATTATCTCAAATCGGAAGTAAATGAGTAGATTTAGTCAATTTATCAATAATAACCAATATTGAATTGTTACCTCAATATGTTTTATATAATCCCACAATGATGTCCTTAGATATATTTTCCCATTTCTAGTCTAGAATTGGTAAAGGTTGAAGAAATTAATTTCAGTAACTACCACTCTGCTTTAAACTATTGAAAAGTACAACACTTCACAATAAAATCAGTAATATATCATTCCATTCCATCCCACCAATAACACTCTCGATGATCTATGTACATCTTAGTATTGCCAGGATGGACTAAAAATGGAGAACTTTGAGCTTCACATAATAAATCTATATTCAACTGTGAATCACATGGCACACATAATCTCTTCTAAAATCTCAATATACAATCATTATCAATGTTAAAATAACGCAACATACCATTTTGAGACATTCTACCTTTTTATGCAACTCAATGTCTTCCTTCTGCACTTACATAATTTTATCTGATAGAGATGATTTCACTAACACTTGAAACAAAATAGTGGGATATCCTGCACTACAATATTCTATTCCAATGTTCATAAAATATTTTAATAAATTATCTTATTCCAAATGTAACATGGTTATTGTAGCATTATTTTTCATAGTCAAATAATTAGCCTGATTATTTTCCTTTACCAGATGGTAATGGATTGTGCAATCATAATCCTTGATTAATTCCAGCCATATCCACTGTCTCATTATCAATTATTTCTGAGTAATTATATACTTCAATTGTATATGGTCAGTAAATATTTCATATTTTACTTCATACAGATTATGCATCCAAAATTTCAATGAAAAAACAACATCATCTATTTCAAACTAATGTGTTGCGTAATTTAACTCATGTGGATTCAACATACAGGAATCATATAGAATTAACAGATCATTCTAGATCAGGACGTAACCAATTTATTTAAATGAAGCATCACTATGAATAAAAACATCACCATTTGTGGATGGTTTTTCCAAAAATAGATCAGTCACTAAACATCTATTCAATTCCTAAAAAATATCATCAAATTCTTATATCCAAATAAACATAACACCTTTTTGAGTTAACTTAGTCATTAGGACACATACCTGTGAAAAAAATTCAACAAATTTGTGGTAATAACCTTCAAAAAAAGAAAACTACGAATCTATGAGATATTGTTAGGTTTGTCCATTCTTCAACAACTTTTGTTTTAGTAGTATCAACAATTATTCGATTTTTTGAAACCATATGACCAAGGAAATAATCTTTTCGTATCCAAAACTCACACTTTCTAAATTTCCCATACAATTTATTTTATTTTTATGGATTTCAATAAAACCCTTAAATGACATTCATGTTCCTTTTTATATTAAGAATAAACCAAAATATCATCAACAAACACAACCACAAACTTATCCAGAAACTCACAATAAATTTTATTCATAACATCTATAATATCAAAGGTGCATTGGTTATCCTAAAAAGAATAACTAAAAATTCTCAATGGCCATATGTAGAAAAAAATGCAGTATTGGGAATGTGTGATTCATTTACATTCAAATAATGATACCCTAAACTCAGGTCAATCTACGTAAAATATTGTGATCCCAGGGGCCAATCAGATGGTTCATCTATATAAGGAAAAGGATACTTGTTCTTAATGGTGATATTATTCAAGGCTCTATATGCAATTTTAAGTCTCATTGAACCATCATTATTTTTTACAAACTAGAAAAGAGAACCTCATGGTGATGTGATAGTTCAAAATAAACCTTTATCTAACAACTCTTGAAATTGTTTTCTTTAAAACTAAAAGTTCAGTTTGAGCCTTTTGATAAGGTATTTTTTTAATTTATTTATCATCAAGAACTAAGAAAATAATAATTTTAAATTCTCAATTAGGTATTGTATAGGGAAACTCATCAGAAAATACATCAGGATACTTATATACCATTGGTACATCATTAATCTGAACAATTCCTTTTTTCAACTATATATTCAACTAATCATTCATTTCTATATTTTACTTGTTACTAATCATCTTGATATATTATCAAAAATAAGGGTTCATTATTGTCAACCAACTGAAATTATTTCTAAAAGGAATCCACATTAGCTCTACATTCAATCATAGAATGATAAACAAAAATCCAAATACATTCCCAAAAAAAATCAAACTCTTCTAGAGGCCAAACAATAAGGTTTTCAGGTAGATTCTTTCATCACACATGATCTGGATGGTTCTTATAATTTCTTTTTTCTCAAAATTTCCTCCTAGTGTTTTTACCATAAGTTCAGGATTTAACTCATGAGATGGAATTACTTATTTACAGAAAATAATCTTAGAAATGAAATAATGTGTAGACCCTAAATCAAACAGCACATTTGAATAATCTGAATAAACAAACAGCGTACCTAATAACACTTCATTCGATGGCCCAACATCTGCTGATATAGTTTCAAAGTATTTCACCACCCCTTTCTTCTTGTAGTCCTTTTGAGTTCACTCAGTTGAGTAATTCATTGGAAACACATTTGCATAATGACCCATTAACTTCACTTAAAACATTTCACTGGTTGTAAATCAGAGTTTTATAACTATGACCATGATCCTTTTCAATGACATTACAAGCCTTATGTCAAATTTTACCACTTCGGTAGCACTTAATAGAATTCAAAAGTCATTATCTGGTGTGCTTTTTACCACAATTTTTACAAACTGTAACATTATGTTTCGTACCATTAATCTTTTTTGAAGAGTTATTACCTTTCATCGGCCACCTCAACCTCTTATTTTATTTTTTGTCAAAGAATACCAAATCACTGAAAAACTCCATTTCCACCTTCTCCTATCATCGGATAAGATTTTTGGTACATTTAAAATCATTAAAAGATAAATCCCTTTGATACATTGGATTTAATCTTGAGTAAAAATAGTTGATTTTCCTATCATGGTCTCATATGAATTTTGTATTATACCTTGCCAGTTGATTGAATTTTTATTGATAAATATCCACTAATACATCTTCCTACATCAATTCCAATAATAAGGATTCCCTTCTAATATAAACCACATTTGGAATATATTTCTAAAAATATATACATTTTAATTCATCCTAATCAATAGCATCAATCTCCTCACTATCATTGATATTTTTCATTATCGTCCACCACTGATCGACTCTACCTTTAAAATTGATAACTGAAAGACTAACCATTTGACATTCTGAACGCCCCATGACATCAAAAATCATTTCCAGTTCTTTAATCCACTAATCTTATAGAACAAGGTCTGATGATCCTCTAAATGACGAGGGATGTTTCCTCATGAAATGCTATATTATGGAAGTGTATTTCTGTTGATGGGATAACTGATCTCATTCATTGATACCACCACAATTTAGACCTGAAGACAGTTGTTCCATCACTTCAACAAACATCTCTGTTCCAATTATGAAAATCTTATGTTTCTGATTTGGTAGGTTGTTTTCCTCCTGATGTTGTCCCATCATAGCAGCCTTGTTTCCTCTACGAAAAATCATTTTAAACACAAAAATTTCTTACGCGATGAAACATGGTACTTTGTAACTTCTTTATCATTTCAATATTAACCTATATCAATATATATATATTAATTTAACAATATCATTACTCCTAATGTTATCTAAATTGAGAGTCTAATACCAACTATAAGTCTGCATCCTGAATCATTTCATATTATTCAATTATGTTAATAATTCACATTTAGGATCTTTTCAGGTTTAGAGTTTTTGAGAATTAGTCCATGAATATTACATTATATCTCAAAATATTAAAAAGTAGACTCTTTTTCTCATTATCCATTTTTTCATAAAAAATATTAAATTAAAATAATATTTCTTTTCATGATATAAACATTCGTTAATTTGTCCTTTCTCTTACCCTGCCATATAAACTGTGAGAAAACATTTCAAAAACAGGGGATGAGAATAAAATGCTTAGTAAGGATTATAAACTAAAGAATGAAATCATTAGTCCATCAATAAACACAGAACACTATCTATTTTACATACCTAAAAAATTCATATGATTTATGAATAACACGTGGAAATCATAAATCATAAATTTAACTTGTTTAATCTATATCAAACATACCTTGTAGCTATCCTAAATACGTAGGATGTTACGTCCAGAATACCCATCATTGTATATTCCATAAATCTCATAGGAGAAAAAAAAATTTACCTCTATCACATTTCCCTATGCATTGTAGACCTATCTCGAGCTCCCCTGCCCTATGTATATCATGAAATCACCTGTATACGTAAAAATTTCCAAGAAACATAACATATTCATAACACATAAGACAAACATAAAAGAAAGATAACATTTTTACATTTCAATCACAATATATAATTTAAATATATTAACATACCCGATCCATTATCCGAACTATTTTCATTACCAAAATTTATAAAAAATATTATATGGTATTAATTTTCCATTTAAAACATCACGACATGTTAAGGAATCCAAATATCAAATAACACTTGTCGCTGTGGAATGGCTATTGTCACTACGTATGTTAAAAAGAAACATTCCATATTTTAGATTTAGTACAAATATTTATATAAAATGATTCCATATAAATGTAATGAAAATTCAATGGTGTTTATACACTGTATGAATGAATGTCATGTATAAATAAAAATATGCTTCAATAAAAGGAGGTTGAGACAAAGTCCCATACCTCAAGTCCGACATGACTCGTTCGTTCTTTAATCTCCTGAATAATAAACTAAAGATAATATCTACTTTATTAAGAACAATATTCCAGTATATTATTAATTTTATATTACATACTTCCATGTAACAAACATTACACTATCATTTATGTTAGTAACTATCGTTATGTCAATATTTGGTACATGAGTAAAAAAATGAACTTCTTATAAGTAAATGTTATCCAAGTTGTAAAAAATACATTATATACAGAATTATATTATTGATATATATATCATATATATCATATATATATATTATATTTATTTATTTATAATAGTAAATAACATTTGGATAATGAAAATGAAATGAAATGCTCATAGAGACGCTAAGATGTACGTACGGATGAATGCTACTTTCAATTTTGTTTCGTATTTAATGGAATGAAAAATTATTGATTCATAAGTATATTATAATTTGATTATCGCATCATATATTATTTTATTAATTACATCCTTTATATGTTCAACATATGTCTTGAACATGTCATATCACTTTGATAGGGAAATAGTCCACACATCCTCAATTGAAATTATTGTATTTACCCATTATAGAAACCATAAATGTATGATATAAATGAAAAAAAAGAACCATATATGAAAATATAAATATAAAATATATCAAACATAAATATAGTTCCATCATAATTTCTATCATGATAGGTAGTGGGAGAGAATCGAACAATCATCATTTCGTGTGGCAGCAGTTCGCCGTACATAGAAACAGAATGTTCATATCTATTAGATGGAGGTTTTGTGTAAGTGTAGTTTGAATCCTTCTCAAAAAAAAACATAGCATATTAAGTATATTGTTGTTGTTATTTAAACCATTAATACGAAGAATGTAGAGAGTGAAGAAGTAAAATTAAAGAAGAGAACTTGCGGGTAGACGTTACCTTTAAATCAGGCAACTCCATATGGATTAATCCAAAAGGCTTCCTTGAAGAGCCCTCTGCATATGGTAAGAATTATAGGAGTAATATAGTGATATTGGGATATTATTTGTGTAGAGTTTGGATGAGGCATGTTGCTTGAGAGGTTTTTTTAATATGTAAGAGGTGATGAACTTTTATAAGGGATAGGAGGGGCTCTTTAAGAAATTTTTAATGTATTTTTTTATAAAATGATTTTTAGTTTCCAAAGGTCCAAAACATATTTAATTCAATTATATGGTTCATATAAGCTGAAATAATATCATATAATGATAATTGGGAAGGTTTTGTATTTTTGTAATCCATATCTTTCTTATTTAACCCTTTGTTATCTTATTTAAATTTTACCATGCCCTCTTATATATTTATACAATGGTTAATATATTTACTATAAAATTAAAATACACCCAAAATGGAACCTTAATTACATATTTTACATCCCATATGTAATTTTTTTAATTAAATATTTTTAGGACTATTTTATCATTTAATAATATATTTATTAACTTAAGAACTCTTTTTGGTCAATTATAATACTATTCATATATTGAATTTTTAAAAAATCCAAAAAAAACATGATTATTCCAAAAAACATCAATAAATCAATGATAACAAGTCATACTAATCAATAAATTTTTTTGAAGGCATGAAATGGTTCAAAATAAATAAATTTTCATATTTATAATATCATTTATTTGAATTGATTATTAATGAAGAAATTACATAATCACCATTGTGTCATAATTATATTTATTTATATAATTTATAAAATATATATATATTAACATGATTTAGGAAATAATTTTTTATTTCCAAATAATATTTATATTCGATGAGATAGAGTATATAACCCATATAAAATTGTTTTCGTAAAAAGATTAATGTTTATGATATTATTATTTTTACTTTTTACAAAATTTATTAATGTCATTATATTACTCAAGTGGATTTAAAAGGCCAAGAGTTACACCAAAGGATTTTTATGCTAGTAAATCACTCATCCAAAAAGTTTAAGACCAATATTAAGGTAATTTTATATTATTATATTATCATTTTTTCTTGAATTACTCTATTTACCTTTAATCGGGGTAAATAAAAAATCAAAAGATAATATTCACAAGAAAATATTTATCTTATTGAACAACATTTTTACTTACTAATGACATCCATGTCTGTCTTATTTTTGAAATTCAATTCAATGAATTGGTAAATATTACTTTTAATGAAAATGTCTATTTTTACACTACTACGTAGTGTTTTTCACTATTAATAAAAAATTTAATGTTTTCAGAAAAATATGAAAAATTCCCCAAAAGATAATTTTGATTTTCTATATCCAAAAATGATATCTATTTTACCAAGTTCAAAACATATACATTTCTCTAATCAATTTCAACATTAATTTCCATTGTCAAAACTACAATGTGTGTTTTTATGAAATAATAACTATCAAATGATTGTCCGTTGTTTATGTCCAATTTTAAAGTGAACTTACATAAAATGACCATGATTGGATTAAATGGTAATAACATAATCCAATAAAACATTAAAAAATTAACAATATTACTATATAAATAGATTAGATTAAATGGATGTTTTGAACACAATTGTCGTATTTTGCACTATTCATTAATAAATGAACTTTATGTGAAAAATACAAAAATTTATTCTAATGTATATTTTGATGTCCGGATTATAAAGAAGAAATTTATTTAATCATGTAGAAAATATAAAATTAAAAAAATACATTTAAAAATAGTTCATCATCAAATGTTGGTATATTATCTTTTAAAGTATATAAGAGTATTTCATGCTTAAAATTGGATTCATTCACATTTGAAGCCTCTAAATTTTATTGAATAAATTTTAAACAATTTTAAAAAAATGTATAATATTAATATAGTTATTTCTATTCATTCTTTCTGAAAAACCAACTAGGTCTTAACTACCTTTTAAATTAATATTATTTTATTTTATTTTTTTAATATGACTCATCATTGTGAGCAACATGACATTTTTGGAAAAGTAAAAATGTTTTTCTCACATAATACTGATATATATAGATAAGAAATTAATTAATATTTATTGAAATAAATTTTATAAATTTTAAAATAATAAACTAAAATATTTTCTCAAGAAAATCATTAAGAATTAAATTTGAAGTTAAAAAGATATTTATAAATATAATTATGTTTCATACGATTGAGTGATTATTTACTAAAAATTTAACCATTCTATATATGGGGAATAAAACTTATATAAATATATAATAAAATATTTGTTATTTTTCATACCCACTAATTTAATAGCTAGATTATAATGGTTATATATTTCATCAGTTATTTATTCATGGTGTTTCATGATGAATATGATATCAATGATAGTTTTATATTCTAAACTACAGGGACTTAAAAACAAAACTTGTGAGATGAATTTCCTATAAAACCATTTTATACTCAACATAATGGAATTAATATCTATAATTAACAGTAAATATTATACATTATATTTAGAAAATAGAAATTACTAAGAGATGAAAATAAACCTCTGTATCAAAAAATTCCACCTATTTCTATACATGTGGATGAAGAGTGATGAATCTACTATAGTACCAATACCTTAACCAGTGATATTATCTCTTTTTTAGAAAGCATATATTGATAAAATAATTGATACCATATATATTATCATTTTTTATGAAATTCCCATTAAAAGGGAATTCAATTATGTGTTTCCCATAAAATTTCATGTTATTCCTCCATGCCATGAGGTTATTCCCTCAGTCAATCTCATGAAGATAAATTTTATAAAATCCTAGACTCAAAAAATAATAGTATTCATGGAAAATGATAATATAAAAGAAATAATTTAAAGAGAATATATATAAACAGAATATAAACACATGATATTCCCTATGTGTTCTACTGGTCCCCCTCAATATGAATCCGGTTTAGTAAGTGTGAATCTAATTTTATATAGTGAGATTAACAATGGAATGATAAAGAACAAATATACTATATCATGGATTTATGATTTTACTAGATTTGATAAATGGACCTCAGTAGTTCTCAACGGTGGATCTTAGGTCGATATATTATAAGTTAATAGTGAATAAGAATGGTATCCCTCGGTCTACTCTTCATTCATAGTACAATAGCTTCAAGGACATAGTGATTCCATTCAGACACATCAATACACTAGAAATATCCTTGGACATAATGAATATATTCATTAGGTATTAACTTGAAAAATTTCTAGGATTCCTCGTAAATTATATTCTTACTTAATCCCAAATCAAGGATGAATAAGCATTTCGATTAATAAATGTACATAAGACTATATATAATTAAATCATATATGAAAATTATTTTATTTTTTATTTTTGATTAAACATATTTACATTATTAAGGTACTTTTCCATTTACAAATGGATGTCTATGGATACATCAGTATTAAAGTAAATGAACGGATTTCCTAGAGTAACATATGTTATAGAAATCTTAATGACCTAGAAATTATGTGGATTTTTTTTAAATACATGGGATTTTTATGAGTCTGCGAAAATTTACGGTGCTTGATTCTGAGGTCTGGTGTACCTGGAATAAATTTCTGAAGTTCTGTTCAGGTACATTCATAAAACATAAGAGTGGGATTTTATAACACTTGAATCAGTGCTCGAAATTGAAATCTGAGGGCACTGTTGAACTCACAACACCTGTATTCTCTTAAGATGACATTCACCTCGACGACAGATGGTTGGGAATAAATGTTATTTTTTGGGTTTTAATGATTTAAATTAAATTAAAAAAAGTATTGATATTATTTTTATTCTTGGTGGTTAAAACCTCCAAGTGGATGTTGGAGGTGGGGGCCACCACACCTAAACCTCCCAGGAGAGGTTATGGAGGTGGGGCCCACCCGAACATAACCTCCCATGGGAGGATACAATTTTGGTGGGGACAACCCGAGGTTAAACCTCTTTGAGTCTCTATTATGTGGGGAGAAACCTCTTGAGCTCCCCACTTAATGGTGCCACCACCCCTCTACTTTAATTATGTGCCAACATCTTGAATTAATTAAATAGATCATTCCCAATTAATTAAGACAATTTGAATATTGTGACAATGAATTAATAGGATATTGCAGTTTATTTTTTTTGTTTGGTTGGCGTATTTTTTTTAGGAAGCCTGGGAGAAGAGAGAAAATAAGTTCTCCAAATAAGAATAGTTCTTGCCAACAAATAATGAAGAACTCCTTTGACTATGAGGAAAACCAACCTTCTTCGATCTTCTTCCCCGGAATCCTACCGACGTGCGAGCTCAGAATTGGGAGTGTGCGGTGGATGCGATGAATAACGAATCCTCCTTCTTCGTGACCTTTGTCAAGGAATAAGGTAGGGGTGTGACTTGGTTTTGAGCAATGTTAATTCTTTGTTCAATTATTGAATTGTTTCCTCTTGATCTTCTTTCTATCAAACTAATGTGGAAGGTCTGAGCCCAAATAACACGGCCCGATTCCTTCTGCCGGTCTTGTGAACATTTGTGTGATCTTCATGTTCTTCTTTGGAAATGAACAACGGATTGCTGTGGGTTCATTTTGTGACTAGATGATACCATAATGAAGACCCAACATCACGATGACCTAACTAAGGTACGACGACAATAGCGGGCGATGGATCAGACCAGAATGGAAGGACCTTTCTTCGCCCCTTTCTCATGCTGGAGAATGAAAAAGTGCTTTCGAAGCCGATCAGAGAATCGAAAACACCGGCAATGACTTTGGAACATCGAGCGACTTAAAGTATGCAGTTTCATGGAAATCCGAACATTAGAATGAAGAACGGGCATCACGAGTGGCACTCTATCCAGAGGTGTCATTTCTGGAAAATTCCAAAATACATGACATGTACTCTCGTAGGACAAACTATGTAGTACTGGAGTATTGATTGTAGGGTTCGAGTAAAAAATGGGTAGTAGAGGGCATGTGACCCCGATCACACGGCGTGTCCTTTCCACATGTCCTAGAAGATGCTGCTATGTGACACACGATGTGTATTTTGGGAAATACATGAACACTGGAAGAATCAAACGGCCTGAAGACACGGTGTGTACTCTCTAATATAGCATGTCAGAGGGGACTTCGTGAGACTCGGAGTGTATTTCGGGGATACACAGACATGGGTGAAGTACATGGGCTTGTACTCCACTACACAGTCAGGGAAGGTCACTGACACAGGATACCCTGTGTACCAATTAAACGGGTTGGCGATCAGAAGTTGAGGGCATATACATGCACATGACCATCGTACATGGAGCCGACCCTAGATTCATGGACACAACATGTAACCGTATCACGTTCCTTGTACTTACTTTTCTACATGACCATCCCTTCGACACGGGTCATTGTACATGGGCGGTACCCGAGGTCTGAAGGCACAGCGTGTAACTATACAAACACACCGTTTACTTTTTGGAAAATGGATTGGTCATCTCGCCTCTGTGTCTTGGACACGTATTGCATGGATTTTTCCCCTATGATGTGGGGGATTTTTGAGATACTTCTTGGGACTTCGTGATAGCTGGATTATCGACCAGTAGCTTATGGAGAGGACCTTCGAGAGACTAGCAGGAATTTGTGTGGGAACCTATTAGTTGGCTGAGACTTGAGGACTACTGATCGATTCGAAACAGAGTGATTCGAGTAGCCTAGTGGGGAGCTCCTCTATGTGAGCGCGGCAGGCCCACGGTGGGGAGTTGTAACGACCCAAAATTTTGAATAAATATGGTTTTCTAATTTTGTGTGTTATTTTTTTTTTCTACACAACAAAACTATTTCATTTGAAAACATGAGTATAATTAAAATGAGATAGTTGTGTTTCTACTATTACATAACCATTGGTCAATATGACTGTTGGAAACTATATGTTGTTATTATTGTCTGTATATACAAGTGATCTTGGTTAATTATTATAGAATGAAGATTTGATGTCCTCATCCAATACTCTCGGGCCAATCGAAGCCCATCTAACAGAACATGGTAAGGAGATAGCAACACTGGGCTTTACTCTAGACCAAACCCAAGACGAACATCATCGTGTGAAGCTAGAACGGAATCACCTTCACGAAAAGTTCAAACTAATAGAAATTACTACTCGTGCGATGTTGGCCGAGCCGCCCTCAGATTCTCTCACCTTAGCACACCTTACACTTCGGTCCTATGCTGGGGTTATAAGGGGTTGTATAAGGAGACCATAACTGCCTTGTGTAATCCTTTGATTTAAATAAAAATTGTGATTTCCTCTTATGATGATGTTTCTAAATTTTCAAATTTCCAGATAAATGTAGGGTGTATAATAATGATGAATTTGAAAAAAAAGGATATTTTAAAATATTTTATGAAACCTTAAATAATTAATGATGTGTAATGATTTTCAAAAAATTGTTTACTGCAAATGTGTTCAGTAATAAATTTTGAGTCTAATAATATCAACATAATTTTTGATGAAAAGTAATTTATGAATAGTGATTTTACGCTTAGGATTGGTAATGTAACCAAATGGATTAGTAATCTCACTTAAAGAAAGTATTAATATAATATAGTCACCTTGATTACATAATTTGATTCAAACAATTAGGTAAATAACTATTTCAGAAATTATTAGTCAAGTATTAGTTTTTTGAGGTGAATAGTGTTTTTTAATTAAACATTAAATTAAAAATATTTAGAAAATTATTTTTATAAAACGGGCATTATTTTTGAATTCAGAACATCGATATTATGTTAAGGTAATTTTTGGGGATTTTTTTGAGAAAAAATGAATATCTAGTGAATAGTGTTTTTATATTGATATTAAATTAAAAATATTTAGAAAATTATTTTCATAAAATGGAGTTCATTTTTGAAATCTGAGCATCTATATTTGGTTAAGATGAAATTTTGGGATTTTTCTGAAAAAGCAGAATTTTCGGTGAAGAGTGACTTTTCAGTTTAGTATTTCGGTTGTTTAACGACATCATTAAGGATGTAATAATTTTGTAATAATTATGGTCGACTTATTAATAGTAATAAAACGTATTAGGTTTCCTATGTGGCCAATAAAACGGGAAAATACCATGGTCAAGCCCATGGTTTTTCCAATACAACCAATGAGGTGTCCCTTGGCCATTAATGTCGTGTCCCCTCAATTCCCCTATAAATACCAAGCCATTCTCTCATCTATTCTATTCTAAAATCCTCCTCAATGATGTTCTGGTCTTCTAGCCTCCCACGGAGTCCTCTCAAGGTGCCCTCATGCCTCCCACGGTCCCAAACATCATGATTTTGTAGTTACTCTTTAAGGTAATGGATCATACCTCTCTCTTTCTTCCCAAGTACACTATTTTATGTCACTTCTTTTATTCTCCATGTTATTATGATGGGGATGATCATTTATATTCATCTTACTTCCATTTTCATGTTGATATAATGAGATACCCCCTCTTTCTCTCATAAATTCATTTTAATAATGTTTAAGTGGTGTCGTTAGGCTGTCGAATTTTTAAGGGATTCTTTCACCCTTCTCGTTTTCAAGATCTATTTTCATGTCAAGTCTTTTATGTTCCTTTTTATTAATTTGGGGTATTATCCCTATATCTATCATACTGATATTTTATTTTTATATAATGAGAGATTCTATTTGACCTCATCCATTAATTTTTTTATGTTTTAAGTGACGCCGTTAGGCTACCGAATTATCATAAGAGAAATCTAATTTTTGTCTCCCTTCCATGTTTTTCATTTCATATGGTATGTATTTCAAATTTCGTTACCATGTTCTTAAATCCTTTTTATTTTCTACCTCTACTATTTTATGGATCATTTATAAGTGGGTGACCCATGTCCCCTTTCTTTTCAATATTTTCTAAAACCCTATAAACTAGCCATTATGCTGATGAATTTTCGTCTCAAAATACCTCTCTCTTTTTCTCAAATTATTATATTTTATTAATTGAATACTGAAATATCTCTCTTATATATGGGTATTCACATATATATAAAAATGATCTATTTTTAATTCTGGGACATTCATACATTAAACCCACTTTCTTTTTTTCTGTGGGTTTAAAGTGACATAAAGATCATGTCTTTAAAGCTGTTTTTAGAACGTTATGATTATGAAATAAACCCCATTTCTTTTATGATACATGGATTATTTATGAAATGTGTGATGATGATATATGTGTCTCACAAGATAATAAAGTCAAATTTAAGGGTGCTCCCTTATAGCGCTCCAATGCATTGGGTAAAGACTTAATCTCTAGAGATGACCATTTTTAACAATACCTTGGTGAATAACCATGGTAATTTTTATTGACACATTGGGGATGGACCGTGTTGAAATGGAAATGATTGTCTATATTAAATGTTGTAGCCACATCTTCATTTTATGAAAGATGTTATTGTTATTATGATATGCCTCATGATCTCTTTATCATGCCTTAATTACATTTTTCATGACTTTTTGATGTAACTCAAGTTCACATGTAAAATGTTTCCCTTGTTTCCCTTACTGGGCCTTCTCCTCACCCTTTCCTTTGATGTATGCTCCCAGGTTATGAGATGATGTAATGAACATAGGATGAACAAATTAAGTAGCCTTTCAAGTGTTTAAGAAGGATGTTTTATGTTGTAATGTATTACCTTCCTGGTTTCGAAGACACTAAACCTTAAAGATCGTCATTTTTGTATAATGTAATGAAAGTTTATGTGATTAAAATGCAGAATGTCACAGTTGGTATCAAAGGTTGGTTTAGGTATTGAAATTAGGATATGAAAAGTTTAGGAATAAGCCTATAGAAAAGTTTAAATATTGTAAATCTTCCGGGTTTTTTGTTGAGTATTGAGTAAGTGGTTTATCAAGAAAATACATCTCTGTCTAGGTACGTGTAGGTAGAGGTGCCTCTGTCATAGATGTACACAAGGGTATAACCCGAAAACACCGCATTGAGCTAGACTCGAATGGGAACTAATCCATGACAAAGGGTCTTGATGCACTCTTGGTTACGACACTCCTAGGGGATATGATTTAGTAAATTCATAAGATTTGTATGAACCATATTTAAAGGAATAAAGATAAAATAAAATAAAGATTCACATAAGAATACATGATCATGGATAACCTAGATTGGCACCCAGGGGATCAAAAGTTATGATATACTTTTCTTCTACATGTTTATAATTCTATGCTTAAATTTCCTTTTCATGATTATTTGATAAGTATTTAAGCCCCCTAATTATACTTTATTTTTTTAGTTAATGGTAGGAAATAGAAGAACATGTCCCAACAACCAATGTGATAGGATATGTGATGATTTCCCTATTAATATGACATAGATGACGAGAGATCAAGTTGAACATATTGTGATTATGCCAAACTAGCTATCAAAAATCAAAGTAAATAATTGGTACCTAGTTGAATGCCCAAGTTCATCACAGAAGGAAAAGACGAAGTCTCAAGGATGTTCATTTGATAAATTTGATAAGGGAAGGAACACCCAATTTCGTTTGTGAAAAAGTGTGGAAAGGGGCACCAAGGAGAATGTCACAAAGGAACTGGGAGATTTTTTTATGTGTGGGGTGATAGGGCATAAAGTACCATGGAATTTTGATGATTTAAAATTAGTTTCACTTCCTATGGGGGTATTTCTTTTTGAAGTGTTGTTTTATCTTAACCTTTCTGTTTTTCAGATAATGTTTAATGAAAGAATAAATATATAGTTAATCTTTTGGGGATTATGTGATTTTATAGAAGATGATTCTTCTTCTTTTAATGAGACTAGCTGTTTTTGAATGCTCATCATTTAGAGAAAAGATTAGTTTTAGTAGAAACTTATTAAAGGATGAAACTCTACATGAAGGTAGGTATATTTTCTTTAGTTTTTATTCTGTGCAGTAAATGAATTCCTCAAAATTATGAAAAGGAACGTAAAACAAAAACATTTTTGGTTTATGTTTCCTATTGGGTAATCAAAGACCATTTACACACATCATAAGTTTGTGATTTTCCTGTGGTTAACTTTCTCCTAATCATGTTTTCTATCACTCTCCCTCAGAACATTACCCTTTTTTATCTTCCATATACATGTTTCCCTACATGGAATCCTATTATGGGTTAACCTAGGTGACCTTTTGTACTTCCCTTTCATTCTTTTAATGTAATAGTTTTACTGACTCCTTTTTCTATTTGGTAATTTCAATGAAATTTCCATGACCAATTCAAAAAATTGTGCGGGCACAATTTCTTAAGGGGATAAGAATATAACGACCCGAATTTTGAATAAATATTTTATCCTAATTTTGTGTGTTATATTATTTTATACTCAAGAAAACTGTTTCATTTGATAACATGAGTATAATTAAAATGTGACCATTGGATTTTGACTGTTATATGACCATTGGTCAACATGAACGTTGGAAACTAAATGTTGCGATTATTGTCTCTAAATACAAGTGATCATGGTTAATTAATATAGAAAGAAGATTTGATGGCCTCATCATGTAGTTTTGGGCCAATTGAAGCCCATCTAACAGAACTTGGGAAGGAGATAACACAACTAGGATTTTCTATGGACCAAAACCAAGACGAACTTCAATGTTTGAAGCTTGAACGGAATCACCTTCGCGAGAAGTTCAAAATGAAAGAAATTACTACTCATGTGATGTTGGCCGAGCCGCCCTCAGATTCTCTCACCGTAGCACACCTTACACTTAAGTCCGATGCTGGGGTTATAAGGGGCTATGTAAGGAGACCGTAACTAACTTGTGTAATCCTTTAATTTAAATAAAAACTGTGATTTCTTCTTATGATGATGTTTTTAAATTTTTAAATGTCTGGATAAATGTAAGATGTATATTATTGATGAATTTGAAAAAAAGGGATATTTTAATATATTTTTGTAAACATTAAATAATTAATGATGTGTAATTATTTTCAAAAAACGGTCTTCTGCAAATGTGTTTAGTATGAAATATGGAGTATAATAAGATCAAATTAATTTTTGTTTAATTGGAATTAATGAATAGTGATTTTACAATTAGGATTAGTAATGTAACAAAATAGATTAGTAATATCACTTAAAGAAATTATTAATATAATATAGGTATGTTTATTAAGTAATGTGATTCAATCGAATAGGTAATTAACCATTTCAGAAATTATTAGTCAAGTATTAGTTTTTTAGGTGAATAGTGTTTTTTAAATTAAAATTAAATTAAAATTATTTAGAAAATTATTTTTATAAAATGGTCATTATTTTTAAAGTCAGATCATCGATATTATGTTAAGGTAATTTTTGGGGATTTTTCTAAAAAATATGAATTTTCAGTGAATAGTGTTTTTATATAAAAATTAAATTAATATAATTTAGAAAATTATTTTCATAAAATGAAGTCCATTTTTGAAATCAGAGCCGTGATATTTGGTTAAGATGAAATTTTGGAATTTTTCTGAAAAAGTTGAATTTTCGGTGAAGTGTGAATTTTTAGTTTAGTGTTTTGGGTGTTTAATGACATCGTTGAGGATGTAATAATTGTGTAATAATTATGGTCTACTTATGAATAGTAGGATGAGGTATGAGGTGTCCCATTTGGCCAATACCATGGGCAAATACCATTGTCAAGCCCATGGTTTTTCCAATACCACCAATGAGGTATCCATTGGCCATTAATGCCTTGTCCCCTCACATCCCATATAAATACCAAGCCATTCTCTCATCTTTTCCATTCCAAAATCCTCGTCAACAAAGTTCTGGTCTCCTTGCCTCCCATGGAGTCCTCGCAAGGTGCCCTCATGCCTCCCAAGGTCCCAAAATTCATGATTTTGTTCTTACTCTTCAAGGTAAGGGATCCTACCTCTCTCTTTCTTCCCATGTACTCTCTTTTATGTCATTTATTATATTCTCCATGTTATTATGATGGGGATTTTCTTTTATATTCATCCTAAATCCATTTTCATGATCATATGATGAGAGACCCCATCTTTCTCTCATCAATTCATTTTAATAATGTCTAACTGGTGTCGTTAGGCTGCCGAATTTTTATTGGATTCTTTCACCCTTCTCGTTTTCATGATCTATTTTCATGTCAAGTCTTTCATGTTTCTTTTGTATTATTTTGGGGTATGATCTCTATATCTATCATAAATATCTTTTATTTTCATATGATTAGAGATTCTATTTGATCTCTTCCATTCATTTTTTTTATGTTTTAAGTGATGTCGTTAGGCTACCAAATTTTAATAAGAGAAATATTATTTTTGTCTTCCTTCAATGTTTTTCATTTCATATGGTATGTATTTTAAATTTTATTACCATTTTCTTATATCCTTTATATTCTATCCCTCTACTATTTTATGGATCATTTATAAGTGGGTGACCCATTTCCCCTTTCTTTTCAATATTTTCTAAAACCATATAACATAGCCGTTGTGCTGAAGAATTTTTTTCTCAAAATGCCTCTCTCTTTTTCTCAAATTATTTTATTTTATTAAGTGAATACTGAAAGAACTTTATTCTATATGGGTATTAACATATATATCAAAATGTTCTATTTTAATTATGGGACTTTCATAAATGAAACCCACTTTCTTTTTCACGTGGGTTTAAAGTGACAAAAAGATCATGTCATTAAAGCAGTTTTTAAAACATTATGATTATGAAATGAAACCCATTTCTTTTATGATACATGGGTTATTTATGAAATTTTTGATGATGATATATGTGGCTCACATGATAATAAATTCAAATTTAAGGGTGCGCCCTGATAGTGCTCCAATGCATTTTGTAAAGACTTAATATCTAGAGATGACCATTTTTAACAATACCTTGTTGAATAACCTTGGTAATTTTTATAAAACCTTGGGGATGGTCTGTGGTGAAACAGAAATTATTTTCTATATTAAATGTTGTAGCCACATCATCATGTTATGAAAGATGTTATTTTTATTATGATATTCCTCATTATATCTTTATCATGCATTAAAGCTATTTTTCATGACCTTTTGATGTAACTCAAGTTCATATGTAAAATGTTTCCCTTGTTTCCCTTACTGGGCCTTCTTCTCACCATTTCCTTTGATGTATGCTCCCAGGTTATGAGATGCTGTAATAAACATAGTATGAACAAATGAAGAAGCCTTTCAAGTGTTTAAGAAGAATGTTATATGTTGTCATGTAATATGTTCCTGGTTTCCAAGACACTAAACCTTAAAGATCATCAGTTTTGTTTAATGTAATGAATGTTTATGTGATTAAATGGAATGATGTCGCAGTTGGTATCAAAGGATGGTTTAGTTATTTGTGGAAATTCGGATATGAAAATTTTAGGAAGAATCCTATATAAAATATTATTTATAGGAAATCTTTCTGTTTTTTTGTTGAATATTGAGTAAGTGGTTTATCAAGAAAACAAATCCTTGTCTGGATACGAGCAGGTAGAGGTGGCTCTGGCATATATGTACACAGGGGTAAAACCCGAAAACGCCGCTTTGAGTAAGACTCGAATGGGAACTCGTCCACGAAAAAGGGTCTTGCAGCACTCTTGGTTACGACACTCCTAGGGGATATGCATTAGTAAATTCATAAGCTTAGTATGAACCATAATTAAAGGAATAAAGCTAAAATAAAATAAAGATTCACATAAGAATACATGATCATGGATAACCTAGATTGGCACCTAGGGGATCACAAGTTAGGATATAATATTCTTCTACATGTTTATACTTCTATTCTTAAGGTTTCCTTTTCATGATTATTGGATAAGCATTTAAGCCCCCTAATTATACTTTCTTTTCTTTGTTAATGGAGGGAAATAGAAGAACATGTCCCAACAACCAATGTGATAGGAAATGTGATGATTTCTATATTAATATGACATATATGACGAGAGATCAAGGTGAAAATATTGTGATTATGCCAAACTAGCTATGAAAAATCACAATTAATAATTGGTACCCAGTTGAATGCCCAAATTCATCATGGAAGAAGAAGACGAATTCTCAAGGATGTTCATCTGATAAATTTGATAAGGGAAAGAAGGCCCAATTTCGTTTGTGAAAAAAGTGTGGAATGGGGGGCACTAAGGAGAATGTCACAATGGAACTAATAGAATTTTTTATGTGTGGGGTGATAGGTCATAAAGTAGCCAATTGCTTTAAAAAATTCTAATGTGATGAATAGAGATAAGGTTCGATCTAATGTATCTTATACTCTTCAATGTCATAAATATAGAGAAGTTGGACATTATCTAAAGGAAATTCTCTCTTGGAAGGGATGAGAAGCATGATGATCATCAACAATCTTCGAGGACAAGGGAACAATGAAATTCCTATGATGAGAAGGATCATGATGACTATAGTATATGTAACATCTTCACAATAATTGTTTATTTCATGTTGTATTTTACTTCATGTCCTATGATTATATCTTTAATGTTTTCTAAGAACATTGAGTCACTACCTATGATGGTTTTATATCATTAAAGAAAACATCTATTGTTATGTACCACATGTTGATGTTGTGAAGCTGTTTTTCTTGAAAAAAATAGGATTACGGGATTAAAAGATGATTATTATTTTGGAAGATGTTCACTATTTTGGGAACCCTATATAATCGAGGTAAATATATGACTATGGTATTTTCATTGAGAAGTAAAGGACGACTTATATTTTGAAGAATCGATGAATTTAAGGTGATCTTATAGTAATTTAGGCTACTTATGGAAATGATTAACCTATCTGGGGGAAAATATGTTTAAGCCTGTAACTTTTGTTATAAGATGATAGGAGTGGTTGATGTTGTTTGGAGATGAATGATAAAGTTTATATTAGAAGACTATATTATCAAATCCTTATTTTATTTGGATTGCAATCTTAGTTTGGATTATTTTGAGGAAGTTTAAGGACAGTTATTTATGGAATGGTCTATGATGTACTTTGGGTAGTACCGTGGAATTTTGAAGATTTAAAATTAGTTTCCCTTCCTATGGGGGACTTTATTTTTGAAGAGATGTTTTATTATACCCTTTCTGTTTTTGGCATAATTTTTGAAGATAGAATAAAAAGATAGTTAATCTTTTTTAGATTATGTGATTCTATAGAACATGATTCTTCTGCTTTTGATGAGACCAAGTGTTTTTGAATGCTCATCGTTTAGAGAAAAGATTAGTTTTGGTTGAAACTTATTAAAGGATGAAACTCTACTTGAAGGTAGATATATTTCCTTATGTTTTTATTCTATGTAGTAAATTATTTCCTCAAAATTATGAAAAGGAACATAAGACAAAAACGTTGTTGGTTTATGTTTCCTACTGGGTAATCAAAGACTGTTTACGCACATCATAAGTTTGTGATTTTATTTTGGTTAACTTTCTCCTAATCATGTTTTCTATCACTCTCCCTCAAAACATGACCCTTTGTTTTCTCTTCCATATCCATGTCTCCCTACATGGAATCCTAGTATGGGTTAACTCGGGTGAGCTTTTGTAATTCCCTTTCATTCTATTAATGTAATAGTTTTACTAACACCTTTTCCAATGTGGTACTTTCAATGAAATTTCCAGGGCCAATTTTAAAAATTGCGAGGACACAATTTATTAAGGGGGGAAGAATGTAACGACCCGAAATTTTGAATGAATATTGTTTCCTAATTTTTTGTGTTATTTTATTTTAAATTCAACAAAACCGTTCCATTTAATAACATGAGTATAATTAAAATGAAACCATTGGATTTCGACTGTAATATGACCATTGGTAAACATGATCGTTGGAAACTAAATGTTGCGATTATTGTCTCTAAATACAAGCGATCATGGTTAATTAATATAGAAAGAAGATTCGATGGCCTCATCCAGTAGTCTCGGGCCAATCGAAGCCCGTATAACAGAACATGGGAAGGAGATAACACCACTGGGATTTTCTATGGACAAAACCCAAGCCGAACTTTATCGTGTGACGGTTGAACAGAATCACCTTCGTGATAAGTTCAAACTGATAGAAATTACTACTCATGCGATGTTGGCCGAGCCACCCTCATATTCTCTCACCTTAGCACACCTTACACTTAGGTCCCATACTAGGGTTATAAAGGGCTATGTATGGAGACCGTAACTACCTTGTGTAATCCTTTAATTTAAAAAAAAAATTGATTTCATCTAATGATGATGTTTGAAAATTTTCAAATGTCCAAATAAAAGTAATATATATATTATTGATGAATTTGAAAAAAAGGATATTTTAAAATATTTTTGTAAACCATAAATAATTAAGTATGTGTAATTATTTTCCAAAAATGGACTTCTGTAAATGTGTTCAGTAACAAATTTGGATTCTAAAAAGATCAACTGATTTTTTGGTGAATAGTAATAAACGAATAGTGATTTTACGCTTATGATTAGTAATGTAACAAAATGAATTAGTAATATCTCTTAAAGAAAGTATTATTATAATATAGGCACCTTGATTAAGTAATGTGATTTAATAAAATAGGTAACTAACTGTTTATGAAATTATTAGTCAAGTATTAGTTTTTTTAGGTGAATAGTGTTTTTTAAATAAAAATTAAATTAACAAATTTTAGAAAATTATTTTTATAAAATGGTCTTTATTTTTTAATTCAGAACATTGATATTATGTTAAGGTAATTTTTGGGGATATTTCGGAAAAAATGAATTTTCAGTGAATAGTGTTTTTATATAAAAATTAAATTAAAATTATTTAGTAAATTAATTTCATAAAATGGAGTGATTTTTTGAAATCAGTGCATCGATATTTTGTTATGATTAAATTTTGGGATTTTTCTAAAAATGTTGAATTTTCAGTGAATAGTGAATTTTTAGATTAGTGTTTTCGGTGTCCAATGACATCATTAAGGATGTACTATTTATGTAATAATTATTTTCGACTTATGAATAATAAGATAAGTTATGATGTGTCCCAAGTGGCCAATACCATGGTAAAATACCATGGGAATGCCCATGGTTTTGCCAATACCATCAATGAGGTGTCCCTTGGACATTAATGCCTTGTCCCCTCACTTCCCTTATAAATACCAAGCCATTCTCTCATCTTTTCCATTAAAAAATCATCCTCAACGAAATTATGGTCTGCTTACCTCCCACGGAGTCCTCCCATGGTGCCCTTAAGCCTCCCAAGGTCCCAAACTTCACGATTTTGCAGTTACTTTTCAAGGTAAGGGATCCTACCTCTGTGTTTCTTTCCAAGTACTCTCTTTTATGTCACTTCTATTATGCTCCATGTTCTTATGTTGGGAATGTTCTTTTATATTGATCCTACTGCCATTTTAATGTTCAAATTATGAGAGACCACATCTTTCTCTCATCAATTCATTTTAAGAATGTTTATGTGGCGTCGTTAGGCTGCCAAATGTTTATGGGATTCTTTCACCCTTCTCGTTTTCAAGATCTATTTTTATGTCAAGTCTTTCATGTTATTTTTTATTATATTGGGTTATGATCTCTATATCTATCATACTTATATTTTATTTTCATATGATTAGAGATTCTATTTGATCTCGTCCATTCATTTTTTTAAGTTTTAAGTGACGCTGTTAGGCTGCTGAATTTTCATAAGAGAAATCTTATTTTTGTCTTCCTTCCATGTTTTTAATTTCATATGGTATGTATTTCAAATTTCATTACCATGTTCTTATATCCTTTATATTCTCTCCCTCTACTGTATTATGGATCATATATAAGTGGGTGACCCATTTCCCCTTTCTTTTCAATATTTTCTAAAACCCTATAACATAGTCGTTATGCTGATGAATTTTCGTCTCAAAATGCCTCTCTCTTTTTCTTAAATTATTTTATTTTCTTAAGTTAATAATAAAAGATCATTCTTCTATATGGGTATTCACATATATATCAAAATGTTCTCTTTTAATACTGGGACTTTCATACATGAAACCTGCTTTATTTTTTCCGTTGGTTTAATTTCACATAAAGATAATGTCTTTAAAGCAGTTTTTAGAACGTTATTATTTTGAAATGAAACCCATTTTTTATTATATATGGGTTATTTATGAAATTTTTTATGATAATATTTGTGGCTCATATGATAGTAATTTAAAATTTAAGGGTGCACCCTGATAGCGCTCCAATTCATTGGGTAAGTACTTAATCTATAGAGATGACCATTTTTAATGATACCTTGGGGAATAACCTTGGTAATTTCAATTGACACCTTGGGGATGGTCCTTGGTGAAACGGAAATGATTTTCTATGTTAATTGTTGTAGCCACATCTTCATGTTATGAAACATGTTATTTTTATTATTATATGCCTCATGATCTCATTATCACGCCTTAATGTTATTTTTCATGACTTTTTTATGTAACTCAAGTTTACATGTAAAATGTTTCCCTTGTTTCCCTTACTAGGCCTTCTGCTCACCCTTTCCTTTAATGTATGCTCCCTGGTTATGAGATGTTGTAATGAACATAGGATGAACAAATGAAGAATCCTTTGAAGTGCTTAAGAAGAATGTTTTATGTTTTCATTTATTATGTTCGTGGTTTTCAAGACACTAAACCTTAAAGATCCTTAGTTTTGTATAATGTAATGAATGTTTATGTGATAAAAATGTGGGATGTCATAGGAGTGCCTTTGTGTGAGCATGGAAAACCCACGGTATCTGACATGTGGAGTGCCTCATTAGGCTACGAGGGGGGAGAACCTCTGTGTGAGTGTAGTAGACCCATTGTGGGAAGCACCTCTCTGTGAGCGTGGTAGATCCACGTTACTTGACAGGAGGATTACCTCAACAGTCCAAGTTAGTGGGAAGTACCTCAGTGTCATACAGCAGGCCCACTGTACTCGATAGAGAAGGATTTCTCTTGTAGGCGAGGGATCATATTGGTTCCAACCCTAGAATAATATCCTTGTTGAGCTGAGTCCGTAACTTTGTGCTTTCTTCATGATTGAGATGAATTATTTGGTAACTTATGTATATGTATTGGCATATACCTAAAGGAGGTTATCTTTTGATTTCATAATTTTTGGTTTATCCTTGTATGTTTTTGTGAGACCTATATGGTCTTGGGGTCTCTACTGAGTATCGTTATACTCTCTATTGCACGGGTTATGCCCACACTACGTTGTGTTGGTTGTAGACGATGGACAACATTGGCTGAGGCTGAGTGGACTGGACTGGATGGTACCTGGAGGTGGACCTTACGATGAGTCATTACAAGGAGGATCCGGATGGACAAGAGTACTATGAAGTCCATCTACACCTACCCTTCAGGTAGGAACCCCGGAGGATGACTTGGTAGCTGATTTACTTTTCTTTAGTTGTAGATTCTTTATGTTGTACATGTACTTTCCTGTTGGACATGTATTTCCGGCCCCTTTTACTTTCTTGAACTTGTTTTGTATACAATTTTTCTTAGTGATTTTATTCCATTTGTGTGCTCTGATCTGTTTGTTTATAGTTATAAATGTAATGCCTTCCCATTTTTTGGGATTTACACCTTTGGTGCTGGTTGCCATCCCTTGGCCTATGGAAGGAGGGCTTGGGGTCGTCACGATATGGGCCCCGAGGGACGGGTCATGAAAAATTGGTATCAAAGGAGTCAGTTCAACCTCAGAACTTATAACTCTAATATTCCTTTTCTATGAAGAAATATTGTTAAGGGTACAAAGTGTGGTATTCTGTTCAAGGAGTCCAGTGTTTATGGGGGCAACCAACATATCCACACACTAGGACACTATCTTCTGATTTCCGACTTAGTGCATGAAAACACTTATTCTGTGCTTGTTTCCAAAAGTTCTCTTTATGTCAGCTCAACCAGATCTGATCACCAGGTATAATATTTTCACCGTGTCACATCTATTTCATTCAGGATGCCTCCCTACAGATGACAAGTTAGAGCCACAGGAGTTGTACGCACTAATATCCCACTGAGCGATGAGGCCTCGGTGCAGGGCCCTTTAACAGAAGAGGCACCAGTGGTACTGCTTCCCATTGGGCCACCGATGCCACTAGCTCCAATAGCAGATGATGCACACTGCTTGAGAGCATTGTATGATTTCTAGTGCCAGAGGCCACCCTGGATCATGGGAAATACGGACCCAGAGGTGGCTTAGGATTAGCTGGGGGTTGTGGTGAGAGTCTTCAGGCTAATAGGGACACCAGCATACTTCATAGTGATCCTTGCCGCGAGACTCCTTTAGAAAACAGTAGGCAGATGGTGGATCCTGAATATTCAGTTGCATGACATGGTGATGCTACTCTAGGCAGACATTGAGAGCTTATTTCGGGCAGAGTTTTTCCCAGACACACTCTGTGTAGTGTGTATACAGGAGCTACTACATCTACAGTAGGGTAGCATGATGGTGGATCAGTACTCAGCGAGGTTCAGCAACCTCTCGTGTTACTCCATAGATATAGTACATGACCCATTATTCAGGGCCCAGACCTTCGAGTAGGGTCTCAGGTGAGAGATCATTTCCTCAATGATCTCCCTCAGCATCCCGAAATATGCATGGGTTTTGGAGCAAGCCCTATTAGTGGAGAGCATCCTTACTGAGAAGTCTACATCAGCGAGACCCACCACTAGTCACCATGCAGAATAGTCTTCTGTAGGTGGCAGTAGATAGATTCCATAGAGGTCCATGAGTAAAAGACCTACAGGTGGACGACTGCATGACTCAGAATTGATTGTGAGGGGCACCAACATTGGAGACAGAGCCAGAACTGCAAGGAGCACACAATGTTACTCATGCGTTGGGCCTGGTTACATGGCTCATGACTTTCTGACCCACCGTTCGGATGATCACCAGATAGATGAAGGACCTCTCAGGAAAAGGCATAGGTTCGAATTAGGCGGTCCACAGGGAGGAGGCATACGTGGAAGAGGAGCTGGACGTGCACCTGGTAGTGAACGACGTTATGAGGTGTTACCACCACCACCAAGAGGCCTACCTCAACCACATGGAGCTGGTGGATAAGGGAGAGCTCAGCGTCAGGAAGCTAAGTCCTAGGACCATGGTGCTTCAGAGATTATTCGAGGTACGATATGTGTCTACTCCACTTTAGCTTCTGTTCTTATATACACATGTTCCAGTTACTCTTTCATTTCCACTACCCTTGTTCGGAGCTCAGAGATTCTGACGGAGTTGTTGGCTCGATCATTATGGCTATAGCCTCTTACAGGAGATATTATTCGACGATTACGCAGTGGTGTCAGAAGTGTGAGCTTACTCTAGGAGGTGAGATCTTCAGCTGGGATCTCCAAGTAGATGCGTCAAGGCCGTTCGATGAAATCTTGGGTATGGACTTATTATCTACAGTCCATGCTCATTTTTACTGTATTAGGAAACATGTGTGGTGTGTCTACATGGATGGGACCAGATTTACCCTCACTGGCTAGATGGGAACCTTTACAGCACATGAAAGACATACTCGGAGAAGGGTTCATCCGATCACTCACTATTTGGATTTCCTTACCCTCTAACCAGTTGATGTGGAGAGTCCAACTTATCCTATAGTGGAGAACCAGTACACGAATGTTTTTCTTGATGATGTTCCCGGACTACCTCCTCATAGAGGTTTGGACTTCTACATTGACCTATACCCTGGAATGAGACTGATATCTACTCCAACATATCGGATGACTCCTGCTGCACTTCATGAGCTACGGGTATAGCTGGAGGACTTATAGGGTAAGGGATTCATCTAGCCCAGTTTTTTCCCTAGGTAGCCCCGATTCGGTTCGCCAAGAAGGCAGATGTGAGATTGTAGCTTTGTGTTGACTATCTCCTCCTGAATTAGGTGACCTTGAAGAACATGTACCCATTCCCAAGGATTGGAGACCTATTTGATATGCTAAAGGGGGCTCGGTGGTTCTCAATGATAGACCACAGATCAGGCTATCACCAGCTCACACTTCGTGATGAGTATGTATAGAAGACGACATTCAGGTGTTGTTACAGCCACTAAAAGTTCTTGGTTATGGATTTTGGCATAACCAACGCTCCAGCAATATTCATGGGTCTCATGAATAAGATCTTCCACCCTTACCTCGATCACTTTGTCGCAATTTTCATTGATGACATTCTGATCTACTTGACTATAGAGGAGGATCATTCCTACCATTTTTAGGTATTACTGGACACACTCCGAGAGCACCAGCTCTGTTGTAAGCTCCCAAAGTGCTAGTTTTGGATTCGAGAGTTTCACTTATTGGGACACTTAATCTTCGAGGATGGAGTTGCAGTGGATCCATCAAAGAAAACGGTGGTACATTCTTGCAATCCACACATGTGTTTGAAAGAGGCACGAAGTTTCCCGAGTTTGGCTGAATACTATTAGAGGTTCATTCCATACTTCTCCAGAGTTTCAGCACCACTTCCAGCCTTTAAAAATATGGGGAAAACCACTGTGTAGTTGGAGAGATTTTAGAAGAGCTTTCAGAAGCTTAGGAAGAGGATGACTAGTGCGCCCATATTGTGGCTTCCAGAGGAAGGCGTAGTGTATTTATTTTACTATGAAACAACAGGGACGAGACTTGGGTGTGTCCGGATACAGGAGCGAGCATTGATCGCATATGGTTCTCAGAAGATGAGACAACACATGCATAACTACGCTACCCATGACCTAGAGTTAGCAGCAGGGGTCATCGTCTTGAAGAGGTTGTGGCACTATATGATGGGAGAGCGTTTTACATTGAACTCTGATCACAAGAGTCTCATCTATATCTTCTTTCAGGAGGATCGGAACCAGAGACAACATCATTGGATTGAGTTCCTTCATGACTATGACATTGATATAGTCTATACACCTTGGAAGGGGAACATTGATGCAGATGTTCTCAACCGGAGGACTTGTATACAACTGCTAGGAGAGGCGATAGAGTAGCTAGCGGCTTTACAGATATCCACTTTGGATAGAGATGGATCAGCATTCCTACAGTCTCTTACAGTCACTCCACCACTTATTCATAAAGTCAGGGAGGCACAACATGGGGACGCTAACTGTGAGACACGACGTGCTCAGATATCCACAGGGCAGCCACCTGATGGATTTTCTGATGGTGGGGAGCATGTCGTCATCTTCAAAGGACGTACCTTGGTACCAGTGGCACTTCTGGTGGAAGTGTTGATCGAGTTCCACACATCCTCTCCAGCGGTACATCCAGGAGTGGAGAAGATGTACTCGGACCTTCGACGACAACCTTGGTGGCCATGTATGAAGAATGCAGTTGCAATGTTTTTCTCATGGTGCCTCATTTGTCAGTATGTGAAGGCTGAGCACCAGGTACCAGCTGGCTTGGTTCAACATTTAAAGGTCTCAAATTAAAAGTGGGATGGGATATTCATGGGCTTCGTGACGGATCTTCCACATACGTCCAAGTGTCACGACACGATTTGGGTGATCGTTGATCGAGTCACCAAGTCGGCCCGCTTCCATCTGATCAGAGAGTAGGGTTCAGTAGAGATCTTGGGACGCCCCTATGTGTAGGAGATTGTGATATTACATGAAGTACCTTCTTCTATTGTCTCTGAACATGATGCATTGTTTACTTCCCAGATATGGAAGGGGTTAGGGGAGGCTTTTGGGACACAGCTTCACTTCAGCACTGCCTTCCACTATCAAACAGATGGTCAGACTGAGTAGACCATTCAGACCATCGAGGACATTCTACATGCATGTGTCCTTGACTTCGGTTGCAGCGGGGAGGATCACATGCCTTTGGTGATGTTTTCATACAACAATAGCTATCACTCCACTATAGGAATGGAACCTTTTGAAGGAATGTACGAGCGACCATGAAGATCACCTTGTGTAGGACTGACCCTGGGGAGCCAACAGTAGTGGGTCCAGAGATGGTATGAGCTAGTAAAGAGAAGGTGTAGATCATTCACGAGCAGATGAAGACTGCACAGAGCAGGCATAAGTTGTATGATGACAGGATATGGGGACCTATGGAGTTCGATGATGGAGTCCATGCCTTTCTATGGGTCTCACCTCGACCAAGTATATGTATATTTGGCCACGGTGACAAGTTATCTCATAGATTCATCAGACCCTTCCAGGTCCTCAGCACAGTAGGTGAGGTGGATTACCACTTAGCTCTTCCACCTCAGTTGCACTGGGGGCATGAATTCTTCCGCATATCTCAGATGAGGAGATATGTGAACTACCCTTCCTACATCATTGAACATGGAGAGCTGTACGTCGTTGATGCAGCGACTTTTATGGAGGTTTCCGTGGAGATTGAGGATCGACAGGAGCATGTCCTACATGAACAGTCGATACCGCTGCTACCCGTATGCTGGTAGAATGGGAATCTCCAAGAGATTACATGGGAATGGGAGGCTCAGATGCGTGGTCAGTACCCCCATTTATTCCCATAGTTTTACTTGTAGCTTATGAGGACGTAAATCCCATAGGTGGGGAGAATGTAATGACCCTGAAATTATGTGGAATTTTTTTTAGTTAAATACATGATATTTTTACAAGTCTGTGAAAATTTACATCATTTCATTCCGAGGCCCGGTGTACCCTGAATCAATTTCCAATGTTTTGTACTGGTATGTTTAGTAATCGTACGAGCATGATTTTATATATTTTTTACCAGTGCTCAAAATTGAAATCTGAGTGCATCGTTTTACTCGTAGTGCTGATATTCGCTTAAGAGTACTTTCACCTCGATGGAAGATGGTCAAGAATAAAAGATAGTTTTGGGGTTTTTATGATTTAAATTAAATAAAAATAAAGTAGTGAATTAATTTTTATTCTTGGTGGTTAAATCTTCCATGTAGACGATGGACGTGGGGACCACCACACCTTAACCTCTGATGAGATGTTATGGTGGTGAGGCCCACCCGAAGATAAACTCCCTTGGGTGGATATAATTTTGGTGGGGACCACCCAAGGAAAAACCTCTTGAACTCCCCATTAAGTGGGGAGAAACCTCTTGAGCTCCCCACTTAATGGTTCCACTGCTCCTCCACTTTAATTATGTGCCAACATCTTGAATTAGTTAAAGGGATCCTACATAATTAATTAATCCAATTTGAATTTTGTTCCAATGAATTAATAGGATATTGAAATGAATTTTTTTGGCATATTCTTTTTGGAGGAAGCCTAGGAGAAGAGAGAAATTAAGTTCTCCAAAAAAGAACACTTCTCACCAATGAAGAATTGTTTCCTCTTGATCTGCTTACTATCAAACTAATGGGGAAGGACCGGTCCAAACTGACACGGCCCGATTCCTTCCGTCTTTCTTGTGAATATTGTTGTGATCTTCACGTTATTCTTCGGAAACAAACAATGTAACTCCCCAAGATTTCATAGTGTGTTATTTCTTCAAAATAATTCAATAACTTGCACTACACGCAACACCGAGTTCAAGCGCACCATGACTTACCAAACAAGCCGTTCAAAAAAGGTTATGAATAGTATTAACTAAATTTTAAACTTTATATAATCCTTATAATTTTAGAATCCATATTATGAGTTTCTTAGACATAATGTAAGAACAAATTCATCTTCAGTATTGTAGTTTTACCAACTTTTAATAGTGAACCCTTTTTAAATAAAATATTTTAAACTTTTTGACTAAATGGGGACATCAAAAAATTTAAAATAAAACATCCCAAGCTTCCACGGTACGCTTTCCTTTGAATAAAACAGTAGCATGTGTTGTATGCAACTTCGAGTTTTAACACACACCACAACCGATCAAACTAGCCGTTATGAATAGTAATACTTAATTTTTTGAAATTATATATATTTTATATTTCAAAATGGACTTCATTTTTGGATTCGGAATATCAAATTTAGCCTAAGGTGAAATTTTGGTACTTTTCGGATAACTTTCATATTTTGATGAATAGTAAAAATTACTAAATTTTAATTAAAAACAACTTTTTTAATCAAAATAATTAATAGTGATAAATTATGAATTTGAGTGGTTTTAAAGTATATTTAGAATATATTTTTACCATTTAATATAATTTTGGTCATTGGACATAATTTTACAATTAAACCGAACATAAACAAGAGTCAATCTTTTGATAGTTATTATCTCTTAAAAACACGCTTTTTGTTTTGACAGCAGGAATTAATTTTAAATTAATTTCTTCCACTTCTGTGTTTTGAATTTAGAAAAATGGATTCCATATTTGGAATCAGGATGTTCAAATTGTGTAAATAGGTAACTTTTATTTTTAGACATTTTGAATAATTACTGCGGTAAATATTTTATTTACCATGGTTAAGGGTAAATCCGGTAAATAAGGGTTAAAAAATAATATTATAATAATACTAAATTACCCTAAAACGTGTCTTAACCCTATTGGTTGATACATGGTCGACCATGGGAATCTTTGGGTCAATTTTGGGACCCCATTGATCCACATGAAAGTGATAATGACACTTTATTTTAATTAAGTTAAAATGAATACAAAAATGGCATAAGCTTACATCTTTTAAAAGAACCATTTTTACATAGGGTTATAAATGTTGGAATTTCGTTTATAAATATTCTTTAGAAAGCTAAACAGATTTCCTACATAATGATATTTTATTTATAATTTTTAGACATCAAATAATTTAAATTATTAATGACACAATAATGATGCAATGTTTACCTCATTAATAAATCATTTAAATAAATAAGATTATAATGATTAAAATATTATCTAAAACCTGTCCAATTCTTATTGGATGATGTTATTTAGAATATGAGTCATCTTAGCTTCTACCTCAATGATTTTTGGACCATTATAAACCGAATATAATTATATTATAAAGTAATACTTTCACTCTTTCCTAAAGAGCCCCTCCTCTCCCTTATAAAAGGAGACCACTTCTACTCATTCCTCACACCTCTCAAGCCACTTGGCTCGTCCAAACTCTGCCCAACTAAGCTCCCCACTTCCCTATCCTCCTCCTTGAATCTTCCCCTTAGGCAGAAAGCATTTCAAGAAGTCCTTTGGTTCCAACCAAAGTGAGTTACCTAAATTAAAGGTAACATTTTCTCTTAAATTATTTTCAATTATTTTGCTTCTCTAACCCCCAAACTCTTTTTATTTCCTTTCTTTTGTAACAACACTAGTATCGAAAATATACTAGGATGTTTTTATAAGAATGATTCAAACTACACATTCACGCAACTCCATCTAATGGATGATGAACAAAATGTTTCTGTGGATGGAAAACTAACGCCTCACGAAACGATGATTGTTCAAATACATCTTACCGCCTCTCATGGTGGCCATTAGGATGGCACTGTAATTAAATATGATATTAATGATATATATTTTATATATAAGCTTCTGTAATTCCATTTTATTTCATACAATTATTCGTTTCATGTTGTATATACATACGATAATTTCAATTGAGGAAGTGTGGACTACCGCCCCCTTAAAATGATATGACTCGTTCATACCACACATGGAACGTATAAAGGATGGTGCTAATGAACTTAAGTAACATATATAAAATATTATATTTTACTGGAATAGTAATATACCTATGTATCATTTGGATTCTATTCTTTTAAAATAAAAATTAAATGGAAGTAGTATTCGTGCGTACGTACGGACTACCGTCTCCACGAACGCGATGAGATTCATTCTCCATCGTATCCATTCAAGTATAATTATAATTTGATGATTTAAAAATGATGTTTAAGGACTTGATACCATTCTGGATATGGATAATATACATCCCATTAATAACGAATATGGCTCACATAACAAAGAATGTAAAGTAAAATGAACCCGTTAACACCTGAAATGACGATAATTCTAAGATATTATTAACAAATCAATGTTAAAAGATCATATATGATATAATATTAAAGTAACTGATTCTTGTATTATTAAATAACAATTATTTCACCATTATACAGGAGGTAAACCTACCATCGACCAAGGAAAAAGTACAAAGTAAGGGATTCTCTTATCTCACTTTCAATTCCGTGAGATTTCCATTGTTCACTACTAAATTATTGAAAGTGGTGTATTGTGTACTTACATTTGATATATATTATCATGATTAACTTTATATTCATGTTATTATGTAAATCATTTTGTGGTTATTAAATTTTGGCCATGCGACTCAGTTGATTAAAGTGGTAATGGGTTTCTTGTCTCACTTTTAATTCCGTGAGAATTCTATTGATCACCACTTAATTATTGCATGTGGTGTATGTGTACTACCCATGATTGTATTCATTATGTAATATACTTTATTTTATGGGTATTTACATCATCATGGTATGATCTTTCTTTCATGGGT
Organism: Viscum album; assembly: GCA_963277665.1. NCBI lineage: Eukaryota > Viridiplantae > Streptophyta > Magnoliopsida > Santalales > Viscaceae > Viscum > Viscum album. The sequence goes on along the minus strand of OY728147.1, from coordinate 1,536,534,556 downwards.
GTTTGTTTCTTAAGTTACCTAATCAATAAGGGAATTTGAGATTTCAATTTCCACTCATTTGGCTTTACGCATATTTCATTGATTATATTACCCCAAGATTATGTGTGGAATCACTATTCATTTGATTATGTCATAATTTCCACTCCCCTTCCTGTGGATATACTTTTGATACACATAATCACTCCATTGAAAATTCTCAAGTCATTGATATGAATTTGATAAGAGTAATTTTAACTCTTTCACCATTTGTTGAGTTAAACATCCAATTCGTTGGTGTTGTTTTTACAGGAATATGTGTGAATATACTTTGATTGTTTTACACTGAATATCCAATCATATTTAGTGTATTTATATTTTTCACACATAATTATGTTATTGATTTATCCTTAACCTAAGGATATGGCCTTTATGAGAGATTTCATCTCAACTTACATTCCATTGAGACTTCTTTGTTGATATACACCAAATCACTTTTATGTGGTGTATATAATGTACTTTGACAAAGTATATCATGAATTACCTTTATTCTCATGATATTACAAAGTTTTGATTACCTCAATTATTTTCATTAAAGTGTCTCTCTTTTGGTTAGAATCTCTAACTAAAATACCATTTTTAAATGTTTTAAAGACTTATTCATCTAAATCTTTCTCATTAATGTCCATGTTTTAAAAATGGTTTTAAGGATTTATTTATATGGACATTATAGTTTAGAAATTAAAAATCCTTTTAAAGGGTTTCAAAGTGGTATGGGACACTTTGATTCAAAAATCTATTTTTAAATGGCTTCTTGACAAATAGTGTGACTTTTAAATGTTTTCATGAAAAGGGGGATATTTCTCTCAAATAGTTTTGATGATTATTTTCATCTATGTCAACATCCTTCATTATTCATGATTGAGGTTAATGTGATACAATACAATCTTCCATATTGTATCAAATGAATTATATTTGACTGTGGATGTTCTATTTTTATACCATTCAAGGTTTGTGGTTAAAGTATTGACATTTCGTATGCTAGTTTTAATACGAATGTTTATTTTATGCTTAAACCTATTCATATGAGGAATGCATTGGACTTAATAAGTGACGGGTGGAGCCCGCTATAGCTCCTCGATGCATCGGTAGGTCTCATGAGACAAACTAGTGTCTTGGCACGAGGCCTTCGCAAAATCTTATTTGTAGTCTTGGCACGAGGCCTTGGCTATGTGGTTATGATAGTCTAGCATTATGCATTCCATCATTATGAAAGTAGTTATTGATATTGCATGTGATCATTCGACTAGTAGAATATCCATGTGAGTAAGTAAATGGAATTATTTCATTTTACCTTTGCCATTTTATGCTGAAGTTCAAGTTTCAAAGGCTTTTGTTTTAGTTATAAATTGCCTTAAGTGTTTATGCTTATTTATGAAAGCTTCTGCTATAATGTTATCCTTACTGAGCATCCGAGCTCACCCCTTTCAATGTTTTATTTTTTTTCCAGGATTATGAAGAAGTAATTTATGAATGACCTGCAGGGATAGTATGAGGGAATATGAAGACAAGATGTTTTTTTTATGATGTAATGTAAAAATTTATGGATGTATCTAGTTATTCCAAGGCTACTAAACTAATCGGTCTTTCGAGACTTGATCTTTCTCATGATCATGCCAATGTTATGTAATAATGCACCGACTCTGGGTAACTAGGGTCGGTGCGTTACAGTTGGTATCAGAGAAATTTTAGTACAAACCTTGGTAGCTAGATTTAGATAAACTCTGACTAGAGAACGTAGACCTAAGATGAACATTGAGGATTAGTATAAAAGAACTTCCTAAAATTTTGGTATTGTAGAGATTTTGTGAGTTTTCCGAGCAATACATCCCTGTCTGGATACGAGCAGGTAGAGGCGGCTCTAGCACAGATGTACCTAGGGGTAAAACCCGAAAACACCGCTTTGAGCTAGACTCGAACGGGAACTGGTGCACGACAACGGGCCTTGCTGCACTCTTGGTTACGACACTCCCGGGGGATATGCTTAGGATAATTTACATTTTCTTTACAAACCGATTTAAGTAATATATACATAAGATGAGAGTAAATGACCTTGGTTAATCCTAATATGTTTCAAATTGAGAATATGGTGACATTTTAATCACTAAATGATTTTACGACTACTATTACTCACACAATGCTTTCTGGTTTTAGTCAATGGCTGGATTCCAAAGAAGTCATAGTGACTTTGAGAATGATGTACAAGGTGGGAACGGTGGTGGAAATGAGCAACAAAATGGAATGTTGATAGGCGTAAAAGATATCGTCTTTATGCCAAATCAGTTTTCCAAAAATATGATCAACAACATATATATTAACCAACTCCCACACTCAACATAGAAGAGAATGGTGATAAATGATATGATCTCCAGCAATGGAGACCATGGAGAAAAGAAACCTCAATTTTCATCATGCAGGAATTGTGGAAAGAGACACCCAGGAAAGTGTCTCAATGGGACAACGAAATGTTTTACGTGCGGGAAGGAAGAACATAAAGTGAAGAATTGCCGAAGAAAAATGAAGAGTACTATGGAAGAAGATAAAAATGGTCCCAAGAGTCCATTTACAGTCATTTGCCGTAAATGTAGGGGAACTGGCCATTACCCGAGTGAATGTCCTATTTTATATGATATTTTCTTGCTCAAAGAAGAAGCTATGCAGAAATAAATGGTTGGAGAAAAATCTAAAAAGTATTAGCACTCCTTGTTGATGGGTTTACTTTGGAATAATTTTCTGTTGTATTTGTAACCCCTCAGTTTGCCATGTGAGAATGATATTTGAGGAATAATTGTCTCTTCTCTTGTGGATATAGGTATAAATAACCATTTGGTTTTATATGATCATTGGGGTTTGAGAAAATGAAAAGTTATTATAATTTGGGATGAAAATGCAATGTATGATATAACATTTGTGGTTAAATTATGTTATTTTGAAAAATTTATCTCATTTTGGTAATATTATAGAATATAGTTTTTGAAAAAGGACAACACGTAGACCGTGTGACAACCCGTCGCGTCGGACAAAGCTGTGGGAATCGAACCCACAACCAAAGAGCGATTGGGATTTATCGCCTACCACTGGACTACGTGAAGTCCCTGGTTAATATGACTATTTTTTTTGTTAAATGATTTTATTGATCAATAATAAGATGATTTAGGTTCTTATGTCTTATCAAATGAATACCCTTGGTATAGGAAAATGATTTGCTGATTAAGTGATAAATGTTATTTTGTAAGATGTTCGTTTTGTTAGGAACACTATATGCCCAAGGAAAATAGAATACAATGAGGATTCATTTGTAGAGTAATGGTGGATTTTTATCTACATTATTATTGTTGATTTATAGTGATTTGGGTTATTTATGGAAATGATTAACCTATAACAGAGAATATGTGATGATGTTAATTACTTTTAAGTATGTGACATTAAGAGTATTTGATGTCATTTGGAGATACAATGTAACATGGGAGACTACATAATCAAATTCTTCTATGTTTTGGGTTTCAATATTAGTTTCGATTATATTAAAGGATTTTAAGGACAATTGGTTATTGAATGGTATCTATTTAACTTTGGGGTATTGTTGGTTTAATTTTAGAAATTAAGATTAGTGCATATTTATCTCAATGAATATCCTTTTGGGGGATCACTAGATCATTCACTAACCATTTTGGTTTTGATTAATCTTCAAAGACAATGTAAATATATGGTTTATCCTGCACGGATCATGTGATTCTATAGAAGTTTATTCTAGCTCTTCCAGTGTGACCAAGTCTTCTTGAATACTCATCGTTTAAAAAAATTGAGTTAGTGGTGGAAATTTATTAAAGAATTAAAATCTACTTAAAATTTGAGTATATCTCATAATGTTCTTAGTCAATATCATAAACGAATTCCTCTTCCTTATGTAATGTAACTTTAAAAAAAAATGTTGTCCTAGATGGTACCTTAAATCATCACTAATTTATGGATTTGGGATTGTTGGCCTTTTCATAGCCATGTTCTCTACCACTCTCCATCAGATAATTGATGGTTAGATTTCTCCTCCATATCCATATTTTCCTACATGGAACCCTGGTATGTGTTATTTTCGGTAATCTTCATACTTTCCACTCTTTATTTTAAATAGAGGCCTCATTAATTCATTTTTCGATGTGGGATTTCAACTAAGATATTTTGAAATGTCAAAAATGTGTGATCCCAATACCCTATATTTTGTTGAACCGATGGTACTTCAAATCATCATAGATTGATGAGTTTAAGGACCTCAATTTTATACTTGTTTGTGATTGATGACCTCAACCACTACCTATAAATATTTACGTTTTTCCTCCAATTATATGTCTCTAATTGCCACCAATGTTCTCCTAATCGAGATCATAATTTGGTGGTGACCCTTTCATTTCGCATTTCCTCATATTAAGACTAAATTTTAGTAAACCAATTTCCGATGTGGGTTTTCCCACAAATATATTTTCTATTTTCAACCTTTTATTTTCGAAGAACAATTTCAAATTGTGAGGACACAATTTATTGAAGGAGGGGAGAATGTAACACCCCAAGATTTCATAGTGTGTTATTTCTTCAAAATAATTCAATAACTTGCACTAAACGCAACACCGAGTTCAAGCGCACCATGACTTACCAAACAAGCCGTTCAAAAAAGGTTATGAATAGTATTAACTAAATTTTAAACTTTATATAATCCTTATAATTTTAGAATCCATATTATGAGTTTCTTAGACATAATGTAAGAACAAATTCATCTTCAGTATTGTAGTTTTACCAACTTTTAATAGTGAACCCTTTTTAAATAAAATATTTTAAACTTTTTGAAAAAATGGGGACACCAAAAAATTTAAAATAAAACATCCCAAGCTTCCACGGTACGCTTTCCTTTGAATAAAACAGTAGCGTGTGTTGTACGCAACTTCGAGTTTTAACACACACCACAACCGATCAAACTAGCCGTTATGAATAGTAATACTTAATTTTTTGAAATTATATATATTTTATATTTCAAAATGGACTTCATTTTTGGATTCGGAATATCAAATTTAGCCTAAGGTGAAATTTTGGTACTTTTCGGATAACTTTCATATTTTGATGAATAGTAAAAATTACTAAATTTTAATTAAAAACAACTTTTTTAATCAAAATAATTAATAGTGATAAATTATGAATTTGAGTGGTTTTAAAGTATATTTAGAATATATTTTTACCATTTAATATAATTTTGGTCATTGGACATAATTTTACAATTAAACCGAACATAAACAAGAGTCAATCTTTTGATAGTTATTATCTCTTAAAAACACGCTTTTTGTTTTGACAGCGGGAATTAATTTTAAATTAATTTCTTCCACTTCTGTGTTTTGAATTTAGAAAAATGGATTCCATATTTGGAATCAGGATGTTCAAATTGTGTAAATAGGTAACTTTTATTTTTAGACATTTTGAATAATTACTGCGGTAAATATTTTATTTACCATGGTTAAGGGTAAATCCGGTAAATAAGGGTTAAAAAATAATATTATAATAATACTAAATTACCCTAAAACGTGTCTTAACTCTATTGGTTGATACATGGTCGACCATGGGAATCTTTGGGTCAATTTTGGGACCCCATTGATCCACATGAAAGTGATAATGACACTTTATTTTAATTAAGTTAAAATGAATACAAAAATGGCATAAGCTTACATCTTTTAAAAGAACAATTTTTACATAGGGTTATACATGTTGGATTTTCGATTATAAATATTAATTAGAAATCTAAAAAGATTTCCTACATAATTATATTTTATTTATAATTTTTAGACATCAAATAATTTAAATTATTAATGACACAATAATGATGCAATGTTTACCTCATTAATAAATCATTTAAATAAATAAGATTATAATGATTAAAATATTATCTAAAACCTGTCCAATTATTATTGGTTGATGTTATTTAGAATATGAGTCATCTTATCTTCGACCTCAATGATTTTTGGACCATTATAAACCGAATATAATTATATTATAAAGTAATACTTTCACTCTATCCTAAAGAGCCCCTCCTCTCCCTTATAAAAGGAGACCACTTCTACTCATTCCTCACACCTCTCAAGCCACTTGGCTCGTCCAAACTCTGCCCAACTAATCTCCCCACTTCCCTATCCTCCTCCTTGAATCTTCCCCTTAGGCAGAAAGCATTTCAAGAAGTCCTTTGGTTCCAACCAAAGTGAGTTACCTAAATTAAAGGTAACATTTTCTCTTAAATTATTTTCAATTATTTTGCTTCTCCAACCCCCAAACGCTTTTTATTTCCTTTCTTTTGTAACAACACCAGTATCCAAAATATACTAGGATGTTGTTATAAGAAGTATTAAAACTACACATTCACACAACTCCATCTAATGGATGATGAACATAATGTTTCTGTGGATGGCAAACTAACGCCTCACGAAATGATGATTGTTCAAATACATCTTACCGCCTCTCATGGTGGCCATTAGGATGGCACTGTAATTAAATATGATATTAATGATATATATTTTATATATAAGCTTCTGTAATTCCATTTTATTTCATACAATTATTCGTTTCATGTTGTATATACATACGATAATTTCATTTGAGGAAGTGCGGACTACCGCCCCCTTAAAATGATATGACTCGTTCATACCACACATGGAACGTATAAAGGATGGTGTTAATGAACATAAGTAACATATATAAAATATTATATTTTACTGGAATAGTAATATACATATGTATCATTTGGATTCGATTCTTTTAAAATAAAAATTAAATGGAAGTAGTATTCATGCGTACGTACGGACTACCCTCTCCACGAACGCAATGAGATTCATTCTCCATCGTATCCATTAAAGTATAATTATCATTTGATGATTTAAAAATGATGTTTAAGGACTTGATACCATTCTGGATATGGATAATATACATCCCATTAATAACGAATATGGCTCACATAACAAAGAATGTAAAGTAAAATGAACCCGTTAACACCTGAAATGACGATAATTCTAAGATATTATTAACAAATCAATGTTAAAAGATCATATATGATATCATATTAAAGTAACTGATTCTTGTATTATTCAAGAACAATTATTTCACCATTATACAGGAGGTAAACCTACCATCGACCAAGGAAAAATTACAATGTAAGGGATTCTCTTATCTCACTTTCAATTCCATGAGATTTCCATTGTTCGCTACTAAATTATTGAAAGTGGTGTATTTTGTACTTCCATTTGATATATATTATCATGATTCACTTTATATTCATGTTATTCTGTAAATAATTTGGTGGTTATTAACTTTTGTCCATGCGACTCAGTTGATTAACGTGGTAAGGGGTTTCTTGTCTCACTTTTAATTCTGTGAGAATTCCATTGATCACCACTTAATTATTGCATGTGGTGTATGTGTACTACCCATGATTGTATTCATTGTGTAATATAATTTATTTTATGGGTATTTACATCATCATGGTATGATCTTTCTTTCATGGGTGTTTGTTTCTTAAGTTACCTAATCAATAAGGGAATTTGAGATTTCAATTTCCACTCATTTGGCTTTACGCATATTTCATTGATTATATTACCCCAAGATTATGTGTGGAATCACTATTCATATGATTATGTCATAATTTTCACTCCCCTTCCTGTGGATATACTTTTGATACACATAATCACTCCATTGAAAATTCTCAAGTCATTGATATGAATTTGATAAGAGTAATTTTAACTCTTTCACCATTTGTTGAGTTAAACATCCAATTCGTTGGTGTTGTTTTTACAGGAATATGTGTGAATATACTTTGATTGTTTTACACTGAATATCCAATCATATTTAGTGTATTTATATTTTTCACACATAATTATGTTATTGATTTATCCTTAACCTAATGATATGGCCTTTATGAGAGATTTCATCTCAACTTACATTCCATTGAGACTTCTTTGTTGATATACACCAAATCACTTTTATGTGTTGTATATAATGTACTTTGACATAGTATATCATGAATTCCCTTTATTCTCATGATATTACAAAGTTTTGATTACCTCAATTATTTTCATTCAATTGTCTCTCTTTTGGTTAGAATCTCTAACTAAAATACCATTTTTAAATGTTTTAAAGACTTATTCATCTAAATCTTTCTCATTAATGTCCATGTTTTAAAAATGGTTTGAAGGATTTATTTATATGGACATTAATGTTTAGAAATTAAAAATCCTTTTAAAAGGTTTCAAAGTGGTATGGGACACTTTGATTCAAAAATCTATTTTTAAATGGCTTCTTGACAAATAGTGTGACTTTTAAATGTTTTCAAGAAAAGGGGGATATTTCTCTCAAATAGTTTTGATGATTATTTTCATCTATGTCAACATCCTTCATTATTCATGATTGAGGTTAATGTGATACAATACAATCTTCCATATTGTATCAAATGAATTATATTTGACTGTGGATGTTCTATTTTTATACCATTCATGGTTTGTGGTTAAAGTATTGACATTTCGTATGCTAGTTTTAATACGAATGTTTATTTTATGCTTAAACCTATTCATATGAGGAATGCATTGGACTTAATAAGTGACGGGTGGAGCCCGCTATAGCTCCTCGATGCATCGGTAGGTCTCATGAGACAAACTAGTGTCTTGGCACGAGGCCTTGGCAAAATCTTATTTGTAGTCTTGGCACGAGGCCTTGGCTATGTGGTTATGATAGTCTAGCATTATGCATTCCATCATTATGAAAGTAGTTATTGATATTGCATGTGATCATTCGACTAGTAGAATATCCATGTGAGTAAGTAAATGGCATTATTTCATTTTACCTTTTCCATTTTATGCTGAAGTTCAAGTTTCAAAGGCTTTTGTTTTAGTTATAAATTGCCTTAAGTGTTTATGCTTATTTATGAAAGCTTCTGCTATAATGTTATCCTTACTGAGCATCCGAGCTCACCCCTTTCAATGTTTTATTTTTTTTCCAGGATTATGAAGAAGTAATTTATGAATGACCTGCAGGGATAGTATGAGGGGATATGAAGACAAGATGTTTTTTTTATGATGTAATGTAAAAATTTATGGATGTATCTAGTTATTCCAAGGCTACTAAACTAATCGGTCTTTCGAGACTTGATCTTTCTCATGATCATGCCAATGTTATGTAATAATGCACCGACTCTGGGTAACTAGGGTCAGGGCGTTACAAACAATGGATCATTGCAGGTTAATTTTGTGATGTAATGATCTTGGAATGAAGACCCAACGTCACGAAGTCCTAGCAGAGGTACGACGTCGATATCAGGTGACATATCAGACCATAATGGAAGGACCGTTCTTCTCCCATTTCTCATGTGGGAGAATCAAAACATGTTTTCAGAGCAGATTGGAGGCTCGGAAACACTAGAAATTACTTCAAAAAATCGGGGAGACATAATTTCAGAGGTTTTGTGGCTATCAGACCCTCAGAATGATGAATGGGCATAATGAGAGGCGCGCAGGCGAGAGGAATAGTTTCTGAATAATTTCAGAATACACGGCGTGTACTCTCGAAGGACATGCCATGTAGTACGTGCGTCATGTGGCTAGTTTTCGTTCGTCAAATAGGTAGCACATGACGTGTCACCCCAGTCACATGGCGTGTACATTCCAAAAGACCTGTAATACATGGCTACGTGACACAAAGTGTGTATTTTGGGAAGTACATAGACACATGAAGAATCACAAGGCCGGACAACATGGCATGTACTATATAACATAGCATGACAGAGGGGAATTCGGGAGACTCGGTGTGTATTCCGAGGATACAAGGACACATGTGAATTACACGGGCATGTACTCCACTACATGTCAAGGGAAGGCCAATGACACAGAATACCCTATGTACCAGTTACACGGGTTGGGGAACATGGGTTGAGGCCGTGTATGGGCACATTGCCAGTGTACACGGAGCCGACCCCAGATGCTTGGACACGGCGTGTAACCATAACAAATTCCATGCAATTAATTTTCTACATGACCACCACTTCGGCATAGGATATTGTACACAGGAAGTACCCAAGGTCTAAAGACACAGCATGTAACCATACCAACACGTGGTGTACTTTTTGGAAAATGGCTTGGTCATATCATATCTGTGTCTTTGACATGTTTTACTTTGATTTCCCACTCTGACATAGAGGATCTTTGGGATACTTATTCGTTGGACTTCGTGATAGATGGAGTATTGACCTATATCTTGTGGAGCGGTCCTTCCCGAGACGAGTAGGAATTTGTGTGGGAACCTATTAGTTGACTAAGACATGATGAATGCTGATAGATTCGAATCGGATTGATTCTACTAGTCCAGTGGGGAGCGCCTCTGTGTGAGCGCGGTAGACCCATGGGGGGTGGGGGGGAGCGCCTCTGTGTGAGTGTGTAAGACCTGTGGTACTCGACACGTGGAGTACCTCATTAGGCTACGAGGAGGAGTTCCCCTGTGTGATCGCAACAAACCCACAGTGGGGAGCACTTCTATGTGAGCGCGGCAGATCCACAGTATTTGAGAGGAGGAGTGCCTCAATAGTCCAAGTTAGTGTAAAGCGCCTATATGTGATGCGGCATGCCCACTGTACTCAATAGAGATAGAGTTCTACAGCAGCCTAGGGTTCAGATTGATACTACCCCTAGAATAAAATCCTGGTTCAGTTGAGTCAGTAACTTTGTGCTTTCCTCATGATTGATATGAATTACATGGTAACATACGTATACGTATGGTCATATAACTATGTGAGTTTATCTATTTATTTCATACTTTTTGGTTTATCCTTGTTGATTTTTTTGAGACCTTGAGGGTCTCGAGGTCCCTACTATGTATCGTTATACTCACCCCTGCACTAGCTATGCCTACACCTCATTGTGTTGGTTGTATACGACAGACAGCACCAACTGAGGCTAAGTGGACAGGACTGGACGGTACTCAGAGGTAGACCATAAGAAGAGTCGGTACACGGAGGAGCCGTACAGAAGGGAGTGCTGAGGAGGCCATATGTACCTACAATTCAGGTAGGAACCATGGAGGATGACCCAGTAGCTGCAATACTTTTCTTCTTTTATACATGATTTCAATTATACTTGTACTTTCCTGTTGGGATTGTATTTTCAACCCCTTTAGCTTTCCTGCACTTCATTTTTATACTATTTTACATAGTGTTTTGCTTCCAATTGTGTAATTTGATGTTTTTTAAGCAGTTATAATGGAAATAACATTGTCCTCGGAGCAACGTCATATCCTTTACTTCGTGGGCTAGGGTTTCTTCCTCGGCTTCGCACCGTTCCATCCTCAGAGTTCCCGGTGACTCGGCGACGTCGTCCCCTCCTTAGTGTTTATCAGTGGCTCATTCGTCATCGTCGTTGTCTCGTCTCCACAGGCTATGACTTTATATCTGGGCGGGCGGAGTGATGGCTATTTAGGGTTTGGAGGTTGCGGGTGTTGGCTCCAGTTCTGAGAGGCGCGACATCAGCTCCGAAGTGGCGCCGAGGGGGGAGGAATCTATTTGGTTTCAGTTTTTCTGATTGGTTTTCTATTTTCTGCTGTGTATTTCTTTTCCAGATTCCTTGCATCAGAGTCTTCTTCGGTGTGCCTTTTCTTCTTTTTTTCCTTTGTTGTCTGTGGTTCGGCCGATTAAGAATCTGTTGAGGGTTCTTCTATGGTCTTGATTTGTCCGCATCCAGCCCATTGAGGAGTTGTTGGATTTGATTTTCTCAGATCCCATCACCGTGACCTTCCCTCGAGGTGTTGTTGGCTCTTCTCATCCTGGGTGATGAAGAAGCAACTTCATTATCCTTATATCGTCTTCTTCTTAGGGTAGCTACAAATGTGGTTTGAGGATTCTTGAGCCTACAGTGGGGTGATCCTGGATTCTGCTCTAGCGCTTGGACTCTGTGGTGCTGATTTCATGATAGTCTAATCTCATTTTGGTTCTGGAATTCAGATAGATGGTTTTTTTGATGGATTTAATGATGGTGGAGGGATTTTGTCCACTTGGTTGCTTTGGATGTTTTGTTTTGGTTGTACTGAATTCTTGAAAGGAATTTTTTTCAAAGGTGGGAAGTTTGTGTTACCGGATGCGACTTCATGAACGGAATTCATGAGGTTTTAGAGCTTTATTATCTTCTTTGCAGAGTTTTTTGGATTTGGTTGTTTGAAAGGGTATGTCATCTGCTATCCGATCGGGCCTGTGCTTTGACACAGGACACTTACTTGCCGATTTTCCTTGCAAAGATGGAGAGTTTCTTCAAGATCAAATGCTGGGGAGGATTTGTTCAGTGGTTTAATTTTGGTATTACTCTTTATACCTTTCAGTATGATTATCCTATGTCAATGATGTCTTTGGGTTTTCTCCCCCTTCATCCCTTAAAAGTGTGATTAATCATATAATAAAAAAAATTGAAGGCCTTTGGGCCGTTGGATGGATGAAGGCAATTCTTTCCAAATTTTGGGATTTACAACTTTTGTGCATGTCGCCAGCCCCTGGCCTATGGAAGGAGGACTTGAAGAATTTACGATACGAGCCCCGGGGGATAGGTGGTGATAGAAATTCATTTTTTGTTTTTTTACCTACATAATTTTTAAAATTTTTGACAGAAATCAAATAATAAGGAAACCCAATGTCCATGCTAATTTTTAATGAATCCAGATTTTTTTGTACATATGAATATAGTGACACATTTAAATAGTTTATGAAAATCATAATCATATAATATATACTCACATTAACCACTATTGAGGAGTGATTTGTGATCTACAACACTACATCAGAAAGTCCTTGGGTTTTGTAATGATGTTATACGAAAAATAAACATTATGTCTCTCCCAACAATTAAATATCTAGGAGATTAACTACACAAATCCATTTCGAGAACATGATTCATTGATAATTGTATTTATAATTTGGATAAATTGTCTATTTGGAAAAAATTGTAACTTATATGCATACCATAAATGTCTCATTTATATAGTCACATAAATTGATCAAAATCGACCCCAATGGCGGGGGTTATAAATAATCAAGTATTATGATTGTCCAAACCATTACCATCCCCATAATTAAAATGATGTTGAAGATTCTCAATATAGGTATGATCCCGCAATCATTTCCATAATGGGTAGTCAAAGGCATTAAATCATTATGGACGTGATATCGATGGTTATGGGAATAAAAAATGATATCCATCCTACCTTAATCAAAAAACTACTCAGCATTCTAATATTTATAGGATTTAGGATTCTAAGAATATTATTGAGTTTCTACAGAATAAGATAATGAATATTTTTGTGTTTAAAGTTTATAAATAGTTACTAATAAAATTTGGTACCTAGACATGTGTCCCATAAAACCCATTCTTGAATAGGGAACATCCAAATGAAGATCATGGATCATCCTTATCTATTAATCTTCAAGTTTTGTGATGTATATATATTTTAATCAAAACGTTTGGTGTGATATCATGACGAGAGATATTGTGTAGGTTGTATCATTATTCTTGGTATTACAACTAGTTAAAGTGGAATGAAAATTACCAAATCAATGATAGAACCATTTCGAATACTAGTAAGTAAATTGGATAACATTATAATTTATTTAATCATGTGCTTCAGTAGAATATATGAATGTAATAATTTCACCGAGGTGGTAGTCGGTCACCTAAAAAAGTATTCATATTTTATTTTTATCATGGAAGATTTATCTCTTGATCATCACACCAACATATTCATAAGAATTTTATACACCAAAAAATCTTATACATAAATATTACATCATAATTATATCATATAATGATCCAATATAGAATAATTTGGGTTTATTTCCTGTTCGGAACATGGATACATAAAAAATGGATAATAAATTGGATAATTCATCCATAATAAATTTCTTCTAAATTGAAATCTGTTAAAAACATATAATACCATATGCCATTCTTCATAACCTCAAAAGGAAACATAATTAATGGTGAGCTCAGATGGTCAGTAAGTGTAAACTAGGGAGATATCAACATGGAGTGAGAATAAGAGTAGGATAGAAAGAGAATAAAATTTGAAAAGCATATTATACATATCGTAGATCATAAAAATGAGTAATTTAATACGTTTTGTAAGATCCAAAATACTTGGATATATAATTCCACATAGAATTTTTGAATAAACACAAACATATAATGTCAATTCATTAGTTTTCAAGGCCCATTCGTGAAACTATCATAGTAAACTAGGTTCAATCTAAAACCCATCGTATCAGTCATGGTTCACACTCATGATGATTATAATGAAAAATTACTTTATTGAATTCTGTTCACTTCATAATCTAGATTTATTTATCTCATGAGTTTTCAATGTTTTCCCAATGAAATAGTTGGACATATAGGTCCCACCAAACAAACAATTACAGTAATACGTATTTGTTCTATATAATGATAACATATTCATTATTTTATAACCCATGAAATTTTAATGGGTTTATAATTATTTGTTGATAAAAAAACCCATCGAAATAAGCATGCTTCATAAACAGATTAACATTTATTTATATCATAACACATTAAGAATTGAATGGGTTTTATAAAAATTATTTCAATATATACATAAATCTTCCCAAAAAATAATATGGATCATATCATTATATTACTTCCCTACTAATTCTTATATAACATTAAATGATATTTTCATACATGGAATATAATTTTTAGAGAATAGTCATTATATTTATTATGAAAAAACAACTTATATTATTAAATAACATACTTAACTTATAATAATTTATAAAATTTTAGAATAAAATATTTTTATTGAATATATCCTTGGAAACATTTAATTGAATCTTCAAATAATTTAGTGGTCATGATGTGGGAAAAAAATTAGGTTGCGTACATTAAAAAAATATTCATTGCTTATTTTCTATAGATATTCGAAAGAACGAAAATTTGAAATTGATAAGAATATTCCTTTAAAACCATTTTCTAAAAAATTAAACATTTTAAAAATGAAATTCAAACATCAGTGCAGATTTTTTTAAATTTTATTTAAAATATAATTTAATACAAAAACATGGAAGAGAAATGAAATTCAACCTACGAGAGAAATAAAGTCGGTTTCTCTTAAAAACAATATATTGATATATGTGGTATATAAAGTGTTTAAAATTAAAGGTTCACATGAATAATTTTTTTAAATTACCATATTAGAAGAAAATTAATGTGTTTATTGAGATATAGTATATATTATTTAGTAATCATAAACTTAATCATTAACAATCCTAATGAATTATGTGATTGGAACATACAATATTTATAACATTGGAGTCTTTTTCATAGAAATCCCCTTTAAAGAAAGAAAATTATATAGATATTTTGAGCTCATAATTTCATTTGATTAATACTTATTTAGATTCATGGATATTATATACACCAGATAAAATAAATGACTTGTGAATATTTCATATGTCTACTAGAAATAAAATTGAGACAAAAAAATAGTACCATAATTCTTGACATTCTCAATACACATTAAAACCTATAACATAGTAAGTACAGGTTTATTATAATTACTTTAATGACCCATGATAATATCTATCATTCCAAATATGACCTTATAATAAAAAATAGTTACCCATACATTGACTATTCCATATTAAAATCTTATTTTGTATAAAAATGCATCATTTAAAAAAATGTTTTCATTTTTAGTTTTTGGACGCTTTACATTAATTTATTTTAAATCTTCCTCAAAATAAGAATACTATAATACAGAACATATATATTTATTATATATTTATTTATAGAAATACAATATATATTTAGATTGAAAAGGAATTACATTGAATATAGACATGGTATGTTATACATACGGATGAATATTATATCGATTTTATCAAAAGATGAAATGATAGGATGGTAAATAATATATCAAAATTATAAGAACATTATTATTTTATATATATAACACATATTCAATATATTTACACTTATTACCTTCCATGAAAAATGTAAGTGAAAAAAACGCATCGATTCAGGGGGTGGTAGTCTATCATACTCATGACCGACAGAATTGTATTCCCACAGAATTGAAAAATAAGGTATTTATGTTATTATAATTATTGAAGAATAATTATTTCATAGTATTAAAATACAAATTAAAACCCCATAATTGAACATAATCATGAGAAGTGATGGCAGAAACCGATTTTTGTTAGTTTTTTATGTAGTAGTTCTCCATACAAATGATCAATAGTTTCATTTCCCACATAATAGAAGAAGAGATAGACGTTGAAAATTTAATTAAAATGACAAAAATTCAGAATATAGATGGTTTTTATCATATAACCATTGTTATATAAAATTTTAATGGGTTAGTGTAAGAAATGAAATGAAAACTCTTAGTTAAGGATTATACCTATTCTATGGGGAACCACTTTAGGTTTACACATAAAGACTTATTAGGAGGGTCTAATTATCAAAATTATTACCCTTCAATGTGAAATGATATTTTTGTAATATATTTTGTTAGTTAATGTAAATACTAAATTTTTTAATTATTGAGAGAGGAGAAGAGTGGGAACCCATTTATAAGTGGGGGATAGAGAAAACATCGATTGTTAGGAGAGAAAAAGGTGTATACATGGTCTAAACATGTTAGAAGGATCCAAAATGATTCATTATGAAACCATATATAATATATGGTATAAATAGTAACATTAAATAGATGTTGGGCATGTTTTTATTTGATTTTAGCCTTTATTATTTTAGATTAACCCATGGTAATATCGTTTTAACCTTATCCTCAGTAATCTATTTTTAATATTTTAAAAATGAATTTTTACCAAAAATAATGTTTTCCTTATTTTATACTATTATTTATGATGATTAAAAAATGTGTAATTCATATTTCCCAAATCTCATTCACAAAAATGTAAATGTATAATTTAATACTAAACATGAATATATGTTCAGAAATAGTTTTCCAGAGTGAATATTTTATTTAGTATATAAGGTTTTAATAATACAATCCAAAAGGAATTTGATTAAAATTACTAATGTATGTCTAATAATAAATTAAATCATGTAATTTTACATAGTTGATTTAAAAAAAATATATCTCTTTAAATTTTTTTTAAAAAAAATGGATTTTTTATTGAAAATATTTATTTTTACTATTGAAAAAAATTAGTAATTTTAAAAGATTTCTACAATTCACCCAATGTTTTATTTTAATGTTTATTCAAAAATGTATTTTAATATTTAAAATCAGTTTATTTAATGTTTGATATATTAATATTATTATATTTTTTTACAAAAAAAAATATACAAATAATGTTTTCCGAAACAAATTATTTTCAGTGCATATAATTAAATTATTAAAAATACATAACACATTTGACAATATATATAAATTTTATAAAACCATTATAATTATGTTTTTTAAATCAAATTTATACTTCCAATATTATTTACTAGGTTATAATAGTGATGTTTAAATAAAATTATTAATATTATATTGTGTTTTGTTAAAACATGGTGTTCTATGTGACTGAATATATTAAAGAAGTTAGATTATTTCGAATATTTATTTAAACATAGGGTGTCATATTACACACCTATTGAAAGGAATTTAAACCTTGAAATTTCAACGCATTTTTAAAAATAATGGTGGCTACTTTTTCCACATTATATTATCTATTTCTCACATAGCTTCCTCAAGATGGTTGATTGATCTCAAAACATTAAAGATTTGAGTGGTATAGATTCATAGAACTGTAAATGTACAATCCAGAGTCTATATTTATAATTATTTTTTATAAATAATTTAGAGACCCGTATCTTGACGTACATAGAAATTATATTAATTTTGCGGAATACTTAATAAATAACAAAAACAGACACACAAGGACTGTAATAGTTTAGTGTCTTTGGATATTCAGAATATAAACATCTAATCATGTTGAAAGATCTTCAACATCTCCCATAACTATATTCCCCTTTTTTGTTTACTTACCTAAAACCTTTCATTATTTCCTAGGGAAAATAAAACATAAAAAGGGTGAGCCCAAATTCTCACTAAGGGAAAACATAGATAACATAAAACAATCCATAAACATTTCGAAGCAAAAACATGAATATGAAATTTAAACATCAAAATCTTGAGAAGAGACATAAATCGTGGAAGTATGTAAGGAATATATAATAATGGAACATCAAACATGATAAAATATAATGGTAATAAAACATGTAGTTGTGGCAACCATTCAGCACATGTCATGATTTCCATAGTAGCCAAGGCAATGCTGCCATGACCATCTTAGTGGAAAAAGTCCCCTTCTGAATCGAGTTCACTCCTCGTTTCAGTCCTGTAACAGTGAACCAGATTAACTTACAGTTCCAGCCATGGCTATCTCATGAGATATAAATCTTTACCCAATGCATTGGAGGAAGATATAGGTCCCACCCATCTCATAATGAAATCATTATTACTTGTTCCATAAAATAAACATACATCATTCATAATAACCCAACGAATAAAATGGGTTTCACAAACATCATCCCATCATAACATAATCCATATAAAAGAAATTGACATCATTTTATCATAATAAAAGTGAAACCAAATAAATCATAGAGACATTATACTTGAAACATACACATATGAAATAATTTCATCTTATATGGAAAATGGTTTTGATAAAATGCTTGAAATGAATTCTTGAGGAAAATATCCTTTCTTATTCAAAATCATTTTCTTTTCACAAAATTACATGAAATTTTAAATGAAAGGATTTTTTTGAAAATAATCATGAAATCTTGTACAAGAAGCTTCAGGGAAATAAGTTGTTATGAAAACCGTAAGAATCCGTTCATGCCGTATAAGATAAAAAAACATTCTTCTCGTACTTTTGCAGAGTCAAAAAAGTACTTCATAACATAAACAAAAGAATTATTCCTTATATACCATGTAGTAAAAGTCATAAATGGGTAAAATGGACATTAAACATACATGAAAACACTTTTATAAAACATGGACATGGATGATAAAAATAACCCCAGTAAATACTTACGAATAAACAATCTCGGATAAAAATGAGATTTGCAAAATTATCCCTTACTTTAGGTCTGATATGCTTCGTATGTATCCAAACCCCCTGTATAATGATTTAAATAATGTCATTGACTTATTAAAGAATCATATTCATTTTTATTATATCATATATGGTTCACTTATGACTTTATATTACCCGTTCTTTTGTAAATTCATGTTAAAGTAGTGTTTTGGGTAATATCATTTCATTTGTCATTATTGTTTTAACTTGTAATTATTCATATGATTACATAGATAATGATTACTTACATCCAGAATGTAAAACATGATTTATATATAATATATATTCAGAATATACATATATATAATAGATCTATAAATGGAAAGAAATACACCGTTCATGGAGACGGTAGGTCGTACGTATGCCTGAACACTGTTTTCGTTTCCTTATTGAATTGACTGGAATTGAGTATATGACATACATAAATATATACATAAATCCAGTAGCATTATTATGTCATATATTTCATGATTACTTATTATATATACTTTATAATCATTCTTGAATGGTTAACATGGAGAGTGAATCTCAGCCCGTCGTGGAGACAGTAGTCCGTACGTACTCACAAGCGATGATATTGTTCCAATAATTATTGAATATTATTGGAGTGAATGGTATAATATATCAGAATCAGTATGATGTTATAATAAACAAATATAGTTATTCTTTACACCATTATGCCCATCCATGCAAGGTGTTGATGGAAAAACAGATTACACCAAGGCATGGAGACAGTATTCCGTACGTACGCACGCGTGGTGATTTCGTTTTCCATAGGATGGATAGATGGTGAAATAGGGTTGTTTTATACTTATAATAACATATCAGAATATTATTGATACTGATTTTATTACTTCATAATAAAACAACTAAATAAGAAGATGTTGAAGAAGAAATAATGTTGAAAGAATCAGCAATGGACATTACATCTTCTTTGAAGCGCCACTTTGAGCCCTCATATTAGGGCACTAAAATTGGTCTTTGAAGAACACCAGGACCTCTAGGATGTTTCTAGGGAAGTATAGAAGAGAATTTTTTAGGGGTTGGTCGAGCTTCAAGGCTCAAAATGCTGGGAGGAAGAGAGGGAGGAGGTTCCCTTTTATAAGGGAGGAGAGGGGCACCTTAGGAAAAGATAAAAATATTATTTTATTATATAGTCATATTCGGTTTTTAATAGCTCCAAATTTATTTATTTCTAAGTTAAGGTGGGGATGGGTCTAAATCCTCTCATCCAATAGAATTTAGGCATGTTTTGGTTTCTATTTTAACATTATCATTTATATTAAACATTAAGTTAGATAATTTAACTTTTACCTTGTCTTCTTTTTTTCTTAAACTCTAAGGTTAATATACATACTATAAGAAGCCATAAGAACCCCAAGTTGTTTATTATTAATATATATAACCATATATTAGTAATTTGGCCGAAACATATATATTTTAGGAATAAAATAACAGTTAATAATATAATATTTGTTTTAAAACTATTTTATTTCAATTTTGACACTATTTGGTAATTGATTTTTGGGAAAATCATAACAGAATTATTAGTTCGAACAAAGTTAACTAAATCAATAATAACATGTCCTATTAACCTATAAATTTAATGTAAATCATAAAAAGTCTCCAATTACATTTATTTGGGTATTTATAACATCAATTATGTCAATATTTAATTAATAAGATAATTACTGCATCATTATTGTGTTGTAAATAAATTAAATTATATAATGTCTAGAGATTAAAAATAAAATAACATTATGTAGGAAATCCTTTTTATATTTCTAATGAATATTTATTGTTGAATTTATCTAATGTATAACCCTATATTAAAAATGATTTAGTTATTAGACATTGATTTTAACTATTTTAACACTTTTCTAAATAAATTAATAATAAATGTCCTAATATAATCCAAGTGGTCCTAAATTGTCATATTTTATTCCTAAGGTTATTTTTGGTCGAATTACACTTATCCAATAGAATTAGGACATGTGTTATGGTAATAATAATAACATTTTTACCCTTAATTACCCAATTTACTTTTAACCGTGGTAAAAAATGTAAAAAGTTACTATTCAGAAAAAATTATTTTCACCTCAGTGAACCACATTTTAGTCCTTGATATTAACTGTGTCTCTCAGATTTTCGAAATTCCACTCACATATGCGGTAAAATTATGTTTTATGTGAATTTGCAAATTCTCCTAGGAGGTGGGTAAAAGACGGTGAAAAGTTCAATAAAATTTTTATATATATAAAAATATTATAAAATGACTCCAATGACTTAAATTGAACATATATAGGTATTATGTATCAATTTTGACTTAAAATATATTTAAATAAAATATATAATTTTTTAAATAATAAGTCGGCTTTTGAATAGTAACCTAGTGTTTTCACTATTCATCAAAAATTGAGTGTTTTCAGAAAAATACCAACAATTCTCCCTAGGATAATTTCGATATTCTAAATCCAAAAATGAAGTCCATTTCTAAAGATAAAATTTATAAAATTTCAAATAGTGGGTATTAGTATTCATAACAGCTAGTTTATATAACATATCGTTGTTTAGCGAAACTCAGTATTGCGTACAACATACGCTTTCGTGGAAGGTCGTGATTGCGTGTAATGCAAGCCAAGTCAGGGATGTGTGTTGTGAAAGATCCTTTTTGTGTATCGTACACCACAATACATTAATGAAATTAAAATGAATATTTTTCAAAAAATCTCGGGGTGTTACATTCTACCCCCCTTAAAATGAATTTCACCCTCGAAATTCTTCGTTGTTATAAATGGTTTACTCCTCGAAAGTTTATTAAATAGAAACCAACATCATAAAAAGGAATACCAAAACATGGCATTAAAAACTAAAGTATGAAACGTAACATTTACCCAAATTATCTAATCACTGGGTTTCCACATAAGAGATCATAGGTGAAAATATGGATATGGAAGAGAAATATAACCTTCATGTTCTGATGGAGTGTGGTAGAGAACATGACTATGAAAAAGACAACAATCACAAAGCCATATATTTGTGATGATCTATGGTACCATCTGATTTATAACATATAAGGAGACTAGGAAAATATTTTTGGCCTTCAAGATCATTTCCCTAACGTTGAATAATTTGAATTAGAATAAATACTTACATTATTTTGGTATAATCTCACCATTGTTCGTGCCTTGAACAATTTACACTTCATCTCTTTAAGAAATTAAGTTGAATTTGTCTTTCGCGAAGTTTTAGCAGATCATGTGATATAATGATAGGTTATTCCATCTGTCTCAAACATAAGTTAGCAATAGTTATATACATAATTTCATCTATGGTGAGATTAATCATATATGGTTCCAAAAATGAACTTATAATTTATATATCATACCTATTAATAAAATAAAACTAGTTTCTACTAACCAGGGACTTCTTGTAAGCCAGTGGTAGGCGATAATAGCCGTTTTCACTTCGGTTGTGGGATTGATTCCCACATCCTTGTCCGACGCGATGGGCTCTCGCCCGTCCTGAAGGTTGTCCTTTTTCTAAAACTACATTACTATAACATCCCATCAATAATATCGAAAAAAGTTCTATCCTTAAACAATACTAACTTATGTCCAACATAATCAGTTCCAATCTATAGGCTTATTTAAAATACTTCGGTCCAAGCTAAATATATAAATAAAACAATTACTAGAAATGTTTTCTACCATGAATGTGAATACAAGCATTTATCCCACATATATCATAAGATATATCTTGTTGGTTCTATTACAAACACATTAATACCTTAGTAATATATTCTCTTGAAACATAAATTACCATAGAGGCTTAGTGAAAACCTGAATACTATCAAAAGGTAACTCTTTCCACATACCAAAATCCCAAAAAACAACTATATAATCAAACCATAATATCACTTAGTCCTTATATCAGTCATGAGCTCATGAATACAATCAAACATCTCAATATCTTCTTATCCCTTCATTATGTGCATATCATCTACTTTCCAAAAATATATCAATCACTTTCCATGGTTAGCGGTACCATAAAATTATTGAAAACCACAATGCACAAATAAATAAATATTATGATATTCCACGATACTATATACAACATTATTTTGGAATCCAATTACATAAACATTTAATCATTCCACCACATCGTTGTCATATTCAACATTGCCAATAGTGATCGCATGTGACTTCCCTTTTTCCTTTTCCTTAAGTGGTTTCTCATGTCGGTCATCAATAACCTTTGGATTAGGGAATTGATTAGCATAATACCCCATTTCATTTCACTTGAAGCATTGAAGTGTAGGTGGTGCGTTCTCTATATTATTTTCTTAATCACATCATTAGAAACACTTTTTCTATTACTCCGACACTCAGCTGCTCGATGACCTTCTTTTCCACACTTAAAACATTTTCTAGTCCCTTTAAGAAAGTCTCCATCATGATTCTTTCCACACATTGAGAATAAGGAAACAATCATCTTCTTTTTCACCATTATTCTGAGATTTCTCCTTGAACTCTATCTTTCGTTTTTGTCAAAACTATGTGATGGATATGTAACACCAACTTCCATTTCTACCTTGATAGCACAACACACAATTTTTTCATAGCTACTGATGTCTCTTATAGCTAATGCCCTTCGAAGACTTGGTTTTAAGCCACTGAAAAATCGATCAACTTTACTTTTAGGCTCGATGATAAAGCCAGATGCATACCTTGCAAGCCTTGAAAAATTCGCTTGGTATATACCAACAGATTCATCATCATTTTTATTTAGTACAAGAAACTCCTTATCCATATTTGTACGAAGAATACGAGGGAAGTACTTATTGAAATATAGGTTATTGAACTCGTCCCATTCCATGGACTCAATTTCATCTCTTGGCCTCGTATTATTGATAATATTGCACCATTGATCTGCTTCATCATCCAAACGATATACTGCTAAGATGAGTTTATCATGTTCAGAACATTGAAGAACCGAAAATATCTTTTCAGTGGTACTGATTCATTGTTCAACAACAAGTGGATTGGAAGACCCACTGAAAGAAGGTGGACGTTGCCTCATAAAGGACTCAATAGAATATTGTTCCCTTCTCTGCTCATTTGGAAGTCTAGAATGGTTCATTGCTTGTGTAAGTATAGAAATAAGATTTTTCACTCCATCTCCCATAACATTGGTGTTTTCAGGAGGAAAATCATTGCATTGTCCATTACATTCATTAATACAGTTCCTCTGGGTTCCATCCATCGTCTAAAACCCAAAAAGAACAGTGTGAGTGGCAAAAATAATTCTAGGGAAAACAACATAATAAAGGGGGAGTACCTTCAATATCTTACATATTAGGTTTAATTATAAGATCGTTACTGTAATTCTAGAATTATAACCTATACATATACTTAACCGTAGGGACATCCCTAGTCATACCATAGAAATATCTCTAGGGATGTCACTAAAGTTATCGCAACCTAGTTTCCAAAGGTTGACTAAACCTTTCCTCTGATACCAACTATAGAGACCCGTAGCTTGACGTACATGGAAATTACATTACTTTTGCGGAATACTTAATACATAACAAAAACAGACCCACATGGACCTTAATAGTTTAGTGTCTTTGGAAACTCAGAATATAAACATCTAATCATGTTGAAAGATCTTCATCATCTCCCATAACGATCTTCCCCTGTTTGTTTCTTTACCTAAAACCTTTCTTTATTTCCTGGAGAAAATAAAACATAAAAAGGGTGAGCTCAAATGCTCTGTAAGGGAAAACATAGATAACAAAAAACAATCCATAAACATTTGGAAGAAAAAACTTGAAATAAAATTTAAACATCAAAATCATGAGAAAAGACATAAATCGTGGAAGTACGTATGGCATATATCATAATGGAACATCAAACATGATAAAATATAATGGTAATAAGACATGTAATTGTGGCTACCATTCAAGACATGTCATTATTTTCTTAGTAGGCAAGGTATTGCTTCCAAGACCATCTTAGTGGACAAAGTCCCTTTCTGAATCGAGTTCACTCCTCGTTTCACTCCTATAACACTGAACCAGATTAACTTACCTTTACATCCATGTCTATATCATGAGATATAAATCTTTACCCAATGCGTTGGAGGGAGATATAGGTCCCACCCATCTCATAATGAAATCATTCATTACTTGTGACAAAAAATAAACATACATCATTCATAATAACCCAACGAATAAAATGGGTTTCATAAAAATCATCACATCATCACATAATCCATATAAAAGTAATGGATATAATTTCATCATAAGAAAAGTGAACCCACTTAAATCATAGAGACATTATACTTGAAACATAAACATATGAAATAATTTCATCTTATATGGAAAATGGCTTTGATAAAACGCTTAAATTGAATTCTTGAGGAAAATATCCTTTCTTCTTCAAAATAATTTTCTTTTCCCAAAATGACATGCAATTTTATATGAAAGGATTTTGTTGAAAATAATCATGAAATATTTTACAGGAAACTTCATGGAAATAAGGTTTTATGAAAACTATAAAAATCCGTTCATGCCGTATAAGTTTAAAATACATTCTTCTCGTAATTTTGCCGGAAAAGTCAAAAAAGTACCTCATAACGTAAAAAAAATATTCCTTAAATACCATGTAGTAAAAGTCAAAAATGGGTAAAAAGGACTTTAAAAATACATGAAAACACTTTTATAATATATGGACATGGATGATAGAAATAACCCCAGTAAATAATTACGAATAAGCAATCTCGGATAAAAATGAGATTTGGAAAATTATCCCTTACCTAAAGTCCGATATGACTTTTACATATCTAAACTCCTTGTATAATGATTTAAATAATTTCATTGACTTATTAAATAATCATATTAATTGTTATTATATCATATATGGTTCACTTATGACTTTATATTACCCGTTCTTTTGTAAATTCATGTTAAAGTATCGTTTTGGGTAATATCGTTTCATTTTTCGTTCGTGTTTTAACTTGTAATTATTCATATGATTACATAGATCATGATTAATTACATCCAGAATGAAAAAAATGATTGATATATAATATATATTCAGAATATACATATATATAATAGATCTATAAATGGAATGAAATACACCGTTCATGGAGACGGTAAGCCGTACGTACGCATGAACATTGTTTTCGTTTCCTTATTGAATTGAATGGAATTAAGTAGACGAAATACATATATATATATATACATAAATCCAGTAGCATTATTATGTCATATATTTCATTATAACTTATTATATATACTTTATAATCATTCTTGAATGGTTAACATGGAGAGTGAATCTCATCGCGTCGTGGAGACGGTAGTCCGTACGTACACACAAGCGATGATATCATTCCAATAAATATTTAATAGAATTGGAGTGAATGGTATAATATATCATAATTAGTATGATGTTATAATAACCATATATAGTTATTATTTACACCATTATACCCATCCATTTATGGTGTTGATGGAAAAACAGAATACACCACAGTGTGGAGACGATATTCCGTACGTACGCACGCACAATGATTTTGTTTTCCATAGGATGGATAGATGGTGAAATTGTGTTGTTTCATACTTATAATAAGATATCAATATATGAGTGATACTGATGTTATTACTTCATAATGAAACAACTAAAGAATAAGAAGTGGAAGATGAAATAAAGTTGAAAGAATCGGTAACGGACATTACCTCTTCATTGAAGAGACTCTTTGAGACCTCCTCTTAGAGCACTAAAATTGGTCTTTGAAGAAGACCAGGACCTCTAGGATGTTTATGGGGAAGTGGAGAATAAAATTTGGCTGGGTTCGGCCAAGATTCAAGGCTCAAAATGGTGTGAGGAAGATAGGGAGGAGGTGCCCTTTTATAAGTGAGGAGAGGGGTACCTTAGAAAAAAACTAAAAATATTATTTTATTATAAAGTCATATTCAGTTTTTAATAGCTCCAAATTGATTTATTTAGAAGCTAAGGTGGGGATGGGTCGAAATCCCGTCATCCAATAAAATTTAGACAAGTTTAGGTTTATATTTTAACCTTCTCATTTAGATTTAACTTTATGTCAGATAATTTAACATATTGTATTTTTTCTTGGTTTCTTACACTATAAGGATAATAAAAATTCTATAACAAGCCAAAAGAACCCCATTTTGTTTATTATTAATATATATAACCTTATCTAAGTCATTCTGCCCAACCTTAGATTTTTAGGAATAAAATAACAATTAATAATATAATATTTGTTTTAGAAACTATTTTATGTCAATTTTGACACTATTTGGTAATTGATTTTTGCGAAAATCATAACAGAATTATTGGTTCGAAAAAAGTTATCTAAATCAATACAAACATGTCAGGGGTTGGCAACTATCACCAAGGCGTGATTCCCGATAAAAATGGAAGGCATTTCCTTTGTAAAGTTAACAAAAACACAGGGTAAGCAAGAAGAAGTAACACTAAGTAAAAGAAATGGTATAACAGTAAGTACGGAAAAGTAAATGGGCCAAAAAACAAACCCAACCTGAAAGTAAAGTACAAATGAAAAGGGAGTATATAAACTTAAAAGTAAATCTGCAGCGTCGAGCCGTCCACTAGATGTCCCACCTGAAGGGTGGGTATATATAGCCTCCACGACTCCTTGGGTCGAGTCGTATGCTACTAGTACGTCCTGCCTAGTGGTCCACCTCCAGGTACTGACCTGCTCCACAATCCTTAACCACGATCATTTATGTCCGTCGTCTGCAACCAACACAACGTATTGCGGGCATAGCCCATGCAGGTGTGAGTATAAGCTACTCAGTAAGGACCCCAAGAACCCCGAAGGTATCCCATAATGCACAAAAGATAATCCATAAAGGAAGGATACAATCACGAAGTAACATCTGACACTACTTAGGAAATTTGCCCATACATATACCTAAATCATCAGTTCCAGTTTGGCTCTAAAATCTGAGCCCATGTTCGATCATGTACACACAGGATAGCACAACACAATCCACACATGAAAGCAAGTCAATCATATCGAAGAAAAAGATTGAAAGTCATGATCCAGCTAACACAGGTATACTTCTTCACAAGACGATAGAGATGATCATATGTAGCCACTGATTCATCTAAGCTGTCGAACCCACACATGATCGATTGGTACTAACCCCCGCAATGACCCACAAAGGATCGATAGGTAACTAACCCCCACAATGACCCACACAGGATCGGACCCACATAGGATTTGTAGGCGCTGGCCCACACAGGACTGCTGAGCGCTGACCCACACAGGATCTGACCCACACAGGATCAGTAGAACTGATCCACATAGGATCACTGAGTGTTGTAGTCGTCGCAGCTGAATCCACGGAGGATTTCTGTATAGTCGTCTTCATCATCGCAGTCGCAGCCAACTCTAGGGTTTCCGCGCACAGCAAGATCATTCGGGAGGGTCCGCTCCACGAGCTGAGGGGCTGATACATCAAATGACACATAGTTCGGAGTTTATGTATCCAAAAGTTTCGTATCGTCAATAGGAACTCAACATCACAGACAGCCCATCAATCGGACGCCCGGTCTGAGAGTTATTGGATTTTTCGTCCTAGGGGCCCTGTTGGTTTTTAAGTCAAAACCAACCTGACCGTACACCAACTGCGCCCAAACCTCGAGCAGAGTAAGCCAAAAGGTCTGTCTCACTAAGAGGGATCCATCAAAGTTGACGGCACATCAATCAGACGTCCGTAGCTCATGTTATAAGCGCTTCTGCTCCGAGGGCCCGGTTGGTTTCGTGTACGAACCAACCCAGCCGAACCCAAAGTTCTCTGAAACCTTGAGTGTAATATACCGAAATGACCGACTCGATCCAAGGACCGCATCATAGCTGATAGTGCTTCGATCGTAGGTCCACAGCCCATGTTATGGTCAAAAGACTGTGAGAGGTCCGGTATTAGGGGGTTCGGGCCCGGTCTGACCTAGCCCGGTACCCACTGGGTCAGCCCGAACCGGGTCGACCCGACCCGGGTTTGGCTTCAGCCCAATAAGGCACGGCCCGACCCAGTGGGTGTTGCCCAGCCGAGCCAGCCGGGGGTTACAACCCCCGGCGCTTCCCCCTGACCGGTCGGCCCGCTCCGGCCGGCCGACTGCTGCCGCCACAGGACCGGGGCGGTCCCGTCCACCTGCTCTGACGCTGGAAGCCGGAAACCAGCCGTAGTTCCCTACTCCACCACGGCATGGTGGCGCCACGCCCCTCCTCCACGGCCCCACTCCGGCCGTAGTGCTTTTGTGGTTCTCCGGCGCGGGGCGACGGCGCCGCGCATCTTCGCCCAAATCTCACAGCTTCCACGTGGTTCAACGACACTGTGCTGCCTCACACGTGCCACAACAAAATCAAACAAAAAGGGGGAGGAGGGTCTGTAGTGTTCGTGCAGTCCAACCTCCTCCTGTTATTGTGATATCAGGTAGCTCAAATTGAAATGAAGAATGGCGGAATATGTATTCATGAACAAACAATTAAAATAAACCCCTACCTCAAGCGTAGTTGAACGAAGGCTCGTCACGGGTTTGCACATCGCGGAAGGAGGCGTCACGAAAGGAGGATCGTCATGTCGCGGAGAAAAGATTCGTCGACGTCGCGTCGTCGATCTCCGAGGATCCAGCGTTCTTGTCGACCTTCGTCAGTGGTCAGCATTCTTCACGTTCTTCGCATTCTTCATCGAGGAAGAAGAACTTCAAGATCTTGAGAAAATTCTCCCCAGCCTCTGACAACCCAATCAACCCTTAATAAAATAAGAGTTTGCCTTATTTTATTTCTCAAACCATACGTTTAGAAAATCAAAAACAAAAAAATCAATTAAATGAATTAATTGCAAAGTTTAAACCGCCCAACTTAAATGAGGTGTTTCATAAACAGAAAAACGCAAGGGTTGACTTCCACAAAAAAGGGGTGCGGGTGCGTTACATTAATTAAAAGGGGGGTTGAGGAAGTTGAAAGAAACGGTGGGGCTCTTGTGGGCCCCACCTCACAAATATCCTACCTAGTGGGTAGAATATTGTGGGTCCCACTCCAATAACATATATTAGGTTAAAAAACATTAAGTAAAATAAATATTGGTCAAAAGATTTTTATTTTATTCCTGTACTTAAACCCAAAACAAAGTTAAAAACCACCCCCGAGAAAATGCAACTCTGGAAAATGTGTTTCTAAAAAATTACCGGCGCTGCGATTCCATCGGTGATCTCGGAATTCGATTTCGACCAACGGTTCAAAAGTTAGAAAAACCTACTGATTCATTCACTGAATGTACCCAAGCTAAACTTTGGAAAATCATTCAGGGCACACTGGGCCTCGAAATCAGGTGCCGTCAAAAAATTCATTCTTGTAAAATCCCAAATAAAATTAAGAAAAAATCTCCCTTGAATTTTATGGGTCTTTACATTACTCCCACCTAAGGTATTTACGTCCCCATAATGATAAATCAAAAACTATGGAAACAAATGTGGGTCCTGAGCACGCATCTGAGCCGCCCGCTCCCAAGTGTTATCCTAGAGGTTCCCGTGCTGCCATCTGATGCGCACTAGAGGAATCGACCGTCCACGTAGGACCCGCTCTTTTCGATCCTTGATTTACACTGGGACCTACGAAAAAGTCTCCCCATCATCAATGTCCAGCTCCCCATGGTCAATGATATGCATCGGGTCCTGCACGTATCTCCTTAGCTGAGATACGTGAAAGACGTCATGCACCCGGTGCAACTGAGGTGGTAGAGCCAGGCGATAAGCCACCTCGTGAATCCTGCTGAGGACCTGGAATGGTCTGATGAAGCATGTAGAAAACTTTCTGCCTCGACCAAATCTCTGTAATCCCCGTCGAGGTGAGACTTGTAAGAAGACGTGGTCGCCATCCTCAAACTCCAGTGGCCTCCCTCTCTTGTCAGCATACGACTTTTTCCAGATCTGAGCTGTCCTCATCCACTCCTACATGACCTGGACCACCTCTGTCGTGGCTTGGACCATCTCTAGTCCCACAAGTGCTGACTCCCCAGGGTCTTTCTAGCACAGAGGAGATCTGCAAGGTCGGCCATACAACACCTCGTAAGGTGCCATGCCGATGGTGGAGTGGTAGCTGTTGTTGTAAGCGAACTCCACCAAGGGTAGGTGGTCCTCCCAGCTGCGACCAATGTCAAGGACACATCCGCAGAGCATGTGCTCTAGTGTCTGAATGGTCCTCTCTGTCTAACCATCCATATGGGGGTGATAGGCGGTGCTCAGACGTAGCTACGTCCCGAATTCCTCCTGCAACCCCTTCCAATGCTGAGAAGTAAAGCGAGCATCTCGATCAGAGACGATAGATGATGGAATACCGTGAAGCCATACAATCTCCTGAATGTAGAGACGTCCCAAGCTCTCCATTGAGCCCTGATCTCTGATAGGTAAGAAGTGAGCCTACATGGTGAGTCGGTCGACAATCACCCAAATGGAGTCGTGACCTCTGGAAGTGCGTGGAAGTCCAGTCACGAAGTCCATATATATGTTGTCCCACATCCACTCCGAGACCTCCAAGGGTTGTACCAAGCCTGATGGTACCTATTGCTCTACCATCACCTGCTGGTAGGTGAGGCATCGAGAAACGAACTCTACCACAAGCTTCTTCATGCCCGTCCACCAGTGCTGTCGTCTGAGATCCTGGTACATCTTCGCCACTCTAGGATGTACCGCCAAAGGTGAAGTGTGAAATTCTCTCAGTACATCCTCATATAAAGCAACTGGTACCAAGTTACGTTCTCTGAAAAGGACATTGTTCTCTCCTCCTAAAAAGAAACCATCAGGTGCCTGTCATGAGGATATTTGTGCATGTCGCGTCTCACAGTCGGCGTCCCCACGCTATGCCTCTCTGACCCACTGTAGTAATGGAGGAGTGACTATGAGAGACTAAAGAAAGGCTGCTATATCTCTATCCACGAAGGATATCTGTAAAGTGGATAGCTGCTCTGTCGCTTCCCCAAGTAGCTGGATGCCCGTCCTCCTGCTGAGAGCATCATCTAACACATTCCCCTTCCCAGGAGTATAGACTATCTCAAAGTCATAGTCTTGGAGAAACTCGATCCATCGCCGCTGTCTCAGCTTCAGGTCCTTTTGCGAGAAGATGTACCTGAGACTATGATGGTCAGAAAAGACTATAATGTGATCGCCCATCAGATAGTGTCTCCACATCTTTAGATCAAAGACCTCTGCTGCTAACTCCAGGTTATGGGTAGCGTAGTTCTGCTCATGCTGCCTCAATTGGTGTGATCCATTGGCGATCACAACCCACTCCTGCATCAGGACACATCTGAGTCCGGTCCCTGATGCATCCTAGTAAACTACGTACCCAACTCCCTCCTCTGGTAGCCTCAAGATAGTTACGCTGGTCAATCTCTGTCTCATCTCCTGGAAGATCTGCTAACATCTGTTTGACCACACATAGGGTTTCCCCTTCCTCGTCAAAGCTGAGAGTGGTGCCGCAACTCTGGAGAAGTCTGGCACAAATCTCTGATAGTACCCAGCTAGTCCCAAGAAACGCGGCACCTCCATCATGCTCCTGGGTGGCTCCCAAGCTAGCACTACCTCGATCTTTACAGGATCCACTGCAACTCCCACCTCAGAGATGATGTGTCCCAAGAAGTGGACCTCACGTATCCAGAACTGACACTTAGAGAGCTTACCATAATGCTAGTGCTCTCGGAGTGTGTCCAGTACAACCCAAAAGTGGTAGGCGTACTCCTCCTCAGTCGTCGAGTAAATAAAAATGTCTTCAATGAAGACCACGACAAATCGATCGAGGTATGACTGAAATATCCTCTTCATGAGGACCATGAACACTGCTGGAGCATTGGTTACACCGAATGGAATAACCAAGAACTAATATTGGCCATACCGACATCTGAAGGTCATCTTATGCAAGTCCTCATCCCAAACTCTGAGCTGATGATAGCCTGATCTATGGTCTATCTTTGGGAACCACCATGCTCCCTTGAGCTGATCGAAGAGGTCATCAATCCTAGGTAGCGGTTACTTATTTTTCACTGTCACCTGGTTCAGGAAAGGATAGTCGACACAAAGTCGCACGCTCCCGTCCGCCTTCTTGGCGAACAATATCGGGGAAACCCATGGTGTAACAATGGGTCGGATGAATCCCTTGCCCTAAAAGTCCTCCAACTGTACCTGTAGCTTTCAAAGATTAGTGGGATCCATCCGATATGCTGGGGTGGATATCGAGGCTGTCACATGGTAAAGATCAATATAAAATTCTACCTCTCTATGAGGAGGTAGTCCTGGAACGTCATCAGGGAAAACGTCTGCATACTGATCCACCACTGCAGGAAAACTAGGACTCCACACGTCACCTACTCCTAGGATGAGGCTATCCAACTGATGAGTGATGGGATTTCCTCTCATCTGCGAGAGTCCATCCTGTGATGCGAAGGCTCCATTCTCACCAGTGAAGGTGAACCTGCTCCCGTCGGTGCGTACACACCTCACCTTGCGCCTAATACAGTCAATCTAAGCATGGACTGTAGATAACCAATCTATGTAGAAGATGACGTCGTAAGGCAACAACTACAGTACAAGAAGATCCCAGCCGAAGATCTCGCCTCCTAGAGTAAGCTCACACTGCCGGAACCAGTGCGTAATCGTTGATTCTGCTCCCGTAGGAGTCTCTAGCCGTAAGGATCGTGGAAATGGGCCTGTTAGAATCTTCGAACTCAGAAAAAGGGTAGCGGTTAAGAAATAATGACTTGCTTCTGTGTCTATAAGAACTGCAGCAATGGTGGAATAGACACAGATAGTACCTCGAATCATCTCTCGTGCGCCGTGGTCGTAGGCCTCCGCTTCCTGCAGCTGTGCCTATCTCTTCCCCCCAGATCCCTGTGGTCGGGGTGGACCACCAGGGGGTGGTGGTGGTAGAGCCTCAAAGCGTCTCCCACCACCTTCTACTCGGTCATCTCCTCTGCCTCATCCGCCTGCTCCCTGCGGACCACCACGGTCGACCCTCTGCCTCTGCCTGGGTGGTCCCTCAACCGTCTGCTGCTCCTCCGCACGGCGGGTCAGGCAATCACGAGCCATATGACCCTGCCCGCCGCATGCGTAGAACTGGATGCCTCTCGAAAGAATGGCTCTGCGGTGTGTGCCCCGCACCACTGATCCAATGTCCTGAGGTTGTCCTCCTGAGGGTCTGGTCTACCGGGAAACATGTGTCATCCGTCGACTGCCAGCTGCAGAAGACTCTGTTACGTGCGGCCCTGCGGTAGGTCTCACCGCTAGTGTAGATTCAGTAAGAAAGCTCTCGATGAGAAGGGCTCACTCCAGTACCCTTTCCTGAGTCGGAATGCTGAGGGAGATCAGCGATGCCCTGATCACATGCCTCAACCCATGATCGAAGGTACATGCCCAGAAGAAGGGGTCACGTACCATGTCCGTCGAATAGCGTAAGAGATCGGTAAATCTCGCCGAGTACTGAGAAAATGTCAAGCTGCCCTGCCACAACTGTAGAAGCTCCTGGATGTGCACCGCACAGAGGGAGTTTGGGACGAACTCTGATCAGAAGAGGCTCTCAAATTCCATCCAGAGGAGAGATGTCTCGTCATGAACTTGAAGCATCAAGCTCCACAATCCTCCTATTTCCGCGTGCAGGAGGATCGCAGCGAGGATCACCATGAGTTCTGCTGGTGTCCTCACTAACCTGAAAACTCGTACAACTGCCTCAAGCCAATCCTCGGCTGCCAGAGGGTCCGTCTCCCCGCATGTAACATCCCGAGTAAATAAAGAATAAAAAATTTTCATATTTATTAATATTTATGAATGAAATATTAATTTTACTTTAAATGGGTTTCTATGTTTGATAGCGTACCCGATACACAACAAAGAGTTTCATTGAAATCATATGTTGCACACTAGTAATAAAAATAATATTATTTTAAATAGTAGTTAACACGTAGCCGTTATATTGGCAAGAATGAATAGAAATAACTAATATATGATTATATATGTTTGTTAAATGTTCTTACATTTATCCAATAAAATATAAAGGCTTAAAATACGAAAATAATTCAATATTAGGCATATATACTCTAATTTTCACTAAAGGTCAACTTATCACCTTTTCATGGAGGACATTCATTAAATATAGTTTTGGCCACTCTTTTACTTTCTATTAGACCAAATAAAACTCTTCTTTATAATCGGGACATCAAAATTTACTTTGTGTAAATTTTTGGTATTTTTACGATAAAGTTCATTTTTAATGAATAGTGAAAAATGTTGTATTTTAATTAAAAAACTCTTATTAATCTAATTTATTTATATGATTTCATTATATTTTGAGTTGGTTTTAAAGTGAAATTAGAATATATTTTTACCATTTAATCCAATAGTGTTCATTGGAATTAATTTCACTTTGAAATCGGACTTAAACTACTGTCAATATTTTGATACTTGTTTCATAAAAACACGCTATTTGTTTTGACAGTGGGAATTAATTATTAAATTAATTAATGAAACTTATATGTTTTGATTTTTTTAAAATAGGAATCATTTTTGAATTCAGAATATCAAATATAGCTTAGGGTTAATTTTTGGTATTTTTCTGAAAAACTTCACTTTTTGATGAATAGTGAAACCACTAAGTGGTACTTAAAAAACTGATTTTTCGTTTAAATGAAATTTTACCACCTCTGTGTCTTGAATTTCAAAAATCCGACATACATGGTATTAATTAAGAAGTAAAATGTGGTTCAATGGGATTAAAATAATTTTTTTGGTGAATAGTAACTTTTCTGTTTTTTAATCGCGATTAGTGGTAATTAGTGTGGTTTAAGGTACAAATAATGTTTTAATAATATGAAATGACGTAGACACATGTCTTAAACATATTTGATGTGTCATGGCCGACCAATACAATCCATGGGTCAACTTGGGGACCCCATGGAGCCACTTTGGAAGGAAAATGACATTAATAACTTTTTATTTAATGTTAAAATAAAAATGTCACAAACATGAGTTGTTTTACTAAAACAATTCTTAAATGGGGTTATACAAGTCAGCGTTTTGACTATAAATATTCATTATAAATATAAAAATATTTCCTAAATCATTATATTTTTATTATAATTTTTATACATAGAATAAATTAAATTATTTATGACACCATGATGATGCAGTGATTATCTCATTATTTAACGATTTTAATAAAATGTAACGATAATGTAAAATATAAGACCCAGACATGTTAAAAAACTATTATATGGGTGTATTTCGAACTCTTATCACCTTATCCTATAAATATATAATTTTGGGACCCTTTGTATCCGAAAATCATTTTATAATAAAGTATATTTTCTTAACTTTCCAAGAGTGCCCCTCCTCTCCTCTTATAAAAGGCACCGACCTCTACCTCCTTACCACACCTCTCAAGACTTTGGTTCGGCCAAGCTATGCACTTTTTGTCTCTACGCATCCCCCTATTACTCCTAGAAGCCTCACATTTGGCCGAAGTCTTACCAAGGAAGCCTTTGAGCTCAAATCTAAGAGAGTTACCCGATTTTAAGGTAATGTCTTCACTTGTGTTCTTTTGATTTATTTTGCTTCTCCAACCCCCTAAAATATTTTTATTCATTTATTTTGTAACAACTACAGTATCTTCAATATACTAGGATGTTGTTATGTGATGTATTCGATCTACACTTACACACACCTACATCTAATGGTTGAAATATACTGTTTCCGTGGATGGAGAATTTCTACCTCACGAAACGATGATTGTTCAATATTCTTCTAACACCTTCAAAGGTGGACATTAATATGTCACTATAATTATATATGATATATAATATTATTATGTTTTCCTTATGCTTCTGTATTTTTCATTTATGGCATACCTTTATGGATTCCATTATGGTTATATGCGATATCTGCATTTTAGGAAGTGCGGACTACCGTCCCCTCAAAGTGATTTGATTCGTTAATGCCATATGCGGGACGTATAAATGATGGATTAAAAGTTATTATATATGATGTTATACTGGAATTATAATATACCTCTATATCATTATTATTTCATTCCATTAAAGTATGAGATAGAAATGAAAGTAGCGTTCATGCGTACGTTCGACTTACCATCTCCATGAACGGTGTATTTCATTTCTTATCCCCAAATATAATGTACTGTTATAAGTACATATATATATTGTATATATATGATGTATGTTACATATAAATGATTAATATAATTTTGGAATTAAAATATACATATCTCTCATTTAGTTTTAATTCCATAGAAATGAAAGTAGCGTTCATGCGTACGTACGGCTTACCGTCTCCATGAACGGTGCATTTCATTTCATACCTCTAAATGATTATGTAATAATATAAATACATGTATATGCTTGATATATATGATATATATGATATCCAGATCATGAATATGATTCTGGATATAATGAAACTTTGACCACACAAACAACATGTAATTGTAAGAAATCCACTTTCGATTTAAGAACCAAATATCGACAAAACAAAAATTATTAACATAAATGATTACACAATGTTTACAACATGGAAATAAGTGATATAAAAGTAATAATGAACCTGAAAAGGTTCTTAAGTAAGTATAAATTAACTCATGTTTATTATTCAGGATGTTAAAGAATGATCGAGTCAAGTCAGACCCGAGGTAAGGGAACTTCTTAACCCAATTTTTGTTCTTTGGGTTAATATTCTACTTTCACATTATGTCATGATATTATTATATCCTATTTTGTATTTTTACTTTCTTTGTGTGAACTTATAGTTAATACACATAATAGATCTATTTTATCTAAAAAATGTTCTTTGTAAGGGACTTCGTCTCAATTTTCTTTCATTGAGGCATATTTCATTTTATACACTACTATCTTTTATACTGTGTAGAAACCCATTTGAATTTTAATTTTATACAAAAGGAATCCTTTTCTAAGAATATTTTTACTAAACAACAAAAAATAATGTTTCTTTTAACGTACGCGGTGACAATGACCTTTTCTGCCACCAAATGTATTATTTGGTCTTTGGATTCCTCAACAAGTTGTGATGTTTTTTAAATTTAAATAAATACCATATACTATTTTATGTATTTTTGTATTGAAAATGGTTTTTATAATGGATTTGTTATGTCAATATATTTATGTTATCTATTGTGATCAATGTGTGGAAATTTTTTCTTTCCATTAAATTTGTTTTATGTATTATGATTTTGTAATGGTACTTGGACATTTGACGAGTGGTTACGTGATAAACCATATGACGGGTGGTGCCGTGAATACCAGGACGGGTGGTTACGTTATAACCTCCAATGCATTGGGTATGGAAGTCGGCCGTATGGCTATTCCATTAAGTGATATTTGTGGAATTCGACTGTATGGTTATTCCATTTAAGTATGTTTATTTCCCAAGATACGTATATGTGTTACGTGATCTGTATATGGGTTTTATGGTAATATTTTGGTTACAAAAGGGTAAGTAATGATCTTTTATTTCAGTTAATAGTTTTTTCTACTTCATAAAGGTGAAAAGTATTACATTGATAAAGTATACATGGTTTAATTGTTGTTTTGAAAAACTAACAGTTTTCATTCATTGTGTATCCCTTAATGAGGTTTTTATGCTCACCCCAAGTTTTTTTTTGAAATGATTTTCACAGGACTTAAAGTGGAACATGGTCAAGGATGAGATCAAGGAAAAGTCATGCTATCTAAAACATGGAACTAGACATGTTTATTTTTAAGAGTTTTTATTTTATGGAAACTTAGTAGAAGTGACTACTTTGTAATCTTGCGAGATGTAATAGTTATGTACTAATTCTCTAAAACTCTAAACCTGAAAAGATCCTCAAAGTGAATTATTCATTTAATTCAATATTAAGTATGGTTTAAGGCTGGAGCCTTATATTTGGTATCAGATGTCGGTTTAGATAAATTTAGGAGTTAGAATTCTATTAAATGATTATCCAAAAATATTTTTTTATGGTCAAATTTAAATAGTATAGCATATGAAGATTACCATGTGGCTTTTCCTAAGATATTTATGTGTTAAGAATGGTTTTTCATAGAGGAAACAAAATAAATTCTCTGGGAAGGCATATAGAGGGAAATGACCTTTCAAATCAGTATCATGAGATGGTCAGAATCAGAAATAAACAGTTTGTTGCAGTGATGGCTCAGTTGACTCAGGTGAAAAATTGTGGTTTTTTTATTGATGATATTTTGATGTTTTTTAAAAGTAAAGAGGGGAATGAAAGTAATTTAAGGGTTATTTTGAAAACAATAAAAGAAAATAAATTGTATGGGAAATTCAGCAAGTGTGAGTTTTGGTTGCAAAAAATTCCATTCCCTGGTCATATTGTTTCTAAAGATGGGATAAATGTTGATCCTGAAAAAACAAAGGTTGTGGAAGAATGGCCATGTCCCACAAATGTAACTGAGATTCGTAGCTTCCTTGGTTTGGCAGGCTATTACCTAAGGTTTGTTAGAAATTTTTCACGGTTATCTAGTCTAATGACTAAGCTAACTCGTAAGGGTGTTTTGTTTTTTTGGACAAAAGAATGTGATGATTGTTTTCAAGAACTGAAAAGATGATTGGTGAATGCTCCAACTTTCGCACTACCTTCCAGGAATGGGGAGTTTGTTACCTATAGTGATGCTTCATTGAATGGACTTGGTCGTGTCTTAATACATAATGATCAGGTAATTGCTTATGCTTCATGATAGTTGAAAACTCATGAGGTAAATTACCCTAAACATGATTTGGATTTAGCTGCTGTTGCTTTCGATTTAAAAATTTGGAGGCATCATTTGTATGGAGTAAAGTGTGAAATATATACCGATCACAAAAGATTAAAGTATATATTCACTCAGAATGAACTGAACATGAGATAGAGTAGATGTCTAGAATTAATCAAGGATTATGATTTTACAATTCATTACCATTCGGGAAAATCAAATAAAGTTGCTGATGATTTGAGTTGAAAAAGTAATGCTTCATTAGAAATGTTGCATTTTGAACGTTATCCTTTGGTTAAGGATTTGATGAATTTTGGCATAGAAGTTGTTCGTGCGGGATTTCCTTCTGTTTTGTTTCAGGTATCAGTGAAATCGTCTCTATCAGATAGAATTAAGCAAGAACAGAAGCAAGATAGCAAGTTGCAGAAAAGGGTAGAGTTGGTTCATAAGGATAAGTTGCCTGAATTCAACATTGATAATGATTTTGTTTTGAGATTTGGGAAGAGATTGTGTGTGCCTTGTGATTCACAGTTGAAGAGATAGTTGTTATGTGAAGCTCATAGTTCTCCATTTTTAGTTCATCCCGGCAGTACTATGATGTATAGAGATCTGCAGGAGTATTACTGGTGGGATAGAATGAAAAGAGATATTGCTAATTTTACTATGAAGTGTTTGACTTGTCAGCAGGTTAAAGCAGAGCGATAGTTACCGAAA
The DNA here is from genome assembly GCA_963277665.1 of Viscum album. Taxonomy (NCBI): domain Eukaryota; kingdom Viridiplantae; phylum Streptophyta; class Magnoliopsida; order Santalales; family Viscaceae; genus Viscum; species Viscum album. The sequence goes on along the minus strand of OY728147.1, from coordinate 1,536,493,832 downwards.
GGGATGCTTCAGCCATTACCAGTTCCAGAGTGCAAATGGGATAATATATTCATTGACATCGTTGTGGGATTGTCAAAGACACCTCGAGGTAATAATGTAATCTAGGATATTTTTGATCGCTTGAATAAATCTGCTCATTTCCTTTCTATACGAGATACTTTTTACCTAGATCGACTTTCCCATTTGTATCATAACGAGATAGCCTGGTTACATGGAGTTCCCCTCTCCATTGTGTCCGATCTTGATCCCAGGTTTACTTCTAACTTTTGGAAGGGCCTTCAGAAGTCATTGGGTACTGAATTAAACTTTAGTACAGCCTTTTCATCCACAATCAGATGGGCAGTCAGAATGAACAATACAGACATTGGCAGATATTCTACGTTCTTGTTCGATAGAATTATCAGGGAAGTTGGGACCAATATCGTTCTTTGGTTGAGTTTTCTTATAATAACAGTTTTCATTCCAGTATACAGATGGCACCATTTGAGGCATTATATGGGAAGCGCTGTCGAACTCCAGCTTTTTGGGATTATGTGGGTGAAAGGAATCTGATGGGACCAGAATTGGTGGAAGAGATGGAAGAAGAAGTTCAGTTGATTCAGAAACACATGAGAACAGCTCAGAGCAGGCAGAAGAGTTATGCGGATAACTGGAGGAAGGATCTATCTTTCGAGGTAGGTGATCATGTTTTTCTCAAAGTTTCACCGTGGAAATGTGTGATGCGATTTGGTGAGAAAGGAAAGCTGAGTCCAAGGTTCATTGGACCATATGAAATTCTGGAGAATGTTGGATCAGTTGCTTACCGAGTGGCTTTACCTCCTAGTTTATCTCAGGTACACAATGTTTTCATGTTTCAATGTTGAGAAAGTATATTCCAGATCCATCTCATGTTTTGAGCCCAGAGGTAGTTCATTTGGAAGAGAATATCTCTTATGAAGAACAACCAGCCCATATTCTTGACCGAAGAGAAAAAGTGTTGTGAAATAAGGTAATTCACCAGGTAAATGTTTTGTGGAAAAACCATATGGTTGAAGAGGCAACATGGGAATCTGAAAATGCTATGAGGGATAAATACCCCAACTTATTTTGATAAGTAAATAAAATTTCAAGGATGAAATTCCCAAAAGGGGGGAAGGATGTAACATCCCTAGTAAATAAAGAATAAAACATTCACATATTTATTAATATTTATTAATTAAATATTAATTTTAATTTAAAGGGGTTGCTATGTTCGATAGTGTAGCTGATACGCAACAAAGAGTTTTTTTGAAATATTACGTTGCACACTAGTAATAAAAATAATATTATTTTAAATGGTTGTTAACACGTAGCCGTTTTATTGGCAGTAATGAATAGAAATAACAAAAATATGATTATATATGTTTGTTAAATGTTTTTACATATATCCAATAAAGGATAAAGGCTTAAAATACGAAAAGAATTCAATATTAGTCATATATACTCTAATTTTCACTAAAGGTCGACTTATCACCTTTTCATGGAGAACCTTAATTAAATATAGTTTTGGTCACTCTTATACGTTCTATTTGACCAAATAAAACTCTTCTTCAGAATCAGGACATCAAAATTTACTTTGTCTAAATTTTTGGTATTTTTTCCGATAAAGTTCATTTTTTAATGAATAGTGATAAATGTTGTATTTTAATTCAAAACCACTTTTTAATATAATTTATTTATATGATTAGATTATCTTTTTAGTTTGATTCAAAGTTAAATTAGAAAATATTTTTACCATTTAATCCAATAGTGGTCGTTGGAATTAATTTCACTTTGAAATGAGACTTAAACTAGTGTCAATCTTTTGATACGTTTTGTTTCATAAAAACAAGCTATTTGTTTTCACAACGGTAATTAATTATAAAATTAATTAACGCAACTTATATGTTTTTAATTTTGTAAAATTGAAAACATTTTTTAATTCGGAATATCAAATATAGCTTATGGTGAATTTTTGGTATTTTTTCTGAAAAACATCAATTTTTGATGAATAGTGAAACCACTAAGTGGTACTTAAAAAAACTGATTTTTTGTTTAAATGAAATTTTACCACCTCTATTTTTTGAATTTCAAAAATCTGACACACATTTTTGTAATTAAGAAGTAAAATGTGGTTCAATGGGATTAAAATATTTTTTTAGTGAATAGTAACTTTTAATTTTTTAATCGCAGTTAGAGGTAATTAGTTTGGTCTAGGGTAAAAATAATGTTTTAATAATATGAAATTACCTAGACACATGTACTCCCCTTATTGGATGTGTCATGGCCAACCAAGACAATCCATCGGTCAACTTGGGGACCCCATGGAGCCACTTTGGTAGGAAAATGACATTAATAACTTTTTATTTAATGTTAAAATACAAATGTCACAAACATGAGTTGTTTTACTAAAACAATTCTTAAATGGGGTTATACAAGTGATAATTTTGAATATAAATATTCATTAGAAAGATAAAAAGATTTCTTACATCATGATATTTGTTTTATAATTTTTAGACATTGAATAAATTAAATTATTTATGACACCATGATGATGTAGCGATTACCTCATTATTTAACGGTTTAAATAAAATGAAAAGATAATGTAAAATCTAAGACCTACACATGTAAAAAACCTATTGGATGGGTGGATTTAGAACTCTTATCATCGTATCCCCTAAATATATAATTTTTGGACGATTTTTATCCGAAAATCATTTTATAATAAAGTATCATTTCTTAACTTTCCAAGAGTGCCCCTCCTCTCCTCTTATAAAAGGCCCCACCTCTACCTCCTTACCACAGCTCTCAAGCCTTTGGTTCGGCCAAGATCTGTTCTTTTTGTCTCTAAACATCCCTCTATTACTCCTAGAACCCTCACTTTGGGTAGAAGTAATCCCATGGAAGCCTTTGAGCTCAAATCTAAGAGAGTTACCCGATTTTAAGGTAATGTCTTCACTTGTGTTCTTTTATTTTATTTTTCTTATCCAACCCCCTAAACTCTTTTTATTCATTTATTTTGTAAAAAATCCAGTATCATCAATATAATAGGATGTTTTTATGTAAAGGATTCGAGCTACACTTACACGAACCTACATCTTATGGTTAAAGAACATATTGTTTCTGTGGATGGCGAATTTCTGCCTCACAAAACGATGATTGGTCAATATTCTTCTAACACCTTCAAAGGTGTCCATTAATATGTAACTATATTTATATATGATATATAATATGTTTATGTTTTCCTTAAACTTCTGTATTTTTCATTTATGGAATACCTTTATGGCTTCCATTATGGGTATACGCGATATCTTTATTTTAGGATGTTCAGACTACCGCCCCCTCAAAGTGATTTGATTCGTTAATGCCATATGTGGGACGTATAAAGGATGGATTTAAAGTTATTATATATTATTTTCTATATCATCATTATTTCATTCCATTAAATTATGAGATAGAAATGAAAATAGCGTTCATGCGTACGTACAGCTTACCGACTCCATGAACGATGCATTTCATTACTTATCCCCAAATGTAATGTACTATTATAAGTACAAATATATAATGGATATATATTATGTATGTTACATCTAAATGATTAATATAAATCTAGAATTAAAATATACATATCTCTCATTTAGTGTTAATTCCATAGAAATGAAAGTAGCGTTCATGCGTACGTACGACTTACCGTCTCCATGAACGGTGCATTTCATTTATTACCTCTAAATGATTATGTAATATTATAAATACATGTATATGCTGGATATATATGATATATATGATATCCAAATCATGAATATCATTCTGGATATATTGAACCTTTGACCACACGAACAACATGTAATTGTAAGAAGTCCACTTTCGACTTAATAACCAAATATCGACAAAATAAACATTATTAACTTAAATGATTACATAATGTTTATAACATGTAAATAAGTGATATAAAAAAATAATGAACTTGATAAAAGTTCTTAAGCAAGTAGAAATTAACTAATGTTTATTATTCAGGACATTAAAGAACAATCGAGTCAAGTCAGACCCGAGGTAAGGGAACTTCTTAACCCAATTTTTGTTCTTTGGGTTAATATCCTACTTTCAAATTATGTCATGATATTATTATATCATATTTTTTATTTTTACTTTCATTGTTTTCACTTATAGTGAATACACATAATAGATCTATTTTATCTTAAAAAATGTTCTTTGTAAGGGACTTCATCTCAATTTCCTTTAATTGAGGCATATTTCATTTTATACACTACTATCTTTTATACAGTGTATAAACCCATTTGAATTATAATTTTATACAAAAGTAATTTTTTCTAAGAAGCGTTTTACTAAACAACAAAAAATAATGTTTCTTTTAATGTACGCGGTGACAATGACCTTTTATGCCACCACAAGTATTATTTGGTCTTTGGATTCCTCAACAAGCTGTGATGTTTTTTAAATTGAAATAAATACCATATACTATTTTATGTATTTTGGTATTGAAAATGGTTTTTGTAATGGATTTGTTATGTCAATATATTTATGTGATATATTGTGATCAATGTGTGTAAATTTTTTCTTTCCATTATATTTGTTTTATGTATTATGATTTTATAATGGTACTTGGACAATTGACGGGTGGTTACGTGATAAACCATATAACAGGTGGTGCTCTGAATACCAGGACGGGTGGTTAAGTTATAACCTCCAATGCATTGGGTATGGAAGTCGGCCGTATGGCTATTCCATTAAGTGATATGTGTGGAATTTGACTGTAAGGTTATTCCATTTAAGTATGTTTATGTCCCAAGATACCTATATGTGTTACGTGATTTGTATATGGGTTTTATGGTAATATTTTGGTTACAAAAGGGTATGTAATGATCTTTTATTTCAGTTAAGAGTTTTTTCTACTTCATAAAGGTGAAAAGTATTACATTGATAAAGTATACATGGTTTAATTGTTGTTTTGAAAAACTAACAGTTTTCATTCATTGTGTATCCCTTAATGAGGTTTTTATGCTCACCCCATGTTTTTTTTGAAATGTTTTTCAAAGGAATTAAAGTGGAACAGGGTCAAGGATCAGATCAAGGAAAAGTCATGCTATCTAAAACATGGAACTAGACATGTTTATTTTTAAGAGTTTTTATTTTATGGAAACTTAGTAGAAGTGACTACTTTGTAATCTTGCGAGATGTAATAGTTATGTACTAATTCTCTAAAACTCTAAACATGAAAAGATCCTCAATGTGAATTATTCATTTAATTCAATATTAACTATGGTTTAAGGGTGGGGCCTTATAGTTGGTATCAGAGGTCGGATTAGATAAAATTATGAGTCAGAATTCTAATAAATGATTATCCAAAAATATTTTTTTATGGTAAAATTTAAATATTATAGCATATTAAGATTACCATGTTGCATCTCCTAATATATTTATGTGTTAAGAATGGTTTTTCATAGAGGAAACAAAATAACTTCTCTGGGAAGGCATACAGAGGGAAATGACCTTTCAAATCAGTATCATGAGATGGTCAGAATCAGAACTAAACAGTTTGTTGCAGTGATGGCTCAGTTGACTCAGGTGAAAAATGGTGGTTTTGTTTATTGATGATATTTTGATGTTTTTTGAAAGTAAAGAGGAGCATGAAATTAATTTAAGGGTTATTTTGAAAACAATAAAAGAAAATAAATTGTATGGGAAATTCAGCAAGTGTGAGTTTTTGTTGCAACAAATTCCTTTCCCTGGTCATATTGTTTCTAAATATGGGATAACTGTTGATCCTGCAAAAACAAAGGTTGTGGAAGAATGGCCAAGTCCCACAAATGTAATTGAGATTCGTAGCATCCTTGGTTTGGCTGGATATTACCGAAGGTTTGTTAGAAATTTTTCACGGTTATCTAGTCCAATGACTAAGCTAACTCGGAAGGGTGTTATGTTTTTTTGGACAAAAGAATGTGATGATTGTTTTCAAGAACTGAAAAGAATATTGGTGAATGCTCCAGTTTTGGCACTACCTTCCAGGAATGGGGATTTTGTTATCTATAGTGATGCTTCATTGAAAGGAATTGGTCGTGTCTTAATACATAATGATCAGGTAATTGCTTATGCTTCATGATAGTTGAAAACTCATGAGGTAAATTACCCTACACATGATTTGGATTTAGCTGTTGTTTCTTTCGCTTTAAAATTTTGGAGGCATCATTTGTATGGACTAAAGTGTGAAATATATACCGATCACAAAATATTAAAGTATATATTCACTCAGAATTAACTGAACATGAGATAGAGGATATGGATAGAATTAATCAAGGATTATGATTTTGCAATTCATTACCATCCGGGAAAAGCAAATAAAGTTTCTGATGCTTTGAGTTGAAAAAGTAATGCTTCATTAGAAATGTTGCATTTGGAACGTGATCCTTTGGTTAATGATTTGATGAAGTTTGGAATAGAAGTTGTTCGTGCAGGATTTCCTTCTGTTTTGTTTCAGGTATCAGTGAAATCGTCCCTATCAGATAGAATTAAGCAAGAACAGAAGCAAGACAGTAAGTTGCAGAAAAGGGTAGAGCTGGTTCATAAGGATAAGTTTCCTGAATTCAACATTGATAATGATTTTGTTTTGAGATTTGGGAAGAGATTGTGTGTGCCTTGTGATTCACAGTTGAAGAGAGAGTTGTTATGTGAAGCTCATAGTTCTCCATTTTCAGTTCATCCCGGCAGTACTAAGATGTATAGAGATCTGCGGGAGTATTACTGGTGGGATAGAATGAGAAGAGATATTGCTGATTTTACTATGAAGTGTTTGACTTGTAAGCAGGTTAAAGCAGAGCGATAGTTACCGAAAGGGATGCTTTAGCCTTTACCAGTTCCAGAGTGAAAATGGGAGAATATATTCATGGACTTCTTTGTGGGATTGTCAAAGACACCTCGAGGTAATAATGCAATCTAGGTTATTTTTGATCACTTGACTAAATCTGCTCATTTCCTTTCTATACGAGATACTTTTTCCCTAGATAAACTTTTCCATTTGTATCTTAACGAGATAGCCAGGTTACATGGAGTTCCCCTCTCCATTGTGTCCGATCATGATCCCAGGTTTACTTCTAACTTTTGGAAGGGCCTTCAGAAGTCATTGGGTACTGAATTAAATTTTAGTACAGCCTTTTCATCCACAATCAGATGGGCAGTCAGAATGAACAATACAGACTTTGGCGGATATGCTACATTCTTGTTCGATGGATTATCAGGGAAGTTGGGACCAACATCGTTCTTTGTTTGAGTTTTCATATAATAACAGTTTTCATTCCAGTATACAGATGGCACCATTTGAGGCATTATATGGGAAGAAGTGTCGAACTCCAGCTTTTTGGGATGAAGTGGGTGAAAGGAAGCTGATGGGACCAGAATTGGTAGAAGAGATGGCAGAAAAAGTTAGGTGATTCAGAAACACATGAGAACAACTCAAAGCAGGCAGAAGAGTTATGCGGATAACCGGAGGAAGGATCTATCTTTCGAGGTAGGTGATCATGTTTTTCTCAAAGTTTCACTGTGGAAATGTGTGATGCGATTTGGTAGGAAAGGAAAGCGGATTCCAAGGTTCATTGGACCATATAAAATTCTTGAGAATGTTGGATCAGTTGATTACCGAGTAGCTTTACCTCCTAGTTTATCTCAGGTACACAATGTTTTTCATGTTTCAATGTAGAGAGAGTATATTCCAGATCCATCTCATGTTTGAGCCCTGAGGTAGTTCAGTTGGAAGAGAATATCTCTTATGAAGAACAACCAGTCCATATTCATGACCGAAGAGAGAAAGTGTTGCGAAATAAGGTAATTCACCAGGTAAAGGTTTTATGGAAAAACCATATGGTTGAAGAGGCAACATGGGAATCTGAAAATGTTATGAGGGATAAATACCCCCAACTTATTTTGATAAGTGAATAAAATTGCGAGGATTCAATTCCCAAAAGGGGGGAAGGATGTAACATCCCTGGTAAATAAAGAATAAAACATTCACATATTAATTAATATTTATTAATTAAATATTAATTTTACTTTAAAGGGGTTGCTATGTTTGATAGCGTACCTGATACGCAAAAAATAGTTTTTTTGAAATATTACGTTGCACACTAGTAATAAAAATAATATTATTTTAAATGGTTGTTAACACGTAGCCGTTGTATTGGCAGGAATGAATAGAAATAACACAAATATGATTATATATGTTTGTTAAATGTTTTTACATTTATCCAATAAAGGATAATGGTTTAAAATACGAAAAGAATTCAATATTAGGCATATATACTCTAATTTTCACTAAAGGTTGACTTATCACCTTTTCATGGCGAACCTTCATTAAATATAGTTTTGGTCACTCTTATACGTTCTATTGGACCAAATAAAACTCTTCTTTAGAATCAGGACATCAAAATTTACTTTGTGTAAATTTTTTGTATTTTTCCGATAAAGTTCTTTTTTTTAATGAATAGTGAAAATTGTTGTATTTTAATTCAAAACCAATTTTTATTCTAATTTATTTATCTGATTATATTATTTTTTTAATTTTTTTCAAAGTTAAATTAGAATACATTTTTACCATTTAATCCAATAGTGGTCGTTGGAATTAATTTCATTTTGAAATGAGACTTAAACTAGTGTCAATCTTTTGATACGTTTTGTTTCATAAAAACAAGCTATTTGTTTTGACAATGGTAATTCATTATAAAATTAATTAATGAAACTTATATGTCTTGAATTTTGTAAAATTGACAACAATTTTTAATTCAGAATATCAAATATAGCTTACGGTGAATTTTTGGTATTTTTCTGAAAAACATCAATTTTTGATGAATAGTGAAACCACTAAGTGGTACTTAAATAAACTGATTTTTTGTTTAAATGAAATTTTACAACCTCTGTTTTCTGAATTTCAAAAATCTGACACAAATTGTTGGAATTAAGAAGTAAAATGTGGTTCAATGGGATTAAAATATTTTTTAGTGAATAGTAACTTTTAATTTTTTAATCGCGATTAGAGGTAATTAGTTTGGTCTAAGGTAAAAATAATGTTTTAATAATATGAAATCACCTATACACATGTACTCCCTTTATTGGATGTGTCATGGCCAACCAAGACAATCCATCGGTCAACTTGGGGACCCCATGGAGCCTCTTTGGTAGGAAAATGACATTAATAACTTTTTATTTAATGTTAAAATACAAATGTCACAAACATGAGTTGTTTTACTAAAACAATTTTTAATGGGGTTATACAAGTAATAATTTTGACTATAAATATTCATTAGAAATATAAAAAGATTTCTTACATCATGATATTTTTTTTATAATTTTTAGACATTGAATAAATTAAATTATTTATGACACCATGATGATGCAGCGATTACCTCATTATTTAACGGTTTAAATAAAATGAAAAGATAATGTAAAATCTAAGACCTACAAATGTAAAAAACCCATTGGATGGGTGGATTTAGAACTCATATCACCTTATCCCCTAAATATATAATTGTGGGACCATTTTTATCCGAAAATAATTTTATAATAAAGTATCTTTTCTTAACATTCCAAGAGTGCCCCTCCTCTCCTCTTATAAAAGGCCCCACCTCTACCTCCTTACCACAGCTCTCAAGCCTTTGGTTCGGCCAAGATCTGCTCTTTTTGTCTCTACACATCCCTCTATTACTCCTAGAACCCTCACTTTGGTAATAAGTAATCCCATGGAAGCCTTTGAGCTCAAATCTAAGAGAGTTACCCGATTTTAAGGTAATGTCTTCACTTGTGTTCTTTTGTTTTATTTTGATTCTCCAACCCCCTAAACTCTTTTTATTAATTTATTTTGTAAAAAATCCAGTATCATCAATATAATAGGATGTTTTTATGTAAAGGATTCGAGCTACACTTACACGAACCTACATCTAATGGTTAAAGAACATATTGTTTCTGTGGATGGCGAATTTCTGCCTCACAAAATGATGATTGTTCAATATTCTTATAACACCTTCAAATTTGGCCATTAATATGTAACTATATTTATATATGATATATAATATGTTTATTTGTTCCTTAAACTTCTGTATTTTTCATTTATGGAATACCTTTATGACTTCCATTATGGGTGTACACGATATCTTTATTTTAGGATGTGCGGACTACCACCCCCTCAAAGTTAATTGATTCTTTAATGCCATATGTGGGACATATAAAGGATGGATTTAAAGTTATTATATATTATTTTATATATCATAATTATTTCTTTCCATTAAATTATTAGATAGAACTGAAAATAGCGTTCATGCATACGTACAGCCTACCGTCTCCATGAACGATTCATTTCATTTCTTATCCCCAAATATAATGTACTATTATAAGTAAAAATATATAATGGATATATATGATGTATGTTACATCTAAATGATTAATATAAATCTAGAATTAAAATATACATATCTCCCATTTAGTTTTAATTCCATAGAAATGAAAGTAGCGTTCATGCGTACGTATGGCTTACCATCTCCATGAACGGTGCATTTCATTTATTACCTCTAAATGATTATGTAATATTATAAATACATGTATATGCTGGATATATATGATATATATGATATCCAAATCATGAATATCATTCTGGATATATTGAACCATTGACCACACGAACAACATGTAATTGTAAGAAGTCCACTTTCGACTTAAGAACAAAATATCGACAAAATAAACATTATTAACTTAAATGATTACATAATGTTTTTAACATGGAAATAAGTGATATAAAAAAATAATGAACTTGAAAAACGTTCTTAAGCAAGTAGAAATTAATTCATGTTTATTATTCAGGACATTAAAGAATGATTGAGTCAAGTCGGACTCGAGGTAAGGGAACTTCTTAACCCAATTTTCGTTCTTTGGGTTAATCTCCTACTTTCAAATTATGTCATGATATTATTATATACTATTTTGTATTTTTAATTTCTTTGTGTGAACTTATAGGGAATACACATAATAGATCTATTTTATCTAAAAATGTTCGTTTTAAGGGACTTCATCTCAATCTACTTTCATTGAGGAATATTTCGTTTTATACCCAACTATCTTTTATATGGTGTATAAACCCCTTTGACTTTTACTTTTATACAAAAGGAATCTTTTTCTATGAAGAGTTTTACTAAACCACAAAAATAAATGTTTCTTTTAATGTACGTGGTGAAAATGTCCTTTTCTTCCACCACGAGTATTATTTGGTCTTTGGCTTCCTCAACAAGACGTGATGTTCTTTAAAATGAAATAAATACCATATACTCTTTTATTTATTTTGGTATTGAAAATGGTTTTTATAATGGATTTTTTATGTCAATATATTTATGTGATACATTTTGATCAAAGTGTGGAAATTTTTTATTTCCATTATATTTTTTTTGTGTCTTATGATTTTATAATGGTACTTGGACATTTGATGGATGGTTATGTGATAAACCATATGACGGGTGGTGTCATGAATACCAGGATGGGTGGTTACGTTATAACCTCCAACACATTGGGTTTGGAAGTCAGTCGTATGGCTATTCTATTATGTGATATTTGTAGAAGTCGACCGTATGGTTATTCCATTTAAGTATGTTTATGTCCCAAGTTACCTATAAATGTTATGTGATCTTTATATGGGTTTTATGGTAATATTTTGGTTACAAAAGGGTATGTAATGATCTTTTATTTCAGTTAATAGTTTTTACTACTTCATAAAGGTGAAAAGTATCACTTTGATAAAGTATACATGGTTTACTTTTTGTTTTAAAAAACTAACAGTTTTAATTCATTGTGTATCCCTTACTGAGCTTTTTATGCTCACCCCACATTTTTTTGAAATATTTTTCACAGGACATAAAGTGGAATAGGGTTATGGATGGGATCAAGGAAAAGTCATGCTATCTAAAACATGGAACTAGACATGTTTCTTTTTAAGTGTTTTTATTTTATGGAAACTTAGTAGAAGTGTATACTTTGTAATCTTGTGAGATGTAATAGTTATTTCCTAATTCTATAAAACACTAAACCTGAAAAGATACTCAATGTGAATTATTCATTTAATTCAATATTAAGTAAGGTTTAAGGCCGAGGACTTATACCGCAGAACTTGGGCGGTCGCTAACGCTGAAACTCGTGAAGTGCACTAAGGCGATGTGCATCGTCAGCGGCTAGGGCTGGTAGCATCGGTGGCTCGGCGGGTAGAGTTACCACCGGTTCCTCTGCTGTCAAAGGGCCCTGTACTGAGGCCTCATCACTCGGTGGGTTGTCATCACGTCAATGCTCGAAACCCTAGATGGCTGCCATCGTGGGGCCATCCTGAAAAGAGACAGGTGCTCCATGGTCAAAACAGTATACCTGGTGAGCTAACACAATGTAATCACAGAGAAAACATGAAACACAAATGCAATCAATGTTTTCATGCACTATGTCGGAAATCAGAAGTCAAGGTCCTGGTGTACAGATACGTCGGCCTCCAAACCAACACTGGACTCCATGGACTGATAACCACACTCAATACTCTTAACATTATTACATCACGTAGAAAAAGATCTGATTCCTGAGTTCTGCAGTAGAACCAAACTCCTCTGATAACAATTTGTCACGACCCGTCCTCAGGGCCTGTGTCGTGACTACTCCAAGCACGCCTTCCATAGGCCAGGGGCTATCGACTAGCACTAAGGCGTGATTCCCGATAAAAAGGGAAGTAATTGCCTTTGTAAAGTGAACAAACACATAGAGTAAGAAAGAGGAAGTAAACACTATGTAAAAGAACTGGGAAAATAGTAAGTGCGGAAAAATAAATGGGCCAGAATAGAAAACCAAACTAAAAGTAAAGTACAACTGAAAAAGGGAGTACATCAACTGAAAAGTAAAGCCGCAGCATCGATCCGTCCACGGGAAGTCCCACTAGAAGGGTGGGTATAGATATCCTCCTCAGCTCCTCGGGTCCAGCCGTCCGCTCTGAGTACGTCCCACCCAGTGGTCCACCTCGAGGTACTGGCCAGCGCCGCAAGCCTCTACCACGATCTGCGTTGGCCATCTTCTGCAACAAACACAACGTATTGCGGGCATAGACCGTGCATGGGTGAGTATAAGATACTCAGTAGGGTCCTCGAGACCCCCTAAGGTCTCCCATAATCCACAAAGGATAATACAAAAAGGAAAGATACAATCACGAAGTAACATCCGACACTACTTAGGTATATGCCCATACATATACCTAAGTCATCAATTCCAGTTCGGCTCCAACATCTAAGCCCAAGTTCGATCACGTACACACAGGATAGCACAACACAATCCACATAGGAAAACAAGTCAATCATATCGAAGAAAAAGATTTAAAGTCAAGATTCATCTCACATAGGTATACTTCTTCGTAAGATGATAGAGACGATCAGATATAGCCACTGATTCATCTAAGACGTCGAACACACACAGGATCGATAATTACTAACCCACAAAATGACCCACAAAGTATCGATAGGTATCTTACCCCCTCAATGACCCACACAGGATCGGACCCGCACAGGATCTGTAGGCGCTGGCCCACACAGGACCGTTGAGCGCAGACCCACACTGGATCTGACCCACACAAGATCGGTAGCATTGATCCACATATGATCGCTGAGTGTTGTAGTCGTCATCGTCGAATCCACGGAGGATTTCTGTATAGTCATCATCATTGTTGCAGTCATAGCCAGCTCTAGGGTTTCCGCACACAGCAAGATCGTTCGGGAGGGTCCGCTCCACGAGGTGAGGGGCTGATACATCAACTAACACATAGTCTGGAGTTGATGTATCCAAAAGTTTCGTATTGTCAACAGGAACTCAACGTCACAGACGATGCGTCAATCAGATGCTCGGTTTGAGGGTTATTGGCTTTTTCGTCCCAGGGGCCCGGTTGGTTTTTAAGTCAAAACCAACCCGACTATACTCCAACTACGTCCAAACCTCGAGCGGAGTAAGCCAAAAGGTCTCTCTCACTAATATGGATCCATCAAAGTCTACGACACGTCAATCAGATGTCTGAACCTCAAGTTATAAGTGTTTCCGCTCTGAGGGCCCAGTTGGTTTCAAGTATGAACCAACCTGGCCAAACCCAAAGATCTCTGAATCCTTGAGTGTAATTTACCAAAACGGCCATCATGAACCAAGGATAGCATCGCAGCTGACGGTGCGGCGATCGGAGGTCCACAACCCATGTTATGGGAAAAAGAACGTGAGAGGTCCGGTATTAGGGGGTCGGGCCCGGTCCGACCCAGCCCGGTACCCCCTCGGGTGGCCTGAACCGGGCCGACCCGACCATGGTCCAAGTCCGGCCCGGCGGGCGGGGCTCGGCCGAGCGATGAAGGGGGGGGGGGGGGGGGGGGGGGGCGCTGCCCCCTGCTTGGTGAAACCGCGGCCCCCATGTGGGGGGCCGCTCCAACTGGCCAGCCGGGGGTTACGATCCCCGGCGCTTCCCCCTTACCGGCTGACCCTCTTTGGCCGGCCGGCTGCTGCCACCACAGGACCGGGGCAGTCCTGTCCCCTTGCTCCGATGCCGGCGGCCGGAAACCGGCCACCGTTCCCTGCTCCGCTGTGGCCTATGACCGCAGCCTTGGTCCGTCCGGCGCGACGGCGCCGCGCCCCTCCGCCGCGGGCCCGCTCCGGCCGCGGTGCTATTGTGGTTCTCCGGCAAGGCGCGGAGGCGCCACGCCTTGTTTGACTTCAACGGCGCAGCGTGACGACACCGCGATTCTTCACCCAAATCTCATAGATTCCGCACTGTGCAACGGCACCACACCGCCTCACACGTGCCACAACAAAATCAAACAAACAAGGGGTTGGAGGGTCGGCCGTGTTCGTGCGGTCCGACCACCTCCCATTATTGCGATATCAGGCGGTTCAAATTGAAATGAAGAATGGATGTGGAAGTATTCCCGAACAAAAAATTAAAATAAACCCCTACCTCGAGCATAGTTTAACGATGGATCGTCGCGGGATTGCACGTCGTGGAAGGAGGCATCACGGAAGGAGGATCGTCGCATCGCAGAGAAAAGATTTGTCGGCGCCGTGTCGTCAATCTCTGAGGATTCGACGTTCTTGTTGACCTTCGTCGGTGGTCGGCATTCTTCTCATTCGTCGCGTTCTTCATCAAGGAAGAGGAACTTCAAGAGATTGAGAAAATTCTCCCCAGCCTCTCACAACCCTATCAACCCTTAATAAAATAAGAGTTTGCCTTATTTTATTTCTCAAGCCATGCATTTTGAAAATAAAAAACGAAACAATCAATTAAATGAATTAATTGCAACGTTTAAACCGCACAAATTAAATGAGGTGTTTCATAAACAGAAAAACGCAAGGGTTGACCTCCACTTAAAAGGGGTGTGGGTGCGTTACCTTAATTAAAAGGGGGGTTCAGGAAGTTGAAAGAAACAGTGGGGCTCGTGTGGGCCCCACCTCACAAATATCCTAACTAGTGGGTAGGATATTGTGGGTCCCACTCTAATGGCATAGCTTAGGTTAAACATCTTTAAGTAAAATAAAAATTGGTCGCACCATTTTTATTTCATTCCTTTACTTAACCCAAAAAAAATATTATAAAACCACCCCCGAGAAAACGCAACTCCGGAAAAGGTGTTTCTATGAAATTATCGGCGCTGCGATTCCATCGGTGCCGTCAGAATTCAATTCTGAGCACCGGTTCAAAATTTAGAAAAACCCGCTCCTTTGTTCACTGAACATACCCGATATAAACTACGGAAAATGATTCCGGGCACACAAGGCCTCAGAATCAGGTGCCGTGAGAAACTGCGTTTTTGTAAAATCCCAAAGAAAATTAAGAAACAATTTCCCTTGAATTTTACGGGTCATTACATCTAATTACTACAAATAAAATACCATTATGTTGTAAATCTTTTTTTCTTTCTAATGAATATTTATAGCTTAATTTATCTTATGTATAACCCTATATTAAAAATTATTTAGTTATTAGACTTTAATTTTAACTATTTTAACCCTTCTTTAAATAAATTAATAATAAATGTCCTAATCTAATCCAAGTGAGCCTAAAATGTCATATTTTATTCCTAAGGTTGTTTTGGTCGAATTACACTTATCCAATAGAATTAGGACATGTGTTAGGGTAATAATAATAACATTTTTACCCTTAATTACCCTATTTACTTTTAACAATGGTAAAAAAAATAAAAAGTTACTATTCACCAAAAATTATTTTTATCTCATTGAACCAAATTTTTGTCCTTGATATTAACCGTGTCTCTCAGATTTTCGGAAATCCACTCACATAAGCCGTAAAATTTTGTTTTATGTGAATTTGCAATTTCTCCTAGGAGGTGGGTAAAAGACGATAAAAAGTTCAATTAAATTTTTATATATCAATAATTATAATAAAATGACTCCAATGACATAAATTGAACTTGTATAGGTATTATGTATCAATTTATACCTAAAATGAATTTAAATAAACTATATAATTATTTAAATAAAATGTCGGTTTTTGAATAGTAACTCAGTGTTTCCACTATTTATCAAAAATTGAAAGTTTTCAGAAAAATACCAAAAAGTCACCCTACGCTAATTTCGATATTCTGAATCCAAAAATGAAGTCCATTTCAAATGATAAAATTTATAAAATTTCAAAAAGTGGGTATTACTATTCATAATAGCTAGTTTATATAATATATCGTTGTTTAGAGAAACTCGGTATTGCGTACAGCACACGCTATTGTGGAAGGTCACGATTGCGTGTAATGCAAGCCAAGTTAGGGATGCGTGTTGTGAAAGCTCATTTTGTTGTAGCATACAACACAAGACATTAATGAAATTAAAAAGAATATTTTTCATAAAATCTTGGGGTGTTACAATGAACATGAGCTAGAGATATGACCTCTAGGATTATCACATGTTATGGAATAAGTATTTTTATCCTCAAGGGATATATATGGAAATCATTATAAACTGGATAACGGTTTAGTGTATGCTACAAGACATATGTTATGGTCTAAATACTATCATTAATTTCAAGAAGAATGATATAATTAGGAGTTATATTTCAATGATTTTCAAATCCTATTACCTTATAACTTGGATGGATTCATAAAAAAACTATATCATCACATTCAAATTATATGTCATGATGGCTATTGTCGAAATAATGTTTCTACTGACATTGTTCTACCATTATGTGTGGTTGAATGGACTAAACCATCTCATTACTTTCATGATTTATATCATGTCATAATAGATATATTTCTTCAACATAACCCCATTACGTAGTAGTTATATTGTTGTTTCTATAAAGGGATTAATAAGGAGCCATATGAATTCTCGAGAGAATGTTATTGTTTAAAAAAAAATGAATAAAGGTGTTGATCCCAACCTCCATTAAAATACATGAAATAAGATATCAACAAATTATATATGATTTTAATGGTTTTTTGAGACTGACCATCTATCTCAATATGATATGAATTTATAAAACTGAACTCCATATCATGTAATTTCTAAATACATTTTCAAACCATCATGGTAAACATGAGATCCCAATCATATACAATTGAAAGTGGTACTCAACTAAACATTATGAATTTCTTAATTTATATTCCTAGAAAATGCTCCATAGAGAAATTTTCTCTGATAGTGACTAATTTCTTTACATTGTGTGGTTATCAACCACAAACGACATTTAATTATTCCTTCTAAATGTTTTCAGGAATCAAATGTAAAAATCCATGTTGATATTTTTCTATTTCCATTATGGAATGGTTGATGTTTGTAACATCCTCATATATTTTTCCACTCATTATTGGTATTCTATCATACCTGTAATCGTGATACAAACACTAAAATATCACTCTTCATGAAATAACAATATAAATAATCTTTCATATCTCTATAAATATTTCTACATCTTGGGTGTATTGATAAAGAAAAACTATGAGATTCCTATAACATAACATTCCTAAAATATGGTATGGATAAAACACATACATGGTGATTGGACCTTAACATTCAATAATGATCAAGATTATACTCATGAACATTTATTACTTATAAATATAGCTCTATATCATCTTTCAACAAATCTGTTATCCTTCCTTGGACAGATTATTGAAAACTTCTTTCACAATGATAATATGTATCCCGTTCCATCATGATATAATGAAATATATATTAAAAATCAATAAACATTGAATATTTTGTGATCCACAGCATAGATATGCTATTATGATCCTTTAAACTAAATGTATCATCCATATTATTATTATTCACAAGGTGGTTGTGTATTTAGTATTTATAACCTTGTTTTTTCTCCAGCCATATTATTTGGTTCATATTCCAATCCTTATGTTTTTCTATGTACATTAAATTTTTTGATGTGCTTACATGTCACACTATTCTACAAAATTATATCGAATCCTTAACATTAATATGAAAAATAATATAGATAACTCAAAATCAAGAGTTTGGTTATTTCATTTCATAATAAATCAATTGTTGAGTGGTATGAGCTATAAGTGTGTTATTATTAATGGGAACACATCCTTATCCATATTAGAATCATCATTATATATTTCAATCCCTTCTCTAATATGGGATAATGTAAAAGTGGTCTTACTAAATAAACAAGTATTCATTTCCTTAAACATTTATTCACATTCATCTATCAGGAGGATATTCCCTCCCATCCAAGTTAAATTGGTCAGTTGATTATATATTGATGATAAATTATCCAAAAAACATAGAAGATATCCAAATAAACTAGAAAAGCATCGAATCTCAGTTTCCATGGTTATTTTAGTAAATCTTTCAGTGTCCTCCTTATTTGATGGATCCACTGATATACCCTCTCTGGATATTATATGACCCAAAAATTATAAACATTGTAGCCAAATTCCATAGTTTCAAAATTGTTCATATAATTTCTTCTCCGTTTGGGACTTTAATAAAATAGTTACATTTTATTTCTGGTTATTCTTATTTCATTGAATATTTAATAATATCTTATATAATGACCAAAATAAACTAATCATGGTAGTCTCTAAAATATCTATTCATTAAATCTATTATTATATTAGGGGAATTAATAATATCAAATGGAAACATAATATACTCATTATGAACATACATTGTACATAATGTTTTGTTGCTTATATACACCTTCTTGGGACTTAAATGATGATATTAAAATAGCTGTTAAATCATTGTAAACTATTTGGATATACGTATTAGATAAAATTTATTCATCTATATGGAATAAAGGATAACTATTATCAATTATGATGTTGTTTTATTCAGTTTAATTAATTATAGTCTAATTGATATATAATTCTTCTTAGAAAATAGAATATGTGCAGCTCATGGTGACACACTTGGATAAATGAATCCCATATTGACATTCCCTGAGATTTTTTTCATCAATTCCTATATCTCAATTGTTCCATTCTAAATGGAGTATTTAGTGTTTCTGTGGAAATATGATTGAGTTGTTTTTGTGAAATAAAATTACAATTTTAGTGGGAGACTAGGAGACTCTTCTAAAATGAGATTAAGAAACTCCCTCACAATAGTCATATAATCTATGTTTGTGTTTCATTCCAACCACCAATGATATAAAACACTTTTGAATGGGAATCATAATCAATACAATGTATTTATCTCCATTGGATTCACATATATATATATATATATATCATATCATTGATATATGATCGTAGGTTGGTTTGGAATATCAAATGTGATTTACCATCCTCTACAAATGATGTGGGATTTATGTTGAAAAATCCAATCAATTCTTTTGACAACAAATAATTCAACCATTGGGTGAATAATGTGTTTTTGAGGAATCATATTCCACAAACATCAACTTGATAAAAATAATATACATGACATGAGATCATTTTACCATTAGGGATTTTCGGTGTAATAAAATATCTAATCATTGGGTGGAATAATGTTACCCTTATAAAAATCATCATATATAAAAGAATGGGTAGACCGAGAGTCCAATAATACACAAGAAGTTCGTGTGTGGGTGATAGGTGTATCTCTCACCAAGTAATTATCACACCCCATATCATAAATAGTGATCACATGATATTTAAAATTATCTCGTGGCTTAAGTGGTTGATAACCTTGATCATTGTCATTAATCTATGAATCTGGGCACTAGTTAGTATAATTCAAATACTCCATGATTTCCAAACACTATAGTGAGGGTGGAAAATTATTTCGAGCATTCAATAAATTTACTTAATTAGCTAACATCTTTCAATAACATTATAAATTAAATTTTTGATGTCCTTTTTTCTAGAATATAAATTTTTTCAATATCCTTAATATAATATCCATTATGTTACAATCCACACTTTGAGACGAAATGAAATCTTATCATCATTCTGACATGTTATTTTTTTGTTTCCATTGAATTCTGCATTATTTATATTATAAAACTCAAGATATTTACAAGTAATTCCAATATCTAACGAAACCATGATAACATGTTGAATGATTTATTAATATTAATTAAATTTACTTTTTTCATTTAGTTTATCATAATAATTCATTCCATAAGAATTTTTTCTAGAATATAAATGATTTTTTGTATTCCATCTATGATAATGATTGGTTTCCCATGAAAAAAGTAACTCTTAGTTCTATCAATCCCATCATTTATAGTGTTCTATTATGATCCATACAATGACTAAAACCAAAAATTATACTATATTAAATAATAATCATATTGTGTAACAACATAATAATAAAAAATCACTAATTGTATGAATAACAAATGAATCATTTATTTCATTATTTGAAACATTAATATTAACCTTTTTCATCCATATTCAACATTAAAATCCAACATGATAATATAAAATGATTTTCTGAATTTCTAAAATGTGTGCCCTTAGAGTGTTAAACCATGTGTGAAAATTCCTATTATCAAACACAAGGTTATGATTTTCCCCATATTAATGACCTTTTTTTTGGGTCGTTACTAGTAGATAAAATTTTTTCAAAACCACACCCACTTGTAGAATCCATGAAAGTATATAATTTATTAGAAACCACTCAATCTATCCTCATACAAAATTTCAGGATATTTTTCTATAATTTCACATTACCTTATGGTTTTAACTAATGTTTTCTCATCATATTATGAATAGTATTAACTAATCATGTCTTTGATACAAACTGTATATACCCGAACATCTCATACATGAATATCACATCAAAATTATATTACATAATTATCCTTACAAAAATCATTTTGGTATGATTACTTTTGGAAACATCAATACAAAAACATTTGGTTCATTTTTGAACTAAAACATATCCCACTATGCTCTTCGTAACTAGTACCCTTTATAAAAATATCATACACAATACATTTCATCCGAACTATCGAAAATATAAAACAATACATTATGAGATCAGATTTTTAGTAAGGGTAAATAAGAGAGACATAAACATAACATGATTTTATTTATATGAGAGTAATATAATAATGTTTTAAAACCACACCCTATATATCAAAGATCATTTACATTAGTAGTGGAATAAATAAAAGAAATTTATAACACAATAAAATAATTGATCCATAGTAAATGATCTACATGTGAATAAAATTAGAATTAAACATAAATTATTGTAATAAAAAAATAAAAATCATTTAAAATGTGGTAAATAATTATTTCCAAACTATCATAGTGGAATGGGTTCACACCAAGACCATCATATTAGTTAAGACATAATCCCAACATATTGAACTAGGTTTACACCCCCATTATATTCCTATTTATCTCATTACATATCCATATTTAAGTAATTAATTTGAGGATGATATAGTCCCCACACATCAAGTAATGAATATAATATATTCATGTTTAATAACATTATAAAATTTTCATCATCTCAAAATCTATGAATATAAAATAGATTCAAAATCGTTTTATCATATCAGAATCATTGAAAAGAAATCGGTTTCTCAAACATTTCATTATATTATAACCCATGTAAAGGAAAAGCCTATAAAAAATTTCATCATTTCATTATATAATAACCTAATAAAAAATTATTGTGTTTTATAAACATATTTTAACAATAAAAAAAATACATCATGAGAACAGAAATTAATATATTAGTGGATTATGTCCCTAGTTATTATTATGTAACATAAAAGGATGTAATGTTTGATGGAAAATTATATTAAATGATATAATGGAGCATTTTATGAAGAAAATAACATTTCCTTCTTAAAATCACTAATTTAAAATTTAATCTTATTAAACTTTTATTTCAAAAAAACTATTTTAAAATAATCATGGAAACATGTAATTTAATCTTCCAAAAATATATTGGACTTTATGGATGAAATATTTTTTCTTCTTTGGAATGTTTAATGAAAGATTCCTTCCAAATTTGTGTTAAAAATTCCATTCTACCGCATTTAGAAAATGAAAGAAGACTCAATTAAAACGATTAAATTAATATTCATGATTTTTTAAATGTTTATATAATCAATAATTCAGTACTAGTAATAATATTCATTAATTTTCTTTTAATGATGGACAAGAAAGAATAATGATATTTTATAGAAGAGATAAATAATTTTTATTTTTATTAAAATTTTTTTTGATCTCTATAGATAATTAAAAGTGTAAAATTAATTCATCATATTTATATTCATGACACAAATAGAGGTGAATAATATTTATAATTTTCATGAGATATAGCTCAAAATATTTCACTGTTAGAATAATCATCAAAATCAACACAGATAAAAAATATGATAGTAAAATAAAACATTTAATAATTATTTATATGATGAATCATAATAACCCTTAATGAAAAATAATTTTATATTTTTTTTCTCCAAACTATTTATGACAATAATCATGAAATACATTAGGTTTTTTATATACCCAATATAAAAGATACTAGTGGTTAATATGGCATGTTTTTTATTGAAATCGATGTTAGATGAAAATAAATTACCATTGATATCAAATACCATAATACTTTTTAGATCCCTATATGTAATAAAAATTGGTTTGTTATATATAAATTAAAAATCCATTAAAATATATATCCTAACATATATGATTTTCGTATAACCATTTTTTATCATTTTATTTACAAATCCATGTTAAAATTACATTTTATAAAAAATTGTTTCATTTTTCATGTATGTTATAGTTTGGTACTTTATGCTATTTTACAATTATCATAGTTAAAAAATAAATATTATTTTAAACATTTTATAATCATGAAATATATTAATTATATATATATATATATATATTATTCTATAATAATTATATATAAAAATTAATTAGAGGGTTCATGGATATAACTGGTCCTAAGTACACATGAACGCTGTTTCTATTTTCCTGATGTATTGATTGAAATAATGGTAAATACTATATCAAATATTAATATTATTTACAATTTCATATATATATATATATATTTAATAAATTAAATTATCCCTTATTATGTTTCATTTGATGCCTATTTGAAAAAAATGGCATCGCTTTGCAAGGTTGTAGTCCTTCATAAATATGAGTGACATTATCGTATTCCATTAGAATAGAAAATAAGAATGTATATGTGATATTATAATTAAAAAATAATAATATAATCATAAAAATCATATATGTATATTAAGTTCAACATTATAACCATCTGTGAGAGTTGGTGATGGAAAACTACTTAAATATGTTTGCAATGCGGAAGTCTTCCATACACACGTTCGATGTCTTCAATTCACACATAATAGAAGAGTATATATATTTAGCTGATTTATTTAACATAATGAAATAGTGATATATAGTATGTTTGTATGGTATTATATCATTACAATTATATTATATTTAATTGTCTTATAAGATGAAATAGAATGAAAACATGATTTTATGGACTATACATCTTCATCACTGAACCCCTTTTGGTTTACACCTAAATTTTTATTGGCTGGAGATTTTATTTGAAAAAATAAAAATAGGATGTGTTAAGGAATGTTAGGAATATATTTTGGCATTTCCTGTAAAAACTATGGGTTTTTATGTTTGAAGATTGGGGATTTGGGGTTGGATTTTATATGTTTGGGAGAGGATACACAAATAATATTTGTAAAAGAAAAACCTTAACCTAGATTTTAAACATGAATTAGGGTCCATAATGGTTCATTATAGAACATTATATGATATATGGTCAAAATATTTCCATGAAATTTTAATTTAAAATATTTTTATTTCATTTTATCATTTATAATTTTATTTTAACTAATGGTAAACCCATTTTCACCTTAGCCTCATTAATTAATTTTTTATATTATTATTATTCATTCTAAAAAATATATTTTTAAGTTATTATATCATATTAATTATTATAATTCCAAATATGGGATTTATTTTTATAAAACATATTCTTTGTAGTGGTAAATGATTAAATCAGAATTATACCCATAGACGCCTTGAAAATATTCTTTACCGAATAGTATGTTTTCATAATTAGATAATGTTTTAATATCAAATGTTAATATTAATATCAAATAAATTACATAAATAGGTTTTAAAAAAATATTTTTAAAATAATTTTACTTTTTTAATATTTATAATATATATGGTTCATTGTAAATACTTTTAATTAAAAGGAACTTTATAATGGAAAAAATTATTTTTAACTATTAATTGAATAAAAAATGCATTCTGATAATTTTAAAAATTTCACCCTAAGACAATTTTGAAAATTTTATTCCAAAGTGATGTAAATTTTGTGAAATATAATTTTATTCTTAAAGACAAAATTATTATTATTATTTCCCCAAAAAGAATAAAAATCAATTTTTAGAAGAAATTTCCTAGAAGCCTATAATTACATTAGTATAAATTAATTAATTTTTTATGAAAATATTTTATTCATTAAAAAAAATTTAAATAATATTTTTATTACTATTATTACAACCAAATTAAATGGCTATGTTATTGTGGTTAATTTTAATTAATAATATTCCTAGAATGTCACGGTTCATCATAACTTGGTGTTGCATGTAACGTAAGCTACCGATGAAATTAAATTATTGAAAAATATATATATAATAAATTCTCTATTTATTACATGGTATGTATTAATAGTATATGGATTTAAACTCTCTATTGGATCTAATCATGATATGAGGATTGTGTTGATGTTTTGGATATGACTATAGAAATCATTCGATGTAGAACTGTGATTCATCACTACTTATCACCCTTAGATGGATTGATAGTCTGAAGGCATAATTCAAATTATAGAGGGGTAATGAGATCATGAAAATGGTTTTAAAAGGATTTTGGGTATTTCGCCTTATTTTAATAGTTTTCTAATAAAAAATACTTTCCATTATTTCATTCTAATGTTGTCATATGATTCAATGTGTGACAGGAGATTTCATAAGCCAACAAACTAAGATGAAGTTGGAGAGTGAATGATAATAATAATTGACCTTATATAAACAATGGTATAGAAGTTTCAAACAATTTAGTATCATATAAAATCATTAAAAAGTTCATAGAAAATCTATGCAGTCAATAGTTGACGGACCATTGAATTTTATGTCGTAGATAAGACATTTCTTCATATGTCACCATGGATGAAAGTCACGATTTTTCAAAATAAGGAAACATTAGTAATAGAAAGATCATTCCATTATAAATCCTTACTCACATCAGAGTAGTGACCTATCAACTAACACTTTCACCAAACCTATATCAAGTATATTTTGTGTTCATATATCCCTCATAAATAATTTAATACCAGACCCCTCATATGTACTGAATCCCGAGATGGTAGCATTGGATAATTATCAGTCATACGAGGAGAATACAGTGTATGTCACATATTTATATATACATATCTACAAAACATGAAAACTAACCTGGTGAATGTGTTGTGTTGGAACCATAACATTGAGGAAGTGATATTGGAAACAGAAGAGGTGATTAAACAAAATTATCATCATTTGTTTTAGTGTATAAAAAATAATATTTTGAGGGATAAGAATAAAAATAGGTGAATAATGTATTGAACTACACTTTTAAAAACAAAATTAAATATTTGAAATCATAAATTCACTACCAAGCATTGTTGTTATATAAAAACATGAATTACTTTGGAATTTTTTATACTTATAAGTAATATCTTGAAAGATTTAAAATAACAATAAGAATAAAAATGATTTATATTATAGTTATTTTATAGTGAACATTAATATATTTATATAAAGGGTTATGATAGAGTCCATTTGACATAGAAAATGTAACTGATGGCCTCGACCGGTAGGATCACACCATAAAAATCCCATTTTTCATAGGTTACATGGGATATAATGTAATTGTGATTTATCTTTGACTATCAGAAATTAGATATTAAACAATATAATCATGATTGAAAGAATATATATAATAATTTCAAGAACATATATATCAATGAAAAATCATGTTCACAAAAACACCCCATAAAAATATCACCATTGAAAACCATACAATTTAGGAATTTCGGTGTGTAATAAAGGGTTATGTATAAAGACCCTAATAGTATGAATTTTTAAATTTTATTTTATCAATAAATTTTTAGATATATCACTTTTAATATTATATTTCATTATTATCGATTAACATGTTATTTAAAAGATAGAAATTTTTACAATGTAAAACAATTTTATTTGGAAAACAAGTTGTTTCAATCAACACATTCTTTATATGAAATAAATAAATTTTAAATGAAATTATATATCAATTATTTAATATTATTAAATTATATTTATTAAAAAAAATTATATAAATTTTTATTCAAATTTAATTAATGTAAGTGTAACAAAATTGTAATGTTAGAAAAACCAATATTTTCAATATAAAAAATTCGTAAAAAAATATTAAATTATAAAATTTCGATATTTATTTTCTTGAAGTAAATATTATTTTTGAAATCATAATGTCAAATTTATCCAAATATGTTTTTCTCATAATTTTCTAATATAGTTGATTTTTGGTTTGTAAAAATTAAATATGGTGTAAATATATTTTATGTACTTTGACATCATAACAGACAAAAAATAATGTAATAAATACTATAAATAATATACATGAAAAAAATTATGTTTTCCATTTAAAATAATTTGTTTTTAAGTTATTTGATTAATTTTTTAACTCCTTAATTAATTATACATACCGTATATTATATATTTATGTTTTTAAATCAATTCTTTATAAACAAGATCAATTTTCACATAGCACATGGTATTTTTTGAATTATTTAGGAATTTATAATTTTATTATAACGAATAAAATCTTATTTTCTAAAATCCATTAGAGGGAAAAATTAATCTTCATTATTTTTAATTAATTTCTTCGATAGATACGAAAACCAATATTTGTAAATTTATAATGATTTTTCCTCACATTTTATATAAAAAATATGGATCATTTGATTCCACTTTACCAAAAACACTTGGAGGGAAAAATTATTTCTCTATTAAATCTTTGGATTCTCTCATGGATCCTCTATAATATGAATAATCTACTCCCAATCTTACAAAATATCCCTTTCATAGATATTGATCATCTCCTCCTCCTCTTTATTCAAGAACCTTCATTATTATTTTCCATTTTATATCCAATATTTTATATTTTGAAATGTTAATTTAGACCTAAATATTATTATGCTAGTGATTTACATAGAATTAGATACCCATTTCTATCTCTCTCTCCCCCTTCCAAAAACCATTATGCACACATGTAATGCTGTCAAAATTTATTCTGTGGTTTTCCATGAAAAATATTTTAATAATAAATACCAATATCCATTTCCACTGATGTTTGTTCACCATTTTTTAAAAATCATTCATTTATGGAGGATATATATATAACTATAATTTACTATTAATGATTTTAGTTAATACTTATAAAATTAATTCTTAGGTTGTATGATCTATGTGGAACACATATGAGATTACATGATATTAAAGTGATTAGTGGCACTAACATTATATATCCCTCAAATGAATTTGAATTGTTTTTAAGAAATCTTATCCAATGAATGGTGCATGAAAAGTTATCTTAGGTACCCATTTAAATTTTTTTCTTTGTGTTTATCCTTAACTCCAGCTTGTAATGTCATGTTTTATGATTTTTCGACGTTCTAATGTTTCCTTTATATCATAATGTTATATCATGCTTCAATATTCAATAGTATTTTTAGCACCCATTCTATTTAACGAGGATGTTACTATTGGCTCTCAGATAATATTTTACCAAATTCTATTTTTTTCCCTTACAGTGTGACATCTCTATATTTGTAAAAGAAAACACTATGTTCATTAGCATACAAAGGAATGCCTAAATATTATAATTCGTATTTTTAAATTCTAAACTAGAACTTATAATTGTTTATATAAATAATATTTACTAAATTATTTAAATATAGTTTATATAAATGTATAAAAATTTATCTGTTCACCATTTAATTATACAAAAAAACCATTTTAAAAATAATGTTAAATTATTTTCATAAAAACTATTTATATCTGTACAAGTAACATTTATACCAATAAATTAAAAAATCAATATTATTGGATAATATTAGTGATACATATATTTAATATATCAAATATAATTTTCACAATTCATCCTATCTATTTTCTAGGCATGATATAAAAATAAATTCAATTTTACTCATAAAAATTATGTTATGTAAAGGTAGTTTTTCCACCTTTTGATGGTAAACATTTTTAAAAATAAATTATGAATATTTTATATGTTTTAATGGAATAAATGATGTTAAATTTTAACATCAATATCTCAAACTTGACTTTTGGTAATAATTTTATAATTTAAGGAAATGTTTATTTTTTCATTGAATAGTGAAAAATAAGGATTTTTATTGTAAACAAATTTTTTAAATATATTTTTCTAAAATTAAATATATCTTTTTTATTAGATTTAAATTTTATTTATTCAATTTTTATTTAAATTAGTCCCATTATATGCTTTTAAATATATTTTATAATTTAATTTAGTTTTAATACATTTTAAATTTAAAAATTATAATTTTATAAAAAAAAATTCATTGTGTATTTTGGTTTCAAGATAATATAAATTCTCAAACATCTGTGTTTTGAAATTTAAAAATTTATTTCCATATTTGAGCTTAAAATTTTGAAATTTATTAAATATCTCACTTTTAATTATTATGAATATGAATAGTAACGAGTTAATGTTTATTACCCTAGTGAAGGATAAACTATGTTTGTTAGGTTAAAAGTAAATTGATAATGATTAATTGAATTACCCCAACACAAGTAAAAATTTAATTATTTTAGTAATATTACTTCTTAATATTTCATTTTTCATATATTTGATCATTTTTTCCATTAGGAAGTGAATAAATACCATAATATTTATTAAATAACATTAAAATATGTAACATTCATGATTTTTTTAAAAATAAAAATTTCAATATGGATATAATTATAAGGTATATTAGCAAAAAAAATTAAATTTCATGTTAATGGAAAAATATTTATCTTAGTAAATATTTTTCATTTTTATTGAAGAAATAATTTCCTTAAATTATTGAACAAAAATGATGCAATAATTATTTTATAAATGGAAATATCGAATAAATGATATTAAAATATTAAAATAAATATAATTTTAGATAATTAAATTCATTTAAAAAATTTATAGTTTAAATTGGTATGTTAGGTTTGTATTATAAGAGTTTTTTCAAATATAAATTTTTTCTATTTTTAAAAGTCAATGAAATTAGGTGTTTTATAAATTAAGATCGATGATATTTTAAAATAAATATTATTTTATTAAATGATATATAATTCCTAAAAATATTAAATATTACCAACTAATTGGGATAATTCTGAAAACATCATCAATTATCTATTTAAGTGTCATTTATAATTTTATATTAATTATATTAACTCTCAAAGAGTAGAAAACAATGTTGTGATAGTAAGAGTTAGTGGTGTTAAATATTGGTTAAAACATAAAGGAAATTTTTAGAATTTACTTAAAAATATGAAATTTTAATTGGATGGATTTATTTTGATGCATATTAATCTTATTATAGAATATTAAATGTTTTTATCCATTTTAAATTGGAAAATAAGTTATATTATTTTAACATGATGATAAATTTCCAGAGTTTCCCTCCACTATTATAAAATGCACGAACATTCAGATTTCATCACATATCAATTTTTTATCCAATCAAACATATATAGAATCCTATAATACTACACTATATTATATTGGAATTATATTATGAATTACACCAAAAATATTGATTTTAATTTGTTATGAAAATAGACTTTCAAAATAAGAGAATGATAAAAAACTATTATATAGAGTCATACATGATGTAAGGGGATTATATTAAAGATATTATTATTAATGATAATTGTATATTTTCAATTGAAATGTTATATAATAAAACATAATTGTTGTTATGTCCATAATCTATAATTTTAAATAAAAATTTAGTCATTTTAATATGGTCTTTTGATTTAATTTCAATGTGATTTTGATCATGTATTTTAAATATAATTAATTATTTTATAGAAAAATGGATTTATAAACAAACATGATTTTTTAAATATAAAAAATTATTTAATTATTTTATTTTATGAAAAAAATATATTTAATATTTCCGAATGGTTTTAATGTGTTATGAAAGATAAAGAACTTCTTCTGATTTTTTTTCTTAAAATTCATCACTTGGGTTTCAATTAAGAGATAAGGAATCATGATTTTACAAACAAAGTCCATGACAAATTTTAATACAAGAATAAATTCTAGTAGAAATAAGTTTTTCTTATTATATACCTATATTATATTAATCTATAAAATTAATATTTTTATTAAATGGGTTTTATGGTGGAATCCATGTATTTTAAAAGTGTATTTTCGAATTGGATTCAAAATTATAAGTATTTTTAAATGATTTTGAAAATTATTTATCCTAAAACCAAATTTTATTGTTTTTAAATGATATATAAAATATAAATACTTTTTATTTGATACAAATTGTCTTCAATTCAATTTTCAAATTAAATTCCACTTGTTTGCAAACCCCTTACAGGGAATTTTTTTTCCCATATCTTGTATTAAAATATATTTCACATGTAATTTTGAAGTTGTAAAATGGATGGATTTATTTAATGCTTTCTCACAATATAATCAAATTATTCTTTAACATAATTATTTTTGAAAACACCTATATTATGTAATAATAGATCCTAATATTTTAAATCCTGGAACCTAATTTATCATTTTTATACAATATATTGTTTATTTTTAAAATACATATTTTATAAAATTCCCAATATGTTATTCGTTTACAATCTAGAAGTGTTGGTTTTGGTTGTTACAGTGGTATCGTGGGAAAAAATCAGACTATATTAGACCTTAGGTGTTTAATTTTTAAAAAAAATCTAAGAGAAATATATTATTTTTAACTAATATTTCATTAGGTTCCCTTAGTTATAGAAAATTTCATCGAATATTTTTTTATTAAAGGTATCATTATCATGGGAACCATTTATACAACCTTTCTTGCCAGCATTCAAATGAGCACATAAATATAATTATTAAAATATTACTATTATAACATAACCATTTTAACGAACAGAATGAATATTATTTAATAAATTATTAAAATATATTTTAAACATTTATAATAGAAAAATGATTGTGGGAAAATAATTATAAATGAATATAAAACACATAAAAAAGAAAATAATTTTCCAGAAACACTATATCAAAGCCCACAATTGTGGCCTACAGCTAAAAAATAAACAAATAATACATATTCAATTTTATAACTGAAATATATATTTATTATATTAATTATAATATTTAAAAATTATCATATATATTTTCTAGACATGATATAAAAATAAATGAAATTTTACATTAAAAAAGTTGTATTTTTCTAATGGCTTTATTGTCACATTTTGTTGATACACTTATTTTAATACTAAGTATTAAAACATTTACAAGTTTTATTTTTAGAAATATTATTTATTTTATAATCATAAATTCTAAAAAATCTTAGTATAATGTTGTCGTAAATTTTTGGGAAGATTTATTTTTCGATGTTTAATAAAAATGATGATTTTTTATTTAAAATTGTATTTTATTTTAATGTAATGACATTATAAAATTAGGTTTTAGAAAAGTTTTAAATTTGAATTTTTTTATTTGGATTTATATTTAACTTATGAATTATTTTTAAATAGTTCTCATAAATTAATTTGGCTCAAAAGAATATATATATATATATATATGATAATGAAATTAAGTGAAGAACAATTTCATGATCAGTTATGTTGTTGTCAAATTAAATGAAATTACGAAAATAATGTGTTTTAATTTTGAAAAAATGGATCCCTTGATATTATTCAATGATATTGAAAAATAAAATTGTTCCTAAATATTTTTAACTAATATTATAGTACCATTTGTAATTATTATTACTATATTAAAGGTAACAAGGTATTTTAGTTTGAAAATAAAATGATAAGGATTTAAAAAAGACATGAGAAGTTGTTAAAATGTTATTTTAGGAGTTAATATTTCACATTATAATTCATGGTTAACATATTTGACTAGTAATTTCACATAGGTTGTGATTATGACCCTGAATTTTTTATTAAATGAATAATCAATGTTTTAACATTCATGATTTAAATAAACATAAAATTTTTAATATGTTGATATCAATATGTGAAATGCTAATATAAATATTATTTAAAAATAAAATGTAACAATGCTAATAATATTAATTTATTTTTGAATTGAAATAAAGAAAAATTACCTTAAATTCATGTGCAATAGTGATGTGGTGATTATGTTGTTAATTTAAACATTAATAACAATTACATTGCAAATATTACAATTAATAAAATTTGAGACTATTAATTATATCCACTAATTTTGATAAGGAAACTAACATGTTAGATATATATTAAAATATTTTTCCATAATTAATATTTATTAAGGTATAGTTTTAATAAATAAACTATTGAATAGTATAAAAATTGACATTGATGATATTTCCAAATAAATAATATTTCATTAAGTGATATAAAATTACGGAAAATATTAAATATTACACACTACATTTTAAAATGTATAACATATCATCAATAATACATTCATGGGACTTTGTGTATTTATAGTAATTATATTTACAATAAACGATTAAACATTCCTGTTGTAACTATAAGAGATAATGTTATTAAATTAGGCTTAAACCCAAATGATAATGGTATAACATTAGAAAAAATTATCTAATTTTCATTTTCTTGAATTGATTTATATCCTCAATAATGATATATTATAAATTATTTGTTATAAATCTATTTAAAAAAAGAAACTAATTTATATTAATCTAATATTTTAAAAAATTATTTGATTATACTACCCTCTCTAGAAAGAGGGTGTCTTATATTCTCATTTTTTCACTCATAAAAATTATTTTGGTCAGAAAATTACCAAAAAAATACCTTAATAAAATCCTTCCCCAAATCCTATAGGCCTTATTTTATGATTAACATCTACCTTATAAATATTAATGTGTTAATAATATATATTTTACCATGAAGGGGATGATAAAGATTATATGTGACGAGTCGAACTCAATTTAAGGAGATTAATATAAATTGTTATTTTTATACGAGAAATTTATATTTCTAATGATGATATTTTACTTTCAATTATGATAGTTCATATTTCCATCCAATAATTATTCATTAAAATTTTATTCATTTTAATATTAACTTATTTTTGGTTTCAATTTGTTTATATAGATTTCATTTTAATGTATGTAATTATTTTCTATAAATATGTATTAATCCTAAAACACATATTTTTGTCGCCATTATAATACCTTAAATTATTTTATTTTAATAAAATAATATACATATGATTTGTAAATGTTTTTAAATTTTTATGAATGATAAAAATAGATCTTGTAAAAAATTGTTAACATTCCACACTTGGGCTTCAAATCAAATATTGAGGAATTAGTAGTTAAGCCATGTCCTTTATCCATCAATCCTATGTGAATAGTTTCATTTCATGCTGAATGTTCCCTAGATATAAAATAGTAAAGGTGGTCGAAAATAAAAGATACTGAGTGATCCCACTACCTCAACAAGATGATTTACTATAATGGATATTTCTATTTATGATGTATATTTCTTATTATTTTCAAAGTATATTTTTAATCTGTTAATGTATTATTATTTTCAAAAATATTTAAGGAGAAATATAAGTATTTTTTAAAATGTATTCCAATATTTTTCCCAAAATGATAATATTATTAAATTATTTTTAGAATTAATTTTCATAAAACCCTATATTAATAATTTGAAAAGTTATATATATTATAAAATATTTATTTTGATAAATAATATTTGAATGTAATTTTCAAATTACTTTTCACTAGATTCTAAACACCTTAATTTGAAATTTGATGCTCGCCCAAAATTTTAAAATATTTTTCACAGGTCTTCCAAATAATTAAAAATTGATTTCATTATTTAATAAGTTAGCATAAGATAATTCTGACAGTAGTAATTTGGTATTTTTTTCACTCCTCTGTGATTTAATTCACCAATTTTGGATTTTTTTTTTCACTTCATGTGATATTCCATGATGTATGTATATTACATTAGGACTTGAGGTAATGAGTCTTCTAATGCCCATGGTGTTGACTATGGTAGTTTGAGGTCAAGCTAACTTGTTTGACGTGTGTAGAGACTGTGAGCTAGTTCTTGGATAGAAGTTCCCTTAGGTACATTTCTTGTGTTTACAGATACAACCATATGTTTTCATCCATGGCATGGATGGGTCATATTCAGTGCATGCTATCATGGATTGCTTTAGGAGTCAAGTGGTGTTCTACAATTCAGATGGAGTGCCAGTGGTGCTTTTTGGAAAGCGAGACACTAGGATGGGATAGAGGCATGTTCTATACTTATCATTCATGATGGACGATCTGATAATGAGTTAATTAGAGGATCAACAGTTTTCATTTCATATGATCGTAGAAGAGTCCCCTGATGTTTTCTAGAAGAGTTCTTAGCATTACCCTATTGAGAGGAGATCATGATTGGGATCTAGCTATATCCATGAGCATATTATATCCCTATGTATCCATATAGGATGGCCCCTTCATAATTACTAAAGCTACATACAAATCATGATGGTCTATTACAGTACAGTTTTGTTCGGCCGAGTGTGTCACCATGGGGCGCACCCGTTTTGTTCATAAAGACGGCTAATGGATATTTTTAGTTTAGTCTCGATTATCACCTCTTAAACAAAGTGACAGTGAAAAATTTCTATCCTCTTCCACTGATTGATGATTTATTAGATCAATTAATGAGTGAATGTTGGTTCTTAAAGACCTACACGTGGAAAGGATATCATCGGATGTGTTTGAAGGATGAGGATATCCCGAAGAGGGATTTTTGTTGACGTCATGGGCATTATGAGTTCGTTTTAATGTCGTTCAGTGTGAAAAATTATTTACATATATTCAAGGGAGTGATGAACATTTTGTTCCGTGAGTTCCTAGATAAATTCATTGTGGTTTTCATCAATGAAATCCTTTTGTACTCCACGTCTGAGGAGGAGCATGCAATTATTATTTAATACATTTAGGTAGTTCTTTTTCAAAATCAGTTGTCTGAGAAGTATTATTACGGATGTATCTAGAGGAAGTAAATATAATCCATCGATTCCTAAGGACAATCATTTTCGATTCTGGTCCTTGTTTTACCTCTAGTGTGTAGAGAGGTCTCTAGCATGCTTTTGGTTCATAGCTATGCCATAACACTGCTTTTCATCCATAGACGGATAGTCAGAATGAGTAGACTATCCATACACTTCAAGACAGGTTATGATCTTGTGTCCTAGAATTTTGAAGTTAGTGGTTGAGGAACTTACCCTTCATGGAGTTTTCATACAACAATATTTAATACTCCTCCAACAGTAGGGATTTGTATGAAGCCTTGTATGGCCAACCATTCCGTTCTCTCTTATGATGGAATGAGATTAGAGAGTCAGTAATTTTTAGACCAGAACTAGTGCAGAATAGAATAGAGATGGTTCTGGAGATTCGTGAGAGGATAAAGATAGCACTGGAACATCAAAAATAAAATTTCGATCAATGGAGGAGTCCTTTGAAGATTTATTTTGGGTATCATGTGTTTCGGAAGGTGGCTTCCCATCTTGGGTAGCAAAGTCTTGGTGGTGGGAGTAAACATTCACCCTGGTTTTTGGGAATTTTGAGGTGTTCGATTAGGTATGAGAAGTGGCGTATCTAGTAACACACCCACTACAGATGATCTAGATACATGATGCTTTCCATATATCACAACATCTCTCAATATCTTTATGATGACTCACACATCCTCGATTGGAGTGAGATTGATGTTAATGATGATGCTACCTTCGAGGAGCAGAATATAGAGTTCTCAGATCACAAGGAGAAGATATTGTGTGGGCATTCTATTTCTTCGGTTCAACTATTGTGGGGACATGGTGGTGTCGATATGTGTATGTGGGAGTGGGTGTCCCATATGGGTGTCTAGTACCCAGAGGTGTATTATGTTTTTGTGATGAGTTTTCCTTTGATGGTTTATTTTTTTTAAATTTTTGTACCTTTAATGTGATGTTCTGCTTGACAAGATTAGATATGGAGGGATTGTTTCCTTGTGCTCAGATATCGAGGATTCTTTCCATCTTTATAAAAAATAAGGGTGGTTTTCCCCTGAGAGGTAACATACAGGGTGGTTGTTCAGACACCTATTTTCTCCTAGGTTTTGTTTGAATTCTTGTGAAGAAGTATTTTTTGGTGGTATCTAATGTAATGTCCCAACCCCCTCTAATCTATTACATTGCTGAAATATTTTGTTTGAGGTGTTCTTGGTGGTCAATGTGTTATAATCCTAGCAATAGTTTGTTTCCAACAGTAGGTTATTCCCAACAACAGGCTATTCCCAATAGCAGGTTGTTCCCAATAGCAGGTTGTGGCCAACAAAGGGTTGTTCCCAAGAGAAGGATTTTTACAATAGGAGGCTGTTCACAACATTATGTTGTTTCAAATAGTATCTTGATCCCAATATCAGGTTATTTCTAATAGCAGGTTGTTGCAAAAATAGTTTGTTTCCAATAATAGGTTGTTTCCAACTGCTGGATTTTTCCAAAAGTAGGCTGTTTTCAACCACGTGCTTTTTGTAACCGTAGGCTTTTTCAATTAGCATGTTCCTTTCAATAGTAGGCTCTTTTCAACAGCTGATTTTTAGTTTGGGAAACAGTGTTTCTAGACCAGTTTGGTTTCCATACTAGTGAGGTTCTACGGTATTTCTAGACTAGTTCGGTTTCTGGACAAGTGAGTTTCTACATTGTTTCAAGACTAGTGAGGTTTCAAAAATGCTGAGTCATCCAACACTTTGTAAACATTCATGTTTGGTGTACAATGATTCCATCTTCCTACATTTTCACCCCTTTATCATTTCCATAGACATAAAATGCATTTAAGGCCTTTTTTTAAGGGATTTATGGCCAAATAATATCCCATAACTCATATATTAATTTTTCCTACAGCTCTGGATGTCATTACATGGTCAAAATGTGTGGTTTAATGCGATGTTATTTTAATTGAAAATATTTTGTATCATATAATGATACTCTATTAAATCTTCTAAAGGTATGAGATATCATCCTACCTTGTTCTTACTCCTTGTTGTATGGTGAGAGATCCATAAACATTTCTTTCTTTCTTGTAGGAGTTGTGTGATAAAAAATTAATCCTCAGATAATTTCCCCATGAATTTTCATCGTGCTGCATATGATCCTCCTATTTTGGAGTAAGCATCACATGTTAATCCATCTCCGATATATGGTATGATCTACCTATTTTATTGTGTTTTCATCCTGCCTTCTCCTCTTTTTTTTCTCCATTCCATGCTAGGGATTTTGATCTCTAAGATTCTAATGGATTTTTCTAGGCTGTTGGGTGGTGCGGTCATGTCACGACATCCTCAGGTGGATTCAGTTGTCACAATAGAGTAGATTATAATCCGTTATGTGGATCATCCTCGTATAATTAATGTCATGAACCATTTTAGGATGAGTGTTCATTGCTTCCCTTTTCATTTACGAGCAACTATCGAGTTATAATGTTTTATCCCACTGGATTATAATGGAATTGACATAATAAATATTTGATCTGGACAAATAAATTAATATCAATCATAAGTTATTGCCACTGGTTTTTCTAGATAGTTTGATATCTATGATCTATTTTTTTAGATTTCCGTTCTTGATGTAAATTGATAAAAAACTTAAATCGAAAATTAATAGATAATTGTTTGGATAATGATACCGTGGAATGTAAATGAATCAAGTTGTTGTTGTTGAAACATGATGTCAATCAAATTGAAGCATTAAACATGTTTAATCAATTTTTGTAGCTATTATATCTTTCTTTAGGATACCCATATTGGTAACCTATAAATAATAAATCAGTTAATTTTAGATGAATCGATGAAGTGGCTATTTGATAAAAAGATAATCCCTTTTAGGGTTCTATGTTTCCCACTTTCTTGAAAAGGATAAGAGAAAAAAGATTGGAGTTGTGAGAGAACATTGTGTTTGAATGTTGGATAACTTGTTTAAAGTCCAAGATCCCAATTGACATGATGTTTGTATTCCTTCTGCTTGTGTTGTGATGTGATCTTGGAAGGTTGTTGTGATATGTGGGAGTAGGGAGGCCTGTTGGTTATGGAAGCAGTTGATGCAAAGATTGGTGAGAAGAATTGGCTTATGCATGTGGGTGTCGGGGAGGAAACCAGAGATGATAGAACAAGTTGGATGTTATTATTTCATTCTTGTTATTTCATGTTTGTCATCTTTCTTCCATACTTTCCCAACTACTCCTGGAAGCTAGTTTTCTTACCATCCTTCCAAAATGAGCGATGACGTGCGGTGTCTGACACATGATTTATTTATTTAGCTTACTGAGGGAGGGTTGGTCTATTCTCTTATTATAGGTGGAAAAGAATCAATGGGTAGTTCATCTACTCACCCTGTTGATCCCCCTTATGTTTAGTATCTAATAATTTCTTTCTAGAATTACTCGGAATATCAGAATGTAATATTGTTTTTAATAAATGATTGAATAAATGATGTTAATCCATGTAGGGACGCAATGATGAGGTTTCATTTTAAAGGAACAATGGACTTTGGGTGTTATGATAATGAATTATAATGTGAAAATTCTTAATATTTAATTAATTTTTAATGAATTAATGAATATAAAGAGAAACTGATAAAAGGTTAATGAAGGATCGTAATCAAGATATTTAAATGGTTGTGTGCATATAGGATACTGAGTATTTGAAGTGGCGGTTGGGAGTTGAAGAGATGTTATATGTAGTTGAGTCTAATACTTGTTTATTCCCATAGTGTGGTTGTGAGATAGAGTATATTCTAAACTTTTCAGTTTCTATACGCTACTCCATCCCATCAGTTAGGGGAACTAAAACCTCAGGGATTCTGATCCCAAGGTGGTGTTTTCCCCATCATTCTAGTGAGAGGATGGATGGATAAAAACCCCCTTTGGCCCCTCTCTTTTCTATATGTAGTTAATTTTCATAGTAGGAAAATTATTTAGTTTTCACCACATATATGTAGATGGATGCAATGCATTGAGTTTATGCACACACATATATTCTAGATATAGTTTTCTATGGACTACTATAGGTGTAACGTGTATAGGAAATGATGTCTTGAAGATCCTTACTCAGTTTGTGGGATTTAATTGATTGATGTATGTATGATACATTTTATATGATATATGGTGGTTCTCAAAAACAACTTGGTTTCTTTTCTTATGTGCATGTGGTTGTTTTGTTTCATGAGGTGCTTGTTGTGGTGCTTCACCTAGGTTTCTGTCAGTAAGTGTTTTTGGAGACAAATTCTTAGAACGTGTGACGTTCAGGAAAAGCAGTAAACTAGTGGGTAATTGGTATCAGGTTAACCTTGATTTTAATTATTATATTATATTATATTTTATGTGATTCATGGTGATAGTAGTCATTGTGAGGATGGGAACATAATATACATGTTTAGGTGATGAGTTAGTTTCACATTTTGTTCAATGTGCTTTAGTATGTTCTATTTATTTTTTCATGAGTGGATCCAAGGAGTATCCTACTGACATTACTATTATTCTCACCCTATGTATATTTAGAGTTTTGTTTTGGGTCATATGGAGTATGTTAGAGATTAAAATGGGTTCCACTAGCTTGGGTTTTCAGGTGTTGATCGAGATTGTAGTAGATGTTGTTATTACTTTCCATTGCTACTTTCAGTTTTCCCCTTTCAGTTGATGTTGTTTTTCATTCCATTACATATGTGTACATGATAATTTTTTTTTATATTTCTATCTGAGTTGGAGTTAATTTGTATATTTTTTATCTCTATCTTTCACATGTGTTCTCTTAGAGGGTAATTCCACCAATTTATGTGTTTATTATACCTTTAGTTCTAGTCACCATCTCGGGGCCTACTGGATGCGGGAATTATAACGACCCGTACTTAACATAAATTGTTAATACTAAAAAATTGAAGCATACTTATTACAAC
Organism: Viscum album; assembly: GCA_963277665.1. NCBI lineage: Eukaryota > Viridiplantae > Streptophyta > Magnoliopsida > Santalales > Viscaceae > Viscum > Viscum album. Next base: position 1,536,453,072 of record OY728147.1, on the reverse strand, counting down.
ATATAACAAAACCATGGAAGGACCGTACAGGTATGGAGTCTTTAGAAACTGGGAAACATAATCAATTGGTTCATAAAGCATCTACTTTGCCTCCCATTTATTTCATCATATCTAGAGTCCCTTTTAGGAATATCCTACTTAATAACCTTCTTCCGGACCTAGGGAAATAAAGCATACAAAAGGGTGAGCTCAAATTCCCATTAAGGGTAAACAAAAGAAATATCAATCACATCATAAGAACATAAATTTTTAAAATATTAACCTAAAAAAGAAATCATAATTTCATAACATAGGATAAATCATAGTAGTGAAATGTAATCCCAATAATCATAACATAAAACATGAAACTCTGTGGCATACACACATAATCATAGAGAATCATTTATTATTAGTCAAGACTCATTTCCAAGACTATCTTAGTGGACAAAGTCCATTTCTAAACCGAGTTCACTCCTCGTTTCAGTCCTGTTTCACTGAACCGGTTTAACCTGTCATTCCAGCCATGTCTATCTCATGAGATATAAAATCTTTACCCAATGCATTGGAGGGAGATATATTACCCACCCATATCATAATTATACCAATCTTATGTGGGCCACAAAATCATAAACCATGCATCATAGCATAACCCAAGTAATAAAAATGTGAATCTTAAACATCGTGACATCATAAAACAATTAATATAAGATAAAGGAATTCATAAAAAAAATTCCATCACAACATAATCAAATCCATGTAATAATAGGGATAGAAACAAGAACCTTATATTAACTTATATGGAAAATATTTTTGATAAAACTCTTGAACTCTATTCTTGAGGAAAATAACCTTTCTACTTCAAAAAAAGTTTTCCTTTCTTAACATGTCATACAATTTTAAACTAAAATAAGATGATTAAAAATAAACTTGAAAACTTGTAAAGGAAGATTCTTGGAAATAATTTTTTTAAAATCCATTCATGTCGTATAAGTTAAAAAAACATTCTTCCCATCCTTTTCTCAGAAAAGTCAAAAAGTACCTCGTATGAAAAATGACAAAATATTCCTTTCAAATCTTTTACTAAAAACTCACCGAAGGGTAAAATTGGATTTAAACAATTGTAGGTGGATGGAAATGATATTAAATATTGAGGAAAAATGGATGTGTATGATAAAATACACCCCATTAAATTTCAATGTATAAAAACTCACGGATAAATATGATATTGTGATATTTCCCTTACCTTAGGTCCGATTTTCTTCGTAAGTGTCCGAACCTCCTGTATGATGATTTAAATAATCTTATTGACTTATTTCAGAATAATAATTATTGTTATTATATCATATATGGTCATATTCTTATCTTCTTAGTAGTAATATTTCATTGCTACTTGTTATTCGGGTGTTTATAACTTTTTGTTCTTATGCGTGTTTTGTCAAATAAATTCTTATTCTTATCTTTAGGTTATAGATACATCATTTATAGAATGGTATTAATGTACTATATATCATATTTATTAATTAAATTCATTTATATAATCATTATGCAATGAAGATCATGTAGAACGAATCGCATCACATCGTGGAGACGGTATTCCGTACGTACACACGAGAAATGATATCGTTTCCATGATCGTGGAATTGTATTGGAGTGTATGTATACTATTTCAGAATCAATATAACTTTACAATAATCATATATAGTAATTATTTACACCATTATACACATCCATGTAAGGTGGTGGGGGAAAATATATTACACCACGGCGTGGAGACGACATTCTGTACGTACGCACGCGCGGTGATTTCATTTTCCATAGGATGGATAGATGGTGAAATAGGGTTGTTTCATACTTATAATTACTTATCATTATATGATTGATACTGATGTTATTACTTCATAATGAAACAACTAAAGAAGAAGAAGTTGAAGAAGAAAGAATTTGGAAAGGATTCAATGATTTGAGGATTCTGGGGATGAGTACTAGGTAGAATTTGGACATGAGTAAATGATTGGAAGGTGTGATGATAAGATGATGCAAGTTATTGTATTTATTGGGGAGTAGGGGTGTTTTTCAATTAGTGTTTTCCATTAGTTTATTATTTTCTCACAAAACTACCAATTTTATTGATTCCAATGAATAAATATAATAATTATAGAATTATATTTCTTTATTATGGTTTTTGAATCATCCATACATCAAAAATGACTCAACAATTCATGTATTTAGCTTATTTCATAAATTATGATATTTCAATATTCACTTAAAATTCAACTATATTAACTAAATCATAAAAAATAATTCTAACCATTTTTCCTTGGTTGAAATTAAAAAATGGACTTCATTATTTGAGAATAACTTTATAAACATGTTTTATTTTTTAATTAAAATATTAATATATTTGAAAAATTGTGGTTTTAATATTAAAACAAATTTTATGACACATTGACATTTTAATTAATATCTCATATAATTATTATAATCATAATGGAAAAAATATTCATTTTTGAAGCTATTTTATTCAAATAGAAATTGCATTTAAATCATTATACTAATTAAAATTTCTAAATATACATTTACATTACACAAAAATACAATTATTTAATTTATTATTTTAAAAAATATATTTACATACAATTTTATTTAAATATTTAATATTTTCATTCATAAGATAAAAAGGAGTATTTATTATTTCATTGGTGATTTTATTAATCTATTTATTGCATTACTATTCCAAAACTCCATATTACTATTCCATTAGTGAAGTAACTATTCTATTGGTATAGGTTCATGAATTTATATAAATACCTATAATTTCATTCATTTGATATTTATAAAGATTTAATTGAGTTCACTATATTTTATTTTGTTATTAAAATAAAAATTAATAAGATTTGAATTCTATTGATAAAATTATAAGTCAATATATTTTCCCCCATAGGAAATTTTCCCTCTCAAAATTTCATATAATATACTATGGTGAAAACTGGTGAGGGTACTTATCTTATTTAATACCGTTTACTAGAAAAGAAAAATAAAATTAGGTAGATTTAATACTCATATTATGATCATATAAAATATAAAACATTGTAAATATATGATTAATATTGTAAGTGGAATTTTTATGATATATTATTATTCCATGAGTTATAATCTATGTTGTCCCTGGTGTTATATATATCCATGGGGGTATTACTGATGTTTTATAATCCTAATATCCAAAAATGACTATACAATCATATAATACCTAATATAAAATCCAAATATATTTTACCCATATTATTACATGATTTTAATCATAATTATCCATCAAATACAAATAAAGGATCATAAAGCCTAGTGTATTTGTAAGGATGGATACATAAACCAAAAAAAATGAAATAAGAAAACAATTTTATATTAATTATAATTTATAATATCATAACATACGTTGAGAATTCATATTTACATTAGATATCCTCGGGAATACATAGACAATATTGTTGGGCTAAAAAGGCCAATAATTGAATAAATATTGAAATAAAGAATAGAAAATGTGTTAGAAGGAATTACATGATGGCATAAAATGTAATTAAGAATAAATATACATAATGAAGGATAACTTGTAGAACATTTGTTAGGTATAAAAGGGGAATAGATACCCTGACAGGGGGGTTAATCCATGTATGTATATTCATTCCAAAATAATTCGTGCCCAACTGGATCTTGAGCACTATATAACAAGGGTCAAAATATGTGAAAATGAATTGTAATGCTTATATTAATGTTTCCCTCTCTCACTGATGATGGAAGGGATCTACTCATAGTTTATGCACTTATAGTTCCCTTAATTATCACTAATTAATGCATCCTACACTTTATATATATATTTATTCATTTCCAACTTTCATCCATCGATGAATCCTACTTTTCCCATAAACATTGGGAAATACCCTTTAAAACACTTTCACAAATCACACTGCTTCACAGAGCTCCTTATTTCTAAAAGATCACTACTTCAAAAAGAACTGTATTTAGTTAATCTCGGACAAGACTTCACAAAGTACCTTACTTTCCCAAATATCAACTTATCCATCGCAAAGTTCATCTCTTTCTTGGATCTCAACTTAGTCGTCGTGAATTTCCTTCCTTTCAGATATCTCAACAAGGCATTTTGGATTCACATTACTTTCAAAAATCTAAAAATATATCTTAGGAAAAAAACTCACAACCTTCCTAGTTGAATCATCATTTTGAATCCATAGACTTATGAATTTCATCAAAACACTATAAACTTTTCAATAAGGGTCAAGGCCTATTTATGAGTGTTTCCACCCACTCTATACCCTTCCATGCCTTTTCAGAACCATTTATTCCCATTGTTCAAAGCTTAGAAATTTCTACCAAAATTATATCAAGTTCAAAAATCTCCACGTTAATTTAATATGTTCTCAATTCTTGTCATAATCACAGAGCCTTCCATCAAAAATATTACATCATTGCAATACTCACTCACAATTCTCATCACCTCTTCCATTCATGAAGCTTGTCATAATCACAGAGCTCACTGTCATCTTTCGTTTATTCTTTTAAAAATCCACTTCACGAATCCAATCATTATGAAATTCATGACATTGACATATTTTTATGGGATCTTAATGGAAATCCAATTTTTTCGATGATATCCAATCTCCATGATTTTGAAACCAAAATTATGGAAATCACTGGAATACAACGTCACCCAAAATGTCTTCAATTTTTAAACCCCCAATATATTTGTTTCTTTTTTCATGGTTCTTTTCCAACATGTTTTGTCAAATATAACTCTCAAACATGACTAATCACCAAAAATTTTATCATTCTCAACAAACACATCCATCCCAAAAATACTTCGATGACACCCTGAGGGATTTTTCCCAAGAAAATGGGATCATGTGATCAGGGAATCACATGAATTTGGAAGAAACATACAACATTAAATAATTATTATTCATGGAAAATTTCCATGAATCTTTCACATTGTGTAAAAAGTCCCATTAAGAAATTAGGTTTGCTTCATGTCCCAAAAATATATCTCATGAGACTAAACATAACAAAATTCATTGGAGTGTTATATAGGTGCACCCATTATAAAATTCTCATGTATATGTGTTCCACATGATATATCACTAATAATGAACAATAATAGCAGCTACCCATGAAAAGAAATGAGTTTTGTAATCCAATTAGAAGGCATAACCAATGGGCGTATCATAAATTTGTAGATGAAATAATGGATTAAAATAATATATAAACATTAATGAAGTAAAATATTCATATATAATGGAAACATTATGTACCATTAAGGGGAATATTGTAAAAATATTGTTTAATAAACATTTATAAATTATCATCTTATGTGAAATTTAAGGGGAAAGATAAAAAATCTGTTTAAGAAAGTAATGCCATAATTGATTGTATAAAACTAGAAATTAATAAAAATATATTTTGATGATAAAAATAGTTATTTCATATAAATATTTTAATTTTAAATCATATAATTGTGTTTACTTTTAAAAGGGTTAGAATTGAAAAGTTCCCCTTAATTGGGAATGTTCATTAGGATGAATTGAAATGGGAACATTATGAAATATTTATTTCTGTATCACTAAAATAATAATCATTCTAGGAAAATAAAATCGGAATATACAGTTATAATTTATGATTTTTACTAAATAATCATTTAGAATTAATTTTGTGTGATGAGTGATAAAGCATAACCCAAAAGAATAAATTGGGGTTCATAAAGAATCCCTTACCTAATGTTTGAAATCATTCAACACATATACTTAATGTTCATGATAATTAAATTAAATCTATTAAATTATAATCCATATTCTATTTTACTAGTTTTTGATATATTATAATTTGACTGTTTTAATTTATGGTTTTTTTCATGAGTTATTAGATTCAATTTCAACATTATAATAGTATTAGTTCTCTGGTTTTTCATGATATGTTTGTTTCTATAGATTAATAGAATTAAATTTAAAATGGATATAATTATCATGAATTGAGATTATATGATAGTAATGAACAAAAAAGAGGTTAAATGTTCTTATAAATCATTTTTATATGATATTAATATGATTCTTATATTATATGATATTGGAAATCATTTTATTATTTTTTGTGGTTTTTAAAACTTCCATGAACTTATAATATTTTATTTATTATCATTTATATATATTGGTACCAAAATAATATATAATGTATCATATGTAAAATACAATATAATTTTCCCATTATAATGATTCTATGACATTCCATGGAGGTGATAATGGAAAACGATAATTCATCGCCCATGGTGATGGTAAATCAACATGTCATTAATCATGTTTTCTTTTTTTGAATAAAATATATTGGGGAAAAGGTTTGTTATTGGATACACCATTAACAAAATAAAATTCTATTACATATAATATATTGTAGTTATCATTTATTTTAGAAAAAGGGAGGTGAGAATATGATATGAAAAGATAAAAAATTTTAATGTCATTAATAGAAAACAAAAGAGTATTATACCTCTTGAATTTCTTCTCATTGAAATCTCCTTAATTCACATGGGTTTTATCTTTAATTGAGATAAAAATATGATTGACGTGAATAATAATATTTTAAAATGTATTGGGTAGACATTTTACATGTTTCAATTCATCAATATTTTGAGGATAAGAGGTAGTGAGTGGTGGTATTAATAGGGGTGGATAGTGGTGTTTTTTGATTATTTTATTCAAATGGTTTTTCTTTTCTCCTGTGACTATCAATAATGATGATTATCGTTCCACCATAAATTATATAAATAAATATATTTAGAGATAAATGTTCTTAGTGAATATATATATATATATATATATATATATATATATATATATATATATCAAAAAATGATTAAAATAATTCATTTAACAAGCTTTTTAAAGAATTATCTTATTTCATTATTCAACAAAAATTCCACTATTTAGAAAAATATAAATGTATCCTAATTTAATATTTGACATGTATAATAATAAATTGGGCCCAATTTTATCAATATAATTTTCTAAATATGTGTATTTCCTTTTTTAATATAATCATTTACTAAAAAATGCTGATTTTAATATTGAAATTTCTTTTTGGACACATTGAAAAATTATTTATTGTCTCGTAAAATTTTATTATAATCATAAGAAAATATATATTAACTAATTAAGATATTATATCCGAGTTTTTTTCTTTCAAATCATTATATTTATAGAAAAATTATAAATAAACATTTCTATTTCAAAAAAATAACCATCCCTAATTTTATATTTTTAAAAAATTTATTTACATATTCCATTATAATATTTTATATTTTCATTTATATTTTACAGAAATGTTTATTTATAATTTCAATGGTGAGGATATTATTCAATTTGATGGGATACTATTCTTAATGGTCACATTACTATTTCAATGATCAATATTCTATTCAATTTATATATGTTTTATAATTTTTTAAAATACATATTATTTAATTAATTTTTTATTTATAAAGATTGTATCGTTTTAAATATATGATTAAATGTGATTTAAAATATAGTATTATAATAAGTTAATTTCCATTGATAATATTCTGGTTCATTATATAATTCGTGTGGGCTACAGTTAATGAAATGATAAATGAAGGGTGGACATATAATGTTGTGTGGATATCAGGTTAATGTTAACAATGTCTTGAGGGAGTAACATAGTTCCATAAATTAATAATCCTCTAAAAATAATTTCTGATTCCTAAAATTGATTAATAAATTTATATTTTTTTCTGTTTATATATCATGAAGAATAACAATATATATAGACTCCTTTTCATTTCATATTTTACTAAATGGGTATAATATTTGAATGTACTTTATTAATGATTATAGTAATTTAATATATTTTATCCATAATTTTATAACAATGAATCACAATCATATATTCTTGGGTGAAATTGAAAATTGAGGGAATCGAGGGTATATTTGGTTAATGAATATTGAAAAATGTATCTTGACTATTTTATGGATAATTAATGTTGTTATTCTGAATGAGCTAAAATTATTCCATAATAGGTTAGCTGAATAATAGTTTTCTATGACCAATCACTTGTAAAATAATATTGGGTGATATGGTTGTCAACCATGATTTAAAAATGATATATGGAATCAAATATATATATATTATAAAGAAATAACATGAACAATTTGATTAGAAAATAATTTATATTAAACTTCTTTATCATAGTCATTACCATTAATGATTATATTTTATAAATTATTTTCATTTCAACAGATATCTTTACCAATTGATCATTATCTTTATGGTTTTAGGGGATATTAAAATGTTTTCATGCTCAATTATAAAGTAATTGATGAGAGTATTTGTTGATTACTAAAATATCCAGTTGAATCTTTATACTAGAGTATAGTTCATATCATGGATCATTCTATTTTTTAGAATCCATATATGAATATTGTTATAAAAAAATATTAATCATTTTTTTGGGTTCTTTTAATGAAAAATTATGAAGTAATATTTTATAAGTATAATATATATATATATATATCAATTACACAATGATGAGTTTTTAATTATATTATATTTTTGTAAATACAATGATATTTATGTTTATATGACACCACATCACTATTGGATGTAGATTTGACTGTTTAAAATTAAGAAATATTAGTTTATTTAGTAAAATATGTTATTAAATAGTTTTCATGTTCATGGTAAACCAATAGACCATGAATCCATGATATGTCTAACATATTCATACCATGTTTTTATACATTTTAATGATTCTGAAGAAATTTTTCAGTTACATAACATGGAAGGACATGATATATTTAAGGGCCTAGTGATAATTAGACTCATTAACATAGATATTCTTAATAATATAATCGTGATAGATCATTATTATTTTCTAACACAACTACTTTCATTTTGATCACTATTTATATACAATATTTCTTATTATCTAAAGAAAATAACGTCATCTATATATTTATATTAAATTATTTGTTTTGGTGTGGAGTTATGATGTTGTTACATGTTAATGTTGTTATTTTTATTAGCATAACATGATACCATCAAAGAATAGAATTTGAAAACATTAATTTACACCATAAAATGGTTTTTTGGTAATTTTTATCATAGAATGATATTTTTGGATATTGAAATATGATGATGTCTATTTAATTCATAAATAAAATTCATAATAATTTAATTTAGATAACTTATTGTACTTTGACAAATTTATATGATGAAAAAAATCATATTCATCAAATATTTATGAAATAAAATTTTTAAGACTTGATCATTAATTAGTAATAATATATTAACTCTTCATTAAAGTATATGGTACTTATAATGTTAAGTAAAACAAAAAATATAATTTGCAGTTGATTTACTTATTAACTAACATAGTAACAAAAAGAATAAATATTTATGGTAACGACTCATAAATTGTTTCTCAAAAAAAAATATTAAAAATGTATTGTGAAAATTTCTAACCATAAAATATTATTATTATTAATAAATAAAAAATATTTTATATTTTTTGCATTAGATAAATCATATTCAAGTACTATTTATGTAAATACCTATTAAGCATAAAAAAACCTGAAATGGAATCTTGTGATGTGGTTGAATTATATTTAGTTATTTATCGAATCATTTTAATTATGTCTAACAATTCATGTTGGATGAAATATATTGATGCATAAAAAATTATCAAATACACAAGATAGTGAAATTCTGTAATTTATTACATAAGTTCAAGTTTACATATTAAAAAATATGGTATTCCTTTTTGATGAATATGACATATGGGCATATATTCTCTAATATTATTTATATGTCTTGAAAAATATTATAGATGTTCTATTCCTTATTGGATATTTATATAGTGATGTATAAAATAAAAATATGTGTGTTTCATTAAATTATTTAAATGATATTACCATATTAAGAAAAATTTATGTTATTTGTTAGTATTGATGATATTATATATGTTTTCAAAAATAATGAATCGTGTAAAATGCATGAAATAATGACGAGATCAGAGTTTGAAATGTCTTTGATTTTGAAAATCATTTATTTTTTATGATATATTATAATAAAGAATGTATCTATACAAAAATTTCATATTTTTAATATCTTAACTATTTTTCTTATAATTTATGATTGTATTGTCAAATTAGTTTTAATACAATTATTTTTTGAGCTTATAACAAAAGAAGTATGAATAGAAAATCAATAGAAACAAAATTATTCTTGAGAATGATAAGATTTTTTATATAATTGATGGTCACATGACCATAGATATTGAATGAAACATTCATTATGGATGTGTTTCTAAAATATTATATTTGTTAGATCCTATTATAATAGATTGGATCTCCATGTATGATAAAATTAAAATACAATATTTATTGATATAGAAACTAAAATATATATATTGACCACCAATGTTTTCAGTGATATTTCCCTTATGATTATATACACTTGTCACATATGTTTTTTAATATTATTTGATGAAAATAAACCACACTAATGAACCATATTTTTATTATTAGTGATGTTAAAATTAAATTATGAGAATTAATATAGATATCTAAAAAATAACTATTATAACAAGACAAAAAATATAAATGGGATAAAAATAATATGAAAATTTTGATCACTAGTCCCCTATATTTATTTTACTAAATAAAATAGAATGTTTGGGAATATTATTTTATGTGATAAATACCTAATAGTTTTAGAAGATCTTATGACCCATCCCATTAAATAAAAAAATTAACCTCATATAGTAGATATTCTTTATCCCCCAATTTTCAAAAAGAAATAATTCCACATTGGATTTTTATCACATTGAGGTAGAAGTCAATCCATGGTGGTCAGTGATTTCGAATTAAAAACCAAAGAGAAAATAAAATCCACGTATTTAGATGGATTATTGGAAATAATTTTCAATTTATATTTCCACAGAACACCCCATATAAAAATGGAAATAGTATTCCCTAGATAGAAGAAAAGGGAAGATAAGTATATCATGGTGTATGAGGAAAAAATAACCTGGAAGTCCTTGTAAACAATAATCATTATCAGAGAAAAAAAATATTTATGTAAAACTATTCTTTAGTGGGGTAAATATGATTGAGTGAAAATAAATTGTTATCTATGAAATTGATATGCAAGATGTGTTTCTCTATTGCGACCTAAATATTGATGTGGGGAAATATGATACTCATTTATCACGAGGGGATGTGCATAAAAATAAAAAAAATAAATTCTTCAAGATTATTTGATGTATCCCATGAAAGAATGAAAATACATATTCAAATGTGTGAAAAGTATGATAAGATACATCCTCAAAATAATCTCACCAGAATAGAGAGATGCTTCAAGTATAGATAAGATTGGATTCAGGATAATCGATGTTGAAAAGAGATAAAGAAGGCCACTAATATGAATATTTAATAGAAGTATTAATTCAACATTCATCTTGTTGTAAAATTTCTCAATTGTAAGGTATATACACATGAAGTATTCCATTGTCTTAAGAAACGTGTTGTTATAGGCAGTTACCAATAATAATATATAAGAACCAGAGTGAATGGGATGGATTATTCACACATTATTACTGTATTGGACCTAGATAATGATTTATTGATATTTATGCTTTTTATACATTCAATAATGAAGAACATATCATTTTATTTTAGAATAATAAATTCTTCCATATCATATATTTTTAACAAAAATATTTAAATTCTCATACAGCACTTGATTTTTAATCTCCCAAAAATAATTCCATATTTCATATAATAATATTTAATGTTGTATTGGGAATTTATTTACTATATGTATTTAAATAGTACAATAAATTATTAGAGAGGGAAATCAATTATAATTTATTTATTAATCATTCAATTATGATTATGTTTTACAAGGAGGATGAAATTACTTTTCAAAATTCTTCTCAATCATGGATATCATTTCAATATGATAAATTAAATGATTCTCAACTTGTCATTCCATAAGATTAAAAAACTCTTGAATACATCCTAGTTGTGAAGATTTATACTAATGTATTCTTTAAATAAATTCGATGTATTCTTACTGATCGATATGATGATTTCTTTGTATAATATATACCTTGATCTCTTACCATATTAATGAATCCCTACTTAATTGTCACTTTCTTGTAGAAAGAACTAAATATTAATTAACACAACAAAGGAAAAATAATTTGTACTCAAGAGGTATTCACTTGAGGTTACATGAATATTTTTCAAGAATTACGTGTTAATATTCCATTCCACAAATTATCATAAAGTAAATAATATCATGATAATGTACAAGTACATCATACCATGGATTGATGAATTTTTCTATTAGCTACATGGGTCATGGTACTACAACAAGGATTAACTTCTATTAGGATATCACCAACTAACTATGACGAATAATGTTTTATCCAATACTAATATTTGAATAAGGGACATAAACTATGGGTTCATAGTTATTCCCTTAACACTCACAAATTCTACAGAAATCCCTAGGGACATGATGAAAATTGTACTTAGAGATTACCTTGATGAATTTTTGGTATTTTTTATTGTTTTTATTTATATATACACTTATATTAAGGATGATAGTGTGGATCTTTTTATTACCGTGATTAATATTTTTAATATTGATATGTTAGATATAGTGTATATTAACTGTGAGTTTTATATGGAGGATATACGAATAATAGGGAATTTTATCACTTGAAATGTGATAAATGTGGTCCATTATAAGGAAATTATTATTAATGGGTGGATATGAACAACTAATTCAATGGATATCCATATTTTCCTTGGAATATCTAGGAAATATTGATTACTTACAAGAAAATACACTCATTTTCAACCCCACTAAACATAAAAACAATGAATAAATTATAGTTTCTATGTAATAATTAATGTGGAGGTAGATTAATATAATTGAAAAATGTATTCTAAATGAATCATTATTTACTCCACAATAATATGGGAATCATAAAATAGTGATCAAAGATGATTCAATAATTGGTATGTGATTTTTACTGTTTAAAATGATAATGTTATCATCCGAAAATTCATGTTAGCATAATATTTATGATCAGGTATGACCAATGTATGATATAGAGTAATTTTTAGTGATGTTGTCATTGTTGTTTTGGTGACATTATCTATAAGGGGACTATTATGAAATTTATATTTTTCATAAGAGCCTCAAATATATTTTCACACATAATGAGTGTAATATGCACTAAAGAAGATAGACTGGCCTGATAAAGGACTATGAATATTAGATCTATTACCATCATTGGAAGGAGAATAATGTTTAAGATTCTCTAACTAGAAGTTATCTTTCATCATTATTAATGATGATATTTTAGAAGGATCAAAAAATATTATACATACAATATACGAAATAAAATCTTGATATAATGAATGATCTATTGAATGTTTCCCATACCATGAAATTATTCATCCCTAGAATGAGAAAGTAGATGTGTCATGTTAGATAAAATCAATACTGGTGGGAAAACATGATGAAGGATATCATGGAATATAAATAAATATAATTGCTATGTAAACAAGTTAGGGAAGATAGGTTGATTTCCAATGCATTGATAAAATAATTTCACAAACCTATATATAAATTTTAACAAATCAACATGGAATTTTTTATGTCATTAAATGATATTTTTGGGAAATAATTACGTATTGGTTACTATAAATTATCGTAAAATTATTTATCACATCATATAAATTTAATGAAACATCTCACTCAATCAAATTGTGATGACATAAATTAGGTTTATAGTGAAGTAGTGGGGAACACAAATAATTATTATATCAAATCAATAGGTAACATTTACATCCAATTTCAAAAAAAAAATCCAATGTGATATAAATAATATGATCAAAATAAGTAAATAATATAACAAATAAACCAAGTACCAATATGAATAGACAATATATAAAATTGAGAACTTGTTGAGGGCTCTCTCTGTGGACATCAGATGTGTATGGTATAAGTATCTTCCTATTGTCATGTTTTCATTCAATAATAGATTATATTCAGTAATAAATTATGGATAAATATGAATTCTATTAAGGTAATACATGTAGAACACCTATGTGTTCATATAAATACAAAATTAACATAATTAAAAGACATGAACTGGGTGATGAAATGGTAGTATATGTCAGTACTGTTAAACAACATATCAATGCCACTCAGAGATAGAAACTGATATATGATTATATATATAATTGAAACCATTAGTTTGATGTTGAATATAATGGGGTCATATGTATTTATCAATTCATGAGAGTTATGGGATTTTGGAATAATGTATATTTATGTCCCAAATAAATCATCCCATTTTTTCATTATTTTAATGAGGATTTGGAAAATCAACTAAAACTCCCACATGTGATATGTCAAGAACATGATCTATACAACATATCCCTATTATAGAAATACATTACATACAAAATAAATGTAATGGGACTTGAGCTGAAAAAAACTGTAGAATGATTGTTCTTATGATGATAAACTGAGGAAGATCATTGATCGTAATGACATTCTTATATGGAAAAGTATTACTCCCCAATTTATTATGCTATGGAGGAACCATATGTACAGGAAGATGAAGTGGGTACTCAAGGAAGAAATGAGACCACAATACCATCATCACCATTCAATATAGTTAGATAATTTTTTTTGGTGAAAATACTTTGGGGGGTAATAAATTAACATCATTGAATTTTATCAATGGATTTTCCTATATAATTATAAAATGGTGTTATATTTACCATCATCGAATTATTTTAGAACATAATCACCATGATGGAACTAATAGAATTTTATTATCAATATGATAATCACGTTTTAAAAATATACAATACCATAATAATTGGATGTTTTATAACGGAACCAAAAATATATTAAAGAATGACTATTATTTAAAAAAAATTATCAGATTAAACCCCAAGACTGCTCGAAGTCACTAAAAATTATACAGAAATGATACAAAATAATAATAATGAAATTTTGGTTTATAAAAATATAATATATATATATATATAATTTATAGAATATATATTTGTATTAAAATTGAATGATATAAGAGATTTCAATGAAATTAAGACAACCATATGATTGTAAAAAGTCAAAAAATTTTGAATAGTCATATCGCCATTAAAAATACTAAGATAACATTTTGAATAATATCATCGTCTATGTAATTGTAAAATAATATTTAATTGTTTTACAAAATGAAAATATATAAAATACATATCTTTATATAATCATATGAATATTATAAAAAAGATAACATAAGCATTTTATTTTTTATAAAAAAATAATGTTCATTTTCTTTTTTATTAATTTTAAAATATTTTTTTAAAATAAAATTTCTCAAAAAAATGTTTAGTAAAATATTATTATGTTACAATACAATGAAAAAATAATTTTTGATACCATAAGTAATTTATCAACGATACATAAAATTGAACAAAATATCAAAAATTTGAATTTTTCTAATAAATGATTCTATGTTTAAAAATTTAAATTTAACACATATTAAAAAATATTTAAAAAAATATTTAAAATTTTAAATATATTTTTTGAAAATTGTAGTGTGTTAATTTTTTATTTTCTTTCTAAAATAGAGTAATTTTTCATGAAATGTGAAATACTAAACAACACTATCTTATTTTATAAAGAATACTTTTTGAAATTACCCATGGATGGTGTAATTTATGGATTTCATTGTATCCAAGGGATAATTTATTATTATTACTCACATGAATCAACTAATCTAATGGTATTGATCCAGAATAAAAAAATATATTTTATATTCAATATCACCCCTCTTGTCCGCTTATTAATACATCACCACAACTCCCCTTCTTTTAACACATTCAAAATTTCCTGCATTACCAAATCTCTATAAAAATATCTCCCAAAATACCCCAATCAATATAAGTATTTTTCAATCATAAAGACCAATTAATGGTTCCCTAAGGTTAATTATGAAATAAGAGATATATTGAGGTAATATTCATAACAAAATGATATTTTGATACATTCTTATTCTACATTCTCAAATATATTTATTCCATAATTGTGTCCTAAAATATGAATTTTTAATATAATTAATTTTTTTTATTTTTTTCTAATATCTATTATATTACATTTTCTATAATTTTATTCTAGAAATGGAATTTGTTTTCAATTTTTTCTCATTTCACTATAATCACGGAAAATGTGTTCCACATTCTATTACAACATTCATGGAAGATTAGGAAACATATATAATTGTTAAAAATGAACTTAATATGTTTATTCAATATTTTTTCATAATTTGAATGTAATATTAAGATATGTTATATATGGATACACACTATTATCATTATGGTCAAAAAAAGATCATAAATGAAGTAACAATATAAATATTCTTCCAAAACAATAAAAACTATTATATATTAATAATATTGGATAATAATAACGTTTTGTAATTTTTGAAGTACATTAATTCTATATCATCACAATTATAGAGTAATTTAACAATTTCTTGATAAAATCCCATAATCATTAACACATAATGCATTCTTTGACTATAGACATGATCAAAACATTGTTATAGTTGAAACAAAAATTATATCACAATTAAATTAATGAAAACTAAAAAAAATAATGACTAATAAAAAAATTATATTTGAAAAATTTTCTCATAAAATTTTTATTAAATATAATTTCATTATTCATATGGTTAAAAGTAATTATATATTTAATATAGACCTATGTTAATAGATCTCTCTGACCCATCATATTTTCATTAATATATGATTCCTCTCATTCCACTAACATTATCTATTTAATATTCTAAATGTATTAATATATATTATATATACATATATATATTCAACACACATATTATTATACTTATTCACTATTAATTAATGATTTTATACATGTTTTAATGGTTCTTTTATCAATTTCATTTGTTATGAAATACTAAGTGATGTGACCTTCTCTGTTTCTTTAAATATTTTATGTGCCTCTCAGTGATATGTTTTTAATATTGATTAGTTTATCAAAATATTATTATATAAAAAAACATTGGTTTATTTAAAATTTTATTGAATTTTTAAGCTCACTTGGATTTTAAAAACTCGTTATTCTTTTTCATAAAACGCTACTCATAAATTCTATTAAACATTCTATTTTCTAGTTAAAATTATCTATTCACTTATTTGATGATTTTTTTCATGATATTTACTTGTATACTCCCTTATTAAAATTCTAAAAAATATTTAATCCTTTATTTAATGGTAATATTTAATAAATTCAATTTTTTTCGAAAACATTATTATGTAACACATTACCTTTTTACAAGGGTTTCATTTAAATTATTTCATATGAATGAATTGGCATTGTAGAGAATATATAAATGTTCATTTTTTAATGGATAATATATTTGATGCTATAATGAATTTAGAATTTCTTAAATCTCTGGAGATGATATGTATTGGATTAGGGAGTAAAACTAATATATTATGGGACTATAGTCACAATATAATGTTTTATTTGTATTCATTCTAGTCTTTTGATTTCCTTGTTTTCATATTACAATACTTTAATGATCTTACGATTCAATCTATTTATGTCATTCAAACATATGACTATTCATGAGAATTTTCTATTATGATATTAGGTTATACCTATCAAATCACATGTTGTGATTTTTTATCATTCTTATTCACATAATAAAAATTATAGACCAATCCAACAATTTATGTATTCCCCATGTTATCCTATGTGGTTTTAAAAGATCTGATAGATTTTCAAGCACAGTCTGAGGATTAGAATAAAGATGATGTGTTTTAATTTTATGATGATGGATTTTGTAACTTTTCTTCCAATGAATTTATGTATCTATATAATTAGCGTTTTAAAAATATATTTTTGTTAAAAAAACATGTAATACCTTTTGTAAAATTCTTCACTCACTATAAATGAATCATTAGTTAATATGATTTTTGGATGTGGATCCTTATACCGAACATGTTGATATAAAATAATTTTGGGGTTAGGAATACAATATAATTATAAAATTAATTAGATTTATTAGTTTAAATCAATGGAGTAAATTTATTTTCTTATTTGATGTAAAAAAGTATTGTATTGGAAATATAAATGTATAAAATTTATATTATAAACATATTAGTTATAAATACTAAATATATATTTTTATTATTTTAACGGTTTTATTTTATGTTCAAAAGGGATCCATTAACAATAAAATGAATCCCATATAATATTATCTCCTGAGACATATAATGATATTATATGAATGAATAAATCAATACATTGAGAAAGATGTAATAATGATGTAAACATAGGAGTGTATGAACAAGTGGTAGATATTTTCACAAAAACATTTTCAATAATGATATTTTAGATGATTATATTATTTTATTAGTTTAAATAAAACCCAAACAAAATTTTACTTCTAAAATATACCCTCAAAAGATATATTATTGAAAACTGATAAATAATATCATTTTTGGTTTTGAGAGGATTATCTTTTTATATAGTAGTTTCAATCAACATTAATTTATAATGATAAGAATGATATATTTATAACTAAAAATCAATTTAAAATAATTATACAAAATAGTGGATATATATAAATATATATATATTATATGATGTGATAGAATATATTGAAACAAGTGCCACAATCAAATGAGAGATGCGATCAATAAGAAAACTATGCTCAATTTGTTGCGATGATGCTGACAAATGGAGTATGTACAAATATTTATATCATGTGACATGTAGTTTTTATAAATAATATTATTATACATTTAATGTGGACGATAAATGAGAGTACTCAATATTATTTAAACTTTTGTAAATATTTTGAACATTCAAAATTTATTAACATATAAAAAATATTTAAGAAATAAAAATTATTAAAGTATTAAAATCCATAGAGATAAAGGAAGATATGTATTGAGAAAATTTTCATATTTATATTTTATTGATAACTGATAATTTCATTCAAATCTTCGACAAATGTGGATCCTTTTTTATTTCTAAATTTTATTAAGGAACTAATATATATTCCTAAAAGTATACTAGTATATAATGAAGTCTATTTAGTTAAAAGTTCCCAAAAATTATTTTCATATTAGGTGTTTTGTGGCCATTTTTCTTGATTATTAACATTTGAGGAGTCTAGATTCTATATTATAAATTATGCTAAAAACCTCATCATATTTTTTAATAATTTTTAATTTTGATGAAATTTTTACTATGTTTTGAATATATAAATGAAATTTTATAAGATACATTTTGTATAAAATTAAAAAATGAAATTAATAAATATTAATTAAGAAATGAGAATATTTTATTTAGTATCATTCCTATTCAAAATAAATATATCTATTTTTTAAAATAAAGGTATTATATATTTTTTATAAAAATATACAAAATTAAATTATCATAGGAAATACATTTGGTTATAGAATTCATGGTTATTGAATATAATGACATGATACAATCATATTTAAAACATTTCCATGTTGGAAAAATAACGCCACCGACATGATACTAATATAATAAAACGTATATTAATGAAATGGTTGATATTATAAATGAAAAAATAGATGAATTTTTTTTATTTTAGAGTTAACAAATTTTCTAAAAAAATAAATTATGGAAGAAAATAAACTATAATTGTAAAATTTGTTAATTAAAATATATAAATTGAGATGTTTTAAGAATTCTAAATCATTCCAATTATTATTAGGGGATCTAACCAATACATTTAACATTATTATAATCAAATTTTTTTAGTTGGAATCTATGAATTATTTTAGAGTGAAATATTAATTAAATCTAATAGATAAATAATTGGGTTGTTTTTATTATAGAAATATATAGATCCGGTGGAGAAATATATATTTAAAGGGGAAAAATGAGATGAATATAATTTTGATGGTTTTTTATAGAAAAATATATAATTTTTTGGGTAATAATTATAATTTATTTGAATAATTTTGGTATTATATGAATTAGTCTATATTGAGAAGTATCTTAAAAAAGTGGGGGAGGGATAAGAAGTGTTAGTGATTCTTTGACCTAATAGCATACTATTTAATAAAATGAACTGATTTGTTTTTATTAAGGAATATTACACCCAAAAACCTTGATTTGTATTATTGGTGAATATAACATTGTTTTATTACCCTTTAAAATGGATTTTTACTTTTTATTTCATATAATAAGATTATAAATTTATTAATTATTTTTTTGTTCTATGAAAATTGTTATCAATATTTATTTATCAAAATATACATTCATTAAAATTTACCCCCATGTAAATTTTTGAATTTTTTAAAAAAAATTATTTATTTTATTTTATTTTTTATTGGGTTGTCTTAATATAAGTAAAATATTTAATATAAAATTGGTTTGTAACTATATTTTCATTTCTACTTTCTATCAATGGGAGACAATATTTCATCAATACAGAAATCATAATATTTTCATCGCACTTCAATTTCAAATTAATTTTCTTCAAAATTTAATTATATATTTTTTATGCGATCATATGGAATATAGAGGCATATTAATTTTTTTCAATTAAGATGTTTTAACCATTTACATGATTCAACCAATTTATAAAAATAATTACTTTTTTTTAATTAATATATGTTAATAAATGTGAACATCAGGACTATTTTCTCATTTTTCAAATTGATTTTTTAAATCATGATGAATTATAAATTTTAGTGTCCCTAATCATTTTTAGAAAACATTATAGTAGCATTAATAAATTATATTATAAAGAAAAATTATTCCTTTATGGGCATATATTTCACATGTTGATACATGTTTATGATTATAAAAATTTTAATGGATTTATAAAACATTGTTTAATATTGATAACATATTATATTATGAATTTTGAATGATTGTTAGATAACACCCTGTATTGATCATATAATAAATATTTTTTGATTTATCATATAATAATATGATAAATTTTCTATGATTATTCTTTATAAAATAACATGATATTTTAAAAAACAAAATATGCTATTTTGAGAGAAATTACCAAGGAACTATAGATACTTATTTTATTATAATATGTTATGTCATTGTTTTTTAGTAGCTAAAAAATGATCTTGTACACACTAATATTTTAAAAAATATTGAGAATGATAGACGTTTGGATTGTATGTAATATTGATAAAAAAACAAGACACCACGGTAAATAACAACTATTATAGATTTTTTATCTACCATCCTTTTATTTTAAGGCAGAAATTATACAGGCAGATTCCATAGAAAATAGTATCAACTACATTTTATAGCCAACTTATATATTTTAAATGGGAATAATGAGTTTTTAATCTCAATTTTTAGACATGATAAATCTAAACTTGTTGGCGAGTATACCGATGTTAAACCTAATTATAAATATCCCAGGATGTACAGATAAAAAACTGTTCAAAAATTATTATTTTTTATTTTATTTAACTCAATATTATAATATTATGGATATAGATTATGAAAATACTGTACTATATATTTGGTTTCCAAATGTGATTAGATTCTATAATTGTCACTACCATAATAAAAAATTATTTTATTAATGGTTGTGACTTTTGAAAATTAAATTTAATTATTATGTTATCATAGAATATAATAATATATTAACCAAACCAATGAAATATTATTTATATTATTATTTTTAAATTAGGAAAAATAATTTATTAATCGAATTGAGACTGAATTCGATCCATATATTAGAAATTTTATTTTATTTATTGATGGATAAAAGGATAGTGAAATACTAAAAGATGAATCATATATAATAGTTATCATGGTAATCATAGAAAATAACCACACATACATTCCAATAGTATATTTTAGTATGATAAAATAATTATTTTTATAAATTAAATGATGACTGTAAGAATCCAAACCTTCTTTTCTTGTATGTGACCCTTTTTGATGTTTTTCTTGGTTATAATGTTAAGGCTAATGAATGGGAGAGTCAGTAGAACTTTGAATAATGTTTTAAGGCAAAGGGGAAGTCACACGGTCGATGCACATTTTGTCTAACCGTGCGGCCAAACCGTGCATGGAAGGTCGGCCGGGGCAATAGCTAATGCATGGATAGCGCATGGTTTGCCTAACCGAGAGCCAAACTATGCGTGGAATGTATTTCAAGGCAGTGGATAATTCATGTTTACCGCATGATTTATCAAACCATGTGATCAAACCATGAAGGCACTTAAATGAGATCCTAAAATGCAGATATCATGAATTTTTTCCTCTAAGCGGGTTTTCCTCATAAAAGGCCATAACATGGTATTTTTCTTCTCCTAAAGTCAAAGATGGTTCTACCATAATTTCATTGGTGATCCGAAGGCTTGTATGGGAGAATAGAAGTCATATTCTTGATGTATATAGATGTTCAGATTAATTCATGTTCGGTTTCATAGATCTACTTAGATATACTTATCCTCTTCTCTCAGTTTCAAAGATATACGCCCGTTATGGGTAGATCTAAGTTTGTGGATGACATGTTTGATGAGTTTTGATCTTGTTCTTATTAGGAGAAGAGATCTAAGGCAGGTTCATGGAGAATCATCCCGGTTTTCTTGTGTGTTCTTTTTATGTTGGGGTTTTCATCAAAACCTTTGACGTAGGTGGTTCGTGCCTCTCTGTTTAATGTCTTTTAATTATATGTGAAATATGTCCAATACCCTTATTCAAGGTATTGTGCAGTTACCGTTTTACCCCTTTTAATTGCCTTCCATGGTTTTATGCATGAGCAGAGTTTATGTTGATATGAATAGGGTTGTTTGTTATATTTTGGAGGTGTTTCCCACACATGTTTTCGCCATGACCCTTATGCTATGCTTAGCCTGTTTGGCTGCCTTGTTTTCCCATGCGTAGTTCTAGGATGGTGTGATTGATATAAGATATGATTTTTATGTTTTATATTATTATCCAAGTAATTATGTGGTTTTACTTTGTCCATATAGCATTTCTATACTCGTTTAACTTACACAGGGCCGTGTGAACCTGGTGTAGTAGACTATAATGGGAATTGACCAAGTGAGCTTCCTCAGAGAGTCTCTTGAATTACTTTAATAGACAATAAAGGGAATTTACCGAGTGAGATTCCTCAGAGAGTATCATGAATTAATTTTGAAGAATATATGTGGAATTGGCCAAGTGATCTTCCTCAAAGAGTCTCTTAAATTATATTTGTAGACTATAAGGGGAATTGACCGAGTGAGCTACATCTAAGAGTCTTTTGAATATCTTTTGTTCTATAAGGGGAATTTACTGTGTGAGATTTCTCAGAGAGTCTTTGAACCATCTTAGACTATAAAGGGAATTGACCATGTGAGCTTCCTGAGAGATTCTATGACCACATGGGGATATAAAAGGAATTGACCATGTGAGCTTTATTAGAGAGTCTATGACCACTTAGGGATATAATAGGAATTCACCATGTGTTCTTCCTCCGAGAGTCTATGAGCACATGGGGATATAAGAGGAATTGACTATGTGAGCTTCCTTAGAGAGTTATTTACTAATTTAGACTATAAGAGGAATTGACTGTGTGAGATTCCTCCGAGTGTCTTTAAATTCTTGGGACTATAAGGGGAACTGACTGAGAGATCTTATTTAGAGAGTCTCTATAATATCCTCGTTTTGTTTGAACTGTAGTGGATAGGCTGAGAGTACTACCTAGAGGGTTACTTTCTTATTGATGTCATTGATGTATTGAACTAATTGCATTGAAACTGCAGGACAGGTAACTGATCAGTACTTCCTTGTTTACTATTTTCTCTTGTTTATTACCTACCATTAATTCACTTACTGTTAGGAATAGATCTTGTGGTGATTATCTATAGGTATTTAGTCTCATTCCCTATTTGGGTTTTTTATTTGGGCCCATGTAGATTATATTGCTACAAGTATAAAGAAGGGAAAGCTCCCTTATACTTTAGGTACATGATGTGTTGTGTAGCTGGAGAGCTTGGAACCAAGACGAGGCTTGCGATGTTGAGGATTTGTTTATCTATTTTCTATTGTACTTTGGATTAGTATTGTTCTTTATTCCATCATTGTGATGTGGTTGGATGTTTTCCTAGACATATTCATCATGCATCATTTTTATGAATATACTCTCTAGATATTTATTTCTTCTAGCCTTTTGTTTCTTACTTTTATATGGATTATTACTGATTCCTCTATTGCTTTTTTATTTTCTCCCATTGTGTTACTCTGCCAATGATGTCATAGTTTCACCAATATCACACACATGGACCTCCCTGCTAGTCTGCAGCCTCTTTTATTAATGGAAATGTGGTTGAGGCCATGTGACCAACCGGGTACGAGACGCCTATGGGTGGCTACTTGAACCGGGACATTACAAAGTTGTATCATATCAGGTTCTTTTCCCATGACTTACAGTTTAGAGCCTATAGTTATGGATTGGATGGAATAGGTACATGGGAATAATTTTTGTTTGGGAGTATCCATCCTGTGTATAGGGAATAGAAAATTTACCTTGTTAATGCCATTATCGGATTTTTTAATTTTATAGTTAATTTTATTTTTACCATTGGATTACTCACATGATTTGTGATATTATTGTTGATTCTATTGATGGTCTATTTCTGTCACAAAACGAGGAGATGAAGTTATGACTTCTCATGCATAATATAAGAAATTTCTATAAATCACATGTCCTACATTCCTACCATGCCATCAAGGCTGCATTAGAGATTGCATGTTGTTTTGATAGATGTCGTGTATAATATGCATGATGTTGTGATATATTCCTTGATAAAATACATGTAGCTAGATAGGGTATTTTTTGAGAAATGATTTGTTTAAATGAATGCCAAAATTTAGTTCTTCAAGTGTTATGGGACCTCATGAACTGGGATTTGGTGGATCATTACATTGTTTTCTTTTTTATAACATTTATATTATGCGAATATTTGATTCACGGGGAGTATGAGCCCTCACAGATCGAAATTTGGCACATTCAATGTTCATTTCAGTGTTTTTTCTAGATTCTAGAGTAGTTTCAGAGGCTTACTGTCTGGAAAAAAACCAAGAATACATGTAGTGCCATGTGAGCCATGTATCTGGATGTGATCCTAACAACACGAGTCAGTGAGTTTTGTCTATTACACACCTTGTTTATCCTGAACAGGTCGTGTAGTCTTGTTTTCGCGAAGTTGTGTTGCCTAACCATGTAGAAGGATTTGGGTAGGGGGTGAGGATCCTAGTCCAAAACATGTGTTAGGAAAAAACATCATGTGTTTGGGGTGTTACATGATGTATGATGTTAGAATTACACACCCAAGTGAAAGAGTTAAGGGAACATGCTTTGTAGGGGTTATACACGCCGTGCAGTCTTGTTTTGTAAATCATGAATTCTTTGTTTCTCTTTCTACCCATCATGAACTTCTAGTTTTAAACCCTTGATAATCATGAAACTGAGGTGTGCATTTGACCTTGAAGAGTCATTCCACATTGTTGTCCTCTATTTTTCCGCCAGTTACAGGGCAGTGATCAGACGCTGGATATTGTTGATCAGGGACTTCTTGCAGATCGTCCAATTGTGTCAGCCTTTGAACCAGATGATATACCAGTTATAGGGGCCAATGCAATGTTTAGGGAGGGATTTTTGGGGATGATGCAGACCATACCAGGAGTGTATCCTCATGCCCCGTCGATGGGTGAATTGATGTGGGTCTTTCAGAAGCAGCATCCTCCCACCTTCTCAGGGGAAGGAGGACCACAGGCTGCAAAGCCAGGGCCATAATCCATGCTGAGTATCTTCGATCATCTGGAGACACCTCCAGAGAGGATGGTCAAACCCGTTACCTACATGTTTTGAGACTCCTCCAAGAGGTGGTGGGTTGTGATCTCACAGGCGGGGAACCAGCAGAATATGGTCTTGGGTGAGTTTTAGTGTATCTTCTATGACTATATCTACCCCAAGATCTTTATGGCTGATCGAGCCCAGGATTTTATGATTTTGGAACAAGGTACTTATTCTTTGATGGAGTATTCCTCTCTCTTCATAGAGCTACAGTGTTTCACACATATTCTTGAAGTTGATGAGTTGTTCCTTATAAAGAAGCTTGAGGACGGTCTAAGGTACAACATCCGATCATAGTTGAATATCATCAGGTTGACTTATATCTCTTCTATAGTCTACCAGGTGCTGATCACTGAGCGGAATCTGATGGATTTTGGAGCTGTGAGCTAGGGTGGTTCGGCATCAAGAGTTAGTTCTCTACCAGCTGGTAGTAGTAAAGGGAATTGACCATGTGTGCTTCCTCAGAGAGTATATGACCATTTGGGGATATAAGAGGAATTGACTGGTTGAGCTTCTTCAGAGTGTTCTTGATTAATTTAGACTATAATGGGAATTGACATAAAGATATTCCTCATATAGTCTATAAACACTTTGGATTATAAGGGGAATTGACGGAGATAGCTTACTCATAGAGCCTTTGCAGTATCCTTGTTTTGTTTGAACTAGAAGGGATAGGGTGAGAGTACTACCCATAGGGTTACCTTCTTATTTCTGTTGTTGATGTATTGACCTGATTTCATTGGAAATGTATGACTTGTTACGGCTCAGTACTTCCATGTTTACTACTTTCTTTTCTTTATTACTTTCTATATATTCACTAACAGTTAAGAACAGATCTTAGGGTGATTAACTAATGGGATTTAGTCTCACACCCTCTGTGGGCTATGCATTTGGGAACAAACAGATAATCATTGTGTAGGTATAGATAAGGGATAGAGCCCTTATACATCATGTTCCTGATATGCTGTGAAGTTGGAGAACATGGGACTAAGATGAGGCTTGTGATGTTGGGGAGCTGTTTATTTATTTTCTATTGTAGTTTGGCTTAGTATTGTTCTGTATTCCTGCATTGAGATGTGTTTTTCTATTTTCCTAGACATATGTACCATGCATCATTTTTATGTATATACACTCCAAAAGTTTATTTCTTCTAGTCTTTCATTTCTTACTTTTGTATGGATTATTACAACTTCTGTCATTTATTTTTCTTTTCCCCTACTGTGTTACTCTTCCAATGAGGGCATATTTTCCCACTATCACACCCACGTCCTTCACTTCTAGTCGGAAGCCTCTTGTATTCGAGGAAATGTGCTTAAGGCCGTGCGAACTACCGCGTACGGGGCACCTATGGGTGGATTCTGTAACCGGGACGTTACAATGACCTTATCATATTGTAGAAAATATGAGTCTTATAATGGTTTTTTGTGAAAATGTTTATATATGATATTATGGAGGAGTGTCCACTATGATTTTAGAGGTTCCATGTACATTTTAGCAGGAAGGGTCCATTCTAGGATTTGATAGAGGACTGATGACCTAGTCATAAAGAGGGTTCCACTATGATGAAAGATAATCCATTCCCAACCTAGATGGATATTTTTACACTATAAGTCTATGAGGATACATTCACAGTATAATAGAAGAGTTCTAAAATAATAGTAGATGGAGGAACCATGACCTACCCAGCAGGAATGTTTTACTCTAATGTTAGAGAGCTCATTCTCATCCCAAATAGATGATTCCACTCATGAAGTTAATATAGGACTGATGACATGTCCAATAGGAGGGTTTCACACTAATAGTCGATAGGGGTCCCATGTTACATCCAACATGAGGGTTCCACTCTAGGCGTAACGGACCAATGCTAAGACAATATGAAGGTTTCCTCTCAAAATTCCTATAGTGATCCTCCATGATCACTGACATCAATGATCATCCCCTAAATAAGAGATGTTCATATAACATCACACAACCTATCCCAAAATCCTCAATATAGGGAACCATCAAATTATATATGAAAAACACTCCACATAAACCACTTTATTTACAATATCTATGTCCAAATGATATAGATATGATAGATTGAATTTTTATAAAAATCACACAAGGGGTTCATGGAATGTGAGGGGAATCACACATCATTTGGTCCCACACAATTCCCTTGTCTTGTCATTCTAGCTACAAAAATCTCTAACTGCATTGAGATATATGGGGTGTATTGGATATACATAAGTCTCCCATGCCATTTGGAGACCCTCCCATGTTCATAGTTTTGATAATGTAACCATGAAATGTTTATGTACATTACCACATGTCTGTTTTCATTAATTAATGACTCTTTTATTGGAAGTATATTCCCACACTAGATTTTTCCCGTGTGATCTAACATAGGGATCATGCACCATGGCAAGTGATACAAGGAATATAGGGAGGTATACATGAAATTCCATCCTTATAAACTTTCTAAAACCCTAGACACTATAGAATATGAGATACATGTAATCTATTTACAAAGGAATACATCGTTTCATTGGGATTTTTTTCTAAAATATGGAACCATTCTGCACACATAAGATCTGGTGTCCCTGCTATTTGATCTATCCTCATATCCTATCAAAAATAATGTATTTGGATGTTTTTCATCACTTATAGCCATATAGGGGTAGGAAATTAGGTTATTTATTCATATGGGGTTTCAATACTAGACCCACATGACTTAGTTTATACCACCAATCCAGATTTATCATATAAGAAATAAAAAAATCGAATAACAATAAAAAATACCGTATTTATCAATGATTCTTTTATCTGTCTTTTATACGTCATTTCATTGTGATTCTATGTGTTTGGTCGGGAACATTATCACCATGTAATATCAACCCAATACTACACGACCCAACTGGTGAATAACAATAATCCATTTTGGGGGAATGGGGTAGTAGAAATATTTTATTAATCATTTCCAAGAGTTCATGAAAAATTGTCAAAATGGGGAGATCTGGGTCAGGAAACAAAGATTATTCACATAAACTAGTACACAATGGAATGAAAAGGCCATAATTTTCATATATCAATGTAGTATATTGATATGATCAATAAATTTAAACAAAATGGGAATAATTTGTAGTTTTATGAGTCATACATAGAGACAGGATCGCTCATCGTCAAATAATGCACTCACAAATGATTTTTGTAAGTAATTTATATCCATGTATATCGATATGTCCCAATAATATGTTATTTATTTTTTCATTCATTGAATAATTATCTCATTTATATTATTACGTTATGTGTGTATATTATAATCTATATTTAATATATTTATAAAATACATTCTCGGAACCCCAGGCATCAGAATTAAATATTTTCTCAATGCTTGGATCACGAAATACATATACACATATACCGAAGTCTAACAAGGAAAAAATTGTGTTTATATATCATTCCTTCTTCTTGATTATAATCCCAAAAAATAATAACTAAACAAAAAAATATTTATAATGAGATTGCATCATGCTATCCCACTTCTAGGAACACAACTTCATGTGTTCATGGTAAAAAAACATAAAAACAAGGGGATGTACTTCCATGATGGTTCCTCTCCATTCGATCCACGATGTCCATTGGGTTCACCACAACATAAGATGCATCCTTGATTTCTACCTCATTTATGATGATAATATTCATAGGATAATTAAAAAATCCTTAATTTGTATATATAGAAGGCATTGAACACCGATTACAGTTTTGGTGGCTAGGGTGTACTGGTAGTCAACCTCCACAACCCTTAACATTTTCTTGAACTTCATGATTAACCTCAAGAGTGTCATTCCTCCCAAAAAAACCACAGCAACCCTCATCACGAGGAGACACTCAAGAATATGTTGTCTCCCTACTTCATCTTTATGGTCCTATGATGGTGATCTATGTAAGATGGATGTCTTCTATTGGACACTTCAACTTCTCACAGATGACATAAACCATCTCCTTCATCACCTGAACCATCTATTTGTCCACTAGATATGTATCTTCAATCTATTTCTATCATATGGTTGTCATGTAGTGTCCCTTATACAGGGCCCCAAAATATTCCATGTCTATATTAGAGTGGTATTTGGTGGTGTACGTAAACTCTACCAAGGGCAAGTGACCCTCCCCACTCCAGCAATGGACTAACACACACACCCTCAAAAAATCATAAAAAATGGATAGTGTTCTCGGTGTACCAATAAGTATTGTATGAAAGGTGGTACACATCCTCATATGGGTCTATAATTCCTCATTAGGGCCTTTCCACAACCATGACATTATCAATGTGACATGATCGAGTAAAATCCTCAAGGTAATTCTATGGGTGTTACCACTTTCCTATACACAAAACTACCCAAATTCACTAATGAACTCTTCTCTGTTATCCCAAGGACGTGTGTCCACATAATGAGTTGTCCAACCATTACAATGATGGTGTCTTGGACCTTCACTATCTATGTAACCCATGCTACAATGTCTATTGAAATGTAATTCCATATTCACTATGGGATCTCAAGGGGCTACAAAAAATGTGCATGAACCTTGTACTCTTCCTTCAACCGTCGATAGGCGAGGCACCGAGAAAAGAACTGAGCAACACACCATCTCATGCCGAACCAACTAAACTAAATATAATTGTCTTTTTAAATATTCCGCTAACATAAATGTACATTTAGGGGTGATATTTTGAACTCTCATTTCAACTCATCCCATATTGTGAATACAACCATCATATTCCCTAGAAAACATATGATGTGATTACCTCTTTTATAATATCCATATGATGAGTCCCCTTTAGATATAAGGTCATGAAAGACCTCAAAGTCTTTGAATCATAGATATGGAACACTTACACAGTTGATAAGTGGATGATTCAACACCATCGACTGAAAGAAAATACATATTATCCTATTTCTCCTAGGTCATAAAAAATGAATACAATGGATTATAAGAATCCTTGAAAAGTTATCTTGGTACATCCTTATAAGGAAGTATTATTCTATGTTTACCTTCCCCATAGTATAGTCTATCTCATAGTCGTAGTCCAATAAACACTCCAACTAGTGCCACTGCCACATGTTCAAATATCTCTATGTGATTATGTACTTGAGACTCTAATAATATGTTTAAAACTCAATGTTTTCCCCCAGAAGATTGTTCATCCCCATCTTTATGTAGGAGAATACAACAACAATCTCATCATCATGAGTCACATAATCTTCTTGTGAGGTTCAATCTTTCTTGACCAATATGCGATAACTGCATGCCTTTGTATGAACACATAGTCTATCCTATCCCTCAAGATATCATAATAATATATTTACCCCACATGGTACTCTAATAGTCTCAACACATGAGCACACATTATCCTCATAATCTACTCCTTGAATTGTATTTATTATAGCCTAGTCTTGGTTAATGTCGTCTATTTCTACACCAGGGTTGTAAGATGTGATACAATACTAGCGAATTCATCCACAATCCTCATGTAGTACCTTAGATTTCCAAAAAATGTTTTTACTGCTAACACACTCTTGGGTGTCTCCCAATATTTCTCTTCATCGATATTATCCAGGTCCATGAAAAAAACCATTATCGTAAATTACATGACCCGGAAAGTGAATTACATGAATCTTAAAATGGAACATCATGTGTTTCCCAAAAATCAGTGGTCCTAGAAGACAATAAACTACTATACTCAATTTGTCTACCTGATCCTTCTCCAATGATGAGTAGATTTGTATGTCCCTATTGGAGAAACCAAAAACAGGTCATTTTATAGTGGAATATTCTGATTTTTTAATGATAGAAATATAGAAGGATAATTCTTCACACCAGTGACAATCACTATGAACACATACTGTCCATAGAGAAATATGAATACCAGATTTGGAATATTAGCCTTAAAAACCCTTGACAAGTACTAGTTTTACTAGAGACTGATCATTGAGAACCATCTAACACCTCACAAAAATTGAAGGAGCTTATCAATAATGGAAACGGGGTAAATATTCTATATGATTTCCTCGTTCAGATGATGATAATCCATACAAACCAACAAGATCCAGTCCTAATTTTTTCATGATCAACACTAGATATTCTTTGGGGGACACACTATGCCTAGTAAAGACCTTATCTTGAATTTCCTCCCACAAAATTCAAATATCACATAAATCTTTAGGGGTTATATGATATAAAACGAAAGATATCAAATTAGTCCTAATATGCATGTCGATAGAAAACACCATATAATTCCTCGATTGTATTCCTAGAACGTCCTCAATGATACATCCATATCGTCCCCCACACCTGAGGGAATCCCTATTCCTAAAGAGAATACTGCAAAAATAGATATTCACATCGATTAATGAGGTATAGGTTATAAACTCTTCATAAAAACCAGTTGTCCTTCTATGTGATCTCTCTAGCCCATAAGGGTGACTGTTTCCCATCAATCTGTAGGAATACAACTCATTTGTGGTGATAGTGAATCTGAGATTAGACTATGGAATCCCAGTCCATGCCCAATATTATGTCATAGGGTTCCATATTTATGTACACAAGGGACAACAATATCCTCTCTTCAGTATGATATAGCTCGCACAGTTTGCAGTTAAAATACATAGAAGAAAAATTCCTTATATAATCTACAAGATGAAGTTAATCATCTAGAACCTACAAATGGAACATAGTCTCTCTCAATAAGAGTATAAAGATAATTGAATGACATAGACCTATTTCTAATAATACAAAATATGTAGTATAAATAAAATATATCTTGCCTATTAACATCTCATGCTTTGAGAGGTCATTAGTCTTCTGATTGTAAAGTTGTCCATGACCCAAGATGATAGATCCATGAGCCAGATATGGGAATCCTTGTGGGTGTGGTGGAATTATATCATATAATTTTCAAACACTCATAGATCCTCCTTCTACCATACTAGATCCTCCTTTTTGTGGTGCCTCCCTACCCTCTCATTGGAGATCCTTGATTAGGGTGATGTCTATGTAGTTGTGGACTATCAATTTTTATCTTGTTCTTCTTAGTGAGCCTGGATGGGTAGTCACATTCAATGTGACTTATACCATCACAACCAAAAAACCAACCCTCTCTTGTAATTCATATTGGTCAGAGATATCCATATCCCATAGAATCAAACATCAGAGTGTAGTCATGAAGTGATATCCTGCATCGATATCATACTGAATGATGCCTAGTAGCTGTTATAAATGACTCAACTCTATGATTCCAATTGCTAGCTATATCTAACTGACATAAATCTGACAGGAAAATCCTTGTCACTAGTTTCCACTACAACACAACGGTATAGGTAGGAATGGTAAATGACACCACACAATCATAGATTTCATTATAGGTCCCCTTCTCAATCTTCCATGCTTGAATGTATCAATATTATATCATGTTATGGGAGTACTGTGTTATGTTTGTGAAATTCACTGCATAATCATCCCCAATCATCACAACCTTATACACCTCTAAGTATTCATGAATTATAATTGAGTGAATATAGGAGGGTTGGTACTCTCCATGTAACAACTATTGGATGTTGGGACAAAATATTATTGAATCATCATGAAACTACATAGTATGACTCCATAGGTTATTATCATTTCTAAGAAAAAGGATAGCTACCAGTAAAACCACCCAATCCATTAGTCTCTAGATATATAAAAATACAAGGAACACTGACTCTAGACAATCCACCACTACCCGGGTATTAGAATCAGTATGGAACATCCGTGGACTGTAGCATTAGAACTCATGGTCTGCGCATATCTGATACATTTCCTCACCCTACTCAGTTGGTATAATATTTTACACAATATGTGGTATTTATTCTACTGACCCGCCATGAGTAAGATACTAATGGGATGTACACTAAAATGAGGCATCATCACTCATTGAATCATCATCTTGATTTGGAACTAATATCCAATATGGATATCATCGATGAGGAATCCTAAACATTTAATCAAGACGTACCAAAGTCAGATGAGAATATATATATATATATATATATAAGTGGGGTGATAAATCAAAAAGTAATTTCAAAGGAATAAAATTTAATGATGCATGTGATATATTTCCCAACATCAAATGTCTTGGTTTGATGATTCAACAAGTATGTTGTCATGGTCCAAGTGAATTGATATGATGGCCACCTCTATCACTATTGGATTCCCTATATTGAGAGTCACAATTGATTTAGATTAATAATGTTAAACTAATAAGATCCAAATCCTTATAAATGGACTAATCTAGACAAAATCCCATAGAATTATCATTTCTAATTCCAATCTGTCAAAAATCAAACCTAACCGAAGCTTGAGAAACAAGAAACCCATTCCCTCCCCCTTAGACTAGGTGTACACATAATCCCTAAATGGTAAAAACTAAATGGTTGGACTTTACCAAAATTACTTATATACATAGACATGACCATCTGAATGAAGAACTATAGAAGAATAATAATAATAATAATAATATGATAAAAAATATATAATTTTAACCATAAGTGAGAAACTTCTAGGGTGTACAAGAGTACAAAAATTCAGACATAAAAGTTACATTGGAAAATAAAATCCCAACTTGAAATGTGTCCCATCTAGAAAAACTTAAAAAAAATAAACTACCGAGAGTACCTTGATCCATATCTCTAGGATAATCTATAATACATGGTCCCAAATATCCATTATCTGTATGATCCACTAATATAATCCATGACCATAATTTCTTATTATTAATATAGGACATGTGTAGGACAATACCATCCATTGATGAGTATATACATAGCCATTATGATTCATTGAATGTTGAAAGGGGAAATAAAAGATAATATTGGAATTTATAGAAAATAGATCATAATCCGAATGTAGATCAACCCAAATAATGGGAATGTGTGCCCTCATCCAAACACAAGGGAATCATCATGGTGTATAGATGAACTAAACATAGTGTTTTTGTCCAACCAAACTATGAGAGTAACCTCATCCACCATCAAGAAAAAAAATTGAATGTGGCATACCATGCTTGTCTTCACAACCCATGGTAGGAGAGTTAACCAATCCATAATTATTGATGCATATGTATAAATATATGATATGAAAAATGACTACCAAATAATATAGAAAATGGATCCCCACCATATAGAACATCCTTGTAAACTAATATCTAATAGTTTTATAATTTCATTAATGATTCCTTCAATCATTCATGTCTACTCACCAGAAAACATCCAACTCAAACCTCAACTCATCATAATAATGAATATATGTGGTTCCATAATCACAATGTAGAGGACCCATTCCTATGTGAAAAATTAGGGATCCATATTGGGGATATATAGAGGATCCATACCCTTTTCTAACAGGATTACTCAATAATAATAGTCAATGGATGACCTATTTCCTACCCATCAGTAGGGTTCCACTATTATAGTTGATGGAGGACCCATACAAAACCCATTAGAAGGGTTTCACTATGATAGTAAAGAACCCATTCCCAGCCCAGCTAGAGGTTTCCACACTAGATGTTTATAGAAGACCAATGCCAGACACAACATGAGGTTTCCACTCTGATGGTAGAAGACTAATGCCCAAACTAGATGGAGGGTTCTACTTTAGAATTAAATATTGGACATGTTCCCTTCACAATAAGAGTTTAAAATATAATAGACAATGAGAGACCCATGCCCTATCCATAAAGGCGTTCCACATAGACGGTATAAGACATGTGCCCGACCTAGCCGGAGGGTTCCACTCAAGAAGTCAATAGAGGACCCATGTCTTGTCCAATAATTTTTTTAACTCTAATATTTCATAAAGGTCCCATGGTTTTTCCTACAATATGGTTTCACTATAGTCATTCAGGACCCTTGCCTTGCATTGCTGGAGGGTTACACTCAGAATTACACTAGATACCTAGTGCCATTACTATCATCATAGACCATTTCTTAAACAAGATCCATTTTAAAAAACAGATCACATTCTATCCAAAAATTAAAAAATGAGTGCACCATCATATTTTATGTCAAAAAAACTTATGATAGGCTACTTGTGGGAGAAAATTATAGTCAAAATGAAGGGAGATATTTGAGACTGTTGTTTCCTCGAATGAAACAAAGGGGTACATGGTCTGTGATGGGACCAATGTGGTGTATGATTTCACTCCATAACATGGACATGACATTGGAGTTACAAAACTCCCTATATATGTAGGTATACCTACTGTAAAGTGGATATAAAATGAATGTGCATAACACTTGGTGTCCCTCCCATGAGATGGATCATCTCATAGAACATTAGGTAATGTTTTTGTACTTCGGTACATAGTCCTGTGCCTAGACATGCACTCCTAAATGGGGTTATACCATTGTTCTCTTCCACATGTCACTTCCATTAAGTGAAGTGATACAAAACATGTTGTTTTGTCTACATTATGTTCTATAATTACAAAATCCCAAAATCCTATTTGTAGAATCATTTATCCATCACCCCATCTGTTTATCCCGGAACATTGCATGAAGTTTTTCATGAAATGAAAATACATTCACTAGTCTTCATATCTCACATCCTATTCTTGTTAGAAAACCCAGATTAGTCAATTATACTAGTTCATGATCTTGTAGGAAGTCCATAATTGGCATAGATCATAAGAGTGGATTGATATTCTCAATAAATTTAATGAAAATATGAATAATAAATAGTTTGATGAGTCCTACCTAGATATTGGATCATTATTATTCAAATAATGCACTCAACAATGATTGAAGAACGTAATTGTGTAATCTGCTTCTTGACCAACTCTAATCCATGTTTTTTAATTTTCTGATATGATCATCTATTATAAGGGGAGGGGGAATAATTTGTCTAAAGTATGAGAATTATGGGGATAAACATGGGAATATTTCTATAATTAATTATTTATAGTTTATTCTATTTTTAAAAATGGGTTAATTGATTAATTAAACCACAGAATGGACTTCCAATTATCAATTTATCATAATCATCTATGTCAACCATTTTTTTCACAACCTGGGTAAAAATTGTGTTTCATACATAACCATTGTCTCATATTTTTTATCTAACATTTTTTTTCATATTTATTGTATTTTCATTAAGAATCTGCATTCAAAAAATATAAAATATATTTAATTTTATTATGAAATTAGTTTCAGGAACACCGTGCCTCAAAATCGCAAATGGTCTTAGTGTATAAATCTCGAAATATATATAGAAATAATTCAATGTATTATAAGTATAAAAATTTGTCCCTACAAATGGATATCTATGTGTTTTAAATTTTAAATTTATTAAAATTATTCCTTAATGTAACATATTTTTTATATTTCATAATAGACCATTTCAAATGACATTGATAAATATAGAATATTTTTGCCCATGTTTTTATTCTATGACATATAAATACATCATTTAAAATATTAATTTTAAATCAAAGGGGTGTTTCTAGTATCTAATAAATTATACTAAATATTTATTAGTCATTAGTGTTTTTGTGATGGTTATATATTATTCAGTTTCCATATTGATATATAAAAAGTTTTAATTCAAGTGATGATTTTCAAATTATTTGATTATTTTCTATCATGGGATTAATTTTTATGCGATAGGATTTTAATTTGTTTCGCCAAGATTGATCAAAATAAATTTTTTTCACATGATGACATGTTTATATTACAGGATTAACACCATTTTAATGACCCCCTTCATGTTGTGATTTAAGTGAGTTATTATTTATATAAAATGATTGAATTTTCATTTTTTATATGAAATAGATTGTTTTATAATATGGTGATTGTGGTGTTTATTAATATTATTTGTTATCATTTTTTAGCTGTGTGTTGATTTTTTGACATGAATTTTCTGCATATCATCATTTTTTCATGGGATCAATTTGTTTCTATTTTGATGATTAATATTCATGTGACACTATGTTATATTACTACATTATATATTATTTTATTCATTATATAATACCATATCATGGAAATTCCCCTGAAAGAGACTAGTTGAGTGTTTGTTGGAAGGTAATAATTTTATAGTATTACAACAATAAACAATAATTGGGTCCTGATGAATAATTATTTTATTAATTCACATTAGAACGTATAGTGTTTTATACCATTATATTCGATTACCTTGAACCAATGATGTAACTACCCGACCCCAATTACATAGAGTCAGTGCATTATTATAATACATTGGAATGATTACAAAAAATCATGTCCTGAAAGACTGATCAGTTTACTAGTCTTGGAAAATAGATTACATACATGAATGTTAAATTACACTTTCTAACATAAAACAAAAAAAAATAATCCTTTTAAATTTCCATTTTTCCATTAGCTTATCTGTGCATCTCATACAAAAAAAACTTCTTGCGAACCAATGAAAATAAAACATAAGAAAGGGTTGAGCTCAAATGCTCAGTATGGATGACAATATAGCGGAAACATTCATGAATAAGTATAAACATTTAAGGCAATGTATAATACTCAAACAAAATCTTTTTTCAACATAAAATTCATCATAATACGACAAATATAAATCAAAATAATGCTATTTTCTTACTCACATGGATATTCTACTCGTTGAATAGTCACATGCAACATCAACATCCAATATCATAACAATGGAATGCATAATTCCATACTTTCATAACCACATAGTCAAGGCCTTGTGCCAATACTAAAAATAATATTTTGTCAAGGCCTTGGGCCAAGACACTATTTTGTCTCATGATACCTACTAATGCATCGAGGATCTATAGCAGGATCCACCCTTCACTTACTACGTCTAGTACATTCTTCATATGAAAAGGCTTAAACATAACATAAACATTTTTATTAAAACTAGAATAAGAAATATCAATAATTTATCCATAATCCATGAATGGTATAAAAATAACACATCCACAGTAAAACATATCCCAAAACCATCAATACAATATATGAGACTTCTATCATAATAAATCAACATCAAACAAGAATAAAATATATCAAAGGATGATTACATATATGAAAATTATTTGTAAAATTCATGAGAGAAATATCCTTTTTTCATGAAAGCATTTAAAAGTTAGAAAATTTAGACACAAATACATTTAAAGACATTTTTTAATCAAAGTGTTCCATAAAAATGTGAAACTTATGAATGGAATTAACATTTTCAAAAAACATTCATGTCCATATAGATAAATCATTAAAACCCATTTTAAAGACAAGGAAATTAATGAGAATGATTTAGAGGAATAAATCTTTAAAACATTTAAAATAATGTTTTAGAAAAATTTACCATAAATGAATCCCTTTGAAAACTATTTCATGAAACATGGCCAGAGATAATAAATATTTCTTAGTAGATAATTACGTAAAAACAACCTAGGATAATAAAGAGATTGTGAAATTGACCCTTACCTTGCACTTTCCATTGGTCGAGGGTACATTTTACATCTTTTATAAGGACCATAGTATGTTATTAAATTATACCAGAACCATATTCATTTTTATTATATCATAAATTATTCTTTTATAACATTATACTACACATTTAATAATGATTTCCATGTTAAATTAACATTTCAGGTAAAATCGATTTCTTTATCATACATGTTTTAACATGTTATTCTTGAACATATCATTTAGATAATGATTTAAATACTTCCAGATAATAAAATATAATATATATATATCATATATATATAGAATATAAAAATTTATAATAGATAGATATATGAAATGGAAAACACCATTTATGGAGACGGTAGGCCTTACATTTGTTTAAACGTTGTTTCTGTTTTCATATTGAATTGAACAGAAGTAAGTGAATAAGATATATATAAGTAAATAAATATATATATCAATATATCTAAATTATCATTATTATATCGTATATTTCATTATTATTAGTAATATATATTTTTATAATCATCGATGAATAGTGAATGTGGAAATTAATCTCATCATGTCGTGGAGACGGTAATCCATACGCACGCACGAGTGACAATATCATTTCCATAAAGGCGTGGAATTGGTTGGTACATTAATAATAAAAAGACATTATCATGTTTTTTTCATTATTTATGTACATATCACTCATCATTATATCCATCAAAATAATATAGTGTTGAATAACAAATTACACCACGGCGTGGAAACGGTAAATCGTACATACGCACGCATGGTGACATTATCATTCATTGGACAGAGAGAATAATGAATACGGTTATTCCATATTTATATTAACATCATAGTATATATAAGGTACTGGATTAATTATTTTGGTATGATAATAACAATGAATGATTAAATGGAAGAAGAAAAGAATTTAAATGAGGGTAGTGAAATCATTACCGCTTCTTCGGGTTCTTCCTTTTGATTTGATAAAAAGGGAAATTTATGTGGGATTTATTAACAATGGAAGTCCTCTAGGTTATAGGTAGGATACTTGGGAGTATATTGGGGCCAGGTTTGGCCGATCCAAATGGCTTTGGAGATGTGAAATTAAGAGAAGGCGAAGTTCCCTTTTATAAGAGAGGTGAGGGTCACTTTAGGAAAAGTTTGAAATATTATTTAATAATAAAATCATTTTCGGTTTATATTGGATTAAAATGATTTATTTAGAGTCTCAGGTGGGTATGGGTATAATAATACTCATTCATTAGGTTTTAGATGAGTTCAGGTTACTATATTAACCTATTCTTTTATATTTAACTCTTAGTTAATTAGTTTGACATTTACCACGTCTCTTTTATTTTTCTATTATATGGTTAATAAAATTACTATAAACTTCCAAGGGAACCAAATGTGGTTAATTAATGACATATATTATATTATTTATGACCTTTGACCAATAATTAGATTTTTAGGAATAGAATATCAATTAATAATGTAATATTTGATTTAAAAACTCTTTTATGTCAATTTAGACACAATTTACTATTTTGTTTTGGTTAAATTAATAACAGAATTGTTAAATAGAAAAAATTAATTAAATCAACCATAACATGTCATATTAACCTATAAAATTAGTTAAATTCATAAAAAGTATCAAATTACATTTATTTGAATATTTATAAAATCAACTATTTTAATATTTCATTAATTATTTAATTACTTCATCATTATTGTGTCAAAAAAATTAAATTATTTAATGTCTAAAAAATATAAATAAAATACCATTATGTAGGAAATATTTGTATCTTTCCAATTAATATTTATAGTTTAAATGATGACTTATATAACCCCATGTAAAAATTGATTTACTAAATTATATTTGTTTGTGTCATTTTTTCCTTTGCTTTATGTTAATTGAAATAATTTGTCATTATCATTAATAAGTGACTACATGGGGTCCCAAAATCGTCCCAATGATGCACATGTCTGGCCATGACTCATCTAATAAGGTATGGACAAGTGTTAATGTAATTTATTATTATTATTATATTATTTTTAACTTGAATAACCCTATTTACCTTTAACTGCGTTAAATAAAAGTCAAAATTTACTATTCACCAAAAATTATTTTCAACTTATTGAAACACATTTTACATACAGAGGTTTAATGTGTCTCACAGATTTTTGAAATTCAACTCACAGAAACGGTAAAATTATGTTTTATGCAAATTTCCAAATTCTCTTAGGAGGTGGGTAAAAGACGGTAAAAAGTTCAAGTATATATATATATATATATATATATATATATATAAACATTTAATAAAACGACTCCAATGAATTATATTGAAAATATATAGGTATTATGTATCTATTTTGATTTAAATTTAATTTAAATAAAATAAATAATTATTTAAATAACTTAGTGTTTTTCACTATTCATCAAAAATAGAACGTTTTTCAAAAATTACCAAAATTTCACCCTAAGATAATTTTGATATTCTAAATTCAAAAATTATTTCTATTTTACCATATTAAAAATATATATGTTGAATTTATTAATTTAATATTAATTTTCATTGTCAAAACCAAAAAACATGTTTTTAAGAAATAAAAACTAACAAATGATTGATACTTGTTTACGTTCAATTTCAAAGTGAAATTATTTAAAATGAATAAAATTGGATTAAATGGTAACAATATAGTCTATATATAGTTCCAAAACATTTAAATTTATAATTTAACACTAAAAATTATTTTGATTAAAAATGTTGTTTTTAGTTAAAATATAGTATTTTTCACTATTCACCAAAATATGAAAGTTATCAGAAAAACACAAAAAAATTATTGTATCTAAATTATTATGTAAATGTTCTAAATAAGGATTTTTTTTTGTCAAATTGAATATATAAAAGTTTCAAATACTTTTTTTAAAAAGGGTTCGTTATTAAAAGACGGAAAAATAGCCTTTTTACCAAACTTCTTTTATCTGATAAAAATTAATTTGTTTTTTTATTATGACTAATAAACCCATAATAAGGATTCCAAAATTTTAAGTATTATATAATGTACAAAATTTAGTTAATACTATTCATATCCTCTTTTGAACAGATGGTTTGGTAATTCGTGGTGCGCTGGAACTCAGTGTTGTGTGTATTGTAAGTTATTGAATAAATTTGAAGAAATAACATACTATGAAATTATGGGGGGTTACATTCTAGCATCCTTCAA
Organism: Viscum album; assembly: GCA_963277665.1. NCBI lineage: Eukaryota > Viridiplantae > Streptophyta > Magnoliopsida > Santalales > Viscaceae > Viscum > Viscum album. Next base: position 1,536,410,382 of record OY728147.1, on the reverse strand, counting down.
TAAATTTCATCCTAAAATTTTTAAATTGTTATTCAAAAATAAAAGGTTGAAAATAGAAAATACTTTTGTGGGAAAACCCACATCAGAAATTGGGTTATTAAATTATGTCTTAAGAAGAGGAATAAGGGAATGAAAAAGCCACCACCAAATTCTGATCTTGATTAGGATAAAATTGGTGGAAATTAGAGTCATATAATTTGTGGGGAAAACGTAAATATTTACAGGGAGTGATTGAGGTTATCGGTCACAGACAATTATAGAATTGTAGGTCTCAAAGAGATCAATCTATGATGATTTAAAATATCATCTGTTCAACAAAACATAATGTATTAGGATAACACATTTTTATTTTTAATATCTCTTACCTAATGTTTAATAATTAATTTACTCATATAATAGGTGAATAAAAATATATATACATGAAACGTAGAGAACCATCTATTACCTAGTTTCTACCACAAACTCATCTTTCACTCTAAATGATAATAGAAATTAAAAAAATTATATTTTTCTTATTCATATAGGGTTCCAAAAAAATGAATTTATAATTCACCTATCAGACCCATTGAAAAATAAATTACATTATTCAATCCAGGTACATTACGTAGTCTAGTGGTATGTGATGCACCCTTGTCGCCCTTCGGTTGCATGTTCAACTCTCATGGCCTTTCCAGACGCGACGGGTTATCACCCGACCTCCGAGTTTTCCAATTTATGACAATCCAAAAATAATATCAACAAATAATTAAAACTTAACAATAGTATCCAATGTCAATCATAATTGATTCCAACCTTTAGACTTATCCAAAATACTTCTGTCCAAACTCACTACCCAAAATTTATAAAAAAGGTAAGCACAATGAAGATCTTTTTTTCACATAATAACATGAGAACACCTTCATCGTGTATTATTTTAAAACATGGTAACAACCTGAATTACCATAAAACCTTATTTATTACATTCATTCTCCCTTATCGTTTATGTAATATTATATATATTTCTTATATCCAAAATGATTTAATATTCCAAAAACGATGAAATAAACAAACTACCAATCAGTTCCAAGGAAGTAAAAAATATCCAATATATTTTATCCAAATCATAAATATCTTATTCCAAAATCACTGCCTCATTATTGGGACCATATTAAGGAATACCTTTTCTTCAACCTTATATTTTCTTAATAGTATAGCTTACTATTTAGTCATTTTTCATACAACCATATAATCTCAAATCCTTAATAAAATAGTACTGTAGTACAACCCTTGTATATATCCATATTTCATATAACCAATATGTTGTTCATACAACACTCAATTGAAATAATTCTATAATAAAACATTAGAACACTAGTCATTCCTCTTCATCTGAAGTATTATCATAATCTGATTATTATCCAATAGCATCATTCAATGTATACTCTGATTATTGAGACATTGTTTCACATTGTGTCCCAACGCCTTGTAAATGATTCATTTTACATATGAAACCTTTTTCTTACCCTGGAAATAACGTACTTAGTGTCCTTTTTCTCCAAACTTATAACAAAAGCCAATTCCCTTAAAGCATTTACCAGGGTTCTTATTTCCACATCTGTCATATATGGGAAAATAATTATTTCCCCTCTTCCCATTATCCATCTTTCCCTCCACCATCCTTTTCTTCTCTTTCTTCCCTTCAAAGTCATAGGACATAAAGAATTATTTAAATATCATATTAACACATGATACTATTTCTTCATATGTTGAGAATACATGGGAGAATATTTATATTCTAAATGTTGGATTTATACCAAGAAAGATATGATACCATTTTTACTTTTTAGATCATACGTATTTCTAGAGTTCTCATTCCTTTTACTAGGGACTATTTCATAATAATGGAATAAATTATGCCAATTTATGAATCGCAATTCATAATTCCAAACTTGAAAAATACCTAACATAAATTGAATAGTTTATGGATATAATCCATAATCATAAAAATGTTTTCCTTAAGGAATTATTTACTCCAAAATCCTTCATAATGTATTGTAATGAAAATGTTAATTATCTTATGCATATCTCCCGAGAGTTTCGTAACCAAGAGTGTAGTAAGGCCCATTGTCGTGCACTAGTTCCCCTTGGAGTCTGGCTCAAATCTGTGTTTTGAGGTTTTACCCTTAGGTACATATGTTCCAGATCCACCCTTACCTGATAGTATCTAGATAGGGATGTATTGCTTGGAAAATTCACAAAATCTTAACAGTTTCCAAAATTATAAGAAGTAATTCTATATTAATCCTCAAATTCTATCTTAGGGCAATGTTCTCTATTTATATTTTATCTGAATCTATTTCCATGGTTGTTTCTAAACTTATTATGATACCAATTTTTATGCTCTTACCCCAGTTACTAGAGTCGATGCATTATTTTAATACATTGTCATGATTACAAGGAATCATGTCCCAAAAGACCGATCAGTTTAGAAGTATTGGAAAGTAGATTACATACAAGAACATTACATTACACTTTATAACATACAACATAAAAAAATAATCCTTTGAGAATGCCCTTATTCCCTTAGCAGAACCCTACATCTAAAACATAAAACACTTCATGGGATCCAAGGAAAATAATACATAAGAAAGGGATGAGGTCAAATGCTCAGTAAGGATAATAATATAGAAGAAACATTCATAAATAATCATAATCATTTAAGGAAATGTATAAAACAAAAAAAAATCCCTTTCAACATAAACTTCATCGTAATATGGAAAATATAAATCAAAATAATGTCATTTACTTACTCACATGGATATTTTACTAGTCAGATAATCACATGAAATATTAATATCCACTTTCTTAACGATGGAATTCATAATGCTAGACATTCATAACCACATTTTCAAGGCCATTTTCCAAGAATACAAAAAAGATTTTGTCAAGGATTTGTTGTGAGACACTAGTTTGTCTCATGAGACCTACCGATGCATCGAGGAGCTATAGTGGGCTCCACCCATCACTTACTAAGTCCAATTCATTCCTTATGTGAAAACGATTAAACATAAAATAAACAGTCTTATTAAAAATAGCATATGAAATGTCAATAATTCATCCATAAAACATGACTCATATATAAATAACACGTCCACAGTCGAAAATATCACAAAACCTTCAATAAAATATGGAATATTTTATCATAGTAAATCTACGTCAAACTGGCTTAAAATCAATCAATGGATTTTTACATATATGAAAATGATTTGTAAAAATCTTTGAGTGAAATATCCAATATTCATGAAAACATTTAAAAGTCACAAAATTTAAAAAAGGAAGAAATTTATAGACATTTTTTAATCAAACATTCCCAAAACACTTTTTATCTTTTGAAAGGAATTAACATTATAAAAACATTCATGTCCATATAGATAAATCCTTAAAAACCAATTTGAAAACATAGATATTAATGATAATGACTAATAGGAATAAATATTTAAAACATTTATAATGATGTTTTAGTAAAAATAACATTATAATAATCCCATATAAAACTCTATCATGAAACTTGGACATGGATAATAAACATTTCCTAGTAGATACTTACGTAAAAACAACCTTTGATAATAAAGAGATTGTGAAATTAGCCATTACCTTGCACTTTCCTTTAGTTGTGGGTACATTTAACCTCCTGTATAATGACCGTAGTATGTTATTAAATTATACAATAACCATATTCATATTTATTATATCATAAATTATTAATTTATGACTTTATACAACCCATTTAATATGGATTTCCATGTTAAATTAACAATTCGGGTAATAATGGATTTCATTGTCGTACAAGTTTTAACATGATATATTCTTGATCATATCATTTAGATAATGATTTAAATACATCCAGAATATAAACCTTGATTTATATATCATATATATATATATATATAATATAAATATTTATAATAGATAAATATATGAAATGGAAAACACTGTTTATGGAGACGGTATGTCGTACGTACGCAAAAACATTGTTTCAGTTTTCAAATAGTATTAAATAGAAGTAAGTGAATAAGATATATGTAAGTACATATATAAATAAATATATATATATATATATATTTTACTACAGTATCAATATGATGACATATATTACATACTTATTATTAATATATATTTTTATAATCGTCGATGAATGATGAACATGGAAATGAATCTCATCGCGTCGTGGAGACGATAATCTGTACGTACGCACGAGCGAAAATATCATTTCCTTAAAGGTGTGGAATTGGATGTTATATTAAATTTACAGAGACATTATCATGTTATTTTATTTATTTATATACATATTACACATCATTACATCCATCAAAATAATACAGTGTTGAATAACAAATTACACCACAACGTGGAGACAGTAATCCATACGTACGCATGCATGGTGAGATTATGATTCATAGGATGGATAGAATAATTAATATGGTTGTTCCATATTAATAATAACATCAAATTTTATATAAGGTACTGGATTTATTATTTTGTTATGGTAACAACAATGATAGAGTAAGTGGAAGAAGAAAAGAACTGGAAAGATGGTGGTTAAATCATTACCCCTTCTTCGATTTCTTCCTTTTCATTCAATCAAAAGGGCTCCTTATTTTGGATTTATGACCAATGGAAGGTCTATAGGATGAAGGTAGTATAGTTGTGAGGAAATTTTGCCTGGGGTTGGCCGAGCCAAATGGCATTGTAGGTGTGAAAATAAGAGAAGGGGAAGTGCCCTTTTATAAGAGAGGTGAGGGTTACTTTAGAAAATGATTGAAATATTATTTTATAATAAAGAAATTTTACGTTTTTGATGGATCCAAAATGAATTATTTAGAGGATAAGGTAGGGAGGGATCGAAAACCCCTCAACCAGTACGTTTTATATATGTTTAGGTCACTATATTGACATCATCTTTTATATTTAACTCTTAGTTAATTAGTTTGACATTTACCATGTCTCTTTGTATTTTTATATTATATGGTTAATAAACAAACAATATATTTTCAACATAACCTCAAGTGTTTCATTAATGAAATATATAATATTATTTAATACCATTTTTCGAGCCTTAGATTTTTTTGTATTTAATTTCACTTAATAATATAATATTTTAAAAAAACACTTTTATGTCAATTGTGACACTATTTTCTAATTTGTTTTGGTTGAATTTATAACTGAATTATTACTTTGAAAAAAACTAATTGAACCAACCATAACATTTCATAGTAACCATTAAATTTTTTTTAATTCATAATAAGTCTCAAATTACATTATTTGGATATTTATAATATCAATTAATTTAATATTTCATTAATAAGGTAATTACTACATCATAATTGTTTCATATATATGTTAAATTTTTTAATTCCTAAAAAATATAAATTAATTCACATTATGTAGTAAATATTTTTATCTTTCCAATTAATATTTATGGTCGAAAATATGTCTTATATAATTTCACGTAAAAATTTATTTACTAAAAGATATTTGTTTTTTTCATTTTTTCCTTTACATTATGTTAATTAAAATAATGTGTCATTATCATTTATAAGTGGTTACATTGGGTCCAAAAATGATCCAAAGGATTAAAAAGATTGTAAATGACTCATATAATAAGGTTAGGACAAGTGTTAAGGTAATTTTGTATTATTATAATAGTCTTTTTACCTTGAATTGGCCTATTTACATTTAACCGCAGTAAATAAATGTCAAAAGTTACAATTGACCAAATATTATTTTTATCTTATTGAAAAAAATATTACTTAATAACTTTATCCATGTCTCATTGATTTTTTAAATTCAACTCATAGAAATGGTAAAATTATGATTTATTCAAATTTGAAAATTCTCCTAAGAGGTGTGAAAAAGACGGTAAAAAGTTCAATAAAATTTTTATATATCTAAACTTAATATAAAATTACTCCAATGAATTATATTTAACCTATATAGCTATTATGTATCTATATTTACCTAAAATATATTTAAAAAATTAATTATTTAAATAAAAACCAGGTTTTAACCAATAACTCGGTGTTTTTCATTATTCATCAGAAATTTAAAGTTTTCAGAAAAAATAACAAAATTTCGCCCTAATAAATTTTTGATATTATGATTTCAAAAATTAAGTCTATTTTACCTACTTCAAAAAATAAAATATTCAACTATTAATTTAAAATTAATTTTCATTGTCAAATCCAAAAAGCCTGTTTTTAAGAAATAATAACTAACAAATGATTGATACTTGTTTATGTTCAATTTCATAGTGAAATCACTTCAAATAAATAAAATTAGATTAAATAAAAAAAATATTATATTTATAATTAAAAACTGTTTAAATGTATAATTTAACACTACAAATTATTTTGAATAAAAAAGTTGTTTTCAGTTAAAATATATTATTTTTCAATATTCTCCCAAATATGAAAGTTATCAGAAAACACCAAAAAATGATTGAAACTTAGTTATTATGTCCCGATTCTAAATAAGGAGCTTATTATGTCAAATTGATTATATAAAAGTTTCAAATATTGGATTTAAAAAGGTTCTCTATTATATGGCGGTAAAATTGCATTTTTTAAAAAAGTATTTCTTTTATCTGAAAAAAATTAATTTTTTTTTATTTCTAAGAATGTAATAATATAGATTCTAAAATTATATAGATTATATAAATTTCAATATTTAGTTAATACTATTCATAACCTCTTTTGGAAGACTAGTTTGGTATGTCGTGGTGCCTTTTAACTCGGTTTTGTGGGTAGTGAAAGTTATTGAATTACTTTGATGAAATAACATACAACAAAATCATGGGGTGTTACACATGTTTTAATTTTATTTGTATGATATTTTATATTCTTATGGATATATTTCTAAAAATATAATGGTATAAATTTTATCTCAACTATAAAACATATAGTCTATTTATTTGGAGTTTTGTTTTTATTTCCAATGTTTTTTTTTATTTTTTTTGTACATAATTTATGTAAACTACATTTGTAAAATTATATTTTCAGATATGTTTTTGAATGTGGAAAATAATATCGTTATTTTAGAAACATTGAAGTCCACCCATCAAGTTATCAATGCCTTTATAAAAAAATTTTGGCTCCACTTTTTATTTTCATAAAATGTGGTGAAGCCTTATTCTTGTGGAAAAGTATAATATATTATTTATGAATACATTCATATATGAAAGCATATTTTATAAATATTTTAAATGATATCATTTTAGATATTTATATTTTAAAAAATTCATAAAAACCATTTTGAAATCCTGCTGGGGAAATTTTGGTTACAACCTATAAACACACTTATATGTTTTTATAGCTCCTTTGATTTCATGTAAGATATAATATTATATTTTCATTTGTATCATATGATTAAATAATTGGATGTGTTGCGTGACCTCGAGTCACATAGAGGTGATAATATGGTACATCTTGTTTATGGTTTTTTAGATTATTGACTTTTATAATATAAAGACCAATAAATTCCATGGAAATTATTTTTCTTAAATAAACGAAAATTTTACAAGTCCGTAGTTTCTAACGGCGCATGATTCTGGGGCCCGGCGTGCCCAGAATCAATTTATAAAATTTTTGTTAACCTTATGTTAACGCGTATATGCAGGTTTCTGGAATAAGTGTAATAATTATTAAACGATTACTTGGATAAAAAATCTGAGGACACTGTTGTGCTCAGGAGGGCGGGTTTACCCTAGGGGTGACTTAGGTTTAGTCAACGCGAACCTCCTGTGAGAAATCCCAAAAATGGAAGAACCGTAAATAAAATAATTAAATAAATTATTTTATTTTTCAAATGCTTATAACTCACAAACAGTAGCTCAGATTACAAATCTGAGATGATCACTAAAATTGTGAGGGCAAGCCTTATATAAGCAGATACTAACATTGGCCGATGCGGGCCACCAAAAAATGTTAGTTTTTTGACACAAATAATATAATTAGGTGACAATTACTTTATTGTAAAATTCATAACATCTAAATGGAAAGTCAGATTGAAAATATGAGAGTACCATTTGGTTATTTGGGGTGTGTTTTACCTAGGTTGAGCCTAACATCGATGGAAGTTTGTCAAGGGTGAATGATAATAATTTTCTGAACTTTTTTTCGAGTACATTCAGTAAACTCAAGAACGAAGTTTTCTAACTCTTGAACCAATAATCGAAATCGAATTCTGAGGGCACTGTTGAACTTACAACGTCTGTAATTGCATAATGAGACCTTCACCGCAGTTGCGTTCTGACGTTAGTGTACGTTAGTTTTTGGGGGGGTTTTAATTAAATTGAATAAAAATAAATTGATAACATTATTTTTATTTGTGGCTGTTTAACCCTACAAGGAGAGGTTGGAGGTAGGGCCCACCCACACATAACCTCCCTTGGGAGGATATTGTTAGGCGGGGCCCACACGAGCTTTACCCCCCCCCCCCTTAAAACCCCAATTCGAGTATGAATAGTGGGGCCCACACGAGCTCTTTAACACTTCTAACCCCATCTTTTATGTGGATAGAACTCTCCACCTCCTTATTAATTAATTAGAACTCCTCACCACCCCCTTTTTGAAATTTGAACCATCCTTCCCATTAAATATCTAGGTTGTATCTTTTAATTAATGACAACTTTTCCAATTATGGTGCCAAAATATTACATGTCATTTCCATCTATTATTTGGTTGGCATGCTTCCTTCTTTTTCATTGGAGAACTAAGGAGAGAATAACCCTTTGAAAAATATTCTTCCAACGAAGAACGTAAAGAGCATGAAGAACATTTCTTACACCACTGAAGAATGATGATGCCATATTCTTCCTTCTTCATCCACGTCAAAGGATAAGACCCCACCCACGAAGAACGTCACCAATGATGAAATCACCTCCGAACGATCGTCCTCTAATGATGAGTACCCTTATTTCATTCCGGTGCATGAGCGTGAGAATTGGGAGTACCTGACGAACATATCAATCAACGAATCAACATCCGCTTTTCCTCTCATTCCACCGTCAAAGTTCGACAATTACGAAGTAGGGGGTTTACTTCTTGTCGATGTAATATTCCTTCTATTTTTCTCTTCTTCAGAATCTAAAGGAATCATTGCGTGGTTTAAAAATAAATGAAGATCATACCATTCCTTGAGACAATTGTTACCATAGTAAACGCAGAGGGTGCATGACAAAAAAAAATGGCCCGACTCCTTTACCGATCTTATTTTGATTTTATTTGGAAGAATGAAGCTACAATGAGGTGACTAAGACGACACCGACAAAGGTCGCGCTACCCGTAGCCTCCGGGAACGGCACTGCCCCCGCAACTCCCTAGTGCGCTACCCGCACCCGGTGCCCTCCGCCCTTTCCGGCATGCCCCTAGTGCCATGTTCCCCAGTCGGTGCGCACGCGGCATTTTGCGCCGCGCCGGCAGGCTGCTCGACGCCCTCGCGCCCCGCCGGCGCGCTGCACGGCACCCCGCGATTCCCCAGCAGGATTCCTGGTGGCACCACGACCTGCCACACCTTGCACGGTGCACCCACGGCCTGCCCGGTGGCCAGCCGGCCGTCCAACCCGACCCGCGGCGTCCCCCATGGTGTTGGTGACCGAACCGGCCCCTTATTCTGGGCCGAGTGACCGAGCCGCCTATGCAGTGACTATCGGGCCAAACCACCCTCACTGTCTGCTAGGACGGGCCCAGCGAATCGGGTCAAAACATAGTGGGCTAACCCACCCAATGGGTCGGGTCAGACCCTGCAAGTCTGGCCGAGTAGACCCAGACCAGGTCGGACCGGACCCAAGCCCAATACTGACCCATTACCTTTGTGGGCCATATCTTTGGCACCAGACATCTGTTTGAAGAACCATCTACGGTGCCAGTTTTCTTAGAGAATAGATGTCCCATTGAGTATACCCCAATGGTGCTCGGGTATAGTTGAGTCACGGTCAGGTTCGTTCATACACGAATCCAACCGGGCCCTTGGGACTAAAATGTAAATAAATCAAAGACTGTGTGACTGATTGACTCATCGTCTATTGCGTTGAGGCTATAGTACCCCAAACATTTTATGTTATGTTTGTCTATTCATCATTGAGATACATTCTATTCATCGATGTGTTCCGTTGAATCAACATTAAGTTATTTAGGAGATATTTAAAACCTATCTATTAAATATAAATTTTCCACTTCTTTATTTTGAATTCCAAAAAATGGTCATCTAGAGTTATGATCAGTAAGTCATTTGGAGTCTGATAGAACAAACTCAATTTATGGTGAATAGTAACATACCATTATGAATAGAAATATGAATAGTAATATTCCCCTTATGAATAGTAAATAATATTACTATTTCTTTTTCTTAAGGTAACAAGATAATAAGATCTTAATTAATTTTCCAATGATAAATTAACTAATTGCACTTTAAGAATGTTATTTTTCGAATTAACTATGTCATTATTTAAAAATTAAAATAATAATATTTACAAAATTATTTTTGAAAAATTGAATTCTCTTTTAAATTATTCACGTTGAAAAATGGTTAGTGTGAATTTAGTGAATTTTTTTGAAACATTTGATTTTTCTGTGAATAGTAAAAAATACAGTTTTTTTCGGTGTGTTTATGACATCGTTAATTATGAAATAATGATGTCAAAAATCAGGTAGACTTGTGCATAGATGAATAAAATTTTAGGCGTCCCAAGTTTCTTATACCATGTGAATATACCGTGGGCAAGCCCATTGTTTTCCAAAAACCACTCATGAGGTGTCCCGTGAATATTATTAAAATAATCCCTCACTTTTCCTATAAATACCAACTCTTCCCTTCATTTAATTCATTCCCAATTCTTCCTCAATGAAGTTCTAGCCTAATTTTCTCCATATTAGTCCTCTCAAGGTTTTTCCTCAAGCTCCCAATGTCTTAACCATCAATTTCTAAGGGTTACTCTACAAGGTAAGAAAATTCTCAATTTCATTCTTTTTCCTTTCAATTTCTCTTTTATGTAGAATATCTTTCATGTTTCCATACTATGTTTTTAATTTTCTTCTTGTACATGATCTACTCTATATTATAATTTATTTCTTGATAGGTGACCCTTTTCCCCTTTTTTTAATATTTTTTAAACCATGTTACGTAGCCGTTAGGCTCCTGAATTATTGTAAGCGATTTCAAAATTATTATTTTATTTTGAGTTATTTATTTATTCTTTATTCGTCTCTTCTTACCCAATAGGAATGAAATCATCAGAATATTTTATATTCTGGATGTTTTCATGTTCATGATAAATTCATCATCAATCTTCTTCTTTTCCCCCACATGTTCATGGAATTAAAAACATTGTCTGTGATGTATCGAATTACCGACACCATGGATAATATAATCTCAATTTCCAATAATTCATTCAAGTCTGGTCATAAAACCATTTATATGGTGGAACCAGGTTATAATATATGTTTTTTGACTCACCCATGGTTCTTTAATTCTTTGTTACTCATGGTTCTAATTTATAAAACAAAAATAGGTTGTTATTATCAAAGAACAACTAAAACGATCTAAACGAACATCATTAATGTTTTAAATAATGAATCATCATCATGGTATATAACCCAAAATAATTATAAGATCTTTTATATCTGCATAATTTAATAAATAATATGTATTAACAATTATCGATGTTTAACCATGTTTCAAATGAACTTCTATTCATGGATACAAGTAAACGAACCATGAAAACCATGTAAGAAAATGATTCCAAAACATAAAAATTGAACCAATTGAACCCATAGAAAGGGCATTGAATTAACCTAATAAGGTCATAATAAATCAATTACATGTATAGTTTTTTCTGGAAATATTAATTAATGGCTCTAAATTTTATTATTCAGGTCAGTAAAACATACGAAGAATACACTCGAGCATAAGGTAAGGGGTTTCTTATCTCACTTTCATTTCTGTGAGATTTTCATTGTTCCCCAATTATTTCATGTATATGGTATATGTGTACTACCATTTGATATATAATAACATTTTTATCTTTATATTCATGTTATTAAATTATTCACTTGGTATTAATTATGTTCTGGTCACATGATTCGACCGATCACACTGTTGTAAGGGACTTTGTCTCAACTACGTTTTCATTGTGACTAAATTTGCTTTGTGGAACTAAGAATCCTTATGTGGTGTACCGAATTCCCATTTGAGATCACTTTTCATTTGAAATTATATTTATATTAAATATCCATAATCTCATATCATGGATATGTTTATTTTCTAAATCGTATACCATTTTATATACGGTGTTTATTTGGAATGTTATTATGGAAATATTGATGAATCTGTATATTCTACTCTATACAGATATTTAAAAGGTGTATTTATCTTTTATTTAATCAATTTATAAATAATTATTGGACATAAAGTGGCGGGTGGGGCCCGCTATAGCCCCTTGATGCATTGGTAGGTCTCATCAGACAAAACTGTTGGTGACAAACCCTTCGAGTTTGCTTCTGAAAATCAGACGAGTTTCTACCCACATAACTAAACAGTTTTTATAGTATTATGGTTTCATGTGCCAGATACATGAAATCCAATTAATAAGAATTATATTTATTCATTATCAGTTATTATTATTATAAATGAGGTTTTCACTATGACAAAACCTATGGATGCAGTTTCATTTTCAGTTTATTAATGGCATTAGTTGTTCATTTATTCAATATGCCATATTGATAAGTTAGATTTATTATGATCCACTTATTATTGTACTCATTATTCCACTATTTATAATCCTAAATGAGAATTTGATCTCACCCTTTTCATTGTATACCTTCGATAGGTGATGAAGAGAAGGTCTTCTTTTGAGTTCATGTGGATGCAGTTTTGTGTTTTTTTTATGTATTTTATTTTTTATCCTTTTCAAATGTAATCTAAGTTACATATATGTATCTATTTTCTTCAAGACTACTAAACTGATCGTTCCTTCATGATTTTCATTCCTTTTAACCATGCCAATATCACATGTAATGCACCGGCTCCATTCTAGAGGGGTCGGGGTGTTACGGTTGGTATAAGAGGAAGTTTAGTAGAACACTTGGAAACTACACTAGGAAATATATATTAGGGAACAAATCCCTAAAGTAGTATTTGAGGATTAACATACAAGAACTTCCTGGTATTTTGGTGAGGAATAGATTATGTGGATATTTTAAGCAATACGTCCCTGTCTCGATACGAGCAGGTGGAGGCGGCTCTCGCACAGATGTATCTAGGGGTAAAACCCGAAAAAACTGATTTGAGCTAGACTCGAACGAGAACTGGTGCACGAAAATAGGCCTTGCTGCACTCTTGGATACGAAACTCCTAAGGGATATTCTTAGGATAATTCATGTTTTCTTTATAGGCCATTATGAAGGAGTTAATGTAATTTTTTCCATAGAGGAACCATGTTTATAAGATTAGTTATGCATAGAATTTCAATCTATGTTGAGTGATTTTAAATATGATATTTATAAACTAATATAGTGTATCCCATTAGTTAGAAATGGTGTTTATTGGAAGAATGAGAATCATTACTCGTGGGCAAGGTAGGGATCTCTCTACTGAGAAATTCAACACAGTCAACGTTGGAGCAGATCAGATCATGACCATATTGGGAAAACATACTCAAATTATAATGAATAATCATTCAACACCTGTGTTGGATCGTTTCATGCTGTATAATCCCCCATCTTTCAGTGGGACTTCTAATCCAGTGGTTTCTGATCAATGGATCATGTCCCTTGAAAATATATTCATGGCGTTAAGATGCAATGAAAATGAAATGGTAGTACTGGCAATATATTGTCTCAAGGGTGATGCTGATCAATGGTGGTCTCTGATTCAAAATACCATGGAGGAAGAAGAGATAGAGGAAATGGAATGGAGGTCTTTTAAGGAAATATTCTTTGAAAAATATATCCCTTGTGAGCAACGAAATGAAATGAAGAGGAAATTCCTTCTCTTGAAACAAAGGGAAGAAGACAGTGTTGCAGAGTGTGAGGATACCTTCACAAGGATATCCAGGTATGCTGTGGATTACGTGCGTGACTCGGAGGACAAGATTGATCATTTACTTGATGGTCTTAAGAAAATTATTTAACGGGCACTGGCTTATCAATCATTTTCATCATATGTTGAAATTTTATCAAGGGCCATCAAAACAGAGAAATAATTTGGTAGATCAAATTTTTTCAATGGAAACCATGATAAGAAGCAGAATTCTAATAACAAAGGAAATGGAGAAGAACCAAAGAAGATCAAGGGAATGAATAGTTTCACATTATACGAGAACTGTGGAAAGAATCATCTCAGGAAATGCTTGAAAGGTAAGGGAGCCTGCCAAAACTGTAGATAAAAGGGTCATCGATCTTATGAATGCAAGGGAAAGAAACAATTCAATGATGTTCAATGCTACAACTTTAGAGAGATGGGACACTATGAAAATGAGTGTCCTAAGTGCCAAGGAAACATGCCTCAGAAACAGAAAAGACAGAAAGGGAGAGCCTTTGTGATTACAACCGCGGAGGTTGATGTTCCTAGTGACATGGTGGAAGGTACTTTAATTGATTCGTCAAACTTAGCCAATAGTTTATTTGATTCTGGGTCATCACAATCATTTATATCCTCTCAGTTTTCCAAGAATATTAGATATGTCCAATTTGATTTAAGAAAGGAGTTGTCAGTCAAAACTCCCATGGGATGTATCATTTCAACAAAGGCATGTCGACTAGTCCCCATCCAAACACCAAAATGTGATTTAGTTTCTAGCCTTATCATAAAACCCCTGACTGAATTTGATATAATTTTCATTATGGATTGGATATAAAATTATGATGTGAGGATTTATTGCAAGAAAAAGGAAGTTACAATTTTTGGAAATGGTGTAGAATCCCTTGTCTTTAGGGCATAATCTTTGCCACCTGATTCTTATATAGAACCTCCACCAGTAGCACTATTCAATGCAGTACCTGGAGAGGAAGATAAACCAATATCTATGAGAGAGGAAATAAATATTCAAATTTAATATGTGCACATAGTGAAAGAGTACATTGATGTATTTCCAAAGGATTTACCTAGATATCCTCCTAAGTGGGAAATTGAGTTTTCCATTTACTTAATTCCTACTGCAAAACATATATCAAAGTCCCCATATAGAATGGCCACTATGTAGTTAGTGGAGCTGAAGAAACAGCTAGAAGAGTTGATATAAAAAGTATTTATTCGACCTAGTGTTTCTCCATAGGGAGCCCCGGTCTTGTTTGTAAAAATGAAAGATAGATATATGAGGCTTTGAATTGATTACAAAGAAATCAATGCCATTACAATAAAGAACACATATTATCTAACCCGGATTGATGATATATTTGACCATTCTCTTGGAGCTCAATACGTTTCAAAGATCAACCATCGATCCGGATATCATCAACTGAGTGTGAGGAAGGAAGATATTCTGAAGACAGCATTTTGAACCAGGTGTGGGAATTACGAGTTAACAGTGATGCCTTTTGGACTAACAAATGCACCATATATCTTCATGGATTTAATTAATAGAGTTATCATGGAATATCTTGATAACATTGTTGTGATATTCATCGATGATATCATCATATACTCAAAAATCTATGAAGACAATGAGAGTCACATTCGAGTTATTCTGGGAACTCTTAGAAGAAATGAATTATAATGGAAGTTTAGCAAATACGAATTTAGGCTTCAATCAATTTTTTTCTAGGCCATATTGTCTATAAGTATGGAATCCTATTTTATCCTTCAAAGACAAAGGCAAACCAAGATTGGCCCATGCCAACAAATGTAACTAAGGCTCGCCGTTTTACTTACTTTGCAGGTTATTATCGACGTTTTGTTCAGAATTTTTCCCACATGGATAATATGAGAACCAAGATCACACGTAAAGGGGTTAAATTATTTTTCATAAAGGATTTTGAATAATGTATCAAATAACTGAATAGAACATTACTCAATGCTCATATATTGACTCTACCATTGGGGAATGACATGTTTGTTATTTATAGTGATGCTTCAAATAAAGTACTTGGTTGTATCCTTATGCAAAATGATAGGGTTATTTCTTATGCATCATGATAACTAAAAGTTCATGATCAAAACTATCCTACTCATGATCTTGAGTTAGCTGTTATAATCCTTTCTTTGAAGATATGGAGACATTATCACTATGGTGTAAAATGTGAGATTTATACTGATCACAAGAGTTTGAAGTATATTTTCTCACAGAAAGAACTCAACATGAGGTAATGAAGATGACTTGAACTACACTACGATTATGATTTCACTATACACTACCACCTGGGGAAGGAAAATAAGGTGGAAGATGCTTTGAGTAGAAAGGATCATGGACTTTTGAACAAGATGAGAGTTGAAAGGGATCTTATTTTCATGGATCTAATAAAGATGAATATGGGAATATCCATAGAATGTGAAATATCAATTATTTTTCAAATGGTTTCCAAAAACTTTTTACTAGAAAGGATAACATGTACTTCAGCTGATGATGAGGAGTTTCAAAAGAAGATAAATGTTGTGAATGATGATAGATTGAGGGACTTCATATATGAATATGGAATTTTGAAATTTGGGAAGAGACATTGTTATCCCAATATACATGACCTAAAAATAGAATTGTTGGATGATGCTCATAGTTCCAATTTCTCTATACACCCTGGTAGAACTAAGATGTATAGAGAATTGAATGAACATAATTGGTGGGACAACATGAAGAGAGAGATTTGTGATTTTGTGTCAAGATGTATGGTTTTTCAACAAGTGAAAGTTGGAAGGAAACATCCTGGAGGATTATTGAAACCTCTTCCAATACCTGATTGGAAATGGGATAATATCACGATTGTCATTGTCATCGGACTACCATAGACTCGTAGAAGGAATGATGCAATATAGGTCATTGTTGATCATTTAACCAAGTCAACACATTTTCTTGCTATAAGAGAAGATCTGCCTCTTGAACTTCTAGAAAGACTATATATTAATGAAGTTGTGAGACTTCATAGAGTACCCCTATCAACTGTTTCAAACTGTGATCCATGTTTTACATCATGATTCTAGAAAATTCTTCAGAAGGCCCTAGATACTGATCTTCATTTGAGCACTGCCTACCTCCCACAAGCAGATGGACAATCAGAACGGACTATTCAAACATTTGAAGATGTGTTGAGGTCTTGTTCACGTGATTTTCAAGGCATGAGGGATCAATATTTACCTCTCATAGAATTTTACTACAATAATTGCTTCCATTAAAGTATTTAGATGGAAACCTATGAAGCATTGTATGGGAGGAGATGTTGTACACCAACTTTCTAGGATGATGTTGGTGAAAGAAAGCTCGTGGGCCCAAAACATATTAAAGAAACAAGGGAGAATGTGAAGAATATCTAGAACCATATCAAAATAGCTCAAAGTTGGAAAAAGATCTACGCAGATAATCGAAGGAAGGATTTTGAGTTTCAATAAGGTGATCACATTTTCTAAAATTTATCTCCATGGAAGGGTATAATACGATTCTGTAAGAAGGGAAAGTTAAGTCCCAGGTACATCAGACCTTTTGAAATTCTCGACCGAATTAGAGTTGTAGCTCACCATTTGGAAATGCCGCCAAGTCTCTCCAAGGATGAAAATGTGTTCCACGTGTCAATGTTAAGAATGTACATGCCAGACCCAACACATGTTCTCACTTATGAAGAAGTAAAACATGAGCCAGATCTATCTTATTGTGAAGAGCCTATCATGATTCATGATATTAGAGAAAAAGTATTCAGAAATTGGACGAATCATCTGGTAAAGGTTCTATGGAGGAACCATAAGATGGAATAAGCACCATGGGAGCATGATGAGCTAATGATAAAGACATACCCAAATCTTTTTAGTTAATATTTTGTAAATTTTGAGGACAAAATTTTCCGAGGGAGGGAATAATGTAGTACCCCAAACATTTTTTGTTATGTTTCTCTATTCATCACTGAGTTAAATTCTATTCATCACTGTGTTCCTTTGAAACAACACTAGGTTATTTAGGATATAGTTAAAACCAATCCATTAAATATAAATTTTTCACTTCTATGTTTTCAAATTTGAAAAATGGTCATCTAGAGTTTTGATCAGTAAGTCATTTGGAGTCTGATAGAACAAAAAAAATTTTGTGAATAGTAACATACCCTTATGAATAGTAATATGAATATTAATATGACCCTTATGTATAGTAAATAATAATAATATTTAATTTTCTTAAGGAAACATAATAATGAAATCCTAATCTGTTTTTCAATGAGAAATAAAACTAATTCCTCTTTAAAATGTTATTTTTAGAATTAACTATGACATTATTAAAAAATTAAATTATTAATATTTAGAAAATTATTTTTGAAAAATTGATTTCACTTATTCATTATACATGTCGAAAAATGGTTACAGTGAATTTTGGGAATTTTTCAGAAAGTGTTGATTTCTCAGTGAATAGTATAAAATATAGTTTTTAGATTCGGTGTGTTTATGAAATCATTAATGATGAAATAATGATGTCATAAATCTGGTCGACTTGTGTATAGTTAAATAAGATGTGAGGTGTCCCAATTGGATTAATCCATGTTTAAATACCATTGTCAAGCCCATGGTTTTTCAAAAACCACTCATGAGGTGTCCCATGAAAATTGTTAAAAAAACCCCCACTTTTCCTATAAATACATACTCATCCCTTCATTGAATTCATTCCCAATTCACCCTTAAAAAATTTCAGGCCTCCTTACCTCCATATTAGTCCTCCCATGTTTTCCTCATGCCCCAAAGGTCCCAACATTCATGTTCTAAGGGTTACTTCCTAAGGTAAGAAAATTCTCAATTTCTTTCTTTTTCGTTTCAAGTTGTCTTTTATGTGGTATATCATTAATGTTTCCATACCATGATCTTATTTTTTTCTTATCCTTGATCTACTATATATTATGAATCATTTCTGGATAGGTGACCCTTTTCCCATATTTTTTTAATATTTTCTAAAACCATGTTACGTAGCTGTTAGGAAGCCAAATTTTTGTAAGCAATTTCAAAATTATTTTTTTATTTTGTGTTTATTATTTATTATATCTTTATATCCTCTTACCCAAGAGGAATTAAATCTTCATAATCTTTTTTTATTCTGGATGTTTTCTTGTTAATGAGAAATTAATCATCTATCTTCTTCTTTTCCCCCACTTGTTCAAGGAATTAAAAACATTGTCCTTGATGTATCGAATTACCGACATCATGTATGATGTAATCTCAATTTCCATTAATTCTTTCAAGTCTGTTCATGATTCCATTTATATGGTTGAACTATGTTATAATATACTTGTTATGAATCAGCCATTTTTCTGGAATTCTTTGGTACTCATGGTTCTAATTTATAAAAAAAGAGGTTGTTATTATCAAAGAACAACTAAAACGGTCTAAATGAACATCATTAATGTTTTAAATAATGAATCGTCATCTTGGTATATAACCCAAAATCATTATAAGATCATTTATATATCCATAATTTCATTAATTATATTTATTAACAATTATGGATGTTTAACCATGTTTCAAATGAACTTCCATTTATGGAAACAAGGAAACGAACCCTGAAAATCAAGAAAGAAAGTGTTTCCGAAACATGAAAATTGAACCAATCGAACACATGGGAAGGGATATGAATGAACCTAATAAGGCTATACTAAAACAATTACATGTATATAAGGTTCTTTACATATTAATTAATGAATCTAAATTTGATTATTAAGGTCATTAAAACAAATGAACAATACACTCGAGCATAAGGTAAGGGGTTTCTCATCTCACATTAACTTCTGTGAGATTTTCATTATTCACCACTTATTTCTTGTATGTGGTATATGTGTACTACCATTTGATATATAATAAATTTTTTTATCTTTATATTCATGTTATTCAATTATTCACTTGATATTTATTATGTTCTGGTCAAATGATTCAACAGATCACATTGTTGTAATGGACTATTTCTCAACTACATTTCTATTGTGACTAAATTTGTATTATGATCCTAATAATCCTTATGTGATGTTACTAATTCCCATTTGAGATAACTTTTAATTTGAAATTATATTTACATTAAATATCCATAAACTCATATCATGGATATTTTTGTTGTATAAACCATATACCATTTACATACGGGTTTTATTTGGAATGTTATTATGGATATATTGATGAATCTGGATACTCTACTCTATATGGGTATTTAAAAGTCATATTGAACTTGAATTAAATAAATTTATAAAGAATTATTGGACATTTCGTGGCGGTTGGGGCCCGCTATATCCCCTCGATTCATCGGTAGGTCTCATGAGACAAAACAGTTGGCGACAAACCCTTCGAGTTTGTTTCCAAAAATCAGACGGGTTTCTACCCACAGAACTAAACCATTTTTACAGTATTATGGTTTCATGTTCCAGATTCATGACATCCAATTAATAAGAATTATCTTTATTCATTATCAGTTATTATTATTATCCATGAGGTTTTCACTATGACAATATCTATAGATGCAGTAACATTTTCAGTTTATTAATGGCATTAGTTGTTCATTTATTCACTATGCCATATTGATTATGTCAGATTGATTGTGATACACTTATTATTTTACTCATGCGTCCGCTATTTGTAACCCTACTGAGCATTTGAGATCACCCCTTTCAATGTATACCTTCGAAAGTTGATGAAGAGATGATCTTCTTTTGAGTTCTTCTAGATGCATTTTTGAGTTTTTTTGTTATGTATTGTATTTTTTACCCTTTTCTAGTGTAATTTGAGTTACATATATGTATCTAGTTTATTTAATACTACTAAACTGATCATTCCTTCATGATTTTCATTCCATCTAACCATGACAATATCATAAGTAATGCACCGACTCTATCCTAGAGGGTTTGGGGTGTTACAGAGAACCCCATGACGTGGCAGTCCTTTGAGATACTTGCACCTGAGACTTCATGAGACTTGGAGTATCAACCAATAGATATTTGAGTAGATCCTCTCGGAGATGAGAATATGGAGTGCAGATAAATTGTAGCTGTAGAACTGACGACTGCTTGACTGATTCAACTCAGAGCGATTCAAATGGCCCAGTGGATAGAGCACCCCGTTTGGCGGCAGACCCACGGTGGATAGAGCGCCTAGTTTGTAAACAAACCCATGGTACTCGACAGGAGGAGTACCTCTGACGGCTATTAGGGGGAGCTCCCGATTTGGCTATACACCCACAGCGAATGGAGTGTGCAGTTTGGTAGCAGACTCACAATACTTTATAGGAGGAGTACCTGAGTAGTCTATGGTTAGTGAGTAGCGCCTCGGAGTCACGACAAGGACATTGTACTCGATAGAGGAGGAGTTCTCCAGCGGCCATGGTTTGGATAATGAAAATCCTGGTTTGATCTGATTCAATTACCTTTGTGTTTTCCTCATGATTGAGATGGGTTACTGTATAACTTAGGTATAAGTATGAGCATATACCTACGTAATGGTTATCCCTTGATTTCATACTTTGTGGTTTATCCATGTTGGATTTTGTGAGACCTTCAGGGTATTTAGGTCCCAACTGAGTATCGTTATACTCACCCATGCACGGGCTATGCCCGCACCTTGTTGTGCTGGATGCAGACGACGAACAACACTGGCTGAGGCATAGTGTGTGAGGACTAGATGGTTCCCAGAGGATGGCCTTACAACGAGATGGTACCCAGAGGAGACTGACAGATGTGGAGCGTTGAGGAGGCTATCTATACCTATCCTTCAGGTAGGATCCTTGGTGGATGATCCAAGATCTGCTAGACACCTTACAACTATTTGTCTTTTAGTTGTACATGTTTGTCTCTTCCTTGTACATCACTATTGGGCTTGTATTTATGGACCCTTTTACATTATTGAACAACTTTTGTTATAAAAATTTTACTTAGTTTTTGCATCCTCTTGTACTCTGGTTGTGTGTGATTACGTTTTATAAAGACAATGCCTTCCCAGTTTTAGGGAATTATGATTTTGGGGATAGTCGACAACCCCTGTCCTATAGAAGGCGGGCATGGGGAAGTCACGACGTGGGCCCCAGGGTATGAGTCGTGACAACTTGGTATCAATGGAGTTGGTTATACTCCATAACATAAGACTCTGATATTTCATTTCTGTGAAGCAATATGGTTAAGGTTATCGAGTGCGGTCTTCAGTTCAGCGAGTCTAGTGTTGGTGCCGAGGCCGACATATCCACACACTAGGACCCTGACTACTGATTCGTGAATTAGTACACGAAAACACTGACTGCATGTGGGTTTTTAAAATTATTCTTTAAGTCTTCTGAAACCAGGTCATCTCACCAGGTATAGTCTTTTGAT
The DNA here is from genome assembly GCA_963277665.1 of Viscum album. Classification (NCBI taxonomy): domain Eukaryota; kingdom Viridiplantae; phylum Streptophyta; class Magnoliopsida; order Santalales; family Viscaceae; genus Viscum; species Viscum album. The sequence goes on along the minus strand of OY728147.1, from coordinate 1,536,387,895 downwards.
CGTGTCACAACTGTTCAGGATGCCTCCACGCAAACAGCCAGTTAGAGTTCTGAGAGAGTACATGATGATAGCCCATCGAGTGACGAGGCTCCGGTGTAGGGCCCTCTTACTATGTTGGATCCTTCGAGTGGTTTACCAGCAGCACCAACACCCATTGGGAAGAAGATGCCACCAGCTACACTTGGGGATAATGCACGCCGACTGAGCACATTGCATGAGTTCCAGCAGCAGAGGCCTTTGAGGTTACAAGCTGAGATAGATTCCCAGGAAGTAGAGGACAAACTGGAGGGAATTGATAGATTTATCCACCTAGTTGAGACACCAGTAGAGCAGATGGTGATCTTAGATACTAGTTTTTCCCAGTGAGTAACCATGATGCTGGTATGCATAGTAATGAGGATTTCATATGTTGACCTTTTCCCAAGATTTTACCTTCAGGTAGTGTGTCAGCTATATCACTGTATATTGGTAAGGAGTTTCAACTGGCGGTACTGATTGGTGACACCTGTATGCATAGTGCCTTACAAGGGTTTCATAATTAGATACCCCTTATGTTCTGAGGCGAGCCCGACTTAAAGATGGTTGAGGACTGTCCTGAGGAGCTGGTTTAGAGTCACCTTCACCTTCTACATTTTCATCAGGATGACATGTAGGTAGATGAGTATTCATCGAGGTGTAACAATCATCCTTGGAACTCAATTAATACGATATGATCAGTGATTCAGAGCTTGGACCTCTGAGTAAGGTCTGTTTAGGGACATCCGAGCTACCACTTTTTTCCCTTTCCATTCCTACCTATGTTAGGATGCTAGAGAGAACATTTTCGGTCGAATGTTCTTTGGCTGAGCAGAAATAGCCAGTGAGTGTTAGTAGTCGGAAAGCAAGAAACTAGCGCCAGTCTCAGAGACATGGGTGTGTAATCTATTTTGGAAATAGGTGGTATTGATGAAACATGAATTTGCAGAGTAGTAGACCTGTATGAAGATCTAGGAGAGAATCATGAGGTGGTGTACATTTCTACATGTTACAACCACCCACCTTTGTAGTCCCCTCCATGATCTTGGAGTTGGAGGGAAGTGGAAGATAATAGCTGCATACGGTCAAGGAGTGTGACCCAAGGGCTCTAGGAATGATTCTAGGTATGAACTATGTCTAATACTAGCTGCCGTATTAATAGACATATGTACCAATCATTCCTTCCTTCCACGAATCTTGTCCTAGACCTAGTGTTTCTGGTTAAAATGTTGACTTGAACCTCATGTCTAGAGATACCTTTGGGGGGAGACTCAATAATAACAGTTATGAAGATGGTGTGATTTGACCCTTGAGGTGAGAATTTCAGTTGAAACCTCTTGGTGGAAGAGTCGAGGACGTACGACATTAGTTTGGATATGAATTGGACATTCATAGTTCATACTCAAATTGAATGTATTAGACAACAAGGTTGTGTTTTATCTACAACTTTGGAGTAGGGTTCTCCTTGTTCAGCGAAAAAGAAAACCTAGGTAGCACAGAATCATCTCATGCATAGGAGGGTATAGCTGATAACTCTTGAGTTAGCCGCCAGGAGATAGAGGCCTCTGAAATTCTAGGATGACGACCACGTCTTTCTACGGGTCTCACCTGGATGTGTTTTACGGAGATTAGGCTGGGAAAAAAAGTTATCTCCGAGGTTAATCAGAACTTGTTCGGTCCCTATCAGAGTTGGAAAGGAGGCTTACCACTTATCTCTTCCACCCCAGTTGCACCGGGTGCATGACATGTTCCACGTATCCCAGTTGAGGAGATACGTGCACAACCCTTCCCATGTCATCGAACATGTCGACATGGACGTCGATGATGGGAAGACGTTTACAATGGTTGTATTGAAGATTGAGGATCAACAGGAGTGGGTCCTTCATGTATAGTCTATACCTCTAGTGGACATTTTTTGGCAGAACGAGAACATCCAGGGGAGCACATGGGAGCGGGAGGCTCATATGTGTGCTCAGTACCCTCATTTTCTCCCTTATTTCGAGTTGTATCTTATAGGTATGTAAAGCCCTGAGGTGGAGAGAATTTAAAGACCCGAAAATTCCATGGAATTTTTTTTCTTAAATACACGGGAATTTCATGGGTCCATAGTTTCTGACGGCTCATGATTCCAAGGACCGGTGTGCCCAGAATCATTTTATGAAGTTTTTGTTAAGCATAAGTTAACACGTGTAAGCAGTTTTCTTAAAAAATTGGAAAAAATCTTAAATGGTTACTCAGATTTGAAATCTGATGGCAACATTGTGCTCAAGATGGCAGGTGACTTGTGTTTAGTCAGTGCAGGCCTCCTGTGAGAAATCCGAATAATGGCATAACTATAAATAAAATTATTTAAAAAATTATTTCATTTTTCAATTGCTTATAAGTCACTAATGGTAGATCGGAAGACCACTTATGAACTCATGAGGGCATGCTTTATTTAAGCAGATACTAACTTCGGCTGTCGTGGGCCACCAGAAAAATTTAGTTTTTGGACGCAAATAAAATAATTAAGTGACAACTATTTTATTGTAAAATTTATAACATCTAAACAAAAATTCAGATTGAAAATCCTAGAGTACCATTGGGTTCGTTGGGGCGTGTTTCACCTAGGAAGTTCCTAAACTCGATGGTAGTTGGTCAAGGGTGAATGATAATAATTTTACAAACTTTTTTTTGGTACATTCAGTAAACACATGAGCAGCGTTTTATAACTCTTGAACCAATGCATGGAATCGAATTCCGAAGGAACCGTTGAACTCGCAATGTCGGTAATTATTTAGTAAGACCTTCACCGCAGTTGCGTCCAGACGTGAGTGGAAGTTAGTTTTTGGTGGTTTTTAATTAAATTGAATAAAAATAAAGTGATAACTTTATTTTTAATTGTGGAGGATTAATCCTCCAAGGAGAGGTTAGAGGTGAGACCCACCCACACATAACCTCATTTGGGAGAATATTTTTAGGTGGGGACCACACGAGCTCTACCCCCATTAAACTCCCAATTCAAGTTTGAATAGTGGGTCCCACATGAGCTCCTTGATAACTCTAACCCCCTCTTTTATGTGGATATAACTCTCACCTCCCCATTAATTAATTAGAACTCCTCACCTCCCCTTTTTTAAATTTGAACCATCCTTCTAATTAATTATATGGGTTGTCTCATTTAATTAACCACAAATTTTCAAATTTTGGTGCCAAAAAACAATAGACGTCATTTCCATCTATTATTTTGTTGGTATGCTTGTTTCTTTTTGTTGGGAGAACTATAGAGAGAATAACCGTTGGAAAAATATTCGTCCAACGAAGAACGTGAAGAACAAGATGAATGTTTCTTCCTCCACTGAAGAACGACGACGACATCTTCTTCCTTCTTTATCTGTGTCAAAGGAGAAGACGCCACCAGTGAAGAACATTGCCAACAACGACGTCACCTCTGAACTCTCGTCTGCCAATGATGATTACCATTCTTCCTTTCCGATGCATGAGCGTGACAATTGGGAGTATGTGACGAACACAACAATCGAAGAATCGACGTCCGCTTTTCCTCTCTTTCCACCATCAACGTTCGACAATTACGAATTTTGGGGTTTACTTCTTGTTGATGTAATATTCCTTTTCCTTTTCTATTATTATGAATTTAAAGGATTCATTGTGTTGTTTAAAAACAATTGAAGATAATCCCCTTATTTGAGAAAATTGTTACCACACTAAACGTGGAGGGTGCGGGCCAAAAAAACATGGCATGACTCCTATGCCGATCTTGTTGTGATGTTCTTTGGAAGAGCGAAGAGGCAATGAGGCGACGACAACAGAATCGACAAAGGTCGCGCCTCCTGTGGCCTCCGTGAACTGTGCCGCCCCCATGACACCCCAGTGCGCTACCCACACCAGGAACCATGCACCCCTACCGACGTGCTCTCGGTGCCCCGTTCTCCTGCCGGTGCTCCCCTGACGTTCCGCACCGCACCGACGCACTTCTTGGCACACTCATGCCCCGCCGACGCACTGCCCGACACCCCGCGCTCTATCGGTGCCCTACCCACCACCCCTGACACCCTAGCGTGCTTCTCCAGCGCACTGCCCGCACCCCTGGAGGTCGGCCTGGCCTCTACCAGTGGCCTGCCCAGCGCCACCACGGCCAGCCGCTCTATACCCAGTGCACTCGCGGCCTACCCGGTGCCCAGCTGGCCTGCCTCTGCCCCACGTGGCCTGCCCGCTGGCCTCCTAGAAACCTGCCATTCGAGCCGACATATGGCATTCTCCATGGTGTCACTGGCCGAATTGGCCTGGACTTCTGGGCTGAGTTACTAAGCCGCCTACGTGGCGACTATCGGGCCGAACCGGCCTCGCAGTCCGCGTGGTCGAGCCCAATGGACCAGGTCAAAACATAATGGACTGACCCACCCAATGGGCCGGGTCAGACCCAGCAAATATGACCTGGTCGACCGAGACTAGGTCGGCCCAGAGTTGGATGGGTAGATTCGGTCCGACGAGGTCGGACCGGACCCGGACCAAATACTGACCCATTTACCTTCTCGGTCTATATCATTGGCACTTTACATTAGTTTGATGAACTTTATATGGTGCCGGTTTTCATGGAGCATAGCCATCCCTTAGACTTTACCCCACTGGAGCTCGAGGTATAGTTGTGTCATGGCCAGGTTGGTTCGTACACAAATCCAACTTGGCCCCTAGGACTAAAATGCTAATAACTCAAAGACCTGGCGTCTGATTGACGCACCGTCTATTGCGTTGAGACCCCATTTACGTGGAGGTCCTTTGAGATACTTATACATAAGAATTCATTACACATGGAGTATCGACCAGTAGATCGTGGAGAATATCCTCCCGGAGACTAGAAGACGGAGTGAGAAGAACTTGTAGCTGTAGACATGACGACTGCTTGACTGATTCGAATCGGAGTGATTTGACTAGCCCAATAGAAGGAGATCCCTGTTTGGTGGCATACCCATGGAGGACAGAGCAGCTGGTTTGGCTGCAAACCCACGGTACATGACAGGATGAGTATCTCTGACAGCTATTAGGGGGCGCGCCCAGTTTGGTGGCAGACCCACAGTTGATGGAGTGCCCGGTTTGGCAACAGACCTGCGGTACTCTACAGGAGGAGTACCTCAGCAGGCTAAGGTTAGTGAGTTTCCACTCAGATTCACGATAGGGTCACTGTACTCGATAGAGGTGGATTTCTCTATCGGCCGTGGTTTCGATAATGAAAATCCTGGTTTGAGCTGAGTCAATGACCTTTGTGATTTATTCATGATTGAGATGGATTACTTTATAACATAGGTATATGTATGGTAATATAACTACGTAATGGTTATCCGTTTAATTCATACTTTTTGGTTTATCCTTGTTGGATTTTGTGAGACATTGAGGGTCTCGGGGTCCCTACTGAGTATTGTTATACTCACCCCTACATGGGGTATGCCCGCACCACATTGTGTTGGATGCAAACGACGGACAGTGCAGACCGAGGCAGAGTGTGCGAGGACTGGACGGTGCCAAGAGGTGGACCTCATGACGAGACGGTACCCGGAGGAGACAAACAAATGAGGGGGGCTGAGGAGGCTATCTATACCTACCCTTCAGGTAGGATCCATGGTGGATGGTCTAGGAGCTGCTAGACACCTTCTAGCTTTTTGTCTTTTAGTTGTACCGGTTTGACGTTTCCTTGTACTTTACTATTGGGTTTGTATTTCCGACCCCTTGTACATTACATCACATCTTTTGTTATACAGTTTTAACTTATTTTTTGCCTCCTCTTGTACTCTGTTTGTGTGTGATTATGTTTTATAAAGGAAAAGCCTTCCCACTTTTAGGGAATTACGCCTTTGGGGCTACTCGCCAGCCCCTAGCCTATGAATGGTGGGCATGGGGTAGTCATGATGCGGGACTCGGGGGAAAGATCATGACAAATACATTGTCCTTATGATTTTTTTCTGTTTTATTATTATTTTACATATTCATTATTATTTATGTAATTCATATCATTTTTATTTGTTCTATTTTATTATTCCTTATTTATTTTGTTATATTAATTAAAATTAGTTGGTTTACATTCATTGTAGTTTAAAGATAAAAGATATGATTCCAAATTTTTATTACATGTTTTCTACTCTATTATTATTATTTTCGGGTGAAATCAATCCCATTGAATTATTCATGATTCCCTGGGGATTTTCTATATCACATGTTGACAAGGAATATTATATTGGATTTACAGAATTTTTGTTCAGGTGATACTTTATGTTACCAATGATAGTTTGTTAAAAATTAAATAGTCAACTACAATTAATTTCCTTTCCATAGAGGTCATGGATGAAAATTTTTAATGGATCTTTGGATGATAATTAATTGAATTTATAAAATATTTCAATGAAGTTATGATCTAATTTATAATATTGTATGGTTTACAAATGTGTAATGAATAGTAATGAAGTGAAATATTATGGTTATGCAATTCATTAATAATGAATTTCCGTTAACTACGATGTTGTTAATTTTTTCATGAATGTTTCAAAAAAAATTGATGACTACTAGATTTATAATATTTGATGGATACATATGGTAAATATGTAATAACTTTGGTAAATATAAATCACCCATAATGATGTAGAAATTATATAAAGATACAATTTAAATGATTGAAAAATGAATTTAATCATTCCATTGGTTTATAAATAGTGGAATCTTATTTCTTCTATTGAAATTTCATTAGAAAATTTACAAATTTACAATATTCAAAAATTAATCATCATAAGTTTTTATATATGCTCAATTTATTGTGTATATTATTGTGTTGTATGGTTGATGAAATGTATGTGAACCTGACAAGCATTATTTTGAATATTAAATAAAATTTCATATAATTTCTCATACCATTTATAGAAATAGTCCTTATATATTTTAAGTGGTTTTCTTTTTTATTATTATGTTAATTTTCATATGTATATTTATAAAAGTCAGTCATTCGAAAAATGGATTGAAAAAATGCTGATCAGATATATTTTTTATTTTAGCATAAATTTTTTTTATATACTAAAATAATGGAATTTCATAGTTACATTATTTATTAATTTGAATTCAAATATTCATGTTATAATAAATGTATAAATTAATTAATATTTTATAAAATAATTATCAGATTTAATTCTTGCAATATTGTGGGTGGTGAACAAATGGGTTTCCCTTATATTAATTATAGTTTTATTCTTATAGAAGTAGTAAAGATGTGATAAACATATAAATAGAAATGTAATTTGTATAAAAATTCCATAAATACAATTGTATTTTGATAAATTATTTACAATATCTGACTATATACTATATTATAGTACTATATTGGTTTCTCCATATATTTTCAATGAAAAGTGTATGACAGATTTTCAGATCATAGGTAAATAATTTCCTTATATAGAACCTAATATGCATCAAAATGTAATGGAACACTTCACATGTATCATAATGTTGAATTGTATAATAATGTTTGTTTCTCAAAGTATGAGTTGAAAATTTTTATTCGATTATCATTGTTTACCAGTACATTAAAAATTGTTATCATTATTATGGGATAATATCCCAAAATCTCAATGAATCCCCTCTAGAACCCATTTATATAATGGATATTTAATGTTTTATTTTGTATTTTATTGAAGGAAATGAGAATTCATCCAATATATTCAAAATAATATATATTTTTATTTTATTATTATCAAATAATTTAATTAATTTATCAATTTTACATTATAGTGTTCCCAATTCTATCATATTGGAAAATTATTTTCGTTTTCAATCGATTATCGATAATGTGAATTAAAAAAGTGATGCAGATATAGTTGAATTTGATTTTATCTTTTCATATTCTGATAGAAATGAATTTTTAATTTACAATATATATATTTATATCTTTGAGAGCATTTATTTATTTTTTCATTTTGATTTCAAGAAGCATGGGTGTTACAAATTCTCATAGTGGAATGGTTTTAATGAAATATTTTTCATGTGTGTATTTGAAAGGAATAATTTGAATAATTTTATAGTCAATCTTGTTTCTCAATGATATATTTGGATTATATCCTTGAGATGGATTCTACAAAACATATTATTTTGTAGTAAATGAATCATTTTGTATAGTGTGTCAAAACATTGTTGATAGTGGATTAATCATAGAAAAACTCAAATGTGTATCATGAATTTTGACCATTGGTGTTTATTTTATGAGATTAGGTTTTATTAAATGTGCCTCAATTGCTAAGATATTTATGTATAGAAACAATTTTGGTTAACAACCATTTATGTTGAACATTTTTATATATGACAGTGGACTAATTATGAACCATATCATTTCAACCAAATTGTCAAATTATTGGTAATGTTATTTTTTATTAATGATTTATGAAATTCTAACTAAATAAAATATATTTATTAAAATGGGGAATTATGAATTTCACCATAAATGTATTTATCATTGATATTATTTATTTTAATTGATTGATAATTGAATATTTTTATAGGACCATGTCTTACATTTTCTAGTTTTTATAACATAATTGAAATTTTCATTTAGAACAATGGTAGGGTAAGTGTTCATTGATAATTAATCTGATTGGGTAATTTGTGTAATATTGTCACGACCCATCCTCGGGGCTCATGCTGTGACTACCCCAAACCCGCCTTCCATAGGCCAGGGGCTGGCGACTAGCACCAAAGGCGTAAATCCCGATAATTGGGAAGGCATTGCCTTTATAAAAGTTAAAAAAACACTACAGAGTACAAGCGGAAGTAAACAATAGGTACAAAAGAAGTGCTGAAAAGGAAAAGGTCCAGAATAAAAACCCAACTGAAAAGTACAGCTACAACTGAACGGAAGTACAATAGAAAAAGACAAAAACTGGAAGAAAGGAAGCAGCTCCTGGGTTGTCCTCCTCGGATCCTACCTGAAGGGTAGGTATAGATAACGCTGCTCCGGGATCGTCCACCATGGATCCTACCTGAAGGGTAGGTACAGATAGCGCAACTCCTGGATCGTCCACCACGGATCCTACCTGAAGGGTAGGTACAGATAGCCTCCAAAAGGCTCTTTCCTGTCAATCTCCTCCATGATCATCTGGCTGTGAAGTCCACCTCCAGATACTGACTCGTCGTGAGGTCCACCTCCGGGTATTGTCCAGTCTTTGAACACTCGGCCTCCGTCAGAACTGCCCGTCGTCTGCTACCAACACAACGAGGTGTGGGCATAGCCCGTGTAGGGGTGAGTATAACGATACTCAGTAAGGACCTCGAAACCCTCAAGGTGTCACTAAAACCATCAAGGATAACCACAAAGAAGATCTCAACGGATAACATGTACTTAGGTATATGTCCATACATATACCTAAGTTATCATGTAACCCATCTCAATCATGAGGAAACACAAAGATTATGAAATCAACGGATAACCACTACCCATGTATATCCCCATACATATACATAAGTTATCATGTGACCCATCTCAATCATGTGGTAAACAGAAAGGTCATAGACACAGCTCAAACTAGGATTTTCATTATCGAAACCGTAACTGCTGAAGAGCCCCGTCTCTGGAGTGTAAAGTGGTCCTATCATGACTCCGAGGTACTGCTCACTAACCTAAGACTGTTGAGGTACTCCTCCTGTCGACTACTGCGGGTCATCCACCCAAACACAGTAGTGCTTCCCGCTGGGGTATTCCACCCAAACACAGTAGTGCACACCCCCTAATAGCCTACAGAGGTACTCTTCGGATGAGTACCGTGGGTCTGCACTGTCACACAGGTACTGCTCCGTCTTCTATGGGTCTGCACCCAAACAAAGTAGTGCTCCATCCACTGGGCAAGTTGACTCACTCCAAGTCGAGTCGGTCAAGCAGTCGTCAGGTCACAGCCGGCTACACGGTCTCTATACACCGAACGCTCGTCTCCGGGAGGGTCCGCTCCACGAGCTACAGGTCGATACTCCAAGTATCTCAAAGTCCCACGAAGAAGTATATCAAAGGACTGCCTCATCATAGGGGTCTCAACTCAACAGACAGCGCGTCAATCGAATGATTGGTCTGTGATTTATTAGCCTTTTCGTCCTAGTGGCCAGGTTGGTTTCGTGTGCGAACCAACCCAGCCGTATCTCAACTATACCCCGAACTCTCATAGGGTATACTCAAAGGGACCTTTTCTCAACAAGATCACTAACTCTGCTGACGGTTCGTCACACAAACGTCCATTCTGAAAGTTATCATCTTTTCCGTTCGAGGGGCCCGGTTGGATTTCGGGTACAATCCAACCCGGCCATATTCCAACAACGTCCAAACCCCAGGCTAAGTATACCAAAAGTTCCGTCTCATCATGATAAATCCAACAAAGTCGACGACACTTCAATCAGACGTCCAGACCTCAAGTTATAAGTGTTTCTGCTCCGAGGGCCCGGTTGGATTCATGTTCGATCCAACCCAGTCGTAATTGAAATGACACTGGTTAGCCAAACCGGTTACACCATTGCGATCCATATGAAAAAACACACGAGATGGACTACCCATTGGTCCCAAACAGATAGCCAGTGAAAAATTTGCATTTCACTGCATCATGTGCGAACCAGGCCTTATGGGGCCTATGCCTCACCCTCTAAATAAATATCCAAAATTAGTCTTGAAACATCCGTCGTAATTCCAGGGTCACAACGTCGCAGACGGTTCGTCATTCCGACACCGTATGAGAGAGATATATCTGATACAAGATCCCGTAATAATAATAATAATATTATTATTCTATGTTTCATGGACCCGCACCACGAACTAGAATTTAGTATCCAACATTAGACTTGAATCTACCGTATTAATGATGGGAATATATCGCCACTGATGGAAAGCCAATCAGATGTCGCACTCATGAGTTATGGCCGGTCAATGATTTAATAATAATGTTAAATCTATTATTTTTCGAGCGATTCAGGTACCCAATCTAAAAACCCAAAAAATACATACAATATTGGACTCATAAATTCCGTCTCGAAGTCATGGTAGCACTGCCACTGACGGTTCGTGAAACCGAGATCGCACGAAGAAGTTACGGACAAAAAAGTGTTTTATCATCAAAATTAATAATAGAATTATTATATTATTAATTTTAATGATTTCTTTCAAATACCCCATGTCACGCACCACCCTTCTTCACACACCACCCTTATTTACGCATGGCCACCACCTTTTTTTGCCCGCCCAAATGCGCCTCTAGATCCTTCCGCACTCCATTTCAACTTCGATTTAACTCGGAAAAATGATACGAACGCATATCCTTGATCCTAGGGTCGAGATCTTTGTGTCTTTATGTCGCGCTCAGGGAAACATTGAGTTTCCAGCGTCAATAAATATTTGGATGCCTCCTTCCACGAGCCATTGCAGTTTCGTTCCAAGCCCGAAAAATTAAAAGATCACATATTTGTGATCCTTGAGTCGAGGGCTTCACATCTATATATTGCGCTCAACAAAACTCCATGTTTCCAGCGCCAGTAAATATTTGGACATTGAAAAACGCATGAAGAACATGTGAAGAATAAAAAGAAAAAGGAGAATGGTTTATGTGCGGGATGATGACCATGTTCATTTGTTCATCATAATCATCATGAATTTAAGATATGAAGAATCAATAAAACAAATTCAATCATATATAAAAACCCCTACCTCAAAATTGACGCCGCACGTCGTCGAGTCGCGGAAGTCAAACATCGCATTAGAATGGTTTCGATTCCGTCATTGTCGAAGGAGGAGTCGTTGTTGTAGATGATGCTCCTCACTAACGGTGTCTTCTCCCTTGACACGGCGGATGAAGAAAAGTTGAAGGCGTGAAGCATTCTTCGCCAGGAGAAGATGTTCCTCATTGGATGATCAGTGTTCTTAGTTTTAAGAGAAGAACACCCTTCTCATTTTCACTAGAGCTTCCCACAAAATACCAACACAAAAAGTGCGAAAATAATATAATGGCCAAGATATTATTTTATTCACCCAAGTTATTCAAAATTCAAACAACTTAATTAATTAATTAATTAGTTAGAATTCATTGATTAACATGTGTTGGAAGCATTAAAGTGGAAGAGAGAGGGAGAGGAGGAGTTTCCACAATTAATTAGAAGGGGAGTTAAAGAGGGGTTCCAAGGTGTCGATGGAATGTGAAAAGTTTGGGGCTCATGTGGGCTCCACCAACTTTAGATATTTTTTCATGGGAAGTTAGTTGGGGTGTGAGCCCCACTTCCAACTTCCTTTTAGAGGGAAAAACATCCACTTAAATAAAATTGTTTCACAAGAATTATATTTAATTCTTATTTAATCCCCAATTTTTAACTACCACATACGTCAAAATGCAACCGCAGTAAAGGTACCCTTAAGCGAATATCGGCGCCGCGAGTTCATCAGTGCCCTCTGATTTCAATTCTAAGCACCTGTTTAAAAGATAGAAAACCTGCTCGTTCGTTCACTGAACGTACCCGAAAAAAAGTTTGGTAAATTATTATCAGTCACCCTCGACCCACACCGTACAGGGTTAGGCTCTGCCTAAGTGAAACACGCCCCAACGAATCCAATGGTACTCTCAGATTTTCAATCCGATTTACCGTTTAAACGATACAAATTTTACAATAACAAATTGTCATTTAATTATTTTATTTGCGGCCAAAAACTATCTTTTTCTAGTGGCCATCGCCAGCCAACGTTTGAATCTTCTTAAATAAATCATGCCCTCTAGAGTTCAGCGGTTGTCTCATATTTTTAATCCGAGCTACGGTTTGTGAGTTATAAGCATGTGAAAAATAAAATAATTTATTTAAATATTTTATTTACGGTTATGCCATTTTTGGAATTTCTCACAGGAGGCCCGCTCCGACTAAAATTAAGTCGCTCCTAGTGTAAACCCGCCATCTTGAGCGCAACGCTGCCCTCATATTTCTGATCCGAGTAACCTTTTACGAGTTATTACACTTTTTAGTAAAATCCTTACGCGCGTTAATTTAAGCTTAAAAAAACTTTAGAAAATTATTTCGGGCGCATCGGGCCTCAGAATCAGGTGCTGTATGAAACCGTGCACTCACAAAATTCCAAAGAAATTAAGAAAAAAATTCCCTTGAAATTTCTGGGTCGTTACATTACTCCCACCTCAGGGCTTTACATCCGCGTAATGCTTCAACACACACTAGGGGAAACAAAAAAGTGGTACTGAGCACGAATCTGAGCCTTCCTCTCCAATGTTCTCTCCTAGAGGTTTATGTGCTTCCTGGCATTTCCTTTTCGTCGACCAAGGAAAACCCATCCCATATTTGTAAGTAAACCACATACTTTTTGCCTAATATTGTCTATTCGTGTACGAACTATGATTTCCCAGTCCATACCCAAACTAACGCCGTAAGGCCTCGACGCTGTCACCAAGGGGTTCCAACAGAAACTCTCACCTTAAGGGTCAGATCACACCTGTCGACGTATGTGTGTTTATCGAGTCTCCTCTCAATGGTATCTCTAGACATGAGTATAACTACCCATACTTTACATACATTGTTAATACATCAAAATTGAAGCATACTTATTACAACATATAACAAAACCACGAAAGGACCGTATAGGTATAGTGTATTTAGAAACGGGGAAACATAAACAACTGGTTTATAAAGCATCTACACTGTCTTCCTTTTATTTCATCATATCTATAGTCCCTTTTGGCATATCTTACTTAATAACCTTGTTCCTGACCTGGGAAAGAAAACATACAAAAGGGTGAGCTCAAATGCTCAGTAAGGGTAAACAAAAGAAATATCAATCACATCATATACATAAGCACATATCTTTTGGAAATCTTAACCTGCAAAAGAGATCATAATTTCATAACATGGGATAAATCATGGCAGTGAAATGTAGTCACAATAATCATAACTTAAATCATGAAACTTTTTGTCATACACACATAATCATAGAGAATCATATCTTATTAGTCAAGACTCATTTCCAAGACTATCTTAGTGGACAAAGTCCATTTCTGAACCGAGTCACCCTCGTTTCAGTCCTCTTTCACTGAACCAATATAACCTACCATTCCATCCATGTCTATCTCATGAGATATAAAATCTTTACCCAATGTATTGGAGGGAGATATAGGCCCCACCCATCTCATAATGATACCATTCTTATGTGTGCCACAAAATCATAAATCATACATCATTACATAACCCATGTAATAAAAATGGGAATCTCAAACATCGTGACATCATAAAACAATTCATATAAGATAAAGGAATTCATAAAAATATTTCCATCACAACATAATCAAATCCATGTAATAATAGGGATAGAAACAGAACCCTATATTGTCTTAGATGGAAAATAATTTTGATAAAACTCTTGAACTCCATTCTTGAGGAAAATATTCTTTCTACTACAAAAAATTTTATCCTTTCATAACATGTCATACAATTTTAAACTAAAAGAAGTTGATTTAAAATAAACTTGAAAACTTGTAAAGGATTCTTGTTGGAAATAATGTTATAAAAATCCATTCATTCCGTATAAGTTAAAAAACATTCTTCTAGTACTTTTGTCGGAAAAGTCAAAAAAAGTACCTCGTATGAAAAACGACAAAAGATTCCTTTCATATCTTTTACTAAAAACTCAACGAAGGATAAAATAGGATTTAAACAATTGCAGGTGAATGGAAATAATATTACATATTGAGGGAACATGGATGTGGATGATAAAATACATCTCAGTAAATTCTAAAGTATAAACAATCTCGGATAAAAATGAGATTGTGATATTTCCCTTACCTTAGGTCTGTTTTGCTTCGTATGTATCCGAACCTCATGTATAATGATTTAAATAATGTTATTGACTTATTACAGAATCATACTTATTTTTATGATATCATAAATGGTCATTTTATTAGCTTCTTAGTAGTAATATTTCATTGCTACTTGTTATTCGGGAGTTTATAACTTTTTGTTCTTATGCGTGTTTTGTCGAATAAATTCATATTATTATATTTAGGTTATAGATACCTCATTTCCAGAATGGTATTAGTGTAATATATATCATATTTATTCATTCAATTCATTTATATAATCATTATGAAATGAAGATCATGTAGAACGAGTCACATCACATCGTGGAGACGGTATTACGTACGTACGCACGAGTGATGATATCATTCCTATGATCTTGGAATTGTATTGGAGTGTATGTATACTATTTCAGAATCAGTATCACTTTATAATAGTCATATAAAGTCATTATTTACACCATTATACCCATCCAAGTAAAGTGGTGGTGGAAAATAGATTACACCACGGCGTGGAGACGGTATTCCGTACGTACGCACGCGCGGTGATTTCTTTTTCGTAGGATGGATAGATGGTGAAATAGTGTTTTTTAATACTTATAATAACATATAATTATATGAGTGATAATGATGTTATTACTTCATAATGAAACAACTAAAGAAGAAGAAGTGGAATAAGGAATAAAGATGAAAGAATCGGTAACAGACATTACCTCTTCTTTGAAGTGCTTTTTTGAGACCTTCTTTTAAGGCACTAAAATTCGTCTTTGAAGAAGACCAAGACCTCTAGGATGTCTCTACGGAAGTGGAGAGGTGGAATTGGTAGGGTTTGTCAGAGCATGAAGGCACAGAGTGGTGTGAGGAAGAGGGGGAGGAGGTGCCATTTTATAAGGGAGGAGAGGGGCACCTTTGGGAAAACTAAAAATATTATTTTATTATAAAGTCAAGTTCGGTTTTAAATAGATCCAAATTGATATATTTCGAAGCTAAGGTGGGGATGGGTTGAATTACTCTCATCCAATAGAATTCATACAGGTTTAGTTTCCTATTTTAACCTTATCATTTAGATTTAACTTTAAGTTAAATAAGTTTACTTTTACAGTGTCTTCTTGTGTTCTTATACTATAAGGTTAATAAACTTACTATAAGCAGCCAAACGAACCCCAAGATGATTATTATTAATATATATAACCTTATCTAAGTCATTTGGACGAACTTTATATTTTTAGGAATAAAATAACAAATACCAATATAATATTTTTTTTAAAAACTATTTTATGTCAATTTTGACACTATTTAGTAATTGATTTTTGTGGAAATCATAACAGAATTATTAGATCGAACCAAGTTATTTAAATCAATTCTAACATGTCATATTAACGTATAAAATTAGTTGAATTCATAAAAAGACTCAAATTACATTTATTTTGGTGTTTATAACATTGATTATGTCAATATTTCATTAATAAGATAATTATTGCATCATCTTTGTGTCATAAATAAATTAAATTATTTAATGTCTAAAAATTACAAATAAAATACCATTATTTAGGAAATCGTATTAGCTTTCTAATGAATATTTATAGTCGAGTTTATCTTATTTATAACCCCATATTAAAAATTATTTACTTATTAAACTTTGATTTTATCTGTTTTAACCCTTCTTTAAATAAATTAATAATAAATGTCCTAATCTAATCCAAGTGGGCCTAAATGGTCATATTTTATTCCTAAGTTTATTTTTGGCCGAATTACACTTATCCAACAGAATTAGGACATGTGTTAGGGTAATAATAATATCATCATTACCCTTAATTACCCTATTTACTTTTAACTGTGGTTAAAAAAACTAAAAAGTTACTATTCACCAAAAATTATTTTCATATCATTGAACCACATTTTAGTCCTTGATATTAACCGTGTCTCTCGGATTTTCGAAATTCCATTCACTGAAGCGGTAAAATTATGTTTTATGAAAAATTCATTTTTTTAACTACCACTTAGTGGTTTCACTATTCATAAAAAATTGAAAGTATTCACAAAAATACCAAAATTTCACCCTAGGCTAATTTTGATATTCCGAATCCAAAAATGAAGTCCATTTTGAAAAATAAAATTTATAAAATTTCAAAAAGTGGTTATTACTATTCATAACGGCTAGTTTTAATAATATTTTAATAGAATATCATTGTTTAGTGAAACTCGGTATTGCGTATGAAGCAAGCTATCGAGGAAGGTCACGATTTCATGTAAAGCAAGCCAAGAAAGTGTTGTGTAGAAAAAAATTCTTTGATGATTTATATAACATAAAAGTCTCGGGTGTTACATTCTACCCCCCTTAAAATGAATTTCGCCCTCAAAATTCGTCACTTTGTAACAAACAGATGAGGATACCTCTCCCTCATCATATCCTCAAGCTCCCATGTAACTTCTTATAATTGGTGGTTCCTCCATAAAACTTTCACAAATCGAGTGGTCTTGTTTCGTAGGACTTTTTCGCTACGATCCTGAATTTCTATCGGTTGTTCTTCATATGAAAGATCTTGTAACAGCCCTAGATTTTATGAAAAATATTCTTTTTAATTTAATTAATGTCTTGTGTTGTACGCAACACTAAAAGGAGCTTGCACAACACGCATCCTTGACTTTCCTTGCATTGCACTCAATCACAACCTTCCTTGATAGCGTGTGTAGTACGCAATACTATGTTTCACGAAACAACGACATTCTATTAAAATATTATTAAAACTAGCAGTTATGAATGGTAATAACCACTTTTTAAATTTTAGAAAATTTATCTCTCAAAATGGATTTCATTTTTGGATTCGTAGTATCGAATTTAGCCTAAGGTGAAATTTTGGTACTTTTCGGATAACTTTCATATTCTGATGTATAGTGAAAATTACTAAATTATAATTAAAAACAACTTTTTTAATCGAAATAATTAATAGTGATAAATTATTAATTTGAGTGGTTTTAAAGTATATTTAGAATATATTTTTACAATTTAATACAATGTTGGTCATTGGTTGTAATTTCACATTTAAACCAGACATAATCAAGTGTCAATATTTTGATAGATATTGTTTCTTAAAAACACGCTATTTGTTTTAATAGCGGGATTTAATTATAAAATTAATTAATACAAATTCTATGTTATGAATTTGGTAAAATAAACTTTATTTTTGAATTCGGAATATGAAATATAGCTTAGGATGAAATTTTGGCATTGTTCTGAAAAACATCAATTTTTGATAAATAGTGAAACTACTAAGTGGTAGTTAAAAAACTGAATTTTTCATAAAACTTAATTTTACCGCTTCTGTGAATGGAATTTCAAAAATCCGAGAGACACGGTTGATGTCAGTAAGTAAAATGTGGTCCAATGAGATGAAAATAATTTTTTGTAAATAGTAACTTTTTACTTTTATTTACCACGGTTAAAAGTAAATAGGGTAATTAAGGGTAAGAATGATATTAATATTATCCTAACACATGTCCTAATTCTATTGGACAAGAGTTTCTCGACCAAAAACAACCTTAAGTGTAAAATATTATTATTTAGGCCCACTTGGATTAGATTAGGACATTTATTATTATTTAATTCAAGGAAGAGTTAAAAGAGTTAAAATCAATGTTTATTTACTAAAACATTTTTAATATAGGATTGTACATAAGATAAATTCGATTGTAAATATTCATTAGAAAGATAAAAAATATTTCCCACATAATGGTAGTTTATTTGTAATTTTTAGACATCAAATAATTTAATTTTGACACAAAGATGATGTAGTAATTATCTTATTTATGAAATATTGACATAATTGATGTTATAAACACCAAATTAAATGTAATTTGAGACTTTTTATGAATTCCACTAATTTTATAGGTTAATATGATATATTAGTGTTGATTTAATCAACTTGGTTCGAAGATATAATTCTGTTATGACTTTCAAAAAAATCATATATCAAATAGTGTCAAAATTGACACAAAATAGTTTTTAAATAAAAAATTATATTATTAATTGTTATTTTATTCCTAAAAATCTAAGGTTCGGCCAAATGACTTAGATAAGGATATATATATTAATAATATACAATTTGGGGTTCTTTTGGCATGCTATAGTAAGTGTATTAACCATATAGTGAAAGAAAACAAAAAGACACGGTAAAAGTTAAATTATTTAACTAAGAGTTAAATCTAATTGATAAGGTTGAAATAATACCCTAAACTTTTCTAAATCCTATTGGTTGATAGGAGTTCGACCCATCCCCACTTTAGCTTAGAAATAAGACCCTTTGGAACCATTATAAACCGATTTTGACTTTAATATAAAATAATATTTTGAGATATTCCTAAGGTGCCCCTCTCCTCCCTTATAAAAGGGAACCTCCTCCCCCTCCTCCTCACACCAATTTGAGCACTCAAGCTCGGCCAAACCCTGACATTTTCTCCTCTCCACTTCCCTAGAATAATCCTAGAGGTCCTGGTCTTCTTAAAAGACCAATATTAGTTCCCAAAGTGGAGGATTCAAAGAGGTGTTCCAAAGAAGAGGTAATATCCATTACCGATCTTTTCAATTTCATTATTCTTCATCTTCTTCTTCTTTAGTTGTTTCATGATAAAGTAATAACATCAGTATTACTTACATACTTATATGTTATTATAAATATGAAACAAACCTAATTCACCTTCTATCCATCCTACAGAAAAATTAAATCACCGCGCGTGCGTACGTACGGAATACCGTCTCCACGCCGTGGTGTAATCTATTTTTCACCACCACCTTATAAGGATGGGTATAATGGTGTAATGAGTTACTATTTATGATTATTATAAAGTAATATTGATACTGAAATAATATATATATACTCCAATGCAATTCCACGATCATAGGAACGATATCATCACTCGTGCGTACGTACGGAATACCGTCTCCACGATGTGATGCGACTCATTCTACATGATCATCATTACATAGTAATTATATAAATGAATTGAATGAATAAATATGATATATGTTACACTAATAACATTCTGGATATAAGGTATCTATAACCTTAAAAGAAGAATAAGAATTTATTCGGAAAAACACGCATAAGAACAAAAGGCAATAAAGACCCGAGTAACAAGTAACAATGAAATATTACTAACAAGAAGCTAATAATATGACCATATATGATATAATATCAATATGTATGATTCTGGAATAAGTCAATAACATTATTTAAACCATTATACAGGATCTTCGGACATGTACAAAGCAAATCGGACCTAAGGTAAGGGAAATATCACAATCTCATTTTTATCCGAGACTGTTTATACTTTAGTATTTACTGGGGTGTATTTTATCATCCACATCCATATTTCCTCAATATGTAATATTATTTTCATCCACCTACAATTGTTTAAATCCAATTTTACCCTTCGGTGAGTTTTTAGTAAAAGATATGAAAGGAATCTTTTGTCGTTTTTCGTACGAGGTACTTTTTTGACTTTTCTGACAAAAGTACGAGAAGAATGTTTTTTTAACTTATACAACTTGAATGGATTTTTAAAACATTATTTCCAAAAAGCTTCCTTTACAAGTTTTCAAGTTTATTTTTAATCAAATTCTTTTAGGTTTAAATTGTATGACATGTTAAGAAAGGAAAATGTTTTTGAAGTAGAAAGGATATTTTCCTCAAGAATGGATTTCAAGTGTTTTATCAAAATTATTTTCCTTCTAAGATAATAAAGGGTTCTGTTTCTATCCCTATTATTACATGGATTTGATTATGTTGTGATGGAAATATTTTTATAAATTCCTTTATCTTATATGAATTGATTTATGATGTCATGTTGTTTAAGAATCCCATTTTTATTACATGGGTTATGCAATGATGTATGATTTATGATTTTGTGGCACACATAAGAATGGTATCATTATGAGATGGGTGGGACCTATATCTCCCTCCAATGCATTGGGTAAAGATTTTATATCTCATGATATAGACATGGCTGGAATGGTAGGTTATATCGGTTCAGTGAAACAGGACTGAAATGAGGGTCAATCGATTCAGAAATGGACTTTGTCCATTAAGATAGTCTTGGCAATGAGTCTTGACTAACAAGAAATGATTCTCTATGATTATGTGTGTATGCCACAAAGTTTAATGTTTTAAGTTATGATTATTGTGAATACATTTCACTGCCACGAGTTATCCCAGGTTATGAAATTATGATCTCTTTTGCAGGTTAAGATTTCCAAAAGTTATGTTTTTATGTATATGATGTGATTTATATTTCTTTTGTTTACCCTTACTGAGCATTTGAGCTCACCCTTTTATGTTTTCTTTTCCCCAGGATATAAAGAAAGGTTTTAGGTAAAAAAAGGGAAGATCTTTATGGGAGATATTGAAGATCTTTCACCAGGATTAGAAGATTATATTTCGAGTTTCTAAAGACACTAAACTATTATGGTCCTTGTGTGTGTGTTTTTGTAATGTACTATGTATTCTGAAAATGTAATGTAATGTCCATGTACGTCAAGATTCGGGTCGTTACAGTTGGTATCAGAGGAAAGGTTTAGTCAACCTTTGGAAACTAGGTGTGAGAACGTTAGTGAGATCCCTAGAGATATTTCTAAGGTATGTCTAGGGATGTCCCTAAGGATAAGTATACATATAGGATATAATCCTAGATCTACGGTAACAATCTTAGAATTTAACCTAAGATGTTAGATATTGAGGGTACTCCCCCTTTACTATGTTGTTTTCTCTAGCATGATTTTTTCCTCTCAATGAATTCATTTTGTGTTTTAGTTAATGGAGGGAACCAGACGGAAATTGGTTAACATTGAATCCAATGGACAAATTGGTGACTATAAGCAACAAAATTATGTAATTCCTAGAGTGAAAGATATTTTGATTATGCTGAATCAGTCATCGCGATATATGATTAACAAGGTGAAATTTAGTGGTATACCTAATTCATCAAAGAAGAGGAAGATAGACTATTATGCATGTCCGCATGTTGAGAAACATAAAGAAAGGAAGATTGAGATTTCTGAAGAAGGGAAGAAGAACCTTGAAGAATACCTCAAATGGAGGGACCGATGTTATTTGTGTGGAGATAAGGTTCATAGAGTGACAGACTGTTATGGAGTTCAATGTATTATTTGTGGAAAACATGGGCATTACGCAACTCAATGCCCTGACCGAAAAAGTTACTTCTAAATCATGGAAGGACTTATTCCAGGACAATAATTGAAGAGGATGGATTGAAGTTTTTATGTATTGGTATTCAAGAATAATGTTATTGAGGTACTTTTATTGTTTATTATAATATTTTTGTATTATTGTGGTTTTCAATAATTTTAAGGGACCGGTAACCATGAAAAGTGATTCAAATATTTTGGAAAGCATATGATATGCGCATAATGAAGGGATAAGGAGAAAATGAAATGTTTGACAGTATTCATGAGCTAATGATTGATATAAGGACTAAGTGATATCATGGTTTGAGTATATAGAATTTTGAGGAATTTGGTATGTGGAAAGTGTTAAATTTTAACTACATTCATGTTTTTACTAAGGTATTCAATAGAATACATGATTAAGGACTTTGAATGTTTGGAATGTGACCAACAAAACATATCTTATGATATATGGGGATCGACGATGGTGTTAAATCTCTGGTAATCGTTTTCACTATGTTATGAGAGTGGACTGCAGTATTATGGATAAGCCTAAATATTGGAATGGATTATGTTGGAAATAAGTTAGTGTTGTTTAAGGATAGAAGTTTTCTCGATATTATTGATGGGATGTTATAGTAATATAGTTTTAGAAAAAGGAAAACCTGCAGGACGGGCGACAGCCCATCGCGTCGGACAAGGATGTGAGAATCGAACCCACAACCGAAGTGCGACTGGCCTTTATCGCCTACCACTGGCCTACAGGAAGTCCCTGTTTATTAGAAACTAGTTTTATTATATTAAGCAGTATGATATATGAAGTATAATGTCCATTTTAGGAACCATAAATGATTAATCTCACTATAGATCGACTTATGTATATAATTTTTGCTAACCTTTTGTTTGAGACAGATGGAATGACCCGTCATTCTATCACATGATCTGCTAACACTTCACGAATAACAAATTCAACTTCATTTATTTAAGAGATGAAGGGGAAATTGTTAAAGGCACGGACAACAGTGAGATTGTACCAAAATAAAGTAAGTATTTATTCTAATTCATATTCTTTAACTTTAGGGAAACGATCTTGAAAACCAAAAATGTTGTCCTAGTGATCTTATATCTGATGAATCAGATGGTACCTTAGATCATCACAAATTTATGGCTTTATGATTGCTGGCTTTTCCATAGACATGTTCTCTACCACTCTCCATCAGAACATGATGGTTAGATTTTCTCTTCCATATCCATATTTTCACCTATGTGGAAACCCAGTGATTAGTTTATTTGGGTAACCGTTATGTTTCATACTTTTGTTTTTAAAGATTGGTTTTGATATTCCTTTTTACGATGTGGGTTTCTATTAAATAAACTTTCTAATAGTAAACCATTTATAACCCCGACAAATTTCGAGGGCAAAATTCATTTTAAGGGGGGTAGAATGTAACAGCCTGAGATTTTATGAAAAATATTCTTTTTAATTTTATTAATGTCTTGTGTTGTACGCTACACTAAAAGGATCTTGCACAACAAGCATCCTTGACTTGCCTTGCATTACATGCAATCGTAACCTTCCTCGATAGCGTGTGCAGTACGCAATACTATGTTTCACGAAACAACGATATGCTATTAAAATATTATTAAAACTAGCCGTTATGAATGGTAATAACCACTTTTTAAATTTTAGAAAATTTATCTCTCAAAATGGATTTCATTTTTTGATTCGGAGTATCGAATTTATCCTAAGGTGAAATTTTGGTACTTTTCGGATAACTTTCATATTCTGATGAATAGTGAAAATTACTAAATTATAATTAAAAACAACTTTTTTAATCGAAATAATTAATAGTGATAAATTATTAATTTGAGTGGTTTTAAAGTATATTTAGAATATATTTTTACAATTTAATACAATGTTGGTCATTGGTTGTAATTTCACATTTAAACCAGACATAATCAAGTGTCAATCTTTTGATAGATATTGTTTCTTAAAAACACGCTATTTGTTTTAACAGCGGGATTTAATTATAAAATTAATTAATGCAAATTCTATGTTATGACTTTGGTAAAATAGACTTCATTTTTGAATTCGGAATATGAAATATAGCTTAGGATGAAATTTTGGCATTGTTCTGAAAAACATCAATTTTTGATGAATAGTGAAACTACTAAGTGGTAGTTAAAAAACTGAATTTTTCATAAAACTTAATTTTACTACTTCTGTGAATGGAATTTCAAAAATCCGAGAGACATAGTTGATGTCATTAAGTGTAACGCCCCGACCCTAGTTACCCAGAGTCGGTGCATTATTACATAACATTGGCATGATCATGAGAAAGATCAAGTCTCGAAAGACCGATTAGTTTAGTAGCCTTGGAATAACTAGATACATCCATAAATTTTTACATTACATCATAAAAAAACATCTTGTCTTCATATCCCCTCATACTATCCCTGTAGGTCATTCATAGATTACTTCTTCATAATCCTGGAAAAAAAAAACATTGAAAGGGGTGAGCTCGGATGCTCAGTAAGGATAACATTATAGAAGAAGCTTTCATAAATAAGCATAAACACTTAAGGCAATTTATAACTAAAACAAAAGCCTTTGAAACTTGAACTTCAGAATAAAATGGCAAAGGTAAAATGAAATAATGCCATTTACTTACTCACATGGATATTCTACTAGTCGAATGATCACATGCAATATCAATAACTACTTTCATAATGATGGAATGCATAATGCTAGACTATCATAACCACATAGCCAAGGCCTCGTGTCAAGACTACAAATAATATTTTGCCAAGGCCTCGTGCCAAGACACTAGTTTGTCTCATGAGACCTACTGATGCATCGAGGAGCTATAGCGGGCTCCACCCGTCACTTATTAAGTCCAATGCATTCCTCATATGAATAGGTTTAAGCATAAAATAAACATTCGTATTAAAACTAGCATACGAAATGTCAATACTTTAACCACAAACCATGAATGGTATAAAAATAGAACATCCACAGTCAAATATAATTCATTTGATACAATATGGAAGATTGTATTGTATCACATTAACCTCAATCATGAATAATGAAGGATGTTGACACAGATGAAAATAATCATCAAAACTATTTGAGAGAAATATCCCCCTTTTCTTGAAAACATTTAAAAGTCACACTATTTGTCAAGAAGCCATTTAAAAATAGATTTTTGAATCAAAGTGTCCCATACCACTTTGAAACCTTTTTAAAGGATTTTTAATTTCTAAACATTAATGTCCATATAAATAAATCCTTAAAACCATTTTTAAAACATGGACATTAATGAGAAAGATTTAGATGAATAAGTCTTTAAAACATTTAAAAATGGTATTTTAGTTAGAGATTCTAACCAAAAGAGAGACACTTGAATGAAAATAATTGAGGTAATCAAAAATTTGTAATATCATGAGAATAAAGGGAATTCATGATATACTATGTCAAAGTACATTATATACACCACATAAAAGTGATTTGGTGTATATCAACAAAGAAGTCTCAATGGAATGTAAGTTGAGATGAAATCTCTCATAAAGGCCATATCCTTAGGTTAAGGATAAATCAATAACATAATTATGTGTGAAAAATATAAATAAACTAAATATTATTGGATATTCAGTGTAAAACAATCAAAGTATATTCACACATATTCCTGTAAAAACAACACCAACGAATTGGATGTTTAACTCAACAAATGGTGAAAGAGTTAAAATTACTCTTATCAAATTCATATCAATGACTTGAGAATTTTCAATGGAGTGATTATGTGTATCAAAAGTATATCCACAGGAAGGGGAGTGGAAATTATGACATAATCAAATGAATAGTGATTCCACACATAATCTTGGGGTAATATAATCAATGAAATATGCGTAAAGCCAAATGAGTGGAAATTGAAATCTCAAATTCCTTTATTGATTAGGTAACTTAAGAACCAAACACCCATGAAAGAAAGATCATACCATGATGATGTAAATACCCATAAAATAAAGTATATTACACAATGAATACAATCATGGGTAGTACACATACACCACATGCAATAAATAAGTGGTGATCAATGGAATTCTCACGGAATTAAAAGTGAGACAAGAAACCCCTTACCACGTTAATCAACTGATTCGCATGGCCAAAAGTTAATAACCACCAAATGATTTACAGAATAACATGAAGATAAAGTTAATCATGATAATATATATCAAATGGAAGTACACAATACACCACTTTCAATAATTTAGTAGCGAACAATGGAAATCTCACGGAATTGAAAGTGAGATAAGAGAATCCCTTTCTTTGTAATTTTTCCTTGGTCGATGGTAGGTTTACCTCCTGTATAATGGTGAAATAATTGTTATTGAATAATACAAGAATCAGTTACTTTAATATGATATCATATATGATCTTTTAACATTGATTTGTTAATAATATCTTAGAATTATCGTCATTTCAGGTGTTAACGGGTTCATTTTACTTTACATTCTTTGTTATGTGAGCCATATTCGTTATTAATGGGTTGTATATTATCCATATCCAGAATGTTATCAAGTCCGTAAACATCATTTTTAAATCATCAAATGATAATTATACTTGAATGGATACGATGGAGAATGAATCTCATCGCGTTCGTGGAGACGGTAGTCCGTACGTACGCACGAATACTACTTCCATTTAATTTTTATTTTAAAAGAATCAATGATACATAGGTATATTACTATTCCAGTAAAATATAATATTTTATATATGTTACTTACGTTCATTAACACCATCCTTTATACGTTCCATGTGTGGTATGAACGAGTCATATCATTTTAAGGGGGCGGTAGTCCAGACTTCCTCAAATGAAATTATCGTATGTATATACAACATGAAACGAATAATTGTATGAAATAAAATGGAATTTCAGAAGATTATATATAAAATATATATCATTAATATCATATTTAATTACAGTGCCATCCTAATGGCCACCATGAGAGGTGGTAAGATGTATTTGAACAATCATCGTTTCGTGAGGCGTTAGTTTGCCATCCACAGAAACATTATGTTCATCATCCATTAGATGGAGTTGTGTGAATTTGTAGTTTGAATCCTTCTTATAACAACATCCTAGTATATTTTGGATACTGGTGTTGTTACAAAAGAAAGGAAATAAAAAGAGTTTGGGGGTTGGAGAAGCAAAATAATTGAAAATAATTTAAGAGAAATGTTACCTTTAATTTAGGTAACTCACTTTTGTTGGAACCAAAGGACTTCTTGAAATGCTTTCTTCCTAAGTGGAAGCTTCAAGGAGGAGGAGAGGGAAGTGGGGAGCTTAGTTGGGAAGAGTTTGGACGAGCCAAGTGGCTTGAGAGGTGTGAGGAATGAGTAGAAGTGGTATCCTTTTATAAGGGAGAGGAGGGGCTCTTTAGGAACGACTGAAAGTATTAATTTATAATATAATTATAATCGGTTCATAATGGTCCAAAAATCATTGAGGTCAAAGTTAAGATGACTCATATTCTAAATAACATAAACCAATAAGAATTGGACAGGTTTTAGATAATATTTTAATCATTATAATCTTATTTATTTAAATGATTTATTAATGAGGTAAACATTGCATCATTATTGTGTCATTAATAATTTAAATTATTTGATGTCTAAAAATTATAAATAAATTATAATTATGTAGGAAATCTTTTTAGCTTTCTAATGAATATTTATAATCGAAAATCCAACATGTATAACCCTATGTAAAAATTGTTCTTTTAAAAGATGTAAGCTTATGCCATTTTTTTATTCATTTTAACTTAATTAAAATAAAGTGTCATTATCACTTTCAAGTGGATCAATGGGGTCCCAAAATTGACCCAAAGATGACCATGGTCGACCATGTATCAACCAATAGGGTTAAGACACGTTTTAGGGTAATTTAGTATTATTATAATATTATTTTTTAGCCCTTATTTACCGGATTTACCCTTAACCATGGTAAATAAAATATTTACCGCAGTAATTATTCAAAATGTCTAAAAATAAAAGTTACCTATTTACACAATTTGAACATCCTGATTCCAAATATGGAATCCATTTTTCTAAATTCAAAACACAGAAGTGGCAGAAATTAATTTAATATTAATTCCCGCTGTCAAAACAAAAAGCGTGTTTTTAAGAGATAATAACTATCAAAAGATTGACACTTGTTTATGTTCGGTTTAATTGTAAAATTATGTCCAATGAACAAAATTATATTAAATGGTAAAAATATATTCTAAATATACTTTAAAACCACTCAAATTCATAATTCATCACTATTAATTATTTTGATTAAAAAAGTTGTTTTTAATTAAAATTTAGTAATTTTTACTATTCATCAAAATATGAAAGTTATCCGAAAAGTACCAAAATTTCACCTTAGGCTAAATTTGATATTCCGAATCCAAAAATGAAGTCCATTTTGAAATATAAAATATATATAATTTCAAAAAATTAAGTATTACTATTCATAACAGCTAGTTTGATCGGTTGTGGTGTGTGTTAAAACTCGAAGTTGCGTACAACACACGCTACTGTTTTATTCAAAGGAAAGCGTACCGTGGAAGCTTGGGATGTTTTATTTTAAATTTTTTGATGTCCCCATTTAGTCAAAAAGTTTAAAATATTTTATTTAAAAAGGGTTCACTATTAAAAGTTGGTAAAACTACAATACTGAAGATGAATTTGTTCTTACATTATGTCTAAGAAACTCATAATATGGAATCTAAAATTATAAGGATTATATAAAGTTTATAATTTAGTTAATACTATTCATAACCTTTTTTGAATGGCTTGTTTGGTAAGTCATGGTGCGCTTGAACTCGGTGTTGCGTGTAGTGCAAGTTATTGAATTATTTTGAAGAAATAACACACTATGAAATCTTGGGGTGTTACATTCTCCCCTCCATCAATAAATTGCGTCCTCGCAATTTGAAATTGTTCTTCGAAAATAAAAGGTTGAAAATAGAAAATATATTTGTGGGAAAACCCACATCGGAAATTGGTTCACTAAAATTTAGTCTTAATATGAGGAAAAGAGAAATGAAAGGGTCACCACCAAATTATGATCTCGATTAGGAGAACATTGGTGGAAATTAGAGACATATAATTGGAGGAAAAACGTAAATATTTATAGGTAGTGGTTGAGGTCATCAATCACAAACAAGTATAAAATTGAGGACCTTAAACTCATCAATCTATGATGATTTGAAGTACCATCAGTTCAACAAAATATAGGGTATTGGGATCACACATTTTTGACATTTCAAAATATCTTAGTTGAAATCCCACATCGAAAAATGAATTAATGATGGCTCTATTTAAAATAAAGAGTGGAAAGTATGAAGATTACCGAAAATAACACATACTAGGGTTCCATGTAGGAAAATATGGATATGGAGGAGAAATCTAACCATCAATTATCTGATGGAGAGTGGTAGAGAACATGGCTATGAAAAGGCCAACAATCCCAAAGCCATAAATTAGTGATGATTTAAGGTACCATCTAGGACAACATTTTTTTTAAAGTTACATTACATAAGGAAGAGGAATTCATTTATGATATTGACTAAGAACATTATGAGATATACTCAAATTTTAAGTGGATTTTCATTCTTTAATAAATTTCCACCACTAACTCAATTTTTTTAAACGATGAGTATTCAAGAAGACTTGGTCACACTGGAAGAGCTAGAATAAACTTCTATAGAATCACATGATCCATGCAGGATAAACCATATATTTACATTGTCTTTGAAGATTAATCAAAACCAAAATGGTTAGTGAATGATCTAATGATCCCCCAAAAGGATATTCATTGAGATAAATATGCACTAATCTTAATTTCTAAAATTAAACCAACAATACCCCAAAGTTAAATAGATACCATTCAATAACCAATTGTCCTTAAAATCCTTTAATATAATCCAAACTAATATTGAAACCCAAAACATAGAAGAATTTGATTATGTAGTCTCCCATGTTACATTGTATCTCCAAATGACATCAAATACTCTTAAAGTCACATACTTAAAAGTAATTAACATCATCACATATTCTCTGTTATAGGTTAATCATTTCCATAAATAACCCAAATCACTATAAATCAACAATAAAAATGTAGATAAAAATCCACCATTACTCTACAAATGAAACCTCATTGTATTCTATTTTCCTTGGGCATATAGTGTTCCTAACAAAACGAACATCTTCCAAAATAACATTTATCACTTAATCACCAAATCATTTTCCTAAACCAAGGGTATTCATTTGATAAGACATAAGAACCCAAATCATCTTATTATTGATCAATAAAATCATTTAACAAAAAAAAATAGTCATATTAACCAGGGACTTCACGTAGTCCAGTGGTAGGCAATAAATCCCAATCGCACTTTGGTTGTGGGTTCGATTCCCACAGCTTTGTCCGACGCGACGGGTTGTCACACGGTCTACGTGTTGTCCTTTTTCAAAAACTATATTCTATAATATTACCAAAATGAGATAAATTTTTCAAAATAACATAATTTAACCACAAATGTTATATCATACTTTGCATTTTCATCCCAAATTATAATAACTTATCATTTTCTCAAACCCCAATGATCATATAAAACCAAATGGTTATTTATACCTATATCCACAAGAGAAGAGACAATTATTCCTCAAATATCATTCTCACATGGCAAACTGAGGGGTTACAAATACAAGAGAAAATTATTCCAAAGTAAACCCATCAACATGGAGTGCTAATACTTTTTAAATTTTTCTCCAACCATTTATTTCTGCATAGCTTCTTCTTTGAGCAAGAAAATATCCTATAAAATAGGAAATTCACTCGGGTCATGGCCAGGTCCCCTATATTTACGGAAAATGACTGTAAATGGACTCTTGGGACCATTTTTATCTTCTTCCATAGTACTCTTCATTTTTCTTCGGCAATTCTTCACTTTATGTCCTTCCTTCCCGCACGTAAAACATTTCGTTGTCCCATTGAGACACTTTCCTAGGTGTCTCTTTCCACAATTCCTGCATGATGAAAATTGGGGTTTCTTTTTTCCATGGTCTCCATTGCTGGAGATCTTATCATTTATCACCTTTCTCTTCCTTGTTGAGTCTGGGAGTTGGTTAATATATATGTTTTTGATCATATTTTTGGAAAACTGATTTGGCATAAAGACGATATCTTTTACGCCTATCAACATTCCATTTTGTTGCTCATTTCCACCACCGTTCCCACCTTGTACATCATTCTCAAAGTCACTATGACTTATTTGGAATCCAGCCATTGACTAAAACCAGAAAGCATTGTGTGAGTAATAGTAGTCGTAAAATCATTTAGAGATTAAAATGTCACCATATTCTCAATTTGAAACATATTAGGATTAACCAAGGTCATTTACTCTCATCTTATGTATATATTACTTAAATCGGTTTGTAAAGAAAATGTAAATTATCCTAAGCATATCCCCCGGGAGTGTCGTAACCAAGAGTGCAGCAAGGCTCGTTGTCGTGCACCAGTTCCCGTTCGAGTCTAGCTCAAAGCGGTGTTTTCGGGTATTACCCCTAGGTACATCTGTGCCAGAGCCGCCTCTACCTGCTCGTATCCAGACAGGGATGTATTGCTTGGAAAACTCACAAAATCTCTACAATACAAAAATTCTAGGAAGTTCTTTTATACTAATCCTCAAAGTTCATCTTAGGTCTACGTGCTCTAATCAGAGTTTATCTAAATCTAGCTACCAAGGTTTGTACTAAACTTCCTCTAATACCAACTGTAACGCCCCGACCCTAGTTACCCAGAGTCGGTGCATTATTACATAACATTGGCATGATCATGAGAAAGATCAAGTCTCGAAAGACCTATTAGTTTAGTAGCCTTGGAATAACTAGATACATCCATAAATTTTTACATTACATCATAAAAAAAACATCTTGTCTTCATATCCCCTCATACTATCCCTGCAGGTCATTCATAAATTACTTCTTCATAATCCTGGAAAAAAAATAAAACATTGAAAGGGGTGAGCTCAGATGCTCAGTAAGGATAACATTATAGCAGAAGCTTTCATAAATAAGCATAAACACTTAAGGCAATTTATAACTAAAACAAAAGCCTTTGAAACTTGAACTTCAACATAAAATGGCAAAGGTAAAATGAAATAATGCCATTTACTTACTCACATGGATATTCTACTAGTCGAATGATCACATGCAATATCAATAACTACTTTCATAATGATGGAATGCATAATTCTAGACTATCATAACCACATAGCCAAGGCCTCGTGCCAAGACTACAAATAAGATTTTGCCAAGGCCTCGTGCCAAGACACTAGTTTGTCTCATGAGACCTACCGATGCATCGAGGAGCTATAGCGGGCTCCACCCGTCACTTATTAAGTCCAATGCATTCCTCATATGAATAGGTTTAAGCATAAAATAAACATTCGTATTAAAACTAGCATACGAAATGTCAATACTTTAACCACAAACCATGAATGGTATAAAAATAGAACATCCAAAGTCAAATATAATTCATTTGATACAATATGGAAGATTGTATTGTATCACATTAACCTCAATCATGAATAATGAAGGATGTTGACATAGATGAAAATAATCATCAAAACTATTTGAGAGAAATATCCCCCTTTTCTTGAAAACATTTAAAAGTCACACTATTTGTCAAGAAGCCATTTAAAAATAGATTTTTGAATCAAAGTGTCCCATACCACTTTGAAACCTTTTAAAATGATTTTTAATTTCTAAACTTTAATGTCCATATAAATAAATCCTTAAAACCATTTTTAAAACATGGACATTAATGAGAAAGATTTAGATGAATAAGTCTTTAAAACATTTAAAAATGGTATTTTAGTTAGAGATTCTAACCAAAAGAGAGAAACTTGAATGAAAATAATTGAGGTAATCAAAACTTTGTAATATCATGAGAATAAAGGGAATTCATGATATACTATGTCAAAGTACATTATATACACCACATAAAAGTGATTTGGTGTATATCAACAAAGAAGTCTCAATGGAATGTAAGTTGAGATGAAATCTCTCATAAAGGCCATATCCTTAGGTTAAGGATAAATCAATAACATAATTATGTGTGAAAAATATAAATACACTAAATATGATTGGATATTCAGTGTAAAACAATCAAAGTATATTCACACATATTCCTGTAAAAACAACACCAACGAATTGGATGTTTAACTCAACAAATGGTGAAAGAGTTAAAATTACTCTTATCAAATTCATATCAATGACTTGAGAATTTTCAATGGAGTGATTATGTGTATCCAAATTATATCCACAGGAAGGGGAGTGGAAATTATGACATAATCAAATGAATAGTGATTCCACACATAATCTTGGGGTAATATAATCAATGAAATATGCGTAAAGCCAAATGAGTGGAAATTGAAATCTCAAATTCCCTTATTGATTAGGTAACTTAAGAAACAAACACCCATGAAAGAAAGATCATACCATGATGATGTAAATACCCATAAAATAAAGTATATTACACAATGAATACAATCTTGGGTAGTACACATACACCACATGCAATAATTAAGTGGTGATCAATGGAATTCTCACGGAATTAAAAGTGAGACAAGAAACCCCTTACCACGTTAATCAACTGAGTCGCATGGCCAAAAGTTAATAACCACCAAATTATTTACAGAATAACATGAATATAAAGTGAATCATGATAATATATATCAAATGGAAGTACACAATACACCACTTTCAATAATTTAGTAGCGAACAATGGAAATCTCACGGAATTGAAAGTGAGATAAGAGAATCCCTTTCTTTGTACTTTTTCCTTGGTCGATGGTAGGTTTACCTCCTGTATAATGGTTAAATAATTGTTATTGAATAATAAAATAATCAGTTACTTTAATATGATATCATATATGATCTTTTAACATTGATTTGTTAATAATATCTTAGAATTATCGTCATTTCAGGTGTTAACGGGTTCATTTTACTTTACATTCTTTGTTATGTGAGCCATATTCGTTATTAATGGGATGTATATTATCCATATCCAGAATGGTATCAAGTCCTTAAACATCATTTTTAAATCATCAAATGATAATTATACTTGAATGGATACGATGGAGAATGAATCTCATCGCGTTCGTGGAGACTGTAGTCCGTACGTACGCACGAATACTACTTCCATTTAATTTTTATTTTAAAAGAATCTAATCCAAATGATACATAGGTATATTACTATTCCAGTAAAATATAATATTTTATATATGTTACTTAAGTTCATTAACACCATCCTTTATACGTTCCATGTGTGGTATGAACGAGTCATATCATTTTAAGGGGGCGGTAGTCCGCACTTCCTCAAATGAAATTATCGTATGTATATACAACATGAAACGAATAATTGTATGAAATAAAATGGAATTACAGAAGCTTATATATAAAATATATATCATTAATATCATATTTAATTACAGTGCCATCCTAATGGCCACCATGAGAGGCGGTAAGATGTATTTGAACAATCATCGTTTCGTGAGGCGTTAGTTTGACATCCACAGAAACATTATGTTCATCATCCATTAGATGGAGTTGTGTGAATGTGTAGTTTGAATCCTTCTTATAACAACATCCTAGTATATTGTGGATACTGGTGTTGTTACAAAAGAAAGGAAATAAAAAGAGTTTGGGGGTTGGAGAAGCAAAATAATTGAAAATAATTTAAGAGAAAATGTTACCTTTATTTTAGGTAACTCACTTTGGTTGGAACCAAAGGACTTCTTGAAATGCTTTCTTCCTAAGGGGAAGCTTCAAGGAGGAGGAGAGGGAAGTGGGGAGCTTAGTTGGGCAGAGTTTGGACGAGCCAAGTGGCTTGAGAGGTGTGAGGAATGAGTAGAAGTGGTATCCTTTTATAAGGGAGAGGAGGGGCTCTTTAGGAAAGACTGAAAGTATTACTTTATAATATAATTATATTCGGTTTATAATGGTCCAAAAATCATTGAGGTAGACGTTAAGATGACTCATATTCTAAATAACATCAACCAATAAGAATTGGACATGTTTTAGATAATATTTTAATCATTATAATCTTATTTATTTAAATGATTTATTAATGAGGTAAACATTGCATCATTATTGTGTCATTAATAATTTAAATTATTTGATGTCTAAAAATTATAAATAAAATATCATTTTTTAGGAAAGCTTTTTAGCTTTCTAATGAATATTTATAATCTAAAATCAAACATGTATAACCCTATGTAAAAATTTTTCTTTTAAAAGATGTAAGCTTATGCCATTTTTGAATTCATTTTAACTTAATTAAAATAAAGTGTCATTATCACTTTCAAGTGGATCAATGGGGTCCCAAAATTGACCCAAAGATGCCAATGGTCGACCATGTATCAACCAATAGGGTTAAGACACGTTTTAGGGTAATTTAGTATTATTATAATATTATTTTTTAACCCTTATTTACCGGATTTACCCTTAACCATGGTAAATAAAATATTTACCGCAGTAATTATTCAAAATGTCTAAAAATAAAAGTTAACTATTTACACAATTTGAACATCCTGATTCCAAATATGGAATCCATTTTTCTAAATTCAAAACACAGAAGTGGCAGAAATTAATTTAAAATTAATTCCCGCTGTCAAAACAAAAAGCGTGTTTTTAAGAGATAATAACTATCAAAAGATTGACACTTGTTTATGTTCGGTTTAATTGTAAAATTATGTCCAATGACCAAAATTATATTAAATGGTAAAAATATATATTCTAAATATACTTTAAAACCACTCAAATTCATAATTTATCACTATTAATTATTTTGATTAAAAAAGTTGTTTTTAATTAAAATTTAGTAATTTTTACTATTCATCAAAATATGAAAGTTATCCGAAAAGTACCAAAATTTCACCTTAGGCTAAATTTGATATTCCGAATCCAAAAATGAAGTCCATTTTGAAATATAAAATATATATAATTTCAAAAAATTAAGTATTGCTATTCATAATGGCTAGTTTGATCGGTTGTGGTGTGTGTTAAAACTCGAAGTTGCGTACAACACACGCTACTGTTTTATTCAAAGGAAAGCGTACCGTGGAAGCTTGGGATGTTTTATTTTAAATTTTTTGATGTCCCCATTTAGTCAAAAAGTTTAAAATATTTTATTTAAAAAGGGTTCACTATTAAAAGTTGGTAAAACTACAATACTGAAGATGAATTTGTTCTTACATTATGTCTAAGAAACTCATAATATGGATTCTAAAATTATAAGGATTATATAAAGTTTAAAATTTAGTTAATACTATTCATAA
This sequence comes from Viscum album, assembly GCA_963277665.1. Taxonomy (NCBI): domain Eukaryota; kingdom Viridiplantae; phylum Streptophyta; class Magnoliopsida; order Santalales; family Viscaceae; genus Viscum; species Viscum album. The sequence goes on along the minus strand of OY728147.1, from coordinate 1,536,351,478 downwards.
CCTTTTTTGAACGGCTTGTTTGGTAAGTCATGGTGCGCTTGAACTCGGTGTTGCGTGTAGTGCACGTTATTGAATAATTTTGAAGAAATAACACACTATGAAATCTTGGGGTGTTACAGTAAGTAAAATGTGATTCAGTGAGATGAAAATAATTTTTTGTGAATAGTAACTTTTTACTTTTATTTACCACGGTTAAAAGTAAATAGGGTAATTAAGGGTAAGAATGATATTAATATTACCCTAACACATGTCCTAATTCTATTGGTCAATTGTATCTCGACCAAAAACAACCTTAAGTGTAAAATATTATCATTTAGGCCCCCTTGGATTAGATTAGGACATTTATTATTATTTAATTCAAAGAAGAGTTAAAAGAGTTAAAATCAAAGTTTATTTACTAAAACATTTTCAATATAGGGTTGTACATAAGATAAATTCTATTGTAAATAATCATTAGAAATATAAAAAAGATTTCCCACATAATGGTAGTTTATTTGTAATTTTTAGACATCAAATAATTTAATTTTGACACAAAGATGACGTAGTAATTATCTTATTTATGAAATATTGACATAATTGATGTTATAAACCCCAAAATAAATGTAATTTGAGACTTTTTATGAATTCCACTAATTTTCTAGGTTAATATGATATATTACTGTTGATTTAATCAACATGGTTTGAACATATAATTCTGTTATGACTTTCAAAAAAATCCTATATCAAATAGTGTCAAAATTGACACAAAATAGTTTTTAAATCAAATATTATATTATTAATTGTTATTTTATTCCTTAAAATCTAAGGTTCGGCCAAATGACTTAGATAAGGATATATATATTAATAATAAACAATTTTGGGTTCTTTTGGCATGTTATAGTAAGTGTATTAACCATATAGTGAAAGAAAACAAAAAGACACGGTAAAAGTTAAATTATTTAACTTAGAGTTAAATCTAATTGATAAGGTTAAAATAATATCTTAAACTTTTCTAAATCCTATTGGTTGATAGGATTTCGACCCATCCCCACTTTATCTTATAAATAAGAGCCTTTGGAACCATTATAAACCGATTTTGACTTTAATATAAAATAATATTTTGAGATATTCCTAAGGTGCCCCTCTCCTCCCTTATAAAAGGGAACCTCCTCCCCCTCCTCCTCACACCAATTTGAGCACTCAAGCTCGTCCAACCCCTGCCATTTTCTCCTCTCCACTTCCCTAGAATAATCCTAGAGGCCCTGGTCTTCTTCAAAGACCAATCTTAGTTCCCTAAGTGGAGGATTCAAAGAGGCGTTCCAAAGAAGAGGTAATATCCATTACCGATCTTTTCAATTTCTTTCTTCTTCAACTTCTTCTTCATTAGTTGTTTCATGATAAAGTAATAACATCAGTATTACTTACATACTTATATGTCATTATAAATATGAAACAACCCTAATTCGCCTTCTATCCATCCTACGGAAAAATGAAATCACCGCGCGTGCGTACGTACGGAATACCGTCTCCACGCCGTGGTGTAATCTATTTTCCACCACCACCTTACAAGGATGGGTATAATGGTGTAATTAGTAACTATTTATGATTATTATAAAGTAATATTGATACTGAAATAATATATATATACTCCAATGCAATTACACGATCATAGGAACAATATCATCACTCGTGCGTACGTACGGAATACCGTCTCCACGATGTGATGCGGCTCATTCTACATGATCATCATTACATAGTAATTATATAAATGAATTTAATGAATAAATATGATATATGTTACACTAATAACATTCTTGATATAAGGTATCTATAACCTTAAAAGAAGAATAAGAATTTATTCGGAAAAACACGCATAAGACAAAAGGCAATAAAGACCTGAGTAACAAGTAACAATGAAATATTACTAACAAGAAGCTAATAATATGACCATATATGATATCATATCAATATGTATGATTCTGGAATAAGTCAATAACATTATTTAAACCATTATACAGGAGCTTCGGACACATACAAAGCAAATCGGACCTAAGGTAAGGGAAATATCACAATCTCATTTTTATCCGAGATTGTTTATACTTTAGTATTTACTGGGGTGTATTTTATCATCCACATCCATATTTCCTCAATATGTAATATTATTTCCATCCAACTACAATTGTTTAAATCCAATTTTACCCTTCGGTGAGTTTTTAGTAAATGATATGAAAGGAATCTTTTGTCGTTTTTCGTACGAGGTACTTTTTTGACTTTTCCGACAAAAGTACGAGAAGAATGTTTTTTTAACTTATACGGCATGAATGGATTTTTAAAACATTATTTCCAAGAAGCTTCCTTTACAAGTTTTCAAGTTTATTTTTAATCAAATTTTTTTAGTTTTAAATTTTAAGACATGTTATGAAAGGAAAATGTTTTTGATGTAGAAAGGTTATTTTCCTCAAGAATGGATTTCAAGTGTTTTATCAAAATTATTCTCCATCTAAGATTATAAAGGGTTCTGTTTCTATCCCTATTATTACATGGATTTGATTATGTTGTGATGGAAATATTTTTATGAATTCCTTTATCTTATAGGATTTGTTTTATGATGTCATGTTGTTTAAGAATCCCATTTTTATTACATGGGTTATGCAATGATGTATGATTTATGATTTTGTGGCACACATAAGAATGGTATCATTATGAGATGGGTGGGACCTATATCTCCCTAAAATGCATTGGGTAAAGATTTTATATCTCATGATATAGACATTGCTCGAATGGTAGGATATACCGGTTCAGTGAAACAGGACTGAAACGAGGGTCACTCGATTCAGAAATGGACTTTGTCCACTAAGATATTCTTGGAAATGAGTCTTGACTAACAATAAATGATTCTCTATGATTATATGTGTATGCCACAAAGTTTAATGTTTTATGTTATGATTATTGTAAGTATATTTCACTACCATGAGTTATCCTAGGTTATGAAATTATGATCTCTTTTGCAGGTTAAGATTTCCAAAAGTTATGTTTTTATGTATATGATGTGATATATATTTCTTTTGTTTATCCTTACTGAGCATTTGAGCTCACCCTTTTATGTTTTCTTTTCCCCAGGATATAAAGAAAGGTTTTAGGTAAAAAAAGGGAAGATCTTTATGGGAGATATTGAAGATCTTTCACCAGGATTAGAAGATTATATTATGAGTTTCCAAAGACACTAAACTATTACAGTCCTTGTGTGTGTGTTTTTGTAATGTACTAAGTATTCCGAAAATGTAATGTAATGTCTATGTACGTCAAGCTTCGGGTCGTTACAGATCTTTCTCCAGCGGTACAACTTCTGAGCTGAGTACATGTGAAGGATCAGGTATGTACTTTCTCAGGAGAGATATGTGGAACACGTCGTGAACTTGAGAGAGATTCGGTGGAAGAGCCAATTGGTAAGCTACCATCCCAACACGATCCAGTATTTCGAAAGGACCGATATATCTAGGGCTCAACTTTCCCTTCTTTCCAAATATCATAACCCTCTTCCAGGGAGATATTCGTAAGAACCCTTTATCACTGAATTCAAACTCTAGGTCTTTTCTTCGGTTGTCAGCATAACTTTTTTGTCGACTCTGAGATGCTCTTATGTGTTGTTGAATAGATATGACCTTTTCTGCCATTTCATCAACGAGATCAGGTCCTAGTAGCTTTCTTTCCCCAACATCATCCCAGCAAGTTGGAGTCCTGCATTTCATTCCATAGAGAGCTTCATAAGGAGCCATCTGAATACTGGAGTGAATGATATTATTATAAGAAAATTCCACCAATGGTAGGTGTTGATCCCAACCACCTTTGAAATTCATAGAGAAAGCTCTCAACATATCTTCTAAGGTTTGAATTGTTCTCTCAGACTGACCGTCTGTCTGAGGATGATAAGCAGTGTAGAAACTCAAATCTGTATCCAGAGTACGCTGAAGTCTTCTCCAGAACTTCGAGGTAAATCTCGGATCCCGATCAGATATAATAGAAAGTGGTACTCCATGTAATCTTACCACTTCCTTCACATATATCCTGGCAAGCTGATCCAGAGATAAATCATCTCTAATAGCAATGAAGTGTGTAGACTTTGTAAGACGATAAACTATGACCCAGATAGCATTATTGCCTTTGGATGTTTTAGGAAGTCCTGTGACAAAGTCCATAGTGATGTTTTCCCATTTGCATTCGGGTATGGGTAATGGTTGTAACATCCTCTTATACATCCGTCTCTCAGCTTTAACTTGTTAACAAACCAAGCATCGAGAGACAAATTCAGCAACATCTTTTTTCTTTCCATCCCACCAAAAGTTCTCTTTCAGGTCCCTATACATATTCGTGCTTCCTGGATGAATAGAGAATGAAGAACTATGAGCCTCATCCAGCAGATCCTTCTTTAATTCAGGGATGGGAGGAACACAAACCCGATTCCTAAACATTATTATCCCATCACAATCAAGGTTGAATTCAGGAATGTTTCTCACCTTTATTTGTAACTCGACATCTTCTTTCTGTGCCTCTTTAATCTTCACATGTATAGATGGTTGAACATTCATTTGAGAAAGATAACATTTTTCCCCTTCCATTATAATTCCAAGATCCATCCATTGTAACTCCATAAATATTGGATCTTTTTTGATCCTCATCATGGATAAACTAGCATGGTATTGTCAACTTAATACATCTGCCACCTTGTTTTCTTTCCCAGGGTGGTAATGGATTGAGCAGTCGTAATCCTTAATCAGCTCCAACCTTCTTCTTTGACGCATATTCAGCTCCTTTTGTGTGAAAATATAGTTTAAACTTTTATGATCTGTACAAATATCACACCTTTCACCATAAAGGTAATTCCTCCAAATCTTTAATGCAAAGATTACCGCAGCTAACTCCAAATCATGGGTTGGGTAATTTTGCTCATGGATTTTCAACTGTTGTGATGAATAATCTATCACCATATAATTTTGCATAAGAACCCACCACAATCCCTTCTTGGATGCATCACTATAGATCACAAACATTTCTCCACTACAAGGCAGTGTGAGCATAGGTGCACTGGATAACCTTCTTTTCAACTGCTTGAAATTCTCTTCACATTATTCCTTCCAGACAAACTTAACTCCTTTCCGAGTCAACATGGTGAGTGGATTAGATAATCGTGAAAAATCATTCACAAAACGTCGATAATATCTAGCCAAACCAAGAAAACTTCGGATCTCAGTTGCTGTTGTTGGTCTTGACCATATTTCGATAACCTCTGTTTTTGCTGGATCCACAGATATCCCCTCTTTTGAGATTATGTGACCCAAAAATGCAACTTTTTGAAGCCAAAATTCACACTTGGTAAATTTGTCATAAAGCTTCTCCATTCTCAAGGTCTTCAATATAATTCTCAAGTGATCTTCATGTTCATCCTTGCTCTTTGAATAGAAAAGAATATCATCTATAAAGACTACCACAAATTGATCAAGATAGTCTCTAAAGACTCTATTCATCAGATCCATGAAGAGAGCAGGGGAATTAGTAAGACCAAATGGCATCACTATAAATTCATAGTGTCCATACCTTGTACGGAAAGCCGTCTTTGGTATATCCTCCCTTTTGACCCTTAATTGATGATACCTTGAACGAAGATCAATCTTGGAAAAGTATTGAGATCCTCGTAGTTGGTCAAATAAGTCATCAATGCGTGGGAGAGGATATTTGTTTTTGATAGTGATCTTGTTATGTTCTCGATAATCAATGCAGAGTCTCATTGATCCATCTTTATTCTTAACAAATAGAAAAGGTGCTCCCCAAGGTGATGCACTAGGGCATATGAATCCCTTATCAAGATTCTCTTGGAGTTTCTTCTTCAATTCCTACAACTCAATTGGGGCCATTCTATAAGGTGTCTTTTAAATAGGAAAAGAACCCAGTACAAGTTCTGTTGAAAAATCAACTTCACGATTTGGTGGAAGTCCCAGTAATTCCTCCGAAAAGACATCATCAAACTCTCGTGCAATGGGCATATTCTTAATCATGAGTTTCTCACCAACCATTTGAGATAAATAACCTTCATTTAGTGGAATCAAGACCCATAAGATGGAATAAATTTCCACTGGAAGGTTATGTTCATCCTTGCATTGATAGACAATCATAGATTGATCTGGAATATGAAATGTGACTTCCCTTATTTGGAAATTTATATGAGCTCCATATAAAGAATCATAATCCATGCCAAGAATCACATTAAATTCCACTATAGGAAGGATCACAAGATTTGCAGGAAGCACTTTCCCACAAACTTCGATCGGAGAAGAATTATAAACTTTTGATGCATCTGTTTTTCCATTAGGTGTTGTCACAGCTAACTCAACATCTAATTGTTGAGGTAATACGGTGATACCCTTAGAAAATTCTTCAGAAATAAAATAGTGGGTGGATCCAGAATCAAATAAAACATTTGCTACTTTAGAGTGGATGGTAAGTGTACCTTTCACCACATCGTTATCGTACTCCACATCGCTGATAGAAATTGCATGTGACTTTCCTTTGTCTTTAGCCTTAAGAGTTTGGTAACGTCGACCATCATCATCAACCCTTGGATTAGGGAATTTATTGGCATAATGTCCCATCTCCTTTCACTTGAAACATTGAAGTGTAGTATGTTCATTCTGTGTATCCCTTCCTTTGTTTGCATCATTAGACATCTTCTTCCAATCATCGCGGATTTCAAATGCCCGATGACCTTCCTTTCCACATTTGAAACATTTACTTGTCCATTTAAGACAACTCCCTCCATGTTTCTTTACACACATTGAGCATAAGGGAAAGCTGATCTTCTTTTTAGTGTGCTCTTTAGATTTTCCTTTGAATTCCATTTTCCTCTTCTTATCAAAACCATATGACTGATGGGTTACTCCAATCTCCATCTCGACTTTGAGATCACATCGAATGATATCCTCATAGTTATTGAAGTCCCTTATGTCTAACGCCCTTAGATTACTTGGTTTTAATCCACTAAAGAATCGATCGATCTTACTCTCAGGTTGGATAAAAATACCAGAAGCGTACCTTGCAAGTCTTGTAAAATTTTCTTCATAGGTACCAACAGATTCATCATCCTTTTGATTTAGTTCAAGAAACTCTTTATCCATCTTTGTTCGGAGAATACGAGGAAAGTAATTATTGAAAAATAAGTTCTTGAACTCTTCCCATTCCATGGACTCAATTTCATCTCTTTTCCTCGTATTATTAATAAGATTCCACCATTGATCAACATCTCCTTCCAAACGATACACTGCTAGGATGACTTTATCATGTTCAGAACATTGACGAACTGAAAATATCTTTTCAGCAGTACTAATCCATTGTTCAGCAACTAATGGATCAGTAGACCCGCTGAAATAAGGTAGACGCTGCCTCATGAAGGATTCAACGGAATGTTGCTCCTTCGTTTGCTCGTTTGGAAGTCCTGCATGATTCATAGCTTGAATAGTTGTTTGAGCATGGCTACAAGATTTTGCATTAGAGTTCCCATAACGTTTGGTTGCTCAGGGGGATAATCATTGCATTGCCCGTCGCATTCCGCATTAACACGGTTCCTTCGGGTTCCAGCCATTGACTAAAACCAAGAAGAATAGTGTGAGAAACACTAATTATAATAGGAAAACCACATAATCAAGAATAAAATTTCACACTTAAGGTCTTATCCTAGGTCATTCATGGCCATTTCTAAAACACTAATATTGTGTTCTATGCTTAGACTTATCCTTAGGGTTCTTACTAAGGCTTTCACATCCTAGTTTCCAAAGGTTGACTATACCTTTCCTCTGATACAAACTATAACGACCCATACTTTACATAGATTGTTAATACTTTAAAATTGAAGCATACTTATTACAACATATAACAAAACCACGAAAGGACCGTATAGGTATAGTGTCTTTAGAAACTGAGAAACATAAACAACTGGTTCATAAAGCATCTACAATGTCTCCCATTTATTTCATCATATCTATAGTCCCTTTTGGAATATCTTACTTAATAACCTTCTTCCTGACCTGGGGAATGAAAACATACAAAAGGGTGAGCTCAAATTCACAGTAAGGGTAAACAACAGAAATATCAATCACATCATATACATAAGCACATAACTTTTGGAAATATTAACCTGCAAAAGAGATCATAGTTTCATAACATGGGATAAATCATGGCAGTGAAATGTAATCACAATAATCATAAAATAAAACATGACACTTTGCGGCATACACATATAATCATATAGAATCATATCTTATTATTCAAGACTCATTGCCAAGACTGTCTTAGTGGACAAAGTCCATTTCTGAACCGAGTCACCCTCGTTTCAGTCCTGTTTCAGTGAACTGATATAACCTACCGTTTCATCCATGTCTATCTCATGAGATATAAAATCTTTACCCAATCCATTGGAGGGAGATATACGTCCCACCCATCTCATAATGATACCATTCTTATGTGTGCCACAAAATCATAAATCATACATCATTACATAACCCATGTAATAAAAATGGGAATCTTAAACATCGTGACATCATAAAACAATTCATATAAGATAAAGGAATTCATAAAAATATTTCCATCACAACATAATCAAATCCATGTAATAATAGGGATATAAATAAAACCCTATATTGTCTTAGATGGAAAATAATTTTGATAAAACTCTTGAACTCCATTCTTGAGGAAAATATCCTTTCTACTTCAAAAACATTTTTCCTTTCATAACATGTCATACAATTTTAAACTAAAAGAAGTTGAATAAAAATAAACTTGAAAACTTGTGAAGGAAGCTTCTTGGAAATAATGTTTTAAAAATCCATTCATGTCATATAAGTTAAAAAAGCATTCTTCTCGTACTTTTGTCAGAAAAGTAAAAAAAAGTACCTCGTACGAAAAACGACAAAAGATTCCTTTGATATCATTCACTAACAACTCACCAAAGGGTAAATAAGATTTAAACAATTTTAGGTGAATGGAAAAAATATTACATATTGAGGGAACATGGATGTGGATGATAAAATACACCCCAGTAAATTCTAAAGTATAAATAATCTCGGATAAAAATGAAATTGTGATATTTCCCTTACCTTAGGTCTGTTTTGCTTTGTAAGTGTCCGAACCTCCTGTATAATTATTTAAATAATGTTATTGACTTATTACAGAGTCATACTTATTTTTATTATATCATAAACGGTCATTTTCTTAGCTTCTTAGTAGTAATATTTCATTGCTACTTGTTATTCGGGTGTTTATAACTTTTTGTTCTTATGCGTGTTTTGTCGAATAAATTCTTATTATTATATTTAGGTTATAGATACCTCATTTCCAGAATGGTATTAGTGTAATATATATCATATTTATTCATTCAATTCATTTATATAATCATTATTAAATGAAGATCATGTAGAACGAGTCGCATCACATCGTGGAGACGGTATTCCGTACGTACGCACGAGTGATGATATCGTTCCTATGATCGTGGAATTGTATTGGAGTGTATTTATACTATTTCAGAATCAGTATCAATTTATAATAGTCATATAAAGTCATTATTTACACCATTATTCCCATCCAAGTAAGGTGGTGGTGGAAAATAGATTACACCACGGCGTGGAGATGGTATTCTGTTAGTACGCATGCACGATGATTTCTTTTTCCGTAGGATGGATAGATGGTGAAATAGGGTTGTTTCATACATATAATAACATATCAGTATATTAGTGATACTTATGTTATTACTTCATAATGAAAAAACTAATGAAGAAGAAGTGGAAGAATAAATAAAGATGAAAGAATCGGTAACGGACATTACCTCTTCTTTGAAGTGCTTCTTTGAGACCTTCTTTTAGGGCACTAAAATTGGTCTTTGAAGAATACCAGGACCTCTAAAATGTCTCTAGGGAAGTGGAGAGGAGGAATTGGCAGGGGTTGGCCGAGCTTGAAGGCTCAAAGTGGTTTGAGGAAGAGGGGGAGGAGGTTCCCTTTAAAAGGGAGGAGAGGGGCACCTTTGGGAAAACTAAAAATATTATTTTATTATAAAGTCTCGTTCGGTTTTAAATAGCTCCAAATTGATATATTACAAAGATAAAGTGGGGATGGGTCGAAATAATCTCATCCAATATAATTTAGACAAGTTTAGGTTCCTATTTTAACCATATAATTTAGATTTAACATTAAGTTAAATAAGTTTACTTTTACCGTGTCTTCTTGTGTTCTTATACTATAAGGTTAATAAACATACTATAAGCAGAAAAATGAACCCCAAGTTGTTTATTATTAATATATATAACCTTATCTAAGTCATTTGGCCGAACCCTAGATTTTTAGGAATAAAATATCAATTACTAATATAATATTTGTTTTAAAAACTATTTTATGTCAATTTTGACATTATTTAGTAATTTATTTTTGTGGAAGTCATAACAGAATTATTAGTTCGAACCAAGTTAATTAAATCAATACTAACATGTCATATTAACCTAGAAAATTAGTTTAATTCATAAAAAGTCTCAAATTACATTTATTTTTGTGTTTATAACATTGATTATGTCAATATTTCATTAATAAGATAATTATTGCATCATCTTTGTGTCATACATAAATTAAATTATTTAACGTCTAAAAATTACAAATAAAATACCATTATGTAGGAAATCTTTTTAGATTTCTAATTAATATTTATATCCGAATTTATCTTATGTATAACCCCATATTAAAAATTATTTACTTATTAAACTTTCATTTTATCTATTTTAACCCCTCTTTAAATAAATTAATAATAAATGTCCTAATCTAATCCAAGTGGGCATAAATGGTCATATTTTATTCCTAAGTTTGTTTTTGGTCGAATTACACTTATACAATATAATTAGGACATGTGTTAGGGTAATAATAATATCATCTTTACCCTTAATTACCCTATTTACTTTTAACCATGGTAAAAAAAAGTAAAAAGTTATTATTCACCAAAAATTATCTTCATCTCATTGAACCACATTTTAGTCCTTGATATAAACCGTGTCTCTCGGATTTTCTAAATTCCACTCATAGAAGCGGTAAAATTAATTTTTATGAAAAATTCAGTTTTTTAACTCCCACTTAGTGGTTTCACTATTCATCAAAAATTGAATGTTTTCAGAAAAATACCAAAATTTCACCCTAGGCTAATTTCGATATTCCGAATCCAAAAAATTAAGTCCATTTTGAAAAATAAAATTTTTAAAATTTCAAAAAGTGGTTATTACTATTTATAACGGCTAGATTTAATAATATTTTAATAGCATATCGTTGTTTAGTGAAACTCGGTATTGCGTACGACGCAAGCTATCGAGGAAGGTCGTGATTTCGTGTAAAGAAATCCAACCAAGTGTTGTGTAGAAAAAGATTCCTTTGATGATTTATATAACATAAAAGTCTCGGGTGTTACAGTGAGGGTCAAGTTAATGGTTTTAACGGGAAACTCTAGGTCTGGGACAAGATTCGTGGAAGGAAGGAATGACTTGTACTTATGTCTATTGATATGGAAGCTCGTAGTAGACACGGACCGTACCTCAAATCATTCTTAGAGCCCTTGGGTCACACTCCGTGACCGCATTCAACTATTCTCTTCCCCTACCCTCCAGCTCCCTGAGCCTGGCGGGGACTACAAAGGCGGGTGGTTGTAACATGTCGAAATGTACACCACCTCATCCTGCACTCTTAGCTCTGCTTCCACATCTGCTACTCTTCATATTCATCTATCCTTAACACTTCCCCTTCTTGAAACATTTTACACACCCAAGTCTCTGAGACTGGCGCCAATTCCATCCTCTTCTACTGCTAACATTCTCTAGCTGTATCCGTTCAGCCAAGAACATTCAACCACAATGGTCTTCTCAAGCTCTGAGGTCTGAGCTCTAAAGCAATGATCTTATCGTAGTCATCATGTACCAGGAATGATCGGTACGCCTCGATGAATACTCAGCTACTGACATGTCATCCTTTCGAAGCTGTATAAGCTCTTGAAAACTCTCAGCCACCTCCTCAAGCCAGTCCTCAGCCACCAATGAGTTAGTTTCGCCTCGGAACTTGAGGGTATCTGATGTTAGAACACGTGTAAGGCAGTAAGATTACATGTGTCACCTAACGGTACCGCCGGTTGTAACTGCTGACCAACAGGTAGTGATGTATAGATGACACACTACCCGAAGGCACTATATTAGGCATCAGTCCACGTACCGAAGCCTCATCACTATAGAGACCATCCTCATGGTCATTCACTAGAAAAATCTAGTTTCCAAGTCAACCATCCACTCTAATGATGTCTCAGCTAGGCGGAAAACTCTAGAAATCCCCTCCAGCCAGTGCTTTGCTATCTGGGAATCTATCTCACCTCGTAACCTCGGAAGCCTCTGTAGCAGAAACTCGTGCAACGTGCTCTACCAGCGTGCACCGTCCACTAGTACGGCTGGTAGCATCTGCTTCCCAACAGGTGGTGGTGTTGTTGGTACACCACCTGAGGGTTCCAACATAGTAAAAAGGGCCCTACACGGAGCCTCGTCGCTCGGTGGGCCGTCATCGTGTACTATATCAGAACTCCAACTTATTGTCTGCATGGAGACATCCAGAACAGATACGAAACAGGCAAACGATTAATACATGGTGATCTGACCTGGTATGAGTTTACTTTAAAACTCTTGGAAACACACACACAATCAGTGTTTTCGTGCACAAAGTCAGAAATCAGTAGTCAGGGTCCCGGTGTACGGATACGTCGTCCGCCGCACCAATACTGGACTCCCTGAACTAAAAATCACACTCGGTACCCTTAACACTATTGCCTCAAAGAAAGGAAATATCAGAGTTATAAGTTATGTGGTAGAACCAACTCCTTTGATAGCAATCTGTCACGACCCGTCCTCGGGGCTCGTGCCGTGACCACCCCATGCCCGACTTCCATAGGCCAGGGGATGGCGACTAGCACCAAAGGCATAAATCCCAATAATTGGGAAGGAATTGCCTTTATAAAAGTAAAAAAAACACCATAGATTACAAGCGGAAGTAAACACTAAGTAAGAAAGAAGTGCTGAAAAGGAAAAGGGCCAGAATACAAACCCAACTGAAAAGTACAGCTACAACTGAACTGAAGTACAACAGAAAAAGATAACAACTAGAAGAAAGGAAGAAGCTCATGGGTCGTCCTCCTCAGATCCTACCTGAAAGGTAGGTACAGATAGCGCAGCTCCTGGATCGTCCACCACGGATCCTACCTGAAGGGTAGGTACAGATAGCGCAGCTCTTTGATTGTCCACCACGGATCCTACCTGAAGGGTAGGTACAAATAGCCTCCAAAATGCTCTTTCCCATCAATCTCCTCTGAGAATCGTCTCACGGTGAAGTCCACCTCTTGATACTGACTCATTTTGAGGTCCACCTCCGGGTATCGTCCAGTCTTCGAACACTCGGCCTCCTTCAGCACTGACCGTCGTCTGCAACCAACACAACGAGGTGCGGGCATAGCCCGTGCAGGGGTGAGTATGACGATACTCAGTTGGGACCCCGAGACCCTCATGGTATCACTAAAACCAACAAGGACAACCACAAATAAGATCTCAATGGATAACCTGTACTTAGGTATATGCCCATACATATACCTAAGTTATCAAGTAACCCATCTCAATCATGACGAAACACAATGATTATGAAATCAACGGATAACCACTACCCAGGTATATGCCCATAATATACATAAGTTATAATGTGACCCATCTCAATAATGAGGTAAACACAAAGGTCATAGACTCAGCTCAAACCAGGATTTTCATTATCAAAACCGTAACTGCTGAAGAGCCCCGTATCTGGAGTGTACAATGGTCCTGTCACAACTCTGAGGTAGTGCTCACTAACCTAAAACTGTTGAGATACTCCTCCTGTCGAGTACCGCGGGTCAGCCACCCAAACACAGTAGTGCTTCCCACTGGGATATGCCACCCAAACACAGTAGTGCACACCCCCTAATACCCTGCAGAGGTACTCCCCGGATGAGTACCGCGGGATTGCACTGTCACAAAGGTAGTGCTCCGTCTGCCATGGGTCTGCACCGAAACAAAGTAGTGCTCCATCCACTGGGCTAGTCGACTCACTCCAAGTCGAGTAGGGCAAGCAGTCGTCAGGTCTCAGCTAGCTACACGGTCTCCGTACTCCGAACGCTCATCTCCGGGAGGGTCCGCTACACGAGCTACAGGTCGATACTCCAAGTATATCAAATTCCCAAGATGAAGTATCTCAAAGGACTGCCTCGTCATAGGGGTCTCAACACAACAGACGGCGCGTCAATCAGATGCCTGGTCTGTGAGTTATTAGCCTTTTCGTCCCTGGGGCCCGGTTGGTTTCGTGTGTGAACCAACCCGGCCATATCTCAACTGTACCCCGAACTCTCATAGAGTATACTCAAAGGGACCGTTTCTCAAAAAGATCACTAACGCCGCTGACGGTTCGTCAAACGGACATCCAGTCTGAAAGTTATCAGTTTTTCCGTTCCAGGGGACCGGTTGGATTTCGGTTACAATCCAACCCGTCCATATTCCAACAACGTCCAAACCTCAGGCGAAGTATTCCAAAAGTTCCGTCTCATCATGAGGAATCCAACAAAGTCGACGGCACATCAATTCGACCTCCAGACCTCAAGTTATAAGTGTTTCCGCTCCGAGGGCCCGGTTGGATTCATGTTCGATCCAACCGAACCGTACTTCAAATGACACTGGTTAACCAAACCGGTCACACCATTGCAATCCATACGAAAAAACACACGAGATGGACTACCCATTTTTCCCAAATGGATAGATGATGAAAAAGTTGCATTTCATCGCATCATGTGCGAACCAGGCCTCATGGGGCATGCACCTCAACCTCGACTTAATTATCCAAAATTAGTCTTGAAACATCCGTCGGAATTACAGGGTCGCAACGTCGCAGATGGTTCGTCATTCCGACACCGTATGAGAGATATATGACCGATAAAAGATCCCATAATAATAATAATATTATTATTATTCGGTGTTTCATGGCCCCGCATCACGAACTAGAATTTAGTATCCAACATTAGACTTGAATTGACCGTAATAATGACAGGATTATATCGCTAATGACAGAAATCCAATCAGACATCGCACGAATGAGTTATGGTGGGTCAAATATTTAATAATAATATTAAATCTATTATTTTTCGAGCGCTTCAGGTACCTGAACCAAAAACCAGAAAAAGAAATCCAATATTGGACTCATAAAATTTGTCTCGAAGTCATGGTCGCACTGCCACTGACAGTTCGTGAAACCGAGTTCTCACGAAAAAGTTACGGACAAAAAACTATTTTATCATCAAAATTAATAATACCATTATTATATTATTAATTTTAATTGATTTCTTTCAAATACCCCATGTCATGCACCACCCTTCTTCATGCACCACCCTTCTTTACGCATGGCCACCACCTTTTGCTGCCCGCCCAGCTGCGCCTTCAGATCCTTCCGCACTCCATTTCGACTTCGATTTAACTCGAAAAAAGATACGAACGCATATCCTTGATCCTAGGGTTGAGATCTTCGTGTCCGTATGTCACGCTCAGGGAAACATTGAGTTTCCAGCGTCAATAAATATTTGGACGCCTCCTTCCACGAGCCATTGCGGTTTCGTTCCAAGCCCGAAAAATTAAATGATCGCATATTTGGGATCCTTGCGTCGAGGGCTTCATATCTATATATTGCGCTCAACAAAACTCCGTGTTTCCAACGCCAATAAATATTTGGACATTGAAGAAATCATGAAGAACACGTGAAGAATAAAAAGAAAAAGGAGAATGGTTTATGTAAGGGATGATGACCATGTCCATTTGGTCATCATCATTGTGAATTTAAGATATGAAGAATCAATACAATGAATTCAATCATATATAAAAACCCCTACCTCGAAATTGACGTCGCACGTCGTCGAGTCGCAGAAGTCGAACGTCGCGGTAGAATGGTGCCGATTCCATCATTGTCGAAGGAGGAGGAGTCATTGTAGATGATGATCCTCACTAATGGTGTCTTCTCCCTTAACACAGAGGAAGAAGAAAAGTTGACAGCGTGAAACATTCTTCACCGGGAGAAGATGTTCCTCATTGGATGGTCGGTGTTCTTAGTTTTAAGAGACGACCACCCTTCTCAATTTCACTAAAGCATCCCCCAAAATCCCAACACAACAAGTGCCAAAATAATATAATGGCCAAGATATTATTTTATTCACCCAAGTTATTCAAAATTCAAACAACTTAATTACTTAATTAAATAGTTAGAATTCATTGATTAACATGTGTTGGCAACATTAAAGTGGAAGGAAGCGTTTCCACAATTAATTAAAAGGGGAGTTAAAGAGGGGTTTCAAGGTGTTGAGAGAATGTGAAATGTTGGGGGCTCATGTGGGCTCCACCAACATTAGATATTTTTACAAGGGAAGTTAGGTGGGGTGTGAGCCCCACCTCCAACATCCTTTTAGAGGAAAAAACTTCCACTTAAATAAAATTGTTTCACAATAATTATATTTAATTCTTATTGAATCCCCAATTTTTAACTACCACATACGTCAAAAAAAACTGTGGTAAAGGTCCCCTTAAGTGAATACCGGCGCCGCGAGTTCATCGGTGCCCTCGGATTTCAATTCCGAGCACCGGTTTAAACGATAGAAAATCCTGCTCGTTCATTCACTGAACACACCAGAAAAAATGTTTGGAAAATTATTATCAATCACCCTCGACCCGCACCGGTCAAGGTTAGGCTCTGCCTAAGTGAAACACGCCCCAGAGAATCCAACGGTACTCTCGGATTTTCAATCCGAGTTACCATTTAAAAGATACAAATTTTACAACAAAATAATTGTAATTTAATTAATTTAATTGCGGCCAAAAACTAACTTTTTCTGGTGGCCCGCGCCGACAAATGTTTTTATCTTCTTAAAACAATCATGCCCTCACGAGTTCAGCGGTTGTATCGGATTTTTAATCCGAGCTACCATTTGTGGGTTATAAGAATGTGAAAAATAAAATAATTTATTTAATTATTTTATTTACGGTTATGCCATTTTTGGAATTTTTCACAGGGGGCCTGCGCCGACTAAACTTAAGTCGCGCCTAGGGTAAACCCGCCATTCTCAGCACAACGGGGCCCTCAGATTTCTGATCCATGTAACCGTTTAAGAGTTATTACACTTTTTCAGTAAAACTGCTTACACACATTAATTTAATCTTAACAAAACATCGGAAAATTATTTCGGGCACACTGGGCCTCAGAATCAAGTTCCGTATAAAACCGCGCACTCACAAAATTCAAAAGAAATTACGAAAAAAATTTCCTTGAAATTTCCGGGTTGATATAAATATTATTGTATATATATTCATAGTTTAAAAATTATTTTGGTTGGGGGGATTTTTACAAAATCAATTCATCATGGTATCATTCTTTTGTGTTTTTTAAAATTCTTGTTTTTAAGGGAGGTATCATTAGCGAATTATTGAAGTTAATGGGATATAAATGGTTTACTAATAATAAATATATTTAAGGAATTTCTAGAATATTTAGATAGTAGGAAAATAATTTTTCATATGTTAACATGTTATCTTTTATAACTTTATAATAAAATATATATATTTTTATATAATTAATTGATTAATGATGTATGATTATATAATTCTTTCTAAAAACCATCCCTTCAGTAAGAAGAAAAGTCACATTATTTATAAATTTTTTTCATCCATTCCAAAACAAATACTTTTTCGAAATGGAAATGTCTTTGTTTAGGTATTTCCTATGGATATTTTTATACTACTACATAGTTGAAAAAAAATATTCATGTTTATGTGGATCTATACCATTCCAAAAGAAAAGTTATTTCATTATAATATTTTTTTGACTATCTAATCTTATTTCAACTATATTTGATGAATACTCTAATATAGATATAGGGTTATGAAAGGACGCATAGTTAGGTTGATTTAATGGTGAATACTATCAACAGATGAAATCATGTACATTATCCCATGGTCTATATTTATAAACTTTCAAAAAACATTTGTATTTAAGTAGTGGTTATGATCGCTTTTCATGTTTCTAATTCTAAATATTTTTTAAAGAGTTAGAAATTGAAAATATATTATTATAGATATTTTTTAATTATGTATTTTTGTGTTCGAATCAAATTAAACAATAAAATAATGACTATTAAAATATTTTTTTCAGATATCCAGTGTATATATTTTTAAATTTATGGTTTTTAATTAAAAGTATTGCAAATTTATTTCAAAATGAATTTTTTAATAAAGTATTTCCAATTGGAGTTTCTAATCATAAATAATGAATTATTTTTCATTTCATTCAATATATCTAAATAAATTTGAACGTAAAATTTATTTACTTAAAATATATTAGTGGTTTAGTTTTTTAAAATTTATTTAGGTTATTTTTTTGCATAAATATGATAGAATTCTCCCATTTTCGTTTAAATTATATTATTTTTAAATAAAAAAATAAATATTTTATTTTATTAAATTTATTTACAAATGATCTATTTTATGGTCTATAGGAATAGGGGTTCTGAGATTTAATTTTGTGGTATTCATTATGAACGAACATTATTATTGATATACATATATACCTAAACACATACATACACACACACACACACATATATAGACCAACGGATTGGTGGGTGATGATTTATTCATGATTTGATTTGATAAAATTATATTCTTCCATCATGTAATATTTCATAATCCAGTTATGACTAATGTAAATTTACAACCTATATAAGTTTATTGAATGTTAGATAAGAATTTCTCAATAGGTTTTGATATTGATAATTTTTTACTTTGAATTAATTCATTTATAAATATATTATTGTTTAATTTATCATCATTTTTAGCTTTGAAAAGGATTTCCTTATATAGTTATTGGAAACTAATTAATTCATAATTAGATTTGGTAAACCTACTTATTTGATTAGTATTTTTTTTAATTTAAAATATATCTTAAATAAATTTATAAATTGTAATACATAGAATTAATTTGGGATATTGTATATTTTTTTATATTAAAACTCATTATATAGAAATTTTCATACATATCGTTTTCATGATAATGTTAAAAAATTGTAATTACATTTATTTATGATGAAACATAGATCCATATATTGAGAAACAAGATGATATTTGAGGATGATGACATACTGGGAGAAGGTTATATATTTTGATTTTATGACATTATTCAGATGTCATGTTTTGATATAGATATATTTATATTTCTGTAAGAACATAATAATTTTTCTATATAAATAATATTTTGGGAGATTTATGTTTCAATTTTAATTTGATATAAATGACTTCAAATATTTTACATAAAAATATAAAATCATAAAATGGTATATTTTTTCTTATGACACAATATTCATGTACATTGTTATCCTATAATATTTTTATACCAATGAAGAATCCAAAATTTTTCCCTAAATTACATTATCTTCCTCATGGAAATAGTTTTCTATGATTGAAGAATTAATTCTACATTTCTATTTAATAATCCATTATATATTTAATTTCCATGTATTTCTCAAATAGAAAATATCCATTTAGGTTGTAAAATTTTGGCTTGGATGTTGATATTTGTATTTAAATAAGGATTTAATTAGGTTTCATATTTTTAGTCATTATTTAGAAATATAAAATATAATATTGTTATTCATATTATTTATTACTAATAGTTTTCTAGTTTTCGTTTTAATATTTATTATATTTTTATCACAATGTTTAGTTTCACTAAAAATGTAATATTATTCATAAACCACATTTATCACACAGAAATCTTAATGATAGTTAATTTATGAAAATGAAATAATATTTTTGTTATAACCCAGTATATAATTATTTTTGAGAAAATTAATATCCATAATCCCAATTTTTTATATAATTATATATCAATAAACTGTAGATGATGGTCAAAATATATATTTTAGTATGTCCATAATGACTAAGAGCATTCCAAAATGTTTTTATCAGCATTATACTATGAATCATTATTATTAAAATTATGATTTCAAGAATAATTTGTGACAATATTATTTATTTATTATATTTTTATATATTCATGTGGAGTATGGATAAAAACTAAATATATTGAACATTATTATAATAATTTTATATACTAAGTGTTGAAAACAAATAATTGGGATTTCATTGATAATTATTTACTAGTTTCACATGTTTTATTTATAAACCAATGATCCATTATTTTTAGTAGTTTTTAATAAGTCACATTAGTGTAGATTATTTTTTTAGTAATAATAAATATATATCCCTAAAAATTCATTTATATTCACCAGGTTCTTGTATCTAGTGTGTCGGTCATAATGGTAGTAAAAGAATTCTTTATTATTAATTGTATTATAAACCAAGGAATTATTAAAATTTCATATATAGAATATGACCTAACCAAACATATGAAATTTTTCATTTTTTTAACAAACCATTGTTAGCCTTCATAGGGAAATATTCAATTACATGAGTCATGTATTGTAAAAACTACATTTTCTTATTGTAAAAATTTTATTTACTATGAAAAAAATATATAGAATCCAATAATGAAACAATGATACTTCAATAAATATTTAAAAACAAGATCCTATATTCATGTTTCTATGAGTCATTCAGTAAATGTTAATTTATTTATCTTTTTAATTTTTTTATTTAAATGAATAAATATAAATTTAAACATTATAACACTCTAATATATATTTATTTTTAACCTTTGTTGATAATTACAACAATAAATGTAATAAAATAGACATTCTATTATGCCTCTCTAACTCAATGAGTATTTGTTAATAATCAACTATAACCCATGAATCCAATGATATTATAGGTTAAGAGTATATTAATATTTTATTATTTAATTTTATAAAATAAATCAAGATGTTTATTTTAAAAATGCATGTTATTTTTAATGGTAACTAAATATTATGGTTAACCTTGTATTTTAAAATTTTTATGATATAGGGAATTCAATTTTGTAATCATATATATGATAACATGTAACAATTAACCATTCTTTTAAAAATTTATTAATATATAATATATAAAAAGTGATGTGTGATAAAATAAAAAATAATTTATATAATTAATTTCTCGTAAGAAGGTCTATATGATATATAGAGTTACGTAGAACAAAGATTACATTTCATATTTGGGGAATCTATGTTGAATTTCTATAAAAAATCCAAATTTATTTATTTATTTACCTCATATATTTTTTAATTTAGATAATCTTGAACCATCACTTTGATATATTTTGGTGATAAAGTTGTCGAGTGATATTTTAAGTTAAATTTTGAGAAATGGAAGATTAAATTTTTTCTAGAGTGTGAACTGATGGTATAGAGATAGAGGTTAAAAAATAGTATAATATCTTGTGTTTTGGTTATAATGTTATAATTTAGTGTGTCTCTGAGGTTGGATTTAGGGTCACTATATATAGAAAGGTAGTAATGATATAGAGGATATATTCTTCATATCACGGTTTTAAAAATGTGTCTTATGGTGTGGGATTTTTTCGTTATGTGTGGGGTATCATGGGCAAGGTTTTCATATATCCCTTCCTCATGAAAGGAGGATGAACATAAAAGAGAGTTTAATTGTTCATCGTTGGAGAGGTTAGTTACAATGTATCTATTGATTTTTGGGTAGTTATAGAAAGGTTCGTGGGATTATCCATAACCCCAATCATGGTAGATATAGTCATAGTGAAAAAATCTGTGTAAATTTTGCATGTTAACTGGTAAGGGGAAGATCATGGTGTCGAAACTAGATATATATAGTGTTTTTGAAAGAAATAATATTTATTACGTCTTGTCAATGATTTTATCACAATGATATTTAAATTTATCATTGGGTACATATTCTGGATCACTCCGTGAATCTGATTATTTTTTTAGAATTTTTATCTAATCTAAAGTGGCATAGGTTCTTACATTGGGAGTATATATACCCATTTTTTGGTTTATTTGATACCCAAATCCAAGTTATGTTTTGTATGAAATATAAGTTGTATTAATTTTTCGTTATTTTTCTATCCTCTTTCTTTGAATAGAGAAGGGTATTGTAATTATGATGGATGTGTTTCGTGATATTATATGAATTTTTGATGGAATGCATTCTCTTATATTTCTTTATTGAATATATATAGCACTTGGATTCATTTTCATGATTATCCATTTATTCCCTGAGTGGTGATCAATAAATAATGTCATTATTGTGGTATGGGATATTTGTTCTACATTTATTTTTAATTCATATTTAATTGGAATGGATTTTTCTTATTGGGAGGATATTATATATTGGAATGACAATCTAATAAAAAATATTCAATCAAAATTGAAAAAAAATAATTTTTTAAAATTCATTTTGTACATCCTTATCATTATTTTCATGTATTATTAAAGACTCAATGCTTATGAGATGATCATTTTATTATATTACATTTCTATTTATCACTTAATTATATACACTATTTATATATGATTATTCGAACCCACTATTCATAAATGGATAAGAAAATATATATATCACTTTGAATTACTTTTTTATAATCATGATATTGTTTGTATATAACCCTTTTAGAGTTCATGATGTGTTATTTAAGTCATATTAAATGATGAAATATAATATTATTTTGATTTGGTGTCTTATTGAAATTTTCTTTTGGATATATTAATCTTTTATGGAATGTGTGGTGATCTTGGTGACTGTCTAAAAGTTGGAATTTTGTTAGGGAATCAATGTTATGGTTCGTTGGAATGAGAGATGACTATGGATAAAATATTGGGGGATAGATTCATAGTTATATTTTTATGATGGTTCATGATTAAGGGCTGGATAATTATTCATAAGGATTTTCTATAATGAAGATGTGGTGTAGTTTCATTTTGACTATAAAATGTAATTTTTAATGATGAAAACAAAATTTGAGTGGAATACATGAAATGATTTGGGAAAAAATTAATTTACAAAAATTCAATGGATGAATTAAAAAATTCAAAGGGGATTAAATTGAATGATAATAAACGTATTTTTTATATAGTGTAGTTTGTTAGTATGTATGGGTTATATGGTCTGAACAAATATATCATTTTTGGTAAATTAATAATCTATAAATTGGATGAATGGTAGATAGAAAAATAAAATTGTGTGAAATGTGTGTGGAATGTTTATGTAGAAAGGTTTTATTTTTATGTGGAAGATGATGTTGGTGGATGGTAATTACCCTATCCCAACAAAGGAACCCCTCATTGGATTATAAATTTTCAAAAGATATAATTATTCATGATGATTACCTCTAAAAGAGAACATGTTAATGACATAAACTGAGAGTATTTATTACTAAATAATATGTGGCCTTACTATTGTAGAGAACATGAAGAAGGATAGACAATAATAAGGTATATAATATCTATTTCTCATAAAATAATACAAGAGATCCAAAAACAATCATATAATATCATAAAACTAAATAATAAAAATAAACTACATGGCCTAAAATAAAATCCATGATAATATATATTAATTATAAATAGATCATAAATAACTGTACATACAATTATTGTTCCACCCAATCACTAAACAACTCTTATAGGTGACTAAATATATATATATAAGGTGACCATATCACATATACTCAATATGAACCATTACATATTCACTTGTGCAAAAGATAATAAAATCTTTCCAAATACTAGTAGATAATAAGTGATTGTAACATGTCACCAAATCATGTATTTTAGGATCCCAACATCACGGTGTCATTGTTCCATATGTCCCATTATAATAATAATTTAATATCTGACATAATATCAAATTAAGGTACATCACAACCACATCCCCATTGGTTTAGTTCTATACCCTGACATAGCACACCATGAACCAACTCTGTCCAAATGAATTCCGTAATGAAAAAAATTGTAAACTATAATATATCATGCACATTGTTACTCACATAGATTCATATTTAAAACTTATATTTCACCTCATGTGTCACATCACTCATTATCAAGATTACCATTTCGTAATAGTAACATTGTATTATCTATAAGCCACTACATCCCATACATTGTGTATTGTACCTCTACCCATCATAACCCAAATAGAACATACCTATAATAATCATTGGGATACTATAACCAGATATACAAATTTTTGATATAACCATATGTCATTAAAATTGTCTACACATGTATATTTGAATTTAAACTCTCATGCATAATAGCACATAATACATATGGGAGTATGTAGAGAGGAATGAGAGGGTAGGAGTCTATTTTTTCCTTGTAAACCTGTATATTGTGGAAAATCCGTCTAAAGTCTACATGGTGTAAGTATCCCTTCACAAATGGGTGTGGAATAGTTTAAATTTATTTAATATATAAATATAAATATAACCAATTGGTAAACAATGAGAAACATATAATAATTAACCTTAACTAAATCCTTCATCTTCGAGAGACCTCGATTCCACTACAATGAACTACATAACCTATAAACCCATAACCAAATTAAGATATTTTCTATCAGTTGGTTATTTTAATAATATCATAGTTACATTTATTATGTACCAAATTAAGTTACCTCAATAAATAATGAAATTGATCATAATATTATATAAAATGTCTTCCTCATTCATAATTCCATTCAAGAACCATTACCCATGTTATGATTTATTCCACAGTTATAATAAATCCATAATTATATGTTCTCAAAGAGAGATCCAAAATGATTGTAAAAATATGCATCAAAATGAGAATAATACTCATGATGTAGTGTGGAAAATAATGATAAAATTATAAACATAATAAAATTTCATTACTTAGATGGCATCCTATCATTCATCATATCATATAATGGATATTCATGCCTTAAACAATCCCCATAAGTCCCAATACCACCCCAAACCCAAAAATTTATATCACAATGTGTTACACCATAATACGATCAATCTTCTTATGAAATCTCAATCATTTACACCCATGTGATGACAATCCATCGTCAATCCTAGGGTTTCTTCACTTCACATCACATTGGTGATGTTATATGTAATCACGGAAAGCATAAAGTAATTAAAAAACACAATATTATATATATTACCTAAAACTACATTGTCCTATATTAACTTGATATTTAACTTTCTTATCACCAAAAATCAATTTATATAAACAAAAAATTCTATATTTTCTTTAATTAAAAGATTTATTTATCTTATGTTACATCCTTTGGACACAGAATGAATTAGATTGCAACATATAATGTATTGGTAAACCTGATTTCATTCATAACATATAGTTTCATATAACTATATGAAAGATCATTGTCAAATAAACATACAAAAAATTTTAGACAAAAAACATTACTAACTATAATTATTTATCCAACTCTACAAAAGAAATGTTAAAAAATAGAATACCATTGGAATGAAACTCTGTAGTGAAAAACATAGAAAGAAATATCATAATATAAACCCATGTGATCTCATAACTAAATCCATGAGTCATTATTTAATTATCGATTAATATTCAATAAGGTTAATTACACAATTACGATAAGAGATAAATAAGGGAAACTATCGAGACCCTAGCCTTTTACATGGAATATTAAATTATTTCAAGCAATATTATACATCTGCTTACAGGACAATGATTGTATTGATTATTGTCTTGGAATAATTGGTACATTATAACACATTATATATAAATATTTTATATAAACTCCATAATGGGATACAATCTTGAATTGTTATCATACATATTTATATGTTAACCTAGGGATAACATGATCAAAGGGATTAGCTAAAAGCATAGTAATAGAATATCCACAACAACAAAGAATTATCATATGGGATAAAAGGAATGAAATTATCATATAAAAAGGCATATATCATATGGAATAATATCATATAAACATGATTTAATTTAATCATCGAATCATATAATTTTGTAAGAACCCTAAAATATGAATTTAGTATGAGTAAAGGCTAACAACCAAGACCATTTCCCATAGTAGCACATGCTAAGGATAACTGCCAAGACTGTTGTTCGTAGTAGCACAAGACACAACTAATAGAAAAGACCATCACACATAAAGTCTCATGAGAGTCAAAATTACCCAATTCATTGGAGTGATATCTGGTAACACCTATCATAAATTTCATTAGTATGCTTTCCCCATAATGAATCATACATAATCAATCATACATAACCATATGGGTTCCCATAGAAAGCATTGTGAACCACAATCCTGACATAAAGCATAACCAATGAGTGTATCATGTAAGTTTCTAGTAAAGAAAGGAATTATAATATTAATGGACGTATAAAAAGAATGTTTAATTCTATGTGATTTGCAACAGATGTTTCAACAACAAAAAAATGTATTTTGGAAATATTATCTTTAAATATTTTTTCCGTTTTAAAGAAAATACTAAATAGATTTTAAAATATAAATGTAAACTGACTTTTATAAAAAACCAAAATTGAACCAATAAGGTTATGATAATAAAAATATTGATTTTATTATTACAATTTTATCCTAGAATATAGGATATTTTTCAAATGAAATTAGGTAAAAACATGGGAAGTTTCCTTAAAAGCAGTTTGAATGTTAGGATGTATAAAGGAGGGAATAAATTAAAAGAACTCATATCCCTAAAAGAGAATGAGTGATGGGTCTTGTAAAATAATTTTGGAGAACATTTAAATTATTAAGAAGTTGTATGTAAATAGAAATTACAACATCAATTAGGCAAAAATAATGAAAGAGAAGCCTGAAGGGATAAAAGCGGTGTGGGTAGAATTCCTTTTAGATAATCAACATGGTATTGGGTGTACATAAGAGGGATTCATGAGATAGAATGGGGTTTCTAATCACTTATAAGTCATTAGAAAAGTATTAGGTGGAGAGTGATCATACCTCATCATTAGGGATTGTAGATAAAATGACATAGTATAGAGGACATTCTTGAATAAAAGTTAAATAGATGTGATCCCTTATATTAAGCCTGTGGGTGTTCTCCACATATTATTAATTACATGAATTAAAAAATTAGGTATATTAATAATTCTAGAACTTATTATATTTTCAATTTATATTTTTTACCCTTTTTATGTTCATTCATGAGTATTTTAATGGGATGTGTGGTTCAATATCATTGTTTGGGAACATTATTTTAAAAAGCATTCTTGAATGGTTCATTTGTATTCATGAATGGAAGTTCATTTAAGTCATGGATAAACATAAAAAATTGTAATTATATGTCACTGATGATGTTAAAAAATGGTAAATGTTTATAAAAATAATTATTTTATATACCATGAAAAGGAATCATTAGATAAGAATTTAATAATGAACAAGTAGGTTAATTCAGGCAATTTTTCAACCACAAAAAACAAGATTTGTTCAATCATTCAATAATATGTGCATATTTAAGTTGAATAAAATTAAATAGGATATAATAAATATTAAATAATCTATTTCAACAATAAAAATTGTTTCATAAATAAATTAGAAGGCGATATAGGAAAATGAAAACATGTCGTTCTTGAAGTTGATAAATTAACTCCTCACGAAAAACGTTTTCATTTCGAAAATAAAAAAATATGAGAATGGGGTTGAATGATATATTCTATGATTATTATACTAAAATAATAGCATATTTATGAATCTATTGTTTCTATACCATGTGTAGGAGGATTGGTGGGGATAAATTTCTGAAAAGAACATGAAATTGAAAAGAAATTAAAGGAAAAGAGAGAGTGGAGAATCACCTCTTGAATCCTCCCTAAGGAACCTTGTATTGGTCTTTTGATAAAACCAAAAGATCTAGGACATGGGGTAAGGGCTAGGGAAGAGTTTCGGGAATATTTTAGTCAAGTCTTATAGCTTCATAGGTGTGAGGAAATGTGGGTTTGAAGGGTGGTATTTATAGTGGAGTGGATAGAGGTTTTTACAATACTGTATTCATTAATTTTTTATTTATCTACATGAAAAGTAATAGTGAGGATTCAATGAACAATAATACTAATAAATAGATTTTATTTTGAATCAATTGGGCTTACATCATAATGTCATCATCAATGACTCAATAAATCCATTATTTACCATTTACCTTAAATTATCATATTTTATTATTAAAAAATCATATATTTTTTGATAAATGTCATAAATTCTCTGTAACCATTTTTCGATTGTAGAATCCAAAAATAAAATCCATTTTACAAAAACAATCTACATATTATTAATTTAATTTTAATATAAATTCACAATTTACTTGAAAAATAACAATTTTGAAACATTTAATTTATTATTCAATGATATAGGTATATAATACTCCCACATGAATCTTATTTATATACAATATTAGGTAAGGTTATTCTTTATTAGAATATTTCAATATTCATTAGGGAAAAATTACAATTAATAATTGTATGTTACTATTTCCAAAAAAATTAATTTGGTCATATTAGACTCTAAAAAACATACTAATCATAAATGTGTATATCAGATTATCTAAATTGAAATAAAAGAATTTAAAAACATATGTTTAAAGGTCACATATGAAATAAAAGTTCATTATGTTGTGATTTAATGTGATTATATGAAATAATGGCATGAAGGGAATTTTCATTAATACAACATTGGGTCGTTACATTCTTCCCCACATATGAAATTTATCCCTCAAAATTGCATTTTAAATTCTATGACATAAAAAGGAACGAGTAATTTTCCTTCATTGCCTCCTTCAGTTCCCATGTTTCCTTATCGTACTTATGGTTCCACCATATTACATTGTCAGTGTGGGTAGTCTTGTTTCATTGAACTTTATCTACATGATCTATGATCTTCACTGGCTTCTGCTTGTTAGAACGATCATCCTCCAACTATACCACATTAGAAGAGAGTACATGTGACGTGTCTGGTACATACATAATTAATAGGGATAGATGAATGAGATCATGTACATTGTCAATGGAAGGACAAAGTGCTAGTCAATTGTCCACCTTCCTAACCTGATCAAGAATCTTGAAGGTTCTAATGTACCTTGGACCTATCTTTCCATTCTTCCCAAACATCATGAACTTATTCAATAGATATATCCTTATATATACCATGTCTCCATCTTTGATCTCAATGTCTCATCGACAGTTGATTGCACCACTATTTTGTTGAATTTGGGCTACCTGGATATGATACCAAATGGTATTCACATTCTCCACTATTTCATCATCCATTTTTGGTCCTAGAAGCTTACATTAACTGACCTCATTGAAGCATGTCAGTTTTCTTCCCCTTTTGCCTAAAAGGTCTTCATATGATGCAATTTGGATGCACAAGTAGAAACAGTTGTTCTTGGAGAATTCCACCAGTGGAAGATGTTGGTCACAACCTCATTTAAAGTCAATAGAACATTATATCCAAATATCATCTAGTCACTAAATAGTTTTCTTATATATTCCTTTATTTTGAGGATGATAGGTCGTACTAATGATTATCTCAATGCTATGGAATGCTGGAAACTTTTCCAGAACCTCGAGGTGAATATTGTATCACAATAGGATACAATAGATAGTGGTAATCCATACAGCATTACACACATCATTGAATTTAATACTTGCTAGTTGATCTAATGAGAAACACTTTAGAATCACAATAATTTGAGTTGACTTTATAATAAGATCTAAAATAATCTATTTATAATTGTTTCCTCTGGATGTCCTTGGATGTCAAGTGTAAAAGTCCATGGTGATGTTCTCCCACTTCCATGATGGTATAGTTAGTGGTGGAATGCTCCCATAATAATTTATTCTTATAACCATCACATGGTGAAAAACAAGGAACCTTGATGTATATTCAGAAATCACATTTTTCATATTGTCCAACCAAATTTCTTCTCTAAGATCTCGATACATCTTTGTGCCCCCAATGTGTATAGAGAAGGTTGAGCTCTGTACGTCATTTAGAAGCTCATTCTTCATTTCTGTATTGAATGGTAAACATAATCCTGACCCAAATCATATAACTATTCCCCATCAAACATGATCTTATAAGATTTCCAATTTCTTATATCTAACTCCATTTTAAAAAATTCCACAACTTTTATTTCAGCATCCTTTATTTTATCCATGAGGGATAGATGACTAGTCATTTTTGAAGGGATCAATGATGTTCCTCTATTAATGATTACCATGACCATACTCATAAAATATATGAAGATATGATCCTTTTAAATTTTCATCATTGATAAAGATGTAAGATTCTCTCTACTTAGAGAATCTGCCACCTTATTTTCTTTAATGTGATGGTAGTTGATTGAGTAGTAATAATCCTTGTTGAGCTCTATCCATTTTCATTGGCACATATTATTCTCTTTCTATATGAATATATATTTTATAATATTGTGATCAGTATATATATCTCACTTCTCTATATAGAGATAATTCCCCCATATTTTCAATGAAATTATCATAGTTTCCAACTTCATATCATTCATGGGATAATTTTTCACTTGGATTTTTAGTTGCCTTGAGGTGTAGGACATAACTTTATAATTATTCATTAACACACAACCTAATACCTTATTTTAAGCATCACTGTATGTCACAAATATTTCTCCACTTCTTGGGAGTCTGAGTATTGGAGTAGTGATAACCCACTCTTTCAACTCATTAAAATAATTTTCACATTCATGGGTCTAGGAAACAATTACTCTCTTTTGTGACTCATTGGTCATTGGGTTTTCTAATAGTGAAAAGTTCCTAAAAAATCATCGCTAATACCCAGATAGACCCAAAAGATGTAGATCTCAGTAATAGATGTGGGATAGGAAAATCTTCAATTTATCTTATCTTCTAAGGGTCCACAGATATCTCATTGTTGGTGATATCATTTCTAATGAAAATCACTTCCCTCATCCAGAAATCATATTTACTATACATTGAATACAACTTATCTCTTCTACAATTTTTTAAGGGAGTATTTAAATGATCCTCATGTTCCTCCATTCACATGGAGTATATTAGAATATCATCATTAAATACTACCAAAAATTTGTCGAGGTAATCTCTAAAGACTATATTAATTAATTCCATGAATGTTCCTACATCATTTCAAATTCTAATGGGAAACACTATGAACTCATAGTGTTCACAACTCTTTTGAATGTTAGTCTTTGGGATATCATTTTTCGTCACCTTTAAAAGGTTATATCCCGAATGAAGTACCACCAAGAGGAAATAATTGACCCCATGAATCTGATCAAAGAAGTCATCTATCCGTGATACAGAATACATGTTCATTATCATTATTTTCTTGAGCTCATGAGAATCAATGCATAGTCTCATTGATCCATCGTTATTCTTTACGAAGAGGACCGGTGCACCCCATGTTGAAGAACTCAGGTGTGTAAAACCTTTCTCTAGATTATCCTATAACTTCTTATTTATCTCTTCTATATCTATGGTGTACATTCTATAAGGTGTATTATATATAGTAAGAGATACATTATTATGTTAAATTGTTATGTCAACCTCTCGGTCAGGAGGAAGGCAACAGAACTCTTTAGGGAATAAATCAGTGTAAACCCTGTTGTTGGGAATGTCTTCAAGTATGAATGTGTCATTTGTATCAATTATATGTGATAGTTATACATAGTCATAAGGAAGAAATATCCACAGATGAGATTCTTATTTTAAAATAGATTTATCTTCCTCCTTACACAAGTAATGAATTGGAGGATGCTTCAGGATGTGAAGAGTAATCCCCCTTTCATGGTAGTTGATCTTGGATTTGTATAAAGATATCCAATCCATTCCTAGAATAGTGTCAAACTCCACTGACGAAAGTATACCAATATTTTATGGGAGGTTCAGTTCACAAACATCTACAGGGGAATATTTATATACCATGGATGCAATAACATCCCCATTTGTAGTTTTCAAAGAAAAAATTTCCTCTATATTTCAAGGTGTTGTTAGTATTGTTATAATAATCATTCAAGAAATTAATGAATGTGTAGAAGAAGAATCAAATAGTACATTCTCTGTTATTCAATGAATAACTAGTATACTGGTAACCACATCGTTGTCTATCTCCACCAAGGAATTAGAAATTGCAAAATCCCTTTCATCTTTCCTTGGCGGTTGTTGTTGATTTCCTCCATCAACTCTTGGATTATTGAAACTATTTTCATAATTCCTAAGCTTCTTTCTCTTATAACAATGCACCAATAGCTAGGAATTGATCTGATCAATTCTTTCATCTTATAAATTTGAATAATTTTTCATATCCCCTCTGTAGTTCTTGGCTAGTATGTTTCAAATAATTTAGATTGTAAATCAGTTGTTTTAGAGAGTTTAGCATAGTGGATCTGTTAGTTGTGTCGAAGGGATAATGCTAATGACATCGTAGGCTCGGCTGCAACATAGGTTCCCAATATAGGAAATTAATATATACATAAAAAATGTGGTAGAATCTATATAGAATGTTGGTTATGGAATAAGATATTCCTCTATGGTTATGTAGTGTGATGTGGGTGGATCATCAGCAGAATAGGGGTTTTAGATGGTTCTTGTAATTTATGGGTGGCTGTGACATAGAGCCTTAGGCAATATCATTGATTCCTACATAGTGAAGAGGTTCTACAACACGGTTATTAGGTCTATAAAATATCCCTATTCTCATTTTATAGTATCATTATCATGGATATATGATAGATGTTTGACTAGGGGGCTCAAGAAATTTCCCTTTCATTTCACTTTAGTAACCCTTGTTTTTTCAAATTATATATTGTACCTAAAATGGATCCACTACAGACAAATAAAAATTATTCTTCCAATAAATATCCAAATCCAAAAATTCCATTATCTCCCACTTCTATCTCTATTACACTATATGAACAAATGTTATTGTTTGTTTTTGAATCCTCTTACAACTAGGATTAATTTTCATCATATCATGCTCAACCTATTATGATTCACTCTATTTTAATCTTAATTCCATATTATTTTATATACATTTTATATTTTTCATATGTTTTAATTTATCATGTTATGTTATATGATCTATAGTGTTTTAAATGATTTTCATTTGTTGTTTTTTGGGGTTTTTCATAGAAAGAGCACATTGATATAATACCATTTTTTATAGTCATGGTGATCTGATATTCCTTTTCCGATTTAGTTCTCGTGTGGTAAATATAAAATCTACGAGTTTTGGGAATCATTTTACCTATTTTTAGATAAAATAATGAATAAATTTACAATGGGGTATCTCTTTAGTTTATAGTGGAATTAATATAAAAAATATTGAATTAGATTAAATAATTAAATTTGTTTATGGTTAATGTTCACAAGTTATTTCTACCATGATAAAATTTTTCGTCATGTTTTACTATATATTTTGAAGTCAATTTTTTATTAATTTTTTTTAATGATTGGAATATTATGTTGTTTATGATGAAATTTATAAATATTTTAAAGAATGTAATTATATTGGTTTTCTAAATAAGTACAGAGGTATGTTAAATGAAACTATTGTTCTTGTAATTTGATGTAAATCGAATTGATTCTTAGTTCATGTTTAACTTACCTTTTTTCAATAATTAATTATTGTTATTGGATCATAAACCTAATGTTGGATTAAATTTTTGTGAGAATAACAGTTAAATTTATGTTCAATTTTTTCTTTAATTATATGAAAATAGAACCTTATGCTGGAGGGAACAGTTAAATAACATGAGTGATATTATAAGGTAATGTCTTATGATACCCAAATATAAAACTAGTTCTTAATGAATCGGTAATATTTGGATTCAAAGAAATTGTGTTTTGATTAAGATAAATGATTGTACCATGAGTACCCATTATTTATAAAGATTGAATGCCTTGTGTTAGGGGCCATGAGATCTATTTTCATGTGAAGAATAAATTCCTTTGTTTTTAGGGACAATTGTACCTATGGAATATATATTTTTCATTCTACCTTCTTTGTGAAATTTTAAGATCCTTTATATATGATGTGATGTGATCCAGATATGTATAATGATATATGGGTAGGAACACTTAAGGTAAAGGTATAATTTGACACCTTTGATGAAGATATGCATTGTAATATTCATGATTATTTCGGGATGGCATTAGGATAGTGGAATAGATTGAAAAAGGGATTACCTATTTCTAAGTTGAAATATGGAATTCATTATTTTTTAATTGTTTTAATGTGTCAAATTAAAGCGTCATTTTTATCTATAGTTTTTCCCTACATCTTGAGTTATCTAGATATTATTGGTTATACATCTCTGGTTGGTAGCATTAGATATTTTCTAGAGTAACTGAAATTATATAATGATGAATAATTAATAAATATTTTATCCAATGGGGTGTGTTAATTGTAGAATGAAACTATTATTTTGAATCTTTAGAAACAATGGACATATTTGAATTTTGTCTGAATGGTATTGACATCACTAGCACGTTAATATAATCATAATTAGAATAATGTTTATAGCCCAGTTGAGCATTGGAGTAGGTTATACCATATTTGTTATTATGAAAAATAATATATCATGTATATTTTGTTATTTCCTACAATACACTTCCCAATTTAATATGTTGACTATAACCCAATAATTCTATGAGGGTGCATTATTCAATATCCAGTTTTGTATGATATTGACGACTGACAACCCCCTCTAGACCCTTTCTTTTCTATTTGTTTTTTTATATTAGTGTACTAATGGTGGTTATATTTTACCGTATATGTGTATTGAAAGTTGAAATTTATTATTGTTATTTCACACATGATTATTTATGGATATAGTATCCTAAGGATAATTATATGTATGACGAGATTAGAACGTGATGGGTAAAGGTTCACTACTTATCCTATGGTCTGTGATGGAATGAGGTATTATATACAGTATATAATTCAACAAATATAGGAAATAGTGGATCCCAAAAACTAATTTATTACTATATGTATATGTTTATGAGATGATGTGATTATGTGGGGAATAAGATGATTTCTATGGTACATGAGATAAAGTGTTTTGTTGACTTTATTATTTAATTGAGAGATGGAAAGAGATGTACAACTTTGAGGAAGAGTGGAAAATTAGTGCAGATGTGGTAGTAGGGAAACATCATATTATAATATATTATTTGATCTATTTTATGCGATGAGTTTAAAGACATAGTCATTGTGAGGTTGTGAAAATTTTATACCTATTTGGGAGATGAGTTATTTTTATTTTTTGTTCAATAGTATATATCTTGCTTTCATTATATTTTTTATAAAAGGATTTGAAGAGTATCCTATTCATTATAATTATTATTCTCAACCTACAAAAATATTAACTACATTTTAGGTTAGCATATTTTTGTTGGAGATCATGTAGCATATTAATAGATCTCAAATTTTAAGGATATGTTTAGTTATTTTGGTCACTGTTGAGTTCACATTTTAGGTACTTCTCGTTTCCTTTGTAATTTTATTCATTTAATTATTAATCACATTTAGAAACATTGTATTTATTTTATCAATGTATTAAATATTTTATTTGAATAATTGTCTTATATCGTTCTTTAGGATTTTCCCATATATGGTAATTCCTCTTATTAATGTTTATGAGAAACCCTCAACGCTTGTTACTAACATGTGGCCTTTTAGAGTAATGTTTCATTAATTCACCACCTACCTTCATTAAATTTGGTACCATGAGGGGTTACTTTTAGGGGGTGAACAGAAATACTAATATATATTTAATTTAATTATTTGAATCCTTTAATTATTATTTTGATGATAATTATTATGGTCCAATTTATATCATTCGTTTATGACATGATTATATTCCAATTTTATGGTCTCATGACTCCGGTTCTTTGATTCTATTATGATTAAAGTCTTATGAATATCCACACATTGTTCCATAACACATGATTATGATTCATGAATATTTATTACAGTTCCTAACGGTTATAATCAATTTCTTATACCTTTATGATGATATTTATACATATATTACACATTATATATCCCATATCAAACATTACTAGAAATCTAAACTATCACTATATTATTCATTCATATCACTATGATATGGATAATGGGTTTAGCAATGACATTTCTATGAAGATTTGTTGATTTGAATAATTATATTGGAGACAATGTAGATAAATTATGTAAATATAGTTTATATATCCATGTTTCTAAATATACTAAACCGTTAATGTTCATGAATATATCATAATGCTATATGATGAATATTCATATAATATGTCACAATAATTATTTACATCAAATTTCACTCACTATATTTGTACTTATAATATTTTTCAGTTATTTGTGAACAAAACAATGTGAATTCTTGGTTATAACCCATGGGATAAGCCTATTTATTGTATAACACCATAATTCATAGAAAATAATAGAGTATCACTTTACAAAAAATTCATCCCTATCCCAAAACTATTAGTGTATGTGGTTATAAAATATATTCATTTATTTGTAATTACCCTAAAAAGTGTTGTTTGAGTATATTTGGTCTATCATTCTTCTACATTATTAATGTATCTTTACTACACAAGTTCTTCTAAACCATAAGAGATATTGTTAATTTAATTCATAATTTCATCATAAACCATTATAATGAATTTGAATTTATATTCACCAGGAATGGCCTAGGTCAAATCTAAGGTTTCATATATTCAAATGACTTTTCCATGATTAAAACATCATATTAATTATTTTTCATTATTGATAACTATTATTATTTATTATTTATGGAAAATCTATCCATTTTGGTTTTAGTAAGGTATTTTAGACAGAAATATAATTTTTTTGTGGTTATATGTATAGTCATTTACTAAAGTACCCTATTTTAGAACTGAAATACTGTATATTATGAAATGCATCAAAGGATGTTAATTAATATCCACAATTATTAGATATTAAGGTAGAAGTAAGAAATATTAATATTATGATAATTGCATCTAATGTTTTTATATCTTCTTTGATATAAGTCTTTAGTAACCTGTTTGATCCAAATATTGTGATTCTCACTCTTGTGAAATTTAATGGATTTAATTCACGTATAATATAACTCTATTTATAGAAATCGTCCATTATTTTAGATGTAAACTAAAATTTTATATTATGAAACAACAGAAGATCATATTTTGTGGCAAATAGAAAAATGAACTTCAATTGAAAGTAACTTCATTTGTTTGGGTATAATTGCTTATTGATTTGGTATATTCATCTCAAATGATTGAAGAGGAACTCTAATTCAATTATATTATAATAATTTGGATTATAGTAATATATTTATCAAATAAATACCATGATTTCCTGAGAAGGATGATGTTTATTATTCAATATAACTTATACATTGGGTTACACACGGTTCAAATACCCTTATAGAATGGTCCCAATTGAGCTACATGAATTGAAAAAGAATAAAAAAAATATTATTATGGGATTCATATTCCATAATTCATCTCCATGGGGTGAACAAATTAAATTTGATAATAAGAAATATGGTTGAAAACCTCTTTATATTGATTATCAAGAAATTTAAAAGAACACTATCCAAAACAACTACCATTAACTCCTTATCGATGATTTGTTTGATAAATTATGAGGAGAAAAATTCTTTTCAATACGGAATATAAATTTAGATATGATAAATTGACAGTTATGATGATTGATATACACAATACATCCTTATGTACAAGGTATGGTCATTAAGAATTAATAGTAATGTCATTTTTTAAACCAATTCCCCTACAATCTTCGTTAATTTAATAAATAAAGTCTTTGTAGATTACCTAGATTAGTTTTTTATTGTGTTTATAGATGAAAATATTATATTTTAAAAGAGAACTGAATATCATAAAGATTAATTGAAAATTATAGTGATGACTCTGAGAAAGGATAATGTCATGCTAAATTTACAAGGAGTGAATTTTTTCTTTTGGATGTTTCAATATTG
Organism: Viscum album; assembly: GCA_963277665.1. Taxonomy (NCBI): domain Eukaryota; kingdom Viridiplantae; phylum Streptophyta; class Magnoliopsida; order Santalales; family Viscaceae; genus Viscum; species Viscum album. The sequence continues at coordinate 1,536,313,363 of OY728147.1, read as the reverse complement.
GGTAATATAATATAAATTGAGGGTATATCATTTGATCCTGCAAAGATGTAATTTATCAAGAAATGTATTATAAAAGCCATAGTAATATAGAACTATAGTTTTTATTTGTTGGTTGGATTCCAATGATGACTTGTCTTATATTTATGATGACTGACTAATCCAGTCACTATGTTGAATTGGAAAGGGTTTAGGCTATTGTGAATAAATGAATGTGAGGAGAATTTTATTGAGCTAATGAGAAGGTCGGTTAGTAAAAATATGGGTACACTACCTTCATATAGATAATTTTTTCTTATATATAATGATACATCAAATTAACGAATAAGATATTTCCTTAAGAAGTATTATATTTGGATAGAATTGACATCCTATCAATTGAAAATTCATGATAAAAATTACAATAATCTTTATTTTGAATAGGAAATAAACACATTTTCCCTAAAAAATGGAATCATTATAATTATGGTGAAGGATGTAAAATATAATTTTATCCTAAAATATATCTGAATATATTCATATATAAATAATTGAAAATTTTTTATCGAATATTGTTAGTTTTGATCAAATATTATGATTTCTCATTGAATTACCACATTGGGAATGAAAGTAAGGTGGATAATGCACTGATTCTGATAGATCATGATATTTTTTCAAATAGGAGTATTTAAATGAAAGTAATATTTAATGATTTCAAAAATATGGATCTTAATATTTTGAATAAAATGTATAAGTAATATCTTTCTTAAATAAATATTCAAAAAATAATCCATATGAATATTAATGTGGTGAAAAAATTATATGGAACTGATGATTATGTAGAGAAATATTCCTGAGTAAAAACTTTATTGTGATTCAATGGTATGGTTTAGGATCTAATTTTGTGTCATGTCAATTCCTTATATGAATAAGGATCGATAGGAAGAAGCTCATAGTTCATAATTATCAGTTCATCATATAATTAAAATGATATATACGGATCCAAATGAGTTTTTTTGGACATCATAAAGTGATATTTTTAAGGATTTTATCTTAGTTAATTGTTTTTTAGTATGTTAAGGTAATGATACAATATATTATAGGTATATTACCTATTTTACCCAAAATATAATGTAAATGGGAAAATATCACCACATTATTTTTATTGGACTACCTAATACATCTTAATATCATAATTCTCCATAGGTTGTAGTTAATACATATATCAATTCATAAAAAATCCTTACTATTAGAAAACATTTCTTAATAAATAATATTTCTATAAAATAATTTAACAATGCTGTGAGGATTACTTTAGAAATTCATTCTATGATAAATTATCACGATTCAAGGTTTACATCAATTTAATGGATAAGAATTATGTTGAATATGTATACAATATTGAGATTCATAACCAAATATAATTATATGAAATATAGTTTGTCCAAGATTAATATTTAATCCTTATAAGATATGGGATTCCATTATTCTATTGAAATTAAATGTATTTGGGATTGAAAATTTCATGTAGTATAATTTTATTAGAATAATTGATTTAAATATAGTATTGAAATACTTCTTAATGAATCCCTCTACATAATAAAAAGACGAACACTAATTTATTAGGAATATGTTGGAGAAAAAATGAAAGTAAGACCAGATCATGATGAGAAAATGGAAGGGTATGTTACAGGCACACAATTGCATATCCAAGAACCTAAGAGTCAATAAAAATGTAGCATTGACATTAATGAAAAAGAATATAGAAATCAATGTTTGAGATATGATATAAATATGAATTTTTTAAATAAAAATGTTATTAGACATAGAAAAAAATTCATGTTGATACCTATATATATTTGTCCCATTGAAATTATTGAACATTTTTCAATGGTCAACAATCATATATAACTTCCATCAAATATCTATCATTTTCATAAAAGGTTCATGAATCACTCATAAGTAAATTCTTACCTGATTCTTTATATATATCAAAATAATAGGTCATACCACTTTTGAATTATATCTCTAATTATGAAATATTGTTTGTTCATTTAGATCATAGAGAAAATCATCTACAAAACATGACCCCTCACCTTTTTAATGTTTGATGGTGAACATAAAAATTGGAGGAATCTCTGTAGAAACCAATAGATATGATGTCATAATGTATACCATATTTTTCTATTATAGTGTAGTAATTTTTATGGTTAAATTAATATAAGTTTGTAAAATGTAGTAACACAATATGTTATGATGTATGCCTCTTCAAAGAAATTTAATTTTCATCGCTAGCTAGTAATAGATGAAACCATTAGTATAAATTAATTGTAATATACGATTCTCTTAAAACATATAAATTAATATATATGATATTTATATGATTAAAAAATTGTAAAAATAGATATATTATTTTTTATAATTCAATGATTAATTATTAATAAATGAGTACTCAATTTATTGTAAAGTCATATTTTTGTTTGATAATAAATTTTTTTGTAAACCTTTCTTCATTTCTATTTTCGAATGCATAATATAAATAATTTCTTACAATTTTATATATTTTATTTCACAAAAAATATAATTTATTCACATCAACATATCAAAATTTACAGAATAAAATTTTTATAATTTTCTAAAATAATATATTTTTTAGTAAATAGTGAAAAATATGGAATTTAGTAAAACTACCATCATTTTTCACATCAAAAGACTCATCATGTATGAAATTTTTTCGTAAGTTAAAATAATTATAATTTTTTTAAATAATATAACAAATTATTTATAATCTTTATACTCTATATAGTTATAAGTTTATTTTTAGGATTACAAATGATTTTTTCTATCAAATTAATTTTTAATTTCCATTTAAATATATATATTAATACATGTATTTGGAAAATATTGAAATTTAATCTTGAAAAAATTATTTTATATGTTTAATCATCATTAATAATATTATGTAATATGTTAATCAAGATTGTTTAAGTGTAAATAGTATCTATGGTATAGTTTATTCCCCTCATTGAATGTGTCTAGAAAATATTTAATTTTGGGATTATATGTTATATTTGATTCATGTTAAAAAAATTCGGCGATTAAATTTAAATGGGATGGTTACAGGACTCAATTTATTTTTATTTTATTCAAAAATCCTAAAAGTCTTCCAATTTATTATTTAACATTAATTATTTTAATCCAATGTATTAACTAATTTCAAGGTGAAATTATTTTTCACTTAAATCATCTATATTTCAAAAAAACAATATATTTTTATTTTTATTATATATTTGAAGTAATATATCCTACCTATTGAAATATAATATTATGAAATAAATACCAAAATTTTGAATCACTATTTCTATATGTTATGAGAAGGTCCAATTTTTTATCATATAATTAATTATAATTGGAAAAAATGAGTTATCACTATTAAGGTAAAATTGTGTTTACATCGGCTTGACTAAAAGGTATGTCTTAATATCTATCAAAAAAATCTTCAAATGTGATTGGTTGAGTTTATTTTTACCTTTTCACATTATATGTTTTAATATTTGTTGACTTGGTTTCATTTTACATGATTATGAAATATATATTATGTAATATTTTAAGTAATTCATGGTGTTTCATTTCACTCCCTTATAAATGGACACCCCTTATACTCTCTTATCCACACATAACGATCCTTATAGATAAAAAATTACTTATCTTAATACATTAATAGATTACAAAACCATTTCATTGTGAAATTTATATTGAAATAATTAATGTATTTATGATTTATTTATGATATTATTATATTTATATAAGGTTGAATTATTATTTACTTTTATTTTGTTCCATCCAAGGAAACATTTACACATTATTCATGTTTATGTACAAACTACCAACTCTACGAAGTGTTGTACTTCTTTAATCATAATTTTTTCATTTGAATTGTTATAAAATAATATATAATGATTAAATATGATAATTGATTCATTTATAAAATTATTTACATTATAGAAAAGTAATTACTGTATTTGGATTTTTTTCACTAAAACTGAAATATGCTTGAAAAATGAAGTAGTTATCATAGTGGATAATTATTTTAATATTTAACTGTTAATAAATGGGGGATAAGGTGATACAAGTAAACCATATAAGGTATAATAAATATTATTATTTTTCTATATTTGATATATAATATATCTATATTTATTATAACATATGTTTGAACTCATATTATGCCACATAATTCTTGAGGTTTTGTATTCATGTTTCAATCTCATTTTATTGGGGATCATTTTTTCATGAATTTGAAATGTGGAATAATACATGATTATTATCTGATAAAATTTTTTTATTTTAATATCCACTATATATTCATGAAATTTTCTTATAAAAGTAACATTTTCATCTCTTTATATCCTTAAAAGATATGGATATTTTTTTTTGAAAAATTAGTTTATTTCCACTTTAGTCGAGAACTTTTTCATTCAATGACCATGTTTTCATCATGGTGATTTTGATAACGTTTTAATTATAATCCAATTAATTTTTAATGACGTTTTTACATGTATTTTTATATTTATAATAATATTCAATGAAATATACCTATAATATTTCAAATGAGTTACTATTAAACATCCTATACAAAATTAGAAAGGAATATTTATTTTAATATAATAAAAAAGAAAAAAAATTTACACCATCCTTATCGATCATTTTATTAATTATTTCATTACAAGTTTCTTTGTGTCTATTGAAATGAAAATAAATCCAATAAATTTATGATTTTTTTAATTTTAAATTAGTTATTTCATGATGTCAAGAATATTTTTTCCATTATATCTTTTATTTATCTTTTAAAGTAATTTTCAAACAATAATAAAATAAATTGATTCTACATATTCTATAACAGGGATATAATCCAATGATTACATCAATATTATTTCATTATATAGATTTTTATTACAAGGATTCCAAATCGATAAAACATTTTTATTTTCTATGGGTTTTTGTATGACGATATGTTTTATGTTTTATGATATTGTGACATACATATTTATGGATTTATTAATATGTAATGGGTTGGAAGGATTGATATATACTCAAAATGAAATACGTAATTTTTAATATTTTATGAGTTCAAATGATATATGAGAAGTCATCTTAACTATACAGTGGGTATACAAGAGGTTATCACAATCCTTATATAGTGTACAAGGGTTGTTATCCCAAGATATAAATGTTGTAAAAGGGAGGATATACTATTATCAAATTAGGTCAATGGTTGGTTATCCCTAGACTAACTTGTTATGCATTACATGGTGGGTACCCTTGATATAAGTCTTTAGTGGTTATGATTATTCTACTCATCATTCCATTATTTTATGACATGATCTTATAATAATTTTATAAACTCATGGTTCATGTAATTTGATTCTTTTATGGTTAATGAATTATGATCTATCAATTATTTTTCATACACTCATTATTATGACCAATGAATTGTTGCGTATTGTAATAAATGTTATTCCCATTTTATAAAACCTATTTTTCAGGTTATAATCAAATGATCATTGATATCTCCTTTAATTTCCCTTACTGAAAATCATATCTCACCATTAATTATGTTTCATTCCCTATGCTATGGAGAAATGTTTTATGTATGATATGTTTACAATTGTTTCTATTTATAAATAACAATTTGGGGGAAATGTTGAATGTTTATTTACCATTTTTTTATGTATCAAATATTTGAATGAAAATAAAATTTTATATGTTTGGTATGTATTGTAATGTTATATAATGAAAAAATATAATAACATGTAATATTTATGTACAAAAACATGGATCGAAATAATTACCCCTCTATATCCAAAAGTAATCCTCCTATAAAAATATTGGAGAAAGGGAGACAATGAACCCTAAATCCCACCTCTGATAGGCAATGTGAAGGGGACTAGAACCAATGGTTACAAAATGGTAAAATTGGAGACACTAGCCACTTAATTATAATAAAATAAGATTTAAACATCAATTATGAGAAAATCATAGTATATGTGAATTTTATAAAATCTCCCAATAACCAAAGAAATTACATGAGAAAAATAAAATAACCCCAAAATAATTTATGGTGGGGAACTGAATATCTATTCTATCTCCGAAAACAATATCCCAACACCACTGATCTATCATGAAAAACTATAAAAATATGTTTTAGTGAGAAGTTGGGAGTGATTGATAGGATCATACATATTAACATGTCGACATAAATGTGTAATAAAAATTCAATAATAATAAATAATGTTATCAAATAAGAAATAGTAACATCAGAACAGTATATAATCCAAAAATAATAATTGAAAATTATGACCACTTGAAAAAAAACCAAATTTATAAGAAACACCATCACCAATCCTCTATATTCACCAAATGGACAACCCATCATCAAATCCATAATTCCCTTCACAGTATCAAATATTCTAAAAGTTTTACCATAACCATGGTTTGAATCAAAACTAAAAACATCCTTCAATATCATCTAGTTTAAAATATATTCATCAAAACTCTAACTAATCTACTCATGTTTTCACCCCCATATAAAAGCAGTGATAGTGTAGGATCACCTCCTCAATAATATTAATATTTTTATTTGAAACTACCCTAGTAATATACCCTTTACCATCCTAGTATAAATCTTTAACCACATCACTAAGAATCCATATATCCACATCCACGTCATTACAAAATCCAATACCACATTAAATTTACCACCAAAATTCCACCACATCCCTAATATTCATCAATTGGGAAATATAAACCTAAAAGACACAATTCTCGCACCCAATTATTTTTATGAAAACCCCCACTAATACTATCCCATTATTTGATTTATAATATCATGAACATGTAGATTATAATCCTTATCTCCACCTCTATAATGCATATCCACACATTGCATATCTATCATTTATTTTCAATTGAATCCATTTAAAATTCAATCACATATAACCTCAAAACATTAAATTACATATGAATATACCAATTCTTGTCCCTGATGATGAATGTATGATTGAGTCAATATGGGTGAAATGGGTTCTTAAAAATTTTATATATTATTAGATACCCACAATAAATGTGCGTATGTTCATTTCATTACAAAAAAATATATACCGTGAAAATATGAAAACATGCAGAATATAAATTGATCATGAATATTTTTCATGGTTTGAGGAATAGTAATCCCCATATCCTAACAACAAACATACTTATCCATGAGTTTTATGATTTTCACTATAATATCTCTTTTTCTAAGGGCTCCCTACTGATTACAAGTAGGTGTCACATAATACAAATGTTCAAGAGCTCACAACTAGGATTTCTCTTTACAAAAAAAAATCTATAGAAATAATCAAACTATTATGATGCATGAAAATATTATAAATTAAAAAAAATATTGGGAGGAAGATTTTCATCACACATTTGATGTAGAACTGATAGAATGTGAATATTTATCCAGAGAAAATGTTTAACATCTTAGAATCTGGTGATGATATTCCATGAAACTGATAGAACTGTATATAAAAACATGTACTATTTATATCCATAAGTATTTATAGTTGTCTCACATTTATTGTATATTATGTTAAAAAAATAATCATATATTTTTCTTACTCACATTTTGTATTTGATAACTGGACTTTTAAACATCATTTATAATGTTTTATAAGATAACACTAATATCCGATCAATTATTATAAATTGATCTTGAGGAGAAATGTTATTAAGGACATGCATCCATGATTTACAAAAAAAAGAATTAATTTTGTAATAGATTTCATCCCAATCTACAGATCATCATATTGAAGAATTTTTTGTGAAGAACAATATTTACAGAAATGGATAATATTGTTTTTATGTTCTCTAAAGGCATGAATTATATTTTAAAGACATTATCAATTAAATCCAAAAGTTTTATTATACTATATATTTTTACGATATCAACTGATTGTACTTTCCACCATAATATAACTTTCTTAAGATATAGTACTCTTCCTTATTATATAAACTAACTTCAACTCAACATATGATAATTATATAGAATAGGATTAATTGTTATTGTAAAATAAAATTACTTCTTGAAATTTTTTGGATATGAATATTATTTTTATAAGATAAATTCTTTTTCAATAATCCCATTCTAACTAGAGAATAAATATTGAGAAACATGGTGGAAATTCTTAAGACAAATTCTTACATGAAACATTTTTATTGTCAACAGTTGAACATGATCTTTATTCATATAAAATAAAATATTTTCATATTAATAAATAAACACATAGACACACATCCTAAGAGAAAAAAAAAATTGAAACACTTTATGATAATGATTAAAGAATAAATCTATGTATTTTTTGTGTAATAAAAATGGATAACCCAAATATATGTGGATAAAATATATTCTTTACAATAATCACCCCGTTTTTTATGATCCCAAAACCGATGATGTGGAAAATAAAAAGTTTCATCTATAATTCATTAAACATTAAGATATTAATACATTTTCTTTTCTCTATATATTTTTCATTTCCTTCTACCCAATATATCACATTTTTTATTCTTGTTTCTTAAAAATATGAATGCAGAAGAATTTTTTTTGGATTTTTTATCTATTATCACAGTTTTTTTGATATCTGAAAGAATTAGAATAAGGAATAGTGTTTATATTGCAGTCTAATTGTACAAATAAGTTAATTTTATTTTTGATACACATGATTGGTAATTAAATACATTTCATATTATAATAATAAAACATTGTAACATAAGAGAATGAGAGAGAATTATGTTGATAAGAAATTATATAATAAGAACACTGAATACCTATAAAAAAGATAAGACGATTGTAAAATAAATCATGATAGGATGAGAAGTAAAATAATCATGGAATTTCAAACATTCAAAATATATGTTATAGTAAAAAGATTCAAATTTATAAAATCTATAATTAGTTGTATAATTAAAATTTTACTGACAATTCTCAACCACATGGAAACCATTAAAAATCTCAAGAAGTATGTATCAACTACTTGTTAGTAGATTACATTGTAAAAGTGGATTATTTAAGGATATGGGATGATCATGTGATAAAAATGATGAAGAATAAGAGAATCGTCTTTATGAAAATAACATCACTAAATGACTGTAGGGATGCTCCATAGTGAGATCAATATTCCTATGAAATCTGCACTGGTGTGAACTAGATGTTGAGATAATATTTCAAGGACCACAACAAATTAACGACATTTTAATGGAATTGATCTAGTGGAATGAATGTAGTAATCATTTCATCTAGTGCAAGATGAACTCCTTTTGTTAAAGGTACCATTCTCTATTTTTGGTAATTTCTCATTTATAACATCATGAAGAATAGGGGTATTCCTTTCATAGATAACATCAATAATTTATTCTAAATTTATTGGTTTTTTTGGAGAAGATTGTAACTTAATCCTCATTACGAGATTATTTAGATTTTTCCATTCTAATTATTATTTAATCCATTCAATCAAAATCATGATAATGAGACTACATTACGAGAGGAAATATTATGAGTATTGTAGATATTTTCTTCTCATGACTGATGGAAATTATCTAAATCTCAGTCGAATAAATCCTTTATTTTTGAACTAGGACTTGTTTATTTTGATTAGATGGAGGGGTTATCTGATGAAATTCATCAAATTTACATATTCAAATTTCAATCCATAGACGTCTTTTAATTAGTTCAATATTTTCATCATCGTAGTGAATTTGTCTAGTCTCAGTCCTATGAGATGATTCGTGTACTATCAAAGTATTTCAGGAAAATGATTTCACTCTGCCTAACTCAATTAAGGTTATATTTAAGAAATAGTTGAAAATTAAAATATATTAATTGACGAAAATTCCCAAAAAAACACTTTTTTCATTCCACATTTTCAATTAAAATATCCAATCTCTTAAAAATAATTTTATTTCATTCCCAATGTCAACTCGCCAGAATTGAAAGACAAGTGTTAATATCCTTTAAAAAGGATAGAAATTCAAATACTTGTTTTCAATATGATAGAAATATTATAGGACATAACATGTAGATTCAAAGGATTTTATATCATAAGTAAATAAAGAAAGTATATATATTGATAGGGAATATTTTTAAACTCATGATTTCATTGAGTGTTTTCTGAATAAATGAATTTGTCATAAATTTTCATTCAGGTTACATGTTATTCACTTTCTTCATATATATAACACTAGTTATGAATAGATACATCATTCTTTTAAAAGGGGTGACTCTATCCATAGTAGATAAATATTTTAAAAGAATATATAACCATAATGAGGAATCTTCAGCACCTTAGATAACTTAACTGTGGTTATCAATATATTTTTCTAGATAACAGTTATTGTAACAATGTATTCATCATCGCCAATGTGAAATACTATTGATTCATAAAACATACAATATTCATTCTTGAAAACAAACACTGTTCATGAATGATCAAAAAAATATTCCCAAAATTAATGATTTATGACATTCTTCAATAGAATAACCCTCTTGTATAACTACTGAAAATAAATGGCTCATCCACATAATAATGTCCATGATAATCATTATTATTTCATTCTATAAGATAAAAAATCATCATTTTTTCATATTTTCTATTTTCATAGGGTTTGGGGTTTTGCAATGTTGGATGGATAGGGTAACAAATGTTTGAGATAATATAATGAGGGTTCAAAGGGTTTTCAAGCCGCCTTTCGTGTAAAGTTGATGCAAAATAATTTTCATTCGCTATAATCTTTGGGTCAATCAGTTATATTCTAGGAAATTATTACAGATAGAATGTTATGTGGTCAATTGAATATGACCATTTTTCAATACAGGGTCACAAAAATAAATTTAAATAAAAATAATGACATATTTACATTAAATATATGATATATATTATAAAATATTATTTGGTAAAATCAAACCTAAATAATATATACTTAAAAAAATAAAATCTATCATCATGGATTGGTTTTGTAAAACAATGAAAAATTATTCTTTGTGGAAAATAATTCTAAAGAGATATCATTTTTTTGCATGGTCTCCCAATAATTGATTTCTTATATCAGTGTGATTTGTTCATGAATGTTTTCTTGGATTATTTATTATGGTGATAGTACTCATATTATAAAATATGATTAGAACATTATTAAAATCAAAAAAAATATCAATTAAGGCATTTTTATCCATAAAAACTGTTAAACCCATATAATTGAAATATATTTATATTTATTAGTTCATATTTCAATTGATTGTTTCTTATTAATTGACCAGTAAAAGAGATATATTATATGTTTCTGATAGTTTCCTGAGGTTCTATTATTATCTAATATATATCAAATAAAATCATCCTAATGGTAAGAAATTAAATTTAAAATATATTTATTTGAAAAATTGGAAAAGAGATAAATTTCCATCAAAATATCTTGAAATTATTTTTTTAGAAAAGAAATTTTATTCATCATTATTAGATTAAAACCATTAAAAAATATTTTATGAAAACATAATATCTAGTACACTTTTAGTATGGTACAGCAGGTGTTTAAGTATTATTTTATTAAAAATATTGGAAAATAGTTTTCTAGTTTTATCTTATTAATGGTCAATATTAGAGGTCATAGGATTTGAGTAGTTCATACTACATTCAAGTCCAATCATAATACATAACTCAATTATATAATATCATTAATATAAAATTTTTCTAAAGTCATTTTGATTAACATGATATCTGAAAAAAGTATTTTAGTTCACTAATCGAACTCTTTTCAAATTATTTTTTCATTACAATTGAAAATTCATTACACGTGTTTTGGTTTTTGGTCCAAAATAACATCATATACACATATTTTTACTAATAAAATATTAGAAAAAAATGTATTCCAAGATAATGTAGGTGATGCTACTCTTAAAGTAAACCCATTTGATAGAAGAAAATAACATAAAATTAAATAACAATCCCATTGAGTTTGTATTTGTTGATACTATAAGTTGGTAAGATAAAACATAGAGGGATAAGAATGAGGATCTTTAAAACCAAGAGGCATTTCTACATAAATATACTCCATTAATCCCCAGTTAAATTGTAATATTTAATGTCCATTTGATCTAATTTAAAATTCATATACGATGAATTTTATAGAATGATCTAATAACATATAATCTTGTTAATCGAGAAATGATGTTTTAATAATCATTTTATTCTTCTTGTTTATGTCATTTGGAAACTAATATTTACTTATTTTAGGTAATTACACAATGAACATTTTTTTATTTTAAAAAATCATTTTGGATCCAATTACCCGATTCATCGAGGGAATATAATGTAATTCCCATATATTATTGATTTTAAATTTATTTAGTACATTTAGAATTTATGAGAATCAAATTTCATAATATTAGTATTATTTTATAGACTTATGTTCTAATTATAATTTAAATGTAGAAAACTCTCCAATATTTCCTATGATTCTTCTTGTTCATACTTCATCATTTAGGATTCCAATAACTATTTATACAGGATGATCATGAACTATTCTTGGTATTATTGTTAACATTCATTAGTGTACAATAGTATCCAGCCTTATAAAATTTTTATTCATGCAATAATTTTCCAAATAATTTTCTTTACTATCCATTAAGATATGTTGAGGTGTCAAATATTTTACTGAACCATTTTATCGTTATTTCTAATAATTTTGTGACCAAAAGGATCACATTTATAAAAAATCACATGAGGTGATTCATTAATAATACATGAACATTTATGGAAAACACTATTATATTTTTTTATAGTGTAATTACATACGAATATACTCTCATCAGACTTTGGATCGAACATTCAATGATTTTATTTGGAGTTCAAGATGAAAAAATTGCATCCAAATACTTTGAAGTATTTTAACTTGGGATTTATATAATTTCATAACACAAGGGTTTTTTTCTGTATGATATGACTTATTAGTACAATTTTAATGATATAATAAACTGTTTTAATATCCTTAGACCAAAAATTTGTTGGAATGATATATTCACATAACAAGGTCCGACATATTTATTGAAATTTCATATTCTTACTTTCGGCAAAACCATTTTATAAATATTTATTAAAGAAAATAATGTATATTTATTTAATTTCTTATTACAATAATAATTAAATTCATGATTCTCATATTCACCTCTATAGTCACTTTTTAGATAAATGGTATTGAAATCATTTTATTTTTTTACATGTCTTCAGAAAACAACAGAAATAGAAAAATCATTACTTTAGAGTCCAAAATTGTAAACCAATGTACACATTGACATATAATCAAATAAACAAAAAAATGACTTAACTTAAGGACTTTTAGTTTTGGTTTTTCTAATCTAACACATATGAATAATATCAAGTGGTCTGCAATATCAGCATCATTAATTGGACTGAAAGATGATTTGTGCTTCTATCCCATTTGGAATTAATCATATAGCTTCATTCCTTGTAATTTATCATCAAGAAATTAAAAATTGAAATTAATATTAGACGTCTTTCTCAGGGAATAAAAATTGTAATATTTTAGCCTTTAATTGCAAATAAATGATTCATCAATTTCATTATATAATTATTTAACATTAAATCTATAGAATGAATAAAAATCTATTGTGTAATAATTTTTTGTTTTGTGTGATTTAAACATGAGACCATTATTTCCAAAAATATGGATGGATTTTTTAGAAAAATAAACATAATAGCCATCATCACACAATTGAATGATTCTTATCAGAATGTTATTCAAGAAATAAACATAACGTAAATTTTATTGGCAATAGACTGAGGATTTTCAACTAATACAATATCAACTCTCATTCCGTCTTCATTTCCACAAAACCTGAAATATCCACCATCTAATTTATATTTATAAGGAAGGTTGTACTAGTTAACAGTAATTTTATGTGAACAAACACTATTCATTTCCCTTTTTTATTAATTTTCATATGGCATAATGCCTAATTTGAAATTCATGTAAATTGATTATTTGTAACAGAAATTATTTTTGGTTCAGAAATGTTAGATATAAGAGATATAAACATCTATAATTGCATCGGGTTTCTAGAAAATAATTCAACATGTTTTGAAAAATCGTTTGATGGAAAAAAAATATTGTTTCCATAAACCATGGGATTTTTCAAATTAAAAATCTTGGAAAATTTTCCAATATCACCGCAATTAAAACTAGTATCTTCAGGAAGGCTATTATTTTTATGATCAATGAGCTATATGTTTTTTATAATGTAAAGTCCATTCACCTTGGATTCCAATTCAGGATTTTCATTTCTAGGTTGATTTTGAAACATAATTATATTTAAGTAAACTTCCACTTTTGTAATGAAAAAAGAAATATATTTTATATTTAGAACCTTTTTCTATAGGTTTGAAATTATTTTGACTAGTTCACAAGTTGGGAAAACATATTTTTTATCTACATTTTTATGTCTACTATTTTATTTTTTAGACCATATTTCTCACTAATAATAGTTTTATATAAATTTAAAAGTTATTTTTTTTATACATTCATACTATATTTCTAATATGGTTCAGTCCACATTTATTTAATTATATGATATATTTTTATTTTCAAATTTTTTCATTCCAATATGAGTAAAAGAATGCGTCTCATTAGAGTATGCCATGAAAAATATTTTCTCCTTCTAATATTTATATTTATCTTCTGTTTCTAATGGAATATATTTGGTAAAATCAACATAAGCACAAAAAGTGGCTTTCATGGCTTAGATATATTTCAATACCCACTATTATAGATATATTTATTTTATATCTCCTAGTCATATTTAATCTGTGGATATTCATGCAAACTGAGTCCCAAAATTTTACTCTCATAGAATCTCGTCATATTAAAGGTATCCCGATGCATTCTTTGATTGTTTAATGATCGTATAAAATGTATCCTATTGTAAAAAAACTTTTTTGACATTAAATAATATTTAATGATCTCATAATTTTATTCAGGTTTTATTAAAAAAGAATCTGGATTATATTTCTTTAATAGTTTTATGTTTTTTCACTTTCTATCATCTTTAAAAGTAGAATCTGTAAAATCAGTATTTTGTTTTGTTCATAATATTCTCTTCTATTATAGTTTCAATTTAATATTCATAGATCTTATGTATCCCATTGAGATATTTTATCTTAATTTTTTCTCTTATTTATATTTTTTGAGTGGATCTATTATCCCCTTCCACTGATGTTGTAATACTTTGATTACCTTGAATGCATTTTTAGGATTTGTGGTAGGTGTTACTAAAGTAGCAATGTTGTTTTCAAAATCAGTGAGTATATTTTTTTGTTGAGAAAAACATCTTAATTCTTACATATTTAATGTATAAAAAAATTATCATAGTTGTGTCATAAATAAGATATTTTACAATGTCAATTCATTCATATAGAACTAATATAGTTTTACACATTTCATGTTGTATTTAAAATTGAGAGATTATTTTAAACTCATGTATTCTTAACCCAATAATGAAATAGTTCTTATATTTGGAGTTGAAATAATAATTTTAATCAGATACCACATCCCAATTTCTAGGTTTATACTTTGGAATTTCATATGGATTAACAGATTTGAGATTGACTTTTAGACAATTTTTTTATAAATAAGGTTGTGTGCTTTCCAACACCGTACTTCCCACCAATGAAGTATGTATCTCGTACCATTAACAAACCTTCTCAGTTATGAGTTATGAATTCTATATGTAGATGGATATATTTTTCTTCAACCTATGATAGTTGTAACCTTGAGTGTCATAAGCTCTGTAAACTTTTCTCGTTCCAGATGATGACTGGATGAATGACTCGTGAAGTGGGTGAATTGAGTTCTCAAAAAAATTGTGAATATTGTACTCTCCCATATCAATGTCTGAATGATCAATTATTTCCTTAATAATATATGAATAAAAGATTTTAATACATATGGAAAGTATATTTAACAATGAAATTTATTGTGTTTCGGGGAACAAAAGTACCATATTCCCCAAAACTAATAATCTTCTCCATGAGTTAGTTGATTTTAACTATAACATTCATTTTAATATGGTATCCCATCTGAGTAAAATTAGAGGTACCTTAATAAAAAGGATAAACAACTCTTAAATATGATATCCCATTATAGGTCCTGTCCAAGGTCATAATAACTCACTTATGATTAGTGAAAATATGAAAGAATTATAAGAATCATTTGGAGGAACATCTTCAGCACACAATTACAAGAAAAAACTTATAGTAGATGATTATTTCTCCTATGAAAATGATAAACTTCAAAAAAACACATGATAATCCTTAGTGGAACTAATATCATTGATAATAATATCATGCATTGTGTGTTTTCTTAAATATTTATACATCTCTAGAATTTCTCTAATATGATGCTAAAAAATTTATTAGTTTTATTTCATCCCCACTATTTTTTGTTGCTAACTGATCCTTCTATATACTATTTAAATGTGAAAACATCATAAATCATACTATTAAATAAGGATTATAATGTTATATTGATATGACACGATATTATAGATATGTATCCAAACATTCAAAATATAAGAATATCATTTATTGTAGATATATTCTAGATATTTATATCGTACAATTTAGGAATATTTTGTACAGACCAACCTAACCTAAAATGAATAATATCATTTTTATGTGACATAAATGAATTAAGCTACTTATAGAGATATTATAGATGCAATTTTGACATACCATAATTCAGTATATTTATAACATATCAATTGAAAGCATTGTTCACAAAAAGATAACTTTCGTAAGATAAAGATACATGTCCAAATAAGATTAATTGACATCATTGCACCATAAAATAAATATCCATCATGAGATATAAAGTGTTATTGTTATATAAAAACATATATTCAAAATTTTCTATCTAAAAATATTCATTCATGAATATGAATACTTTTTTTATATTTCTATTCTCAGTGGAGCATATTTCTTGAGAAACTAGGTTGAACTTCATAAGATAATCTCATACGTGGATCATTCAAAATAGGAGAAACTGATGAACATCTTTAATTATTATATGTTGAATTTTATCTACAACATATTATAAAAACTTGGAAACACAATTTTAGATAATCATAATCTAAAAACTATTTGGATAATATTTTTAGAATTAAAGTATGAATTTTTGGAGTCGTCAAAACACACAACATGAAGATAAGTTCGAATTACATATTCTCTATAATAAAAAAATTATTCATTATAATCAATTGAAAATCCATCGTATAATGTCCCATTATCTGTCAAATCCCCAAAACCATGGCCATAATAACATGAAATACCATTAAACCATTAATCAAAAACATATTATCAAATAATAACATCATCCAAAAAAGAGAATGACTTATTAAGATTATAAATGTATTCAAATATTCATGTGACACATTCAATAATTTTCTATATCATTTCATGACATAAAAAACTCCTTTATCACATTAGTAATACATATTTAAACATCTATTCATTAAATGATTTTTTATTGTATTACCTAATTCAATTCCAACATTTACCATTTTAATGAATAAAATATTATAAATTTAATTATATCCCATAGACACTATATTATCAATGTTGATCACTTTTTTCACGTAAAAACATATATTATTTCATAAAACACTTAATTAAATGAAACAATATAACAAAAAAACAACATAAAACCCTTTAATTTAATTATTTTACCTTTCCACGTCGAATTTATGAATAATAGGCATAGGAACATTCATAGTATTAATTATAAAAATATAATTATAATGGATTCAAGATCTATGGTTCAGTGACGCCAAAATTTATACAAAAATCATATTTACTCATCATGGAATCCTCACTGAAACCAAAATGTCATACTATAACCACAATGAAAAATGAATATCCCAAAAAACTGAATATCATTAGGTTGAAACAAAATATGATGTCTTTGTGATTTCATATCTGTATACAACTGACTTCTGTAGCACAACTATATCCTCTACGCCTTAAAAAAATACATCAATTGTGAAATATAATCATCTTGAATAAAAGAATTCTTTTTAACTTAAATATTAGCATAACATCCCCCTTACGACTCAGATCCTCCACATAAATTCATCAACCATATGAAAAAACATAATAATACAAAAATTTATGAACCCTTACATCAAATAATTAACAAATGAATATAAAAAAAAGAATCAAAACCCATACTAGCTGTTAGATGACCACCAATGAATAAATATCTTATAAAATATCTCTAAAATGTAATTTATGACCTCAATAGAAGTAAAACCAACCCATCCCATAGAACAATACCTTGAGAGATTCTTATCAAGAAAAATTCAATCACCAGATGAATCAGATGTGGCATTATAAACCTCACTGAATACCATCATTTCCCAACTAGTACTTCTAAATTAATTAGGTTTTGTAGATATAAAAACCATGGTAAATAGTTGATTCATTATTAATAAAACAAGTTATCCTCTTTTGGATGATACATTTCATAAATTTTCATAAAACCAAATTATGTTAATCTGATAAAATTTCGATGTAATTTAAAAATAAATTTCATGCTACACTATAGATATTAAGTGAATGTTGGAGATCTCAACAAAGACATTCTTCTACTACTAAATCTTTATAATTAATTGATAAAATATTGACTCATTGGATAGTCCTACTTCTAGTGTATCTTAATGTCACATTAGAAACATAACATATTTCTAGATTTGGTATATCTTCAAACACTCAACACCAGAGAACCATGTTGTACCGTATACATAGTAGACATCCACTCTATCATCCTCCATGAATATGGAGACATGGAATATAATTAATTGAGATACACATTTTAATGAATTCATGAAGGATATTCACCAAAAATATTCATTAAGAATAACCCATTCTCTAAGATCTCAAGAAAATCTCTCATAGATTTCCAATATGAAGCATGAAATCTTAATATATATTAATTAATATATTATAACTAAGATGATTCAAAAATTAATCCATATCCCATATCGTTATAAAAACCATGGTATCCAAATGGTCTAATCCATAAAGATGTCCCCAATGATTTTCACACTCATATCAACATACTACAACTCTAAATTATTATTCATATGATCACTTGGTTCCACATGGGAAATGAAAATCTTCTCGAATAATTCATGAAATTTTTAGGAAGACAACTCTCACAAATCATAGAACATTTTTTCAACAACAATTGACCTGACATACACAAAAAAGTGAAAATATAAAGAAACATATGATTCATTCATTTTTCTCACCTCCCCAAAATCAACCTAAAATTATTCTAACAAAACTCTACAATCATGAGTGGAGGATCTTAGAAAGAACATGATCTCTTTTTTACTATGTAATTTTAATAATACACAATCAAAATATATATCCTTTCCTTTCATTATACTCAAACATTGATGGTGTTTCGATAATTTATAATAGAATAAGGGGATAATGTCAGTGTAAAAAACACACATTCTAAATCTAAATACATGGAACAACATAACATCATTAGGAGTACCTCAATCCAATCCAACACTTTCTTTCAAAATACCAAACAACCTCGTCACTAACTTCAGTCCTTCAAAATAGCATATCATCTCGCATTATCTACATACCACCTCTCTTCCACATTAAATTTCACACCACCATATTAATGTATATATATTTCAAGTCAAAAAATACCATAATAATCACAAAACATTACATTGAGAACAAAACTTAAGGGAACCAAGCCACACATCAGGATATTATCTAATTTGGGTGGTGTTGAAACACACACATAGTTCTAAAATATACCAAAAATATAACTCTTATAGATGTGAATGGTTTTTTGTATCATAAAATTCATGAATAAATTACCCATATAGCTTGTATAAGATCAATAACAACTAAACCGTTCAATAAAATATAGTACTCAGTCAAATTTCATCACATCATTACAATAATTTAGTTATGGAAAGAAATTGTCTTATAATAAAATTTATGATTTTCTAGATAACCATTATATATTTAGTATATAATGTTGTAAAAATATTATTATAGGATGGTTAATATATTATTAATATTATAACCAATCCTAGGATCAAAGTAAGGATCAATTTGAAAACTAAAAAAAGTCATCATCTCAATGATTACAGTAAATTCATGTTATAAATTTTAAATGTTTCATGGATTATGTTTCATTATGGAACATATTATTACTAAACATCAATTCAAAGAGAATTATTAAAATTATGGAACATGTTTTGAACAATTAAATCATCATAAATAGAAAAATCAATATATTGATTAATTATAAACAACACTAATCATTTCCAAATTAACATTATGTAAATGGTGGAATTTATACAACTCTCTCATGTGTCAAATATAATTTAAAAAAAATAACACATTGTGGAACTAAAAAGTGTATTTCATAATCATAAAAAAGTTATGACTAAACATGAATCGAACAAAAAATTGCACATAATAAATTCTTTTACATCATGTTATACAATACTAAATTAAATATTTCTTAAAAATAATTATTTAACAAGATAAATGTATTCTAATTTATAAAAAAAATTATTTCAGATGAAAAAATAGAATGGAAATTGATGTATTAATACATTCCATTCATAAAATGATCAATGTATATAGTTATTAATCATTTCATCACTCAAGAAGACATTATTATAAAATAAAATAATGTAAACTTGATTTTACATCCAAATATAAATTCAAAATTATTAGTCTATAATAAGATTTAAGTCTATAATTATAACATATTAAACATGCAATACGATCATATATTTTATGGTTTCGTAACCATAAGTATTTATATAAAAACACTAAAATTGGAGGTATTTCCCTATTCATTCCAAAGAATTAACATATAAAAACCAATATTATATATCTATATAATATTAATGTTTTATTACATTTATCTATACCAAATGAATGTACATAACCTAAATGAAATACGTAAAAAATAATAAAAATCTAACCACTTAAGATTCACTACAACAACCCAAATTGATGATCCTAACATTTTTGTATATATAATGAATGAAATAGAAAAATGCGGTGTTGTGAGAAATCGAGATTACTCTATATGGTCATCAATTAAAATAGATCAACATCTGTTTGAGATAAATATGTAATATTCTATAAGAGTGAAATGAATCATTCAAAAATAGTAACAAATGTATATATTATTTAATAAGAATAATATAATATAATGAAAAAAAATCTATAGAAAGGAACAATAACCATCATCACATTGTCTCTATAGTACAAAAACTAACCAACCCTCTATGAATGTCAAAAATCCACTTAATATGCCTAATATACTTTATGTATCACCATAATTATTGTGACCCCCAAATATATCCTCATCCTTCAACATCCTATAGCCTAAAATATACTCTTCTCAATTCTAAACTTTAAACTGAGGGGTTCTACCACTGAAATCAATATAGAGCCAATATTATCATCTCTATTAAAAGAATATGGATATGAGTATCAAACACTACTCGTAATATATCATAATCTATCATTTACTACATTGGAAATCCTTTCCCACCTCTCTCTATATCAACATCTACATCAACACACATCTATATGCAAATCAAAACTATCATAAAAAATACATCACTTTCCAACCATCCCTTATTAAAAATATATAAACCTAAAATAAATCAACCTCATTCCATTATCATTCAATGTACACCCCCCGAATAACTTATTATCTAGAGTAAGATCCTTTTATGAGGATATTAATAATACTTTTACCCATCGTCAGACCATGCTTGTCCCCCACCAATTATCCCTATCATTATCTGCCTACAGAATCATCTTCTATTTGGAAAACATATAAGCCCAATACATTATAACCCATTTATAAATTCCATCATCAAGACATTAGTAACCATGGAAATCAAATTACATTATTACCCCTTATCAACATTTCCTCACCACAATTGTTTACGTAATAATAGAGAAATTGTAATAAGTCTTTTATAAAAACATATTTTCAAAACATCTGACCTTAGAAAATATAACAAACAAGCCTCATGTTGGTCATCGATCTAACACATATTCATTCCACATGTTCTTCATTTGATAAAACCCAATCCTGAATCGAATCCATCTTCCGTCAAATTTGTAAACTATACCTACACATCCAATTAAAAAATATTTTTCCCATAACAAAACTATTCATTACAAACTTCTACCATTTTAATGAATAACTTATTTTTTTCAAATTCAAGTTGATATACATTTTTTCCACCCTAATCACATTGTATCCTCAACCCCTAATAATGTGCATCAAAAATTTATGAATAAATAAATAAAATAGCCTGGTAAAATATCTATCATCAATTTTATAATTTAATTCTTATACTAACACATTATGAAAAGATATAATTACAGTTATTATACTATTAATCGTCAATAAATTCATCAACATAGACTCTAGGTCTTTTATTTCATTGTTTTGTTCATTATTTCATTCATTGAGTTATTTAATTATTTATAATGGTGTCATATTTTCCAATGATAAAAAATAAAGTTGTAATAATGAACATACATAATAGAAATCAATAAATTACAATATGATGAAAAATCCTAAGGAATTCCCAACTCCCCATATCCTTTTCACCAGCTGAAAGAAATTCAAATGTTCTTAGAGGTTATGTTTTCCATATTTTCTCCATGTTCCCATTAACAAAAATGAAAAATTAAATCACAAATTCTTTTTTCGAAGAAAACACCACATGAATTTTCATGAATATTAATTCCAAAAGACATAAGATATTCCTTATGGTTCCCTAACTCAATCGATTCCACACAAATCAATACATGAATATGTGGTGGAGAGAATACACCCACAAGGCCATTACCACACATAAGAGATATCAATAACCTATAATACACCATCCATAATTATCCACTATCTATAACATAACTATAAATATTAATATCAGTATTAACAGAACACTATGAATGAACAATGAGAGAGGGATGAAGAAGAATACTAAGGAGGAATATATTGAAGTCACATATGATCTCATAAAATAATGATCATGAATCAAGTGATCAAATCTAGTTATATGTGTTAGGAAAAGACTAAAGGCTATACATTTTTAATTCCAGAGTCATGAAAAATGGTTAAATATTTGTGGGATTAAAGGGGGTTCTGGAAATTAAATGAGATATAGAAATTATAAGGCCAGAACATAACACTATATATAACAGTTAAAATGGTATGAGAAATAACCCTGATGCAAATGGAGGGACAATATTACAACATGGATGGAAAAAATTATTTTGATGAAACACTTCTCAGACAAATAGAAGGAACCTATAATGTAAGAGTGTTACTACGGTGCAAAGGAAACACCATGACATATATTTCTTATTCAATTGTATAATAGGATTCTACAACCCATGTATAATATGTATTTACCATGATACTAATAGAACTAATAAAAAGTATCCTTTTGAACTCCAATCCACAACCATATATCTACACGGAAACTCTGTTGAAATATATAGAACCACCAAAACAATATATCACATGGCTCCACACTAAATCCCATCTATCTACACTACCAAAACAACATCTGAAAAAACTCTATAGTGATACTCTATACATTACATTGAAATAGTCATCAATGTAAAAACTTGTGCCTATATTCTAAAATGCTATTTTTTATCCGTTTTTTCATCTTATCTCCCCTCCTTTACCTTCAGAGGTTTCTCAGAAAACCATCAATATAAAAAAAATGTAACATGTCCAAAATGATGGAAATGATAAAATAAAAATAAAAATATTAATATCATGGAGGAAATTTTTCCATTGATTACATAAAATAAATAATAAATATTTTATATTTATTCTCTAAAATTTTCTTAAACCAACAAAAAATAATAAACAATTATTATGTCAAAAAATGCAATGAAAAATTATAACATGATGATAAAAATATTTTATTTAAACCAATGATACAATTATATTTTCTATTTTATATGAAAAATATGATCAATAAACAAATACATGAAATATATAATATTAATAGTTATAGAAATATTTAAATAAATAAATTACAGTAACACACATAAAAAATAATATGGTAAAACTATTAAATGTGATAAATAATAGTTTATATTGATAATAATTTGAATAAAAAATTCATAATAAAATGAAATTTATCCTATATCTTTTACATTAATAAATTACCAAAAATTAAAAAGTTTCTTTAAAAAACAAGATAATAAATGCTAACAAATCCTCTATAAATAAATATCAAAATGAAAAAATATATACATAATGGGGAACGATTTGATTTTAATGAAAAAAATGAGTAACCATAAACCAGGATCAAATGACTTGAAGAAAAATAAAATATGTCTCTTTATATGAATATTAATAATAATCATTGATAATGAATCATTTATGTTAATATAAGTATATTTACTTTCTAAAAATTATATTTTAGCTGTATTATTAAAAACCATTAATAATAATGTTTCTATGTAGGTTTATATACTTGTTATATGTTTTTTTTCATATATGAAATTGTTAGTAAAATATCAATTTCATGATAAATTATGAAAAGTAATATGAAGGTCAGATGTGAATATCGATATAAATTTAACTTCTTGGGAATTAGAAGCAGTGTTATGATTTTCTAACACAAAACACAATACAATATCTATTAGGAATATTGACTAGTTAGCCTATCCTCTAGAAATATGGGTGAAATATAAGATGGTGTAGTGGAATTTTTATTAAATATCATTCAATAAAATACAATATAATCCTTATTAAATAGATTTTTGTATATTTTTTTAGTACAAATGAATATAATTTAAATAAAAAATAAATAATAATAACCACATGAAGAAATAAAAATTGTTTTATTATATAAATATGAAACTAAATTTTTAAAATGGGTATATTATATTTGTTTAACAAAATTAAAATTCTCTAATAAATAGAGATATAATAATTTAGACTATTTTGGTAATTTAACATCATTCATTTTCAATAAAATAATAATTCATAGTTATTAGTGTTCTATAAATAATATTATTATAAATATGAAAATATTTTGATATTGGTGTAATTTTATGAATACTATGGAAATGGATGCATATGACCAAAGGGTATATATTTCATCATAATAGGATATATAACCATAGAAATTTGTAGTTTGGCCATTGAAAATATTATTCATTGAGTAATATGGATTCCATTATGAGAAAACTAATAGGATCGAGCGCAATCATGATGAGAGGCGAACTAAATCATTATTATGAATTTTTTAATAATTAATTTCATATAATTAATTCAAATTTATACAAAATTTTAGTTTTAATGGATATAATTTGAATCAGGTAACCAAAATGAATAATATGATTGACTAAAAATAAGTAGTGAATGAAACCTAATAATTATCCAATGATCTCCCATGATATAGTTGAGTATGTATTTATTATTTTTGATATGAAATTGGTGCATTAGTGGTAACTAATTAAATAAATTATATAAATAATTTAATGGCCGAAAATTTTAACAAAATAGTTTTTCTAAAAAAATTACATTCACCTAAATAGTTTATTATATGGACTCCCACACATTCAAATGGGTCGGAAATATCCAAAATCATGAACAACATCATTAGTTTATTTATGATGTTATAAATTGAGAATATATGATCTTATTACTCAAACTAAGGTCTTGATAGAGATCTGATATTCAATAAGAGTAAGATGATATTAAACCATTTCCTGTCAATCTTAGAATTAGAAATGTTTTATTAAATGTGTTGAATCACTATCTTCTTCACCATAAATATTCATTTATATATCAAATTATAAAAAAAATCAGTGAGACCTCATTCACAAAGAGTCATAATATATGGCACCATCATCATTAGTTTCAAAATATTATTATCTCTTTGACTAATTACTTTGATAATTGTAATATTAGTGATGTATATTGTCTAATTCACAATCTCTATACCACTTTTTATTTTATAGTAAATTATTTTTATTAATATATAATCGTTTGATTCTTCGTGTTACACAATTCTCCAATTACTTTTTATTTTTTATAAACATATTATATAATAATTTGAAAATTGTTTCCAAATATAAAAATATGGAAATCTATGATATTCGGCCTCATAATCCCCTAATTTATATTTGATAAAATATATTAATGAAAAAAACACATATTCATTATTCAATAATGAGAATCAAACCATCATTTTAGAATTTAAACAATAAATATTATAAATATTAACATGATATTCAATTTTAATTGTCCCTCAATGTATTGTTATCATTACTTATTAAGCTTTCATCAATAAAATGAACACAACTTTCAACATAAATAATTTTTTGAACCCCCTGTAGTACATAGAATTAGTCCATAATGTGAGATAATTGTAATTGTTATCATGATTCCATCTGTATGTGAAACTATATTCATATAGTGGTTTGATTTTACGTATATTACTAATATAGTTATACATTATATTATCATGGTAAAATACTATGGTTCATCATTAACCCAAATTTCAATGTTTATTTCACTTGGCGATTTACTATTCATATACACTATGGGAATAGAGTATCAAATGAACCAATATGACTTTTTGGGTTATAATTTTTTTTGTTTTCTATATAGAAAAAACAACATGGTAAGAATCACTATGTGATAATTTACCTAAATGGAATTATATTTATTTATCATATCATGTTGGAAACTGCACTCTCATACTCTAAATCATATAATGATTGGTTGATTATAGTACAATGATAAATATTATGTCTTTTAACGTTTTACGAAATTTATTTATAATTATAATAATAATAATAAATTTTAATTGAATATTCTATTTGATGAAATATTTGGTGAATTTATGAATTTCTCAATCAATAAAGGTTATGCATTTGAGGATCCGTTAATCCAATATATTTTTATTGTGTTTTTTCATGTGAATTACTGACCTCCAAAATTTATATCCACTAATTATATTCATCAAATAAAAAATTTGATGGTGTATTATGTTTATAAGAGAGGGCGAACCTAGTCATCTTGTAGTTCATTCAATCCATAGAAACCTCTCAGGGAAAATTTACTTCGATAGATTCTTAGCAATCATAATAAAAAATATTTTCAATGAATGAACATTAGAAATATATTGGTTTAAGGTACATAATTCTTATAATTCATAGTTTATATAATTTAAAATAATATTAATATATAAATTATATAATATGGTTTTGGGTAATTCCTCCAATATAATTAGATGATAGATTTCCCTGTAAAACTATATAGTTGTTTCAGAACATGCCTATCAACATATTGTTCGATCCATGAATTATTAAAATATATTGAAAAATTTATTTCCCATGAACACTAGTGTGTGACGTATGGAATATGTTCTTTGGATCAAGAATTAAAGTCCCATTACATTTTAACTTTTTGAAAAATTAATTATGTCATAAATTTTATAAGGTTATATAATGAATAAAAAATATATCCCATTTTTGGAATCAATTGAAAATCATTAATAACAAAAAATAATAGGCTCATTTCGTCTATCATGATGAAAACATATCTCTATTTTGTTCATCTTTAAGAATATATTACCATAAGATATGGAATTCCATTTTAAACATATGTAATTTGGACTAAATGGTCATGTTCCTTGTAATTGCTTCATAAAATATTATAGTGAAAAAAGGAATGAAAAAATTGCATCGGACCAAACATAAAGGGCTAAAATAATGGTTATGCATCTTGGTGAGGAATTATATAGAGCTCACTATTCCATGTTGAGGGGAACAAGGAATGTTATATTAATGAAAATTTTTAGGTAAAATTCTAGAAATCCTAAATTCACATGGACCCTCCAAACATGTATCTGGTCGATTGGCATGGATTTAAACAATAGAGATTTTTTTGTAGATTTGATAAATGATTAAAGACTATTGATAATGTAAATTAATAAATTTATGTTTATAAACAATTTTTTAAAAATTTAAAAAAAATATTTACCTAAATATTTATAAACAATTTAAATATAATTATATATATCAAGGTAATTATTGAAAAAATATACAATTGTATATAATATTAATGGTTCATAAAACTGTAATGTGAGTTATTGAATTTATATAATTTTTATAAAATATATGAAATGTATAGTATTCAATTGTAAAATTATATTTACATTTTCTCTTATTGGTAAACAAGATCGGGTTCCTTTAATTACAATGTAATTTATAATTATTAATGTTTATAATGGATAAATGTGAATTAAACGTGTTTATATATGAAAAATTATAACTATTTACAATTTATCTATGCATATTTCATAAAATGTTAATATAATATTTATATACATGAATTGTTAATTAATTTAATTTTACATTACATCATGAATAAATTTAAGATTTATATAATGATTGTTTTAATACTTTAGTATAACATGATATACTAATTTTCCAATTTCAAAAAATAATATGACCTATTATGCACTATTTATGAAAAATGTTTCTTTTTTCCTCTACAATGATATTTTTCAGTAATTGGATATATTTATAAATGAACATGTTTACTATGGGATTATATATATATGGTATTGCAAAATTAATTGAATTGAAATATCAATTTACTAATTAATCCTTATTAAAATACAATTTATGTCGGACTCCTCATTAAAGATAATGAAACATTTTTATCTAGAAATATTGGGGATTTATACCAAATACTCATGGATTACTTTTATAGGGATTTCTTATATCATATGATTATAATACTTTATATGAAATTGTTTTGTCTACCTTATTCACTGGATTTATTTTGGTATGTTTAAATATTATTGGTTTTCTATTTTATGTAGTAACTAAATTTATATGTTTTTTAATGTGTCAAAAGAATTTATTATTTAACATATTTATTTAATATATTAAATAACATTATAAGCAGTATAATTAAAATCATGCGGACTTATAAAGGTAATAATTAGATATAATTATTTCAGAATAAATCCCAGTTAAAAATATTAATTGTTTTTACATTTGAATGAAACCCCATATTAAGAATTAAATCATCTAACTTGGAACGGTCATGATAGAGTGATGTTCTACTAGATTAGTTGGTTTAGAGAAATCCTATAATGTGGTTACCTTAA
Organism: Viscum album; assembly: GCA_963277665.1. Classification (NCBI taxonomy): domain Eukaryota; kingdom Viridiplantae; phylum Streptophyta; class Magnoliopsida; order Santalales; family Viscaceae; genus Viscum; species Viscum album. Next base: position 1,536,284,046 of record OY728147.1, on the reverse strand, counting down.
GAGTTATACACAATACTTATGGGGTTTTATTTGGGTTATTCTTTAAAATAAACCTTATGAGTTAAGATTCTTAAGTAATGGTGTGGATTTCATTCTTATGGTAGACAAGATAATGACTAGTCTTATTAAATATCCATGAGTTATATATGATATTATTATCATGATGTATGACATAAGACACTATATAGTAAGGCTAATGCTAAAATTTTCATTTTTATTATTGAAATATTTATATTTTTCACGTAGATATATATGACTAGGATAAAATTTCTCCCCCTTCATGTGAGAGTAAAATTAATAGAAATTGTGATTAAATGATTGTAAATAATAATAATCACCTAATAAAATAATCATTTATGTAAAATATAAATACAAAAATATTTACTATTGATATATTTAAGAAAAATTTCAATGTAAGAAATATGTTGGACTATAAATAATCGTAAGAAATATCCTTAAGAAAAAAATGTTATTTGATATAATTTCAAACATCATGGAAAACTATTTGATGACGTAGTTATATAAGTTTTTCTAGATTACTAAGATTATCATAGAAAAATTCATAAATGATTCAGAACCATATAATAAAAATAACTATAACATTTTTTCTTCAATTCATATACAATATATGATTTAGTGTTAATTTTTATAGTGAGGTTGATGATTTCCATAAAGGCTTTATTTGACTATAAATTCCAATATGTAATCATTGTTGAAGATTCCACAATAATGTGATTATTTTCAACAAATTTTTACCATATCTACTAAATTTATTGAGGATAAATGATAAAGACATATGTGTTATAAGATATTTTTCCATAATGATGATAAAAGTTGTTAAATTTTTATTCAAGTGGAATAAAATATTTTTGAAAAGCTTAATATTTTTTATATAAATATCTATTCATGGAAATTGAATTCTTTTGCAGGGGTTTTCAGGGTTGGTAAGGATTCCATAGGATTTTTGTATCTAGATTACTGGGAGGGATTTTGGAGACTCCATTAAATTTTGATGTCTAATAAAAGTGTTATATAAATATATTAATCAATGATAAATGTTATAAGAAACCAAATGTATATATTATCAGTTTTAGAAGTATAGATGACTTAAAAACAACAAAATAATGGTTGTGGATAGAAGTATAAATTAAAATTATTGGGAAAGGGGTTAATATATCCCGAGATGAATGCAATATAATATTTTATTCTCAAATAGATCAAAATAATGAATTTTTATTTCCGTCATATTCTACTATATAATAAGTAATGATAAAAGTTTAATATTCATTGTTTTTAATAATTTGAAATGATGATTTTGATACCCATTGTTTATGACTCATCAAATTATAGTAAAACTTTGAAAAAAGGATAAGGATAGAATTTATTTGTCCAGAATAAGGATGTTATACATGAATTTGTTTATAATTGGGGGAAATAGTAACCACCACCTAATATTGACAAATTTAATTTAATAAAATATCAATTTAATAATGTTCCCTCAAAAAATTAAAATAACAAATATGATATTAAAATAATTTATTTTTAAAATATATCATCTATGAAATAATGTTCTATTTCATGAATGAAAATGAACTTTTGTTTCCTATCATGGTATTATAATGATAAATCAGTTTCTATAAGTATAATTAGTGTAATTATTGAATTAGATACGTTCCACATTAATAATTAAAAAAATTATAAATTTTATAATTCATTACGAATATCAAATAATATCCAAAATGGTTTCTAGTTGCTATAGTAAATATAAAAGTAATGTGTCACAATTAGTTACCTAATAGGTACATATTGGGCTTTAAATATGAGGATCTCATTAAAGACGATCTAGATATTAAAGTAACCATTATCACATAGAACATAAATATGGTGATTAATTCAAAACATTTAAATATTTTTTTAATATATTAGAAATTTTATATGTTGTTTGATACATGGTGTTGATTTAAATATTTATTTAGTTGTTTATTTCCCTCTACAATGTATTTAGAAATAATTTTTTTAAAATTTGTATTCAATAGGGTGAATATCATTTTACATCTATAATTAGATGATGATATTTTATTAAAAAAGTGTTTAATAAGTTACATTAGTTAAAATTATGATCTAAAATAATGTGTAGAGTGATTTATAAATGTTAATAATGATGAGAATATAAATAGTTCTATGAAGCGGAAAAATAGGTCTTATTAACATCATAACATTTGTTATTGTGAAGAAAAGTATTTTTCATATGAATTCAATGAGTTGATTCTAGGTACATTGATTCACAAGATTCAAAATTATTTATTCATTTTTTTCCAATGATGTTACAATGTAATGGTGTTTAGTTGTATGGTTTTACTTTAGGGACACAATGATATGTTGTTTGATTTATATAATTTTTTAATACGATTGAACACTCAAATTCTCTAAAATAATATCAGTGATCTGATAGTATATAATAAACAATTTAATGAGATGAGTTCTTACGTATAATTTTGTTATGTATTCTCAAAACTATTTATTAATATAAAATTTATACTTTTATAAAAAAATTAATAGCCAATTTAATCATTTTCTCTCTTTGAATTGATATATTTCATGACGTAAATTGATAACTAACATATAAAATGTTGTTGTATAAATTAATATTTTTTTCCAAAGAGTAATATAGTTCATTATATAATGATTAAGGTTAAAGTAATAATGTTTTCTATTTTTATACAGATAATGCTCTTGTGGGAGGAAATATGATTTGTGTTATAAATAAACAAACAGGTATATACAATGATGAATATCATCGACTATGTTATTTGTCTATAAGTGGGGATGCTTCATATTAAATCCATGTACATAATGATTTAAATATTAAATTATTTTCAACATTCATTGTTTGATACATTTCTTATAAAATCATTTATCTTTATCTAATAATGGGTAGTTTGGTATTTTGGTAATTATTTCATAAATTAAAGTATATCCAAGATGTGATTTTCCCTCTTATATAATGTGTATGATATATGGCCCTAAAATATTACATTGAGTGTATATCTTTAAATAGATACTACATTTGATGAACTAATCCATTTTTTTAGATGAATGTGATGTAATATTCTACAAGGTTGAATGAGATGTGATGTATCCGTCAATGTAGTCAATATATACTCAAATATGATGGAATTAAATAGTAAGAAAAAAATTTTCAATACACTATATTTTGTGGTGTCTTGTTATCTACTAAATTTATATGATATAATTATTCATAGTTTTATATAATAGAGTTTTTGTAACTGGTTGTTGGGATACTTTTCTTTTATAGATATCATGCATGGACCCTTTATAAACAAATTAGCATTGTTTCTCTTGAAGATGATATTATTTCATTTCAATTTTTAATAAAGAAATTATAATTTTTTGAGATGCAAAGACCATGGGGTAAAAAAAATTTCATTGAAATGTGGATCAAGTTTAGAAATAATTGTGATAAACCTAAAATGGTTTTATTTTAGACCCATTATAATTTATTATTGTATTTTCAAAGTCTGTTATATATATTTTTATAAATTTTAAATTGATTCTTGGATTTAAAAAAACACTATTTAGACATATGAAAGAAGTTTTGGTCATGGTTTCACCATTTTTTGATATGATGTGATAGAAGTTTAAAATGATATATTATAATGGGGATATTGATATAATTACTCCTTGAGATAGTAACACCCCATGTTGGTTTGAGAATAAATCAGGGTTTTGTATTGGTATCTCCATGGCTTAGTGAGTGTTACCATTACATAGTGTAACTTCTTAGAATATTCATGTTATTAAATATCATTCATTATTTATTAATCTCCTGTAAATGATGTTATAATTTTGTCTATAAATAATTCAATAATTTATTGGTGGTGATTGATCATCATTAATAAAATTATATCGATAAAAGAGTATAAAAAGTATTCTACATAGATTTTCATTAGTTAAAATTTCTTTTCTGAAATGACCAACCAATATAGGCCAATACATTATGGGTCTATATGAACTATATAACTCAATTCATTCAACATGGTATGTTTTTATTTCATGAGAACTAATCAATGATAACGTTATCTTGTAATCATTATCCCACACATTTAACTAAGGTTCTTGTAGTTTGTGGTCTTTAGTGAGATCATTCATAAGAACTGATTCTCTTGATTCATAGATACATATAGAAGATAGATTAGAGTTTATACATATATGTGATCTCATTTAAATTCATGTAAAAATATTTGACACCCAAAATTACTAGTTTAGGTTACACCATTATTTAAATTATTAATTGTATATCAGTTTAGAATATTTAGTTTTTTTCTCGGATTAATTATGATTTGAAGGAATATTTTTCTATTATTAGATTTCTGACATCACATTGAGATAAAAAATCCTTGTATTTAGATATTTTATAAATCTATTATTTAATAAAAATTTTACAACATCATGTTATATAATTCAATAATAATAAATAAATGAGTCATCAGATCAAAAATAATAAAATAGTCTTTTTATCCACCCCATTTCTATATCCTTTCATGTTATAAGGGAAGGAAGGGATCATCCATAAAATCATCATCTAATAGTCTTTAAGTGGAAACAAATTCCAAGGGTATTAAATAAAGACATATGTGACACATTACCTTTAAAATTTATAGACAGTATTTCTAAATCCATAAATGAAGACTTAATCAAAAAACAATCCCAATGACCAAAATTTCATAAATTGAGTGAATAAAAAAAACTCCTTGTTAAAGTACTATTATAGTGAATTTTGAAAACATGAAATTATGATTGAATATCCATGAACATGAAAGGAACAACTCTATCACCAATTCCTTTATGTGGACCCAAAAACACAAAAACACAAACATATAGTAATATAATTTATTATGATCATATTTTTATACTCAAGAGGGTCCTATTGAAATCAACTCCTATAAATATTGATAAAGAAAATTATTTCGGTATTAATAAAACATCCCAAAAAAATCATTATATAAATGTGGACACATAATTTCTAAACCTCTATATGGATGACTCGCATAAAAATAAAGTATCCAAAAAACATAACAATAGAAAATTATACCCCATTTTAACTATTCCACTTAACCACTTACTTCAAAATAGTAATTTCACATATCTAATAACTCAAATCAGCCATAATATATGTAATAACATATATTCATTTAATCACATCACCTATACACCCCCACAACCACAAAAAAATCCCATCAAAACCAGGTCAACATCACATCCAAAAAATAACATGTTAAATTTATGATCCATTAAACCCCTATGTAATTACACACATTACCATAACAAAATATAACATTTTTTATATTCAAAAAATGATAACTATGAAACTAGATAAGGTGTAAATTTATTCCATATTCCCTTAAGCATACATAGTCCATATATAATAAAACATCATAATAATGAGCTATTCAAATCTATTTTTTTACACACCATATAACTATAATCCACCATAGATAAAAAATGAGAAAAACACCATAAAACATCTAAAAGAAAGATATGATCAGTGATAGTATCCCATAATATGAATCCTTGATACCCATGATGTTTGTATGTCACATATAACCCATGCATAAGTATGTGTGTCAATTGGATTATCCAATGTTGGTAGTTGTGTTTTAAAAATAGTACATAATAAATATTTATAAATACACATTATTTGTAAGGGAAAATATTTATCTGATGAATTGATCTACAAATAATAACACATATGAATACCTTAGAGGAACAACTAACCATAAATGAGAAAATATTATCCTAAGAACAATACTATAGTCATCATTAATCACTAATACATATCTTTAAAAAATAACATGTCACAAAACATTTTATATTATACCACCAATAATTTTTATTAAAAAATCACATTAATAATATGTTGACAATGTGCTTTCATTCAACATAACAATAATTATCCAATATTATAAAACTTGTTTACTTATATTATTATGTATATATTTTGAATAATCATTTACCTCGACATCGTTAAATAATTATAACCAATATCTATTATCTAATTGATTATTATTTTGATTATCATTATATTTGTTTAAGCGTGGAAAGGAAAAAATACCCAATAATAAAAAATGTACACACTATAGATCACCTACAAATACATCGTCATTCTAAAAAGGAAATAATTTATTTCTAAAAAATCTATCTTTATCCCACCATAAAATCATTTTCTCTAAAATATTCTTACCATAACCATTCTATAACACAATATTACAAAATAATATATTTATAATTAAAAAAATTTCTCGTCACAAGAAATATATTCTCAATGAACTTGGAAGCTGGAAAGGGAAGGCGATATCCATGGTTGGGAGGGTATGCCTTGTAAACTTAGTGATAACATCTAAATTTGTTTACTCCTTCTCTCTTTATCGGTGGCCCAATGGACTCATCAAGGAGCTACAAAATCTGGTCCGAATCTTTATCTAGACACGGTCTATTCATGAGCGCAATCTCATTACTGTTTTCTAGAAGGAGTGTATCAAGGTTATTGAATTTGGGGGTCCTGAGGTCAAGGATCTGAAGAATTTTAATGATGGGCTCATTGGGATGTTCACTTTGGGTCTAATCTCAAAAGATAATTATGGAGATTTTTTAGTTAACTGCTTTAAAGGCAGGTAATTTAATGGTTAAATATTACCTTTCTTCATCTGTTTGGGCTGCTCTCAAATGCTCCTTCATGCAGATCATGAATGAAACAAAGTTGTTGGTTTTTAGTGACTCTAACCTAAATTATTGGAACACTAATTGGATTGATCAGCCACATCTGGACATTATGGTCATTCCCTCTAGTGTTGGGCATCTATCCACTACTGAATTTATATCTTATAAGCAAATTTTTGACAACATGATACCTCTTTAGGTGGAGCTGGAATTTCAAGCTTATTTTTTATGGATTGTGACACATTGATATGGAATCATAATAGGAATGGTAAATCTAATAGTAGGTATCACTATCAGTTGGCTTGTGGGTGCTCTTGTAGTTTACCTTCATGGATCAAAAAATACATTTCCTCTTTCATTCGTCCCTATCACTTCTTTTTTAAATGGAGAATCTGGAAGATGCATGTTCACACTCATGACCAGCTCAAGAGGTCTAGGTTTATGTTTGTATCAACTTGTTACTTATTTATGTGAGCTAAAGAAGATGTACATCACCTGTTTGTGGAGTGTGCATATTCCAGCTAGATATGGGATTACATTGGAAATTTGTTCGAGCTGCATGTGCACCGGCTTCTGATGCTGGATCTGCTTGCAAGGATGTCCGAGTTCTTATGTAGTGAACAGGTGTAGAATTTTCTCCTGGTGGATGCTACGGCTGTGATTGCAGCCATCTGGGATGCTCAGAATGCTACATCTTTTTAGGACAGGAAGGTTCCCATTCGTACTAGAATGATGGTGATTCATTGGTATGTGTACGCTACCTTGATGGTCCAATCTGGTGTGATGTTTAACAATGTATCATACTTATAGATTTTGCGTTTACTTGGTGTTTTTGGGAAGCCTCGGAAGCTGAAAATGACCAGGTACATTCGTTGGATTCCTCTGATCAGCCCATGGCTCAATGTTAATGTGGATGTAGATGAGTCTAGTGCACTAGGTCCATCTAGGTGTGGTTGTGTTTCTCTTACATATCGTGGCTTTGTGAAAGGACGTTTCTATCCATTTATTGGGGTTGGTGTTGCTTTTGAAGTTGAGCTATTTGCGATTGTTCACGCTATCAGGTATGATGTTTTATATAATTGGAACATTATATGGATTACATCATATTCTAAACATGCGGTTCAGGCCTTAAAAACAAGAATGTAGAATGTGCCTTGGTGGATAATTCCAAAGTCGGTTGAATGTCTCAATCAGGTTAGTCGTCTAAACATGATTGTCTCACATGCTTTTTGAGGGGTCAATCAAGTGGAAGATGCTCTGTCCAAGAAGGCAATCATGGCGATGGATATGGTTTGGTCGTTTACGATCCCTGATTACTGATCATCACATTCGGAGGCAGATATGCGTGGTGTTTTGTACTCTCGGCCTTGAAACACTCCCATTGTTACCTGACTCTCTCTTTCTTTTTCTTAATAATTTTTAATTCATGTGACTGGTTTTGACTTGATCCTGAACCTTCATGGTACATTACAAGAATAAAAATAATAATTTCATTTATTAAACTACTATACAATATATATTTTAGAACAGAATGTGAAATCTAATTATCAATTGACATCAAGATACATCATTTACACCATTGAAAAATGATAAAAATAATAATACAAGAAATGATTGAATTTGTTCAGTCAGTAATATTATTCATGCATTCCAATAAATTTTTTCTTCATTATAATTTATAAAATAATGTAGAATCTATTTTCCACATCAAATGATATATAATATAATAATAGAAATTAGCATAAATAGTCATAAAATTAATATAGTAAATGTATTATTCTTCCATAAAATGAAATTCTTTGGTAGAATGACAACACTAATTAATTTTATGTGAAACATCATCCATATATTAACATATATATGATCTTTAATGCGTTTGATTTATGTAAAATAAAAAAACACAAAAAATATAATGAAAAATATGTATTCCCGTAATCATTAAAAACTTAGTTGGGTAACTATTGGAGTTGGATCCCTAGAACCCACTTATTTTTACTTTATGATTATGTATATTCATTATTTTAAATATTAATAAATTTATGGTAATATAATGAATATTATTTTTTATTACATTTTATGTGATAATGGCCAAAGAGTACTTGTGAGAATGAATGATCATAGAATATCCTTATGGTTATTAGAACTAACAGATTCCATAATATTATTATTAAATATATCTTATATATATGGATGATAAAATTTGATAGAAAAAAATTTATATTGGATATAATGTGGGGAATATTAGGATTCTAAGGATCATTCTCATTGTGTACACCCATGGTAATTTTTAGGGATTATGATTATTATAACATGACCAACTTATAAGAAATACACATTTATATGCATCATTATATTTTCATATATATGGATATATGTGTACTGATACATAAATTTTATGATTATTTTTAATAGATATATTTAGTCCTAAAAATGATGTATTATAAAATAGAGAATAAAAATATTTGAGGACATTTTGGATATGTTGGCTATATCCATAAGGATATTTATGTATTTAGTAATGAGAGAAATGATTTCTCTATTCCCTTTTTCAAATCATATTCATATCCACTAACTTTTTGATGGGAATTAAATAACCTAAATAAACCCAGTAACATAGTGTTATATGATTTGATAATTTATACAAAATTTAATTGAATAGTTTTCAATAACATATAATAATTCCACAAGGGTAATACCCTGGTATTTTAAAAGATTAATATTATGTTCGAAAGTGCATATGACATGAAAAACAATCAATAATTTGAATTCTTAATTTTATAAATTTAATATGAAAATTTTAACCTATCCAATGTATTGCAGGGAAGGAATATGATTAAATTAATTATTAAATATATGTGATGACCCTAACAAAATAAAAATTCACTGATAAATAAGTATTAAATAATCACTTAATTTTTAGGAAAGTCATTTTATTCAAAAAAAATATGAGTTCTTCATTAATTATTTTTATATATTTTTTTAGGGTGGATAAAATAATGATATTATTCCACATATTTAAACACTATTTTATTATATCGATGTTAGTTTTGAAATTATAATTTTAAATTAACATATTGTGAAATTTATATATTTTATAATGTTTGATTTTTCACTGAAAAGTGAAAAATACACGTTTTTTGCTGTCTTTTCCATTAAATTTTTAGAAAAGTAATATTATATATATTTTTCATTTTGAAATTTAATTAGTTCATTTTTTGTAACAATTTTTACAATAATAGTAATTGGGATGAATTTTATAAATCAATGTTTTATAAAAACATTTTTATACTTTAAAATGAATTTTTCTAAAAAACACTTTTTTTAAATATCTAGGATTAATTTTGAATTAAATTCTTCAACATGTATGAGTTAAATCATGAATAATTAAATAAAATATTTTCTTCCCTATTTCAAAATTTAATATATTTTTTACTTTTATTTTTTAAAATTATGAATTATAACCACATTAAATAATTATAAATATATTATGGTCAAATCAGGTAATTATGAAAAAATATAATATGAGAAGGACCTATAAATAACCCCATAATATTAAATTATTATATTAGAAGAGTTTAATTCAGTCATTTCCATACAATTCTAAAATATATAGCAGCATAGTTCCAAATTTCATTCATTATGAACTTTTTAATAATTGAGTATAGATAATGAAAGTCATACCACTCTATTTTAATATATAGTTTATTTATTTTTGATAAGGATAAGATAGAATTATATTTTTTATAATTATTCATTTGAATTATAATTGATTTAATATTTTCATGTATATTTATTTCTAATTTTTTGTATTGAAATGATTACCTTAAATACTTTGAAAGTGATAATAAAATATATATTTTATTAATATAAAAATAATAAAATGACACTATTAATATTTAATGTAATTTCATATGAATGAATTATTCTGTAAAATAAAATATAAAGATAAATATGAAATATTAGGGTTGTTTTGAATGATTATATTGAAATTAAATCCCTAACCCTTTTTTCATGTAAAATTAAATAAATCATTCTAAAATTAACATTAATGATATACTATAACAAGTAATAATTTTTAAAATGACTAAAAATTTATTAAAAGTCAATACTCCAGCCAGAGATTTATAATTCTATTAAAATAGCAGAAATTGTCCATTTATCAACCAATTTATCTTTATAGAAATTATCATAGCCCCTGTAGAGTAATAATCATTATTAGTGTGATAATTTTTAAAAGTGGTTAACATGATCTAGAACCAAAAGATGATGGTAAAAATAAACTAAACATGTAAAAATTGTTTTTTATAATAGGATTTAAACCCCTAGTTATCAATTATTATAATTAAATCAGTTTGTATCATTTTTTACATGAAAATTAATTTATATTAATTTAATATTTTATGAATTAATGGAAGATCCCACCCCTCACATATATATGGAAACCTCTTCTTAATTTTTATTCACAATTAAAAATTTATTTTGGTTTGAACAATAACTTCCCAAACATTTTCATTATATCAGTTCCAAATTTTTATAGGCCATTTATTAATTAGATAATCCCCTATGAATGTTGTTAGTGTAATTTTAAATAGGTTGTCCAAATAAGAGGCAGCATTCTAAACAAAGTTATTTTTTATTTATTCTTCCCTATCCACTAAATATTATACAAACATGATTATGTAATAAAATAATTATCACCCATATTTAAAAATTTTATTATTTTAATTTCATAACAATCAACCATATCCTTTTCTACCCAATGTGAAATTAAACCATTATTCGTGTGTATGGTGAACTACCACCACACGAACCAGGTTTATTTTTTTCTCATCCTCAAATATCACATATTATTATGATCATGGAAATAATGTATATACATATATTATTTATAATTTATTTATATTTTATAAAAATTATAAAATCATAATTTTTTATTACAATCATATACAATGAAAAATGATAACGTCATTTATGCGTATGTGTTGATTTCCTCATCTGTAATGAGATGTGATTAATTTTTTCTACCACATAACATAGATTGTATATATATATATATAATTATATTAAAATAAATAATGGGACATTTATGATATATTTATAAATATATATATAAAAAATGTTTTTTTTCTTTTCATCTTGATCATTGAAAATGGTTATGTTACACTTTTTTTATATAGGATACTCTCTCCTTGATTAAAACATAGTTCAACATTGAAACAAAAAAATGACTCTTGTTCTACATATAATAATTTGAATATAAAAATGTAATAATTTCATGATTATTATTCTATTGATGGTTAAATAAAGATGTCTTTAAGAAGAGTCATGCTCATGAAGTCATTTTGGTCGTATGAGTTGAATACCATCAAAACATAAAATGTGAACATAATTGAATAATTAATTACATATTAAAAGTTATCATGTAAAATAAAAGAAATAATATACATTCAAAAGGTTCATAATCAATTAAAAATTTGCATTAGATTATTTTCTATTTGTATAAAGAATTAATATGATGTTTTATGCATGAGTTAAATTAAATAATTATATTGAAAAATAATTCTTATATGGTATACATTTAAACGCTTTTCTTCTTTTTAAATTTTATTATAAATTTTTCAATAAAAGTTTATTTATGAATAAAATATGGTCAATTTTTTAAATTTACTATATTTTAGTTTATTTACCTTTTTAAAAAAACCAATTAATTTTTCTAAGGTTTTATATAGGGGAGACTTAACTTTAAAAATATATTTTATTTTTTAAAAAAAAATTATTCATATAAATATTTTTCTATCATGACAATATTATAATTGTTATTTTTAAATGTATTTATATGTACAGAAATCAATTAAAAAGAAAATAATTATACTTTTAAATTATATCATTGTATTTTAAAAGGAATAATTTAATTTATTTTATATGGAATGTTATGGAAATAACTAAAAAACAAAAGGATATTTTTTTATGTTAAGGTATTCAAAATAAACGTATTTTTCAACTATGAAAAGTATATTTACTTAATTTTATTTATTTTTTATTATCAATGCTTTCATCAAATTAAATATCCCTTTAACTTTTTCTATTTTTTAAATGGTTTTATATGGGACATATATTTTGATATATAGAATTTTTTTTATTATTGGTTTAAGGGGTCATTATTAATTACCTTTTGTTGTTGTTTAATAACATTTCTATCACTAAAATTCTTTCACCATCTATTTAGTTTAATGAATTTCTACCATATTCTTTTATATTTCTTTATATTATATACCGAGATTATTATCCCTTCCATTTATGGGGTAATGCATGACTTATGATTATTTCTCAAATGCATTATTTATGACATTTTCATTGATTATAATATGACACTAGATTATTCAACCCATTTCATTCCATGGAAAATTATAACTATTATGAATTTTGATTTATTTTATTTTTTGGCACAAATTACAATGAACATGTTATGATTGTTTTAGAAATATTACTCTATAATTAAATGGGTAATTATTTTGTATCATGAGACATAATGTGACACTAGATTATTCAACCCATTTCAGCTCTCCTCTGCTAGCCGCCGTCTACTCAGGTTTCCGTCACGGCTGTGGTGTGATCAGTGTGGGCTACGGTGTGCTCAACATTGGCCTTAGCTTGCTCTCCGACTCCGTGATCTCAGCGCGTCCTTGTTCCAGCTCAACTTCACCTCTCATAGGTGACGGTGTGATCGGGGTCGGCTCTGGGGTTCCGGAGGGGGGAGGTCCTTCATTTTGGCGCTCCTGTAAGTTTTATCCAGGCTTTGATCCGGTTAAGATGAATTATTTTTTGATTGGATGTGAAATTGGTGGTATTGTGGTGGTTCTATTGACGTGGTTGACTGTGAATATACTGGTTACCAGCTGTTTAACCATTGTAGGTGGTGAAATGGATGTATGTTGGGGAATCCATATTGGAAAGAACTCACGATTGCAGTGGTGGTGTCTTGTTGATGCTGGAATTAGGAAAGAAGTAGTGATTTTTTTATGTTGTAGAAATGCTGCTGGTTGAATTTGTTGACTCTACGGAATGGATTTTAGGTTTTCCAGTGATGCTTTGGTATGTAATTTTCTGTCTTTGGTGGGGACTCTTGATTGGGTTTGGGCAAGATGTTCTCCCTCATCCATTTCCTTGTTTACTGCACTTTTTATTACTATTTAATAAATGGTCAGAGGTTTTTCCTCTAACTGAACTTTCCTGGTAAGGATATATCCTTACAGTTGGAATCATAGAATTGGTTTTGGTGACATTTGAGTTTTAGATGTCCTCATGTAGGTTTATCTTAAGATTTATAGATATCACCATGTGGTATGGAAATTAATTTTTATCATATGATCAAATTGTTATACATTCTTTTTTAGGTATTATGTGTTGGGATTTTATTGTGAATAAGTGTCTTTTGGGATACATTTATAGTAAAGAATTTTTTTAGTATATGTTTTATTGAAATGATTACTCGTAGAATAATTTTTTTTGTTTGGATGTAATATTAAAGGAATTGAAAAACATTAGTGTTTATTTGATCTTTTATGTTGAGATAATTATGGGTTATTATATTTTAGGAACATATATCTGATTGTATAGATAACCATTGGATTGAAAATTCATTTTATTGGTTTAGTGAATAAGGTTATTTCTAAAAGATATCACTATATTTTTCTGGGATGAATTATATGCTTATGATAAACATAATATTGTTTTATTTTATTTGTGGAATTATGTGAGAATTATATTTTATTATAATAAATAAATTTAAGGCCTTTTTATATATATATAATTTATTTATTGGAATAATTAACATATTTGAGGAATTTATTTATTCAGGTATATAAATTGTTGCTATATGGCTTTATGGGCAACTAATATTGATTACGGGTAAAATTAAAATTACTATTTTAAGATTATGTGATCAAATATTTACTATTTTAGTTATTGAATCATGGTTGGAAATATAATAATTAACATTGAGTATATTTTTTTACCAAATGATATATGAATAACATTTTTTATTATTTTTAAGACTTTAGACATTAATTTATTTTATATATTCAAATTTATTTTTTGTGTATTATAATATCTTATTCTTACCATTTTGGTTTTTGTTAATGTCCATAATATAGTTAAATATATTTTATTAATTTTGTATAAAATATTAATCGAATATACAGTTATTCTAGTGATTCATTAATAGAAGAAATTCTCCATCAATACTTCTCTTCAAGAGAAAAATTTGATATTCTAGAGAAATTGATTAAAGGATAAAAATTTATTTATTAGGTAAAATTATTTCTATATATTTTTATTATAAAGGTTAAATAAATTCCTCAATTCTAGGAAAATGATCATGAATTATTTTTTTCCAAATGACATTTATTTTCATTAAGTAGATTTTCTTTTTCAAAGCTTATTGGATTTTGATTCTGAGTCGTTAACATTCCCAGGAAATTTATTTTTATTGTGATCAGTGTACTTACTCATTATATATTGTTATTTATAAAAATTATTTTTTATGCTTCCTAAATATTTTCAATTACCAGTAATTTTCACTCAATTGGAAAACTAGTATGATTTATTCTGGATGTGCTTCACACTACACTATTCATACTTTTCGGGACTATGTATTATTTACCCTTTTTGTTATGTGGAATTCCAAAAAAGGTATTTATAAATGTTAAACATTTGATTTGAATTATCAATATAATACTTCATGGATAAAATATATTTAATGGAGATAATTTAACACCCTGATATTTTAATAGAATAATATTATGTTATATAGCATATATGACAGAAAACCTAAAGCTTAAACAAAATAAGAAATATTATTATTTTAATTTGATGTTTATAAAATAACCATTGATTTCTTATGTATGAATAATAATATTTTATTTTTAAAATACATATAATGGTTATAATAAATAAAAATGTACTGATAAATACTTAGTAAACAATTATATTTTTTTAGTAATGTAATTTTTTTCTACAGAAAGATTTTTTCTTAAAAAATAAATTTTATTCACTTCTATAAGTTGATAATATAATTAATTTATTATATATTTGGTAATTATATATTATAAAAAATCATATAATTTTTGAAATCATCGTGTCTATATAATCTTATTGTGAAATTATTGTATTTTTGGGAAAATTTTTATTTTTCAATGAATTCTAAAAATTACTAATATTTATTAAATATTAAATTTTAATTTATTGTTGTTATAATGTAAAGTTTTTTTTAATATTTTTATACAATTTTTCATTACTTTTTATTAAATAAAATATATTTATTATACATGTAATGAATTTTATAATTGAATAAGGTATAAATAAATATTTATAATTGAAAATTAATTTTTCTATATAAATTGATTTTCCTATTGTTTTATGAGTTTAATATTAAATAAAATTCTACCACTTATATTAATTAGTAATTAAATATTAAATAAATATTTATAATAAGTAGGAAAAAAATTCCAAATAGGTTCCTTCAATTTTTGGTCATTACCAATTGTATCCAGGGTGAAAAATTATCAACATGGTAAAGATTAATCAGGTCATTATGGATAAATATAATATGATGAGGACTAATTCATGATAATATAACATGGATTTACCTTATTTGATGATTTTAATTATTACATTTACATCCATTTCTCGAATATATGGACACTTATGTCTATATTTCTTGGACTATTTACTTTAACAATAAATGAGTAAAAGATAATTTTAAACATGTAAATTTCTTGAACTTAATATTTATAATATTATGTGACATGGATATAATCACCTAATTTCATGTTATAAATATTAATAAAAATATAAATGTCTTTTTTCCAATAAATTACTTTCTAATTTTTATTAATTTAAAAATAGCCATCAATTCCTATAGAACACTGACACAGTATTAATTTAATTAATAGAAAAACTAAATAAATGACTCCAAAAATATTATAATAATTAAAATTTTAATTAATTCATAGTATACATGACTTTTATAGATAAAAATATTATATTGTAAATACTTTAATGGTTTATATTTTTATTCTTTCATTTCCATGGTAATTAAAATGAATAATAAAATTAATTTTTCCAATATTGTCAATAGTAAAATTCTAACAATAATAATATTTTATTAAAAGAGATAAAATACTTAAAAATAATATATTTAGAAATTTTATGTATATATGGTTTAAAATATCAACAATTGTACATTTACTTCCATATTTCTGTTTAATATTATTTATCGTGGTCCTTAAATTATAAAAATTATTAGTTAGCATTGTAACAATTAAAATGTCTAACAATGGTTAAACCCAATGTATATAGGTAAAAAATATTTTAGACATCTCTAATGTATTTTGTATGAACACATATTTACTATTAAATCTTAAATTTATAATTTATTGGTTTATATCATTTTTTTATGAAAATTTATTTATATTTATTTTATAATTTATGATATTAAAAATGTGTCTTTCAACTAAAATATATAAGGGAAAATCATCTCATATTTTAATAAAAATTATAAATTATTTGGGATTATAAAATACATGAAAAAATAAGTTCATAAAACCCCATAATATTTTATAAAGGTATTGGTTTTATTAAAAAACTCTCATATGAAGGATTTTGGTGTTAGACTAAAGAAGTAGTAAGAAGAATAGATGTCATTCTTAACTGATCTTTTGTCTTTTGTTTAAATTATTACTCTTTATAATATTATAAAAATATAATTATATAATAACCCAAGTATGTAAAATATATCTAGAGTAGTTAATATTAATTTCACATCCTATATCCATATCATCTTAAATCGAATGGGTTTCAAAAGTATATTTCATTTTTATGGTGGACTATCGGCTCAAAAACGAGTGTAATTTGTTTTCTATCATCAACCCTAGCTATTATTTATTATAAAAAATTTAATATATATATAAATTTTATTCAGGTATATATTATCATTTTTTGGAATTAATATATCATATACTTTCATTGAACTATGTTCAATGAATAATGATAACGTCGTTAATGTGTACGTCTGCATTACCACATCCTTGGAACAATGTGATTCATTTTTCATTACGAAATACCATAGATGGTATAAATAAATGAATTTAAATAATTAATATTATATTAAATATTTAATTTTAATTATTTAAAGCCTAAATATTTGTTACCTACATTAAATTATAATCGTTAAAATAGAAATATTACTCAGGGACAAGTACAACATATTGTCTCAATGATTGTAATCTATTTCATTTATCATAACCATATATCATGGTCAATATTGAAAGATTAATTTAAAATTAAAAAATATAATTATTTCATGACAATTATTATGGGTATGGGGAAATAATGGACTCTTTTTCAATATTGAACCTAACTATGTCATTTTTGAAATATGAACCGAATATCATTAAAACTTCTGTCAGGAAATCAAATGATTTTGTTTTTATATATAACAATGTAATAAGTGAAAAAGATGAACATTAAACAGTAACATGATTCTCAGTGATGTAAATAATTAACATCCATTATTTATTCTTGATGATAATAAACACAAATGATGAGTTGGGCTCGATGTAAGGGCCCTATAAAAAATACATTTTCAATGATTCCCTTACTACTCTTTACATTTAAGTATAAGTTATTATAAATGAATAAATAAAATTATATTTTAATTTTAATTTAATGTTAAGGGTGATTTTTTATATTTTCCCTTCTCAATTACTTTTTAATAGTAATATTTTTATGGTTTTTCAAAAATGACATTTCTATTTAAAAAACAAATTTGAAATTTTTTTAAGAATATTTTTCTAAATCATTGTCTTTCATATACTTATGCTAAAAATTATTATTTTGTTATATAAATTTATAAATAAATTAATTAAAAAAGTAATTTTGTTTCTCTTTTTAAATTCTATCATATGTTCTCAAAATGAATATTTTCACATATATTATTTATAATGTATTTATTTTCCTTTCCAATGGAATAATGAATTTTTTTTAATGTATTTTGTGAATATAGATTTTCTCAATTCCACAACCACTAATTTATATTTTTCATTAATTATAAGAAATATTTTTTTTCATTAATATTGAAATGTATTTAACTTTGTTTTTTGTATTGTCAAAAATTGTTCTATAGGGAGTGGATATTTTGATATCTGGAAAATATTTACTTATGGGCGTAATGGATTTATCTTGTGTTACCATTTTTATATGGTTATGATCTTTCTCTATCTAACAAAATCTATATATTTCATTAATGTTATGAAATTAACATATATTTTTATATATATGTATATCTTATATATTCCTAGATTATTCCAAAATACATTTATGGTGTAATACATGACTTATGTTCATTTTTCAAATTCCTTCATTTTAAAATTTCCTAGTATAATGATATTAGGTCGGATTTTCCGTACCATTAATTTTTGTGGGTACTTCTAGTTATTATGTCTTATGATTGATTTCCATTTTTGGAACTCGTAATCATGAAAATTTTATGATAGTTGATCCCAGATAAATCTTTAATTCATTATGTAAAGAATTTTTCTCATGAGATGATATGTATGTGATTTAGGACGTAAATAATAACCACTTTGGGACTTCTCCACCATATGATATTGATATTTTTGTTATATTTAAATTATAATTATAAAAACAATTTAGATACTACAATGTTTTTTATTTTTAAATTATATTAGGATACCATGTTTTTTATGTTATTCCCCCATTTTATTACACAAGATCTTATACTTAAAATAATTTATATGATAATTAATAAGGCTAAAATTTATTGATTTTTATAAAAAAATCCATTTTTTCATTATTTTAAGGAAACAATTATGAGTGGAATTATAACATTCTAATTTTTTATAAAATTTTTTATTTTATTATTATTAAAGAACAATTATTTTTTTTGTTAATTTTTTTTATTTTAATCACAAAATTTAAGAAGTAAGAATTAAAATATTGTATAATTATTCATGAAATAACATATTTCTTTCATCCTTTTTTATATTTCTCTTAATAAACATCATTGATCATATAACATATTTAACTGTTTTTCAATGTGTGTTAAGGATGACTTGGGATATATAAGAGGGAAATTTTATTATTTTTTATATATTCTATAAAAAGTAAAAAAAATTATATTGTAAACTTTATAATGAATAATTTATTTATGTAGGGATAATGGATTAATTATATGACACTCTTTAAAAAAATGTAATTTTGGTTGTGATAAAATGAATTCTTGACAAAAAAATAATTATTATACAATTATTAATGTTCGGTTATTAAAACCACCATTCAACCTACAAGATTAGAGATAAAAATATAAAATAATTTTATTTCATTGTCTACATCTATATGAATTTTCATGTAAAAGATGATTTAAATTATTTCTATATAAGTTATATTCATGATTATATATATTATCAATGGAATTTGGGTAGCTCCACCTATTACCACAATGAAAGAGGTCAGGATAGCACATAATAAGTGTATCCCAAATCATAATTAAATATTAAATATTATTAATTTTTTAACATGTTGAATAAATATTCTTCTTTTTGGTCCCAGTGGATAAATATTGTGGGTGTGAATTGAGTTTTCAATGAAATTAATGTTAAAAAATATTTAAATTGTAAATCCCCATGTTTATAAAATACACAAATCTTTCCATAATAGTAGAATTATAAAAAATATTCTTTTAAAAAGGATTTTAATAGTATGATAAAAACATAGTTATAGTAACTTTGAAAAAACATTATCATTTCAAAGTAATCTACTAGAAAAAAATGCCTAATATAAAACAAAAGTTAAGTTCAACTATTAATGTAATATTTGTTATAGTTATACAAAATATAAAGTGGTTTATTTTAAACAAAAGAATATGAAAACAAACAATGAACAATAAAATATAAACATCAGTTTCAATATTAAAGCACATCATAAAACCCTATACTACAAAATAACCCTCATCCTGGATGTTCATTATAAAGTAATATTCATCCACGACATGGAAATAGTATTAAACAAAATCACAGAACACTACCTAAAAACATATACTCTTCCAAATTTCATTAAGTTAATAATAACTGATGATAAATATATTCATGTAGTACAGTTAACACATAAAATATTCTATATTTATGTGTCATATTAAGATGTATAGAAATAAAAGAGAGTGACTTGCACTCTACAATTCAGTATAGTTGATAATTTTTTGTGAATAAAGTGTTCCAAAAAAATTAATTAATTAACCTAAATATTAATAGATTATATGTGTGATGATTTGGTGCAGTTTGATATGTTCATCAATGATTGTTATCATGCCTCCAAATTCTCATTTGAATTTCTTCAAATGAAATTGTGTACAATGTTCAAAAAGACTAAGTGTCATTAATATTTATTAAATCCATTGTTCTCATAAAATTATTTGGTCACTCATATTCTACACAAATGTATATAAAGTTTATTTTTTATGTATAATTGTATTTAAAGTTTTTCCAATGTATTCCTTGACTCACGTGCATGAGGGGAATCTTATGGATTTATAATATTCTAACAGAACCAATTTTCTATTGTAGAATAATAATACAATAAATTAAATATTTAAACTAAAAGTTAGATTTGGAAGTTTGTACATAATCATAAAATCATCAATGGTTCAAGATTAATCATTCCTAAAATTACATGGATCAAACTACATCTAATGACTTTATCTCAAAATTATAAATTTAATTTTGAATACAATAATTAAAGAAATTGGAATAAAACTTGTGTAAATTAATTTTGTGGAGGAATCCTTTGGTGGTAAAAATATTGAACTAGTGTTATATGATATTGACAGTTGATCTAAATTGAGTTAGTAGTGACTTGTTATCTGTATACAATTGTTCATGATTCCCTTTAGTTGTGTATTCTTTAACAGCACCCATGAAAGAAATAGTTTTATAACTGAAGATCCTAGAAAAGTCACTTTAGATCATGTTCATGCCTTTGAACATGCATCATGATCTATAGAAGGCCCCTAAACATAATGGTATAACCTTATAGAAGAACTCTTCAATGTTAAAATAGTTAATTAAGGTATGTTTGACCCCATAATTCTCTATAGAAGGTGCATTGATGGTACAATCTTATGGTTGCTAAAAATAATGTTTTCCCCTTGGATGTCCTTTGATAAGATCTCCCATGGCACAAGACACAAAACACCTCCAAAAAATCCATCCCAAATATGTGATATATGTTACGTACATGGCATCAAATAACTGGTTTGGTGAGGCCTATAAATCCCTCCCCCTCTATATAAAAAAGTCGACTACGTGGGGAGAATATTTCAACTGATCTCAGATATGATCACAAGAGTGGAATATTTGATGCAACTAATAACACTATCAATAATTACATTCACCAAGTAATTCTTTTTGGAATGATGAAAAAGGTTTTTAAATATGCACAAAAACATCACGTGATCAATTAATATCATGCAAAAAACATTTGGTGTGTTGGAGGAATTATTCGAATGGCATCACGCATGTTGGCTACATCACATAAGACCTAAAACAATATAATGGTGTCTAAATATAATGCAGATGAATTATAAATAGATGGAATAAGGACTGAAATATTGGGGACATTTGAAAATGAAGATTCACTGATCATAAAGTGTATTGAATTACCTACAAATACCATGCGACAACATCAGTACATGAAAATAAAATCATGTAATGATCCCTCAATATATTATTTGGATCATGAGATTTACCTTGGTAATGTCAAAACAAGTCGCACAATAACATTCTGGATTACCAACCATGTCTTGCGATGAACCTTATGATTGCAGGCCAAGTCATGCAATATACTCGAGGTAGGTCAGCCATGTTATGTGGAAACCTCAAGGAACGATTGCAAGGTCTCACATTGAAACCAATACATGTTAGTAATTATCATGATATTTAACCTAGAAGTGTTATCCAGTTATTTTTTCATCCATATGAGCTCATCCAAGATCACTCCATGTTCTTAGGACATTTCCCACATACCAGGTGACAACCTCAAGACATGTCATCCTTGATCATGTGATAGAATCCATACATGTAATTCAAGTTATATGATCCAAACATTTCATATAAAAGATTTGATTTTATATAGACATGTCTTCTAGTCCCTAGGATATGACTAGACATCCTCAAAATTGATAGGAAGAAAATAAAATCATATCAGATAGACAGTCAGGACATGTTGAGCTGACATTGAGGGACATGATTACCTTGTACAATGAATATATAAGGGAATCCTCATAGCATAATCCCCAGACAATGGATTGGTATTACTGTGCATATATAAGGTCATAATCTATGTATAATATATAATCTACTTATATATAATAACTATCATTCCTTAAATGATCTAGATACATAGTACGCCTTTATATATACCATGTTAAAATGGGAAATTGCCTCAATATTATTCATGCTATGTCTCTAACATTTCAACAAATTTGAATCAATATTTCTTATGGGATGACCATTTATCCTTTTCCAAATTAATATTAATAATTCAACAGAGCTATGATGATGTTAATTTTTTTATGACCAGGATACATAGGATTCTTACTATAGAAACCCATACTTTACATACATGGTTAATACTTCAAAATTGGAGCATACCTATTACAACATATAACAAAACCATGAAAGGACTGTATAGGTATAGTGTCTTTAAAAACTGGGAAACATAAAAAACTGGTTCGTAAAGAATCTACACTGTCTCTCATATATTTCATCATATCTATAGTCCCTTTTTAGAATATCCTACTTAATAACCTTCGTCCTGACCTGGGGAAAGAAAACATAAAAAACGATGAACTCAAATGCTCAGTAAGGGTAAAAAGAAATATCAATCACATCAAATTCATAAGAACATAACATTTTTGAAATCTAAACCTGCAAAAGAGGTCATAATTTCATTACATGGGAAAATCATGGTTGTGAATTGTAATCCCAATAATCATAACTTAAAACATGAAAAATTGTGGCATACACACATAATCATAGATAATCATTTATTATTAGTCAAGACTTATTACCAAGACTATCTTAGTTGACAAATTCTATTTCTGAACCGAGTTCACTCCTCGTTTCAGTCCTGTTTCACTAAACTGGTTTAAACTACCATTCCATCCATGTCTATCTCGTGAGATATAAAATCTTTACCCAATGCATTGGAGGGAGATATAGGTCCCACCCATCTCATAATGATTCCATTCTTATTTGTGCCACAAAAGCATAAACCATACATCATAGCATAACCCATGTAATAAAAATGGGAATCTTAAACATCGTGACATCATAAAACAATTCATATAAGATAAAGGAATTCATAAAAATATTTCCATCACAACATAATAAAATCAATGTAATAATAGGGATAGAAACAGAACCCTATATTATCTTAGATGGAAAATAATTTTGATAAAACACTTGAACTCCATTCTTGAGGAAAATATCCTTTCTACTTCAAAAACATTTTTCCTTTCTTAACATGTCATTCAATTTTAATCTAAAAGAAGTTGATTAAAAATAAACGTGAAAACATGAAAAGTAATATTCTTCGAAATAATGTTTTAAAAATACATTCATGTCGTATAAGTTAAAAAAACATTTTTCTCATACTTTTTTCAGAAAAGTCAAAAAATACCTCGTACGAAAAACTAAAAATGATTCCTTTTACCAAAAACTCACCGAAGGGTACAACTGGATTTAAATTTTTTTAGGAAGATATATATTAAATTTCAAATTGAGGAAACATCGATGTGGATGATAAATATTCCACAGTAAATTCTGATGTATAAACAATCTCGGATAAAAATTGAGATTGCGTGATTGTCCCTTACCTTAGGTCTGATTTGATTCGTAAGTGTATAAACCTCCTGTATAATAATTTAAATAATGTTATTGACTTATTCCAGAATCATACTTATTGTTATGATATCATATATGGTCATATTCGTAGCTTCTTTTTAGTAATATTTCATTACTAATTGTTATTCGGGTGTTTATTACTTTTTGTTCTTATGCGTGTTTTGTCGAATACATTCCTATTACTTTTTATAGGATATAGATACATCATTTACAGAATGTTATTAGTGTAATATATATCATATTAATTCATTAAATTCATTTATATAATCATTAATCAATGAAGATCATATAGAACGAGTCGCATCATATCATGGAGACGGTAGGCCGTACGTATGCACGAGCGATGAGATCGTTCCCATGATCGTGGAATTGTATTAGAGTGTATGTATAATATCTCAGAATCAATAAAACATTACAATAATCATATATAGTTATTTATTTTCACCATTATACCCATCTAGGTAAGGTGGTGGTGTAAAACAGATTACACCACGGCGTGGAGACGATATTCCGTACGTACGCACGCGCGGTAATTTCATTTTCTATAGGATGGATAAGAGGTGAAATAAGGTTATTTCATATTAATAATAACATATCAGTATATTAGGGATACTTATGTTATTACCTCATAAGGAAAAAACTAAAGAAGAGGGTGTAGAAGAAGAATGGAACTTGAAGAAAACGGTAGAAGGTATTACCTCTTTCTCAAAGTGCCTCCTTTAAACATTCTCTTAAGGCACTAGAGTTGGTATTTTGAGAAGAAAAATACCTCTAGTAGGTTTCTAAGGAAGTGCGGAAGTGAAAATGGCAGGGTTTGGCCGATCTTGAAGGCTCAAATTGGTGTGGGGAAGAGAGGGAAGAGGTTCCTTTTATAAGGGAGGAGAGGGGCACCTTTGGAATGTGTGTAAATATTATTTTATTATAAACTTATCTTCGGTTTCAAAAGGTCCAAAAATCATTAAAGATGAAGATAAGATGACTCATGGTCTAAATAAAATCATCATATCAGAATTGTACATATTTTGAAAAATATTTTAATCATTATAATATTATTTATTTAAATCATTTATTAATGAGTTATATACTTCATCATTATTGTGTCATAAATAATTTAATTTATTTGTTGTTTAAAAATTATAAAAAAATATAATTATATAGAAAATAATTTTATATTTCCAATTAATATTTGTATTATAAAATATAATTTATATAACCCCTTATAAAAATTAATTACTAAATGATTTTTGTTAATGTCAATTTTACATGTACATTAAATTAATTAATCCAAATTGGCATTGTCACTACCAAGTGGCTCAATGGGGTCCCAAAATCGACCCAAGGATGAAAATGCTCGAACAATACTCATCCAATATGGTTAGGACAAGTGTCAATGTAATTTTGAATTATTATAATATTCTTTTAACATTGAATTACCCTATTTACCTTTAACCGTAGTAAATAAAAATTACGGTAGTTACTATTCATAATATCAAAATAAAGTAACCTATTAACATAATTTGGACCCATAGATTCCATATATGGAATCCATTTTTCAAAATTCCAAACACAGAAGTTGCAGTAATTAATTTAAAATTAATCCCTTTGTTAAGAAAATGAGTTTAAAAAGTTAAAACATTGCCAAAGATTAAAATGTTTTTTCCCATGAATTCAATGTAAAATTAATGCTAATGACATAAATTATATGAAATGGTAAAAATATATTCTATTTATAGTTTTAAAACATTAAATTTTATAATTTAACCATATAAAGTATTTTGATTAATAAATTTGTTTTTAATTAAAATATAGCGTGTTTTTACTATTCATTAAAATATGAAAGTTATCAGAATAATATGAAAAAATTATCCAAAGTAAATTTTTATATATTGATTTTAAAGAATAAATTTATTTGTCAAATTGAACTTATAAACTTGTCAAAAACTATATTTAATGTGGTTGTGCCATCAAAATGTGGTAAAACTGCAGTTTTTTAAAAATACTTCTTTTATCCAAAAAACTGATTTCATTTTCACAACTCATTATAGAAAATGTATAAGATGAATTAAAATGTTATAAAATTCAAAATTCACTTAATAATATTCATAATGGCTAGTTTATAATATAATAATATATCATTGTTTAGTGAAACTCGGTATTGCGTAGTACACATGCTATCAAGGAAGGTCGTGATTGCGTGTAACGCAAGCCAAGCTAGTGTTGTATGTAGTGGAAGATTCCTTTCCATATAACATATTACATTAAAAAATACTTATCATAAAATATAAGGGTGTTACATTCTACCCACCTTAAAATGAATTTCTCCCTCAAAATTCGTCACTTCGTAACAAACAGATGAGGATTCCTCTCCCTCGTCATATCCTCAAGTTCCCATGTAGATTTTTCTAATTGGTGGTTCCTCCATAAAACATTCTCCAAGAGAGTGGTTTTGTTCCTTAGGACTTTTTCGCTCTGATCCATAATCTGTATCGGCTGTTATTCCTAAGAAAGACCTTGTTTCTGCGGTACAACTTCTGAGTTGAGTACATGTGAAGGATCAGGTATGTACTTTCTCAGGAGAGATACATGGAACACATCGTGAACTTGAGAGAGATTCGGTGGAAGCGCCAATCAGTAAGCTACCATCCCATCACGATCCAAAATTTCAAAAGGGCCGATATATCTAGGGTTCAACTTTCCCTTCTTTCCAAATCTCATTACTCTCTTCCAAGGAGATATTCGTAAGAACACTTTATCTCCCACTTCAAACTCTAGGTCTTTTCTTCGGTTGTCTGCATAACTTTTTTGTTGACTCTGAGCTGCTCTTATGTGTTGTTGAATAGATCTGACCTTTTCTACAATTTCATCAACAAGATCAGGTCCTAATAGCATTCTTTCCCCAACTTCATCCCCGCAAGTTGGAGTCCTGCATTTCCTTCCATAGAGAGCTTCATAAGGATCCATCTAAATACTGGAGTGAAAGATATTATTATAATAAAATTACACCAATGGTAGGTGTTGATCCCAACCACCTTTGAAATCTATAGAGAAAGCTCTCAAAATATCTTCTAGAGTTTGAATTGTCCTCTCAGACTGACCGTCTGTCTGAGGATGATAAGCAGTGCTGAAACTCAACTCTGTATCCAGAGTATACTGAAGACTTTGCCATAACATTGAGGTAAACTTTGGATCCCGATCATATATAACAGAAAGTGGTACTCCATGCAATCTTACCACTTCCTTTACATATATCCGGGCAAGATGATCTGGAGATAAATCCTCTCTCATAGCAATGAAGTGTGCAGACTTTGTAAGACGATCAACTATGACCCAGATACCATTATTGCCTTTGAATGTTTTAGGAATTCAAGTGACAAAGCCCATAGTGATGTTTTCCCATTTCCATTCAGGTATGGGTAATCTTTGTAACATCCCCTTAGACTTATGTCTCTCAGCTTTATCTTGCTGACAATCCAATCATCAAGAGACATATTCAGCAACATCTCTTTTCATGTCATCCCACCAGAAATACTCTTTCAGGTCCCTATATATCTTCATGCTTCCAGGATGAATAGAGAATGAAGAACTATGAGCCTCTCCAATAGCTCCTTCTTTAATTCTGGGATGAGAGGAACACAAACTAGATTCATTAACTTTATCATCCCTTCATAATCAAGGTTGAATTCATGAACATTTCTCACCTTCTTTAGTAACTCGACATCTTCTTTCTGCGCATATTTAATCTTCACATGTATAGATGGTTGAACATTCATTTGGGAAAGATACAATTTTTCCCCTTTCAATATAATTCCATGATCCATCCTTTGTAAATCCATAATTATTAGATCTTTTGTGATCCTTAACATGGATAAGCTAGCATGGTCTTGTCGACTTAATGCATCTTCCACCTTATTTTCTTTCTCAGGGTTGTAATGAATTGAGCAGTCATAATCCTTAATCAGCTCCAACCATCTTCTTTGGAACACATTCAACTCCTTTTGTGTGAAAATATACTTTAAAGTTTTATGATTAGTATAAATTTCACACTTTTCTCCATAAAGATAATGCCTCCAAATATTTAATGCAAAGATTACCGCACCTAACTCCAAATCATGAGTTGGGTAATTTTGCTCATGGATTTTCAACTATCATGAGGCATAAGCTATCACCATATCGTTTTGTATAAGAACACACCATATCCCCTTCTTGGATGCATCAATGTAGATCACAAACCTTTCTCCACTACAAGGAAGTGTGAGCACGGGTGCACTGGATAACCTTCTTTTCAACTCCTTGAAATTCTTCTCACATTCCTCCATCCACATGAACATAACTCCTTTTCGAGTCAACCTGGTGAGTGGATTGGATAATCATGAAAAATAATTCACAAAACGTCGATAATATCCATCCAAACCAAGAAAACATCGGAGCTCAGTTACTGTTGTTGGTCTCGATGATCTTTTGATAACCTCTGTTTTTGCTGGATCCACATATATCCCCTCTTTTGAGACTATGTGACCCAAAAATGCATCTTTTTGAAGCCAAAATTCACACTTGGTAAATTTGGCTTAAATATTCTCCTTTCTCCGGGTCTTTAATACAATTATCAAGTGATCATCATGTTCTTCCTTTCTCCTTGAATAGACAAGAATATCAACTCTAAAGACTACCACAAACTGATCAGGATAGTCTCAAAAGACTCTATTCATCCGATCTATGAAGATAGCCTGGGCATTAGTAAGACCAAATGGCATCACTATAAATTCATAGTGTCCATACCTTGTACGGAAATACATCTTTTGTATATCCTCCCTTTTGACCCTTAATTGATGATACCCTGAACAAAGATCAATCTTGAAAAAGTATTGAGCTCCGCATAGTTGGTCAAATAGGTCCTCAATATGTGGGAGATGATTTTTTTGTTGATAGTGATATTGTTATATTCTCAATAATCAATGCAGAGTCTCATTGATCCATCTTTCTTCTTAAAAAACAGAACATGTGCTCCCCAAGGTGACGCACTAGGGTATATGAATCCTTTATCAAGATTCTCTAGGAGTTGCTTCTTCAATTCCTACAACTCAATTGGGTACATTCTATAAGGTGTCTTTGAAATAGCCAAAGCACCCGGTAAGAGTTCAATTGAAAACCCAACTTCACGATTTGGTGGAAGACCTAGAAATTCCTTCGAAAAGACATCATCAAATTCCTGTACAATGGGAATATTATTAATCATGAGTTTCTCTCCAACCATTTGAGATAAATAACCTTCATTTTGTGGAATCAAGACCCATAAGATAGATGAAATTTCCACTGGAAGGTTATGTTCATCCTTGCATCGATAGAAGATCATAGATTGATCTGGAATATGAAATTTGAATTCCCTTCTTTGGCAATTGATATGAGCTCCATATAAAGAAAGACAATCCATGCCATGAATCACATCAAATTACACTATAGGAAGGATCACAAGTTTTGCAGGAAGCACATTCCCACAAACTTCAATCAGAGAAGAATTGTATACTTTTGATGGGGTTGTTGTGCCATTAGGAGTTGTCACAACCAACTCAACATTTAATTGTTTAGGTAATTTGGAGATACCCTTAGAATATTCTTCAGAAATAAAATAGTGGGTGGATCCAGAATCAAATAAAACATTTGATACTTTAATGTGGATGGTAATTGTACCTCTCACCGCTTCGTTATCATACTCCACATCACCGATAGTAATTTCATGTGACTTTCCTTTGTCTTTGGCCTTAAGAGTTTGTTGACGTCGATCATCATCATCAACACATGGATTTGGGCATTGATTGTTATAATGCCCCATCTCCTTGCACTTGAAACATTGAAGTGTAGTAGGTTCATTCAGTGTATCACTTCCTTTGTTTTCATTATTATACATATTCTTCCCATTATTTTGACATTCAATTGCCCGATGACTTTCTTTTCCTAACTTATAATATTTTATTGTACCCTAAATAAAATTTCCTCCATGTTTCTTTCCACACTTTGAGCATAAGGGAAAACTCATCTTTTTTTAGTGTGGTCTTTACATTTTCCTTTGAATTCCATTTTCATCTTCTAATCAAACCCATGTGACTAATGGGTTACACCAATCTCCATCTCAACCTTGAGAGCACATCGAACAATTTCCTCGTAGCTATTGAATCCCCTTATGGCTAACGCCCTTCGAAGACTTGGTTTTAAGCCACTAATGAATCGATCGATCTTACTCTCAGGTTGGATAATAATTCCGGAAGTGTACCTTGCATGTCTTGTAAAATTTTCTTCATAGGTACCAACAGATTCATCATCCTTTTGCTTTAGTTCAAGAAACTCCTTCTCCATATTTTTTCAAAGAATACGAGGGAAATACTTATTGAAAAATTAGTTCTTGAACTCGTCCCATTCCATGGACTCAATTTCAACCCTTTGCCTCATATTCTTAATAAGATTCCACCATTGATCAGCATCACTTTCCAAACGATACACTGCTAAAATGACTTTATCATGTTCAGAACATTGTTGAACTGAAAATATCTTTTCAGTGGTACTAATCCATTGTTCAGCCACTAATGGATTAGAAGAACCGCTGAATGAAGGTAGACGCTGCCTCATGAAGGATTCAACAGAATGTTGCTCCTTCCTTTTCTCATTTGGATGTCTAGCATGATTCATATCTTGAAAAGTTGTGTTAGCATGACTATATGATTTGGCATTCCAGCTCCCATAACATTTGGTTGCTCAGGGGGACAATCATTACATTTCCCGTCGCATTCCGCATTAACAAGGTTTCATCGGGGTCCATCCATTGACTAAAACCAAGAAGAGTAGTGTGAGCAAAACTAATTATAATAGGAAAACCACATTATCAAGAATAAAATTTCACACTTATGGTCTTATTGTAGGTTATTCATGGACATTTATAAAACACTATGATTGTTTTCTATGCGTAGACATATCCTTAGGTTTCTTACTAAGGCTTTCACGTCCTAGTTTCTAAAGGTTTACTATACCTTTCCTCTGATACCAACAATATCAAACCATACTTTACATACATTGTTAATAGTTCAAAATTGAATCATACTTATTACAACATATTACAAAACCATGAAAGGACCATATAGGTACAGTTTCTTTAGCAACTGGGAAACATAAACTACTGGTTCATAAAGCATCTACACTATCTCACATTAATTTCATTATATCTATAGTCCCTTTTTGGAATATCTTGCTTAATAACCTTCTTCCTGACTTGGGTAAAGAAAACATACAAAAGGGTGAGCTCAAATGCTCAGTAAGGATAAAAATAAATATAAATCACATCCAATTCATAAGAACATAACATTTTGGAAATCTTACCATGCAAAAGAGATCAAAATTTCATAACATGAGATAAATCATGGTAGTGAAATGTAATCCCAATAATAATAAAATAAAACATGAAACATTTTGTCATACACACATAATCATAGAGAATCATTTCTTATTTTTCAAGACTCATTTCCAAGACTATCTTAGTGGACAATGTCCATTTCTGAACCGAGTTCACTCCTCGTTTCAGTCATGTTTCACTGAACCGGTTTAACCTGCCGTTCCAGCCATGTCTATATCATGAGATATAAAATCTTTAACCAATCCATTGGAGGGAGAAATATGTCCCACCCATCTCATAATTATACCATTCTTATGTGTGCCACAAAATCATAAACCATACATCATAGCATAACCCATGTAATAAAAATTGGAATCTTAAACATCATGACATCATAAAAAAATTCATATAAGATAAAGTAATTCATAAAAATTTTCCATCACAACATAATCAAATTATTGTAAAAATAGGGATTGAACAAGAACCCTATATTATCTTAGATGGAAAATAATTTTGATAAAACACTTGAACTACATTCTTGAGGAAAATATCCTTCAAAAACATTTTTCCTTACTTAACATTTCATACAATTTTAAACTAAAAGAAGTTTATTAAAAATAAACTAGAAAATTTCTAAAGAAAGATTCTTGGAAATAATGTTTTAAAAATCCATTCATGTCGTATAATTTAAAAAACATTCTTCTCGTACTTTTTTTCGGAAAAGTCAAAAAAGTACCTCGTACGAAAAACGACAAAAGATTCCTTTGATATTTTTACTAAAAACTCATTGAAAGGTAAAATTGGATTTAAACAATTTTAGTAGGATATAAATAATATTACATATTGAGGAAACACGGATGTGGATGATAAATATTCCCTCGTAAAGTCTGAAGTATAAACAATCATGGATAGAATTTGAGATTGCGAGATTGTCCCTTACCTTAGGTCAGATTTTCTTCGTAAGTGTCTGAACCTCCTGTATAATGATTTAAATAATGTTATTGACTTATTATAGAATCATAATTATTGTTATGATATCATATGTGGTCTTATTCTTAGATTGTTATTAGTAATATTTCATTACTACTTGTTATTCAGGTGTTTATTACTTTTTGTTCTTATGCATGTATTGTTGAATAAATTCTTATTCCTCTTTATAAGATATAGATAAATCATTTAAATAATGGTATTAGTTTAATATATATCATATTAATTCATTCAATTAATTTATATAATCATTATTCAATAAAGATCATATAGAACGAGTCACATCACATCGTGGAGACGGTAGGTCGTACGTATGCAAGAGCGATGATATCGTTCCCATGATCGTGGAATTGTATTGGAGTGTATGTATACTATTTCAAAATCAATAAAACTTTACAATAATCATATATAGTTATTTATTTTCACCATTATACCCATCCAAGTAAGGTGGTGATGGAAAACAGATTACACCATGGCGTGGAGACGGTATTCTGTACATACGCACGTGTGATGATTTCATTTTCCGTATGATGGATAAGAGATGAAATAGGGATGTTTGATATTTATAATAACATATCAGTATATGAGGGATAATGATGTTATTACCTCACAATGAAACAACTAATGAAGAGGGAGTATAAGAAGAATGGAATTTGAAGAAAACGGTAGAAGGTATTACCTCTTTCTCGAAGTGCCTCCGTTAAACTTTCTCTTAAGGAACTAGAGTTGGTCTTTTGAAAAGACCAGGACCTCTAGTAGGTTTCTAAGAAAGTGGGTAAGTGAAATGGGCTGGGTTTTGACGAGATTAAATGCTCAAATTGGTGTGAGGAAGAGAGGGATGAGGTTCCTTTTATAAGGGAGGAGAGGGGACCTTTGGAATGTGTGGAAATATTATTTTATTATAAACTTATATTCGGTTTAAAAAGGTCCAAAAATCATTAAATAGAAAGATAAGATTACTCATGGTCGAAATAAAATCATCCAATCAGAATTGGACATGTTTTGGAAAATATTTTAATCATTATAATCTTATTTATTTAAATAATTTATTCATGAGGTAAATACCTCCTCATTATTGTGTCAAAAATAATTTAATTTTTTTGGTGTCTACAAATTACAAAAAAATATTATTATGTAGGAAAGATTTTTAGATTTCCAATTAATATTTATATTCTAAAATATAATTTATATAACCCCTTATAAAAATTAATTACTAAAATATATTTCTTAATGTTAATTTTTTCATTACATTAAATTAATTAATCCAAATTGTCATTGTCACTACCAAGTGGATCAATGGGGTCCCAAAATCGACCCAAGGATTCCCATGGTCAGCCAATACTCATCAAATATGGTTATGACAAGTTTAAATGTAATTTTAAATTTTTATAATATTATTTTATCCTTGAATTACCCTATTTACATTTACCGGTAGTAAATAAAAACTACTGTAGTTACTAATCATAATATCAAAAAAAATAAAAGTGACCTATTAACATAATTTGGACCCACTGATTTCAAATATGGAATCCATTTTTCAAAATTCAAAACATAGAATTTCCAGTAATTAATTTAAAATTAATCCTGTTGTTTAGCAAACGATTTTTAAAAGTAAAAACATTACCAAAGATTGAAATGTTTTTACCCATGAATTCAATGTAAAATAAATTCTAATGACATACATTATATTAAATGGTAACAATATATTCTATTTATCCTTTAAAAACATTCAATATTATAATTTATCCATATAAAGTATTGAGATGAAAAATGTTGTTTTTAATTAAAATATATTGTGTTTTACTAATCATTAAAATATGAAAGTTATCAGAATAATATGAAAAATTTATCCAAAGTAAATTTTTATATCCTGATTATAAAGAAGATTTTTATTTTGTCAAATTGAACTTATAAACTTGTCAAAAACTATATTTAATGTGGGTGCGCCATTAAAAGGCGGTAAAACTGCATTTTTTTAAAAAATACTTCTTTTATCCAAAAAACAGATTTTGTTTTCATACATCAATCTAGAAAATGTATAAGATGAATTAAAATGTTATAAAATTAAAAATTCAGTTAATACTATTCATAATGTCTAGTTTATAATATTATAATATATCTTTGTTTAGTGAAACTCGGTATTGCGTACTACACACGCTATCGAGGAAGGTCACGATTGCATGTAACGCAAGCCAAGCTAGTGTTGTGTGTAGTGGAAGATTCATTTCTGTGTAACATATTACATTAAAAAAGTACTTCTCATAAAATATTAGGGTGTTACACCTACCTATGGCATCAGCTAAAAATTCAACATCTAAAGGGATGTCCCAACAAAAAATTCCCTCATCTATATAAAGTGAATATGATTACATATTGTTAATTGTTTCCCACACCAATCATAGATTTTTTTGGTTTAGTGAGTTTCGATGATCATATCATTCACATCATGAATGTCCACAAGGTATGGGAAATTAGTGTGTAAATCCTAGATATATGTCATGGAATGATTGTCCCGTATAGGGGTATTTACCTCAGGGAATGAACCAATTTAATTATTGAAATATAATTTCACTGATTCCATCCATAACTCAGATACGTAGGATGCCTCCCTTAGGATCAAGCTCAATCATCGGTTAATAAGTTACCCAGTATATTTAATTTCTTAATGATTGTAAACTTTACATTTTTAATGATAATTATTGGTTTTGATTTGTTTTGTAAAGAATGAAATATGTGATTCATCATAATGGCTCAATCACATCCATGAAATACTAACCACCTCATTAGATGACAAAAAATAGGACAACATTATTAAATTGATTTAAAAAATAGTCATATTTACATTAATGAAAAATGGATGAAGAACCTACGATAAATAAATATGCATCTACTAGTCGATTATGACTTTTTCATCTAAATGTATTTACCTTATGATCACTTTCTGTGGAAACTGAACCCATATCAGAACTAGAATGACATTATAGAACATAAAATAAATTTATAAGAGATTACTCTAGTAGGTTATAATTCCACATAAAATTGGTTTGATTACACTAATCTTACATTCTAATGAACAATGTGATTTCCTAAGCATTGTGGTTTCTAAAACCCCAATAGACAACATTACATTGGAAATGAATCATGTACATAGTCATCCAAGTGGAAACCATTGGAAAATTCTATAAAAGATAATAATGATGGACCCCACGTGTTGGATTTTCCAACATATTCAACCACCCACAATTAGTCATTGGGAAATCCTAAAGCATTTTCCCAATGAACAAATGTCGTGATCCTGGAATAAATTCATTTAAATGTTACACCTCATTTAGAAGTTAAAAATTAGAAACTTCCCTATATTTGTTGGACCATTTTGTTCATACAAATACATTCAATGATATTTTTGATCAAAATAATGGTTAACATGATGTAGATGATTGTACAGACATCAAAACCCAACAAAAAAACAGCCACACCATTTTATTATCACACAAAGGGGGTCATTAAGTATATATTTTCCTGTGAAAAGAATGTAAAACCCGATAGGAATGATTGTACAGAAAACAATCCCCAAATATCAATCTACCAAACCTTTTTTCTCTCACCACAATGGTTCCTATCAATATATTTTTTTCTAATGAATCAAATATTCGCTAATAAAAATGATGAAAACTCATTAATGATTAAGACATATTTTTGAAGAATTATATGACATTATTAAAAATTATTTGATAATTTTAATATAATTTTTTAGTACAATTTCATTTTTTTGATGTTATTTTCATAATTTGGTTAATACAATTCATATTAGTCAATTACATTGCTAGGTTTTAATGGCCATAGTTAAATTATAATATTTCATTATTTAAACGTGGTTTTACATGTCTGGTATTATGTAAATGACCATTAAAATATTGCGATATTAAAAAAACATGGGGATACATAGAATAATGATGGATATATATGGACTACCTATAAAATGGTGGGATAAGTCCCTTAATAATTGTGTCCTCCATTCATTCTTCATTTATTTAAAAAGTCCAAATGCTAATTTTTAGAAAAACAAATATGTAGCCTATTTAATATTCAATTTAGTTTTCAAAAAAAATATCATTATGAATTTATAACCATAGGTATATTTTTTTATGAACAAAAATATTTTTATATTTTAAAATTAGAATAAACGCTAATTTTATTGATTTAGAAATGATTTTCAGAGAACAGATTCGATTCAAATAATAATAAATTAAATCATAAACGTGCAATAATTTTATGAATACATTATATAAATTAATGAAATTAATTATTTTGTGTAAATATATTTTCAATTTAGAAATTTTTTTATTATATAATGTGTAAAAAATATCTAAATATAACATTTTTTCATGAAATAATTAATTTAAAATAATTAAAACCAAATATTTTTAAATTAATTAAAACCGAGTAAGTGTTAAATGGATTAAATTGATATAGAACATCTTTTAATTAATCATACATTTACAAAAAATGAAAATTTTAATAATCAGATGACATATATAGATTAGAATATTTTAAAAACACTATCACATATCATAGAAAATTTATTTTTTTTACAAAAATAATACACTTTCAACATAAAATAACATTTTAATGGATTTTTGCATTAAATTTTATTTGTTACATAACAGTCCTATATATAAATCTTTCATAATTAATTATCTAAAAAACACACAATCATTACCTGAAAATCAATTAGAGAAACTATATCTAAAGGGCACAAATTCATTTCATTATATAAGGTATATTTTTAGACCATCCTTCAATGAAATATATATTTTCTAGTTAGTATTATTCTTTTGAATGATGTCCTTTACTAGAGAATAAGGATTATAATGATTTGTGTACAATAATCCCTTTTTTCATTTACTATAATAATTCTATATCCTTGAAATTTCTTTATTACTACCCATCCAAAGAACCTAATAATATTTATCTTTTGGAAATGTGAGGTTTTTTAGTGAAAAACTTATTCTAGAATATTAATATGTCTACTTAATTTCATATCATGAGATACCTCCCATGGATCCTATCATATAGAATACCTTTCTCTTCCTCCTTTACCTAGAATATGAACTCAAACTGTTCCTATGCTACCTACTTATAGTAGTGGATTTGATATGGCCAATGGTGATGAACCTTTATGACATAAATCCCATGATGTTTTGTTGATTCTATGTGTGGGAATAGAAGTACAAACCCATTATCTCAAATTTGTTAAGATCTATCTAGAATGTCATTATATATATCTTAGAGATATGTAGGATCATTTTTCATAAAACATAAAAAAACAAAATTATAAAAATATATACACAGGTAAACTATTAACTAATTTACTAATGAATTTGTGGAGGGGGTATGGTATAATATTGAACTATTTTGTTATTCGGTATTACATTAAGAAATTTATTTCAAAAATATTATGCAAAATAACACTTAGATGTCTCTTTTATATGGGTGTAGTACTCAAAATATTTTCCATGATTTCAATTGGGGATTCAAACACTACTACTACACCATTTAATAAATAATATATTATTTATAATGATTCATTAATTAAAATAAATTTGTATTGATAAAATATTGTCAACAAATAGTTATTATAATAAAATGTAATAAATTGTAACAAATAATATAATAGTAATGATAATGAATAATGTCAATAATTTTGTTATGATGTAAAATTAATATTAAAAAATCATTTTATATTAGGTGATTGATAATGTAATTAATAAAAAAAGTATTATAATTAATAATTTAAAATACATAAAATGGTTGAGTAGGTGGGTTAAAAATACTGATTAATTTATAGTATTGAATTCAAAAATTATAAATATTATTATATCTATTTGGATATTTAAAAAAATTAGCTATAATTAATAATAAAAATTTATCTAATTATTATTAATACATAATATTGTGTCCTTTAAATTATTTTTTTGCTTATTAAATTTTAGAATAATAATAATAATAATTACAATATTGATTTATATAAATTAAATAGTCTAATTAAAATAATTATCAAAATATTAAAAAATAAATTCTTATATATTATTATTACATATAATAAAATTCTCTTAAATAAATAATTAATTTATGTTTTTTAAATGTCTTATAAATTAGAATAATAATAGATTTAAATATTATTATTATTATTAAAAAATTATTATTCATAAAAATTCGTTTGAACTTATTGATTATTTATAATTAATTACACTATTAATTATATTATTATTACGTATTATTATATAAATAAATTATAATATTTTATTTAATTTTCATAATAATTATTTATTTATTTATTTATTTTTTATTAAAACATTAATTTAGTAAATATTATAATTATTATCAGTGATTATTAAGTTTATAATAAATTTTTAGTAATAAAATTATTATTTACAGTGATAATTTATTCATTACTTATTTAATTATTATTTTCTTGAAATTATTTTATTAACCGCATTATTTTTTAAATTAATAATCATATTATTCATGTAATTATTCATAATTGTTATTTGAATTAATTTCAATATAAAATAATATAATTAATATTAATTTAATATATAATTCATAATATTAAATAATAATAACATAATTAATAATAATTCTAATAATTAAATTGAGGATATAATACTTAATTAGAATTACGCCCATAAAGATTTAAAATTGTAATTCATAAATCATTAAATGATAAGGACTATTTAATGTAATGTAGATTTTTTTATTAACGTTTTGGAATCATTTAAAATTTCCTCTATTTTTTACATGTGTGTACGGAAATTTATTTTTCTTATGTTTATAGTTTATAATTTATAAGCAATTAAATTAAAATACTTGAAATATGATTATTTTTCACGAATGTGACATTGAAAAATCTATTTTAATGTATAATTGTTAAAAAAATTAAATTAAGAATAATGATTAATCATATTAAAAATTAAATAAATTAGAATCAATTTATTCAAGAAATTAATGAAAATTAATTTCAATGACATGGAATATTGTTTTTGCAAAAAATATCATTTATGAATACATTTTTTCATCTTAAAATTTTATCTTCACAAATTAATTTTTTTGTTATTATTTTGTATCATTTTTTTATTTTTAATTATTTATTATTTATACAATCATTTTTTAAAATTTCATTTTTGTTTTATTAATACTCTATTTTATTTATATACAATGATTGAAGTTTAAATATACAGTTTTTAATAAAAAAAATTATTTTGTATTGTATGTTATTAATTATATATTATTTCTATGAAATTATAAACATTTGGAATTATTTATTATATTTTTATAATTTATTTAATGTTTTCATTTGTGTTTATTATAAAAAATATTCAATAGGATTCCAAATGATATATAGTTCAAAAAAAACTTTTTTTATTTTTCATGTAGGAATCATTGAAAAATTATAAAAAAACTATAAATGAAATAAAAATTTATTTTAAAACATATACTGACCAAAAAAAAATAAATATAAAAAAATTTCATCAAACTAATAAATAGAAAATAATATCGGGGTTTCTAGATAATGTTATTTAATAAAATAACAGTTTGTCATTTAAAAGAATTATATAACTCAAAAAACTAAAAAATATAAATTATAATTATATTTTAAATAAAATTTAAGACATGTACATAAGACTTGTAATTTAACTAAACATAGAAACAATTTAATTAATATAATAAATATAAAATATTATGTATTAATAATAAAAGGTTAATTGATAATAAAAATAGGATCAATTAATTAGATTCAATTAATAAATATTCAATACAAAATAAAATTATTATTTATTATTAGGATTATTTATCTTGTTTTTAAATTGATAATTATTAATATTATAATATTAGTCAAAAATATTTTATAATAGATATATAAAAATTTATGGGGAGAATGGTTCTAAGACAAGGGATCTTTGGCGGCCATTTGGCTACTCTTGAAAGATCCATAGATCGAAATCCATAATGAATGATATAATTTCCATTTAAGTTATGAAATAGTTGTTTTCCTTATGAAATCATTCATATAAAGAATGTGATGATGAACTTGTAGATTAGATCATTAAGAAAAAGGATTATATGTGTTTCATTTTACTGAGACTGATTAATCAATCAAACTTATCATAAGGAAGGGGAAAATAGAAAACCATTTTACAAACATTGATTTTTTGGCTGAGTGGCTTGAAATGTTTATGTATTTTATTATTGCGCAAATTTCATTACTGAAGGGTTATAAGCCCTAGATATTGGAAGATTATTTAAGTAAAGAATTTTGGTTTTCATGCTAATCTGATTTGAGGATAATTTTATTTGGTCATGGTTACCACTTTGTTATCTTCCATTCTAGTCACCATATATGAAAAACATGGGGCTTCTGTTATCTTTTTCTAAAACATATGTTGGTTCATATTCAATAGTGGGATCCCCATTTTAATCCTTTGAAATGTAAGAAATCCATTACATAATAATGGGTAGAGGTACTCTGTTTAAATTTTCTTTATTATCATCCAAGGATTCAAAAGGATATTTATTTTTCGATTGGTTTTCAAATTCTATTTAACAAGAAGAGTCAATATTTCATATTTGGGAATTATGCATGAATCTTGTTGGATGTTGATCTATTCAAACCAATAATTGATAATATTTTGATCTTAACTAATTATGATATTCTTAATTTCACTTTTATATATGTGAAGACCCAATAATTATTATCTACTATAAAAATTATTGGCCATGAATATAATAACATTAAAAGTAACATATTTAATTGGTTATTTTATAAGAATTTTGTTCATGATTTTTTTAGTTAAAAGAAGGTAATATACATTTCTAATAATATGAAAAATACGAAAAATATTATGATTTTCTGGTGGTATAAACAGCAAAGGCCACTTATATGATAGTGATAAAACAAGTGGACAATAAGCCAATGAGGTATTTATTAATACATTAAACATTTATGCAAATGATGATGATAGAAATGTAGCCATAGCCATTAATAATTGATTGGGATATTTTTTAATTATTGTGATGGATTAAGAGTAGGTCGCGGCACGTCAGCCTATCTTGAATTTAGACATGCCATGTAGTTATTCATGTAATTTACCGACTGGGGTGTCTTTCAGAGATATATTGAAAAAATTGTTGAGGATCGACCTAATGATGTCAAAAAGAATGGTGAATCTAATCAAGATATTTTTTCATATAAAAATTAGGAACCTAAGGTGTGCTAGGATCATAATATGCCACTTCTAAGGGTAAGGGAAAAAGTATGATTATTGCATCCACTTGTATAAAAAGCCTAAAAAATGACCATGATATGTTAACATAGTGAAGGAAAATATGATGGTTATATATGATTCCAACATTAGGTATTCCAATACCATCTATCATGATATGAATACTACCTCTAGAAGGATTCATGAATTTAACATGAAATTTTTTTTTATGTGCATGGATCCTAACATAATTATATTTTAACAACAACATATGTATTGTATCTAGGGATGTTTCGACCACAGTGGAGGGTAATTGAGTAAGATCTTCCTATCATGATGATGGTTCTATATTTCTTAAAATATTAACATTAAAGAACCAAGAAGGGTTTATTTCCATATATGGTCATGCATCCTCAATTATGAATGATGTTTGTACTTAGGCTATGTGGTCAACAACTCTAAACAATCCTACAATTTATCTGACTAACAAACAGCATGATTGGGAGATCCATGTGGCAACAATATTAATTGTATCAATATTAATAGGACGAGAACCCCAAATTCTTCATCCTCAAATCACGCTTATTCTAAATGAAATAATTACATTTATCAACAAATTTATGGTAATGAGATAATTCAATTATCGACATTAAATTATTTGGGCACGCTCAACCCTGAATCCACTACTCATAGATTGTTTTTTAATTCACACATTTTTATCGTCACTCTAAATCATGTGATTGTTAATTAAAACACTGATTTTTCCTCTATGTGGGAAGAATCAAATAACCAATGTATAAAGGGTAACATGATAAATATTTATAGAAGAGGTCATTACCCTTGCGATCGAGGAGGTCGTTGCACTTTCCATAATAAGAGTCTTCAATATATTCCATAATTTAAAGAATATATTGACTGAATGACGGTCTATCATTTCTATGTGTTTTATGACGTCACTACAATGCCATTTTGAATCTTTTTAATTCAGGATTCTCATTGGATGGTTAAAAAACTTTGACATGTGTAGGATTTGACCTAATATAGGTGATATGCTATTGTTATAATCAAAATTGGGTTGTTCACCCCTATTTACATAGCTCACAATCTCCATGTGCTGATGTGACAAATTTCACTAGAGGCTTGGGGCTCTCGATGATTCTCAGAGCTCATTTTCATCTAATGAGTGGTATGACATGAAATCTCTATGATTTCTTATAAAAATTTTGTTGGAGTTTTTCATGTACAATATTTTGGAATTTCTTTTCATTTTATTGATTTAATTGTCTGGCTGCAGTCAAAATTGGAATTGATTT
The DNA here is from genome assembly GCA_963277665.1 of Viscum album. Classification (NCBI taxonomy): domain Eukaryota; kingdom Viridiplantae; phylum Streptophyta; class Magnoliopsida; order Santalales; family Viscaceae; genus Viscum; species Viscum album. Next base: position 1,536,240,392 of record OY728147.1, on the reverse strand, counting down.
GAAATTTGTGTTGTGTACTAAAATTATGTCATGTTTATCTATTTTTAACTTGTTTATTAAGGAATATACAATGATAAGATGGTACTTCATTATGTTGAAAAATTTGATTACATTTTTCTTCCTATGTTTTGAAACTTCCAATGATCGATATTTGAAGTGTTTTATTATGGATGTGTAGTCAACATGATTCTTTTTTTATTCTGATTAGAATTGTTTCTTTATGGATTAGGGTTTTTCTTTGATTTCTCCTTTTAACAATTTGGTATGTGAGTTTTCCTGTAATAAATCTCTCAGACCATGGATTTTATAAGTGTTCACCTAAATAAAATAAAATATTTTTTAAATATAATATAATTATTTACAAAATTATCAAAAAAACTTATTATTAATATTATTATTCGTAAATATAAATATTATTATCATTATAATGTCTAATATAAAATATAGTTATATTTAATTTATTATTTTTTATTTTTTATTAATATCCCAAAAAAATTATGTAGAATTCATTATCATTAATTTTATATGATCTTGACTTAATTTTCCATGATATATTATCCATGGTCAAGTCCCCATATCCATATATTTTCATTTTGTCTGTGTGTGTATGTAATTATCATCAAATAATAATAATAATAATAATAATAATAATAATTTTTCGGTAAATATAATGAGTAAAAATTAATTTACATGACATGAATAATATAGATTAATAATATAAAAAATAATATTCGATTAATAATGTATGTTTCATTTAATTATATAGTTTTTATATTTACGAATTTATTCTCATTTTCAAATATTTATTATACGTTTAGAAAATGTGTTAAGATTATTTTTACTATAATTATAGTTTATTTATTATAGGCTAGAAATGTTTCCAAATTGAAACATAATATTTTATGTTGTCTTTCATTTAGGTGACATTAAATGATTTTATGATATAAAATATCAAAATGAAATTTAAAACATTGATTAAAAACATTAAACATATTTTGAAAATAAAATGATTTTCATAAAACTAATAAACAAACAATAATATAGATGATATTGAACTATTTAGTTTTAAAACATTACATATGGACATTAAAATAAGTAGGAAAATATAAATGAGAATAAAAAATAAATTAGAATTGCATTCAAAACTAAATTTAATACATGAACATAAAACATATAAAATAACTAAAAATTGAAATAATTCTATAAAAATAATAAATATTCATAAAAATATTTAACATAATAATAATAATATAATTAACTAATTAAATTAAAATAATTTATATTTCATCATTTTTAACAGTGGTAATTATATTTAATATATTATTTTTAATAATTTATATAAATTAATATTTTTGTTTCATAAGAATAATAATATTTAATTATTATACCACTATTTACTTGATCATCGTCCTTATTATTTATAGTATTATTTATTTTAAATATAATTAATTGTGAATGATTTAATTGGAACAAAAGATTATAATTTAATAATCAATACTAGAATATTTTCCTATACCCACAATTCAATAACCATGATTTAACCATGGATATAGGTGCTTATTTGAAAAATGTTATGCTTGGATTTGATCATAACACCTTTCACCTACACACTAACTACTTTACCACTATCCTATCACACATATTCTATTATTATATTCATATATTAATATAAATATATGGATTGATTTATATTAAATTATTTTCTATTATTTTTGTTATTATTCATAAAAATAGGCCATCCTATATGCAAGGTTTAGTAAAACAGTTGGAATAGGATTTTCTTTTTAAACCTCGCTATTGCGAATTGGTCCTTAGACCTTCCACATATAATACATTGACTTTACTACTATCCTACTACATCATAATAATTCATAAATTGGCACACACATATGTATATATATATATATTTATATTTATATATAATATTTTATTTGTTATTATGATTTTTATTGTGAAAATATATTGGCTAAACATATACCCATTGTTTAGATAAACTATTGGTATATGATCCTAGAAAAATTTCATATACTTGCGATTTGGCCGAACAGTGGGTATTGAATTTCCCAAGGCCTTCCCATGATATATTTTATCACAAGAATACTATTTCCATGGTTTAATAATATTGTGGTTATATGGTTGACATATACCAATAGTTTTTGGAGAACCATGTGTATAGCTCCTTCCCAGGATTAATTTTCCCTTGGATATAAGTGTGACCAATAGACATTTTTTTTCTTCAAAAAAAATGAGAATAACATATTTTTTTAGTAGTGATTAATCATTATGACTACTACTAAAAATATTATTATTATATACATTATGTGTTTTGTGTTAACATTATATTCTAACACACACATACCTCACACAGATAGGTCCTAATTTTACCCCATAACCCCCCCTGAGATAGATCACCAATTAATCCCAATATATATATATATGTGTGTATATTCCAATCCCTTATAAGTAGTCTCTAGGATCTCATCCACATAATTCAATTATAGTGACGATTATAGGCCCGTAGACCAAAGAATATTAGCATCTCTTCAGCCCACCCCACTTAAAGGCGAACAACCTAATACCGATATAATCACCTTGGCCATGTTACACCAAAGAGAACTATATCCCTACCCTATCTAAAATCATCTCTTCCCAGGATACACATATGGGACCACAAAAAATGTTAATCCGCCAACAACTAGTCTTATTTACACACCAAAATCAACTAGTTGTAGGACTAAGTTTCCATCCTCGATAATAGGTTACTCCAACACCTAAATTATACCATCATGATGTCGATTCCACCATCAATTTCCCATCATCTCTCCATGTTCACAGTTTTGGGGGGATTCCTAAAAACATCACCTAAAATCTCTTACCTATGTCATATCATTGATCAATGTGATTCTTTCAATACCACACGTCCTTCAGACCCCCCACATTGTCATCGAATGGGTTTTTTATCCAAAAATGACACCTTCTACTATACTACATGAATCCTCCACAGATTTCACCTTTCCACATGAATATCATTGTTGGTGTTCATATCACATTTTTATTGGTGCCATCCCGCTACCCTGTAATGGGTTATATGAGTGGTTTGACTAAAGGAGCTTTTTCTAGCAGCATTTGTTGGTGGTTAGTGAAACAACCACAACCACCAAGCAGGACATCCGAAAATGCTACAATACATTCTAAAGGTGGATTTTCAATTCATTTTTCATACATGATTAAATATGAAGCAAGGTGGGGGTATTTTTTGGTGTTCAGTGAAACTTAACACCTCCTACAATTGTTATTAAAGGATACATTATGGATATTCTGAAGATCAATCAATTTAAATCCAATATATATAAACTGTTGAAGAGTTTTGGGAGCTCCATGTGAGATAGAATAATGTTGTAAAGAAGGTTCTTTGGAAAAAATTTTTTGTTTAAATAAATTTCTTTTAATCCATTGATTTTTCTGTATTTTTTACAATAAAATCACATAAGTTTCTTCAGAGGAGATTCTCACGAAATGGTCGAGGGCATGGGAGATTTTCGAGTGATTTGAAAATACATGTTTCTCATAATCCTATTTTAATTTTATATTCTACAATTATATGTCTTGGTTATTCTCATACTAAAAATGCTATTTAAATATAGCTAAAAAATGCTCCTTAGGTTTAGTCAAGTATTTTTCAAACAGTGGTGCATATAGAACCCACATTCATGTGTTTATGGTTTTATTCTAGCACCAATGACATTTTGAACGAGATTTCATAAGCTTCTCTAGTGCACCACATCAGCGTCATGTCATCACCATATCATTATTAAATGACAACTAATAACATAGATTTGATCATATCTTGATGAATCATTGTTCAAATTAGAGGATCCATGAGACAATTAATCCTTTTTTCCCATTCTGGATACAATGATGATATCCGTCTATGAATATTCCAATACAGTTTTTTCATAATTAAAACTCCATTTAGAGACCATTTATGGGAGGTTGTCGAGGGGCCTGAAATAGATAAAAATTGAAAATATGATCTTTATATTCCTAGATTCTATTATAAAAATGATACAATTTTTTCAGGTAAAGTCACTTGAACAATAAATTCTTATAGATTCTACATGATAAAGGTTAATTTAATAATCAACAATAAATAAATGGAGATTTGTATGTGAATGTTTCTGATGAAATTATCCTTTTAATCAATGTCCAAGAAAATACACATTTCCAAGAACCATATCAGGATACATAATGAGTATTAGATACTGTATCATCATAACAAATCACTCCGTTACATAGTTATTTAAGTAATCAACAAGCTAGTGAATTCAGTGCAGTCAATATGGGGAATCAAAATTTGTAAATGATTTTTGGAATGGGTGATATCCAATTAAATATGAATGTTGGATTCATAATCACCTTAACAATTTTACTGAATGTATAAGACTATATATCTACTAATTATAAGGAATATTCTTCAACTGAAAAGGTTATGACAACATCTTCAACTACATAGCATAGAAGATAATAAAATGATCCATAATCATGACAAAGGAAACATATTCAATATGTTGTAAATATCACATGTCATAATTTGTGTAGAAAAACTAAACATAGTTGAAAGTGATATGTCATCCAATACATTGCATAGGATCCTTATCCACATGAGTTAAAGAGGGTTATCTACCCTAAAGAATAAGAACTAAATATGTATTAACAATGATGCATCAGTTGATCCTTGTAAATACGGATTATATTGGATGAAACATAAATCCTCATTTTAATTTGTTTCATCATGTATATTAGTGTTTTTATATAGTTTACACGGATGTATGCAAAACTACATAGGTAGATTCACTTGGTGATAAAAAATATTTTCCCTCTATTAATGACGACACATCTCAAAGGGTTTAGGATTTCATATTTCACACTAAGGAACATGTATTAGAAAAATTCAAGATGTCTCCTTCCATGTAAAAACATTAAACTTAATGAAAGTTGTATTTAATTCATTTAGACAATAGAGGATAGTATAGATATGGGAAATATTATGTATACTGCAGGAGTGGGGGGATCTATTATGAGAGGAATGCACCATGAACCCCACAACACAATTGACTAGCAGAAATGATGAATAGAACCATTAGGGAGAAGGTCAAATACATGATGAGTTTGGAAATTCATCTGGAGCCATTTTTGTAAGAATATGTTTAGGATTCTGGGTACCTCATCAATAGATCATTGTCAGTCCCACTAATTTTTTAGATTCCATAGAATATAAGGTGTCTTAAACATCTCTCTTACTCTCATTTATGAGTATTACGATGTTTTTCATTCACAAATATATCCATTGATCATAGGTAGAAGCTAAAAGGGATATCGATAACATGGTTCTTCATCATATATGGATTTTAGGAGTTAAGATAAAATTATTGAGACTCAATGTGGATGAATGTGATTAGAGGAAGAGATGAAGTATTCTCTATGAACTAAATGATTGAGGACAGTCAACAAATTCCATAATTCCTCATAGGGAATGTGTTGTGGAATCATATAATAATATGACATTCTTACCATCACCACCTATCAATTAAGAGGGGGGGTGTAAGTCGAATGATCAGAAATGAACCCAGATGTAATAAAGGATTATATAGAGAAGGGGAAGTCATTCCTTTATATAAGAAGTCAAAGAACCATCACAATATCAAACGGATTATGTGCTTCCCAAAGCATACATTTCATAGGTCAAATAATCATCATGAGGAATATTCCAAAAAAATTGTATTTAGATTATTTAATACTGGCTGATGAGGGGCACCAAAATGATTCCATGATGAATTGTATCATCATGGAAAACTCATGTGTATGTATATAATGGAAGATTGGGTTGATTCTTTGAGAAAGAATCATGCATATGAGTTTTTGGGACTACCCAAAGGTAGTAAGTCACAAACAAACACAAAAGTTAGTTCATGATGATGAATGATGGAATAAAAATGGAGTTCAGACCAAAATATACGTTATTAGTCAATGGATTCCTTCAGAAGAAAGGGTTTGACATTAATGATATTTTTTCCCCAGTGGTAAAGATGGATTGAATTTGATTCATTTCTAAATTGGTGGCTAGCTTGGACTTAAAGTTATAACAAATTCACTTGAAGAAACATTTCCCCACTATGACCTCTCTATGTAGATCTATATGATGCAACATAATTATTTTGAGGTTTTTCAAAAATAAATCCTCTTCTAAAAATTAAATAAGACTATGTATGGGCTGAAACATGCTCTTAAAAATTGGTAAAACTAGTTTGAAACATTCATAGTGATTCATGTATAAAATAACACATATGAGAACTAGTGTGTCTAAATGTAGGAATTTCATGAAGGATACATTATTTCTCTTGAACAGTGTATTGATGAAATATTGATCGTCATGACCAATTTAGTGAAGGACATCCATATGAATTATTTATCCAAGCCTTTTTATATGAATGACTTGAAGTAACAAAATAGATTATAGGGACGTGGATCATTGGTTACATAAATATGAGTTTGCCATAGTTATATCAGGACAATTAGGATGAATGTTTGTTAAAATGTATCAACGTGAAAATATCAAAATTAAGGGTAATTCCACTTCTCGACCATTTTATGTTGAGTAAGAGGTCATGCCCATCATCCAAGGAACAAATCGTAGAGAGTGATTTGATTCTATACTCCATATTATTTTGATGATTGATGTATGCTATATAGAGTATGAGACCAAACATTTTCTATGCAGTGATGACCGTGAGACTATTTATCTCCAACATCAGGAGGCAAACATGGGATGTTATCTGATGGATTCTGAGGTCTCCTTAAGGTATATTAAATCAATGTTTTTGATATGTGGGAGTTGACCCACTCTTGTTTGGATATATATATATATATAGATATAGTCACATATCCTAATAGTAGGATGTCTACATTAGGTTATATATATACTTTTTTAGGAGGAGTAGTATCTTGATAGACAAGTATGAAAAACTATGTCGACATATCCATGAAAAATGTAGGGTACATTTCTACTTTATATGTTTTTTAGGATATGTTGTGGATAATGAATATTCTCTAGGATCTTAGAATCATAATGAATGAGTAATGGGTTATTTACAGTAATCATAGTGATTTGGACTTGAGAAATATTATCTTACATTATTCTCGGATGAAGCACATCGACATTCACATCATTGGATACATGAAGTGATCAGGAGACAATTGTTGAAACTTTAGAAAATCAACACAATGTAAAATTCAATAGATATATTGATAAATGTTGTTGATCAGGAGAAGCTAGACCTTTTCATATTCTCTAGAAGATTACAACTAGATGGGTATAACAGATGGATATGTTGTCATGTGCATTGGTTAGTGTGTGGTTCACCAACCACACCCACCATGTAAGAATTTCTTTATTGATTATTCTGATTCTAAATATTAATACACTATTTTTTTGTCATCAATTTAAGGAATTCCATACTTTTTGGGGTGATTTGGAGGAGTTGTGTGAAACATGACACCTACAACCATGGTTATTTATGTATTCCTTGTGCAGCATCCCAAGATTAATCCATTTTGATCGAAGTTAGTTTCATTAATAGAGATCCTTAAGAGCTCCATGTGACAGATAAATACAATTGTGGATAGGTACTTCTTATTAACTATATTCATCTTGAAATAAAGGCTGATATAACACTACATTCTTCTCAATTACTAATCCTAAAATCACTACACCACAAACATTATATACTACATCTAATAGGATTGTTTTATAATTCAATGATCATAATTAGGGTTGTGGTATCTATCATATGGGACATATGGGTGGGTCCAGTATGACATCTGTAGGACTGATGGTTTTCATAAGGATGATGTGCTGGCCATGTTCCATCGGACATTGTGGCGATAGAGGGGTGGCCTCGAATGAAGGAAAGTGTCATCAGATGATTGGACGACTGGTATTTGGAATGATAAGGATGGTTTCATGAGTCTTAATAGGGTGTACATTATAAAATGAAGGTAATAGGTGGAAGACTCCTCTCGCAACGTATATGAAAATTGCCTTGAAAAAATACCCACGATTACTATTCATCACTATAGTTGATGATTAGGAGGTGGTGACCTCTAGCGATGCGGGTAGAACACAATTGTGTAATTTGGTTCATGCATCATGATGTATAATATTCTTGGGTTCCCTCCTCTATTAGCCCTATGGGAATTGGGTCCTACATACCATTTACTCGGGTCTATGAGTCTTGGGTATTCAAAATCATGTCACGGGATCAATATCTACCAAGAAAAAAGAGAGGGGTTTACTTTATTAAATCAGAGATTGTTTTCATCTTTCATATTTAAAAAAACAAATACTATTCAAATTTCATATTAAATGACATATTTATTATAATATACATATTAATTATTAGATATTAACAGTAATTATATTTTAATTATTAATATCATTATAAAACATATTATTTATTTTTTTATATCAATAATACATTTAACAATTTTACTACCATTATTCATTGTCATTACTATGACTTTATTAGTTATTATTTATTACATTATCAAATAATAACCATTTTTTTAAAATATGTTATGATTAATAATTAATTATAGTTAATGTTTTATTATAAATGATATATTATTTGTAATATAATGGAAAATGGTGTTCTAATACCATATCAAAAACATGGAATGATTTCACATACTATAAAAATATAAAAGGGAAGTATTGGTGATGTTTTACATAATATTTTAGAAATAATATTTATAAGGTATTACTGAATAAAAAAACAGTAAATTATTTTTAATTTTAATATTTCTTATACATATATATAATTATATATATAAACAGAACAACAAAAACAAAATAAATTTGGGAAATGTCTAGGATGACATCTTTTTCAAATGATATATAAAGAGGGTATTGTATTATACATCCACCATCCTTCAACATCAGACACTAAATTTTTCAGGTAAATTAGAAAATGTTTTCATAAAATAACAATTTCTAAAAAAAACAATGAAAAATTTGCCAACTGAGAATTGAGGTTTTTATTTCCCCCCACCATAAGAATTCATATTTGAGGTATCATATATGAAATGGTGTTCCCCCATGATGGAATGGTCCCCATTATTGTGGCGTATATCCCCATATACATGATGGTCTATAGCCGATAGGACATCACATCCAGGAGATAGTAGGTACTCTACACTAAAAGGGAAGATGAGGTCACCACCATGGTCTAGTCCATCTTTATGGACTTTAATGATATCGAAATTTCGTCATTACATGTGCACAATTCCTAATTTTTGGGGACGTGGCCTTCTGGAATATCACCCATCACTAAATCAGGTTTACTTTCAAAGATGTGGTGGTGATAATGTTAGAGGAGGATGGGGATGGATTTCATATATATATCACTGATCAAAATTATGGTTGGGTGTGGATGTAGAGAAGAGATCACCCCCATCGTTGATTTTCATTTGGATTAACCTTTTTCATGTGTTTTTATTACTAATACACACACACACAATGATATATATATATCTCTGTGTGTGTGTGTGTGTGTGTGTTTATAGGATTCACTAAATTTAAATTGTAGAATAATTTAAAACCGATTTTTATTAAAATAATTTTAAATACTATAAACACACAAACACACTCATATATATATATATAATCTTTTTTACATTATATATATACACAAATTCACATTTACTAAAAAATACAATTCCCATATATATCTCAATCATTTTTGTGTTTACTAATTATATTTATTTCAATTTATGTGTTTAGAAAAAAACAATGTATCTTTATAAATTTATAATCAAATGTTCTTATTTTTATTATTTAATTATATTGTAATAAATATTTTTTCATTATTAGATTTTATATTAAAATATATTTTAATTTTAAATTCAAATATAATATTTATTTGTAAATTTTTTTAATAAAATCCACAACTATTACATACAATATTTATTTCAAACTAATTTGATTTCCATGAAATTAACATTAGACATATACATATCGACTAATATATTCATTAATATCAAACCTCTTTAATTCAAATTAATATTTTCTTCCAAATTGTACATGTTACTTGAACAATTACTATTTGAATCTCTGTTTTATTTTTACAATCATTTTCATTTTCAATAGATTTTAAAATTTACTAATTATTAATTTTATTAATATAATATATATAATTTTAAAATTAATCAAATAATGTGTCATTGAATATTTATATTATAAATTCATAATGACAATATAATTTAAAATAATATATATATATATATATATTATTTAATGAATGGAATATCATTCAATTCATATATAAATATATATTTAGTATAAGAATTTTTATAGCCCTGGTCATTGATGGATCCACAACTATTCCTCACTTGGACATGACATAGCCTAATATATAAACCTCAAATGTCAAAAACATATATATATATATATCTTTATATATATTTTATAATTCTAAAGAACCTATAGAATGTGTTTAAGGTTCTCTGCATTCTCTCCCTAGAACCTACAATATAAGATAATTTATCTTATGCATTTTTTTACTACTAATGGAATTTAAAAGAAAATATTCTTGCAATGATGAAACCTTAAGTAAATCATAAAGATATCGTCATCATTCATTATAATTTGATTATTCCCTACACAATAATAGATATTAATGCACTAGATAGATCCATTTACATGATTGAATATATCAAAAATCCATTGAAGGGGATAATGGATCTTCAATGAAACCTTTTTATGAGAAGGTAATCGATACAATGTCAGAGAATTACATCATACTATTCCATTAGTGATAATAGATCACCCCAAGGAGATACGCTATGTTGAATAAAAAAACTACTATTGAAGATCATGAATCCAAATATTTAGCTCCTAAAAATTAAAACGGGCTAGAATATACTAATATGTATAGATAAAAGAGACTCTATATTTCAATTAAATCCAAATAAAGTTTACAAAAATTAATTTCAATACAAAATCATAAAAAATAGGTTATTGTAATAAAACCCTTGAAAACACAAATACTTAAACCTATTCTAAACTCATCTTGAGATCAATCATAATATAAAATTCCGGGTTGACATGCCGAAAAATCATCATTAATTTCCTACTCACTAAGGATATTGAATTTCTACTAATTAAAAATATTAATTCAACACTCCTATAAATCAAATCAATGAAATCCTACTGAATTAAACAAGTATATGAAAATGAAAAACATTATACGGTTATATATACACATATTGGAGATTCCTCAATGACAGAAGCTTTCATAAAGAAATTTCACAATCAATACATATACAATAAATACATACTAAATAATTCCAACTACTATAGTCAACCCCAAAGGAAATATATGTTTTTTTACTAATTTACACAATATTGGATAGAGGGAACCACATAAGTTATCTACTACAATATGTGGTGGAATCTCATTCAAATGAACGTAACAAGGTATTACTCTACAAAATCATTGAACCATATGTTAAAAAAACTAAAAGTATATTATCTATGTAATACACAAAATAAATTGGGTTATCTAAGGGATATCCAATACAACCCAATTCAACTCAATGATGATCAATTAATATATAACCTTGAGTCTACAACAGACATGAATGAAACATATATAATGGTTGAACCGGATGTGTGTAGCCATATCCATGTTGAGAACTACGGAAGGTATGCCACTATTGATTTTGATGTCCATTGGACACTATAAGAAAAATAATTGATGTTTGAAATTATTTTATATGTCATGAACATCCTACTATAGTAAAATGATATGAGGGATGCTAATGACGACACCATGTAATCATAAACTTCAACTGACCATGGAAATGTTATCATTTCTTGACATTTATTCTCTTGAGGGTGTGGTGAAAGAATTTATATCATAATTATTTAGTCTAAGGAATGTCATCCTATTCTCCTCTACTATCTATATAACATTAAGTAATAACTATAATGTGAATCGGACGACATGCACTATATATCTACATGCAACACGTCCTCGAAATGTACCTTTATAGAAACATTGTCTTTTATGAGGTATATATCATAAAAATGATGGTTATTGAGCCATATTTTGTAGTTTCACATGATATATTTTCACATGATAAGAGAACATATAAATTATTTATGGGACATGTTTAGAAATTATAGTAGGAACATGGCCAGTACGTGATAAAAAAATCTTCCCTTATGATACATCTTACTCATCATGAACAGTATAGAGTCAACCCCATTATTAATGAGTAGATCATCCAAATACATTGATTTATAGTTGAATTTCACACATCATCAAATAATATTCAATATAAAATATATCTCTACATCATACAACCGCACATTGTTCTCATCATCCAAAATAGAGCCATTATACATTATTAGACATTGGTTCTTAAACATATTAAGAATATTAACTCTATTTTAAAAAAATTTACCCCAATATCTCATGATATTATAGTGTATCATGATAAAAATATCTAAAAAAATATATGTGGGGATGTCAAGAAAGCATCATCCTTATAAAATATCATAATAATAGGATCTTCATCAACATAGAATAAATATTATTTATGTATAATTAATTAATATTTAGTCTAATTCACCCCATATAACCAAGACATTCATTCCTGTTGATATTTTTATTAAATTATTTCTACTAATTCATGTACCATAAATTATGTATCACAACACCCAATATATATAGTAATCTAATGATCATTGCATTGAGACATTGTGGGACCAAATTACCTTTTCATATCATGTCTCCCCTGTTTACTCACATACTATGTTCAACTGTTACAAATTCTATATCAACAAAATAAACACTCATATATTCTATCACAAAATTTTAAACTATATCATAACAATGTATTTCATACTATATTTCCATGATGTTTTCCCAAAGGTTCACATAAAAATTTAGCAATGAAGATAAGTGCCATCCCTAAAACCAATCTCAAATATGCAGTCGATTGGTGACTATCATCGAAGGTACGTAACATGTACATATGGTATGAATTAATGTGAATATTAAAAATATAATAATAGACCAATAAACCATCTATTAAAAATAATAAAATATCAATTTAATTAATGTGACGCTAGGGAAGTATAAAAAATGGAAACAACATAAGAAACATGTACTGTGTTAACTCACAAAAACTATTATTTCCCAGAAATCCTCTATGATCTAGTAATGCCCAAATATACTACCAAATAACTCCATTGGATTTCAATATATTCATAGGGGTGATAATACATGACTATACAATATTATCCTACAAAAAACAACTAATTTAAATGTGAACAATTCATAATAAATCCAAATTGATGAAATATTGTAATCAACTCATAAAAATAATGCTATATAATTTTCGAAGATCACCAAAGAACTATCATTAATTTTTATAAATAATTAAAAATCATAATTTTTAAAAATAAATATTAAGAAATATACCTTGATTTTTGTTTCCCACTAGTGGAGTCTCCTTAAAACATAAATGTCATAGGTCTCGGTGCTCTCCAAACATGCATAAGTCCTAAAAACCAGTCATCCAATCACATAAACATAATATCCACACAACCCAATCCATAAAAATACATCTAAACAACATCACTATCACATATTGATTGCGACATTGTAAAACTAATATCCAAAACATTATGTATAATTTCGAAATGAAACATAAACCATTTAATCACATATGTAAATACACATATGATAACATTATTTCATTTTATCCTTGCTACATATATGAAAACTAACCTTAAAATTCTATGACCTATATTCACATGATCGTCTGATTTATGATCTATTATAGACTTTATGGGTACATATTTTTAAATAGAATATCATTTCTGACATGATATGCAGATACACCATTACATATATGGGAGACACAATGGGTTTTGGGGATTAGTCAGTGGTCTGAATCCTTAACAACCAATCATCTCACAACAATATATCATATATTACCACCATTATACTTGTGTATTAATATTTTATAGATTGTATTATTCCATTATTTAATCATTCTATACTTAATGTTTATTTTTAATTCATGCATAGAAATCATATAAAATCATGTGATGGCGCAATGGCCCAATTTGATATCAGCTCACTGTTTTTATCATATCAATATATACCATTTTCAAAATTTAAAAATTTTATTTTAATAATCTATAATGAGGGGGTTTATATTCTCCCAACTAGACCAAAGGTTTTAGGTAAACAAAATGTGGCCAAAACGTGTCCATAAAGTGAAGAAATTATTGGTGAGATAGATTGGACCCACAAATATTCATTGTTCCACAAAACAGGATTCATAATATTAATTTGTGGGATTCCACCTCTATTGGAATGATATGATTACGTCCTTAATCTACCCAAGAGTTTAGGGAATTTTTTTAGTTCTATCATTATATCTACAAAACATCATAGAAGGATCTATTATTCCATGAATAGTTACCAAGTCTCATATACAAATGAATTATTTTGGGGGAATTTTGAGGTAAGTGTCCATGAAATGACAATTATCCCTCATAAAAAGGGATATTTAAATGTAGGTTAATATAGTATGATATTAAATGTGCTTCAAAATCATATATATCCTCATACCCCTCTATGTAGTTTAAAATGAGTTGTTATCACTTGTGGTGAAACATGATGATAACCAAGAGATTCTTATTTACTATACTATTTTTATTCAAGATTTTATTTGTGTTATTTATTCATATATCATAATTAAATGAAAATGATAATTTTTGTAGGTACCCAATAATTTGATGTGTCCTACACCAATACCCACTTATTGCTTCCCCTTTTAAGTATAGTGTTTGTGTGGTTCATATTGATAGATTAAATTCACATAATCATTACCAGATAATGTAGACTAATTTTATGGTTTAGATTTGAAAAAACATATATTCCTAAAAAAACTACGTGATATTTGAGTGTTTCTATAGTTTTTTTAGTATAAAGTTGGATAAAAATCAGTTAATCATCAACTCTATCAGGAGAATCATTTTGGGTTTCTGACCAAACCATAAGAAGTATCTTATTAAAAACATAGTTAAAATATATCTCAATGTGTTTCAAACTAGGGATTAATATATATAAACTATATCTCTTTATGCGATGATGTATGATATACATGATATTAACCCAGCTAGATAATTATTAATCCAATATATTAATCAATTCTTCACTATATCAGTCTCTTATTGAAGTCTGGATTTTATGTAAAAAACAAATCATTTTGAAAATCTAATTCCACATTTCAATTAGTAAAAACCTTCTTTAAAAAATAATTTTATAATCCTATATTGAGAAATGTCCTAGGGATCCTTTTATAATGTAGAAAATCTTATAAAAATATAACTATATTAATTAATGTGATGGATAATGTGATTCATTTTTGGCACAATTTCAGGATACCCAATATAATTTTCTATATGATTTCACTAATTTTTTTATTTTTACTCTTATAAATCCACCACCCCTCCCATATTTCATTTTTTTGTTTTTTTTGTGTTCTCTCCATCTCTCACTCACTCTCTTATCATTCTTTTAATTATTCCTCTTCTGTATTCTCTCTTTAATCGTAATTTTTTTTCACTTATTATTTCTTATCATTTTTACTTTAATAAATATTGTCATGTTTTATTACTTAGTCATATTATAACAAAATAAACAATTATAATAAACATAGAATCTTATTTTTACAACCAAATTATTAAAACATAATTTATTTGAAATAGACCCTTAAATTAAAAATACTCTAAAATCACATAATAAATATTATATAATATGGAATTAAAGTAACACAGAGGATCCCATTTATGAAAATCATTATATAAGAAACCAATCCATAATTAATCCAAATCAAATTCCAAAAACATCGTTGAAAATAAAATGACTTTAATATAATTAACCTCCCATGATATAGAATGACAACCTATATACATCCAATATACCAAGGAAGAAATAGACTATAATATCATATTGTTCCTTATCCACCTCATTCATAAATTCCCCATTATTATATGAGAGGAACCCCCCAATAATCTCAATGAATTTAACATTATAAATTCTACAATTAATCCAAATTTTTTTCTAAAGACCTCATTATGTTTAGGCACATACCATTTTCCATTGATGGTGTAGAAAATTATTTGATATACTGTTTAAAACTAATATTGGGTGCTATAAAATCATTGAATTAATTTCTCTATATAAATTTTCTATTTCTTTTGAACTACATTCACTGTAAATAAAATCTATGGAATTAGGAAATCACACTGAGATACGCTTCATGAATACAATGACATATTAAAACTAATTTTCTCAAGTTCCCCCCCCCCAAATGAGAAACTTTATTAATTCAATACTTTTATAAGGAACTTATCAACATGAATAACTGATTGATAGATTCTACATCGGGTGGTTCTCTAGTGGATAAAAGACAAATATTATCGCGATAAATAATATAAAACATGGCTCAAAATACAAAACAAATTTGTATAGAGTAAATTTCACATACTCTTGGTGTTAAAGTTTAATACGCTTATACATAGAGAACATGGTATATAAAAATATAGATTCAATGTATACACTTTTATGGAATTTATATCAAGCTGAAGGCTATTCAAACCCTCTAACCACACTATTACTTTGTCATATTTTTTATAATAACAAAAACATCACTAATAAATTCCCATAATATTTGGAATCATCAAATTAATGTGAAGCAGTGTTCCATGGGTGCAATATTCAATAAGAACATTTCATAAATCTATAAAATTTTAGTACAAATATAATCTTAAATGGGAAATGAAAATTTTCGTAATACCAAAGAGGAACATCAAGCATTGCTATAAAAATTTGGATAAAAAATGTGTAGGTATGAAGCACTACTATCTATAACTAACTCCATAAAATATACCTCCTTAGAAATATAAAATAATCCTTGAATACATGGTGAATAAAATGGATTCCAAATCATCTAGCTCTAAAAGACCACTCAATGGTCTATTCTAAACCTATGAACTTATGTGGGAGTACTGGAAAACAATATTGGTGGTATAATGATAAATATATCTAAAATGTTAACATCCCAAACTGTTTATAATCTCAAGGAAAATGTTAATATATTTTTATATCACATCATAGTAATAATAAATTTTATCCATTGATTTATTATACTCAAAAGGTATTCCATGATCTTGAAAACACCTTTTCATTACCCTCATAATATTCAACTGAATAAGGGTGAAAATATTATCATTGGGGATTCCCCTGAAGAATAAATTCCTCTTCCCTTTCCAAAAAAACTCTACCAGTAAAATAAAATATTTGATAATGTTTTTGATAAAGTTATCATGGATACATTTTAATAGGTAAATAATAATATTCCACTATTGGATGTAGTTAAAAAAATCGTTTTCCTATGAAATTTATTAAAGAACATTAATACCGTAAATAAATAATTAATGGTAATGATATATTGAACCTTGGATAGAATCTGTATACCTTGATACAACATTTGATAACAACCAAATTCCATTATTAGATCAGTTTTACAATATCATTCACTATAGGTGTGACACTCTTTTATGATTCAATACTAGAATTAAGTGATTTTATTAATTTGATTCTTCACTATGTTCCTACATCTTTGAACGTTTGAGATCATTATCCAACAAAAAACATCATTCCACATTACAACCATAGAAAATCACACATGAGAGATGTGATTATGGACATAATTGTGGGAGTGAAAAATATCTTCATCTATATAGACATCTATATTCTTAATATGGAAGATAATCATAGAACAAAAAATTCTCCTATTATACTTGGATGACCATTCCTTAAAACAAAAAATAAAACTCTCAATTTCTTCAAATGTAAAATTTTCATATAGTTTTGAGGATAAAATTTATGATTTAATAACCATGATTCTATAAAACACCCCATTGAAGATAACTCCACTCTTACCATCTATAAGATGGATTTTATCTCCAATGAAACTGAAACAAAAAACTATCTCATCAAACCATAATATTATTCATTTTACTCTTCTTCATTCTTTGATGATATGAGTTATAATTCATTATTTCTTTCATGTGTGGGTTTGGGAAAGTTATATTCTCAAGAAAAATTATGGATGATTAGGTTCATTATCATTTATACATGATCATTAATAATTTTTAAAATCTAAATTCCAATTATTTTGATTCCATATAGAATAAATATTATTAGATAGAAATTATCAAGGACCTAAATCCACATAATTATCTTCCCTGAATAAAAAAACGAATGTTATTTCAATTACAAAACCATTTTTCTAATTTAAAATATGAAAATATTAAGGCTATAGAATAATTTTCAAGTATTATTTCCCGAAAATTCACTCTATATGATGTATCCAAACTACCAGAACCTTTGAGAGAGTGTAAAAAGATGATATGGCTGAAATTTACTAATATTATAGTGATTAGAAAATATATTTGAACACATAAAATAATTTTAGATAAAATAGATAATCCTATATTGTAATCTCAAATTTGGTTAAATACTACCACCTTGTAGTTATAAAATTTGAAGTAATTAAATTACATACTACTGGGATCTCCTATAAAATATATGATAGTAAATAGATTATATCATTATTACTATGAGACCAATTCTATTTTTAATATAAAATTAATTTAATGAATAAGTTCCCAAACATGTGAAAATAGTTGGTGATTCTTTTTTGTCAACCATTGACTAAATCAAGACACACAGAAGGACCAATATCATCTACCTTTCATTACCAAAATGTTAGAAAGATTGGCTGGTATATCCGGTTGTTGTTTCCCTGAATGCTATTTGGGTTATTTTTACATTTATATATCACATAAGGATAATAAAAGGGGAATATTCACCATTATATTATTGAAATTTTCATATAAAATGTTTCTCCTTGGACTTTGTAATCCCCATAATACTTTTCAATGATGTATATTGAATATATTTTCTTCATAACTAGATAATTGAATAGAAAATTCTATAGATGATTATATAGTTTATGGATAATCATTAATTACAATTTGTAACACCTAGGTCTTTCCCTCTTGTATTTCATTGAAATGAAATCATATTAAATTTGAATAAATTCTATTTCACTGTATATAGGGGGATTTTCCATGGGAATGTTTATCTTAATTTGATTAATCAATTACATCATTAAAAACATGAAATATTATCTCATAAAATTTCGGAAATGTGTTAATTAGGTGTAATCATTCTTAGGTCACGATTTTTAAATGCTGATTTAGTATAGAATTCTGTAAGAACACTCTTTCCTTACCTCAATTGTTTTAATTATATTAATAGTTTTTATTAATAAAATTAATATGATTTATTTAATTTATTAAAAATTAATCACACTAACCTCCGATCAACCAACCCAAAAGTTGGGATCTCTCATTTGAACATATTTGTGATGCCTATAGCTTTTTAGTTGGGAATATTTTTTCACAAAGGATCTAAGGGGTACCCACATGCCATTTTGTATACCTCACATGACCCTGACCCATTGTAAGAAAAAATCGTGAAAAAGGAAAAATAAAGTCTTAATATTGTTTTTTCCTTGGAAATAATTTTCTCATATGTTCTTGTTTCAAATGTCATTATTTTTTCATAAAATTTAAATTTTCAATTTGTACATAAGAAACCTAAGGATATGACCTTCATTATACAATGCATTGTCCTTCACCATTATTTAGACCTATATATTCGTGACATAAATTGAGTGGAAAATTCAGTAACTAGACACATTAATAGTATTTCCTCACCTTTGGACCACTAAGTTAACTCATCCCTCCCCATTATAGATTTATTCCTTGATGAGAACCATTGTGATGTTTTAGACCTTACCGGTTGATATGTTGAATTTTTTTTGGCATCATTAATTGTGCCCATATATTTTATAACATCACAATCCCAATTGATTATTTATGGGTCATAATATTAAATTTTGGATTACCAATACATGTGGATAATTTTTAGTGACCTAGTTAATCATTGGAATGTCCCTAACCAAGTGTTCACCTATTTTCTATATTCTCCCACACGTTGGGTTATGGGGGCCCGGTTTCCTCTCATTACATAGATCAAAAAATCCCTGACTCAAGAATTTATTGGCCAATATTGTACAGATATTCCCCATGATTTTTATTTCATGCACATGATGTCAATTAACTTGGAATATATCAAGAGGAATGAAAATTACCATAAACCCTTGTTATTTTTTGACATATTTGAGTACAATAAATTAAATTAATTACTAATTTTTCAAATCCATTGTGAGTTTAATAAGTGTTATTGTCTTACAGAATATTTATCTAAATTGGTGGATAAAAAGGAAATAATGACTAATGAGACATTAGTATATGTTCATTTTGGTATATCTCATGTTTTTAGTGGGTTTGGTTTTTCAAGATTCATTATTTTTGATGGGGGTTTACGTTTTTTTAATGAAAACATAAAAAAATAATTCTCTGAATTTATTTGGTTTTATATAATATTTTACATACATTCCACCCTAAGAATAATATAAAATCCCAAATTTAATATCATGAAGTAATGAGAAAATTTTAAAATATAATACAACCATATACAAATGAATGGATTTTTCAAATATGATGTAATATTGGATTACCATATAGATTTTACAATCCCAACTAGAATTTTACTATATATTATTATGTTTGGAATGGCTTTTCACTTCTCAGTGGAGGTAATTAAATGTACATGTTCAGTAGTTGAAGAATGTGATATAAATCCTTATATATTTTTCAAAATATAAAGATACATATTCATGAGATGGATGTATTTCAGAGTAATGAAAATGAGAACTCACAGATCTATAAAAACAATTCAGAGGCTACCCATGATGATACGATTCATCAGTGGATGTTTCATTTCTAAGGGAAGTGGGTTATGTATAATAATAGTCTAAAGCTCCTCCCATGAAAGATTCATTACAGATGGCTATGTATATATATTAATACTAATATTTAACCATTTGGGGATATACAGGTTTTGTATGGGATGAGTGGAAAACGTTTTATCTTCAATGGGTAGAAACATAAAAAAAATCTATTTGGATTTTCTAAATCACCTGGTTGAGAGAAATCTACTGATGGATTCCATATATGACACTACTTATCAGGTTATCTCTTCTCTCTATATTTATTCACTTTTTAATTTATTTAAACATTATTAATGAAGGAAAATATATTTTTTAAATGTTGGGTAGGGTCACATAGGTTTTTTATGAGTTTCAGTAAAAACCAAAAGACACATAAAAAAATAAATTGGTTACCATATTTATTTTATTATTTGTTTTCTATTTTTAAATTTTCCTTAATTTTCAAATATAATATAAAAAATATTATCTAAAGATAGAGTTGATTGTGTGAAAATTTAATTTCTTTTGGTAAATATTATTTCAAAATAATGTTGATATGGATTTATTTAGAATTTATATTTTCATTTAATTATTAGGATATTAATGGATTTTTGGTAACCATGACTCGTGATCATTGAATAAATTTTTAAACCCCTTATCTTAGGGTCATTATAATCTTATTATTAAATATAATTTCATTAAATATCTTTCATTAGAGTCTCAACTCATATAGAGAAACTAGAATGTAGCTAGATCCTATTTGAATCAATAAGAGTCTATTATGTCACAGCCAGGATAGAGGAAATTGATCAATTAAATCCCAATTCTATAAGTAACATTTATTTTGGACCACCATGTCTTTTGAACCATATTATGATTTAGAGACCATGAAATTATTTTTATTTATCATTGATACATGATGATTAATCTCTACCAACTTATCTGTTTTCCACATTGTTGTTTTATTTTCAAAAAATGATATGGATTTGGTGTTTCCATGGGAATTAAGGGGAAATATTCAAATTGGTTGACTGTATGGGTTGATAAATGTTTTTTTAAAGTGGGTTCAAAATACATATTATATCATTTTTTCAGATTTTTTATTATTTATCTTTGAAGGAAACTGTATATAATAATAGGATTATACATTCAAATTGAATCAAAAGAAAAAAAAGATAAATAAATTGAGAAAAGATAAATTTTAATCATTATTTTCCATTAATTATATATGAACCACATAAAAAAAATGAACGATGAGTGATTTGGAGTTGTTATACTCTACGATGGGTTGAGTGAGTTCATTCATTTTGATCACATTCTGAATTACTACACACTTCATACATAAGAGATTAAACACTTCTATTATGTATGATAATTTAAAACAACAAATACTACCAACACCAAACCCATAGAAATACCTATTATCAGAAATCCTAATTCAAAAAAATATTCTTCTGGTAGATAAATATTAATTTTGGAAACCATATGGTAAGATTAAATTACTCTAGAAAATTATCTTTACTCTACTTTTATATTTTATTTAGGTGAAGAAGGAAAATTTTCAACGTGGGGTGGGATGTGAAATTTACCATCTGTGAAAAAAGAATTATTAATTTGAATGTGGGAAAAGAATAATTATATGAAAAATTAATTTATAACTGGTACATGATGGATTTCGTTTGAAAAAAATGTTTTAATTTTCCTCACATTTGAATTATGTTGGGGAATTCATTAGGATATAAAGATTTTTCAAGGAGTACATTAGAGTATGTGTGAGGGCATGTTAACATAATAATATATCATATATATTCACCCCTATAAAAATGAATTACATTGTTTATGGGTTTTATTATCACATTATTTATTCATTTTTAGTCAATCATTATTTTATATTCATCTGTTGAAAACATTCTTCAAATTTTGTGATTCTATAATGGATATATTTAATTTATGTTCAATATTTTGATCATAAAGTTATATAAATTCAAACAAATTGTGAAAATTACATTTAAATATGGTTTTTGTGACCAAGGGGATTCATTAAAATATACTTAATGGAATGCGGGATATAATCATAACAGGGATGAAATATGCCTCAATGTGAAGCAATTCTTGGTGATACTGATTGAATCTACTTATGGTGATGGGTAAATAAAATAGGATTATAAAATAAATATGGATGATTGGAACTAAATTTGGAATCTTACATGAAATCCATCCTTCCTACTAAATTTCATTTCATGATTCTATGATTTATCTAGAAAAAATTCTATACAAATTATAGGGATAATGTCTTTAATGAATAGTCTTCATGTCTTTTGGACACATGACTTATTTTTTGTACATTTTTATTTAATTTTACATAATAAGAATAATTGCCCTATTTATCAAGGGATACATGATAATTGGATTGGTTTTTTGGATTTTTTTTCATTCTTATTCAACTTGGATGGCCCCTAACCTTCTATATAGTTTTAATCTTACTGTGACCACCCATAGAGGATCATGATATATTAATTTTGGATCTTATTTGTAATATTTTAATGATGTATCAAATTATAGTATTCTATGTTGTTTATCATATTCATATATTCAAATTTAATTTATTTATAACCTAGTATGCCATAATAAAACATAGATCTAATATTTTGGGTTTCCCATTCATGTGACGTTTCACACACCATTCACACATTCTTCTTCGTCATTTTAATTTTAGAGTTTATGTGGGTCATATTGGTAGGACATACTAAAAAACGTATATGTAAAATTAAATTTATTTCATTATTTCAAATTGAAATAAAATATAATATTTTTTAACATCTTGAATTTATAATATACCAAATTAGTGGGTTTTAGTTATGATGTAACACACAAATCACTAAATCAATAAAAATATTTGTTGAATCATTTTTTATTTCCGACCACACCATATCAATTATCCTAGTATAAAATCATAAAAATCTAGCTATTATGTTATAATTAGTGATTAAAATTTATTATACCACTCTCTTGATGAGATTAAGGATATCAATCTTGATATTTCCTTGGGTTGATCATGCTTTATATGATTTGTTAATTTCTACTTTATTTTATCACATGCATATTTTAGTTTGGATCTTAAATAAAAAACCCCATGTTTTATAATATCACATTCCCATATTTTCATAATCATAACATTATTTTAAAATAGTTATACAAGGATCAATCAAATGGTGACCTTGGGTTCCTTCTATACAATAAAAATTATAGTAAAAATATAATTATCTTATTTGATGAGCATGAAAAAAGGATCAACACATACATCGGTAAGACATTGTGAACATATGTTTAAATATGGATGTTAATATCATTATTGGACTTCTCTGTTGAAACATATGAACTAATAAATCAACATTAATAATAAATAAAATATAATTGTTTCATAAGAAACTATTTGACATACGATCTGAACTATTACCAACAACCTTTATGGAAACCCAATATACAACATTATCCATAAGGTATCAAATAATATCAAAAGAAAAAAACATTTTGTAGGATTAATCACTATTAATTATTTATGAAATTTACCTTTTTACCAGAAATTTTAAACATCCCATTATCAATTGATATATAAATAGAGATTTTAATAATCGATAGAAAACTTTATTTCAATAAATATCACATTAATTAGTTACTACATAAAAAACTAAAAAATATCATCATGATTACATGTTTTATGTAATAAATTACATCGAAATTTATAAATATTAATAATCCTTTAATATTATAAAATTAATTATCAATTTTACAATTTCAAAACACTGGGTGATAATAATGAACTACTTAGCTATGAATAAAGGAAACACCCAAGATCAACTAAGCATAACACATAATTCAAATAGGTAATTTTTCTTATTGACAACATTAATCTCAATCTAATCCCATGTAACTTCATATATATCACTTTATAATGTTAATCATACCTTCTCACTTTAAAAAACATAAATCCAAAATCATGATAACATAACAATATCCAATCTCTCACTATATAATGTAAAAATATGAGGTGGTAAAGCATAATATCAACAAGATTTATTGTATAATATTTTTAATAGAGTGGGAACTAAATATTCTGGAAATTACCCAACATCAAAAATATTGAATCATTTCTTAATCCTAAACTAATAAGCCAAGAAAAATAAAACAATGATCAATATTTCTCCCCAATATTATTAATGATAAATAAATCATTTTTTATTTAATTATTTAAGTAAATTATTTGTATATTTTTTGAAAAAAAATATTATAATTCATTAAAAAATATTTGAGGTAATACTCATAAAATATGTATAATAAATATAATGATTTATCATATAATGTAATTTTTTAGAAGAATGAAATCTTTCATGAATGACATTAAAAATTTTGCGAAATGTTTTATTAATTTTAATATTCCTTGTGCATGGTAAGTATGTTATAAAAATAAAATAATATAAATAAACTATCATAACATCTAAAAAATATCATGATCCAACAACATTAATTGTGTCGATTCATAATATGATGATTTTCAAATATCCCTTTCAAATATCATTAATATTATGGTTCATTATTTTTAAAAGGATGATTATAAAACAATACCAATTGAATACTAATGAATGTTAATTAAAACATAGATATAATTAAATATTATAATCATTATATCCCCAACCATGATTGAATCATCAAGAAATACTAAATAAATATGTGAGAAAAAATTGGCCAAACACAACAAAAATCGATAGAACCCACATAATGACATAATTAAAATGAATCATCATAAAATCTCACACAACTAATGACAAAATAATAATAACCTCTTCAAAAATTATTAAATGTAGGGATAAAGATGACCATACTAAAATCATATAGTATAAGAACCAAGGATAGAAGAAGGAATCACTACACCATAAACATAGTCAATAACCATCAAGGTAAATTTAATATGTCATTGGATGACATGAATTTGGATATGGGTTAGTGGAATGGAGTATAATTTAATTTAAAGGAAATCATAAAAGATCTTTAAAAATACAATTTATAGATCTCCAAATATACCTCTATGTTACAAAAAATATATGTGGATTACTATATTAAATGATGATTTAACTTTCGCAGTCTTAAAAAAGAATAATACCCCCTTCTATGTGGGTCTCCATACAATTTTAAAATTTTTTTGACTGGAAATATTAAATTTTGTACCAAAAATTGATGATTAACACATTAAGACAAACACTTGTTACGAACCACCAGAACCTATACAAATTTCATGTTGAATATAAAAAATGCCAAAAAAAACTTAATCTTACAGAAAACCTCATAACTATAGTATTATTACATTATGTCTTTGATTATGGGTGTTTCTCCCTTCCCAAATTCCTGCATGTTATCCACTAGAAAACTCTATTCACCAGGCTCATAAAAATTTCCATCAACATGGAACAATAATAACATCATGTATGTTTAAATTCTGAAGACCTATATATTAAATTGAATTAAATTAAAATCAAGGTTATATAACCTGTGTATGTATTAATGAAACTATATATCATATTAATTAAACCCCTCATAATTCATTCCACAATCAATGTAGTGCATCATCACTGTCCCCACCTAAATAGACATTAGTTCTCTATCTCTATAACACATTGTCATCATAAAAACATCCCAAAGAACCACATTATTAAAAATTAATAATCTAAATCTAAAATGGGTTATTTAAACTCAAAAGCAATCAAAAGAGCCTAAAATATTCAAAATTTCCATTGTACACCGATGTTTCAATAATTGTCAAGAAAATAAATCCTCCAGAACTATAACTATGTAATATTCTCCACAATGACTTCCAAAACGTGATTTTAGACCACATATAGATAAACAATCAATTTATACATTTGAATGAATTTTAACCTTCTACTGTATTCAATTGAAACTCATGAAAAGGTAGAATAATAGTTTTTAATATTATATTCCAATACCCTCAATCACATATTTTTCAAAAATCATAATAAAAATAATAAATTGATTATTTTATACACCATATCAAGGAGCAAACATCAAATACACATTCCCAAATTTATAATGGATATGAAACAATGTATCTTAGATATATGTATGATCATTGGATTAAACATTACTTATATCTTATAATATATTACATATCATCCAATAAATATTATTTATATTATGAACTATATAATGTATTATAGTGGAATAATGTTGTTTTGACTTCTTATTGACAAATAAAAAATTAATATCAATATTAAATAGTAAATATTACATATTCCATGTTATATGATACATATCATGAATAAATTTCATTGATCATATTGAAGATTTTAATTATTCATAGAAATCATCCTAGGAATCATATGTGTTGTATGAGTTCTAGTATATTTCTAATATTCTGTTATTGGGGATAAAAAATCTGACACTTTCCATTCTTCTTCTCCAACTCCTAATTCAAGAACATATTTGAACAACATAAAATCATTTTTAGATTTCATTTACGATTTTTTATAAAATTATTATTATATTATAATGAATTAAAAATAAATTTACTAAATTACTAAACCCATCATAATATAGTCATCCCAATTAATGAAGCTCAAACTACATATTTATTATCTTTAATGTTAGTTCAATATTTTATATTGTATCATCCATTTTAGCATCAAACATTGTAAATTAAGGATTATTTTATTAGGAATAAAAAATTAAAATTAAATTTAACACATATTTTTTCCTGGTTAAATTTAAAAACATTGAAAATAGACACGAACTAATAACCCTCATTAATGATTTTCCAAAATAATATTACAATATAAGACGTCATAAATTTTTTTAAATATGTAATTTATTTTTATTTTTTCATTTATCTACGATTATCTTTAATTAATCAAATAAAAAATGAAGATTCGTTGTATATTAATTTTTTCTTCCATTAATCTATATATCCCTAAAATTCTATAATATTTCTTCATCTTATTACATAATAATTGACTATAACACAACATCTTCATTTATTGTGCTCTCTTTCATCAAGAGAAATAAAATGAAATACATGCTAACTAAAAATATTTAAAATAATCATATTCAAGATTCGTTTGTCTCTTCAATCAAACATTATATTTTTTTCAATTTCCATTAATATGATTCATAAATCAATATCAATGTGTTCAAATATTACCACATTTTAAATAAAATTTAAAAATAAAATAATATGTTACATTTGAGAGGGTCGGTATCACATATAACATTTATTAAAAGATATCAATTAATCATATATATATATATATTTGACGTATCTCTGTATATATTAAAAGAGCGATTGATCGCGACATTATGAATTTATTAAAATAATTCAACATGGGATACATATATAAATTTCATACTGATTGATATGTTCAAATTAATATTAAATTATGAAATATCCCTTTTTCATTCATTATACCAATTTCAAAAAAAATTACATAAAAGTATTTTTCATCCCCTATATGTTCATTTTACTCTTAATTAAATCAATAATCTATCCACTATAATGACTAGAAAAAGGATAATTCAATGTAAATATGTGAAAATTTATTATCACACCACAATAATGAAATTGTCCATGTACCATAAAAATAACTAGATAGTAATGAAATCATAATTCTTGAATCCCCATAACATCTTAACTGCACCTAAGGGGATTGACTATATTAGCACTTCATCATGGATGGTTTTTATTTACAATGTCCTCCATACTATCTTTCTATCACCAATGGTGAATGATGGATGGAGGTATAATAATACCCTTTAATAAACATCATCATGGATTTATACTCAATTAATAAATTATTTATATTTTAATAATTATTTCCGCATATATAAACTCAATTAATTTCCTTAATTTAAACCACACACAAGGTTACGGTAGCAAAGACGGCTTATATATTTCACATTAGATAGAGATAAATGGATAAGTGTTTTTTCCCAACCAATATACTTAATTAATTATTGTAATATTTTTTCGAAAACTATTAATGCTTTCTTATCCCTTAATTTTATAAAAATTAATATCCTTCGAAATCAGGATATTTAATACTTATTAAATATTATATATTTTTTAATTAGAAATTTCACATAATTTATCTTGTAACATGTTTTCTTTGGTACATGAAAAGGGTTTATTTATATAAATAATTATTCTAAACATCAGATAATTCACCCATAGAAAACATATACAAAATATTTTTATTTTAAAAATTGATTCACAATAATTATAAATTATTAATTTCTTGGAAGCTATTTATAAGATGAATATATTTCATTTTAGATTCATTCAACAAAACCAAATTTTTTGTTTCATTGATGGGATGATTATTTTTTATGCCCAAGAATTATTCCATAATTATTAATGATTACATGATTAATTTAATTATCTTGAACATTGACTTTTCAAAAATAATATAATCTTATACTATTTTTCATGGTATCCTTATCAATCGGGATTTGTATGAGATTTTAAAAGAAATAAAAATGTTTAACATACCATGGAATATTCCCATTTAACATTTCAATTCTTCCTTCTCATATACTATGTAATTGTAACATAAATATAATATGAAATATGATTTATTTAAATGATCTATCACAACTAATCATTGTGAAATTTTTAAACAATATCATTAGAAATTTTCATGACATTCCCATTTATTTGAATGATTTATTCCAATTATTTGATGTGAATTTATTAAAATTATCAAAATTTATATTCGCTTCAATATTACCCATCTATGATATTTGAATTCATTGTATTAAAATAATTGAATAGATATATATATAATTAAATTTCATATGTGAAAAATGTAAAAAACATTATACTAGAAAATAATCCCTTGTTTTTTCCTAAACTCATTGTTGTCATATTAATGTTCTTATTGATTATAAAATATATGTCTCATATTATTGGCCAACATTTAGGGAGATAATAATTAATATTTGGATCAAATTAACCATTAATAATGTTCATGGATTCTTTCTAACAGTATCAACCATATATCATTGATTATTTGAATTATAACTTACAGATATCCTATGAGCAACAATAATTAAACAATATTTTATATGAAAAATAGTTGCCTTTTTATTAAATATTTATGTTGAATTATCAACAAATAATTCAAATCTCATAAAAAATTGATTTTTATCCCTTTAATACAAATCTTTTACCTGATTAATCCATTAAAAAACCTATTCCTTTATCTATTTGGTATTATTCAACTTATATCACCTATAGGTTAAAAAATTGAATTCTTACTTATGAATCATTTGGTTATTGCTATTTCCCAGCATCAACTCATCCCAATATTTTTCCCATTATTTATTCATATTATTAATCAGATCATAATTATTTCTTTCTAATTTTGTACTAGAATTTATTATTCTATTATATTCTATAAATGTGATTCCAATTTATCATCCTAATTGTAATGGGTCGTGTTGAATAAATGATGTTATAAAATAATTTTTTAAATGTTCTTGTATAATTTATATTGTTTAATAGTTTATAACATTAATGGTGAAATGAACTGTTATATGGGAAGATGATATGATGTGGTTTTTTTGTAAATGTTCAGTTTTTTTGGCTTCATATGATTCTACATATGTTAGAATTGGTTTTTATGGTCACTTTTTTAGATGGATGTGGTAGTTGATATAATTGGTTTTTGTAATTATGTTGACACGTATGTTTGGTTTTATGTATTAATACTACATTATAGTATTTATATTTCCTAAATAATACCACTTGTGTTAAGAAATTATACTAACACCAAAAATAAGTTTTCTCTTATGGGAAAAAGCCCAATAACCCCCCATTCCTCGTATTCTAGATGTAGTGTGGCGATGGTGACATGTTGTGTGTTTGTGGAATTGAATCAACTGTGATGAAATTTTGTTGTTATAATGTGGTTTTGTTATTTCTCTATGAGATATATGGCTATATAAATATATGAGGATATTATATATTGTCTGTTTTATTTATTCATGTTTTTATTAAATGGATTGTATCACTAAAATCTATTCTATTAGGTCATGTACTAGAGTATATCAATTGGGATGTTGTAGGGGGAACCATATATATATATATATATCAATGATTATTTTATTATTTGTTTGATATATATATTATTTAGTGGTCATATTTCGGTAGGCTTCATTATTGACCTAGGGATATTCAATAATATTATTATTTTTGTTTACTCAAAATTTATTTACTATTCATCATCCATACATTCAATAAATATTTAATGGATAATCCAACACAATATACTACTAATTTCAAACCATTATATTATAAAATACATTTATCAATGAATAATATGTTTATGTTACCTGTGAATTCCACTTTTTCCTCATTACATTGAGATTATTAGTTCTAATTTCGCCACTAAATATGTTTTTTAGGTATTAAATATATATATTTTGTTTCATTTTTATTATAGTTTTAATATATGTTTTTTATATGAAATTATCTTTCAATATATATGATTTTTAGAATAATGGTTATTAATTATGTTATTCCTATAATATGGATTCTTGTACCCCCCATTATATAAGTTTTATACCATATGTACAAGGTGAAAACTCAGGGACTTTTAGACATGGAATTTTGGGGTCAAAATTTCCATCACTATCATTCGATGATGAGTTTTTTCATGGAATTTGTATCACAAATAGATTTAACATACATGATAATTTAATGTTTCAATAAAATAATATTATACTCATGGTTTGAAAATTTTTATATTTGTAGGATTCAATTATTTGGACATAACATCGTATATTCACTAACAGTAATTACATAAATATAAGAAATAATCAACTGTAGTTATTCAACTAGTTAAACATTCATTTATTGATATCATTATAACTTAAACTGTTTCTAATCAATTATTTGAATACATATGCATTCTTTTATATCTTATGAAACAAGTATAAAACATATTTTTCACATACATTTCAAAAAATTAATCCCCTCATTATTTTCTAGTAATGTAATAATTAATCTCTCACAACCACAACTACATATGTTTTATGAACATTCTTATTAACTTATTTTAGACTATATAAATAAAATTAACTATAATTTATAATAATTTATTGGCTTGTAATAAAATTTTATTTCGATGAATTAATCACATAAAAAATATTTTCTTCTTAAATAAGTATAGAAAAAATTATGAATTAGATAGATATTCCCTTACTAATGATTCACATGAATTCATATCCAATATTTATAAATTTTATCCCAATCCTATGGTCATTGTATTCAAATTTGTTGTTAATGAATCGAATTTTCTATAAAGCTACACTTTCCCACATTTCAATTAGTGTTTGAACTATTTTTTTATAATTTACATGTAATCTAGTGTAATATGAAAAAAAACATTTAATTGACGTAATAAAGGAATAATTATTTATAAAAACCACAAATAAACAATGTTATTATTATTTATAAACAATTATTGATCAAAAATCATGATTACCAATAAAAATACACTCCACCCTTATGTATTTTCTCAATGTAATTCTATAAAAAAAATAACTATATTAGTAGTTTTCTTTAATGAGATAATTATGTTCAACTGAGTAGATTTTACAAAAATTGATAAAAGATATCCTATAACATCAATGATGATTTTAGGTTTCAATTATTTACTAAATAACTCAATATGTAAACATTAAATATTAAATTCAATCACATTATTCAATATTTCATAAAATCCAATAAAATATCATTTTAAAAAACTTTATGTTAAATAAATTCAATTTATTTTTTTGATAAAAAATATATAAAATAATTATATTTTAAAAAATCAATACAATTTTATATTTTATTTCATCCTCAAATAATATATTTGAAAATACTCAACTGCTCCATTAAATCCAATATTGAAATAGTTCGCAATAAAATAATATAAATCGAATTGGTTTTTTATTTTAATATTACATGTCATATTGAATAATTATTTAGATCATATACCACAATATATAATTCTAGTCCAATCATACATATATTGTAAAATATTCAATTTAATGGTATCTAAGAAGTAGCAAACTTGAAACTCATCTATATAACCTCATCTAATTTAAATATATATATTAAAATCACAATTTAAATCTCTTAAATATTCCTAATTTTATAGAACTATCGTATAATATTTAAAAATAAAATGTTTTTCAATCATGAACCCATTCTCACTAACCCAGTTCTAAAACCAAAATATTTATATTTCTATATTTGATAACTATAATTGTGACCCAATTTTATCCTTCCAAAACATATATCATCATGAAAAAATATTGGATCACAAATATACCAATGTAAATTTTCAGTTTATAATTTTTGAGAATTCAATAAAACCCATTCAATATTAAAATATCAACCTAGTATCCACCCCCACCAAAAATAATTAACTATAAATAGATTCTTTTTGAATAAAAGGTAAGTTTCAAATTATAAACTCTAAAATTATCCACATCCATCCAAATTCGTTATACATGCGAAAATATTTTAAATAAATGATATAAGAAAAACAATTATCAATAATGGAAATACAGAAAAAATTGGTAACCCATTAGTCTATTTCAAAACCATGTGGTCATATAAGATATATTTTCATTTAATGTAATAAACATTGATCTTAAATAATCATTTACATATTCCTAGAATCATCCTTACTACATGAAGTCTTTAATAAATAATATTATATGAATAAATAGAAAAAAAAATAGTTATAGTTTAATAGAAAACATTATATCCCTTGAAAACATTTTGTGAAAAACATTTTTTTTACAAAAAATAGAATAATCAATAATTTAAATCAAATGATCAATAACATACCTTTTGAAATAAAAATACTTCCCAGAAAAATAATTAAAAAAAATATAAATATAGTTGAGTTAACTGGGGACGAAATGTTTTTTTCAGTCCTAAAATTACTCTTTCAAATGTAATAACATACCTTCTAAATTCAAATAATCTCCAAAGAGAAACCTATAATCAATTAAATCCATCATCTTAACTAGTGTATTATTGATCTATATCAGGCTTACCCATTATCATGAGAAATACCAAGATCATCCTTCATTATAAATATTCAGCATGAACCATAACATTTTTATAAAACAGTAAATATTTCATTCCAATTATTATACTCATAACAACACACATTTTACCCCCTAATAAACACAATTTTTGATATTGATAGATCCTTTATCTATAAACACAAATTTTCATAACTATGACACCTACAAAAAGAATGAAATTATGTGTTTTTGTGAATAAAACATTGAATATTAAAATGGAATAAGAACATAATATAAAATTTATGGTGGAATTAAAATCCATTGATCTCATATATGTTTATGTAATGCATTATATTTTTATTATATAATGGAAGTAAAAAATGTTCAACTTAAAATACATAAAATGAATATTTTTTATAAAAAAATGTGAGACATAGTAAAAATATACATAAAATATATTAATAATTAATTATTTGACATATATATAGATTTCATATTTATTTCATTGAATATGGATATGACAGAAAAATATTTTCAAAATAAATCATTAAGACATTTAAAATGATTTTTTAATGTAATGTGGTTGTACCTTTAGTATTACATATAAAAAACATTTTCTATCTCCAACATAATAAATTTTTATCATGTATTTTATTTATTAAGATCTTTATTCTGGGTTAATACCATATACTTAAACATTTATTTTAATTATTTTACTGATATATTTAATTTATTCATTAGTTAAGTCCACATCAGCTGTTTTCAGGATAATAGGTTCATAATATCAAAATGAATCAGTTATATTAACCATAGCCAATGTGTTCATTATTACATCATATTTAGAATAATTGTAATGATATAATTATCATATTAATATATTAATCATCAATATTACCATAAAATTTTACACATATTATTACATGTTTTATAATCATTAACTATGATTAATACAACATGAAGATAGTAAAAAATATTTCTATGAATGTATATGTTCTTAACACATAATCCATGGTTTGAATATTTTATTTTCTATAATGAGATCCTATAATCCATTTGAGCTACTAAATTACACTCAAGGTTTTAAATTTTCAACAGACAACCAGAGGAATTCATAAAGAAAGGGGTGAGCTAAAACACCCAGTAAGGTAATAATAATGATTATGAAATATGTCATGTGATTAAAAGGTATATCATGATATCATAAACAATAAAAAACATTACTAATCACATGTAATAAAAATCTAAAGAACATGGTATGATAAGGTCTTTTAATCATACAGAATATGGAAGCATCATAATATATTTCATAAGAAGATGTTATGTCAAACTATCAATACATCATTATAAGGTGGAAAGAGACCTATAATGGATTAAATTCAGTCCCTAATCCCATAAATGGAATATCATGAGATAAAAAAAATTATCAAATTCATTTGAAATATTTATGGTTATATATATAAAAACATGTTGATGATCTATGTGTTCCACTGAAATGAAATCAATCTTAAAAAATATAAAAATATTTACCCATGGAATAGAAGTTATTTGATTAATAATTATTAACACAAATTTTAAATGAAATTTAATAATAAATCCATTTAATAAATGATCATTATTTATATATGACGTCATAAAATAGATGTATAATAAAATATGTATATATGTGCTAGAAAAATATACATAATTTATAATCAATCACTAACATCAATTTTTTTTATTTAATGAAAATATTTTTAAAAAATATTCAAGAAATAGACCTTTTCGCATTGAGTCACATAAAATAGTGTTATATTATATCAGAAATTATTTATAAAGATCATTGTGAATATTTATTCAGGTTAAAATACTTTAAATTTTCAAAAAACTATTATAATATCTATATATTTCTCCAACACTAAATAATTATTTTAAAAATATCATTTCTTTCTAAAAATTAATCATTAAATCATTTTATGGTCATGAAAATATAAGAGTTATTTTCATGCCAAGAATGAAAGAAAATCAAATATTCATTTCACATTTTTGAAGGATAATAAAAAAGTAACATGATCAAAAAATAATATAAATAATCCTTATATTTTTTGAAAGGTACTAAAATGTATAAAAATGAATTTAATAAATTAGTTTAAAAAATTTATGAAATCCTTTTTAGAAAATGTGGATTTGGATGAAGAATGATTTTTGACAGAACTGTGAAACGAAGTCTGATTTTCACCAAAAAAATCTCAATACTTTTAACTATCAATGATAGAAAAAAGGTACAATTACATGAAAACGTAATGAATAAACTGAGGATATTGAAATTAATGTGGTTTATTATAAAATGATCAAATAATTTTCTTCAATTGAATTGTAATAAAAATAAATACTAATTAAAAAGAAATTTAACATAAACCCCTATTAGTTCAAAACATTTTGAATAATAACATTCCATGATTAATGTATATTAATTGTATCATAAAATATATTTATTTAGTAATTATTCATGAAATTATATGGAAATTTATAATATATATACCATTAAAAGGAAACTATTTCCAAAAGAGAACGTGTATCTCAATGAAGGATTTTTGAGATAAAATCATCAAAATTTTTGTATCATCAATGTGAGAGTTAATAAATCGGGTGATTATGTGTAAAAAATGGAGGTAAACAAAAATAGTTGTTTAAATACAATATTGATAAATAAAAATTCATTTCAGACATTATTTTTTAATAATATAATCATCATAGTCATATAACATAGTGAAAGGAATGTGACTTAAGAAACCTATTACGCCACACTTCCATTCAATTGAGAATTTTTTAAACTATTCTATAATGGTATTAAAAATGTATTATCTTATTGAAGAATCATATTATTATTTATAATAACATATATTATGATTTTATAACAAATTATTAACTATTCATTAATAATAATTCATTATCCGTATTGTTTTAGGTGTTAATTTACATTCTTTCCATCATGTTTCATCATGAATTTACTGGATCCTAAATATAGGTTATAGTTACATCTTTTAAAGAATTTTATTAATGTAATAAATATTATATTTTTTCATCAAATAAATTTTTAGAATCATTTTTTAATTTTAATGTTTATAATTAATACCATTACTTCAGGGAGATTATAGGCCATATGTATGCGCGAGCGACATTATTATTTTCATTATGTGGTGAATGATTAAGGAAGTTAATTATATAATAAATTGACAGAATGAAAATAATTTAAATTAAATATATAATATATTCATTAAATAAATCAATATTCACCTTTCATGTAAAGCAATGGTGAATAACTGATCATGTAGTTTATCGAGATGGTATCCCTCCATTCACACAAACAATTTTATCATTTATTCATTGGAAAATATGGCAATAAATTATATAATAAATTCATTTTCTATAATTATTTATATTTCATTAATATAGTATATAATCATAAATTTAATATATTCTACTATCTAAGTAATGTGTAAGTAAAAAATAAATCATGTTGCATTAGGGGACAATAGTCATCCCTTCACATGAACAACACATTATCATTCTCTGTAATATTTAATGTAATAATGTACATATGACATTATAATTTTTTAAATATAACAATTTTATCAATATCATATTTAAATATTTTATTTATAATTATATCCATACATGAGAACAGACTATGAAAAATAAGTTGTTCTATATCGCGAGGTAGTACTCTACCATACACATGATCAACAATTTTGTTTCCCATTTTAAAGAGGTTGATATGGTTGTATTTCATTAACATAACAAAAAATATCTCATTATATTTCATATCATTGTTTTTATATGATAATGGTTTAATACTAATTTATGTATTTGTAAGAAGTAATAAAATAAAATTCTCCTTTATGTAGACTACGTCTTCTTCGGACAACATGTTTTATTTTGAACCAAAAAACATCATAGGATGGATTTATGAAAAAACAATGAATCTAGGATTATTTCATTGAATTTTTTAATTTATTTGGGTATGTATTGTCTAAAAAATAAATATAGGATGTGTGAAATGTATAAAAGAGAGGTAAACCTTTTATAACTGGGGGAGAGGACATAAATTTAATTTTTAACATGAATGAATTCCACTAATTTTTTTATCAAGAAATAAGTATCCAATATGAGTCATTTTATAAAATTATAAGTGATAATGTCAATATATTACCATAAAATGGAAATTAATTTTTTTTTGAAATTTTCAACCCTTATATTTTTAGTTTAACACCTCGATAAACCTATTTTCACCTTAATCATGGTAAATATATTTTTTACTGTTATCACTATCCATTATGGTTAAACTTTTAGTTGAAAATTTTGAATAATATATAATTTTTTTATTTGAAATATGAAATCCAATTTCCCAGATTAATCTTATTGATGTAAAAAACATTTAGTTTAAAATTGAACCAGGGGAAGTATTGAACAACATTTATTCCATAAATGAAATTTTAAAGGAATCAATGATCTCATGTTAACTATATAATAAATTATCAAAATTAAATTAATTGAAATAAATTTTGATATATTCTTTATGTATATATTTCATTTTATCCATTGATCATTATGGGTTATTTAAAATACATAAAATTGATAAACATTATGCACATTAAAAACATTCAGAAATAAGTGTTTTAAACCCAAAAGATAAACCTATACTAAAATATACTATAAATATTATTAAAATGTAATTATTTTGATATTACATAGATAAATAATTCATATTTTAATTTTAAATCTATTTTAAATATTTATGGGTGTTAATTTATTATAAATAAAAGATCAATTTATAAATGTTGGCATGTTCTCTATTCAATAAAATTAATATTTTTTGAGATATGAAAAAATTTCACCAAAAGATAATATATATATATATATATATATTGATTTCAAAAAGTAATTCCATTTTATAAAATAATTTCAATAAATTTTTTAAAAAATATTTATAAATTATGTGTGAAAAGCGTGACTAAACTGAATATTAGAAAAAATACATTTTTATGAAAACATATTTTTCGTTCAATTGGTTCTTATTTTATTTACTATCTATAGAAAAAATAAAATTTATTTTATAAATTTGTAGCCAATATAAATTTTATAATTTACATAGTACTATTCATACCCTCCAACATAAAATCTATGTTAAAATGTTTTTTTAGATAATAATATTTTAATAGTTTATCCCATTTTTTTAACCATGTGATTAATTCTACAATTGTAGTTGATGAAATTTTGTTTATCTAAAATATATCTTAATGTCTTGAATTATTACATTTTATTATCAAATTGGTTATGTGTGTCATAAATGCTATCAATCATAATTACATTCTTTTAAAATATCATGGAATTACATTCAACGCCCTTAAATAAATTGCATCCTTGAAATGAGATATTGATCTGAATAATTAATGATTTGAAATTTGATTTTTTTTGGAATCCCACATCATAAAAAGGATAAAAACATCCAATTAAATTATTTAATGGTAAATATAATGTTCATATGATATTACAAAAAAAACAAGGACAAATCTTACAGGATAATGGTGGAATTTCATGATAAGGATATTAAAGAAGAAAATAAATAATTATAGAGAGTGATAATGATCATTGATCCAAATAATGTGAATGATAAAGGGTTTGATATAGACATCAAAAAAATTTAATGGGATAATGACCTATGATTTCGTGGATATAAAGGTAATAGAATAATATTTATTTTCAGAATCATTATCCTATAGTTGATGAATTTCATTAAAATCTAAATGAAGAACAAGATAGAATATACATACATTTTGAGTAGAACTTCATCATATAATTAGTTTCCAGAAAAATCACATCTTTTAATCCAAATTGTGTGTAACGAAGATGAAATTATTATCCCTACATAACTAAATCTAATGCTAAATGGATCACATGTTTCCAAAAAAGAATGAAAATCTATTTCTACAATCTTTTAAAAATAATATATGTTATCACAATCTATACAGCATCATACATTAATTTATAATTACATAATACTATCACAAAAAAATCAACTTAATATTTTACGTAAGTGTTTATCCCTAAAACTATATAGCCATCATCACAAAAACATTTACTATTATTCATTAAAAATAATTCATTATGATAGGACAATTTTTTATATATATATCAACAACATAAAATATCTCCCAAAATATCATTATTCATATTAAAATATAATTATATAAAATTTTATAATGTGTTTTGATATAATTAAACATATGATCAACCTTAAACAATAAATCCATGATGGTTTCTATATCTCTTAATTTAATTTAATACGAATACATTTAAGATTCCAAAATTAAAACACTCATTAGATGCTTCATGATTTTCATAACCAAAATATCATTGGTAAAATTACATATACATCATAATTCTTGAATATATAAGTAACTCAACCCTTTTTGTTCAATGTTTTGGTAAGACATAGTTACCTGCTTGGACTTGGTGCTAACCCTTAGTTTCTACATTTTAATAAGATAATAAAAAATATGGCTATATATAAAACATCCAATAATTAGTTATGCATTGCTCTATGACATACATTTCCACATAGATATAATTATCCCCTCTTTTTGAGATATTCTTTTCGGTGTATCTTTCAACCATATTAACATGTGGGGAGATAAATCTTCATTTTTTAATGTTCATTACAACACAAATTTTTTATAAATGTTCATCCTCCTCTAATTTTACTTTTTCGGAATCTCACTAAAGTTCACATTATTAATCATATATTATGATAGTTTCTTATTCATAATCGAAATATCATTCAGAGAGTCGTCATCAATTTTTTTATCATCAACAAAATATCCATCACATTTATTTTTATCCCATATCCCTTTGGTTTTCTCCATGTAATAAAACCATAAATAATATTCCTATCAATATTATTTTTATTTCAAAACATTATAATAATAAAAAATTATTGATAAGATGTATAAATAATGAAACCATAATTTGAATGTAATACTGTATAGGATTAGAATCATTCCTCCAATATCATTATCTATTAAAAAATTGTATGTTGTTTTATAAAGTCTTTGAGAATTTATAAGGAATATCCCTACTAATTTCTATCAAGTTACATAGTAATGACCATTGTCATGTACCATGTAATACTCGAGTCATACGCAAAACACTTTTCTGGTGTTATTTCCCCTAGGTCCATCTATTATAGAACCACATCCATATATATTATTTAAACAATTATATAATTTCTTATTTTACACTCACTATATTATTCTTTATGATTATATAATTTTTTTCTATACATAGTCTTATAATTAGAATTATCCTAATGGTTACGACTAATGTTTTTCCATATAGGTAAAAAAGGTAAAATAATATCTTCCACTGATACCAAAAATGAATACCTAATCCCATTACACATATTATAACATTAGTTTTAATCATAAATAACCCTTAATATGAAACAATAATCATAAATAAAATGATTATTTGTTAACCTAGTTACGAAATACATACAACATGGAATAATTATTTTATTTTCCTTAGTGATCCCCTAAAATCCATTTATGCTCATAAATATTCATGGGATAATCATGGTATTTTTTAAATAAAGTGGGACCTAAAAATTAATGTTAGTGGATAAACATTATAATGAATAATAATGTGTGATTTGAATTCATAACATGATATCATTAAAAAAGTATCAAGGGTTATCACACGGAAGCATAACATAAATATCATGTCATCATATTTGCATGGAATCCTAGGGAATAAATATAAAACAAATAATATAACATAAGCATAATTCATGGATAAATATAAAGAATCCAACACAAGTTGTAAATTATCCAATAATGGATTAGTTTCCCTCCCAAATCCTATACATGAAATATCATGATTCTAAAAAATTACCCAATGGGTTGGAGCATTATATAGGAACACTCATAATAACTTGTTTATGACATATGGATTTCATATAATGTAAATCAATCATAATTCATAACATAATAATTAATCATTGAAGGAAAATTGGTTGCATTATTTTGATTCATGTCATATTCAAAAGAAATTTCATATTAAAGGCATTTGAGAAATGATTATAAGGAATTTATTACCCCATCAAATGAGGGGGTAAAAAAGGTATATATATGAGAGAAATAAATATTTTAGAATCAATATATAAAATCAAAGTATGTATTTTCTTATTAAAATACTTTAAAAAATCATTCTTGTGGAAAAGTTTGTTTTTTACATTGGGTAACATCAAATGATGACACCATAGATTGAAAATGATTTTAAATATCACATTGAACATTTATTGAGTAAGCTATCATTTATATTTGAAAAATAATCATTTAATATAAAAAATCTTATAAAAATAATTATTTTATTAAAAATATATATTAAAACTATTAAATGAGTAATTAATATATTGAGTGGTCTTTAATTTTGAATAGTTTTGTTCATGCAAAAAATGAAAAAAAAATTACTTTAACAATTTTTTGAGAATGAAAAAAATTAACATCTTCAAAAAACTACAGGAAAATTCCAATTAATTTTTTTTAAAACTAATATTTCCATTAAAATTTAAATTAATTAATAATAATAAAACAATTTTGAAAACATTTTAATAAATAAAATTATATTGATTAATGATTTTCAATAAAAGAGATAAATAATGTTCAATTAATTTATAAAACCTATAAATAATTTTTAGTACTTCTTGATTATCTCCAAATAAGAATTGGATTATTCACACGGATTAAATACATGAATATGTGTATTATATACTCTAAAAATTCACAAAAGTGGATGATAGGAGAGATGCACAAATCACGAAAACCCTTAAGTGACCCATGATCCTCTGACCGTTATAAGGACATATAAAGTATCCATGTACATCGCATAACCTATAGAGTATCCCATATATTCCCCTTTGAATGAGATCTAATAATATTTAAAAAAAATTCGGAAAAAGGGTAACCACACAGAAGGTAGTCAAATGTGTTTCCCTAGACCACACAAGTTTCTAGTGACAAAACCTGAGAAATAAAAGATGATAATCCTCTAAAAATGGGAGGAAGGATTCCAAAAATATGGAAGTCCCCAGTGGTGATAATTTTCTTTCAATTTCTCATCGATGTTTTGTTTAATTATTCTAGAAAACATCCAAGAAAATTTTTATTCCTTTCACTTTATTGTGAAATAAAACATATTAGATAAAAAGGGAGGTGGTGGGAGGTACTTGTGGTCACTGAAAGACATTCGACACACCGATGTTGATCTGCAAAATTTCATGAGTCCATAGAGATATTTCATCCTCCTATAATATATTAATTTAGGTATTCTGTCATCCCTATGTGAAGAAACTTGATTATTCCCAGCTATCTTCAAGGTCTCCCTTTGGTTCTATAGTGACAAACGATTAGATTTATCCATAAAATACAGGTGCACCCCTACATGACCCATATTATTCTTATGATACATCACTATAAAATAGGGATATTTTTCAAAACCATACTCATGAAAATAATCTTGAATCCCGTCCTTTGTTAAATTAAACAACATAAATAAATTATATAGGTGTAATAGGGCCCTTGAGTCCATAAATATCTTGTGACGTGATGTGGAAGTCTACATCAGTTTCTTATTAGTCTTTTAGAAAATAAATCTGTGTATCACATAAATCTCTATATAATTCATTGATCATATCACATGTTTCATTAAATAGGAATATAGATCTTTCAAATTACCGTTGACATGTCAATATGACAATAAGGATGTACTTAAACACATTTTCATGATCAAACGATTCCTAATTAATTGGAAATAATCCAATAATTAAGTATTTGATGAGAGGGAATCACAGTTTCAAAAAATAAGTGGATTACCTTAGACAGGTCTAGTATAGAGACTCAAAAAGATGCATGCCGCTAGATTTTTTCTCATAATCTATCATGTATTCACTATAGACACAACACATAAAACAGAAATCAACTCGTGGAGTTGAAAATAAAACTCACACCACAAAATAAAAAATTGATGAACTCTAGATGATTCAACTCTTGGCCTAAAGACTGTAATGCACATGGTCTAGAGAAAACAAAATGAAGTGGTTGGTCATGCAACTAAAAATTCATTTATTAGGTAACACTCTTCAAAAAACAAGGA
Organism: Viscum album; assembly: GCA_963277665.1. Taxonomy (NCBI): domain Eukaryota; kingdom Viridiplantae; phylum Streptophyta; class Magnoliopsida; order Santalales; family Viscaceae; genus Viscum; species Viscum album. Next base: position 1,536,196,058 of record OY728147.1, on the reverse strand, counting down.
GTAACCGTGAACAATATGTGATCATTCATATATCACAAGAAAGACTGTAGGCAAGGTGTGCGAAGAACATTCTATATATCCCCCAAGTCATATAATACTACAGATAAAATGATATTGAACAAACATAAGTGGTATTCAATACAATGATAAGAATCAAGATTAAAAGATGAAGACATAACAAAATGACATGTTTGATGTCCCTCAAATGCTTCCCATTAGTCACCTATTGGCATGTGATGGTACCAAGACATGTCTCATAGTTCTCACAATTCTCCTTCACTATGCTATTCAAAACATGTGAAATCATTTGGGCATGTCAATTCCATTCTTACGATCCCATTGGGAACACCAATTTATTCGTATGAAGCCCTATAGACCTATAAATTGAACCATGCGACATACATCAGATACATCACATGACACATATAACGACACATACTTGTGGAAATAAAGTCAAGTAGTATCAGCTGAGCAAGACAATTGAGATCTTGTAATACCATCATGACTAGTAATTCGATACCCTTGATTCCATATAGACATACCATCCAGGTATCACAATGACCTATATAGATGTTAGCTAAGATACATGTAATCATTTGATCCAAGGTGTTATAACTCATGTGAATCCCTCAAGATGAGTTAAAACAGTTATTTTGAATTCATCATGGAATGTCTGCTAAATCATTCGATACCACATAGGCATGCCAGCCAGGTCATTTTACGGCTCCCAGAACAAACCATATGGATCATGCGATATCCTCTTGGAATGTAAAATTGTCCATGGGATACCCTCTACAAAATAAATATAGGATATAAAGGGATAATTAGTTTGTAATCTCTAATATAATGGAAAGTATGTCTACACCTATTTGAACCATATATAGGATAGGTAAGAAACCTATCCAAAGGTTCGAGCTCTATAAATACCATCTTAAGAAATCCCAACATTTATGTCACTTATTCAAACCACATTCATATATTACATTCTATCCATTTTTTCTCATAATTAGCTTGGATGACATGGTCTTGGAGAGTTTCAATGACCATGAAATGTGGATTATTAAGCACCACAATGGAATGGATAGCCTTTGTGTGATTCCCCAATATTAACAAGAAATGTGATTAATCTAATTCCAACAAAAACTAAGATACATAGGACATCTTCCTAATACACAAGTTCAATGATGAATCGTATCAGGGAATTCCCATAACATAAGTCCAAAATATTGACCAATGAAATGAAAATATTCCCTCCCTTATTCCACAAATTTATCTCGACTCACATGAGCTTAGAGAGTTACAATATTCATATCATCTGCACCATTGGTCCCTCAATTGATATGGATAACCACAATTTATAATCCTTGACCATATGTGAAAAGAGTACTCTAATTATCTCAATAATTTGGATATGCAGGATGTACCTCTAGGATTCAAGATTTAATATTCAGAATACATGAGGAGACAGATAATTACTTTAGTTATGATGTTAAACTAAATGGGTTGAACAAATTGCATGAATTTTTATTCCTTGCAATACCCATGATGTGTAGGAAACCACATAATGGATCAATCCCCTCCTCATAATATTAAATTACTCCTTTCATTGAAGAACATTTCGAAGAACTTAATTATATGGCTTCAACACATAACCTTCATCCTATTATCAAATTTCATTTGTGAACATAAGATTCAAACATATGGATCCACTGAAGATACATATTTCCATTGAACATGAAACAAAAGTAACCTAAAATATTTTTTTGGATAACCAGTATTGTATTAGGATTAAAAAGTGATCCATAAATATATAATAAATATATAAGAAATTCCTATAGTAGGCAATAATACTTCCCAAAAACTGCAAAGAACCAGACCTTCCATCCTCTCCAATAGTGTGAGTCCAAAAAAAATCGATATGACTCAAATCCTTTATAAATTTCTACCATTGGAAAGAATGTCTATACGAAGCTAGGGATGTGGGAACAATTTGTGATTTTTGGGAATGTCTGAAAAAATGGAAAACCTGATGCAAAAAATTGAAAAATCTTAAAAACCCTCCTCAACAAAACCCATTACTAAAACCCATTCCACACCCCTTGAATCCTAATAAAATCAAAATGGTGAACTTGATGTGAATCCTTGTAATACCAAATGACCAGATTATAATCTATTAGATCATTTTTTTCTAAATATAAGAAAAAAATAGTAGACCTAAGGTGGACCTCTATAAAAAAGTTTTTTTCCCTTATAATCCTTCAAGACGTTTATTTTTCCACCCATATGAAATCATTATAAATTATCCTAACATTAATCTCTTATGAAACATTATTTTAAAAACCCTTTGCAAAAAAATATGATGGAATGTATTGATCATATATATAATTATAGGTAACTTGGATTCTTGTAATTCATTACTTGTGCTAACAAGTCCGTGTGAGGATAATGGGAATATCAGAAAAACAAGATAATTGTTTGAACCATTCATATAAGATTGAGATTTATCTTTCTATAATATGGAACTAATCGGAAACATTGTTCCTTACTGACTGTGTGATTGTGGATACTTTTCTCATCGACATCATCTCAACTCGAGTGAATGTATTCATCATCTAGGGTTTGTTTAGTTAACTCATTTTTCGGTCAAACACCTTATGGGTCAAAAATAAATTTCATTTTCTCCAAGGCTACAATGGAATTGGTAAAATTAAATGTGTTAGGAAGACCACCGACATGATAAAATCCCGACCATGGATGATACCCATGAGGCTATCCATGCATGGAAGCTGGTATATCCACATCTCCCAAAAAAACTCACACTATGATAGTAGCCCTCATCACTACAACCAACCTTTTCAGGATGAAATCCACAAAGCACCAAAACATTCACCTTCTGTATCTAATAAAGTTAGTCCATGAGGAATAATATAGTTCTTTTTTGGTTTTGGTGCTGAAAATGTGGGACCCTACAAACTTCCCTCAACAACACATCCCATTGGTTCCCACCGGTAACCTGCAATGAGTACCAGGTGACAAATTTATGCCTCTGATACCCATGAATGGGTAGCATGAAATGATCAATGGGGGAGGAGGGCATTGGATATCTCAGAGATGAATCATATCCCAACTCTTACTGGTGATTCCTTCTAACATACTCTTGTAAAAAAACAAGCATTAACATATCCCTAATGGCTCAGACTGTGTCTATGGAAATATTTCCACAACAACTATATGGGAGGTGCATATCCCTAACCCATTAAAAAATTACATCAACATACTCTAATGGACATGGGGGAAAAAATTGGTTCATATCCCCACTTCATTTGAATACAACTGTGAGTTTATAATAGATATGGAAAATGTTTAGGCTTATATCCATGCACACTGTTTTCTAAAATGACAATATGTTTATAAATAGTTGAATAGCTCGCTTGACGTATTTAGAAACTATTTTAGAGAAAGTGGTAGGCACATACTTCTATCACTAAAACTAGTGAAACCAAAAACTCCAATCACCAAGAAAAAATCATTATTATTGAGCACATGCACACTCATGTACCCATCCTGGAGGATTATTTTCATATAATGATAAAAGATAGAGCATAAAAATGTGCCCATACTCTCATTAAAATTGGGGACCACTAGTTGGGAGTGTCACATGCCTATGGAAAAGGGAAAAGGCATGTTGAAACTGTCCGATGACATAATCAAAATGCCATGAATTGGGCCCATATCCCTGTTCTGGTTGTGGATCACCATGTGAGTTTCACAAAAGCCATATTATAGTCACGTATTCATATATAATAAGTCTTATAAAGTACACCAAATGACTAGGATCATGTATATATACCTATTAAAGAATATGATGTCCTTGTGAGAATGTAAAATTCTGTGGGAAAAGATCATATTCAGGATAGTGAACCAGTATGGAATATTCCATTAGATCACAGAAACAAGGTGCATAATCCTACATCCATTAATGAATAACTACACCATCATAATTACAATGAAAACAATCGAGGAGTATCATATCCCATCACTTGATTCAATGGTTTTTCATTATATTCTAATTGTTAATGCATATTCTAAATTAGCTCACAATCAACTTCAAATCTAGCCTCACCAGGTCCGAGCGGCATTCCCTATGGGGTATGCTCGTACTTAATCCATGAAAGACCAGCATCATATCCCAAAGCCTCAAGATAGGGATGATATTACGATATTATGGGGGTCTCACAAGGTGATAATGATGTACTCCTCAAGAAAGGATAATATCCCAGTCAATAATGAGGGTTATTATTGGAGTATTCCAACTACTTCATAGTAGTGGGATCATAATCAAATTACAATAGATAAATATATACATTATTCAGAGTCCACCACAAAACACTCTCATATCCCTACAAAAACACAAAAGGATGGTTGGAATATTCCAACCACGATATAAAATATGGACCATATTTACAATATTATCAATGTGAGTGTCCATGAGGTCATTTGAGACACATTCTAAAAAAAGAGTGTATGAATACTCTCATATCTATGTAGAAGAGTATGATGTTCATTATGATGATATCCCACCTCATGGATGTTTGGAAATGTATCATAGAGGCACTACTCTTAACTTCCACCATGGTCACCCCCCCACTGTAAAAGATCTCATGGAAACGAAAATCCACACCCATCCCAAAAACGACTGTATAAATAAGTTTCAAAAAATATAAAACATTTTTATAGAGTGGCGATTGAGACATCGCGGTCTACTATATTTTGTTCCTCCATCAACATCTAGAAACACCACACTCCCTTCAGCATGAATCTGTCAAAGCCATCTTCTATGACTCCTCTAGATGGTGGGTTTTATATCTGATGAGAAGGATTCTGAAATTGATATATATATATATATATAGATTTAGTAGTAATCAACCTCTACATCATGTTCTATATCCTCTATACATATATATATGAGGTCCAAAATTAGGTATAAAATAATTTCATTCATTAAATATGCAAAAATATATGGGCTACTCACCAGTGGATGATGGATTTATATCTCCCTTATCCATGATGTGAATGTCATCTTTAAATAATCATGATAATCTGCTGTCATATTCGCATAGACTTTATCTCTATAGCTCGTGATCCAAAACCATAAAATCTCAATGAAAATATGATACATTAATGCCACAATTGCATCACGACACATTAGTATTTGATCTCCAAAACATTTCATGAATCTATATATAATAATTGGGACAATATTTACTACTATGCTTTTTAACACCCATGTAACAATAGAACCCCTCATATTCTGCATCATGTAATGCTATAGCCTTTGGAGAAATCTAGGGACCATGTAACACTAGAGACACTTGGTCACTACTATAAATTAGACTCACTTCTGCGATGCCCATAAATTACAATGGATGAATAGGATAGCCGTGAATTTATTAATCTATGCCCCTCAAAGTAGTGGGATCACATTTTTAAAAGGTAAAATAATGTTGCAATCATTTGAATAGAAACACATGAATAATCATTCATATCATGTGTTTTCATCTCACCCATCACCCACACTAGCATAGTTGTTTCACATGAAACGTTCTACAATAATAGCTACCATTGCACACGTCTATGATAGGACATGGTCCCATAGTCAAGGATAATATCTGTTAGTACCTCTGCCCTTTGGATCATCAATTCCTGAGAGGATTCATGACATACCCTCGGTAGCCATAGACAATCCCGAGCCCACATTGATGGGAAAATTTATATGTCAATAATCATCTCCTATATCATCATCCCTCAAGTCGGTCTTGAATAATAATTGTTGAACCTCGATCACCCCCTCCCCAGTAGTATATGGGGTAAAAATTTATTTATTACTTTCCCTAGAATCATCAAGACCCTAAATTAAGTCATTGAGTCCCCAAAAAATAGGACATATTAGTTCCAATTCCGACCCAAAATTTCCCACAACCCGCAGGGATGGTGGCATATTCTTCATCATTATCACCATAGAGAGAATTAGTCTTCACTAGGTTGTTATGGAAAAATAAAATATCAGAGTCCCGACATTTCCTCCCATTGCAAGACAATACCCTTCTTGTCAGGTCCCGTATAACAACAACAATTAAGAACTCCCTCAAATAACTATTTATATCCTAATATGGGATTAACATAAGATTATAGAAATTAGATCCCAGTGAGGTCCAAAACCAAAATAGATCAAAAACGCCACATGTTCAGATTATTTTTATAATGAAGGTAGTGTAGAATCATCTTTTTGAATTGAAATTAATGAAACAAACATAATTTCTTGGAATAATATTGTGAATGTATTCCCTATCAAAATGGAATATATCAATCATGGCACAATCAAACAAGGATGTAATGTTGAAAATTTACCCAAGGAGGAGGGTGATTTTCACACACCAAATGAGGATGCGTACACTTGGAACCAAATATGGATTAAAAATTTGGAACCACTGAATAATGAGTTTTCACATCCTTGGTAGAATATTATCATTGAAAAAATAAAAACTATGGATTAATCCCAATCAACTCCAAGATGTATCAAAGTTCCTTACAATTAGTAATACATTACACATTATGAGTGTGTAAAAAACTCTTTCTAACAACACAATGAGAAGTTTCTCGTGGAAATGTTTCCCAACAGGTATAATCTCTACCAAGAGATGAATATTTTTTATCCCATTAAGGATAACCGAGCATGACTGGAATCCATGCATCTGAATGGATCTAGATACAAAAATCAATTCTATATACACGATGAATAAGAAAATGATCATGAATTCGATAATTATAGGTGATATCCTCTCATCCGTCAGTGTAATCTGTCAGTCCTAGGATGAATTGAGAATCAGTGGTATTTAAAAAAGATAACACCTTATCAACCCCTAATAACTCTCTATATATAGGGTTTGGCTCAGTAGTTTCTCCAAAGATTTTTAACATCATCGTGTCCTAGACTACTCAAATTGAATCTATGGAAGGGAGACGTGCACATGTGCATCCTAAAAGGAAGACGTATCTTAAATGTGGAGGATGATACTCCACATTATCCCATACTTAATATACCTACCGTATATACCTTTTATGATAACTGTGTACATTCAGATGAATTAACAAACATCATATCCTGATGTGGGCTGATGATGGGCCCTTTAGATAAATAGGATGAAACAATCTTGTAGTGTTTTCTACAGAATTTGACAGGGCCATCTATTGTATGAAACATATGTTTCTAGCATGATATAATAAAAGATGGGAGGGATATCATCGTTAGTTCGTTTATATATTCATATCATCCCTGATAAAAACTGATCATCAATATATGAAACTACAAACAACATTATATTGAATGAATGTCTAATTTCATAGAATGGTGGAAATGATTAACCAATTCACATAGAATCCATTTCTCAAAATAGAAACTACTAAAACTCAACGCTAAAAATCCATGTGAAGATATAGAAACTCCACTAATCCATATGAATTTTTTTGGTGGGTTTTGACAGTTCACTAAAATAGCACAACATCATGAACAGACAATTAAGTGAACATGATCCATGTTTCAATTTATGAATTTATAATATGGGAAAATTCTATTCAATGAGGATTTATAACTGTCACTCTCAATCCTATAGTGGTACCCATCCAATAACCTAGGCTGGTCCTAAACAACCCATAACCTCATGTCAAGCATTGTAAACCATAGAATAAATCTTAGCCAAGAGTGTAGTAAAATTAGGGTCACCGAGGATTTGAGTAACAAATTAATAATGTATACTACTTCCATAATGAACATGTCCCTAGTTATTTCTTGGTAGCCATTGATAATAACCTACTCAAAAATCCATAACCCAAAATGTCTAGTGAATTCCACCTCATTGAACTTCCTAACTACATCCACTATTATTAAAGGCTCATTCATAATATATATGATTGATTCATCTAAGAAAGGTATCATTCATGGAATGGTTGTCTCTAGAGAGGTGAGGATATATATCTCCTCAAATCAAGTGTCTTTCCAAACAATCATCTGGTCTGATAATGTGGATGATTGGATGAATGTTCCATCTAGGTGTGCATAAATATTTGACAATTGGATGACTCAAAAACAAGATGATTGAGCTCAAACCATTTGTAATTCATATATTCATAGGTTCGGGAACACTCCGCCACCCAAGGTGGAGATATCATATGTTCATCTATATGGTCGGTGTGGCCACGAGATGTTGGAAGAGAGAGAATATGATGAGTCACATTATACTGCAAAAAAAGTCCTAACACTTGATGATTTCTTCCCTATAACATAAATATGAAGTGAATCTCCCCACTAAATTAAATCCTTATCATAGAAATATCTTTTAATTATCAATTTCAATGTTATCAAATTTTAAGACCACTTTTATGATATGGAATACACTCTCAAATATATTTTTTATACACCTAATTAGGGAACACAAGGATACATACATCAAAACTGAGGATATAGGGGAAAGTAGAATCATTTACAGAGATAATATTATGTTCACATCCCCATATTAGACATATATGTTGCTGATACTCATAGAAAATAACTCCAACATGATGATATAGGGTAAGGATGTTTTTTAAATACCTTTAGTAATTTATATCATTCAATTTTCATATATGACCACTTAACAATAGTTCAATAATATCTACCCAGACAAAGGTGATGGCTGGAAAACATGAAAAACTGGTAGTATACACTACCTCACTTATTCACAAATACAATATCCATCTAACTCAAATAATTCTTCTAATGAATCACGTGCATAAGAGCAGCTCCCTTCCTTGATGTGACGACATATGGCCTAATAAATATGATGTTATGAAATAGATTGATGTAGTGACAACCATTGTATTAATCCCTGATAGGATCTTACATTCAAAATAACTGTTATATTCACTTTTTAAATAACTCCAAATCCATGACAATTTGATATAGAAGTCACTAATTCTCATGTTTATTGAGTTAAACCTATGTTCTCATAATTTCATGTCACTATCTCATTCACTGATATAGATGATGAAGATTCCATCAAAGGGAACATAATTCCCCCTTAAATTTTTAGATGACTCAATAATGTAATTATTCCTAGGGTTCATATTGATAATTGATCAGGGATTAATCTCATCACATTTCAAAATCTATGAAATTTGGTATATAGAGGAGGGGATTTATCATCCACAATACTATCCATTTAGGTTTATGATAAATGTGATAAAAGACATATCATGGAAATATATCTCAAAACTCAATTTTGGGAACTCGCATAAGATGATGTGTTCTTGGTAATACAAGAAGACACTGAATATATTTAACTACTCATAATACCCTATATATATATTCACTTGGTTGTACCATAAAAAATTTATCAAGGTCTGATGTACCCCATTAATTTAATGGTATGCATACTAAATGGTGACAACACCCCACTCAAAACATGTGGTTCACATTTGATGAAGAATAATTCTACAAATATTGGAGGAATGAAACAAATGGATTATCATTATATAATGGTGGAACCTCCCAAATATGGGTATATCTCTTTTGAACAACATGAGTATGCTCGAGAATTGTTATGTGCTCCCCTAAACATGGTCAAAGAAGGAGTTCCAATCCTGTATATGAAATCCGTTGAATTCCATAGAAATAATATGAAAACAATCAACATTGTCATTTCCTTGAATGGATTAGATTTAAAGGGATGATAAAGTCTCTTCTAATACCCAACCTAACCTCGATAGTTATTGAGAATCCCTCACATATAGATATTAACTTAATATGTCTCTTCATAATCAGAAAATGGAAGAGGATGTGGATGTCCTCAGGAATGTAACTAAAATGATTGAGGAAGGTATATCCACTGCTATATATTATTATAGAGAAGTATTTATTAGAATATAAAAACACCCATGGACCACTATTATTAGTTATAGAATGCCCCTATAAGATCATGAAATGAATGTCACATTTCATTGGAAGCACCAATATGTGTTCTCCTAGTATTATAAAAAAATTCCCAAAGAGAATGTAGAAGTGGAGACAAAACGTTTATGGATACCCAATAAGAATCAAGGAATCAAATAGTTACCTAGGAGGTAACACCCCTAAATTCCACCAATATTGATGTTAAATTTGACGTGTTGATCAGATCAATGTTTTTTCAATAACTGCAATACCTATGATGGTTTTCTAACGTCGTCCTGATTGAAAAAAATGAAGGTATATATTAGAGTCTATATTGATTTCATATTCCTTAATCATCATTTCATAAAGAATGATACCTATTTTATTATCATAAAAAAATTCATTGATGAAATTTTTTGCATCCAATACACATTACTCATTGATAGGTACTTGGTGTACAATTAGATCATGATGGCCCCTGACGTTGAAGAAGATACCACTTTCAATGAAAACCAAGGGAAATTATGCAACATGTTCATAAACATCTGATTAAATAATGTTGGCTCCACATATTAATAGAGCATTAATAATATCATTTTACATTTTGGGAAGGATATCAAAGTGTTATGTTGGTGATCTATTTATTAAATCATTATAATTAAATGATCACATCAAAGATCTTTGAAAAATATTCCATAATCTACAAAAATAATTGAAAATTAATCCCCCAATGTTTACTTCGGGTGTAACCTCAAGAATGCTATGTAGATTTGAAGTATTCCACTACAACATTGAAGTCCACCCAAAAATTACTACTGTTATCTTAAAAATTTCTCCCGAAAAAATATTAAATAACTGAGGAGAATCAAAGGGAACCACTTTTTATATTCATCATATCATATCCCATTAGGACAAAAATGCTCTACCCTTAACTATACTAATGATAAAGGGAATGAATTAACAATTTTTTGATTAATTAAAAAGAGTATTGAAATATGTCATGACATAATTAATGTAACCACCAGTTTTGATGACTCCAGTGGATGGTATGCCAATCATCTTGTATGGTTCATCCATGGAATTCTCCCTGGGCACTATCCTCACACAAAAAAAATGATGAAGGGAGTCACAATAATCTCTAATACCTTTTTCATATGATGATAGGTACATAGACCATTTTTAATGATGTTGAAAATATCCTCCTTGCACTCATATTCATAGTGAATAAAGATGATGCACTACTTGAAGCATCATAAATACCACCTTGACCCTCATATTGCTTTACCCAAGTACATCCTTGGTAGCCCTATATTGAATGGCACATAGTTTGATGGGAGGTCATTCTGCAACAATATGACATCAATTTTTTATCACAATAGATAGTGAGAGAGAATACATATCGGATTTCCTCATAGTATATCAGGCCCTAGAAAATTCAATGAATAACAGATAGATTCCTTATTAAGTGGTATCATATATCCATGAATCTCCCCAAACATGGGAGTTTTAATTTTATGATTCCTTTCTATGTACTTCTTACAGATGAATTGAAAGCCTAAAGCTTACCCGTATTGGATTGGGAATTTTATATGTTTCTTTATAAAAAGCTGTTTTTCCTACCCCTTTTCACCATGTGATGCCCACACTAATAATGAAGATGAATTCAAAGCACTCATCACAGCGTAGAAACTATCCCAATAGCAGCACAAATAATACCTAAATATCAAGGGGGATTCAGAATATGTGATAATGTAGATGAATGGATAATTTTATATTAAAAAGAATGAATATACCCCCACCCCCTCATTTTCTATGTTAGGGGATTGATGAAAGAGTTCCATTTTGTGCCCACCATGAATCATGTTCCCTAATCACAAAATTCTCATGGTGACACACTGGATAATGAAGTTGTAGTCATGGCCAACCAAATTTAATAGGAAACAGTCATACATACACACATCGAAGAATGGTCTCTTCAAAAGGCATATGTGATATGGATGAAACAACTAGGTCCACATTTCCCCAGAGCATGAAGAACCAATAACCACTCTTATATCGATGGAACCATTCATTGGTTATCTCAAAAATAATATCATCACAACTCATCATGCCATAAATGAATTGTTTCATAACTATGAAAACAATTTACCCACATGATGTCCCAACTATCGTGAAATGACTCTACAAACCTGGATTTTATGGAATTATCCTTTGTTCATAACATAAGGAGAAATTCTGTCAACCACGGAAGAAGGCCATGTAAGATCATCATAAGGAAATTTGATGCGTTATCGGTTCATTCCAATATCATCCATCAACCCCTATAATATCTACACACATCTAAATAGTTTTAAAAATTTATGTCTGGGGGATAGATGTTGTGGGGCCATATCACCTAGACACAACCAAGATGTTCAAGTATATCCTCACTTTTAATGACTTATTTATTTAATGGGATAAATAAACACACCTCAATGAAGTATGAAGGATGAATATTATAAACTTCATGTATCTCCATATCATCACTATGTTCTGAGTTTCTTACACAATTTTGAGAGAAAAAGACACATATTTTACTTCCATGGATTTGATGAATCTATGCAAAGAGTGAAATTTCGATTAACATCACTCAAACTACTTTCATGTGTAGGAAAATTGATAGATAGTTTCCTTCAATGACACTCTATCAAACAATATATAGAATATGGTGAATAAATAGAAGAAGTATTGGTTGGATAAACACCCCAATGATTTATGGGCCGATCATACAACCACTTGTACCGCCACAAATGAAACACCATACTCATTGGTGAATGTGCCAAACTAATTATTACCCATTGTAGTCAATTTTATTTCATTCTAAATTGAAATTTTTAAGAATATCTTAGACAATGAGAATCCACAAAAGTGGATGGATGTATTAGAATGGAATGATATGAACATATTGTGATCATTAAAAAACAAGATAACCATCAGAATACGTTGGAACATGGCTTTAATAAAATTTTTCACATTCTTTCATTCATCTAAGGAGAACTAGTGGTGGCTCTTAGAACACCAATGTTAAGAAGAAACTATTCCACAAAAACTTGAACCCATGTGAGAAGGAACCTATTTAATACACATGTTTTGTCATAATAGAGCCTATTTGCTAGACACTATGGATGGGGATCATATAATTCCACCCCCAGTGAGATATTTATCAATGAATACATTATATAATATGACATCAGAATGTAACTCCACATCAAAATAACCCCTGTAATTTTTCTAGAACACATGATGTTATTTGTAGGGTGATTTTCAGGACCATCTTACATTCAACTGTATGGAAGTTGTCCGAACCATATAATTTTAATGTATATAGAGATTTTCCAGACCACAAAATAGTTAATGATAAGGAAATTGTCCTGATCACATGGCATTAAACTGTGTATAGACCATCTTGACCACATTATGTTAACCTATACATAGAATTTCCTAACCACATGATGTTAAATTTTATGAAGATCATACTAGACGCATGATGTTAAACTGCATGGGCTCTTGAGAATTATGTATTTCTTGATTCCATATCTCAATGTATATATAGTGAAACCAGAATCCTAATATTGGGACTAGTCCTATGATTACATTAATTTCATGTCAGGTGATCTAAATTCCATTCTACAAGACAAAAAACTACACAGACCTAGAACTCCCCCTTGAAGAATGGTAACCTAATGTCCTAACTACATGATATAAAAATGCACTGATCCATAATTTTTATCTTCACTCATACTGAGTAACCCACATCCTTACGACATAAAAATAAACATCATGTCTATATTAAAATATGGATTGACTCTAATATTTAATGAAATTAGTAAGGATTCATTAATGATATATCATGGTTCTAGAGACCACATGATATAAAATACTAATGTAATTATCTTAAATTCCTTTTCATAAGACCCTTTCCATTCCTTGTTTCTCAAAGAGAGCATATCTCTTATGGGAATAGTAACTTTCATGGGGGGATCCCATATGAACAAGATGTATCACTTTATAATGTTTGGTCTTGATCTAGAATATAATACATTAAATGGAATACCATAGGTCTTCACTACAGGATACTAAACTGCATGGACATTGAGAACTCTGTTTTTTATGATTGTTATTCTCATGAGATACGTAGTGACACCCAAACATACACCCTTGGGTACAGTAAAAATACTCCCATTAATTCTCATTTGTTCAACTCTTTCCTCACCACATGATGATATAATATATGAGATTTCATGAACTACATTCGGCATAATTCTCATTTTTATGATATATATAGAGACACTGAAACATTATTTTTTTCCCACAACTACAATATTTCCACTTATCATGTCGGTTATTATTCATCCCTTCCACATGTCTCTAAATTTAATTAACCCTTAATGAACTATGTCTGAATTGATTCCTATCATTATAAGATATATAGTTACATCTAGAACTCTAATAATAGTCTCGTCTATAAAAATCATTGGAAACATATCCCACTTCTCCATAGGTCCATACTGTTGAGGAGAGAGTTTCTCATTTATGAATTCTATAGGGATTGATTCCCATCATAATGGGATACATATTGATACCCATTATTCCATTCATGGGCCTAGTCGAGGTTCTTCATTTTCAATTTTGTGGATCAAGGGACTCACTGCGTGACTTTAAAATATATGGTTATCAATAACTATGTGTGAATTGATGATCATTTTCATAATACATGTAGGGATGCCCGAAAATTAACTCAGGTTCCCAACTGAAAAATTTCCATCCATACATATTGGTTCTCACATCCTTACCTATGGATGATAAGCTACAAGGAAGTACATCATTACCACTTTAACGTAAACTAAAAAGGAAAAATCATTTCCATATTATGATAAACTGCACGGGGATACATTCTTACCACCTGATCTTAATGTGTAAAAAAACTTCTTGGTTTAATGAAATTAGTACTGCATTAGAAATGTCCCCACTGCATGATGATAAATTGTATAGTCATTTTCCCATACTTAATTCCGTATCAAATAAAAATAAGATACTTTTCTTAGTCAAACAGAGTATGGTATGATTATACCATATTTTAAAAGCACCTCAATCCACAGAAAACACATCATGTCTTTTATGAATCGTGTTTTCATGATACAATCGTACCCCTTGAAAAGTAAAAAAAATAGATTTCTTAGTGTTCTGTGTCAAAGATATAGAAGGTATTTTGACCCACTAATTTTTGACATCTTGTTATAATATAAAGGGAATTATAATTCTTAGGTTCTCGACATCAATGAGGCAATGGTGAACATCGTTGGGTGTTACATGAAATTTCTAGTGTGACCTTCCCATATCATTTCTCAGGACCCGGGGAACTCGGTCTATGATTTAAAACATTTCCACCTCCCACTTAGATGGATATTAGGGTACTCTAGAACCCCTTCATCCTACATAGAATCTGTTGTGACATCTCCCAAATTAGGTCCACATGATTTTAGATATTATACAATATAAAATTTTTTCACAGCTGTAAGAACAAAAAAATTATCCTATAATGATCCAAAATGAAATACCTTTACCAACTTGAAAAAATACACAAAACCTGTTATGTTGGTATCCTATAAATGGATGTTTGAGAAATATCTATTTCTTCAAATTATAAACTATTTATCTCTAGTGTTTAGGAAAATATTCGGGTGAAAATAAAAGGAATAAATCTCAATGGTACTTCTCTATATCCCTAGTAAAAACCATTTTATTCTCACAAGACCAAACAATCTAAGAAAATGAAAGTTAAATTATTTTTCAAAATTCATCATGTTTGGAATATGTTTGTTAGGTGGTGATGAATAATTTATGGTGCTAGAACCCTTTTTGCATATAAATATTTTCTTAAATCACACATCATGATTTAAAGAGACATGGGTTGTCAAAAACCTTTTCATGGACCATGTAAAATATACCCAACATCAAACAACCCATGTCTTTACTATACATGAATGTAAATGGATCTTACAAATGTCCTTATGGCTATTAACCAAATGCATCACTCTAAAAATGAATATTCCAATCCTTATGAGCTCTAACATCATTATGGATGAACTCATCAACTCTGTGTGGTGTAACTACTCCTGAAATGCCATCCCTATATAATCCTCCATTTATATGGATTTTGGAAAATGTATTACATTCCCCTTACCAGCAAATCTGAGTGGATTTTATATCCTACACGTTATGTCACAATCTTTTCTACCATTTATCAATACCAGAATGTGACACTCCATTAAAGAACCTTTGATCCCCATGCCTCATGCATTTAACTAAACAATATAGAGCTCGAGCATCACATTAAGAGATAAATTACCATAGGGTTCCAGAACCATTCCAAAATATCATCCCTTCATTACCCAACTTCATCATCTAAATCTTTGAGTCTTTGAAAAACAATCATGTCCCCGGGAGATAAGTAGATTTTATATTTTCTTGGCCATGCTATCAATGCATAAGGGCTGATACCATATAACTATAGGCATCTCCTCTTAGAAAGTAATGACATTAAATCATAGTAGGCCATGGAGACACTAAGGTGGAACCTAACACCTGACAGTGTTAAGGGACATAACCAATATGTCTACCCCGTTCCCAGCTGATGTAATAAGTTATTCAGTCTGTTATTTATATCACCCACACGTCAAATTTCCAGTAAAGACTAATATCTATATTATTTTTATCTTATCCATATTTACATCAATTAATCTTCCATAGTTCTTGAAAAAAGTGGAGATATGCCTTTTCTTGTCCTTACTGTTGATGCATAATGGACTTAATCCCACAATTAACGTCATATCATCCTTCTAAGAAAGAAACACCAATCCTCGTGATCCCTGAAAACACCAAAGTGGAACAAAAACCCACAATTTGTTTTGAGTCATCCCTAGATTGTCTACCATATATTAATGATGGTCCAAGCCAGGATACCTTAAAATAATGTATTCCAAAGGTTCGAGATAAATGAACTTAAACCAAAGTGAAAATGTTTTGAGCCAAGTGACCTTAAACTATAGAGATAAATTTTCCAAGCTAAATGAACATAAAATAACACAATAGTTGGTCTGATCTAGAGATCTATAAAATACACTATAAAAATGTTATTTGGTAAATGACCTTAATCTAAAGTGATAATTGTTCACAGCTATATGTCTGTAAATTAATGAAACATAAGGTGTGTGCTAAATGATGTCAAAATACAATGATAGAGGCTCTAAGAAAATGAAATTAAACTAATGAAAGATAAGGACCAATTTAGAAGACATTAAACAAATGAATACCATAGACCGAGCTAAATGACTATAAACTAATGTAATATAAGTTTCAAGATAAATGATATTAATCTAAAGATATAGATTTATAATGCTAAATTACATGAAAAAGAGAGACAGATTTCCTATGCTAAATGAACATACACTAATGTACTTGATGGTATGAGATAGAAAATCATAAATAATTATATACCAAGTGACTAAGCTAACTAAAAATATACTTATGAGATAGAAGGTCTGGCCTAAATGACCATAATCTATTGCAATATATGGTCTGAGCTAGAATACAGTAAGCTACATTATACTAAAGGTATGAGATACATTAACATAAAATAAAGTGAATGATGGTCTTCTGTAAATGAATTTAAACTGAAGAGATTGATGATACGAGAAAAATGAACATAAACTAAAGCGACAAATCGTCGGAGCTAGATGACCACAAACTAATTAGATGGTTGTTCTGAGCTATAAGAACCTAAAAAAATAATATGCAAATTCTATAGTTTATGAAAACTTATGAGTCCCATTAAATGTTCTTACAATGATAATGATACTATATCCAAAATATTATAACATTTGACAAATATACAATGGACTTAGTTTTATATTCATATATCTTACCCATATAATCCCTCTATAAGTAAAGTGATTTCATGATAGATGGAAAAAATTCTCCAAAATGAATCTTATTATTGGGGGAATTTTTTTGAATCTCTTTGTTGGAATCTGTTATAATTTCAATATTTAACTAGATAAATTCAACTTTATTTAGATGTAATGAAATGTATGGGTGTCTGTGGTGATTTCCTAATTTCATAGAGACATGGTATCATAAACATTATGAAGGGTCGGAAATTGAATATTAAAATAGGGGATTCTAAAAATCCATTGAGTAATAATATGAAAAGAGTCGAGAAATATAAACTCTTTGATGTAAATTTGATTCCACATAAAAAAGTGTAGTACAAAAGTCTAGTCATGATAATAGTTGGTCAACTACGGAGGAAGATTATTAAGAGTCTAGAGAGTTCAATGAATTGATCATTGGAGTGATGCTCTCTTCTCTTCTTCCACTTATATCATATGACGGACAACCACGACCAATGTTGTCGACTCTATAAACCTCTATGAGAAGTGGCCATTGATGATGATGACATCAAAATATTAGACCTCATATTAGAAATTATCACTTTATATCTACATATCTACGTAGTCTAGGAATCAGTCTTAGGATGATGTTCAGATAAAAACATGTGACCCTTTTTCATTGCCTCAACCACCACCCTCATTTTCTTAGTTGGGTAATATTCATTCACAGGACTGTGAAGATCCCATTTTTTGTGGCCATGTCTATTCAGTTCATGATGATTAAATAGTGGATTTCATAAAAATGATTTCAGTCAATGTCATCTGCCCCTAAATCTAAAAATATCTAGTGAATATTTTCCCATTAGTAGAAGAATATTTCAAATTGGGTATTTGGATTCCAGATGTGATTCTATTTTTATACTTTTCTATGATGTGAATAAGCCTATAAATCCAACGTTGTAATCCTTGATAAAGGATGACCGTCTAGTCATATAAATTATTTAAAAGAAGAATATACCCATATTCCCTTATCTCAATAGGTACATCATCTTTTATTATGTTGGGGGATTAACTTCCTTATAGAAACTATTTCACTATCTAAGTGGTCATCACCCCAGAGTGTTCACATTCATTATGTCTCATCCATATCACTTAACAATTCAATCATTTCCCCAGAATAAAAAGAATCAATAATGAAAATAGAATCTCCATATAATGGACCAATTATAATTGCATATAATATCGATATGACATTCCCCAAGCATATACATAATCTAGTTTATGGAAAGTAGATGATTATTTTGAAGTATGAAAAATATTATCAGCCAAGGTGTCTTCACATTGCAGCATCCTAAAAAATGGTCTGTATCCCCATGATGTCGCTCCCCTAAGACAAAAACCAAAGGGGAGACCCTTTCAGTATAACCAAAATGATGAGTTAATCAATATGGTGTATAGGGGTTGCAGATGACTATCTCATACACCCTATCCACGAGAACCCTATCCTGAAGGGAGATTTTCTATGATATTTCATCAAGGGATCATGTTAAATCATCAGTGATGGGCCCCACCTATTTACGAAAGGCATTAAAATCAATGTTTTTAGGATGGAGTAGCACATAATCAACGTCAATAGGGCTAAGAGACATAAACTCAACCACATATATGGTTAGTAATCTAGGATGGTATTTGTAATCTAGGATCATGTAAGTGTTGTAATATTCATTAAAATATAAATGCTCCACTATCCATCCAAACAAGATCTATAGAAGAACAATGATACATTAAGGGGTACTGCCTTATTTAATATGATCATGAAATTTGTAAAGGTATGCAATTATGTGTAATTAAACATTAAGTTTCCTCCCATATGAATGTCATTCCTCTATAAAAACATGAAAACATGGATTCTCAAACATGTGTCCCCAGCTGAAAAGAAAAACCCATTCAATAACATGGCTGTAAAACTATCTACTATTTGGTTTAGGGGGATTTCCATTTTCACACGGTATCATAAGGATGCATAATATCTAGCCTCTATGATATAACTTTATGATATATAACTATCACTATCATTTTGGGATGGAAATATACAAGGGAGAGTAGAGGATAACCTAATTCCACTGGTGTTTATGAAAATTTTGATCAAATCCTTGAAAAAATTATCAAGTCCATTTTCATCTCTTTCATTAATTTTTCCATTACAATAATATGCATCTCCTTTTATGAAAACTATTGTGTATTTATGATCATCCCATAAATTTATTGGAGGGAGGAATTAATCAAACATTTCTCCAAGCATAAAAATCTTATCCAATTGAAAGATGTCTCATATGATGATTCATACTTCACCACAGGGAAAGTGAAATTTTCTGCTACCATGGATGTAATGGATGATCATATCATTAAGTATGTTAGTCTAGGGATAAATGATTAAATGAATGATATATTATTATTCTTAATGGGGAACCCAGTGTAAGTCCTTAGTATATTCCAAATAGCTCTTTCTACCCAAGAAATATAATGCCTACTCATCAAAGAAATTACCATCGAGACAGAGACACCATTTCGAGTACCATCCACTTCCTAGATTAATCAATAAATAGAGGAGTATAATATATTGAAATTTAAAGAAAGGTTTCTTGGAAAATCATGGAAGCCTACAATTAGAGGAGAGTTGGAAACCATTAAAGAAAAACCCCAGGAATGATATGTAACCAGATAACCATCCTTAGCAATTGTTCTCTGAATATAGTTAGAAGAATCAAAAACTCATAGGGATGATATAATAATACATTGAGTAGGAATTGAATCATCATATAGAAAAAAACCCATACATTGTATTTATATTAGATTAGTGATAATTATAGATGTCAGATTATTGGAACCTCACTAAGGTTTTCAGTATAAATATGTATGGAATTTCGAAGATCGACAATGAAATTCTTGTATATCATGGCCCTTTGATTTCATTAAGATGAGGAACCTCTAAGTGTACCATAATACATATATAAATATGTATGTTCCAAATTTCATACAACTAGAATATAATATATTTTAAAATATATATATATATATATATTAATGTTCATGTGGGGTCATGCACATGAATTAAATCAACAAGATATTTTTCAATCACATAAAGTATGTGTGAGCTGCTTGATATCCAAGGTACACATGGTTTTCTTAATTTTTTAAGGGGATCATGTGATCATACAAAACTATTAAATACTAGATATATTATCATCTAAACATGGTCACATGATTTAGTTGATTCAAATGATCGATCCATTAGATCCTCCGAACCCATAAATACCATCAAAATACCCAATGGTCAAAATTAAAAAATAATTATTGATGTTGGGTTTTTCTTTGAACTAGACCAGTGCATGAACAGAGGAATGTTTTTCATGGAATATCACAATGTGAGGGGATGTTAATTGGGAATCATGATCAGGTTCCATGACATGGTGTTAAGAGGAGGCACAAAATATAAACAAAGGAGATATTTCTTTGGAGAGGTGGTGATCTGTGGAATGAATAACTATCCTCCCTCCAATATATATAAAATTTCAAGGAATGATTTGAATCCTCTAGTAGAGAAAACATCACTTGAGGCACTTATTAATGAGACCTAAAAATTCTCTGGTTGACAGGTACTTATTTTATAACCAAACCCCTGTCCCTGTGGATATCGCTCTTATGGGGGGCATGTTTTGGTGACTGTAAAATAAGGGCTGGTAAATTTTATAAGGGGAGAAATAACTAAATTAGATTATTATTTACACTCCAA
This sequence comes from Viscum album, assembly GCA_963277665.1. Taxonomy (NCBI): domain Eukaryota; kingdom Viridiplantae; phylum Streptophyta; class Magnoliopsida; order Santalales; family Viscaceae; genus Viscum; species Viscum album. The sequence continues at coordinate 1,536,174,370 of OY728147.1, read as the reverse complement.
AAAAGGAAGATAATGATATTAAAGGAATCTGGATATCAAGAAACCTTAAGAGACTCATTATATTTTAGCCATTATAATGTTACATGAGGTCTCCACATGCAGCACATAACCTGTAGAAGATCCCCAAGAACCCCCTTTTGAACAAGTTCCTCAGGTTTTATAAAACCTCTCCAGAAAACCAGAAAAAATGCTGGTGGTAGCTCGATGAGTTCACAAAGGCCATCTGGGTTTCCAGTGAAATGAACATAGAAATCTAACATGAAATTACTCTTAAAACGGTAGCAAGGATGCACAAAATGATGAATCTCGTATTGGTTATATTTTTCAATTGAAATATCATTTATTTATATGGAAATTATTATTGAAAACATTGAAAAAAATTGAACATCATCAATTTTTTTTTATCAAAAACAATGTAGTAATATGGAGGATGAAGGAGCCACTCACAGTAATTGAAAGACATTCAGTGGACCCCTGTTGATCTGAAAGACATCATGTATCCTGGGAGGCATGTCCTCCTCATCTGTTAAAGTCCCTTTAAATTTTCATCCTTTCCACATGAACCACCTCGAGCATTCCATGGTATCTACACACTACCCCTTTGCCTCTCCAAGGACAATTAGATTGAATTGCCCAAAAATTCTCATGTACCCCAACATGACCCAAATTTTTCATGCAATTCATCAATGAAAAATATTGTAATTATCCATGACTTTATAGATGAATTTTTGGATGAATACCATACATTGTGTAATGAAAAAGAATCAAAAGGAAACAGGTGTTGTACGGAACATGTTCTCATAAAATAATTACGAAATTATATAAAATTCCACAACACAGTCCCTCAAGACCCTCAGGAAATCCATCCTTTTCTCACAGAAATGCCCAACAATGTCATTGAGAATATCATGGATGCATTTCAATAGGAACATGGATTTCAATATTTCCATTTTACATTTCAATATGTCAAAAAGGAATAACGTTAACAAGACTGTGAGATCAAACGAGTCCCCATAATTAATAAATAATCTAATAACTATGGAATTAATGAGAGGCACCTATGGTCCCTAAAAATCAGGGGACACCCTTAGAATCGTATATAGAAGAGACTCAAAAATCCACATTGTTCATGATCCTTTTTTCGAAACAAGACGTGATTCACGCTAGACACACAACAAAAATAGGAAAATAATTAGGTAGATGATGACATTAAATTTAACACCCCTATATAAAAGGGTCTAAATCTAGAAAATTAAACTATCTACATCAAGACTATAGTGAAAGGACTTGAGTGGACTTACTGGAGATAATGATCTCATGACTATAAATTATTTTTTCAGATAATATACTAGAGAACAACTAAAATATCATGCACCATATATAATGTATATAACGTGATCATTCATAGATCAAAAAAATGACTTTTAGAATGGCGTGTAAAGAACATTACACATATCCCTGATGATACACAAGAATCAAAGATAAACTTATATTGAAAAAAACTAATGAATTCTCTATATAAGGCCATGAAAAAATATTAATATTGGAATAATTAAGCCGAACAGATGTTATTGGCCTTCATGTGATTCTTATGAGTCATAAAATGACAAATTACACTACCATGAAACATTTTATAGATATCTCAATGCTCCTTCAACATGCTATTTGGGAAAAATCAAATCCTATTGGAATGTAAATCCAAGTCATAATGTTCTATTGGGAACACTACATTGGTCTCATGTATCCCTGAAGAACTATCACTTGAATCTTTTGACACACATTACATACAACACCTAACTCATATAATACTATATTCTAATGTATGTCATGTCTGATGGTAGTACCTAGGAATGACAATCAAACTACTGCGATACCCACTGTTCAAGTCACACGAGTCCCGCAACGCACTCTAGACATTTCAGTCGGGTCTCGCGATGACCTCCAAGACTGTTATCTAATATATATGACATCTTCTTAACCATGTTGTACATAATACTTCAAATCCCTCTATATTTGTCAAACAAATTATAAATAATGAATCCATTGAACATTAGTTGGATCATACGATGCCACTTGGGAAAGGTTTCCATGTCATGAAATGACCCCAAAAACAAACCATATGTATATTGTGATGTCCTCTGCAAAAGTCATATGGGTCATGAGACACCCTCCGAACAAGAAGGACTGGTCATGCTAGCAGCCTCAGTGTTTAAGACCTAATAAAAATGAACTATGATGTCTTTGATTCCTTCTATAATCATGATATGTTTCCCACCTCTCTCGAGTTTTGGGTTCCATAATGATCATCCCAGAAACTCATAAAATTTAAGAACCTTATTCAAGGAAATTATAAAGATTAATCTCTATCCTTTATTTCCATAAATGATTATGTCTCATGTAGTCCTATGTAGTTTTAATGACTATGATATTTTCACTATAATACTCTACAATTTATGGTTAGACTTAGTGTATAATCCCCAATATCAACTTAACTATGACGACTCTGATTCCTTCCAAAACCAGGATACATCGGAAATATCTCTAAGACTAGAGTTGAATGATAAACCATATTTGGGTTTTCCCAACACATAATGTTCAAATCATGAGTTATTAAATTCTATTTTTCCATACCTTGTCTCACACACCTAGGATGGTTTACATGAGCATTGGTAGTTGCAACAATCATATGATCAGCACCGCGTGTCTCTATTTTAATAGAGATGACCATAATATATAATCCCTTACTGAATGAACCTTGAAAACTTTGATTATTTATGTTCTATAGAAATGTAGGACGTCCCTTCTGGATTTTACATAGAATATTAATCATCTTAGAGAACCCATACATGTCATTTTCATATTACATTAAACTGCACGGTTTGAACAAACTATGTGGGTTTTTTCTTCAATGAACATGATACGTAGGATGCCACATAGTGGATCAATTCCATCAATGGAAAAATTAACTAACTCCATTCATGTATGTGCATTCTGAATATCTTTTTTATTTGGATTTATTACATAAGAATCCTCTAATTACCCCAAAAAATTATGGAGAACCTCAGTTACATACCTATAGATCCACAAAAGGGAACCCAGTCCTTCAAAAATGATTGAGAATTAACATATAGTAATTTTTTAGGGTAACTATCCCAATATTAGGTTTATGAATATATCTATGGTAATATATTAAATATAAAACCATTTTCATAGATTAGGAAATACTTCCATCTAAAAAGGTGTGATGAGCTAGACATCTCATCATCTTATCCAATGCGAGTCACAAAGACACGATGATCTTTTAAAACAATATGAATAATGGCCAGTGTAAAGAAGTTATGTACTGAGCTATGGATAAGGGAACTATTTATTTTTTCTAGTAAATGAATAATAACTGGAAAACATGATGCAAGAAACTGTGTGAGTCCTTGAATCCCCCCTCATATAAACCATCGAGTGAACCCCATTCATGGCCCTAGAATCCCAATGAATCCATAATGAGAGATGTAAATGGAACAATTTCTTGATCAAAACATTAATAACCATAATAGAATAAAATATAATGATGTTATTAGAAATTGATTAAACAATTTACATACATGGGAATTCAGGAATACAAATTCTTGATTAAAATGATTTTGAAACACAAACCCTTTGCACGTTGGTATATTTTGAATCATAACATGATATAAATGAAGTATATGATTTATAACATAAAATTTCATGATTTATTAAGTATTATTTATATATTATATAAATTTGTAGTCTATAACCATTCAAAAAAAAATTAGTTTCATAAACTAAAATGTGTCCCAATGATGTAATATTGAGATGAAACCCTTACAATGTTTGTATTTTTTTAAAGGTTGGGTCAGAGGCCTCATTTGTTATTAAATAAAAGAAAATAAATATTTAACTGGATAGAGGGAGACCCATTAAATAGCCCAAAGACTTGGTGGAAATTTTGCCAATTACATAGCCTTTAAGCCCATTTTTTGGCCCAAAGCCCATTCTGTGAATAGTAATCCTACAATACCCACACTACTAAAGTAACACACAGTACCCACCACTGCTATAGTACCATGTCGCTGCTATAAGGGCCTACCACTGCTATAGTGCCCATCGTGGCTTCAGTGTCGCCACTGCTATATTACACTACAGTACTGCAAGAGTACCCTACGGCCAATGGGTTTTGAACTCCCAGTTTTCATCTGGATTAAGGGTGCTTACCACTAATCCAAATCCCAAATACCAATGTTTGTATCATTAGGGAGAATTTAAATTAATGGAGAGTGTTTGTATTAAAAATTTTTACGCAAAAAAATAAAATTTGAAATATAAAACAAATAAATAAATTTTTATCTCACATGTAACGCCCTGAGATTTTAAAAGAGGTTCATTATGTTTGATAACATATTCAACATATTACACTGGGCTTCAAAGACCCGTGAAATATATCACCATTATAACAGAACTTTTAAATTGGAATGTATGAATAGTATTAACAATGTTTTCAAATATATATATTATTTTACTAATCAATTTAAACTATTGGTAAATTTTGAGTAAATATCCAATCAAATTTTAGTAAATGTATTATATTCTTCAAAAATATATTTTCTTCAAAATTGTATTTTATTTCATTTTGTGATAATATATTATAATGATTTTATGAAAATTTTAGAAATATAATTTTATAAAAATATAATATTTAAAAAAAATTCAAATCCAAATTCAAATAGGGCGAAATTTACTGATTTTATGTAATATATTGATTTTCCAGTGAATAGTTAATGATACCAATTTTTGTAAAACTATATTTTATTTTTTATAATTTAAGTAATTTAAAATTAAAATAATTATTTAAATATGATTTAAAAAAATATAATTTATATTTATATTTAATCCACTTAATTATGTTTTAATCATTTTTATATTTTAGTTTTTTATAATTTTATTTTTGTGTTAAAGAACATGATTTTCTTAATATTGTTTTAATATTCATTATTTATATCCTATTTAGTTAATTAAAAACACCACAATAATAAATTATTTAAATTAATATTATAAATTATATATATATATGTATATTAAATTGTATTTATATTATTATTATTATTATTCATAGAGTTAATATTAAATAATTTTTGTCCTTAAAGACATATTTTTTTATCAAACTTTTGACTTCAATTTTAAATTAAATATATCAAATTTTGTGAATTTAACTTATTAAAATCGATTACATATGTTAAATAATAATAATTTATATATATAATAGGGTAAAATTAATTTTTTTACCATATTTAACAATGAAAATAAATATAAATTAATATTTTATTTAAGTTAAAAATTTGTTTACCATGGGTTGAATTTTTTTTTAATTTAAATGAAATAAAAACCTATCTAAAATATATTCAATGTAATTTTATTACTTATAATGCTCTACAATATTCCATGTTTACCATATTCACTAGTAGAAACCATAATTACCCATTTTTCTGTTCTAAGATTTCTTGTGTGCCACTCACCTCATGTATAACAGTCCACCCCATATCAACTAATATTTAAACATTCATAGAACTATGAATAACACAAAAATTTAAAAAATTCATTACTTATATTCCCTAAAAATGATGTAGATCAAATTTTGGATCATAAAGAAAACATAATAATTCTTTTTCTAGATAATGATTGGTTTCAAATGTATAATTAATGTATAAATATGTTAAAATTTAAATTATTATTATTATGGAAATTTTTAATTAATGAAATTTTTTGAACAGTCATAACGCCAAAGCCGTTTGGAAACAATTAACCAAAGATCCAAAAAACACTCGATGCAAAATTAACTAATTAAGTATTTAAACATTATATTAAAATAAAAAAATAAATAATATATGTATAATTTATTAAAAATATAAAACATAAACATTACATGAACATTGACCATATTTTAAAGTCTTCCAAATGAATATATCTTAAAATTTTAGAAATTGATTACTTTTTACTCCTTTTTAAAAAATCTTTGAAAAAATTGATTACATTAATAATTAACACATGAATGGGTTTTTACATATATTGACAATTATTAGACATGAATTTTACTCTATATGGTTCCATGGTTGTTGGAAAATAAATCTATCTTCAATATATTTTTGGACATTTAGTTTAAAAATTAGATTTTTAATATTACAAGTTTATAATACATAAAAAAAATTTATTGATATTTTAATGGAATATCAATTTATCAAAGTCAACAACCATTATTGTCCCTTACTCTATAATTATTATATTTTTTTAATAATACCATCATCATTATTTCTATATATGAATTAATATTATTTCAACAATATTAAAATTGTTCCAATTTATTTCCAATAAATTAATTTTTCTTCCATGAATATTTTATAGAACCTCATAAATTTCAATAGTCTAATAATATTTCAAATATATTTTAATATAACCTATTTTGTCATATGTTAAACTAGTTCTAAAATAAATATAGGTTATTTCGATTAGTTTATGAAGAAATGATTTCTCAATGTACTTTATTCATGATACAATTATTTGAAATTATTTACAATGATAGGTGGTTCATTTATATTCCAAGGATCGGTGCATTCATTGAAAACCATGGATGAAAATTTCTATTAACAACCTTGGATTGTTGGTTCCTTTATTAACCAATAATGGTTGGTTCCATGATAAACCAAGGAACGATGGGTCACAGATAACCCTATAATGTAATAGGTACTATTGAGACAAAATTCGATTATAATGGTTATTCCATTTTAAGAGTGATATGAATATAATGTTCCAAGTTACGAATATGTTTTTTATGCTTGTTTTACATGTTTCTCTTGATCAAGATTCATATCAAATCACTCATAATTATTGATTCTGATGATTCATTCCTTTCTGTAAGATTTATGACGTGCTTTCATGTTTGATGATTCAAATATTGTAGTGTATTAACATTCCTATATGATAATAATTTTCATTGGTTGTTTCATAATATAGTAATTCTGTTTTTATTATCATGGATGACATTCAATTTTTAATGCATATTCTTACCCTTAATAATCCTATCTACTTAACCATCTTAAATTTCATTTTCCCTATGTTTTCCACGAATAGGTTGATTAAATAATGTGTATAAGGGTTACATATGGATTGTGATAATGACTTAATATTAAATAATAACATTTGTGTTATATGGGGAAATGAACATATAAACAAATATGTATTGTTTATGTAAGAGTTTTTCATAATTCTCTTAAACACAAAACAAAGAAGGTTCATGATAACATAATTGATACAATATTTCATTTTTATTATGTATGTTTTGAATGAATAAAATTGTGCCTCCAAAATTATTATCAATGTCAAAAATGTAATGTTTACGATTTTTAATTGGATCCTAGAGTATGATTTCAGGGATGTTATAGTTGGTACTATAGGATTGTTTACATAACATTATAGATTATTATGCTTTCATCTGATTTTTTTAAAGGATTTATTTATTACATCTTGGGATTACAATGTAAAATTTATTCATATGTTTATATCTTAAACACCAATTTTTTGTTTTTACCTAATAAAATTTTGACGTGGATAATGAACTTTTAGGAAATATTTTATTATTTTAAAGTATATGTATTGTTTTGGTTTAATGGTAAGTATTCATTTAAATTGTAAGGATTTTTGTTTTATGTTATTCATAACAATTATTATCAAAATAATCATTGATATTCATATAATTATTGGAACAATGGTTTTATCAGGTAAATTATTGTGGGATTAAAATTTATTTTAGTGACTATGTGAAGGATGTTATTTAAAAAGAAGTTATTTATTAATTTTTTCATTGAAATATGAATGGTTTGAGAAACAATTTGTTGGTAAAAATATTTTAATGATTAGGATATTTATGATATTTGGTATATAACATTATTTATTTGTGTAATTATTTAATTTGATATATGGTTATTTTTTTATAATTTTGGATATTAATGTGTTGTTTCATATTATAATGGTTTATTAATTTTGTAAATTACATGAAATTATTATAAATATTATGGTTTATATAATCTGTAAGGATAGATGAAAAATATATTTTACTCTATTATAGTATAGTGATGCTTTAAAAGATTATTTTATAGCTTCAGGGATGAACAACTATTTCTTCTGGAAAACTCATTGTTTGGAGATAAAGTTGTGATTATGGGAGAAATTTATAAAAGGATGAAATTATTAATTTCAATTAATTTTATTTCTTTATTATAATTATCTATATGGAATATTAATTATAATATTATAGGAATATGATATTGAAACACTGTTTTTTTCTTATTGCAATCATTTCTGAATATATCAATGACATTTTTTTTCATCACATTGATTTATGGTTTTGTGGTTGTCGATAACTTTATAATAATTAACATTCATATGACCAATGATATATTTAACTATCCATAATTATTTTCCCATTAAATTTTTTTCTAGGACCAATTATTCACTTCCCACCAATGTTATCCAATCTCAAAACATATTATGTATTATTTCAGATAACCCTTGTGCTTACTTTTGCTCACAAGTGAATAACAATGTTTATAACACCCTTTAATATTTTCTATTTCCATAAAATTTATTTATTATTAATAAATTCAATTAAAAATTTTGATTATTATTTTTATTAAAGGGTGGTAGGATGTAACACACTAAAATTTCAAAGGAATATTATTATGCTCGATAGCATATTCAATGCGCTACACTTAGCTAAAATAACCCTTAAAATATATAACTGTTATAACATATATAATAAAAGTGAAAATATAAAAATTATAAAATTATTTATGATATATATAAATATTGTTATAAATATAACTTATTTATTAAATCATAGTAAACGAACTATCAATTTTTTATAATGTAAATATATATTTTTTTAAAAAGTTTCTTCTAAAATAATTTTTATTGATTTTTAAGAGAATATTATAATTAATTGTTCTAACTTTTTGGAAATTTTATTTCATAAAAATATACTCAATTTTTTAAAACATTATATCATATTTATAATAGGATAAATATTTTTTATTTTTCACAATATAATTATTTTTCAAGGAATTTTAAATGATACTGAATTTTATAAAGCTATATATCTATTTTAATAAATTAAGTAATATAAATATAATGTTATGTTTTTAATATTATTTAATTTAGCATAAGTATTAATTTTTTATATTTAATCCACTTATTTAAATTTTAATATTCATTAAATAATATTTTATTATATGATTATTACTAATGATTAAAAATTATAATTTTTATAAAACACTTTTATTATGTTAAATGAATCTCATTTTTAATTAAATCTACAAAACCATAATAAAGATATATTTAAATTATATATATATATATATTATATAAATACTATTTGGCATTTATAAAATCAGTATTATTTTTATTATAATAAATATAAAATAATGTTTAAGTTGAATAATACATTTTCTTAAAACCCGCCTTTTAATCATGTCTACATAATTTTCTTACATTAATATTGACAATTATAGAAATTTAAATCTAAAAAATTGATTAAATATCTATAATTAGAATAATTTAAATTATCTAATAATTTTTATTAATTTTTTATCATCCTTAATTGGGAAGAAAATAAAAATTACATATTACAGTTTAGGTAAAAATGAGGTTAGTAACGGGATAAACTGAAAATATAATGATTAAAATGATATAGAATATTTTATAAAATATTATATAAGATATATTTTCTATAAATAATCTTACTTTGTCATTTATAAATATTGATAATGTTCCATTAATTATCACTTTGACATGTAAAAAATGTGGGTATAATTTTTTTGTTTCAATAATAACATGTATGCCGTCTACCTCACATATAAAATGGAACCCACTCCCCTATCATCATTACACATTCAATTATTTGTTTCTAGTAAAATATAAACCCAAATTTATTTTTAAATTCACTAATCGTGACTTAAATACAACATTGGGATCATAAATCTATCCTATGAAGGATTTTGGTTCTTTTCATAGGAGGTTCCCTGAAGAAGTGGTATCATTCTTAACTAAATATTTTTATTTTATTTCTTCATCCATCTCATTAATAAATTTTTAAATTATTTTGATTTAATAATACAAATATTTCTTATGTAATTATATGGTACTATGTCACATTAATAACAAAATTACATATACTTTTACTTAGAATTAGATATGAAATCATCATTCTTGCATATGAATGAATGCTGACTTGTGATCTGATGTCTTTTCTTTTCCATAATAGCATCCCACAACATTTTAGAATGATGTATTGGAGTTATATATATGATATTATGAACATATTTATCATTTTGGATATATTATATCACATATATCCTCTTATATTAAATTCCATGGGGGATACAACAACATCGCTCGAGTGTACGATGTAATACCACCACTTGAAGTGATGTTAATCGTTTTTTTACTAACACATTACATGAACTATAATAAAGATAAATATAATTAATAAATGTTAAATAATTAAAATAATTATTATATTAATAAAATATTTACAATTCCCAAAAAAATTTTAATTCTTACACTAAAAATTATTATGTCATTTCTGTGTATGTGAATACTAATGCCTCTATAATGTTTTTTTGTTCATTTTTCCTGACCAAAACACATAAATGATATAAATATATATAAATATATATAAATATAATTTAAATAATTTAATGATAAAAAATAATATTTATGACAAAATTTTCATTATGTTAATATAAAATAATATCATCAATTTTTCCATAATGATCAATGAAAAATTGAAATGTAACTCAAGCACACATAGGACATACCATCTCCATGGACATAATAGAAGACATTTTTCATAACAATAATTCATGATTGGTTTTAAATGCATACATTATGAATAAATTTGATAAATATTTTATTATTAATATTATTTATAAGTTTAAATGTAATCATCTTTGACCATGATCTACACACCAAATCCACTTTTAAAAAATAAAAGAAGCATCCTAAAAACACCAGACAAGGATATAACTGATTAGTTGTATAAATATGTAATTAAAATAAATAAAAAAATAATTAACTATATGTTATTAATCCTAGAAAATATTCTTCTAAAATAAAATAATTTATATAATGTATATATTTTACCATATTTTAGGTATTCCTCCCAATTTAGTTTTTCTCCCTCTTCATTTGTGTGTGTTTGGGTGCCTTGGAGGATGAAGATAATTGATAGAATAAATGAAATAATTTATTTGGATGAATGTTTATTGTAATTAGCAGAGTATGTGTATATAAATCTGAAAATGATTTTCATGGTTCTCCTCGAGTTTTGAGAACACCAAAAAATGGTTTGGTTTTTTGGGAGAATCTGTAATTATAAATGTCTGTAGTATAAATACAAATCATGATCCATTTTCACATCATGTTTTAGTCACTATGTAGATATCATGTGTTTCATTCGTATCATTAAATGATTACATGCAGTGAAAAGTTTACAAGCCATGAAATGAGTGATATCTATTTTTTAATCTGATGTGACCCATTTTTTGTTGGAAATATTTTATCCAGAATTACATAATCTGAAGGGTTTACATTAAAGGTAATTATTTGGGAATGTTATTTTATAGTGATATATGGATTACTGTATTTCTAATTCACATTAAGCATCTTTTCACTCAACATAAGGGGTCCCCCTATCAATTTTATAATCATATTATCATTTTAAATCACGTTGTTTAGTGAATAATAAATAGGGGTGTTTCCCCATGTCTCTTTAGGAAAGTTATATGCCAATTAATTCATTACTCTTTATTTAGGTAGTGATGTAATAGTATGTTTTGAGATATATTGATCTTATGTTTTTTACATCTCGATCCACTATGTGGCCTTTTGGGAGCCAATACATAGTTATTTTTTGTGTGGTTTGTGCATTTCCCTTTTTGTTTGTCTTGATCTACCATTTCCCCCATCATATTTGATTGTGGGATGTTATTATTATACATGGGAATCAATATCAATGCCTCTGTGGATGACATCGTGTTCTTCTCTAGTTGCTGGATGATATTGAGAGCATGTATGCCCAGAGTATGTGTTAGGTGGATCTATCTCAACCCTATGTTGGATGAAATTTATTGATATGGTTTTTATAAATAATTTTACAAATTAATTGGGATGATTGAATGGTGTGTGTAGATATAGGTTTTGAGAAAATATGTGTTTCAATTAATTTTGGAAAATGAATTTTTTTTCAATGAATTGAGAAATGTAATTATGGAATCATTTTCGAGGAATTATTTTTTGGAAATGGTTTAGAAAATTTTTCACATTGGAATACATGTGTACTTAGGTGAAATGTGTAATAGTAGGATATTTATGTTGATAATGTTGATGGGTTCTCTAATGGGGTGTTCCTTTTCTCCATAAGACGATTTTTTAAGGATGTGGTAGAATTGTTTTGGGGGTTCAATTATATGGGTGTACTAAACCTATACATATTATATTAATATACCATGATAAATGATTAAAATTTTGGTTTATATCTATGTATGGGGGTTATATCTAATAAAAACTATAGTTATTCGTGGTGTGATGTTATCTACGCCTTGATTTGTATTGGTTTAGCTTGTACTGAAATTGATTTGATATGATATGTGATATAGTATTTTCTTTTATTTTACTAAATTTTAAAATGTGATATGTAATCAAACTATTTGATCATGTAATTAATGCTTAAAAAGTGAGAATAAAATTTGTTACCATACTTTTAATATAAAAACTACTAAACTGCTTATCTTTTCTTGTTTCCATTTAAGTTGATCATTGGTCGTATTGTTGATATAGAACCCCATGGTAGGATCCAATTATATTGGTACCCCTCACTATTTTCAACCCTTTAAATATGTGTAAACCTTTTTATGTCATTTAATTTAGGGAAATTCATGGTTCAATAGTGATGAATTGAGGTTTCTGTCTATTATAACAAGGTAGTTAGTGGTACGATGATTATTGTTTTTTTCAACTCAATCAATGGAGTAATTTTTTTTAGTTTATGTTTCCATTCTCTATAGGATATGTCTCGTTGGGTTTGATTAGTTTTTATTGAGTTTCATCTCTCCTTCTATTTTATTTTTTATGTGACATATATTCTTTTTTATTCTACCACTATTTCTTCAAGAAATTTATACCTATATATATTTATATGTCATGTTTAATGATTTAGGATGGCTAAAAATTTTCCCTTGATTTTTTTATGATTCCTTGCCTTCTAGTTTCCAGCATGAAGGGAGTAAGAACCCCCTTTGAGCACATCATTTTTCAGGATATGTATCAGTTTGAGTGGGTCTCCATGTAATATTTTTCATAGTTTGGTATCTATGTTGGTCATTTTTTATGATTCCATATCAAAGGAAAATTTTCAGATTTTATATAGGATTGTTAGAACATGAGAGGTATGTTGCGGGTAGTGCCTTTCAATACGATAATATAACAAGTGTCATATTTCCATGGTATGTTGAGAATCATGTATCCTATTTTCAGTTAGTTATTATTATTATTATCGGTATGTTATGTTTTTCATGTTTGAAAAAGGATTATCATGTTGTCTAATTATTTATTATGTTTCCATCTTCATATTTATGCTTCCATGTTTTATTCTATTAGTTCCTCAAAATTGAGTAGGTGATCTTCCTTAAGGAAATATGCCTCTAGATCATAATAGTATAAAGACTACAGGTCATGTATTTTTTTAATATCAATAAAAATGTACCATAATTATTGAATATAAATATTTAAATATATCCATGTGATGAAGGAGAAGTGGATGGATCATGAAAGCTATTATGTGAGAATTTTTTATCCATTAAGGGAAAAATTGAACCATAAGAGGTTTAAGACATGATGGAAAAGATCAATCAGTTCATTGAATTCTTGGATCCAGCTGATTGTATAATGGTGATGTCCGTGGTAATCAAAATACTATACCAAAATAACTTATGGAGGGATTCCATGACATGGGTGGATAGTCAGTGGGCTAGGACATTAAGGGTATGAAGACTCTCTTGTTCCAATAGTTTTGTATTGGGATAGTGATGATGGATATGTCTCTAGATTTATCCTCCTTGTATTAAGGAGAAAATTACACCAATTCCTTTATAGAGATATATATTTTTGATCTAGAGGTAGTAAAGAATTATTAGATGAAGTATATAAACTTACTACTTTATTTTCATTCATATATCATATTATATGTATTTATGGTAAATCTATTGAACTTTTTAGAGATGGAAGGTATAGGTATGATTTAATAGATGGTTATGGATGAAAGGTATTTTTATTATTACAATTTTATTCATCAGTGTTCTAGCTTTAGTGTCACACATGTGAAAAAAGGAACATGAAATAACATTACAGGAATGTGCGAGGTTGTTCTTTGCGGTAGGCCTCCATTGCAGCTTCAGTTATAACAAGTATTTTATACCTATCATGCTATCAGTGTGGCCATGTTGGGAACACCCTATGTTCATATTTCAATTAGATAAGTATATGTAATAATTGTCAGCACTATGTCTATCTACATTGTTTCGGTTAGTCTGTTCATATGACGCACTTTGGTAAGGGATCATTGTGTCTAAGGGCTAATATAAAATTTCATATGATTCAAATAGTGTTGGTATATGAGCACATGATTCATGATTTAATCACCTTCACATAGTAAATGAGATTCTATGTGAGGTATTTGTAGGTTGAACAATAGTGATTTTTTCCATATTTATTTCATGATTAGTAGCGAGAACATTACTTGACATTGGTTCATCTGAAACATTTTTATATGGTCATTTATATGATATGGTTAGACATATAACCAATATTATGTCCTTTGTTATGAATTTTTTGACACATCTTGGGAAATGAAATATTGTGGGTTTATGTGTCCTTTTTATTCATTATCTATGGTTGATGTAGACTTAGTCTAATATTTTCATGGTCCCAATATGGAATTTTTGATGGATTCATATTGATGTATTTGATTGTATCTCATTTTTTAGATATTTATTAATATCATTAACATGTATCATTTCTTATGAGTTATGGGAGTTCACATGTACTTTTTGGGAGACTTGGATCTGATGGATTGTCATGAAGAAAATTCTAATTCCAGATACCAGAATTTTGATTTATTTTGTAGAATTTAATCTTTAGTATGTATATTCTATTGTTCCCTATTTTTATCCATTGGAATACAATGTAATCTTTGTCTAATAAGGACAATTATTCACTCCTATCCGGTGTGCACTACCAAAATTTTCAATAGGTGATAGATAATAACATGTATCATTTGCATCATGTGTATGATTTGTTGAAAAGTTAATTGGGTGAAAGTGGTTTTTAATGATTGATCTTTTTTTAAGTTATCATCAGCTCAGAGTATGGGAGTCTGATATACCACAGACAAAATTCATGAGTATGTATAGACATTATGAAAATAGTATGACATAATTTGTTTTGAAAAACTCCATAGTATCCCTCATATATTTGATGAAATGTATATTCCATTCTGATTTTGAAACTCTTATAGTAGTGTTCAAAGATGATATTTTCATTTATTCAAAATATGGTCATGAGAATGAGAACCATTTTAGTTTAGTCTGGGATATCCTGTAGAGTCACCTTTATTAAAGAAATATATAGAAAATTAGTTTCTATTTGACGAATTGATGTTCTAATGGAATGTGATATCTAATAATGTATTATCAATTTATCCATGGAAGCATAATGTTGTTTTTTCATTTGAAGATGCACAAAATGACTTTGGAACTCAGAGCTTACATGGTCTTATTGGATACAACTTATGATTTTTTGAGGATGTATCAATATTGACATCAACATAGACTACATTTACCTAAAAATGAGTGAGATTATTATTTAATATAAGGCTTAAATATTATTTTTATGAACTATAATGACATGTGAAATCAAATACTATTCGAATATTACCCGATCCTGGTACAAGGTATGTGGTTTTATTTGATTCATGTAGTGATAGTTTGTGACATATTCTAATATAGGATAATCATGTTGTTACTTAAGGATCTCACCATCATTGACCACATTATAAGAATAACCCAAATATTGATTTATATATTTTAGTCTCTATGCATGTGCTTACGTATTGAAAGAATTATATTTTTGGGTATATGTCCATGGTATTTACTTACCATAAGTGTTTAATATATGTATTTCTATAAAATACATGAATCATAGATACATATTTTTCATGTAATTCTTTTAGATGTTTCACATTGAAATTGTATGCACCCCAGGGGAGGGGAATTTCAATGTAAATGATCAATGTGGGAAAGTAACATCACTTGATGTCGTGGAATCGAAGGAAGACTGTATCCTTATGGGTCTCTTTTCTCAGTTTCAATTGGATTATTTGTAGGATGTTAATTGTATGGTAGTGCCTAGTGTGCATTTTTCATTGTCTCTTAATTTGTATATCATATAGGATCGTATAAGGATGACTAGTTTAGGGGAATTTTATAATCTTTATATGATTTAAATGGAATTTCTAATTGGTCTCTCTCTTTAAGTATTATTATACATTTTGGGAATCATTTCATCATCCTTGTATCCGTAAAGAAATCATTTTTTACATTAATCATTCATTTTGGTTTGATATTCGGTGAAATATGAAGTTGTATTATGGCATGAGACGTCGATTCCGATGGCTAGGTATGATGTTTGAAATTGTATATTATGTTTCCCATTATTACACTCTCCAATATATAATGGTTGATCGTCTAAAACACTCTGGGATTCTCTATTATCATACGCTTATATTTTTTAAATGGGATGTTATATACATGAGCGTTATTCATGGATTAAATTGGATTATAAATAGGAGTAACTCCATATGGCTGGTGATTGATTAGTTAAAAAATTTGGCTCGATTCATTCCAATCTGGGACACCACTGATATTGATAGCATATATTAGATATGTATATTGGAGGGTGTGAGGATACATGGGCTTCTCTATTAAATAGTTTTGGATATGTTTTCTAGCATTACCTCAATGTTTTAGAAGAGTATCCATGACTAGATATGGACTATTTTCAGGTTGAGTAAAACATTCCATCCATAAATAAAAGGCTAGATAGAATGTCCAGTTCATATCGTGGAGGTTATTCTTCATGACTATATATTGCACATTGGTGGATCCTGGGATTTCCTTATAGGATATGTTGAGTTTATTTATAATTTTTTTTTCAATCATCAATCAAAATTTCTCCCTCTAAGGATATGTATCATCGCCCATGTAGGTCACCTCTTTGTTGGAAAGAGGTGGATGATGACTCTTTGGTGGGACTGACTCTAATTGAGTGGAAGAGAGAGTAGAATACAGATATATTTCAATATCTAGTTATATAATACAATTTGATGATAATATATATAGATCATCGACATCATCATTTTTTGTTTTCCATTGAAGATTTTGGTTCCTGGAATGTATTCTCCTGATTGGATCACTATCATCATGGAAAATAGAGTAAATGGTTATGAGATAAGATGGACCATTTTAGGCCGCTGAGTATCTTGGAAGGGTTTATTATTATTTATTATTTCATTTTTAGATGATGAGTATTCCTAATATTTCAAAATATCATAGCCGAGGAAGTACAAACATGATCCCCCTCACATTTATTGTTGGAGACAAACATTTTGGTTACAGAGAATCTAGTGGAGATCAATAACTATTAAGTTAAATTCCATCATTGGAATTAAATTCTATTAGTCAGAGTTTTATGTTCAGAAAATTCAGATAAACAAAAAACCTGAGAGCATGAATCATTGATGATGGTATAGTAGGAATAACTATTACCATACATCATTTTTACATTTTACATCAAGAGTATTCAAATTCTTATAGTAATAAGTTTGTAACATATAATGACCCTTTTTTAGTTATTCATCCACTATATTTTTTTCCTCTTCATTTTGGTTAATTTTGAGGTTATCAAGGATGAAGATTATTTCTATAGAAAATAAAATAATTTTTTGGTATATGTTTATTGGAGGTAAGGGAGTTCACGTAAAAAAATTGTATGTGGATTTATAGGGTTCTATCTGAGTTATTTGATCACTAGATAATTGTTTAGTTTCATTTATAATTATAATTTTTCTCTATTTATTTGGAATACACATCATGTACCATTTACACGTTGCATATTTTTCATGGGGAATATGTCCTATGTTTGGTTCAGATACTGAAAAGATTACATTTCTTAAATGGTTTACACATATTGAATTGTTTACGATTGGTATGTTAATACGAGGTGTGGTTTTTTCGGTGGGACTTTTTAATCACTAATTACATGACCTGGAGGGAATGCATTCAAACTATTGATCGAGGTATTTGAGTGTTACATATATATTCAATAATTTTATATCGTATTCACATGTATACTCTTGTCTCTCGACCTATGAGCTACCCCAATCGATATTTAGGACCCCCCCCCCTCATTCTATATCAGACCATTTAGCCATGGATCATCAGGTTTGTTGAACTAAATATCTCTATGTAGAAGATTTATTAGATTCTTCAATTAACCAGATCTCGAAAGCCTTGTTAAACATTGATTCAAGACCCATTGATCTTGTGTTGTTTTTTTCATGATTTTTTGTGTGATATTCTTCTGAGGACCAATCCTCTATTGCTTCGGAGGTAGAAGGTGCATGTCTATTGAGTTTTTTTTGAGTTACCTTTTTTTTCATCATCATTGGATGTACTATGTGATTCTAATACATATGAATCATTCTTTTAGGCTATGATATACCTTGTTTCCCTTTTTGTTTGGTGGATACTGATATCAAAATGTGCGACCCAAGTATGATTTAGGTTGATCCTTCTCTAGTCTATATTGGATGAACTATAATTAATATTTGTTTTAAAAATAAATTTATAAATTAATCGGTGGGATTGAATTTTGTGTGTGTAATGGGTTTGTAGAAAATATTCATTCCCCTTATATGTTATTTGAGTTGTCCTATTTTCATGTACATCTATAGATTTGATATGATATGTGATACATGTTTTTCATTGATTTGACTACTTCGATATGTGTGACATGATTTGAAATTATTTTTCCTTGGGAATGTATAAAATGGTAAATTAAATGTTTATCCATTATTTGGATAAAAATAATGTTATATTATTTATCGTGAATTTTTTATATTGAGAATTGTTATTATTTTCTTAAAAGATACATGATATGAAACACCTGGGTGTGACACTATAGATCATGTTATCTCACACCATGTCTTCCCCTACAGTGTTTCATAGGTCTTTATATATCATTCAATGTTACGAGAGGAATGATACCTTATAGAAGTCGAGAGGTTTCTATTAGATGTGTATAATGTGATGATGGGAGTTCCTACACTATCACATGGAGTATCTATTTTGGTTTATGTCATTCATTGATGGAGGAAATTTCACATATATGTTATTTAGCTAATTTGTTTTCATATCCCTTCATATTTTTATATTTTTTTATAACATATATAATTTTTTATTCTTCCATTATTTCTTCCCATCATGTATATATATGTTATCTTTTTTCGTTAGGTTGGGAAAAATTCATCCCACTAGTTGTTGTTGAAGCCCGAGTGCTAGTTATGAGCTTGTATAGCTAAGAATTTTCCCTTATGAATGTGATGGTTTGGTTCATGTATCAGTTTGAGTGGTTATCTTGGTTAGGTTATACATATATAATCTAATTAGAAACTAGTTGAAGGACACACAAGGAATATCGAGGCTCAAGGTATTGGATTGGCATCTAATATTTATTTTATTGAGACATATGCCATATTCAACGATTATTTTTGATGAGGTGCTTATATAAAATCCATTAATTTAATTTATAATTAATTTAATGAATATTATTGGGATTTAAAAAACCATTTGTGGTTCTCTCGTTCAAGGTTATTGATCTAGATATTATTAGATCTATAAGATATTTCATCTCTAGATAATTTCCATGAGGATTATTTGTTTGTTATGATACTAATTTCATTAGTAAATTTTATATACTTTCTATTTTACTTTTAATATAATGAATAATTCATATAGATCATAGTAATTAATTTTTTAATCTTCCATACTTAATCCACGGGTATTTGACTTGAATGTTTTAAAGCGGTAACAAATTTCATAACTCAATTAATTTTAATATTGTTATGTTAATTTTTTACTATATTTTATATAATATGATTATTAATGTAATTAAATATAATAATATTATGGTTTTTTAAACTATTTACTTGGATTTACATTTGATACACATAATTTATTTACTTATTAATTAATAAATTCAATGTAATGATTTTTGTATGGGTTATTCATCTCAAATTCCCTTTCATAGCGACATATGTTTTTGATATGTCCATGTTTTCATATTAGATGTGTATATAATACTATTTGAAACTGTTATATCATTAATCTATATATCTTCATGTTATTTAATATTTTTTTTGAATTTTTTCTATCATAGGGGTCATGATTGAAGAGATTCCAATGGAAACGAATTTATATTATACTCTCCTTTCTTTATAAATTGTTATGTTGAATTTTGTTTAGAAGTGATACCAGGTTATTATTTACCTAAACAAATCAATATTATTCTCCTCTAACAATGAACGAGGTTTACATGTTTAGTATCATTTTACTCATCTATTTATTGATAAATCATCAAGAAATGTATTTATAAGTGATATCGATCGCATAATTTGTTTTAGATCAAATATATTTATTTTCCAAACTAATTTTTTCTTTTTTTTATATCAAATATGTAATTTATTAAAATAAATAAGATCAAAAATATATTTAAAAAGTAATTTGAACCTATTTTAAATGGTTTTAAGAAGGAATTTGTTTACGTTTTCAAATAGGGTTACTTTTCACAACAATAAGAATATGTTTTAAAATAATACTTTTCTACCATTGACAACATGAATGGATTTCCACACCTTCATGTAATTTAATTTGCCTGATATTTAATATATATATTTCCATGTTTTAATTCAAATAAAATTATTTTCTAACAATTTTGTTATCTTTTTTGTTTTTAATAGTGATTTTCAAACTGAAATGGTTTTTTAAGAAAAATCTTATCAATGATTATTTAATGGTATTTTGATTCATCAACAACAAAAACAGTTGATGTTAGTTAAGATACTATGGGGATATTTTGTAATGATACCATATTTTTTATTTCATAGGATATATTAATATTGTTTCAACGATATTGAATTCGAACCTATTTATTCACCATTTGTTAATCATGTTTCAAAGAGATTATTACAGAACTCGTTTATTTTCCATGAAATAATCATGTTTCAGTGAAATTGTTATGGAACCCATTTTATAATATGGTTTAATTATGTTATGAAAATAATAAATTTTGATTAAATGATTTTATGATTAAATGAATTCTCTATGTAGTTTATTCATGGTGCGGTTCTTGGAAATTTTTTATAATGACAAGTCGTTCTGTTATAAAACAAGTACATGTGGTTTCATTATAAACCAAGGTTGGATGGGTATATTATTAAACATTTATGGGTGGTTATATTATTATCCAAGTATTTTTTGTTCAATTATAAAGAAATAGTTATTGGTGTTTTGATATCCTTCATATTCGTTGTGTACTTCAAATATGGTAGTTGTCCATAATAGTTATTCCATTTATAAGAGTTATATGAGGATATTGTTCCATGATAACAACAAGTTTTTTATTATTTCTATATTCCTTTATGAAGATTGATATCACATGGATCATGATTGTTGATTCTAATTACAGATACAATTATGAAACCCTGATGCCATATTTTCATGTTTGAGGATCCAGGTATTGATATATATTAATATTATTTTTCTTGTTCTCATAATCATTGATTATTTCATTATAATATTATTATAATATTAGTCACATTGTTGAAAATGAATTTTTAATGTATATTTTCTACCTTATGGTGTGTTTAAACTAATCATTATTATGTTTTATTTTTCCCAGGTTATCAAATATGATGTTGAATGAATTATGTCTAGAAGGGTTCAAGTAGATAGTGATAAATAAATAATGAAAAATAAGAAAATATTGGAGATGTGATATAAATTCTCATTTAATGGCATGTGTATTGTTTATTATAGGGATTTTTCAAATTATTTAAAAATATATACCTAAATGGTCCTTGAGAATGTAATTAACCCAATATTTACTTTTAATGTTTTATGGGTTGGATAGAGAAAATTTGGTCTCCTTCAGCAGTATAAATGATTGAAATTTAATGATAATTATTTTAGCACTAGGGCATAGAGTGTGGGTTTGGGGATATTATATGAGATATAATATTTTCTGAATATAATCATCTAATTAATCATATAACCTAATGAATGTAATTTATGTTAAAAAACTCGTTACCTTATGATTACTATTAGATGAGAATTATTTAACCACATGTATTGTTATTTTGATCATTTTATTGACATATATTTAAAAATGATAATTTATAATATAATTTATGATATTTTTATACCAACTTGTGAAATTTTTGTTAATAACATATAATTTTCACTTTTCATTGGGGTGTTAATTACATTATTCAATAATATATGTTTTTTTATTAATGATTAAGATATTGACAATAGATTATAGTTCCACTACCTCATGAAATATATTATTTTTATAAATATAATTTTTAGGATTAGAGAAATAAATATAATCATTATTGAACATTGACCAAGGTGAAAGAATCAAATAACTTTGTGGTGATGGTAGGTCGTACATATGCATGAGCGACATAATCATTTATTTAACAAGTAAAAAGTTATAGAAGTGGATTATAGAATCATTTTATAGAATCAATATCAGTACATATATATCAAATATATTCATTATTTTTGTGCTTTTTTCTATTCATGTAATGTATTGGTGAAAATCAAATAATATCAATTCGCAAGGTAGAACTCTACTGTACCCATGAATGTCATTATCACATATTATATAGATTATAAATTAATAAAGTTTATGATATATTTATTTTAAAGAATTATAAGTATGTAATTAATATCACATATAAAAAAATTAATCATTATTAACTTTTATGTAATGAATAAGTGAAAATTGAATCACATTTCAACATGAGGAGGTAGATCATTGTACACATGAAAAAAATTATCGCATTCTCTACTCAATAGAAAGAAAAAATGGTATATATAATTTTATAATTTAAAATGTTTAATTATAGAATAAATAACCAAAATAAATATTAGATAAATCATTATATCCATTCGTGTGAAGGGTTGATGGAAGAAAAAATATAACTGTTCGTGAGAGAGTAGTACGCCATTCACGTGATCAATGGGTATGTTCTTGTTTTCTAAAAAATAAGTTTTTTAGGTTTCTAAATGAGACTATAAGAGGTGACCCTTTATAAGTGGGGGAGATGGAAAAATTTTCATATTTGAATTGAAAGGATCTAAAAAACGTGTTTCACAGAAAAATTGATTTGGAACCAAATTTTTTTAAACTTATTTTTTATGAGGTCGCAATATGACCATAAAATTTTTATTATACAATTTTGGGGTCATATTTATACATTATCATTTTGGGTTTACCCCCATTAATCCTGTTTTGACATTAACTGAGGTAAATTATTTTTTCTATTTCAACATTTAATTATTCCCAAAAAATAATTTATAGATATTATATAATGTTAAATATTATTATTATAAATATGGAATAAATTTTAATATGTTAAACTATAATAATGGATAGAATACAGTATAAAATAAAACTCACACACATGTCAAAGTATCAATTTTCAAGAATTGCAATTTTGATGGAAAAAGATGATCTCATATTAACTAAATGAAAATTTATCATAATAAAATAATTTACATTAATAATTATAGATATATAATATATTCAATTTATTTAAATACATCATTATCATGGGTTATTTAAATTGTTTATAATGGATTAAAATTATAAAATTTAAAATAATTTAAAGAAAAGTGTTTTAAGGCCAAAAGAAAATTTTAACAAATATATTCTTATACTTAATTTATATGTAATTAATATTATTTTATATTTAAAAATAATAATTACGTTAATTTTAAATATAATTTAAATAAAAATAGGACTTCATTTATTAAATTTCAATAATATTTTTATAAAAATCAATATTTTTAGTTATTCACTAATTGATTTCGAAAAATCAAAAAAAAATTCAGCATATTTTAGTAATGATATTATTATTCTAATAAATATTTAAATTTTATCAATAGAAATTTTAGATTTGGTAAAACTAATTTTAATGTATGTGTGAAATGCATGGCTGAATAGCTACATCGAAAAAATATAAATTTTCTTAAAATATATCCTTTATATTTCAAATAATCCAAATATTATTTATTATTAATACATAACCTGTGAATTTTTTTAATTTTTTTTATGAAAAATAATATTAAAAATTTATTTATTTTTATATATATCCTATTACTTAGTATATATGTTATAAGTTTCATGTTTATAGAATAATATTAAAATAATGTTTCATGTTTCATTTAAACAAAATGTTGTATGCAACAGAAGTTATCAAATAAAATTAATTTATTTTAAAAATATCATAAATTATTGGGCTATGATATTATCGTATAATATCAATGTTTCATGTTATATACACTACCAAAATGAATATAATTATTTTGAAAATTCTGGGTGTTGTGATCATATTTTTGAAAAAAACTATATAAGTGGTTATGAAAAATAAATTATGTTTCATTCATAAATTTCGTAACTTGTACATATACATTAGTAACATTTAGATTTTTTAATTAACATAATGGAAAGTAGGTATGTAACAATTTATAATTTTATAATGATTAATATGTCATAAAGATCAAATTAACTCAATATATATACTTATTTATTCTATCCATTTGTGGTGGTGAATATAATTGAATTTAATTTCTCTGTAGGGGTTATAATATATAAATACATGAATGGAATTATCATTGTTAAATGGATAGAATGTTAATATAATATATGATATAATATCATTCTATAATTATAATTATATTATGAATATCAAATATATCCTTCAAATTAATCATCATAAAATATCGTGGGAAGTATTGATGGAAAAAATAATTACCTCTTTTCATGAGGTGATAGTTTATCATATATACAAATGATGGTTAATTTATCATTAAATTCAGAAGGTTAATTAATAATTTTAAGAAAAAAACACAATAAAAAATTAGTTTTTTTAATATACTACGATTATCATATTATAATGGTTTTATTATTTTTTAAGGAGATAGAAGAATAAATAAATGTAAAACATTTAGTAAAAATCTATTCCCCTTCATCAGACAACCCCATATTCATTAAACATTAGCCATTTATGGTTGTTATTAATTCAAAAATATTAATTATCAATTGTGTGGTGGGATATTTTGAAGGAATTTTACTAGTTTTTGGCTGAAAAAATGGATCATGACATCCGTATAGGAATGAATAGTGGGAGTCCTTTTATATTTGAGGGAGATTACATACTAACTATTTTTTCAAAATATTAAAATATTATTATGTCATTTTGATGAAAAAGTGTCCCATAAGTAATAACATTTAAATAATAAGGAGATAATACTAGAAATACATACATTAAAACATTAGTAGTCATGTTTTAATGTTATTTTAACACATATCTGTTTAGTTTAATCACTAGAAAATTTATTTGTACCGTAACCATGAAAACAAAATTTTCAATACGGAATCGACATAAATTTACATAGAAGGGAAAAATTATAATATGTTTTTTAGGGAAGATATTTTATAACATATCCTCTTAACATGGAAAAATAATACATTTTTATGAATTTTGAATCATGTATTAAATTATTGATTATTATAGAATATCAATAATAACATTTCTAGATTTTTTCATTCAATTTGGTTTTAATGTCATCATGATAAAAATTGAATTATAATATTATCAATTTTAAAAAACAAAATTAACTTTTTATTTACTATAATATTTTTTTGGAGCAATAAAGCTTTTGAAAAACAATAAATTTTTTGTTTTAAATATTATTTAGTTTGATATTTCCACTACCTAAGAAAACACCATGTAAGCATTCTATATTTTTTAAGAAAATTTTATCATCACAAAAATGGGAAATAAATAACCATATTAAAAAATCCATTATAATCATAATAAACATTTATATTCATCAAAAAATTCGTATTATCCCTATGTGATCATCCGAGGGATATTATAATACAATAGAGAGACATTTTTGTAAATTTCATTACATAAAAATACTATATGGGTTATTAATGATGTTAAAAAGGATCCAAAATCCCATAAATTGAAATATTATATGCCTTTGGAGAACTATAATGTTATAATAATGTATAAAATTGTTTTAGTCATATTTTTAATCTTTTTCACATTAGTTTTTTCCTTAATTGACCATAAGTACCTTTTGAGTGGGGTTATAACCATTTAAGATATTTAATATTCATTATTAAATAAATATATGACAATTATTTAGAAAATATTAATTATAATAATTTAAAATATGGATTTATTTTTATCAAAATAAATTCATATTATTTTTATAACATAATTTAAAATTTAAACCATAATGAAAAGATGATTGCCAGAAAAAAAACCATATTTTTTAATATAAATTTTATTATAAAAAATTAAAGTATTAAATTGATTTCGATGAACCTTATTGTTTCAATAATAATTGTAATGAAATTAATTTTATTTTAAACCATTTATAGTGATAATATTACTCTTTTTAAGATTTAAATTAAACGATTGTTTTCAATAAATATCTGTATTTTTCACAATTCACTAAAAATAAATATATTTAGAAAAAGTAAAAAAATATTTATATGATAATTTGATATAAATTTTTAAAAAAAATTTCAATTTAAAAAAAAATATTTTGGATGTTTTCTAAATTATTTATAATATTCTCTAAAAAATCAATATGTGCCATTTTTGAAGGAAAATGATTTTTTGAAATAAAAACACTTTACTTACCCTTGAGTGTATATTTTTTAATAATTAATAATTACTTTTTTATTAAATTAAAACATTATAATTATTTATCATATTTGGTACATTACTTTTCATAACTTCTAAATTAATATCCTGGTAATATTAGTCAAATTTATAAAATTACAGTTATATAGTATCTCAAAAATGTATTAATGTTTTTATGGCGTGTTAAAATATATATAGAGATTATTATTGTTTTTAACTAAATTTCATTGGTGTTAAATTCCATCCCCTTGATGAAATTAAATCATCGTGATTTTATCTTATACAAAATAAAATGTTTTAAAAATATTGTTCTGAAATATATTCTGCATTGTTGAATATAAAGCATGTAGTCATGAATGGGAAAACATTTTAATATTAAAAAAATACCTACAAAAACCCACATTATATAAAGGTAAAATAAAATTCAATTTAAAAATTGAATAAATTTTAATATGATGGAAACCTTGATATCACAAAATTCAGTTATCAGATAAGGATAAAATTAGTGTGAGGTAGAAAAGATGGATATGGTTGGAAAATGGAATAAAATGAACAACAAAGAGTGATAGGGATTATAATTTTGAGATTGTTAATGAAGAACCCATATACCAATATTGGATAAAAAGGCAATAGATTTATTGTGAATAATGTTAATAAGATTAATTTTTTATTTTATGATAGTTTTTATAGAGTTTAGGTATTATTTTATAATCATAATTGAGAAAATATGAAAATATAAATACTTGATTTATTTAAATATCATAAACAAAATTCAATTATTTTTTATGATTTGATTAATTTTTAGCTATATATTATCTCATAGTATATAAAATGAAAAATAATTTGATTTTTTTCATGCATGAAGCAATAATATAAGATTTTATTAATCACATATCCACCAAAGGACTACATATTTTTTTGTCTATATTTAGGAAGTAACTGAAACAAAAAATGGTATCGTATAAGAAAATGGTATTTTATAATAATAAAACACCCTAAATCAACCTTAAAAATCCAAATAATAACACCCAATGATAAAAAAAATCATTCAAGAAATATTTAAACATATAATCATCAAATTATGCCTAAAAATATTATTACATGATTATCAGAATGATACGATTTCATATTCATTCATTATCAAAATAATAATTGTCTCTATATAATTAAATTTACTCATAACATCATACAATATAAGTTCCCATAAATATCTAGAATCACAATAATTCCAAAAATAAATCATATGAGATTCCAAAAATTAATTTAACCTTTATACTTTAAATAAATTTCTATCATAGAAAATAATATTTTATTTACCATAATCATATACTGTTCTGAAAAAAGTTAACTTATTCTGAAATAACAATTATAAAATATTCTACAAAATAAAATTTGAATCCCATGGATATATATATGCTAAAACATATGCTCCTAAATTATAATAACCTATAATTACCATATCATTAATGATCAATTTTTTATGAATGGTTTTCAATACCATATAAAATATATCGAAAAAATATAAAAGAAATATTCCCGAAATATCATTTTCACTAAAACCCATTTGTAATAGAAGGTTTTTTTACCACAAATATCTCCCAAATATCATTAATCATAATAAACTCCTATCATAAAAAGCTTCAAAATGGAATCTATAATGTTTTTAATCATGATTAATCATAGACTTAATATCCCATGATTGCATAAAAAATTATTAAATTTTCTTTATCTAAATCAAACCAACCTCTAATGATATCGAATGCCCTATTTGATATCGTATGTGATAGCAATGAACATGTACGCTTGGATCTGGTGCTAGGAATGTGATATTTAATTTTATTGGTCTGGTATTGATAAAATTAAGCTAATTTTTAACTTTAAAAACACATAATATTATCCAAAAATATTTAATCAATTAAATTCCCAAGGTACTTTTATATATTGATTTTTTGAAAATTAGGATAAAAAGACTTCAGAAATAAAAATTTCGTCATTCTATCACATTTTTTCACATAATATATTACATATAATGACAATATAACTTCATTTCTGGAAGCGTCTATATCTGGAACATTTAATTTATTAAATTTTTTCCATTCCTATATACCTATTGAAATAATTTGAAAATTTGGGATGAGGAAAAAAATTACTAATGTACATATAGAAAAATAAAAGAAAACAAATCATCCATTAAAAAATGGGATTATATAAGAGAGTTTTGCCTTTAACATAGTGATTATTGAGCAAAAATACGAATTAAAAAACATAGGAAATCATCTTAACTACAAAAATTCGTTCCTAAAATAAATTATAAAAAAATTATCAAAAATAATCAATATAGTTTCTTATAAAATATGGGAACCCCTAAATTTTATTTCTTATAAATATAATTTTTCTCCAAAAGCATGTAATCATGACATTAATGAAATTTTTCATTATCTTACCTTTTTTAATCAATATATTTCTATGAAAATTCATATGAAGGATTTGAAAATTATTGAATGTATCTAGGGAAATAAATTTAATATCATTATTACAATAAATCATACAAATGTAATAATATAAATAACAATTTCCAATGATCACTATAGAGAAACCTATAAATTTTTAACATTATCACTTTACCTAATGAATCATGAATCTATATCATGATAACACAGATTTATAAGCTATATTAGGCTCAACATCATTATAAATATTGTAATTTAAGAGTAAAATTGTCATAAAAAATAAATTATTATATTCCAAACAACATAGGCATAATTATATACTGTATAACTCATATGGAAATCATTTTTAGATTTTGATATATCCATATAATTGAAAACCCATTTTTCAAAATTAAAATATCAAAAACAAAAGGAAGGTTGGATTTTTATTCTAATAATGTATGGATTACTATAAAATATTAAATACATTAAATAATTATTATAATAGTTGTAAAATCAGTTTTTTTAATATATATTAAAATAAAAATTCAATTTTACGTTTTCAAATATATTTTAAAAGTTCATTATAAAATATATAAAATGATTTATTTTGAATAACTTTTTAAAAATTAAATTATTTTTTAAAGTTTTTTTTTTATAACTCCATTATTTTTATGCATAATAATTCATATAAATGGTCTTTTATATATTCCCTCATGAAAAAAAAATATTTAGAGAATACCATTTTAATTCATTTCAAAAGGGGATTTAAGGAAATGTGTATGATATCTTGATTCCAACATGTCACTAATGTTATATATCATCTATATATTAAAATATTATCAAATATTTTTTCAAAACACTTTTATAGGTTTTATCCCTTATCCTTTAACCATTTATCTCAATGATATATATAATTTATTAATCAATTAAGTCTGTGATGGGTGCTTCAAGTTATTTCATTTGATAACATAGAAAACACATTTGTATATTAATCATACTCATTGATGTAATTATTAAATCACATCTAGAATAATAATAATTATGTAATTTTCATTTTCATACATTAAATATACTTCTCAAAAAATATTGATTGTTTTTATGAAAACATATTTTTGTTACAATAGATATGAGTTTCATGTCAATATTCCAAATAACATGTGGGACAAAAGTTAGAAAATAATTTTCTCATTCTAGAAATGTTTTTATATCATAATTAACATAATAGAAATTTTAATACACTTATATATATAATTTATTAGAGTTATTTATTAAATACAATCACATCTATAGTTGGAGGTGGTAATCTACACATATTCATGGGAACCATAATCATATTTTAATGGATGTAATTCAAAGAAAATATGAAAATAGAAAATATTTCCATAATTAAAATTATTCCATGAATATAATACAAATATAATTTAAATCCATCATCACATCTTGTATGTGAGGTAGTGATGGTATATTAAATACATAATATTGTGAGGTGGTATCCACCATACACATGAAATGTGGTTTCATTCCACAATATATCCGGCAGTATATGGATTAAAATTATCCCATAAAAACAAAAATGCTTCATTATATATAATAAAATAGTATTATTAAAACAAATTAGTTGAAAACATATGAAATAAGAATAAGAATAAATTTAATTAAAACATTTTGTTTAAAGTTTTACATCTTCATGGAATATATTCATTTCTTTAAACATTAATCCATATAAGGAAGAAATTATACCATAATTCAAACATCTATAACATGTCTAAATATGTAATTAATTTATTTGAATGGGTAGTATCAATATAAAAGTAATTAGGATGTGTATAGAAGATAAGAGAGAGTGTGTCCTTCAATGGGAGAGGGATATGACACATTTGATATTTTAAAAAATATTTAAATATTATTAAGTAATTTTAATGGAACAGATCCCCATAAAATATTAAATACATATATTATCGTGATTTTTATCTAAATAATTCCATCCAATATGATTTAGGCATTTTTTAGACATTATAATCGTTATCACTTTCGTTTATCCCCCAGTAATCCCGTTATACCCTAAGAAGTGTGAATAAATCAATACTAAAGTGTTACAAATTTACATCTGATGTAAAAATTAAAAAAAATTGTCAATGGATGACATTTTTATCCTTATCGAATTCAATTCGATAAAGATCATAATTTAATAAAATTTAAATCATTTAATTAAATATTTATTTATAAGATATAATTGAAGTCATTTTTAAATAGTTAAATTAATTTGACAATAAATAATCCATATAAAAATAGAATTTTAATATATATTATAATTTTAACATCAATAATCAATTATTTTTATCTCACAAACTCATTTATCGCCATAATTCAACCATAAGATATCACATTTAAATCCATTTGAATTATTTACTTTTAATTTTCTAGTACATGAGAAAGAATAATTTCACTGTTATATGAGAATGTAATGTAATTATATAATAACTAAAAATAGGAAATAAATTTCTTTAATTTTTTTTATTAAACTATAAAAAAATAATGAATCATTCATATCGTATTTTTATCCAAACCCGAACATGTATAATTAATAACATCTTCCAAGTTTCCATAAATTAGAAATATTTTTGACTATGGAAGAGCTATATTCATACAGTTGGTTAAAAGAATGTTTCTAATATATTTAAATCTTGTTTCACATTATTGTTTATCTTAATTATCTATATTTTCACTTTGGTAGTGGTTATAAATGTTTACCATAATATCTATATAGAATAGGAAAAATAAAATAATGATATTTACCAAAAATCAATCCTTACGATTGTATATATTTTATCCATTTTATAAAATTAAATTCACATATGTTTAAGAATGCAATTTATAATTAATACCATAGAATGGGACAAAACATGGTTTTCAAGAAAAATTGCCTTTTTATGTATAAAACGTGTTATTCTTAAATCATGTATAAAATTGATTCAAATTAAATTAATTGGACTATAAATATTATAATAGAAATAATTTTATTTTTAAAATATTTAAAAAAATATATCTTTTTTAATGATTGAAACATATGTGATATTTTTTAATAGATATAAGTATTTTAATACTTTTCACTAAATAATCAATATATTCATAAAAATCCAAAATTACCATGCAAATATAATTTTTTATGATGATTTCGAAAATTCAATAATTTTTATAAAATACCATTTATTAAAGTAGTAAAAATATATTATAATAATTATTCTATATAATGTGAAAAATTATAAGAAAACATATTTTTAAAGAATAAAATTACATTACAGAAAATAAAAACTAATTTATGATAAGTTATTCAATAAATTTTTATATATAAAATATATAAACATATATTAAATGATTTGTATATTAATATTCATATATTTCATTTTATTTTCTTTGTTATAGTGATTTTATTTTAATAATAATAATTTTATAGTATATCAAAATTTTCTAAAAGTTGGTTGTTGCGTGTTAAGAAACCTATCGAGCTTAAAAAATTTATGAAGTAAATTTTTATGATGTTAAAACCCAGCATAAGGAAAATTTATCTCCCAATGAAATTAAAATTCTCATTCCAAAAATAAATGTTAAAAGAAATACATGATTCTTCTATTTCTTATTGGTTCTAATAATTTTTTCAAATAAATCACATACTTCAGTATGTTTCTTACATGACTATTAGATGAGATAGTCATAATGATCAATGGCACACATATTATGAAAAAATGTATTCTTGTAAAAATCCATCTATTCCCTAATATCATTAAATTATTTTTTATGTGTTTTTAAAACATCTAAACACATTGGGCCCTTTCCAAGGCCGATGATAATTCTTCTATGTATTCCCAATACAAAATCAATTTTTAAAGAGTTAAAAACTATAAACATAGATGTACATCACACTAGTATATATCAATATCCTAATGACCCCTTATCTATAGAAATATCACAAAAAAATGTTTGAATCCTCTTGATTTAATACTCACAAATCAGGATTCAGAAATCACAAATCATGTATGAATCATGTAAATTTTGGTAAATTTTGTTTTATTATATTTCAGTATGATTATGATTAATCTTAATCCATTCTTGGAATATTTCATCTTAAGATAGCTTATAAATTTTCACAAATATTGTGAAACTATATGCTTTCTCCTAGTTCTAGATTTTCCAAAATAACCTAACACAATTTCCTTCCTACCGTTTCCATGATATCGTAACAATACACGATCATAGTTCTGAAATAGGACTAGACACTGTCTTCCTAACACTATAGTCCTGCTACTAGTTCAAGAATTCGAAAATGACCGGACATCGTAACAGCGCTACTGGTTCTATATCACAACACATATATGGTTCTTTGACTGCCTCACCATGATTGTCTCACTGAAACTTCAACATTTTTCAACACATAACCATGTTTTTTTTCTTTTTGAATTTAATTAAAAAGTTGTTTATCAAGGTTATATCTGAGTCATTTTATGGAACTGACATAATTAAGGGTTTTTAATATATGTCATTTGATAGAACGATGTATGAGGTGTATAAATTTTGCTCTCTATCATCCATTAATATGACATCCCGAAGAGAAATTACATAGTGGTTCATGAGCTTCATTTAGATCAAGGAGTGAAATAGACTATAAAATCCAGAAGAGAACACATGAATGCATGACCATACACAAAATAACACATGAGTAACACTCAATACCTATAAGTTGAACTACTATAGATAAGAACATAAAATATCAACATGGAAGTAACTATATGATGAATAATAGCTACAAATAACTTTCCATCGAATTAGAAATCGTAATATGAGATTTGAAACATGACGTTTCTCCATGAGGACTCAAAAATCACATTATCTACCACTTACAAGTCCAAAATGACATAAAACAAAACTCAGACCATTTATAACACTTTATTTTTATTTTTGATCTGTTATATACTGTTTTGTAAATCTTTTAAAGTAGTGTGGGTATCTGTATTAAAAACACAGACCATATCCTACTTTGAACAGGATGGTATAATAT
Organism: Viscum album; assembly: GCA_963277665.1. Taxonomy (NCBI): domain Eukaryota; kingdom Viridiplantae; phylum Streptophyta; class Magnoliopsida; order Santalales; family Viscaceae; genus Viscum; species Viscum album. The sequence continues at coordinate 1,536,139,695 of OY728147.1, read as the reverse complement.
ATCCTTGCTCAAATATATTTAATACCTTGGTTCACCCACGTATAACTGTTTAAGAGGTCTTCTGGGACCTTTTTGTGAATTTTCCCACATAGAATAGTTGAAGATAACATGTGACCTGGATAGTCTTTTGTACTATTTTTTAACCCTTATAGAGATTGCAAAGGAAATATTTTCACACACACAGACAAAGATATATATATATTTTTTGGAGGAAAGTGATCACCGAGTAGAGTGGATGAGGTCTCATCTTGGGTCTGAACAACAGTTTTTATCCACTGTGTCTTCCAATTTAGTCTCGGTATTATTAACTCATATTTCAAAATAATAAACCTTATTTTGATAGTTAGTCTTGGATAGAAGTTATAACAGTTTTCCTTATTAGTGTACTTTGAAATGATGTATCGATCTCGTAAATTGATAATAATGATAATTCATCAATTTTCAGAGAAACTATTTATATAGTTATACAATTATAATATTACTACCTTGGTTAACTGGCCTATTTTGATTTATAAATTGGGGATTATATTAAATAAACATTTTAATAGAAATTATTATAGGTAATCTATTCACCCATCCCCTTTAGTGTCATACTCATAAGAACAATTTGTATTATAGGAGTTTTAACATCCCTATTTTTAAAAATATTAATATTCTTTAAAAATATATTTTTTCAATTATTTTAGTTCTGTTTTAAAGATCTTTAAATTTAAATTAGTTCTAAATTTCCAGTTATTTAAAAGATTATTTTTTCAGTATGTATAATAGATTGGAAGGTGTTGCTACCAACTATACTCTATTCATTAATGGGACAATTTAAGCTCAATGGAAATTCAAAATGAAAATCCACTTATAATGTATGGGTTTTGTGAATTTATCTTGAATTACAGATGAATATAAGATCCTTGCTACTGATATAAATACATGGGATGACCCAATTAATGAAAATTATAAAAATAATTTCAAATCCATAAATTCCCTATACGTATATTTAAGAGATGAAGATTTTAACATCTATTCATCATGTAAAACTGGCCATTAAATTTGGGATACATTGTCTTTTTCCCATGAAGAACCATTTAGTGTTATTGAAATAATACCTAACGTATATAATTTTAAAAATTATATCATTAAATTGAATCTTTATAAGCATATTTCGGATATGTATAACATGTTTAATGAGAATTGGAACACTATGATCTATCTAGGAAGTTATTTTACATCTAAGGAAAAAATCATGAGAACACATATATGCCTACCTGATAGATAGAAAGAAACATCTGTCACAACTAGATCATCATGTGTCATCAGCACGTTACACATAAAGGAGCTAATATACATGATGATGATTTATGAGGAAGAATTCAAAGTCCACAAATAAGAGGAGGCTAAACCCAAATGTGAATCTATGGAATTCAAGAATACTAATAACAAACACAAGGAAAATGAGAAATTTCAAGACCTTGTAGAATGGATTAGTAGGGAAAAATCATAAATAGATAATGATGATGAAATGGCTATGTTTTAGAGACAATTTTGGATTTTTTTATAACATAAATAAATTTTTAAGAAATCAAAACATACAAGGATAATATGATGATAATGGAAACATCAAGAAAAATTTGAAAATAAGTAATAGATATAATGAAATAGTCAGTTATGAATGAAAGAGAAAATAACATGTAAAGAATTATTATCCAAATCTAAAATATATGAAAATGATTGAGGAAAAATGTAGAATGTATAAAATTAAAATGAAGGAAATATGGAGTGCTACGGAGGATATTTCAAGTAACTCGAAGTCTTTAAGTGATGAAAAAACTGACAAATCAAATCTTCTTTTTATCAAAAATACATCTAAGGAAAACCTTGAGTCTCCTATAGAAAATTACAATTATTCTAGAAATAAACTTTATTCTTAAAATTTCACAAATGAATAGATGTTTCAATATTTTAAAATAGTATCAGACATCTATAACGAACTAAAATATAAATACAAATTACCAAATAAAAAATAATCCTTGGCTTCTACTATCAAATCTGATCGTGTTGTACATAAAGAGACAAATCATTAATTACTCAAGGAGAAGAATGAACATAATTTCTCTAATGGTCAATTGAAAATGGACCTATAGAAATTTACCAATGGAAAAAAATACTATTACATAGATGATTGGGGAAAAAAATTCCCCTCTATACACTTTTGGTATAGGATACCGACCAGGGAAAAGAAATCTCACCAAAAATAATGTTGTAACATAATATCCGAAATCTATTTTGTCACCCTAAAAATGAAAAATATATTTATAGTTCTATTTATGGATATTCTTTTACAACCTATAATTTTTCTAGAGAAATTAGGGTATATTATTCAAATATGTTATATAATACTTATAGGATACTAATGATACAATTGTGGTTTCCTAAATCTATAATTACTTATGTTACTAGACCTAAACAAATATGGGTACCAAAATCTGTTTTTATTTTATTATTTTGTAGGAAATCTATTTTAATAAATCCTAAAAATTCTTATGGTACTAAGAATGTGGTTGTTAGATACACAAGATATGATATTACCCATGATTTATAAATTAAATAAATATTTATGGTAGGAATTCCACCTTCAATGACAATGCTAAATGAAAAATAAAAGGTACCTTCTATATTGGTAACTCTAACTCAAATTTAATTTATAAATTACTCTTTTTATGGATTAAAATATATTCTTTTTAGTATCTCACAACTAAATGATTATGGATTTCATGTCAAATTTGAATAAGAATCTTTTAATTTTTATCTTTAGAAATTATATAATATTCTTTGAATTTAGAATTGAAAAGGTCTATGTTGTTAATTTAGATTATTTTACCTCTCAAAATATTTATTGTTTGACTTTGTTTCAAAATTAATCTTTGTTGTGGCATAAGAGATCAGGACACTATAATATAAATTCACTTAGAAAACTAACTAGAAAATGATTATTCAAGGACTTACCAAAACATGAGATTCCAAATTAAAATGTATGTAATCCATATAAAAATGGTAAAAAACCCAAAATTCTGTTGCAACAATAGAAATTAGTTTCTTTTTCTCAATATTTCAATTTGGTTCACATGGATTTGTATGGACCATCCTGATTTTCTATTTTAAATGGGATTCAATCGGTTTATGTTCTTTTAGATGACTACTCTAGATATACTTGTACATTCTTCATAGCTCACAATAGTGAAGCTTGTTCTTATTTTAGAAAGTATGATAGGACTGTATAAATTCATATTGGTCTTAGAATTAAATCATTAATAAGTGAACATAGCCGTGAGTTTATAAAGAAAGAGATTGAATCCTTTTTCACACAAAAATTCTATAATCATAACTTATCATTTCCAAGGACACCATAAAAATCGGAGTTGTAGAAAAATGAAATATAACCCTATAAGAAATATCAAGCACCATGTTTAGTTAGTATGACATTCCTATATACTTTTGGGTGGAAGCTGTTAATACAAGATTCTATATAATTAATAGATTTCTGATTAGACCAATCATTAAAGGAACTCCTTGTGAGTTCTGGAACAATCGAAAACCCAAGGTTAACAACTTCAATCATTTTGGTTTTGAAATATATATTCTTAATTTTAAAAGGTTTATTTTGGTAATTTTACATCCATGAGTGATGATTGAATATGATTAGGTTATTAAATCTATACATGATCTTATAGAGTATTTAATAAAATAAGAAAATTTGTAGAAGGATTTGAACATTTTTTTTAAATTGATCAACATGAACATAAGATCTCAAAAGGGAATATTGAGGATATTATGTTAAACTTGGACATTAAGGATTAAAATTTAGATCACCCTATGATTGTATCAATTAAAATATCCATTTTTTGAAATTATAATGATTCTAGTCATAATGAACCATAACTTGTTCAAGAACATGAAATAATAATCCCTTATTTTTCTATAACTATTAAAAATCATACAAACCATAATTTTGACAAAATATGTTGGATAAATAGATAAAAGAACATAGACTAGAGCTTATCCTAGAAATAAAGTCGAAAATCATGCTTTTCTATCATATTGTTAGCCTAACAACATCAATAATTCTATCAATGATGAATTTTAGGTGATGGTTATGCAAGAGGAGATGAATGTGTTTTAAAGGAATAAAGTTTAGAAACATGTTGGTAGAAACAAAGACACCATGAATATAGAAACTAAATAGGTGTTTAAGAAAAAAAGTAGATGAAGCTAGTAAAATAGTTGTAAAGAAATATAGATTTTTTTGCACAAGGTTATAGTCAAGAAGAATGAATTGACTATAAATAAACATTTCGCCTATTTATAACCATTAAACCATTACAATCTTTCTAGCATATGCATCACATATATATTTCAAAATATATCAAATATTTGTCAATAGTGAATTCTTGATTGTTAAAATATTTGATGATGTTTTTTAACAACCCCATGGATTTATAAACCCTCACATTTCAAAAAATGTTTTTAAATTAACTATTGTTTAATATTATTTAAAGCAAGATCCAAGAGAATGGTATGATAGATTAAGTAGTTTCAATATTTAAAAATGTTTTACAAAAGGTTTAGCTGATCATACTCTTTTTATAAAAATAATATCTAAACATTCTTGAGTTTTTCAAATCTATGTATATGATCTTTTTTTGGGATCTTCGAGATATTTTTTATATACGAAATTTTTAAAAATGATGAAAAATAAATGTAGAAAGTGTTTAATGGGTAAAAGAAAATTCTTCCATGGATTTCCAATATTTTAAACAATGAATTTATTAACTTAAATCCAAGAAAATGTAAAAAATATATCATAACACATTTTGGGTTGGATCGAACTAAAAGTTGTGATAGTCCAATTAGTACTAACTGTAAGTTGGATCATGATGAAAATGGTAAATATTAAAAAAAACCACCTATTGCGGAATGAAGGGAAGGTAACTCTACTTAACTAGTAGTTGGAATGAGATTATGTTTATCATTTTCATGTGTGCGCATTTTCAATCAAACCCCAAAGTGACTTGTTTAAATACTCTTAAATGAATTTTCAAATGCCTCAATGTTACGACCAATTTAGGACTTTTCAATCAGAGAAAACAACCTATTGATTTATAATGTTATTCTAATGCTTATTTTGTTTTAGTAAGTAAGATATAAAAAGAAACATTGGAACATCTCACTTATTATATAACACCCCAAAAATATTATGGTACATTTCTCTTAAATATAATATATTTATTAAATTAATGATATTTCATAAATAACATTGTTTCTTTGAAAAAAATTTGGTTAATTAAGAGATAGTCATAACATAGACTTAAAAAATAAATTTTCCACTTCTTCGTTTTGATTTTTGAAAAACGGACATTCACATTTACGATCATGATGATATTTAGAGTTTGATAAAATTAACATTATTTTTTATGAATAGTAACCTAACCTTATTAATATTAACCAACCCTTAGGAATAGTAACTCACCATTATGAATATTAATATGAATCTTATTAATGGTATCCATACCCATGAAGGTATATCTAAATTTAGGCACCTTAAAAATGAAGACGAATATTTTAGGTGTTTATATTTTTTCACTAAATAAATATTTTCAATAAAAATAAAAATATCATATTTATTAAATTATTTTTGAAAAATGGAGTTCATTTTTTGATTCCAAATGTTCAAAAATTCTTAGGGTAAATTTTTTAGAATTTTCTAATATATTTGATTTTTTTTATGAATAGTAAAAAATGATAAAACATGACAAATGCTAAAACATGATTTACTGCTTCACAGGTGATTCAAGGATGATTTAAGGCCTCCTGGTTGGAAATAACATGCAATTATTACTATTTGGGATCACATGTATCAATATTATTCAAAGTATTCATCACAAATATTAAAATAATGAAAAAAATAATGTAAAAGCCCTCCTCCCATCCACTATATATTCTACACCTCGCCCCCTCTTCCTTCAATACCACTCTAGCATCATAAATTGCCAAAATTCTTCCCAAATTTCTCTCTAATATTCTATAAAACGTCCAAGACCTTTTGTTCTAACCAAAATACCAACAATAGTTGCTTTAAATAGTATCTAAAGTGTGATTTTTCAAGAGGTGACCATCTCATCCCTTTTCTTTCAAATTCATTTAAAAGTCACGTTATTTTTTTATCTATCCTAAACTCCCCAAATTCAAATTCAATGATAATTCCAGTACCTTATATGGAATTTAATTTTAGTATTATTGTGTAATATTTCATCATTATCTCTCTCTTCCCCACCACATGCCCTAAAAATGAAAATATCGTCCAAGATTTGTTAATTTATCATATTCAAGGACGATGGGTTTTCAATTTATATTACTATATTCATGGTTGGTCAAGAAAACTTTTGGAATAGTTTTACCAGAAGATAATATATGTATTTTACCTTGTTCAATGTTATTTAATCCTTACACACTCATACTATAAAATAATGATACAAAACAAGATCATTATGAAAAAAACTACTAAGTCAATCCATGTGTTTGATATTATCACTTAACTAATGAATCATCCTAATAGTATATTACCAAAAATAATTATAATATCTCTTATATCACTTTAATTTCACTATGAATATATATTAACAATTCTGGATTTTTTACCATATTTCAAAAGAACTTGTATTCATGAATACATGTAAACCGATCATGAGTAGTGAGGAAGAAAATTCTTCCAAAACAATGAAATTTTACATCTTAAACACATAGAATTGGGAATGAATGATAATAATATGTTTATAATAAATTATTTTCATGTTTATTATGTTTTTAATATATTAATAAATGATGATAAATTTTAACATTCAGGTCATTAATATCAATCAAGAACTCCTTCTGGAAAACGTAAGGGACACTCTCTTTCTCTCTCTTTTGATCAAGATCTACCCCTATATCATGTCCATTTATTTTTATAATTATTAATGATGGGTTAGGTTTTAGATCCTCCCCCATACATCCCATACGATATATAAATGATAATATAACCCTTTACCTCTCATTATTCTCTCACAAGAACACCCATTACCATGTTGAAATGTTTGTAAGGGGCTTTGTCATATCACATTCATCTCTGGGATATATTCATTATTCTCCACTTATTTATTGTATGTGGTGTATGTTTAGAGAATTTTTTTCATATAATATAGTTATTCTATTTATATTCATTGTAATCAATAACTAATTTGATGGTTATCATGGTTTGGTCATATAATTCGACTGATTACATTGTGGTATTGGACTTTGTCTCAATTTTGACTTTGGTGTTACATATATTGCATTGTGCACCTAATAATACTTATGTGGTGTATCTACATCCCATTTGAGAGCAATTTTAATTTCAAATTACATTTCTATTAAATATTAATATTCTTGTATTGTGTATATGTTTATTTTCTATATTGTATACCATTTTACATACAATGTAGATTTGGAATGTTATTTTATCTGTAGAAGTATTGATGTATACATATCCTCTACTTTCTAAGGATATTGAAAATTCATTTTTATCTTTTATTAAATATATGTATAAAAATAATTTGGACATTCAATGATGGTCGGTTCTTGCTATAGCCCCTCGATGCATCTCCATGGCTCATGAGACAATCATTTGGAAACTAACCCATTGAGTTTGTTTCTGAAAATAAGAAGGGTTTCTACCCACATTCATAAACTATTTCGATTGTATAAAGAAATATTGATCCAGATACATCACATCCAATTAAAATTAATCCTCTTTATTCTTCTCCAGTTCTTATTATCCATTAGGATTTCACTATGACAAAATCTATTAATGCAGTTTCATTCTCAGTTTATTAATGTTGTGTGTTTTTTATTTATTCACCATTACATATTTATTATGTCAAATTGTTTATGATTCAATTATTATTGATTCATTATTCCATTATTTTTAACCCTTACACATCTTTTTATCCCACCCCTTTCATTTGATTACATTCAACATGTTATTAATAGAATATTATTTATTGAGTTCCCATAGTTGCAGTTTTTAGCTTTTGTATTGTATTGTATTTTGTGACACCTACGAATGTAATTTGGATTTCATGTATATATATAGTTTCATAAATACAAATAAAACTGATTGTTACATTGGGAGTTAATTACTTTTAAAAGTTTTAATGTAATAAATAATGCACTAACCCCGCTTTAAAGGGTTCGAGGTGTTACAGTTGGTATAAAATGAATTTTACTAGAAAATATGAAACCTAGATTAGAAAATGAATATTTCGGAAGAATGACATAGGGTTTTATTTGATGAAAAAATTCCATAACATCATGAAATTTCATTAAGGAATAGATAATGTGGATATTTCTAGAAAATAAATCCATGTCTGCATACAAACAGGTAGAGGTAGCTCTGACACATATGTAATTAGTAGTAGAGGCCCAGACATGGAGTATTGGGAATTACCTAGGGTATCTTGGTACATGAAAACCAACATAGATGGAATATTTTTATTAGCACTCATGGAGGATATTCTTTGGATAATTTCCATTTTCTTAACAATCCATTATTAAGAATTTTAAAGTAAATTTTTCCTTAGAGAATCCCTGCTAATAAGATTAGATATCCATAGAATTTAATTTAATGATAAGTAAATTCCTATTTGAGAGTTTAAATTATGATGAATAACCTTATATAGTATATTCCATTATTTATAAATAGTTCATAATGGAAAAAAAGATTCAATACTCATGGAAAATGATGGGATTTTCCCACTGAGCAAGTCAACACAATCAATGTTGGGGGGGATCAGATCATGACCCTATATGGAAGGCATAATCATGATGCGGTGAATGACAATGCCACACCTATGTTGGATCATTTCATGCGGAATAATATCCCATGTTTTAGTGGGACTACTATTCTGGTGGTTTTTGAATAGTGGATCAGGTCCCTTGAAAAGATAGTCATTGAATTAAGAGGGAATGAAAATTAAATGGTAGTTCTGGTAGTATATTTTCTCAAGGGTGATGCTAATAAATAGTGGTATTTGATCCAGAATACCATGGATGGAGAAGAAATATAAGATATGTACTGGAGGTATTTAATGTAAATATTATAAGAATAATATTCCCTCATGAGAAACTAACCAAAATGAAGAGTAAATTACTTGGATTAATACAATGGGAGGAAGACTGTGTCATATAGTATGGAGATACCTTCAAAATACTCGAAAGTTATGACATAGATTATGTACCAATATCATAAGAATGGATTGATCATTTCATTGAATGTCTAAATCAATGTATTTGAAGTGAACTGGCTTCTCAATCATTTTCATCATATGATTAAATTGTTTCCAGTACCATAAAAATAGAGAAAATATTTCATAGGTCAAATTAATTCATGGGAAAACATTATAAGAAGCAGTACACTGATGTCCGAGGAAAATGGGAAGTGCCAAATAATAACAAGGGATTGAAGCAATTCCCATTATTTGATAACTATGGAAATAATCATCCCAAAAAATGATTGAATGGCATGTGAGTCTTTTATAAGTGTTGAGAAAAGGGTCATCGATCTAATGAATGAATTGGGAAAAAAATTATGATGTTCAATGCTACATTTTTCAAGAGATGGGACACTATGAAAGTGAGTTTCATAAGAGAAAAGGAATCATGACACAATAAAGGCCACAATATAATGGGAAATCTTATATGATCACAACCGCGAAAGTTTATGTTCCAAATGATGTTGTGGTATGTACATTAATTATTTCCTAAAACATGGAAATTTTAATATTTGATTCTTGATCATCACATTCATTTATATCTTACATGTTTTCCAATAAAATTTTATATGTCCAAGTTGATTTAATAATGGATTTTTCAGTCAAAACCCCTGAGGGATGTATCATTGCAACTAATTCATTTCAATCAGTCCACCTCATGACACATAAATTTTCATTAGTCTATATCCTTATTGTCATACCAATGGCTAGCATTGATATAATTATTGGTATAAATTCTCTATCAAATTAGGATTTGATGATCTATTACAAGAAGAAGGAAGTTAATTTTTTTGAAAAGGGGCAAAATCCCTTATCTTTAAAGAAGAAACCTCGCTATCTAATTCTTAATTAGATATACCCTCGTAGCCCTACTACATTAAATTCTAGGAGAGTAAGAGAAACCAATATTTATATTTGGGAAAATGAATATTAAAATTTAAGGCATACATATAGTGAATGAATAAATTTATTTATTTATATATATTTGACATAGACATAATCCAGAATAGGAAGTTGAGTTTCTATATATTTAATTCCGAGTGCAATACCTATTTCAAAAACTCCATATATAATTGCCACTATGGAATTAGTGGAACTAAAGAAACAAAACAACGAATTGAGGTAAAAATGATTTATTCGACCTAGTGTTTCTCCATAGGGAGCCCATGTCAGCTTTATCAAGAAGATAGATGGATCCATAAGGCTATGCATTGATTATAGGGAAGTCAATTCGTTTAAAATTATCAATAATTATCCTCTACTAGAAATTGATGTATTATTTTATGAACATCAGGGAGATGAATTCATTTCAAATATTGAAATTAGATATGGATATCATCAATTGTCTGTGAGTAAGTATGATATTCCGATGAAAACATTTCGATCCAGGTACGGGCATTACCATTTTACAATGATGCCTTTTGGACTGACTAATGAACCCTATATTTTCATGGATTTAATGAATATAGTTTCATGGAATATATTGATATATTATTTTTGGTATTGATCGATGATATCAGGGTATACTTCAAAAAACAATGAAGAACATGCGAATCAATTGTGGATTATTTATAAAACTCTTAAAAGAAATAAATTATATTGGATTTTTAGAATGTGTGAATTTTGATTCAATTAGTTTGTTTTATTGGCCATATTATCTCTATTGATGAACCCATAGTTGGTCTTGCAATGAAAAAATAAATCCAAGAATGGACCACGCCAAAAAAAACATAACTGAGGGATATAGTTTTATTGGCTTAGTAGGTTACTATCAGTGTTTTGTTCCAAATTTCTCCACCTGGATAACCAGCTAACCAAGATCACTAGTATATTTTTTTAGCTTGTGTGGTTGAATTAATATACAATATGCTTTGAAAAATTCAAAATAATTCTGTTCCATGCTCCAATTTTGACTCTTCTATCTAGAAATGATGAATTTATGATATACAGTGATGCATCAAAGAATGGACCATATTACGTCCTTTTGAAAAATGATAAAGTTATTCCTTATTAATCAAGGTATTCGAAAACTCATGAGAAAAATTACCCAACTTAGGATCATGATATAGCAGCCGTATTCTTTGCACTGAAAATATCAAGACAATATCTCTATGTTGAATGATGTGAGTTAAAAATGGATCAAAAGAGTTTGAAAAAAAATAACAACATGATCTCAAAATTAAAAATATAAGTTGGCTTGAGTTACTAAATGATTACGATTTTTCAATACACAACCTTCCACAAATGGAAAATAAGGTGACAGATGCATTAAGTTGGAATGGTCATGGACACCTGACCCAAATGAGCATTGAGAAAGATCATATATTGACATATCAAATAAATATGGATATGGTAATTTTTAAGGAATGGGGAACATCATTCCACATTTAAATGATTACTAAACAATATTTATTTGATTAGGTAAAAAGATCTCAATCTGATGATGATAATAAACATAAGAAAATTTATGTTGTTAAGGATGTGATATTTGAATACTTCTTATATAAGAAAGGAGTTCTGAAATTTGGTAAGTGGTTATGTGTTCCATCAGTATACGAGCTAAAAAAGGAATTATTATACATTTCTCATAACTAAAATATCTCTATATACCCCGGTAACACAAATATTTAAAGATATTTGATGGATTATTTTTTGTGGTGTAATATGGAGGAATAAAATCTGGACTACATGTCATGGTGTCTAATTTTTAAACATGTGAAGGTAGAAAGACAACATCCTAGATGTGTAATGAAACCTCTACTTATTTCTTGGAAGAATTGGGATGTTATTATGATGGATTTTTTCATCGAACTACTGAGGACACCTTGAAGGATTGATGAAATATGGGTAATTGTTTATTATCTCAAAATATTGTCACATTTTGTTGCTATAAGATATGATTTACCACATGGGCGCCTAAGAGGATGTTATATTAATGATGTTGTAAAACTTCATGGTGAACCTCTATCTATTGTGACTGACTGATATCCCTGGTTTACATCAAAAGTCAGGAAAAGTAACCATAAGACATAGAATACTGAGCTTTTTAAGAGTACTACCTTTCACCGTAAAATGAGGGATTGTTTGAATGGTATACCCAAACACTGTAATACATGTTGAGAACATGATATATTGATGTTAAAGTTATGTGGGACTAATACTTTCCTTTTGGGGAATTTTCCAACAACAATAGTTTACATTCTAGTAATCAATTCTCTACATATAATGCATTATATGGTAAGAATTGTCGAACTCCGACTTTTATGGTATAAAGTTGGTGATAGGAATGATATAGGCCTAAAAATTATTGAAGATACCAGGACAAAGGTAATGACAATTCAATCCCATATTAATTTATACCCATGTAGGAATAAGAGTTATGATGACAACCTGAGAAATGATTTCGAATGACCTTTGGCATATCATGTCTTTTTGAAATTATCACCATAGGAGGATGTCTTAAGGATTGGTATTAATGGGAAATTGAGCCCTGGGTACATTGCACCAATTGATGTTCTAGAATGAATTGGAGATATATATTCCAATTCATCAATTCCTCCAAGTCTCTCCAATGTATATTATGTGTTCCATGTGACATTGTTGAAGAAATAAATGCCAGACCCAATGAATGTACTCACCAATTATGATATAGACCTAGAAACATATCTGTCATACTATAAAGAGCCTATTGGGATTCTAGACATATGGGAGAAGGTTTTCAGAAATTATATATCTCTTCTTATAAATGTTATTTGGAGATAAAATAATATAAATGAAGAAACATGGAAACCTGAGGATGTTATGAATAAGAACCACCCACATCATCTTGAAGGGATTTATAAATGAAAAATTTTGAGGAATAATTTTTCAAAGGTGGGAAAAATATGACAACCAAAACATATTATGGTATGTTTCTCACAAATACATTATATTGATTATATTTCCTACATATCATAATCCATTGAGTATCTTTGAAACAACACTTGGTTATTTACGATATTGTCATAAACTATCCTTTAAACATAAATTTTCCACCTTTGTGTTATGAATTTTGAAGAACCGACATTCTGAGATGCGATCGAGATGATATTTAGAGTTTGATAAAATAAACATAGTTTTTGTTGAATAGTAACCTACCCTTATGAATTGTAACATACCCTTATGAATCGTATCATACAATTATGAATAGTAATACGACTCTTAGGAATGGTATCCATACCCATGAATACTCAAATTAAGAGGTATAGGATTATGTAGTTTCACCTGAGGAAGGAATGGTCTTAGATGAAGAATACTATGGCCTAACTATTCTATAAGAAGTAATTGAAAAAGTTGTAGATTCTACTAAAATAAGTATTGATATAGTTAAAGAGCTTGCAGTTGAGGATGAGGTAATTGTTCAGGAAGAGCTTATTATTGCAGAAGAGCCTGATGTTGTGGAATAGTAAGAAAAAAATGTTCAAACTGAAATAATATTATATTTGGAGGAAAGTGTAGAACAAGATATTTATCTAGATAGAAAATAATTTGGGGATTCTGAGAGATCTGAAAAAATAGAAATGGGTCTAGATACTGAATCCTTTAGTCATAGAAGAGGTTCACTTATTGAGGGGGAGAATAAAAATATTTAGAAATAATTGAAGTAACTAACCCTGTGGATTAATGTTCAGTGCATATCTGGTAGATATTTGCAGAGAATTTTGATGTCTATGATTTATAATGAGTCTCATTTAAATCAATTGATCCATCAACAATTTTTGTATCTCAAACCGATCCTTTCTAAATAATGTCTACCGTCAAATAAATCGAAGCCAAAGTCAGTTTCTACTTCTGAAACTATCCATGAAAAAATATCTTATAAAAGTATAGAGAACATAAAACTCTCTGGAAACACTATGTTTTCAGGATTTCAAATGGTTATAATGTCTTAGCATGCCCTATGTCTAATCTCAGTGAAAGATATATTTACTTTTATTAGAAAATATTATTTGACATATTTAACCCATGATGCCTCATGACATTCAGGATTTTCTATTTGTGAACAAACAATTGAGTGATGAGGTGAAGTATCTAAAAAATATGGTTTAAGATTTACAGAAAGTCATTAAAACTGGTTAGGCTCCTATTTCTCGTACAATTGATGATGATTGTGATAAGATCCCAAAAAATTAAGTATCACTATTTCAAAAAAAATTATCATTATTTATAAAAAATCGAATGAGAAAAATGAGATGATAGACAATAAGATGTGTACAATTTATTCTAGACTCAAGACACTGCCTGATGAATATAAAGCATGTTTAAAAAAAGGTTCTAAATCAACTTAAGTCTCACAAATCTGCTGTTGTATCTTCATCAACCACTAGACAGCCAACTCAGCCTATGAACAGTGACTTGATCAGATCAATTTTCGGAGAGGAGCATCAGTATGTATTGAGTCGTGCTGATAAATAATGTTTCTTTACAATCCTTAAGAAAAGATAACATATACTTGATTTTTTGTCCACTCAAATTTTACAAAGGATTATCCAGAATGAATCTATGATAATTTTTAATTATATTTTATTAAAATATATTCAAAGCATGAGATGACCAATCACTTATAGTATCCTGTATATAATTTGAAAATACCTCCAGTCACTAATTACTTTAAGGTTCATTAATAGAAGTAAGAGGAATTAAATCCCACTTGGGAAAAGTCTGTATGAAACAATGTTGAGTTTGAGAATTCCATGCATTATGACATTGAGGTCATCACTGATTTCATTATGTTGTTAAATCCCTATCTACATGTGAAAAGTACTACTATTATGGCTCATTCACCATCCCATTTGTGGCCTGGTCCAACTCCTTCATCATCCACTACATTTACTCTGGCTACCATTTCTATATCTCATGCTCTATGCCAAACTAGACCTATTAATATTGACAAAATATTACGTCGGTCTTCCTCTAGACCATATATTTCACCCTCTATCATTAATGGAGTTCCTTTTAAATCTATCACAATAGGATCAATCCCTTCAACCACATATACTTATACTCAATAGATTTTCATGATATCTATACCATCATCAATGAAAAGACTCATGAACCTAAATAAATGTTAAGAATATATTTTGATCATGATGTATTATAATTTTCTTCATTTTTGTAATAAAATATCTCATTTTATTCTATACAATGTGTATTGTTTTCATTATTTTCATAATTTCCTTCATTAAGTGTTTTCATTTCTATTTTTTTATAATCTCAAGATGGTGAGAAATAAGACAAATATGTAATGGATGCATTTATGGGAAAAGTATCATCATGGGAGAGTGATTAGTCACTTAAAGTGGCTAATATTCATTGTTAAGTTTTTAATATTAATGTGTTTTAAAGTTTATAAACATCAATTTTAGTCCAATTCATAAATTGAACTTCATTTCCCATCATTGTGCAATTCATGCTTAAAATGTCAATTTGGGCCCACTCAATAATTTGCTTGTGGAAATTACACAATTCATCATTTTAATTTGAAATTTTGGGATATGATTTATCACTTTGTTTGGAACATTTTATCTTTTAGGTCCGATGGATGAATCCCAACGGAAGATGGAGAATTATGCGCTTAAAGACAGAAACTTTCTGGAAAAAGCATAATGGGCCTAAGGCCCATCAAACAAATGTGGGGCCCA
Source organism: Viscum album (assembly GCA_963277665.1). Lineage (NCBI taxonomy): Eukaryota > Viridiplantae > Streptophyta > Magnoliopsida > Santalales > Viscaceae > Viscum > Viscum album. Next base: position 1,536,123,680 of record OY728147.1, on the reverse strand, counting down.
GAAACCAAGCCCAATGAAGCTCAACATTATACAGTAGAAAGGTAAAAATATGAGGATCATTTTATTCAACTGTGGCCGGAGCTAATTCTGATGTTTTCATGATGATAAAGGGATCTGAACTGGAGATTTAAATGGTGGAGTCGTCATTAATGCATAGAAATCCGTCCCACCAGTTCGACTATAACTTCCAAACGGAAGAGAGAAATTTCCTGAAATTTTTACAGCTCATAGAGGACAGAGGGATGAAGATATTGTCCTTCTACAGCCCCTCCGGATTCGGCCTTCATCAATTTAGAATTCACACGTCAATGTGGTGGACGAATCTGGACAGTTTTCCGGGTCAAATTCAAAACATTAATTTCTTTTTGATTATTCACCCTCCATTTGACTCTATTAATTGTTGGGGGTGAATTAATATTTGGGGGATGTACCTAAGGCTCCTAATATGCCTATATAAGGAGCTATTGGTGAAGGGAATAGGGGTGGAAAATTTTCTTATCATCTTGGATGCTTTGTTTTATTGTAATGTTTTGCTTCCAAATTTCCTTTGTAATGTTTTCCATTTCCATGTAAGTTTTTCTTTTTGTTCTTAATCAACTTCTTCTCTTATATATTTTCCATTTCATTTATTAAAACATTATAATCACAAAGAACAGTGATATCTCTGTGTTGTTGTGAATTAGTTCACACATAGGTGTGAATTTCATTCACACACACGGAGGAGTGCTCGTTATTTCCGCGGTTTTAATTTCTTCAATCCAATTCTTATTAGTCATCTTCCGCCCACCATTGAGAGTATACCATCAATGGAGGGCTAAACCCTTAATGGGTTGATCTTAGGAGGATTCAAAGGCTGGATTGAATGTTATTTTATGAACGAATTGTTGTTAAATGGATAATTAATTTAAGAAATCCATTCATCAGTTATTTCTACTCTTCATCTTTACTGTGTTTGAGCAAAATAAATTCAATTACTAAATGACCATATATCTCGGAGAGATCATGAATTTGGTTCTCTAAGTGTATAGGGGATTAGTAATTGTGTTTAGTAAGCACCAAACCAGAAAATGATGAAGGTAGTGTTATTTTTGAAGAATGGATTCATCAAGAATTAATAAAACCAAAATTGTTTAAAGAAGTAAAATTCATTCAATCCACCCCGAGCATAATCCTAGATCAACCCATTTTCATTAAATTGAATTCACGTATGTGTCTTAGTGTTATTTAAACCATCCAAAATCAAAACCAAAGTTGGCTACTTTATAGCCCATCCTTCACCAAATCATAGCGTCTCAAGGTTACTTCTTCGGTCCCTGTGGACTCGACCCCTACATGTACTACATCGATCGCTTTTACCCGTAGGGTAAATTTGGGCGCAACCAAATTTTGGCGCCGTTGCCGGGGACCAAGTAAGTTCCTTAGACCAAAAACCTTCTTTTCTTAACCCCATTCTTCTATTCTCATCCCAATTCTCTTATCTTTTCCCTTTCTCGCTTTTTTTTCTTTCTTTTGGCGCATGTCCGCCTACACCCGCGATAACTCAAACAGATTAGTTAGGGTGGATACTCCTAGGGCTGGGGAGTCAAGCACTAAAAGAGGTCTATTTCCTTTAGATCCAAATCTTCCTAATACTCCAAATTCATACGTTGAGTTCGATACAATGGAGAATATCCCACAAAACCAAATCATAAACCGAGGAGGGAACCAAAATAACGGGCAGGACCCTAACTTGGGAATTGTTGCAGACCCGACCATGAATGACTACCTCACACCAACCTGGACCAATGCACCCTCATGCATTAGGCATGATAACATAGGATATGCCCAATATGTTTTCAAACCCCATGTCCTGAACCACCTTCCAACCTTCCATGGGATGGAGTCTGAGATGCCTTACTTTCATGTTAAAGAATTTAATGACATTGTCGAAACCATGTGCCCACCAAATCAAATTGAATCTGCTAAAATGAGACTTTTCCCTTTTTCCCTTAAGGACCGAGCAAAGAATTAGTTAAACAATTTGAGACCAGCATCCATTCACTCTTGGGACCATCTTCAACGAGAATTTAATAAAAAATACTTCCCCCATCACAAAACAATTTCACTTAAAAAGAGCATACAAAACTTTTTTGAAATAGAGGGAGAAACATTCTATGAAACATGGGAAAGGTTCAAGGACACATTAAACATGGTACCACACCATGGTTTCTTAATCCCAGAACAAGTGAGAATTTTCTATGAAGGGTTGGGTCCCTGAAACAAACAATTCATTGATATGATGTGTAATGGAACCTTCAAAAACAAAGCCCCAAATGATGCTTACGAGTATCTAGAAAATCTTGCTGAACAAAACCAAACATGGGGAACATCACCATACTATGAGAAGCCACCCAAATCTGGTGGAATGTACAATCTTGGAGAAGAAGAAAACCTTAGAGCAAAAATTGATGCACTCACAAGGAAAGTTGAGGAGATTGATCTTAGGAAGGTCCACAAAACCCAAACTGTTGAGCTTGTTTGTACAATTTGTGACAAGAATGACCACAAGACTGATAATTGTCCAACCATTCCTTCCATCAAGGATGTTCTTTTAGGAGGACCACCAGAAGAAGTTAATGCAATGAACTTTCAAAAGCCACAATTCACAAACACCTTCAATCCAAGGTATAACGACCATCCGGGCTTTCGTTGGAAGGACCATCAACAACCAACACAACAACAATGTATCAACCCATACCCTCAACAAAACTTTCAACCTCATAATCAGTTCCAACCACAACCGGTCCAATTCCAACATCCTCATGTCCAATATCAACAACCTATCCAACAACCAAAGTATCCTCCTGGAATAAACCCACAAGCTCAAGCACCAACCCAAAATGTTCCACAAAGCCTACTAGAACAATTGTGCAAACAAATGGACAAAATGAACTCAGAATTATCATCCATTAAACAAGAACTTCAAACCATAAAAACTAGAAAGGCACTCATGCCCACACAAGCCATTCCACAACAAACATCAAGGGGAGAGACAAGTTTCACTCAAACAACTCACGAACAACTAAAGGCTGTGACAGTTTTAAGAAGTGGGAAATCAATTGAAAAACCTGAACAGATAAGTCAAAAACCATGTGAAGCTTCAAAATATAATGAAAATTCAAATGAAATACAAGATCAAACTGAAGAAACTGATAATAATGTGAATGAAACCACACTTCATCAAACGACTCCAAAATCTGCACCATTTCCTCAATGCATGAGGGGGAAAACCAAGCCTGAATTGAGTGAAACATTGAGGGAAATCTTCTCACAATTAAAGTTGAACATTCCCCTTCTCGATGCCATCCAAACCATACCTTCCTACTCAAAATTCCTTAAGGACTTGTGCACTTTTAAATGAAAATTTTTACATAAAAACCAAGTCCTTTTGGCTGCTAATGTGAATACCACCATTCAAGGGACCATTCCTCCTAAGATGAAAGACCCAGGATGCCCTTACATAAATGTTGAACTAGGAGAGAACAAAGTTGTCAAAGCCTTGTGTGATCTAGGTGCTAGTGTGAACCTCATTCCATATTCCATGTACTGTCAGTTAGGGCTCGAAGAACTCCAACCCACATCTGTCACTCTTCAACTTGCTGATCGTAGTGTTCGAGTTCCAAAGGGGATCTTAAAAGATGTTTTGGTGAAGGTTGAAAATTTCATTTACCCAGCTGACTTCATTGTTTTGGACAATCACCCAAGCTTAGGTCCTAGGGAGCAAACCCCAATCATACTTGGTCGTCCCTTCCTTCCAACAATCAACTCTGTAATCCGAGTTCGAAATGGGAACATGACCATCACCTTTGGGAACATGAGCTTAGACTTGAACATCTACAATGAAAACTCTCAAATTGGGGATGATGAAGAGATCCATGAGGTTAATTGGATTGTTAGTGTTGATAATGAACTCAATGAACATCAAGGAGTTACCGAAGGATGGTTAAGTCAAGAAGAGATTTATTTTCTTTATTCACATGAGGGAAATTTGCCTCCTTGGATTGAATCTATTTCAGACAGCTCTATTGATGAATTTCTAGAATCACCAATCAATGATACCATGGTTGAAATCAATAACATTGAGTCCATAGCCATTCATGACAGTACTCTGGAAAATTTAGTGGATGAAAATTCTGTTCACAAGGAACCAATTTTGTCAAGAAATCTGAACAAAGAAACTAAGTTCAATACAAAGTCTCATCCATTCATGGAAAGTCATGACCAAACTGATCTTTAATTTAAAGTCTTACCTTCATCACTAAAGTATGCTTTCTTAGGGGACAATCAATCCTTCCCTGTTGTCATTTATTCCTCCCTTGAATCTGATCATGAGAGGATGCTTCTAGATGTTCTTAGGAGAAACAAGAAAGCCATTGGATGGACCCTATCTGATATCCCTGGGATTAGCCCACTTATCGGGACTCATATAATTATTCTTGAATATGAGTCAAAACCATGTCGTCAATCTCAGAGGCGACTCAACCCTAATCTCATGGAAGTAGTGAGAAAAGAACTTTTGAAATTGTTAAAAGCTGATATCATCTATCCTAAAGCTGAGAGTGAGTGGGTTAGCCCAATCCATGTGGTTCCAAAGAAGACTGGAATCACAGTAATAACCAACAAGGATAGAGAGATGCTTCCAAAAAGGGTCAGTAGTGGATTGAGAGTTTGTATTGACTATAGGAAGCTCAACTCTTGTAACAAGAAAGACCATTTCCCCTTACCCTTTATTGATCAAGTCCTCGAGCGAGTGGCAGGTCATCAATTCTATTGCTTCCTAGATGGATTCTCAGGGTATAATCAAATCGAAGTCTCCTTAGAGGATCAAGGAAAAACAACCTTCACTTGTCCATTTGGCACTTTTGCCTTCAAACGCATGCCCTTTGGGTTATGTAATGCCCCTGGTACCTTCCAGCGGTGCATGATGGGAATATTCTCGGATATGGTGGGGGATTTTTTTGAGGTCTTCATGGATGACTTCTCCATCTTTGGGGATACTTTTGAGGGATGCCTTATAAATGTTGAAAAGGTTTTGTCAAGGTGCGAGGATAAGAATCTCATACTAAATTGGGAAAAATGTCATTTCATGGTAAGGGAAGGACTTGTTCTAGGTCATCTGGTATCTAGTAGAGGGATTGAAGTTGATAAAGCTAAGTTTGACATCATTCTTCACCTTCCCTCTCCTAAAACTGTTAAAGATGTGAGGTCCTTCTTAGGACATGCTGGTTTTTATAGAAGGTTCATTAGGAATTTCAGCTCTATTTCTCGACCACTTTGTGCTCTATTGGTAAAAGATGCTCCATTTTTATGGACAGAAAGCTGTGAGGAATCATTCTCTACACTCAAGTAAACTCTTATATCTCCACCTATCATGCAATCTACAAATGGGAAACTTCCTTTTGAGCTCATGTGTGATGCAAGTGATTTCGCTGTAGGAGCAGTCTTAGGACAACGGTGTGAGAAAACTCCACATGTAATTTCTTATGCAAGCAAATCTTTAAATGATGCACAAATAAAATACACCACCACTGAGAAAGAGTTGCTTGCTGTTGTCTTTGCCTTAGAGAAATTCAGGTCTTATCTCTTAGGATCACCCATCATTGTCTTCACTGATCATTCATCCCTAAAATACCTTTTCCAAAAACAAGATGCCAAGGCTAGATTGATTAGGTGGGTCCTTCTTCTTCAAGAGTTCTATTTAACCATTAAGGATAAAAAGGGTGTTGAAAATATTGTAGCTGATCACCTCTCTAGGATGGAATTCAAAGACAACTCACACCACCTCTCTGTGTCTGATTCAATTCCCGATGAGCACCTCTATTCAGTGAGTGATTGCCCTTGGTATGCTGACATAGAAAACCATTTGGTGACGGGTGACATTCCAAAATTCATGGGGACCCAAGCTAAGAGGAAATTCCTTTCTGACGTAAAACACTATGTGTTTGATGATCCTTACCTCTTCAAGTTCTGTCCTGATCAAATCATCAGGAGATGTATTCCTGAGTCTGAGCAAGAGTCCATTCTAAAATTTTGTCATGGAGAGGCATGTGGAGGCCACTTTTCTACAAAGAAAACCACTACAAAGGTCCTCCAAAGTAGTTTCTACTAGCAGAAACTCACTAAGGATTCCTTCCAATTCTGCAAAAGTTGTCCTCAGTGTCAGAAATTAGGATCCATTACCAAAAGGAATCAAATGCCCCTCACTCCCATTCTAGTCGTTGAAATCTTTGATTGTTGGGGAATTGATTTCATGGGGCCTTTTCCAAACTCTAAGGGATACCTCTACATCCTCTTAGCTATTGATTATGTCTCAAAATGGGTTGAAGCCATTCCCACCAAGTCCAATGACCACCATGTTGTGATCCGATTTCTAAAAGAGCATATATTTTCTCGATTTGGAATTCCTATGGCTATAATTAGTGATCGTGGAACCCATTTCTGCAACCGCCCATTCGCTTCACTCATGTCTAAGTATGGTATTACTCATAAAGTTTCCACTGCATACCATCCTCAAACCAACGGTCAAGCTGAGTTGGCAAATAGAGAAATTAAACAAATTCTTGAAAAAACTGTCAATCCCTCTAGGAAAGATTGGACTGAGAAACTCTTAGATGCCCTTTGGGCATATCGAACTGCTTTAAAAACTATCCTAGGCATGTCGCCGTATAGATTGGTTTATGGAAAAGCATGTCATTTACCTGTTGAAATTGAACATAAGGCCTTTTGGGCAATAAAAAAAATAAACTTTGACATTTCTTTGGCTGAAACAAAAAGGAAATTAGATCTTAATGAACTCGAGGAACTTAGGATGGAGGCTTATGAAAATTCAAGGATCAATAAATCTAAAGTTCAAGCCTACCAATCTAGGAATCTCAAAGTGAAACACTTTGAGCTTGGAAAATATGTGCTCTTGTATTGTTCAAAACTTCATCTACACCCAGGAAAGCTAAGGTCCAGATGGTCTGGTCCATACCTAGTGCATCATGTGTACCCTCATGGGGCAATAGAGATTCAGGATCCCACAAGTGGTCATTTCTTCAATGTCAATGGTCATAGGTTAAAACCATTCATTGAATCATTCAATAAACAAGAAACCAAGGAGGAGTTAACTGAGCCAACATATGAACCAGAGAAAAATTGATAGATTTAGGGTACAAGTCGGGCTAACGACGTTAAACAAAAGCGCTGCACGGGAGGCAACCCGTGGTTTTCATGTTTCCAATCACTGGGAATCATCTTTTGTTTCCTTCTGCATAATTTTGTTACTTTTTTTATATAGATTGTTGACCTGTTCTTATTTTATGAGTAAGGGTGGGTATGAAAAGGGAGCACCGTATTCATCCGTGTCACGTGGTGTGATCCCTGAGTAATACCTTACCCAGAAATTTAAAGAAGACAATATATCATCAGTTTATTTTATTTTTGTTTTTGTAGGTTTAAAAAAAAATAATTATTAAACTTTTGACATGTTCTTCTTTTCTGAGTATGGATGGGTATGAAAGGGGAGCACCGTATTCATCTGTGTCACGCGGTGTGATCCCTGAGTAATACCTTACCCAGAAATTTAAAAGAAGACAATGTATCATTAGTTTGATTTAAAAAAAACATGAAAATGATGGTACTTGGAATTAAATAAATCATTGTGTTGTTTGTTTTGTCTGCTTTGTCCTTCTTTTTATGGTTCAGGAACTATTTTGGCTGATACATGATCAATCAAGGAGGTGCCTACATCCCCAAATAGATCAAAGGAGTAATTTGGAGCATCATGAACCTCAACTTTAAAAACCAGGTGAATTTGTTCCATGTTTTTCATTCTCAATTTTATCTTTGAACTCCTCTCCTACCCCTTTCTAAGTTTTTTTTCTTTAAACATTGGGGACAGTGTTATTCTAAGTTGGGGGGGGGAATAAAAAATTGATTTTTATTTTGAATAAGAACATGCATGAAAATAAATTCCATTAACCATAAACATGATAAAGACACATTGAAAACTCTAAAATTGGATTTCAAATAAATTTTGCATGCCTTGATTCTGATTTTAATGCAAGTTTAAGTTCATGAGCATAGTTTTTGGAAAGTGCGGTTGTCCGATGTGATTTTTCAAAGTTTACATTTTCATCCTCTTAATAAAAATGCCACAATGCACGTCTTTTGGATTTTGGGTGTAAATTTGAGTTCTTGGGTCCCTTTCATTATAGCATAGGGTTCTGGGGTCACTTTTAGTTTAATTTGAGTATCAAAAAAAAAAACAAAAACAAAACAAAACCAAACAAAAACAAAAAAAACAACAAAAAAAAGACCACATAGAGAAATGTTTTGTCCAAATACGTGGGGTCCGGCACTTGGGGATCGTGACTCCATAGTTGTCTTGCCCAGAGTTAGGCTTTATATCTCTATTGTAGAGCATGAAATTGACAAAATGCGTGGCGTCCGGCACTTGGGGATCGTGACTCCATAGTTGTCTTGCCCAGAGTTAGTCTTTTCATATCTATTGTTGTTAAAAAAAATAAAAAAAAAATGGATACTCATCTTAAGGTTTAATGTGATTCCCACATAGCGCTTCCATTTTTTCCCCTTGAACAATAAAATGGGCCCCATATCTTTTATGATGCACAACACTTTATCATGTTTAATTGGAATTGGATGAAATGTGGCGATGAATTTGAACAAAGGAATGGGCTTGGGCATGGAATATGCTTATGGACCTAGCTTGTTTTAAATGATTTTGATGGGTTTTCATAATTTTTTTGGTATTAGATATTTGGGTGAGCAATGTGTATTTAAAATGTTTTTGGAAAAGGGGATTTCAATTTCATATTTGTAATTTATTTTGCTCGGGACTAGCAAAACTCAAGTTGGGGGGTGTGATTAGTCACTTAATGTGGCTAATATTCATTGTTATGTTTTTAATATTAATGTTTTTTAAAGTTTATAAACATCAATTTTAGTCCAATTCATAAATTGAACTTCATTTCCCATCATTGTGCAATTCATGCTTAAAATGTCAATTTGGGACCACTCAATAATTTGCTTGTGGAAATTACACTATTCATCATTTTAATCTGAAATTTTGGGATATGATTGACCACTTTGTTTGGAACATTTTATCTTTTAGGTCCGATGGATGAATCCCAAAGGAAGATGGAGACGTTTGCGCCTGAAGGAAGAAACATGCTGGAAAAAGCATAATGGGCCTAAGGCCCATCAAACAAATGTGGGGCCCAGAAACCAAGCGCAATGAAGCTCAAATTTATACAGTAGAAAGATAAAAATATTAGGATCATTTTATTCAACTGTGGCCGGAGCTAATTCTGATGTTTTCATGATGATAAAGGGATCTGAAGTGGAGATTTAAATGGTGGAGTCGTCATTAATGCATAGAAATCTGTCCCACCATTTCGACTATAACATCCAAACGGCTGAGCTAAATTTCCTGAAATGTTTACATCTCATAGAGGACAGATGGATGAAGATATTTCCCTTCTACAGCCCCTCCGGATTCGGCCTTCATCAATTTCGAATTCACACGTCAATGTGGTGGACGAATCTAGAAAGTTTCCCGGGTCAAATTCAAAACATTAATTTCCTTTTGATTATTCACCCTCCATTTGACTCTATTAATTGTTGGGGGGTAAATTAATTGTTGGGGGATGTACCTAAGGCTCCTAATATTCCTATATAAGGAGCTATTGGTGAAGGGAATAGGGGTGGAAAATTTTCTTATCATCTTGGATGCTTTGTTTTATTGTAATGTTTTGCTTCCAAATCTCCTTTGTAATGTTTTCCATTTCCATGTAAGTTTTTATTTCTGTTATTAATCAACTTCTTCTCTTATATATTTTCCATTTCATTTATTAAAACATTATAATCACAAATCACAGTGATATCTCTGTGTTGTTGTGAATTAGTTCACACATAGGTGTGAATTTCATTCACACACACGGAGGAGTGCTCGTTATTTCCGCGGTTTTAATTTCTTCAATCCAATTCTTGTTAGTCATCTTTCGCCCACCATTTAGAGTATAACATCAATGGAGGGCTAAACCCTTAATGGGTTGATCTTAGGAGGATGCAAAGGCTGGATTGAATGTTATTTTATGAACGAATTGTTGTTAAATGGATAATTAATTTAAGAAATCTATTCTTCAGTTATTTCTACTCTTCATCTTTACTGTGTTTGAGCAAAATAAATTCAATTACTAAATGACCATATACCTCGGAGAGATCATGAATTTGGTTCTCTACGTGTATAGGGGATTATTTATTGTGTTTAGTAAGCACCAAACCAGAAAATGATGAAGGTAGTGTTATTTTTGAAGAATGGATTCATCAAGAATTAATAAAACCAAAATTGTTTAAAGAAGTAAAATTCATTCAATCCACCCCGAGCATAATCCTAGATCAACCCATTTTCATTAAATTGAATTCACGTAGGTGTCTTAGTGTTTTTAAACCATCCAAAATCAAAACCAAAGTTGGCTACTTCATAGACCATCCTTCACCAAATCATAGCGTCTCAAGGTTACTTCTTCGTTCCCTGTGGACTCGACCCCTACATGTACTACATCGATCGCTTTTACCCGTAGGGTAAATTTGGGCGCAACCAGAGAGAATACTATTTATACATCCTATCACATATATAATCAAATATCTTTTCTTTACTAAAATATAATTCTTATAAATTCGATGATTTATGATAATCTAAATTGGAGATATTGTGGCGCTCATCATTAATTTAATTATCACAAATCATGTTTCACATATCAAAAATAATGTTTGAGTCTTGTAAAATATGGTTACTTTTGTTCTATTGTGTTTTAGTATGATTTTGTGTAATCATAATCCATTTTGTGAATAATAATTCTTATTATAGCATACATATTTTCACAATGACTGTGACACAATAAGCTTGCTACCAGTTCCATATTTTCACAATGTTCTTAATATTGTTTCCTTGTTACTATTTCCATGACCCCATAACAAGACACCATTCTGAATTTTGAAAAAAGGCTGAACACCATAACAAGAGACATTGTCTTCCTAACATATCAAACCTACTACTATTTACCAAATTCACAAAAGAGTAGACCCTGTAACTATTCTACCGATTCTAGATCTCAAAGCAAATATGGATCCACGACTCCTACAGTATGAAAATCTCGTCATGACTATATCACTAGAACTGTGACACCATTAATTACCAAACCATTGTTCTATCTTTTTCAATTTCATTTTAAATTTGTTTCTATGGTCATATATGATTCATTTAATGAAATTTACATAATTAGTGATTTTTTTGTAGACATGTCACCTGACAGCACATGGTATGAGGTGTAGAAGTTATTCTCTCTATTATTCATAACAACCAAATGGTGAAGATAAAATACATGGTGGTGCAAATACTGCACATAGATCATATAGTGAAAGAGAATGGAAAAATAGAGAACCCATGCATCATGAAAAAACCCAAAATAACACACAATGAAATCTCGATTTCTGGTGGATGAACTGTTGTGGATCATAACCTCAAACATCCTCATAAACGACAATCTAAGGAGAAAAAGAGCTATAAATCACATATCATCAAACTAGAAACCATAACATGATGTTGAAAATAGTCTATTTCCACAGGAGTTCTATAAAATCACATCTATACATCTTATAAGTGTAATGCTACATAGAATTACTCTCATGTCTTTTCTAACCCTTTGTAATTACCTTTTCACTACCATGTACTGTTATATTAATATTTTAAATACATGTGTGTATCTTTATTAAAACCACACACTGTCTCCTTCACTGAACTAGATGATATATTATATCCCTACTAAAATATATTCTACACATTGTTTCACCAATGTATAACTGTGGAAGTGGTATTCTATGACCTGGTTGTTAGTTTTCCCATGTAGAATAGTGGAAGAGGTCTTGTGACCTAAAAATTATACTGTAATGTTGTTAAACATTATCTAGGGTGTGGATAAAATATTTTCAATTATAAATTTAATAGTGGTATGTGATCACATAGTGTTTTAGATTATGTCTCAGCTCGACTCTGATCCACTTTTTTTAACTTCCATGTCATTCAATTTAGTCTTGGTACATTTTAACTCATATTTAATAAAACTAAATTTTAAATTAATATATAGTTTTGGAAAGTAGTTATAATTGTTTTTCCTTATTAGAGAAGTTTCAAAATTTGTATCAATATCTCATATTATTATAACTGAGAATTAACCAATCATCTGAGAAACTATCTAAACAGTCAATCTATTATTACTTTACTACCATGGTTAACTATAAAGTTTTGATTTCTGAATTATGGGAATCATTCAAATAAACATGTTAACATAATTTTTTATATGAACTCAACTAAACCCGCCACTAAAGTTTCCTACTATGACAATCAAAAAATTATGACATAAAAATACCTATAATTTTCCAACAATTAGAATAAAATGCATATGTAATACACTAAATACCCTTAAAATATGAGAAAATGAATAACCCAACGTATTATACATTATTGTTTCCTCACTATGATCACATTGAAACGTTACCATACTAGACCACCAAGAGCCCTCTGTAATTCCAACAAAAATTCAATGGATTTGTAATTGTAGCATGGGTCTACAGATGAACCATTGGGAGGTTATACCTAATTTATCAAGGTACAAAATAGTGAATAAATAAAAAATCCTAATCCACAATAATAAATATAAATATTATTTGAATTCAATAAGAATAAAACAATCAATACCGATAATGATTAATGGAATAACATATTGAAAGAATGATCATCCACTATGATAATCAACAGATACAAAAGGACAACTAAAATAAAATAAATGTTTTGGATCCTATACTCCAATCCAAGACAAATTACATTCAATTTTTTATTTACCATATATTTCATTCAAGCTCAATGTAATATCCTGGCCCAGTCATAGGTTGTTCTTATAATAACCATGTGAAGGCTTCTCAGGTACCCATGTGCAATGCTGGCCAATGCTGGGTGTGTGTAGAAAACAGAGTAAGAAACCCCTAATGAATTACCAAACTAACTAGTGAATCCTGGTTCATGTAAAAATGAAATTATAAATAATATTCAATAGGAAAACAAAAAAACATAGATAAATTAATTTCCCACTATGATATATTCTTCATCATGACCCCTGAGTGTCTATGACGGTGCAATGATGCGCAAACCATCATAGTCTTACCATTTCCCCAAGGGTGTATACATATTTACAAATTCATAATTAAAAACCCTAATATATACATAGTTACCTGATTCCAATCATTAATTCATGAAAAAAAATGTTACAAAGTGTCACCAAACATGTAGAGATGACTGTGTAAGCCTAGTATCACGTTGGATCCAAATATTTGGAAGACAAAATCGTAACCTCATGACTCTATGGACCCATACAATGATAGCATGAACATATGAGATTCAAATCCATGGTATCTACAACACCGATATCCAATACAATGTTATAACTAGAATATGGAATCACAACTATGTATATTATTTAAAATCATGCACTCCCAACCACATCTTGATGAATTCAAGGACCCATCACAAATCATTCCAAAATACAAGTTCAAAATTCAATCGATCTCCAAAAAATCAACATAGACCTCACATATGATTTTTTCCTTACCAAAAGTTTCAAACACCACCGTAATTGGTGGTTTCTTAGTGGATAATTGCTTGTAATAAACACCACCCCATTTTCATTTTCTAAAGATATATAAATGATCAACCTAATGGGTCATTTCTATTTCATAGTGAATCCATACCAAATGGAATAAATCTTTACCCATCATATATAAAATAAGTAAAAAGTGGTGTGAAAATTATAAATCCATCATCATTAACAAATCCCATGCTCACTCTTTCAGTAGGGTATACAACATCGTGAAACCCACTAAGATACCCTAGGTATAATCATGGGATAAGAACTGTTTATAGGGACCTTTATGTCATTATATGGTTGATGGCATCCTACAAGGGGTCCTTAGTCATAAAGATTAGAATCATGGAATAAAAAATTTCTTGAGGGATGTGACACCTTTAAATTGTGTCATAATTTGAATATAAATTCATAAGCCTCCATGAACACTACACAAATTTATCTATTTATTTGAGATGGATAACGACCCATATAATGTTTAACATTCATCCAATGAATTTTCTCTCACTCACCACAATCATATTCTTATTATGGTTCTCCATCTTAGCTTAATTATACATCACTAGATCTAACATGTCCTACTAGAGATTACAATTAAAATTACTTCATCACCAGTAATCACATGTGGCCACATTCTACTCCTTTATGGAAACTATGTAATAAATTGAAGAGTTTGTTCTCTCAGGGGTTCTAAATGTCATAAAATGTAATTATTTATTACTTAAAAGATGGTCTTCTAGGGTTCTAGAAAGTGACCAAGATCCTACAATCACTATCATTACCTTTTTCATTCCATTGATTTTTTTTCATATAGTCAGAATAATAATTTACTAATTTTTCTTCTTACCAAATTGTTAATTAATATATATTTTTGAAATCTTTATGTAATTCAACTTTTTTTTGTAGAAAACACATTTGACCTAATATATAATCAAATAAAAAATCCTAGGGTTCTAATGTGGGACTAAAAACTCCATTTAGAGTTTTTAATTTATTTTAATTGGTTTATTTCTCTTCCCGGGGCTAGTGAGTTTCATCCATTAATGATTCCATATCCAATCACCAACTGATCTCCTAAATCCATGAAACAATATCCAACCTATTAGTTACATAAATTTATAGTTTTTTTACAAAAATATATAATTCCACCTAATTTAGAATAGTCATCATGAATATAACACATAGATTTATAGTTCCATAACTAAAATCAATTACATGTGGGGGTCTGCAATAGAACCCAACACCCACACATCACAAAATCATATGAAAAAGAACCAAATCAACAAATAAATTAATATTATTTAAAATCAAAAAAATCATGATTTATATTTGTTGAAATAGGGAGAAATAGAATTCATATATCATCACGTGACATCCACAAACTATGATACATGAATGTTATGATAAAATCATATGATATCAAATTTCATTAATAAAATCAAAAACTTAACCTTAATGAATCATTACCCAAAACAATGAAAATGGCAGGGTAGAAAAATGGGAGGAGGATAAGTGATTTCTAACTCATTCCCATCTCAAAAATATCCTTTGATGCCTCGTTAATCAATGGTGAAACCAAGAGGCACTATGGGGAATACCAGTTTAGCCTTTGTAATAAATGAGTGTGAAGAGAGGGAGCTTCCCCTTATAAAATTAATGTTTAAAAGGATATTTTTCCCATAAAAATCATACTATATATATACTATGGGCCTACTATCTAGCACCGTAGAATGTCAAGGGGTTGAATGGACTAATAATATGACCCATGTCAATATGGTTAACCTATCATTTTGAGAGCTTGCATGATTTGAAATCCATAGGTATGTTTGTTGTTCCTAGAGTATTTATCAGTATGGTTGAACTCTTAGGATGTTTTCCAACGTTTTTTGGGTTAGTAAAAAACAAATGGAAAAAATGTGTTGTCTTGTGGGTACTGTCATTAGTCTGATAAATTTTTTGGTCTCATGGGTGGGCCCTATGGAGGGGGGAAAGATGTGGCTAGATAAAACCTTCTATACCTTTGTGGGATAGTTTTTACACACTAAGTAGACCTTGGTTAATGTTGGGTGTTACCTTCATTGACTAGTTAGTTAAGGGATCCCATGATAGTTGGTAAATGGATACTACAATTTCCACATTAGTATTCAGTCCACATCAAGATACTTTTGAAATCCACTGGAGTTCCCTAGCCTTCCTTCGAGCCTTGATTCAAATCTAAAAATTCCATGTTGAATTTTCCAAACTCTAAAATTCCATTCCAATGGCTGGATAAAAATCCATATTTTCCAATAACAGAACAATTACAAATTATAATGAATTTCAAAAAACTGTTTAGCCAAGACGAATTAAAAACTCCACAAAATAACTATTATGTCCCATATAAGTCCTGATTATCCTAAAACCATATAACTCCACCTAAATATGTAATAAATTATCCCTTAAACAACTGTATCCAAAAAAATAATCAAATACACTTTTAAAGTGTAACTTCAATATTAAAACTCCAAACTGCCCAAAATATGAGGGAATGCATGTATCCATCCCTAAACGTTCGGTATAGTGATTGCCTCATCCTTGCCATATTGAGCCTAAAAATGTTCTCATATAATTAATATTTACTAAAATTGTTCCCCAAACCATAATTTAAATATAATAACATCCTATTAAAAAAATTTAGAACATAAACTATGGTATTTTCCTATCAAAAATAATTACCATTGTTCGAGTTATCGACATAACATGATTTCGACCATACCATGATCTATCATAGAAGTAAAAAATCAATCGAAAAAAGGTATTTTCCATCCTAATAAATTATAATGATATTTTAATGGGACTTACTTCCCACACATGATGTCCATGAACATGAAAACTTCTCTCAGAAAGACCCAACCAAAACAAGAACACACATGTTTCACATGATTCGAAATACTCAATGTTATTTTTTTCTAACCACATTATTTATCACACAGACCAATTATCATACAATCTTAGTATGAGACCTCTCAAAATCACAAAAATACAAATACTAATGTGTTATCAAATTACTGAACCATGGTTGTCTAGAGGTATCTGTTGATTGTCCATGTTCCCCAAAAAATATTTGTTACTAACTCTTGGAGTTATTTAATCAATTGGATAATCAATACCCTAATCATCTACATTAATTTATATAGGAAACATAGAATTTATGATCCAAACACATTTGGATCATCATAATCAAATCATATCCCAATTCCTACATCCATAATCCACCCTATACCACATGTAATTTTATATTATACACACTCTTGATCATGTGAATCCTATTTAAATCAGAACCATCCACCAAAACATAGTCCAAAACTATAAAATTCCCTCCTCAGGTTATTTCTCCCACAACCTCTTGGATTCGGTAGACTATAACATTTTCCTCATATTTTTTCACTTGATAGAAACATATACTACATGGATCAATTCTTGTTCATCCCCAAATGTAATGATTGGATATGGCCAAACCTAATAATACCATTTCACCATCACAATGTTAGTTTGTTTATACTCTAACATAATAACACGGGTCATCCCCTAAAAATGATTATGGTGAACCTCCCCACCACATACCTCAATTTACCACTAATTAATGGAAATATAAAAAAATTTAATTATGAAATTTTTCTTCAACTAATCATGAGAAACAATTATTTCATCCCATTTCACACCTTTCCATAATCTCTACTAGATTAATCAAGACACTATATATAATTAATTTTTAATTTATCCTCTACCTGGTATGTAAATTTGAATAATATTACCTTGATCACTAGGCCATTATTCCAATAAGTTTCATTTTAAGAATCCACAATACATGACTCAGATATTTCATTTCAATGAAATATAATTTAAATGGGGGTTTTGAGAAAAAAATTCATACCATTTCCTTATTATCCTACTCAATGAGTGTGAAATCCCATAGAACTTTTCCATAACCCAAATAACTCCTCCTTGATTTATATTTAATCATTATTGGTTAACAATTCTCTATGACATATATATTCTTCAAGGAATGTAAATCCCACATATAAGCCATCAATGGCCCAACATCCATCATATGCAATGGTCAAACATATGATTAGTTGAATGTTGGTTCCATTATAATGCTTGGATCCTTTAAAAATTACCTCATTATATTCTAATAAACATCTATATTATCAAGAAAATTTACTTGATTTTTTATTCCACAATTACTAGTATTGGAACCATATCACTCTATGTGAATCACATCCCAATGAATCCGCACAAATACTGATTTTCTCTAGATCATTTAGTGTATAACCATGTACAAATGAAAAACGTTTTCCCCCACTCTTGTATGAAAAACAAAATCTAGCACATAACTATGATTTTCACCACCAATATTGTATGAAACCCCATGATTCCCCCTCTGAATGGTTTCCCTAAAAACATACCCACCACTCTATCTAGCTACACATTGAGCCATATCAAATGGTCTCTAATAAGTCCCAAATTTCCTAAACAATGGTCTTATTAGGTGTGGAGTTAATGGAAAATATCACATGTTCCCATCTATAACCATATTCTAGGTCACCTGAGAACAACCTATCAAGGTTCTCATAACATAGCTGTATCACATTCCCACCCAACAGCCAACGAAAAAACATATTCTCCCCGTGCATCAATACTAATTACAACCACTTAAGAATCATAATCAGAAAATAAATATATATTGAATCATCTAATATGATATATTTCAGGGGATGAAGGTTCTCTATTTTTGTTAAGAAATATTTTATTCTATGAAATATAGGAGAAACAACATATTGTTTGATACTATTGCTATTAATAACTGTATATATAAAAAACACACACAAATTTTGTTTAACTTTAATGATTTACATATATTTTTAGACCCCTCAAAGTCCATACTCATAACTTATGATGGGAATATATCAATATAATTTACATCATTCATCTCACCATTGGATCCATGTGTTCTTCCGCCTCTATAATATTCCTGCATACAACATAAAACAACTATGTACAAAAAAATCAAGGAAATATAATTAAAACATAATATGATAATTTTAAAATACATTAAATAGACTATCCTCATTCAAAAATGAAAATAGTCACACTAGATGGACAATATATCAGGTGAAAACCAATGTGCTAAGAATGATTAATTTTACCCCTTCGGTATAAAAAAAGACAAGATCCAAATGTCCACAAAATGATTCTTAGAAACTGTCCATGATTCCACAATAAAAGATCTCATGAATCATAATATTCAAACCTCATTTTTATCATTCTCAATGAAACTAATTATTACTATTACAATTCCATTCATGATCATGAATCTATATCCAATAGTAGCATGTTCTACCATTCAAAAAGGTTTTACGGATGTACTAGACTGGGAACCATAACATGCTCTGACACATTCCTATATCTCATTATTACCATATCCCAAATCATATGTCAAAATTAAAATCCTTTAATACCAATTTTTAACAACTAGAACTGACAAACTCTGAATACTAATCAGACTGAACTACCACAATACCTCAGGCATGCCTCCCAAAAGACTAGAGATTTATGACTAATAGTGGGGGTATATAGATGTACTATATGGAGATTGTATACCCAATATTAGGGTGAAAAATAATAAATAAGTGAATAAAAATAATATATAACTATTAATAAATAGTGTATGTACAAATAATAAAAATGCAACAATTAATAATAACATTAATGTAGGGAGGACAATTATATAAACTAATTGGAAATATTATATCATTTCTCTACATATGTTCCTGATATTTAATATTTAACATGAATTTTTTCTATCATAGGGGTCATGATCTAATAGTTTCTTAATGGAAATTACATTATATTACAATCACCTTTCATTTTAAATTGTTATGTTGAATATTCTTTTAGAAGAGATACCAGGTTCTTATTTACCTAAGACACATCAATATTATTATGCTCATATAATGAATGAGGATTACATGTATAGTATCAGTTTACTCTCTTATTGATTGATGAAACGTCAAGAAATGTTTTTATAAGTGATGTCGAGTGTATAATTTCATTTAAATCAAATATATTTCTTTTCCATACTAATTTTTTTATCAAATATGTTATTTATAAAAATATAATTACACAAATATATTTTACAAGGTCATTGAACATATTTTAATAGGTTTTAAAAAGTAATTTGTTTACATTTTATAAATGGATCACTTTTCACAACATTTAGAATATGTTTTAAAATAATAATTTTTTACCATTTAGAACATGAGTGTATTTCCAAACCCTCATTTACATTAATTTACATGATATTTCATTTATATATTTCCATTTTTTCCTTTAAATAAATTTATTTTCTAAAAAAATTGTTATCTTTTTTTTAATAGTGATTTTCAAACAAAAAAGGTTATTTTCAATAAAATATTGTTTTCAATGATTTTGTAATGGTATTTTGATTCATCAACATCAATAAAAACTATTGTTACTTATGAAACTATGGGGATATTTTTTAATGATACCATCCGTTTTATTTTTTCAGATATATTAACAATGTATTAGCGATATTAAAATCGAACCTATTTCTTTCCCATTGGTTTATCGCAATTTAAAGAGATTGTAACAGAACTAGTTTCTTTTCCATGCAATAATCTTGTTTCAGTGAAATTGTTATAGAACCCATTTTATTATATGGTTTAATTATGTTATGAAAATAAAAAAGAAATTGTTGAAATTATTTTATGATTAAATTAATGCACTATGTAATTTATGCATGGTGCGGTTCTTGGACATTGTTTATAATGACAAGTTGTTATGTTATAAAACAATTACACATGGATCAATTATAAAGCAAGGTTGGGTGGGTCTATTATTAAACATTTATTGGTGGTTATATTATTATCCAAGGATTTTTTGTTCAATTATAAAAAATTAATTATTGGGATTTTTTTATCCCTCATATTCATTATGTACTTCGAATATGGTAGTAGAGCATAATGGTTATTCCATTTATAAGAGTGATATAAGGATAATGTTCCATGAGACCAACATGTTTTTTAATATTTCTAGTCCTTTAAAAAGATTGATATCACATGGATTTTGATTGTTGATTCATATTACACATACAATTATGAAACACTTATGGCATGTTTTCAGGTTTGAAGATCTAGGTATTGATATGTATTAATATTATTTTTCTTATTAACATAAACATTGATTAATTCATTATACTATTATTCTAATATTAGTAAAATTGATGAAAATCAATTGTTAATATATATCTTCAACATTATGGTGTGTTTTATCTAATAATTATTATGTTTTATTTTCCCTGGGTTATCAAGAATGATGTTGAATGAATATTTTCTAGAAGGGATAATGTTTATATTGATAATAAATTAATGCTAAATAAAACAATCTTGTAGATGTCAGCTAAATTCCCATATAATGACAAGGGTATTTTTTTGATAAGGTTTTCCAAATTATTTATAAATATATACCTAAATGGTCCTTGAGAATGTAATTAACCAAATATTTACTTTTGATTCTTTATGTGTTGGATTGAGAAAATTGGGACACCTTCAACAGTATCAAAGATAGAAATTTAATGACTACGATTTTAGAACGAGGCCCTAGAGTGTGGGTTTGGGGCTATTATATGAGATATAATTTTCTCAAAATATAATCTTCTAATTAATCATATTTCAAAATGAATGTATATTATATTAAGATAACCTTTACCTTATTCTTACCTTTAGTTGAGAATTATTTAACCTCATGTAATCTAATTTTGAACATGTTATAGACATATATTAAAAAAATATCATTTATAATATCATTTATGATATTCTTATAACTTATGAAATTTTTGTTAAAAATATATCATTATCACTATTCTTTGGGGTGTTAATTAGATTATTTAATAATATATGTTTTGTTATTAATGTTCAAGATATTGATAATAGATTATAGTTCCATTGTCTCCTGAAATATATTATTTTTATAAATTTAATATTCAGGATTAGAGAAATAAAAATAATCATTATTAAACATTTAATATGGTGAATGAACAACATAACATTATGTAGGTCATAGGTCGTACATATGCATGAGAAACATTATCATTTATGTAATAGGTAAAAATTATGTAAGTGGATTATATAAGCATTTTACAGAATCTATAACTTTACTTATATATCACATATATTCATTAAATTTTTTCTTTGTTTTTATTCATGTAATTAATTAGTGAAAAACAAATAATATCGATTCGTGAGGTAGTAGTCTACATTTCCCACGAATGACATTATCATGTATTAAATGGATGATAGATTAATAATGTATATGAAATATTTATTTTCAAGAATTATTAATATGTAATTAATATCACATATGGAAAAAATTAAACATAGTTAACATTTTTGTAATGAATAAGTAAAAATCGAATAACATTTATATGTGAGGTGGTAGATCATTGTACACATGACTAATGTTATCACATTCTCTACCGAATATAAAGTAAAAAAGGTATATATAATTTTTATAATTTAAAATTATTAATTATAAAAAAAATATCATATATATGTATTAGATAAATCATTATATCCATCAATGAAAAGTGTTGAAGGAAGACAAAATGTAACCGTTCATGAGAGGGTAGTACACCATACACATGATCAATGGGATTGTTTTAGTTTTCTAAAAAATAATAGGTTTTTAGGTGTCTAAATGACACTATATGAGGTTACTCTTTATAAGTGGGGGAGATAGCACATTTTGAATGTTTGAAATGAAATAATTTAAACATCG
Organism: Viscum album; assembly: GCA_963277665.1. Lineage (NCBI taxonomy): Eukaryota > Viridiplantae > Streptophyta > Magnoliopsida > Santalales > Viscaceae > Viscum > Viscum album. The sequence goes on along the minus strand of OY728147.1, from coordinate 1,536,101,103 downwards.
GGTTTCACATAAAAATTGATTAAAATCCAAATTATATAGAAACATATTTATTATAAGGTCTCAATATGACCAGAAAATATTAAATATATAATTTTTGGGTCATATTTAAACCTTATCATTATGTGTTAACCCCCATTTAACCCATTTTGACATTAACTGAGGTAAATAATGTTTCAATTTCAATAATTCATTGTGCCCAAAAATTAATTTTTACAGATTATATAATGTAAAATATTATTATTATAAATAAGGAATAAATATTAATATATTAAACTAACATAATTGTTATAATTTAATATAAAATAAAACCCACACACATGTCAAAAAATCATTTTTTAAGATACAAAATTTTGATAGAAAAAGATGATCTCATATAAAATATATACAAATTTATCATAATAAAATAATTTAAATTAATATTTATAGATATATAATATATTTTGTTTATTTAAATCCATTCTTATCATGATTTATTTTATTTATTTATAATGGATTAAAATTAATAAATTTAACATAATTTAAATAAAACTGTTTTAATTCCAAAAGATAATTTTTCACAAATATATACTTAAAATTATTTAATAAATAATTAATTTTCTTTTAAATGAAAAAATAATAATTAAGTTATTTTTAATATAATTAAATAATAATAAGTCTTAATTTATTAAAATTCAATGACAGTTTTATAAAAATATTTATTCTTTATTATTCAATAATGTTTTTTGAAAAATCAAAATATTTCACCATATGTTACTATAAATATTATTAATCTAATAAATATATCTATTTTATCAATATAAATTCTAAAACTAATAAAAAACAATTTTAATGTATGTGTGACATTCATGGTTAAACAACTACAAAGAAAAAATATAGTTTTTCATAAAATATTTTTTTTCTATTTCTAATGATTCAAATAATATTTAGTATCAATACATAACCTGTAAATTTATTATATTTATTTCGATCACATATAATATTAAAAAAAATTTATAATTATTCATACCATCTTACATAATAGATATGTTATAATTTTCATTTTTAAATAATAATATTTAATTACTGTATCATGTTTTATTTAAACACAATGTTCTATGCAACACAACTATAAAAAAATTTAAAATATTTTAAAAATATCATATATTATTATTCTATGATATTATCGTACAATATCAATGTTTCATGTTATATACATTACCAAATAGAATATTATTATTTTAAAATTCTTGTTTGTTATGATCATATTTATTTAATAACCTATATAAGGTGGTTAAGAAAAATAAATTATATTTCATTCATAAAGATGGTAGCTTGTACATATAAATTAGTATCGTTTCCATTTTTCAATTTACAAAATAGAATGCTGGTAAGTAACATTTTATATTTTTATAATGATAAATATATCATAATGATCAAATTATCTCATTATAAAAACCGTTTTATTCTATCCATTTGTGGTGAAGAATATAAATAAATTTCATTTCTATGTATATGTTATAATATATAAGTACATGAATAACATTATCGTTATTCAATAGATTGAATGTTAATACAATATATGATATATTATCATTCAACAATTATAATTCTATTATTATGATCAAATATATACTTTAAATTAATCACCATAAAATACCATGAGAAATAGTGATGGAAAAAATAATTACATCTTTTCATGAAGAGATAGTTTATCATATATACAAATGATGGTTAATTTATCCATTAATTAAGAAGGGTAATTAATAATTTTAAGAAAAATAACAATAACATATTAGTTTTTTAAATATACTAATATTATCATATCATAATGGTATGATTATTTTTTTATTAGGTATAAGAATAAGATAAATGTAAAACATTTAGTTATAAGATATTCCTCTTCTTCGGACAACCCCCATTTCATTAAACCTTAACAGTTAATGGTTGTTATTAATTCAGAAATAATAATTATCAGCTATGTGGGGGGATTTTGTTAATGAATTTCACTATTTTTAGACAGAAAATAATGGATCATGATTACTGTAGAGGAAAAGAGAGTTGTTGTCCTTATATATTTAAGGGAGATGACATACTAACTATTTTTTCAAAAAAATTAATTATTATTAAGTCATTTTAATGAAAATGTATCCCATAAGTAATTAAATTTAAATAATTAGGAGATAATAATTGAAATACAAACATTAAATAATTCATAGTCAGGTTTTAATGTCATTTTATCACTTCTCCATTTTGTTTTCTCCCTAGAAAAATTATTTCAACATTAATCATAAGAACAAAATTTTCAATACGGAATGGAGATAAATTTACATAGATTGGAAAAAATTCTCAAATGTTTTTTAGGGATGATATTAAATACCATGTCCCCTTAACATGGAAAAAGAAAATATTTTTAGGAATTTTAAATCTTTTATTTAATTACTATTTATTATAAAAAATCAATAATAACATTTCTAGTATTGTTCATTTATTTTGATTTTAATGTCATCATAAAATAAATGGAATTTTAATATTATCAACTTAAAAAACCATAATAACATTTTATTTAGAATAATATTTTTTTGGGCCCATAATTCATCTGAAAAACAATAAATTTATGGTTTTTAATATTATTTAGTTTTTTATTAAGACTAATTGAGAAAACACCATCTATGAATTCTATATTTTTTTAAGAAAATTTTATCATCACAAAAATGAGAAATAAATAACCATATTAAAATAAATTCAATATAATCATAATAAACTTTTATATTAATTCAAAAATAACTTTTATCCTAGTGTGAACGTCAGGGAGATATTTTAAAGAAATAGAGAGACATTTTTGGAATTTTTATTACATAAAAATATTATATTGGTTATTAATAATGTAAAAAAGGATCCCAAATCCCCTAAATTGAAAAATAATATGATTTTGGAGAACTATAATCTTGTAATAATTTATAAAAATGTTTTAGGCATATTTTTAATTTTTTTGAAATTAGTTTTTTCCTTAATCCACTTTAAGTACCTTTTGAGTGTGGTTATAACCATTTTCCATATTTACTAATCCTAATGAAAAAAAATAAAATGTAACTATTTAAAATATATTAATTATATTAATTATAAATAAAGAATAATTATTATCAAAATAAATTCATATAATATTTAGATCTAAATTTAATATTTAGCTCATAATGAAAAAGCTGATTTCGAGAAAAAAAACTATAATTTTAAATATAAATATTTTTATATCAACATAAAGTATTAAATTTATTTCAAAAAACCTTTGGTTTTAATAATAATTTCAATAAACTTAATTTTCTTTTAAACCATTTGTAAAGATAATGTTACACTTTCAATGATTTATATTAAAAGATAGTTTTCAAAAAAAATCTGTATTTTTTCACAATTCACTAAAAATCAATATATTTAAAAAAAGTCTAAAATATATTCAAATGATAATTTGATATAAAAGTTTTAAAAATTTGTTAATTTTTTACAAAATAATATTTTTAATTTTGTATAAATTAATTATAATATTCTCTAAAGAAATTAATAGGTACAATTTTTGAAGGAGAAATTTCTTTTTAATGTAATATTTCTTTACTTAACCTTTAGAGTATACTTTTTTATTAATTAATAATTACTTTATTATTATATTAAAACATTATAAATATTTTTTATAATATGTAAATTACATTTCATACCTTCCAAATTAACATCAATGTAATAATAGTCACATATAAAAATAACATTTTTAAAGTATATCACATATTTATTAATGTTTTTTGTGGCGTGTTAAGATATATATAGAGCTTATTATTGTTTTAAACTAAATTTAATGGGTGTTAAATTCCATCCCCTTTAAAAAATTAAATCATTATTATTTTATCTTATTCAAAATAAAAAAATTTCAAAATATTGTTCTTAAATATAATCCACATTGTTGAATATAAAGCATGTAATGATGAAAGGGAAAACATTTTAATATTAAATAAATACCTTAAAAAACCCACATCATATAATGGTATAATAAAAATCCATTTAAAAAAATTAATAAATTGTAATATGAAGGAAACATTGATAACACCAAATTATGTTACAAGATAAGAATAAAATTAGTGGGACATAAAGAGATGGACATGGTGGGAAAATGTAACAAAAGGAACAATATAGAGTAATTGGGATCATGATTTTGAAAATAATAATGAAGAACCCATAAACCCATAGAAGATAAAAAATAAAATAGATTCATTGTAAATAAAGTTAATAAGATAACTTGTTTATGTTAAGATATTTTTTCTTAAGTTGAGGTATTCTTCTAGAATCATAATCAATAAAATATGAAAATATAAACACTTGATTTATTTAAATATCATAAAAAATTTAAATTCTTTTTTATGATTTGTTTAATTTTCAGGTATATATTATCTCATAGTATATGAAACAAACATTAATTGGAATTTCAACATGCATGAAGCAAAAAAATAATATTTTATTGATCACATAACCTCAATAAAACTACAAGTTTTTTCTTCTATATTTTGGAAGTAACATAAACAAAAAATTGTATCCCAAGATAAGGTAGTCTTATATAATAATAAAACAACCTCCATCAACCTAAAAAATCCCAATAATAAAACCCAATGATCAAAATAAATCGTTAATCAAATATTTAACCATAAAATCATCGAAATATGCCTAACTAGTATTCTTACATGATGATTATAATGATATGATCTCATATTCATTATTTTTCAAAATAATAATTGTCTCTAAATAATTAAATTTACTCATAACATCATACACTATAACTTCCCATAAATATCCAGATTCACAATAATGCCAAAATTAAATCATATGAGCTTCCAAAAATTAATGAAACCTTTATTCATTAAATAACGTTCCATCATAGAAATAATAAATTATTTATCATAATCATATAATGTTCCAAAAAAAGTTAACATATTCTGAAATAACAATTATACCATTTTCTACAAAATAAAATATGAATCACATACATATATATATGCTAAAACAAATGTTCCCAAATTATAATAACCTATAACTACTTTCTCATTAGTGATAAAATTGTTGTGAATGGTTTTAAATACAATATAAATTATCTCCAAAAAATATAAAAGATATATTCCTGAAATAACATTTTTACTAAAACCCATACTTAACAGAAAGTTTTTATTACCAAAAATATCTCCCAAAATATCATTAATCATATTAAACTCCTATAATAAAAAGAATAAAAATTGAATCTATGATGTTTTTTATCACTATTAATCATAGACTTATTATACCATGATTGTATAAATTTTTTTTTAAATTGTCCTTATCTAATTCAAAATAACCTCTAATGATATCAAAATCCATATCTGATATCGTATGTGATATAAATGAACATGTAAACTTGTATCTAGTACCATGAACATAATATTTAATTTTATTGGTCTGGTATTGATAAAATTTAGCTAATTTTATACTTTAATAACATATAATATTTTCCAAAAATTTTGAATGACTTACATTACCTAGGTACTTTTAAATATTTATTTTATGAAAATTACTATAAAAAGACTGTATAAATATAAATTTCATCATTGTATCACATTTTTTCACATAAAATATTCTTTATAATGAAATATTTACATTATTTATGGTACCATCTACATCTGGAAAATTCAATTTATTAATTTTATTCAATTCATATATAACAGTTATAGTAATTTGAAAATTTGGTTTGAGGATAAAATATTAGTAATTTACATATAGAAAAATAAAATAAAAAAATAATCCATTTAAAAACATGAGATTTAATGAGTGATTTTTTCCTTTAACATAATGATCAATAAGGAATAATAACCATTAAAAACATAGGAAATCATCTTCCCTACCAAAATTCATTCCTAAAATACATTAAAGAAATCAAATTACCAAACATAATCATTAGAGTTTCTTATAAAATATAATAACTCCTAAATTTTATTTCTTAAAAACATAACATTTTATCCAAAAGGTCGTAATCATTACTTTAATAAAAAATTTGATTATCATATCTTTTTAAATTAATGTATTTCCATGACAATTCATATGAAGGATTCAAAATTTATTAAATGTAACTAGGGAAATGAATTTCTTATCATTATTACAATAAATAAAACAAATGGAATAACATATATAACAAACTCCAATGATCGCTTTGGAGACACCTATAAATGGTTAACTTGATCACATTACCTAATTCATTGGGAATCAATATCATGATCACACAGATTTATGAGCTATATTAGGCTCACCATCCTAATAAATAATGTAAATTAATAGAACAATAGTCATAAAACTTAAATTCATGCATTCTAAACAAATTAGGAATAATTATATACTATAGAACTCATATGAAAAAATATTTTAGATATTTATATTTCTATATAATTAAAAACCAATTTTTCAAAATTAAAATATCTATAATTAAGGGAAGGATGAGTTTTTATTTTTATAAAATATGGATTAAAATAAAATATAGAATACATTAAATAATTATTATAATGGGGGTAAAATAAGTCTATTTCATATATATTAAAAGTGAAAATTCATTTTTATTTTTATAAATATATTTAAAAAGTTAATTTTAAAATACATAAAAACATTCATTTTGAATAAATTTTAAATAAGAAAAAATGATAAGCATAATTTACATTATAAGTCCATTATTTCTATATAAAATAATTCATAAAAAGGGACTTTCATATATACCCTCATGAATGAAAAATAATTATAAAATAACATTTTCAATCATTTAAAATGGGGATTTAATGAAAAGTTTATGATATCCAGATTCTAACATGTCACTTATGTTATTTATCTCTTATATAGTAAAATATTATCAAATATTTTTTCAAAACACTTTTCTAGGTTTCATCCCTTATCCTTTAACCGTTCATCTCAAATATATATATAATTGATTAAAAAATTAAGTCTGTGATGGGTGCTTCAAGGAAGTTTGTTTCATAACATAAAAAACATATTAGTATATTAATCATAGTGATGGATGTAATTAAAAAATAATATCTAGAATAATAATTATTATGTAATTTTCATTTTAATACATTAAATATACTTATAACATAAACATTAATTGTTTTTTGAAAAATTATTTTTGTTACAATACTCATGAGTTTCATGTCAATTTTCCTACTAACTTGAGGGACAAAACATAGGAATAATTTTATCATTTTAGAATTGTTTTTATATCATAATTAACCTATTAAAAATATTAATACACTTATATATACTATTTATTAGAGGCTATTATTAAAAAGAATAACATCTCTTTGTGGAGGTGGTAATCTAAACATATGCACGAGAACCGTAATCATATTTTAATGGAAGTAATTTAATGAAAATAAAAGATATAATATATTTCCATAATTAAAATTATTCCATGAATATATTACATCTTTAATTTTAATCAATCATCATATCCTGCCATGTAAGGTAGTGATGGACTATGAAATACAAAATTTTGTGAGGTGGTAGTCCACCATACACATAAAATATGGTTTCATTTCACGTTATGTCAATAAGTATATGGATTAAATTTTTCCCATAAAAACAATAACACATCCTTTTATGTTATAAAATAGGATTATCAAAAAAAATTAATTTTTAACATATAAAAGAGAAATAAGTAGAAATTTCATTAACCCAATTTGTTGAATGTTATAAATCTTCTTGAAACATCCCCATTTCATTAAACCATAATCCATATAAGGATGAAATTATAACATAAATAAAACATATATTACATGTGTAAGTAAGTATTGAAGTTATTTGGATGGGAACTATTAATATAATATTGTGTAGGATGTGTATATAGGATAAGCGAGAGGGTGACCTTCAATAAGAGTGGGATATGACATAGTTGATATTTTAAAAAATATTAAAATATTATTATGTACTTTTTATGGAAAATTTCCCCATTAAATATTAAATTTATATATTATCATGATAATTATCTTAATATTTCCATTTAAAAGTATGTAGACATGTTTTTAGACATTATAACCCTTATCACTTTCATTTATCCCCCAGTAAGCCTGCTTTACCCATAAAAGTGCGAGAATTTTAATACTAATGGGTAATAAATTTACATCTGATGTAAAATTTTTAAAAATATAAAATTGATGAAATTTTAATCCATATCCAATTCACATGGATAAAGATCATATTTTTATGAAATTTAAATCAACTAATAAAATATTTTTTATAAGATATAAATAATGTCATTTTTTGTGTAGTTCATGTAATTTTACATTAAATAATTAATATAAAAATATAATTTTAATATATATTATAATTTTAACAACATTAATCAATTATTTTTATCTGAAAACTCATTTTAACCATATTTCATCCATAAGATATCACATTTAAATCCATTTGAAATATTTACCTTTAGTTTTCTAGTATATGAGCAAGAATTATTTTGGTGTTATATGAGATTCTAATGTAATTATATAATTACTAAAATTAATAAATAAATATCCATAATAAAAAACAATTTTATTAAACTATAAAAAATAATTAATCATTTATTACTTATTTTTATCCAAACCCAAACATATAAAAGAAATAACATCATTCGAGATTCCATAAATTAGAAAATTATTTGACTATGGATGAGCTACATTCATAGAATAGTTTAAAAGAACGATTATAATAGATTTTAATGTTTTATCACATTATTATTTCTCTTAATTATCTAGATTTACACTTTTTTGTGGTTATAACTGTTTACCATAATTTTCATTTGGAATGAAAAAAATAAAATTATGATATTTACCAAATATTAATCCTTATGATTGTAAATATTTTATCCATTATATAAAATTAAATTCACATATATTTTAGAATTCAATTAATAATTAATACCACTGAATGTTAGAAAACATGGTTTTCAAGAAAAATTGTCTTCTTAAGTATAAAACTTGTAATTCTTAAATCATGTATAAAATTTTTCAAATAAAATTAATTAGACTATAAAATTTATAATAGAAATAATTTTATTTTAAAACAATTGAAAAAACATATCCTTTTGAATGATTGAAACATATAAGATAATTTTTAATAGATATGAGTGTTTTTAATAATTTTCACTAAATAATCAATATTTTCCTAAAAAAACCAAAATTACCATCCAAATATAATTTTTTATGATGATTTCAAAAATTTATTCCTTTTAATAAAATACCATTTATTAATGAATTAAAAATATATTATAATAATTATTCCATAAAATGGGAAAAAATTATAAGAGAACATATTTATAAAGAATAAAATTACATTACTAAAAGTAAAAACTAAATTTTTATGAATTATTCAATAAATTTTGATATATAAAATATTTAAACATATATGCTATAATTTGGATATTACTATTCATACACTCCATTTTATTTTCCTGGTTATACTAATTTCATTTTAAGAATAATTTGTTTATAGTTTATCACAATTTTATAAAAGTTTGTTGTTGTGTGTTAAGAAACCTATCGATCATATAATTTTTTGAAGTAGATTTTTAGGATGTTAAAACCCAGTTTATAGAAAACATAATCTCTCTATGAAAAAAAAATTTTTGTTCCAAATATAATTTTAAAAAAAATACACAATTCATCCATTTCTCATTGGTTCCAACAATATTTTCAACTAAATTTTTTACTTCAATATGATTGTTACATGAATATCACATAAGATAAACATAATGATCAATAGGAAACATATTATAAAAAAATTTAATCTTGTACAACTCTATGTATTACCTATGATCATTAAATAATTTTTTATAAGTTATCTGAACACTTAAACACATTGGGAACATTCCTAGGCAGAGGATAATTCTTCTATCTATTCCTAATACAACCTCATTTTTCAATGAGTTAAAAACTAGAACCGTAGATGTATATCACACTAATATATATCCATTGCCTAAAAACCCCTTATTAATAAAAACAAGTACTTACCATTGCATTCACACGACAATATGTTCAGTTCTTAATTTCAAGAAAACAAAACTATACATCAATATTAATAAAGAACATCAATATTGTATATATTGAAAAAAATAGTGATAATTAATATTGAACTGTAATAGGATAAAATATATGTGATGACCCAAACTCTCTTGGCCCTTCCCTTTGCCAAAATCCGGGTCCTAAAGGAGTGGCGTCTCGGTGAGACCGATCGGTGAGACTGATCGGCGAGACTGGTCGGTGAGACCGATTGGTGAGACCGATCGATGACACCAATCGGTGAGACCGATCTGCGAGACCGATCAGTGAGACTGATCGGCGAGACCGGTCGATGAGACCGATCGGCGAGACCGATCAGTGAGACCGATCGGCGAGACCGATCAGTGAGAACGATCGGCGAGACCGATCAGTGAGACCGAGTGGTGACACCGATCAGTGAGACCGATCGGTGAGATCGATCAGTGAGACCGATTGGCGAGACCGATCGGTGCCACCGATCGGTGAGACCGATCGGCGCGACCGATCGGTGAGACCTATCCGCACCACCGATCAGTGAGACCGATCGGCGTCACCCGGCCTTGTCAAGTTGTTTCTAGTAGCGATCCTTTGCGCAAATAGGGTTTTAAACCCTATTCTGACTCGTTTAAGTGTGTTTTAAATACTCGTAACATGCATAAGAGTTTTAAATTACATACTTAATAAATTCATTAGTCGGCTTAAACCACCCGACCCCCCTTTTTATGGCGAGTGGAGCCGCGTGGTCATCCCTCAACCCCCGCGCCTTACGCGCTTTCGCGTTTTCACCTCAACCATCCTCAGCTCTTATAAACTAAGGGTTAGCCGTGTTTTCTCTTTTCTCGATCGTGGCTTTTCACAAACAGCTTCTGGTGCATCGGGCGCATCGTTATCTGTAAAGTTCCGCACCCCGACCTAAACGTCGATCATCTATCAACAAGTAGGGAATTTCTCATTTGCCTCACTCTTTTGTGTATCATGCGGGGTGGGCGTGCTTTTGTTTCTGTAGAACAGGTTGGACCGAACCTAATAAAGATAATGAAGGAATTCTATAAAGAAAGAGAGGGGGCTATGATTGTTGATTATGTCTTATATTTTTATGTTGTTTCTTCAATGACCATCTTGTTGAGTTGTGCTAGCTTATGCCTCCTGAAAATTGAGGCTATTGGTGGTCATTGTTTTTGCACTAATGAACCCTGATGATGTTTTAAATGGCTTGTTTGTGGTTGTAAACTCTTGCTGTGAAAAGTGAATTGGTTAATCACATATATCCAGCTGAATAAATTGAAAGAACTAGGATCAACCCTTCTGTGATAACTCCCGGTTAGAACACACGGAATTTGAATCATGGAGTGTGTTAAGTCATTTAAATCTGGAAAATCCCTGACTTGTGTTGGTGGTGGTAGTTTTTTGTTTTTCCTTTCGGGCCGATTTCTGGAGATGTGAGAGGGGATGGGATCCCCTGTTCTTTTATACCCTAGGTGGTTGTGTGAATTTGGGGGATGAGATCTCCTGTTGGTATGGATTTTGTGGTTTTTAGTTTTAAGACCGGGTGGATACTTGTTTATTTCACGAATTGGGGTGGAATCCTCTGTTGTTGTGTACCGGGTGTGGGCGTTTTGGTTGATGTTTAACTATTTACTTTCATGGACTTATGCCTATTCCTACTAGTTGCCAAGTAGTTCTTAAAAATAAACATTATTACTGAATGTGAAATGAGAAAGGGGAAAAATGGGTTGTTAGCGTGAGTCGTGACTCGGACTTGAGTGTTGTTGTGATCTGTAGGCAGTCTGAAGAAAAACCTAGCTTGGGTGAGTTCTTGTTACATATATATATACTTGTAGCTTTGTGTATGTGTTCTATTATGAACATCTTTTTTGATTTTGAACATTATACTATGTCACATCAAGTGATATTAGAACATTATTTGATATGAAAATATGTATCTCTGGGGGAAACCGAAGTAATCATAGTCCAATGTTATAATAAAATGGGAAAGTGAGTTAAAAATAGAATTTACATGACAAAAAACACATCGGTGAAGAATCGTAATTGTATCATATCATCTCTCAACTGGGTAGCTGATTTTCTTATAAACTGTATGACGTGCTTATTAAAGGGAACAACAGATAGAGAGTCTATGTCATCTTTAACCAGCAGTTGTACTATAAACCATATATATTTATATTTGTGTTATTTCTTTACAACTTATGTCATATAAGCTGCATACTCTTGAGTAAATAGTTAGCAAAGATATTAGATATTATATGAATACCTTGGAGTGGTTATGTCTAGTGTTTTCGTACAAATTTGGCACCAAAAGTTTCCATCAGCAACTTGTATTATTTTTTTGCAAGAGTTGCATGATTCAAAATACCAGTGATGAGTGATTTGATGATTTACTATTGTTGCATCAATCAGACACCTTGTCGGCTATGAAATAATTCGTATTATTATTACAGTTATCAAAGTAGGTATTATATGAAGTGAAATATAGTTCACATCCTAAAATAATGGAAATTGGATACTATAATTACCTGTAGTAACTGTTTAACATCTGAAATTCATTTTTTATTATTCTAATAAGGAATCACTGTAATGCATCTGTTTGATCGTGTTGATGGAGGACTTTGAAACTGGGAATGGTTTATGAAGCTAGTTCACATTAATGAAGTAAAACTATTATTCAAGAAAAAAATTAATGTTAATTTAAGACATATTGCTGGTATTTGAAGGAAGAATATGTTTGAAAATAATGGTAGTTGACAGTTTACCTGCTTCTAAATTCATGGACTACTGGGATGTCAAGGTTGAGTAGTATTTTCGAAGCATTAATTTATGTGGTGATAATAACAGATGTTGGGACATGTAGAACAGAATGAGATGAAAATAAAATTCGAAAATTGATAAAAATACACTGATTGAAGTTAAACATGTTGATTTTCATTAGCATGAATTGCAAATGATACAAGTTACAATAACGCAAAACAATACAATTTTAAGTATGGAATAGGATATTATGGAACATTACAGTTTTTGGAAATTTAAAATTTCATGAATTATACAGCTTGAAGATATATATAAGGAATAGAGAAATGTATCACTTATATGATATTCAATCTTATTGATATTATGTAACGATTATTTTAATGCATATATAGATTTATTACAGGACAACCACTTTTCTCTGACCAACTGCAAGATCACTACTTTAGAGAATTCCATGTTTTTCTCCAAGTACTCTGACATGATGTTTGCAAACTCCCAACAAAAGAAACAGTTGATTTGAAGGCCTCTGGAAGAAATCGTAGTAGATGATTTGGTAAAAACAATAATACACGAAAAATGTAGTGGGAAGAGTAGGATGCTAACCTGGCATCCTCTAAAATGGCTTGAAGATTTTATTTTGTAGTACCAGCAGACTGTGTGGGGTATGATTGTCATAGATGTCCAATAATTTCTAAAATAGGTATGAATGATGTGGAAGGAGTAGTTTTTCAAGAATAGAGCATTAATGTTAACTATTGTCTCAAGACTATAGATTTTAAAGAAACTGAATAGAATTGTAAATAATAGTTTCTTTAGTAACTAAATAATTTGAACATCCATTAACGAATATTTTCTGAATCATAGACTTAAATAAAAAATTGGTGCTATTTAATGTACCAATTATATGTTTTTCCAGAACGGTTTTGTTAATAATGTCATCAAAAGTAATGAAGTCAAAACAGTAGATTGGTAATTGAGCATATGTCGGTTGAACAAATGTTGTTGTTGTGAAAAACAATCTGCAAGCATGTCTTTCCCCCATGTAACTTCCTTGATTAGGAGCAATCTGGATGTTTTATATAATATAGAAAAGGCCTTTTCTCAGGAGTGGTTTGTACTTGTTGATTGCTTGGTGGTTGTTAATTGTACAATATATTTTTGTCTCCTGCATGAAATAATAAATTTTCAAAGTAAATATTTTAAAAACAGCTTTCACATTTAAGAGATATGAAAAATATTACAACAGAAAAAATTCATATTATTGGTGTTATAGAAATTGTACGTGAACTATAATTTTTGAAATGGATAAATTCACATGGGCATCACAGATTATCAGATCGATAGTAGCAACACCATAGTTGGGTGAGGAATTTAACCACAAATTGAATACGCGCACTTCTATTTTCAATGTTTCGTCAACATCAATAGTAATTAATTTTGAGGACAGATTCTGCGAGACATGCATATAGTTCAGCAAGTTTACAAATATTGAACAAATATAATAGATGAAGCATCCATTATAATGTGTTTTTCCTATATATAATCAAATAATAAAAGCATAAAATTGTATAAATTTAAAATGAAAAGATACCTATCATTGGTTACAAAAAAAATTCCCTGGAGACAATGTTTTCTATACAGTTAGTGGTGGGTTTTTTTCTATCATCATCTACAATTTTTAACCCACATGGTGACGTCACTCTAGATATGACAACATAAACTTTACCATGACATAACACAGGCTTTCGAAGATATAAACATACAAAATATAGAGACTCTCCTTGAATTTTATTAATCGTCATTGCAGAAGAAATAGTAAAAGGTATTGTCTTCTTTGTAATTTGAAAGGCCATCTTACATCATTCTGTTTCATATTTATTCTTTGGATGAATGCAAGATATCTGGAATGCCAACTAGTTAAATTCACTGCCCCAATTACATGGTTACCCAAATGTCTAATGATAAGATGTTTACCATTGTAAATCCCCACTTATTGGTCAACATTTCGATGCAACATAATGGCTTCTACGATTTTCAAAGTAATTTTATGTCTAGGTAGCCCAGAGACAGTGATACCTTTTAAGACATCAGTTGTATATATGTTCTCAAGCTGATCTGTATCAAAACTGGCATTAAAAATAAATCAGAGCTGAAATAATCTTTTCCACCAGAAGTAGTATGAGTTAACATGTAGTCATCGACTTCATGCACAATGTCACGCGTTGGTTCTAATATAACATGAAATTTCAAATACGAATCTTCTGAAAAGTTTTCAATGAAATCTGGGTCAGAAAATTCAACAGAAGTTGTCAGAGCGGATTTATTTGTTGCAAAAAGATAAGAGTATGGTATTTCAATGCATGCTCTCCCATTACTATGCTCTCAAATTCGACCCTCACCAATGTCAAAAATCCCCTTTGTAAAATCTCAAACTTCGTTTGGATCATCAAAAGTATCGGGAGATTTCATCTGAATGTTATGATTAAATGTTAAAACCCGACAGTGCTACCATAGATATGATGATATTATACTTGCAAAGACAATGTCACTTCTCTCTCATCCAGGGTTCACTGGTAGTATTTTTCTGAAATCTCCACCCAGGACCATTGTTAGACCACCATAAGTTTAGATTATTTGTCATTATTTAATGACATAATATCTCATAATGTATGATCAAGAGCTTCAAAACATTGCTTTTGAATCATTGGAGCCACATCCCAGATAATCACTTTGGTTTTCCATAGTAGTTGTGCAACATGACTCCCCGGTTGAATGTTACAGACTGACAGATCATGTATATAAAATGGTATTCGAAATTTTGAATGAGTTGTTCTCCCTCATGGAAAGATTAATGATGCTATTCCACATGAAGCAACTTCTAGAACAATTTTTTATTCAGACCTTAATATACTTGTTAAAACTCTCCAGATGAAAGTCTTACCTATACCTCCAAATCCATGCAAGAAAAACAGTCCACCCTCAGGAGAAGATAACGCATACATAATTTCTTGGATTATATTTTTATGTTCAATAGTAAGCATATATTGTAATGTTGTGTATTCAAGATCATGTTTTTCCTTATCGTAATTAATCTATTCTGCAATCAGTTGATTCGGTTGAGGGGACATTTTATACTCTAGAAGGGGTACTGGAGGACAACACTGCTTATATTTTCCATTGATGTGAAGAATGTTGTCTATATCAGAAAATGCATACATTTATTTTTTATGATCTATCATTGTCAAGACTAAAAGATAGTGTATTAATATTAGAAAGAAATATAATAATTTCAATATATTCTAGTCAAGAATGTAAGATGTTTGTACATTGTAATTGAAGTCACTATTATTAAGAATATAAAATTTTATTTTTAGGAGTTTATAGGTTGTGAACCAAACAATGGAAGGTCAAGAAATGGAATTTGAGAATAACATTTCATCGAATAGTCTTCGTAAAGAATATATCATTCCCCAAGAAGATACATCTTGTAGTGCTTGTATGAATTCATTGTCTTTAGATAGAAGTCACATGGATTAAAATGTTTCTCTAAATATAAGATGTGTACTGTTGTTCACTATTCTGATAGATTCATACGAAGTTGATCCTCAGACCTTTGTTAATAGAACACACAAGTAATGTAGTTCTCCAAAATACGGTTCCACCTTTCATAGTCTGCCAATACTGAAACCCTGTTTGCATGGGTACCATTTCTTTTCAAGATAGTGGTAGACAAACCGTGTTGGAAATTCTACATAAGTAAGATTTCTTCCCTCTGGAAACATTTTATTTTAATTAAACCATGATGTGAACATGGTATCAGAAATGTTTCTCTTATTCAAGATATCTTCAGTTTTATCACAGTCCACATATGTTAAATTGTTTTCTACTGGTAAATGAAATTGCTATCTATCAACTGGAGGATATCTATAGTTGATATCATAAGAGAAAATCCTCCAATAATCTTCACAAGGTGAGATGTACCGGTAGTCATAATACATTTTAATGTCATCGACACCCTTGTCATGATGATCTTTATTGAAGTTGTCAAAGAGTGTTGTGGTAACACGATCATTCCCCTTGATAATATATTTAAAATTGTATTAGATAGAGGATGACTGATTGAAAACTTTGATATTGAGATGATCATTATATTTGAACAGCAAAGTACAATTTTACGGCACAACAAACCGATTGTCCAATGATAAACCATTTTTGAGAATAATACAACTTGTATTATTTATCTGATAGACGACATAAACATCATCATCTGATGATGTTTGAGGAAAAAATTTATTTGGATAATACCTTGAGCATTTTATACTCCTCATATATGGAGATCGATGGTTGGCTTCACCACAAGTTCAATGGATCATAAAATTTCCAACCGCTGTATGTAGTATAGGGAAGGCACCTTTTTCTCGAATTTCTGCAGAAACGTTTCTATTAATGTCTGATAGAGTTAACAACTTTATTTCTTGAATATGAAATAATAGAATGTTCACATGTGGACGTCCTCTTTTTTAAAACTCCACCGTACGAACAGCTACATTAGAAATTTAACAGAAGATGAAAATTTCAAAAATATTTAACAAATTCTGGTTGAGGTAGTCATTAAAAAACACAAAGAACTTAGTGATGTGGTTACATACCTACTCAATAATTTCAGAAGAAGGATCCTTCCCATAAATCATTCATGAGTTGTTGGACCTTTATGTTCAAAATTCGCGATAGTATTTGAGGACAATTCGATGGGCGCAGGTTGATTACTTTAACATATTAAGAAACATTAGGCCACATTTCATTGCATGTAAATGTAAAAAAAAGATTGGGATACCCTACCCAATTAAAAATTGACATTGAATCTTGGTATTTGTGAATCATATATCTTGGGCCGCCTATAAATTTCAATGGTAAAATGATATGCTTCTCATATAAGGAACCATCCTGATCACCCCTTAGGAAATCATCTTGAAACCCATTGTATAGTTATTCCATTAAGCACTTCTGGTTGTAGAGAATAAAATATAATCTATGAGACTCAATCAATGTGTATGCATCTACAATAAACTATTGAAGAAGCCTCCTAGAAAAAAAATGGCTGGAAAAATCATTAGAACGAGATTGAAGGTGAAAGGAGAAATATTCTCGCATTGTAACATTCCTGACTTTTTCTATGTCGTTAAACAGTATAGTGCGATGGGATATGTTGTCAACATATCCATCATCTCAACCTGTGAAATCCAATGGATATTAAAGAGGAAGGTATAGCGGGTGATGCTCATCAATGAGTTGGTAAACACAATCTTTTCCTTGAATGATTATATATCTCTCATTATTTAGGTCTTCAATGTCACCGACAATGAGAATTGCAATCTCATAAGTTGTTGGTATGTTGTATGTCTGTGAATCCCTTCCTCATCTTCTAAGAAGTCATAGTTTTAAATTTGTAATGCCTTGTGTCTCAATAACATCCTTTGATGTTCTGAAATGATGTGATAAACTGTTATGTTCATGAAGCATATTCTTTAGCTTTTGAACAATACTAACATCAATAATAGAATATTTGTTTCAGTCATCTAAACTGCATAAGAAAGTGTGAAGAAGTGGTGAGAATTGTAAGAGACAATGTTTATGTATTCCCAGCTACTTCATTACATACTTGATTTCTCGTACTCTATTCTGAGCTTCATTTTCAGTGTCATATACATAGAGTTGAGAAAACATGGGTGGTTATCCATCAGAAGGACATAAACAACCAGTGAAATGGTAGTTTTGTCCATTTAATCTAAAAATATTTGAAGACCCACCAAAGTTCATAGATTTGTCTACTTTTCCTCATAATGATGTGAATGCAATAATAGAGTTGTATATGTGCATGTTATATTGGAATGATTTAAATGTTGTACATATTTTGCTGAATAACAATGTTCTAAGTTATTCAGGACATGCAGGTAAAGGTTGTAAAGATATTTTTCCGAGTGAGAAACATATTGAGTAACGGGGGACATGTATGTGACTATATTTTTTATTCCTTTATTCATTCCAGAAGGTATAACCGCGGTTTTAACAGATGTTAGAATGGTCTCCGCAGTCGAAATATTCTGAAGAGAAAAGGATTAGAATAGATAATATGAAATTATAAATATACTGTCTATTTAAATTTAAATTACACACAAAATCTGTGCAGTAATAAATGTGTTTAGTTATTGTAAACAACCTGTTTGTTTAGTAGATTGATGATGTATTGACATATCTGCATAATTAATCATCATGTTATTTGTTGTTGGTAAAAATTTTGTATTATAATAAAGAGAGTTAAAAAGTTTAATGTTGGTAATAGTATGTCCAAGTTGACATACCTCCGTTTTTTATTGCATGATATATCTCAGAATTCGTTTAAGAAGTAGTATCCATGTATGTACCTCTCATTGAAACTTTTTTCATCAGTTGTTTCTGTGGAGCCTGCATGGTTGGTAATATCTCGTTTTGAAGAAACGATATGTCAAGATGTTAGACGATATTAAAAATGGAGCATATATGAAAGGATTTATACATAATAAATGTGAGATGAAAGTTGTGATGTGAAACATACATGTGGATGACATAAGTATGCAGTTTCTAGTTGTAGTATAATTATCACTATTTAATAAAGTAGTGGTATGTGTAAGAGTGATTATTTTACCACATATAATACATCATGTAGTGGGTTGTCTGGTGATTACTGTGATGAGGATGCATCAGTTGGCTCCGTAATAGTATAGTCTTTTGAATTCGTACCTTGTATGAGTGATATTAGGACTGTAAGTTCTGAAACTATAATTTATTGTATTCACAATAAATGTAACATATGTTTAAATGTGTAAATGTTTACAGAAAGAAATACCATGTTGTATCGTGTTGTTTCATCGTTTTTTTATTCTTTGTTCCGTTGTATATCGTTGAAAGCTCTGAATACTCTTGAGGGACTGTGGAACAAGGAATGGAAAAATTGTAGGAATACATAGTAAGTATATTTTTAGATAGTAATCAAAATAATTAAATTAGAGACAGTTAGAAAAATTAACCGTTGATGGATATAGATAACAATGCAATGCGACGAGGTAATTCAGTGTCATTAGTTGGTGTAACCAGTTCTGGAGTAAAACAATTTCTTTTTGGCATTATAAATGTAAAACTGTCATTACTGTTATATTATATATTTTCAAACAGCCTTGTAATTTTTAATGATTTTGAGTATAACATTTGGCTATATTGATCAGAGTTGAAATGTAATTGGTAATAAAGACATACACCTTTGTGTTTGTCTCCTCTCATATGGTGTTACCAGTTAAGGTGTAGTAATGTTTTCAATGGTCATTCTACCTATCGATTTGGTAATATAGTAAACATGTAAGCTGTTGATTCTTAAATAATGAAACTATTTTAGTAGTGGACAATATTTAGAAGACATCCTGATTGACGTTGTTTCTGTAGTAATGTTCTTTGAAATCGTGCGTCTCTATATCCTGATGGGGAGTGAATATTTGTTCTTTTTATCTATTTATTTTCTTGTTAATAAATCTAACAAGACCGCATAACAATTCTAAACAGCATTGTGGACTCATTATAGAAAAGGTATAATATGAGGAATGTAATGTAAACCATTATAGTAATGATTTTTATAGAAAAAATCATCGATTATAATTAACATGTATACATAGTCATTGTACTATGCAAATAGCTTAGAACATGTAAATGCTGCAGTCATGTAGTACATAGATTGTTCTTGTAGCATGTTCCATGGTTGGTTGTACAGTTGTAGTCACATACTATGAATATAAGAAGATAGATGCCATAAAAAATGAGACTTAATCCAATTGAAATTGGATTAAGGACTATGATAGTTTAGTACAGTAATGTAAACCTTTGAACAATATATTGTAGTATTGAATGGATAGATATCCTAATGGACTTAGATATCATACCATGCAGTAGCTACCATAGTTGTTGACCCAAGGAAAGCCTGAGTAAATTGTCCATTCATATTATTACACATTCCAATGGATACTGTAGCATAAAGGAGCAGAGTAACCTTTCATGCTTACCGTTACTTTTGTAGGAGAATGAATTTCTGATGGTCAATGGATAAATTATCACAAATCATTAATGCATTGGAATCCTCATTTGTATATAATGAAATTTAATGTCTATGTTGTGTTGCTATGAAGGATAGAAAAAATGTAAAGTACAATAAATAACTAATTACCCAGAATTTTTTACAATCATTAGAGTATAGATATAGGACTGCATAAACAAATAATATTGCACAAATGTTAGGAAAGAGTAATTGGCAACAATTTCATAACAATTAAATAGGGTTTCAAAAATAAAGAATGTTTTAAGAGAAATTAAATGTTCCCTTGTGTATACTAAAATCCCATCATTGAAACATGAATAAAAAAATGAATCAATGTTTTGAAATCCCCTAACATAACAAAATCTTTGTAGACGTAATGAACTAGAAAAATAATGATCATACAGTTACTATGTAATTGGAGTCATGGGTCACCATGTCTGGAAAATAGTTCAAATAGATACATAGCACAGAACATTTGTGTTCAAATGTAACTTATTACTGCATAACTATGTTGTGTTTTGCAGCAATTAAATCAAAGAGGTCAGTAGGATTAATTTGTCATCTACACAAACATACATGATATAGATGTATCATTTTTGAAAGTACGAATTAGGTATAGTACATGGAGGATAAGAAGCTTTGTGAGGACGATGCTTTGGTATGTAATGGAGATGGATATACAAAAATTAACTTCAAAACCTATATTTTTTACGGGTTAACCAACAACAGAATACAGAATAGGTCACTTGTGCGTAGTACAGAAGGACGATTCATGATGTACCTTAGTCTCAGTAAATCCTATATATAGTTTAAAATCCAAAATAATTACATAGGTTTATACCTGTGATTAGTATCAGCAAACTGTTTGTCTCTGTTTCAGCCGGTGGAAAATATTCAGGCTTTGGGGATCTGTAAAGAGTAGTCGATGCACGATGTACCTTAG